>CM028135.1:476681785-478011428 GCA_016271365.2 Neoceratodus forsteri
CTAGCAGTGGGATGTGAAATTAGGAACATCATAGAATAAAGTGGTCACCTATGTTATGTAGTTCATTGACAGAAATATTGGAGTCTGATAGACCTAAAGACTGGAGATCCAGTATTATAGACCCAGATAGCAATCTTGAACAAAATGTTCTGTTAACTACAATACTTAATTATATAAAGCCTCTGTTATATAAAGCAACCAGACTTACTAGGGCAAGCTCTTGGTTTAATAAGATTTGTAAAATGCAAAAAAAAAACAGTTAAATAAATTGGTTTGTCAAATCAAACAGCACCCAAATGAAAATAATGTTAGGCAACTAAATAATGCTAGGAAAAAATATAAAGTGGTGATACAGAATGAAAGGAGTACATTTCATACTAAAACTGGGACAAACTGAGACAGTCAATTTATGAAAAGGATAGCAAAAATGTTGGCTTCTTGTGAGCCAAGGATATCAACAATCTACTTGGTATAGAGGCTTATGTTGCATCTGATACATGGACAGCTTATTTTGAGTCCTTGTTCTATTCGCCTAGTGAAGTAACGGAAGGGAAGTATGAGTTGCACCAGTATTATCCTCGGCCAATTTATGAAACTAAAGAAGAAATATTTAATGCCTTATCATGTTTAATGGACAATAAGGCTCCTGGCCCAGATTATAGTGGCAGAGTTATATAAATATAACCCTGGATGGTGGATTCCATTGCTACATGTCTTTTCAACAAAATTTTACAGGGCTCAGATATCCCATCAAGTTGGAAAGGCAGTATAATAAGCCCAATATACAAAAAAAGGGTAGTCCAATGGACCCCTCAATGTATAGACCTATAAGTCTTATTGATACCTTGCAAAAACATTTTGTCATATCCTATTAGATAGAGTTCAGATATGGGCTGAGGAATCAGGCTTTTGAGTAAATACCAAAATGGCTTTAGAGCACACAGATCAATAGTACAGCATTGTTATGCTTTTGCCACATATTATCTGGAAATAAATCAAGGTCAGGAAATCATGTCTGTATTGCTGCTTTGTGGACCTGAAGACTGCTTTTGACTTGGCAAGTCGTACATTGTTATGGGATAAGTTACAATCATGTAATATGGACCTTATCCTTTTGGATACATTGATTAGGTTGCATAAAGATACCTGACAAAAGGTTAAAATTAATCAGTGGAGATCTTACTCCTGAAATTAAAACCAATCCAGGAGTTAGACAGGGTTGCCTTTTGCTCCTTTATTATTTCACTTATATATTAATACAATAATAGTACAGATGGAATACTCTGATTTCTATTCTTCTGCTGTTAGGAACCAAAAAGCTCACTGTTAGCTTTTGCTGATGACCTTGTGCTTTTATCAACGTCTTTTTGGTTTGGAACGAAAAGTGACTTTATTTTGTACACTCTGTAGTGAAAATAAATTAGTTATTAATACAAGTAAAACCTAAATGCTGATTTTGGTAACAAACAAAGGAGAACACCTACACTTTTTATTAATAAAACAAAAATTGAGACAGTTAAACCTATTCATATTTAGGTGTAAACTTTTCCCAGTCTGTCCATTGGAACATTCATCAACATTACATAAAGCACAATGCAATTACTGCCTTTAATGCCTTCAAAAGATTCTCAGCCCACATGGGTAATGGATCTGTGAGAGGCCTCTTGAGGGTTGTGGAGGCTAAAGTGCACTCAAGCTTACTTTATGCCTCAGAAGTGTGGGCAACAGTAGTCCCTAAGCAGTTAGAAGTACAATTAAATAAGTTTTTAGATATATTCTTAAAATACTGCAATCGGTGCCAGCACCAGTAGCAAGAGCAGAATTGGGACAGCTTCCAATTGAAGCATATATTGTGGAAAGGAGAATTTTATTTCTACTTAAATTGTCTTTGTGCCCAGAGCACAGGATTCTGAGAATGTGCTTAGAGGAGGAGATTGAATATACATCCCTGGATACAGATTTCCAAGCATAGACCATATAGCAAACATGTCTATATCCATTGGGGTTGTGCCATTTGCTACACTAAATCCACTCCTTCATTTTAGAGATATAAAGTTCCAAGTGAAGGAAAGAGTCAGGAATGTCTATAATAGTAAGGACATGGAGCAGATTCAGTCCTATAAAAATTTTACGTGGTTCAAAAAGTGAAATTATGCCATACTATTGAACCATATTTATTAATACTGGCTTGTCCTGATCTTAGAAGAACCATAACTAGATTTAGAATGGAACTTTACTACTCACATTGTGTATATTATGCACAGAAAAGGAAGGAAGGAAAATGATAAATGTGTGTGCAACTTAAATATGATGGATGACTTAAAACATGTTATCTTGATATACCCATTTTATATGTAGATCTTTCTGGTTAGGACCTATCTTAGGGACCTTGGACTCCCCACTAACCACATAATTATGAAACTGTTTACGTCTAATGATGCACAGGTGCTGACAAGACTTGCACGCTTTTAAAACTTACAAAGCTATAGGACTGTGTCCAGTTAATGTTCTGCATAAAGATTCTGTATTTATTGATGTGGAAATCTTATATATGTTAATGTATGTATTTCTATAAACTATTGTTCTATTTATTATAATACTATTTTGTAATGGCTTTATGGTGAACACATAAATGTTGATGATGAAAAAACAAAAAAATAAACTTCCAGAACTTAGAGGGATGATTAAGGTTGCTCTGGAGAGTGGATGCAAAATACTCAGACTTTGCAAACCTGCTAACTTTGGTGTAGATATTTTTAAGGTACCAATAGTTAGCCTGGGCAGGTGGAGAGCCAGTGATCTTGTACAATTGCCAGGCTAGATCTCTGGCACAAGGGCAAGCCAACAACTCTGTTGAGATCCAAGGAGATTGGAACTCCAGACTCTAGCTTCCTATGGGACCATGAAGATCCTAAACAGCCATGAATTTAGGCTGAAGTAATGGAGGGCAGAATTAATATCGGTGACCATACAGGCAAGGTATCAGTCAGTGGCTAACAGGTCAGCATGAAGGGAGGATAGATTCAGTGACCTGAAGGACCAAAGAAATATAAATTTAGGCAGGGATTTGGGGTGGACCTTATGCACACAGTAGACCGTATGATGATCACTAAGGGCATCAGGGAGGATACCTGCATCCACTATATGATGAGGGTGGATGAGAGGACCGCTCAAGAGGGAATGATTTAAGGAGTTATTATTGAGGTGGGTGGGGTCTGAAATTAACTGGGATAATTGGAGGAATTTACATTTTCAAATAATTTAGGTGAAGGAGAAAGCCAATTAATGTTAAAGTCACCAAAATGAGCAACTCCTCTTTGAAAGAGTGAGAACAGATAGAGGAATGGAACTCGTGAATAAAGAAGGATACGTACTAGGGCAGCAGGAGACACAAACAATAAAAACAGGAACAAAGAAGGGAGGGAGAGTTTGAAGAGAAAGAGCTTATAGGTGAAGAGAGAGGTACCAACACAGGCTCAAACTGGAGGCTGGAGGAGATGTACATAACGACTCCACCACCCTTCTAAGATGATCTTGCCAGACTGTTGTACTAATTGAGTATCACTACAGCAGAAATCTGACCTTAGCGGAGAGTCAAGACTCTGATATGATAAGAACATTCAGCCAGAGGTCGACCATGAGCAGCTGTAATTCACTTTGGAAGGCAGCTGCAGATGTTTAGATGAGCAACCTCACTCTTTGGGAGCTGCAAGGTGGAGTGGAAAAGAAGCTGTGATTGAGAGACAAGGAGCTTATTGGAACCAACAAGCTGTTTGGAGGAAGAGGAGGATGGAGAAGGGAAGAGGGAGGATAAGTGGAGAAAGGGACAAAAGGCACCAGAGAGCTTCAAGGTGGAGCAGAGAGCAGGTAGGAGAAACACCCAGGATGCCAGGAGGAATGCGATAGGGAGGAGAGAGGAGAAGGAAGGAAGGGGAAAGTAAGAGGGAGGGAAGAGAAGGAGCAGTGGAGGGGAAGGAGGAGAGGTAGAAAAGGAGGGTGAGGAGAGTTAGTGTAAATAGAAATATAATGGAATAAAACAGAGGGTAAAAACTTCAGCAACTAAGCAGGAGAATAAGCTGTAGGAAAGCACAGTAGTTCTAGATATAAGGCATAGCTCAGATAGGGAAGTAGAGGGGATATGTGCCTTACCCAGAAGGGAGGCCATAAGGAGTAAAGGCCTTACTCAAACAGGGAAGTGGCTGAGGGTAAAGGCTAACCCAGATAGGGAGGCCAAAGGGGATGTACGCCAACCCAGATATGAAGGGTATGAGAAAACAAAGAAGGCCTGGCCCAGATAGGAAAACATATGGGACTAGAGACCTAACCCAAATAGGCATGCAGTAAGGTATGGGTCTTACCAGATAGGAGGGTGTAGGGATTAACCAGCTGTAAGACACACCCAGAAGGAGGCTACAGGAAAGAAGACCAAACACAGAAGGTACCTGCAGGAAAACTGGCCTGACCCAGATAGAAGGGTGAAATAAATTAATATCAATAAATATGAGGCAGTAGGCCTCATCCAAATAGAGAGGCTAACAATAAAAACAGTGGACTGATCAGCTAAATGCAAGAACTAAAACAATTGGAAAACTAAACTTATTTATCAAGTAAAAAATACAGTAAATTACTAAATAAAGTAGCTATTGTAAAAATAAAATGAAGATAAATTGTTACCTAAGAAAAAAACTAAACACTAAAACACTGAAAAGGCTTCATAGCGACTTCTGCTCAAGAAGCAGTTTTAAAATTAAGACAATGCTGCAGATTAGCAGCCCATCTTTGGCTTGTGATTTCAGGCAAAGTTTTGTTCAGAAGGAGGAGGAGGTACTTCAGTTAGGTGAACACCTGTTGAGACATATCTTTAAGCCTCTCCAGTCCAGTTTTAGCCAGTGCCACAGCAGGGAGACAGCATTGCTCAAACTGTGTGATGATCCTTTTTGAGGATTTTAATAGGGTGGATTATAGGGATTTGGGGGACAAAACTGAGTGTGTACAGGATTATCCAGAGCTATGCTCACATGCAGTTGTGTCATCAATTAGGTGCTGTGGGGTTGGGCAATAAAAGGTAAAGCAATGTAGCAGTTTTTCAGTCAACTCCTTGATTTCTGAACAACAGCACATACAGTAAGCAGCTCAGAAGGGAGACTCAGAGGAGACTTTGTAACAAATGATAAAATACTTTAAAATAAATGTTTTGTTTGTAATAAAAAATTAAAATGAAATAAACTATGCTAAAAAGCAACTAGGTGTTATAATGAAGCTCAAAGTTAAAAATTAAGATATGCTGAAAGCTAAATATGCTGAATAGAGAATGTTTTTATTCAGTATGAAACAAATGTTTTAAAAGAATGAAGTAAAAAGTATTGTTTTAAACAGGTCCAGACAATATGAAAGTACCTTGAATGTATTGACTAACAGTTTAAAATGAATGAAGTAAAAAATATTTTGAAACACGTCTAGACAATATGAAAGTAGCTTGAATGTATTGACTAAACATAGAAATATAGACTTTGATGGCAGATAAGGACCACTTGGCCCACCCAGTCTGCCCATTTCCTACCTATTGGATAAGCTGCAGATCCTAGTTAACCACCAGGCTACTTCCTCCTATCCCCCAGAATTTCCTTATGTCTGTCCCATGCATTCTTGAATTCCCCCGCTGTTTTTGACTCCACAACCTCCTCAGGAAGGCTGTTCCATGTCTCACCACTTCTACGAAAAATGCTTCCTCATGTTGCCCTGAGCTGTCCCTCGCTATCTTAAAATTGTGCCCCTTGTTCTTGCACATCTCTTTTCTGAAAGATACTACCTTCTTGGACTTTGTTGATTCCCTTGAGGTACATGAAAGTTTCTATCATGTCCCCCTCTCCTCCTTTCCTCGAGGGTATACATATTAAGCTCCTTTAGTTTCTCTTCATATGGCTTCTGGTACAGACCCTGTACCATTTTAGGTACCTCCTCTGACTGCCTCATCCTGTCTATGTCCTTTGCGGAAATGGGGTTCCAGAACTGCATGCAGTACTCAGATGGGGTCTCACCAACTGTCTGTACATAGGGATAACAACTTCCTGTTTTCTACTGGTGATGCCTCTCCTATGCATCCCAGTACCCCACCCCATCTTTTGCTACTGCCTTTTCACATTGCTTGCCTACCTTTAGGTCACTCTGATATGACTACCCCCAGAGTCCCTTTCCATTTTGTTGTTGTAGCACCCTACACTCACACACACACACATTGTGTACACTTCCCCTGGGTTTTGTTTCCAGGTGCATTACTTTGTGCTTCTTTACATTGAACCTAAGCTGCCATATTTTTGACCAGTCCTCCAACCTTGCCAAGTCCATTCTCATCTTTTCCACCCCTTGTGTATCAATCCTGTTGCAGATCTTTGTGTCATCTGCAAAGAAGCATACTTTTCCTTCCAGTCCCTCCATAATGTCACCTATAAAGACATTAAAGAGGACCAGTCCCAGTACTGAACCCTGCAGAACCCGACTAGTAAACCCTTTCTTCAAAGTGGACTCCATTTACTATTACCCTCTGCATTCTGTTGTCCAGCCAATTTTCTACCAGGCTACCACCCTGGGATCCACTCCCAGGCTGGCTAACTTCCTTATTAATCTTTGTGTGGGACTGTGTCAAATGCCTTGCTAAAGTCTAGGTAGGCCATGTCCATAGCCCCTCCCTGGTCTACTACTTTGGTCACCCAGTCAAATAAATCTATTAGATTCATCTGACATGACCTTCCTGCTGTGAATCTATGCTGCCTTGGGTCCTGTGCCCTGCTGGCCTCTAAGTATTCAACAATTCTTTCTTTCAGAAGTGATTCCACTATTTTCCTACCACTGAGGTCAAACTAACAGGTCTGTAGTTTCCTACCTCTGCCTTGCTCCCACTTTTGTGAAGGAGAATCACATCCACCCTCCTCCAGTCCTCAGGTACCACACCATCCTCCCATGATTGGTTAAAAAGGTAGTCAGTGGTGTCACTTGTTCTCCCTTCTTTTAGAATTCTGGGTTGAATCCCATCAGGCCCCATTGCTTTGTCCACCTTCAGTTTTAGGAGTTCTTTCAGGACACTTTCTTCTGTGAATGGACTGGTATCGACCCCTATCCAGAGTGCTTTTATTGTTTGGTTTGGGCGCTCCTCCCTTCTTTTTTGTGAATACAGAGCAGAAATATTCATTCAGTATCCCTGCTTTATCACGGTCACCTTCTGCCCACCCCTCTCCTCTTTATTAAGCCTCACTATCCCTCCTTTGGTCTTTTCACTCCCTAATGTACCTATAAAGGTTTTATCCCCTTCTTAACTGAGTTGGCTATCTTTCCCTTGGTTTGGGCCTTTGCTATTCTGACTGCCTTCCCTGATTTCTTCTGCTTTAACTGGTACAATTCTCTGTCCTGCTCCTTCTGTGTTTCCTTATACTTCCTGAATGCTATCTTTTCTCCTAACTTTCCCCACCACCTCTTTGAGAACCGTAATATTTTTCCTTCATTTTGTTTATTTGCTTGACACAAAGGCTTGTTGTTTGCTACTGCTTTCTGAGGAACTCTCCCATTTTGCCCAAGTCAGTCCTCCTAAAGTCCAGTACCTCGCTTTTTTATGACTTGAATCTATGGCTTGTGTTTATCATGAAACACACTGTTTGGTGGTCGCTTGTTCCCAGATGGCTACCCACTTCTATATCTGAGATCCTCTCTCCATCCCCGTGTGAGAGTTCCAGGTCTAAGACTGCTCCCTCCCGAGTGGGTTCCAACACTAGCTGTCTGAGGCATGCCTCCTGTAGGGCATCAAGAACGACCTTGTTTTGGATGTGACTGCAGCAAAGGTGCTCAGTTAACATCTGGCATATTCAGGTCCCCATCAACAAAATCTCCCTTTTTCTGCCATTCTAAGGATGCCTTCTATCATTTCCTTGTCTATTTCCTCCCCTTGAGACAGGGGTCTGTATACAATCTCTGTGAGGATTGTGGTGCCATTTCCTGTCTCCAGGGTGACCCACAGTGCTTCCTCTCCTCCCTGTTTATCCTTTAGT
Source organism: Neoceratodus forsteri (assembly GCA_016271365.2). Classification (NCBI taxonomy): domain Eukaryota; kingdom Metazoa; phylum Chordata; order Ceratodontiformes; family Ceratodontidae; genus Neoceratodus; species Neoceratodus forsteri. The sequence goes on from CM028135.1 coordinate 476,689,822, forward strand.
TCCATCACTTTGATCCTTCCTTCCTTACCTTATGTAGGAGCTACTCCTCCTACTCTTTTATCCTCCTTGTCCCTCCTGTAGATTGTGTACCTCGTATGTTGACGTCCCAGTCATGGTTCTCTGTGTACCACATTTCTGTGAACTGCCATGATATCCAGGCATCCCTCTTCTATCAAGGCCACTAGTTTATGGAGCTTGTTACCCAGACTACAGGCATTGGTACTCATCGCCTCCATTTTTGATGGTCTTACCCTTTAGCCCCACCCTGTCCTTACTGCCTTTCTTTTCTCCATTTACCCCTGTATTGCTCCTTATTGACTTCTCTACCTTGGTGTGTTTACCTCGCTAACTATCCTGTTTGTGGGGGCTGGGATTTCCTGCTCTTTTCAGTGCCTCCTCCCTTGGCTAGTTTAAATGCTTGCCAGTGAAGCATCTAAACCTATCACCTAGGATCCTGATTTCTCCCAAACAGATGCAGACCATCATGCCAGTATAGGCCTGTATCCCTCCAGGTGGACCCCCAGTCCCAAAGAAGCTAAAACCCTGAGCTCCGCACCAGTTTTTCAACCATTCATTGAACCCATGGTGCAGAGTATCCTGGCCTCACCCATGCCATAGATGGGCAGCACCTCTGAGAAGGTTACCATGCATGCTACTTGTCTAAAGCCCCTCCCCAACTCCACAAACTCCTCCTGCACTGCTCTAATCCCATTCCCAGCCAGGTCATTTGTCTCTAGGAAACAGTTTAAAAGAGTGTTGAGGTAAAAACAGATAACTTGTTATAATCACATTTCTGTGGTGAAAAGATGAGAAATAGTAGCAAAGGGAATAAAATAATATTATTTTATTTTTCCACAGAATTGATTGTTCATGTGAGAGTTATGAGTATAATTTGTACAAGTTCTTAAAGCAACAGTATATTTGTAAGTGAAAAGCACAAAGTTTTGAGAATTTTATCTGAATCACTTAACAGAAGCCTCATCATCATCACCAAGCCAGGTCTCTGTGATGCAAGATAGATTTACCAAGGAATCAGAAAAAGTCCACTAAAATAACAATCTTATTCCTCATCAATCTGGCATTGCACAGCACTGCCTGAAAAGGATGAGTAGAGCAGCAAGCCCCTCAGCTACCTGCCCACTCAGTCTGGTGGGATCCCTAGGTATGGGAACCAAACATATCTGGCCTCTCCCAAGTTCCCAATTTGCCCCAGGGCACCTCCTAGTCCTCAAAGTCCTAATGGCACTGCCTATAAGTCCCCCATGTCCCCACCCCACCCCCACACCCCTCACAAGTCCCACCTCCTGTATCTCTGATAAGCCATACTTGGCAGGGAGGTGACAGAAGAGCACAGGTCATTAAGTAGGTATGGAAAGTAGCCAAGACTAAGGGGTCTATTGCTCTCTGCACATCCCATTCACTGCCACACTAAAAGACTAGCTTAAATATTAAACCCCTAACCACCCACATTATACACACACCACACACCACTTAATCCCACACACTGTCAATTAAATATCCGTACAAAATTGCTACATATAATTACCCTAACTTTAACTCATACTACTACTATCCAAACACCCACACACCAAATCACAATCACATTAACCCCAGCAATTAAACTGTCAAAACAATTTAATAAAACAATTAAGCATAGAATAGACCTGCCCCAGAGATCAAAGTCCAGATGGTATATAGTGATCAGCACATAAACCAAATGAAAACCACTCACTGGCGCTAAATAGCTCTAAATATCTGTAAAAAGTCTTTAATGCAAATGAAAGGGGTGACAAGGTTACCCCTTTCACTCTCACCCAGTGGTTATATTACCACGCGCCAGTCACCCCAGAATCCACAACTTGCCAAAGCATGAAGCCCAGGCTCCAATGAACCCAGTCCACTGGTAGGGGAAACTGGTGATGGAAGATCACAGTCCAAGAAAAGATTACACAAGCAACTAGGTAAAGGAAGCAAAACAGAGGTGAACACTCCTTGCCAACCTCCCTTCCATTCCGTATAGTTCAGCTTACAGTGTCCTGAGCACAGGGTAGCCTCATCTCCTGGTGTCCCTGTGCACCATGCTGCTGGAAGGCTCCTCATACCAGACTCCCCAGCTGCATTGTCCAATCCCAACAGTACTAATGGCTCCTTCATCCCAATGCTGACAGGTCTTCCTTCCACATCCAAGATGGCATAACGTTTCTTAACAAAGTCACTGGGCTCATTGAGACCCTTGGGTGAGACTTCTGAGCTCTTCCTGCTTACCAAACCTTGTATGGTTTTGCCTTCATGCACCAGCAAGATGCACTTGATTTGCCCAATTCAGTGATGGCAACTGGCAGGGTGGGATTTGGAGCAGTCCTTCTGTAAGTACAGTATCCACCAAGTGTCTCCTGTATTCTTGGAAATGATGATGGTTGGCAACTTGCCAGGATCCTTCCTAGTTTTGCTATGGCTATCAATCTCCTGAGGCAGGATCATGTAACAGTCTATGTAAGTTCAACTTGTTGGGGCCCTCTGTGGCTCTCACAAGGGCATCCATGATATGATCATAAAAGGTTCCTTTATGGATCTCTTGGAAAACAAACATTTTTTCTGGCATCCAGTTCCTTAACTTGGCACCCATTTTGCACTTTCTGGAAGATCATGATAACTTTATAAAACAAGCATTTGTCAATGCCGAATGTTTACTTGCTGGCATTGGCATTGGTAGTGTAGGAGTTAGAGAGCTGCATAATAGGAATGGTAGTGAAGTACTGAACTGAAGCCAACCCCACCACCACCCTGCAAAGACTGACAGGCATTGGGGTGTGCTTTGGGTTGTCAGGCATAACGGCCACACCATTCCACCCTGCAGACACCGACAAGTGTCACGGTGTGCCTTGGGGTCTTTGGTTTTATGCTCACCCCATTCCATCAGGAAATATGGTGAGATGGATGCTGTATAGGAGAATGGGGTGAACTTTGGGGTGAAAGTCCAAGGCACACCTCGTGGTGTGGAATGGTATGAGCATTACAGGTGAGAATCCCAAGTCACACCCCTGATGCCTGTCAATCTCTACAGGGGTGGGGTGTTATGGTCAGAAACCCTAACGCTTCAGGCGCTCATTGGTATTTTCACTCCAAATTTTCAACATGGGTTTCTTGTGATCCCCACCTTATGAACAGTGGCAGTATCAGTTTATTAGCCGAAAAGCTAATTTTGCACAGCGACTACGCCATTTGGCACCACAGGTGTGAAAACACATTTAGAACAGGATGTGAAAAATGACAGCTGTACTGTTCATGGGGAGGTGGAAAAATGGCAATGTTGAAAATCTGCAGTGAAAATATTAAAAACTGGTGAAGTCACGGCGTGGAAACTGTGCAACGCACACCCATAATGCAATTAGTCTGGGGATTTGTTACAGCAGATTGTCAACACAGGCATTTTGGAACCTCCGCTTATGAACAGTGTCACTGTGATTTTCGTAATCTGTCCCGAACATTGATTTCGCGCACTAACTGTGCCATTGTGCGCTACATGCGCCGGAAACACGTCTTGGGCAAGATGTGAAAATGACAGCTGTACTGCTCATAAGGAGGTGTGGTAAAACGACAATGTTGAAAATCTGGAATGAAAATAGTGAAAATTCACGAACTTACGTAGCATAGGAACAGCTACAATGCATGCCTCAGAAAACAGTCATTTTGGGAATTTTTTCACCAAATTTTAAAATAGCCATTTGCACACTTCTGCTGATGAACAGTGTCACTGTGATTTACTTAATCTGTCCTGAACATTGATTTCGCACACCGACTGCGCCATTGTGGCGACTATGACGGACACACATTTTGGGTGAAATGTGAAAATGACAGCTGTACTGCTCATGAGGAGGTTATGTTAAAATGGCAATGTTGAAAATTTGGAGTGTAAATATTGAAAATTCACGAACTTATGAGCGTGCGTAGGAACAGCGCAACGCATGCTTATAAAACAGTCATTTTGGAATTCTTTCACCAAATTTTCAACATAGCATTTTGAGGCCTACCATGAACTATGACACTGTCATTTCAGAACTTGGTCCCAAAAGGTGGTTCCACGCCTATTAACAAAATGACAGTGACAGAATTCATGAGGTGGGGTCCCAAAACCCGATGTTGAAAATTTGGTGAAAAATTCCCAAAATGCCTGAGATATGCATCAAAGTTGAAAAAACATATTTATTACATTATACAGCTTCGGCATTTCCTCAGTTCACGTTCAGCTTTGAAGAGTGCAGGCGTGTTTTCGGTCCACGAAGATCATCAGGGAGGACTCGGAGGTAAGTATGGGGTGAGGGGTGGGAGGCAGGGTGCGCAGGAGGGTGGTGGGTGGGGAGCAGCGATCAGCACAGTGAGCGAGGGAAGGTTTTCTCTTTCAGGCTTCTTGTTTTTGTTCTTGGACGACATGGATGTTTGCCACGCTGGGGTGGGTTCCCAGCGTGGCAGCTGGAAGGCTGTTTTCAAGGGGCACTGGATCTGACGGGGATTTAGGCACCCTCAGCCATCACCACTGTTGCCATGCTGGGGTGGGCCCCAGTGTGGCTCCTGGCTGTCTGTTGGGGGCATTGGAGCTGACGGGGGATTGGGCACCTCGATCGCCATACAGTGTGTGTGGGTGAGGGCATTAGCATGCAATATGCATGCATGCATGTGTGTGGGGGTAGGGGAGCGATCGGCTGATTTTCTTCAGGTTGGTGGCAACGTTGAAACTACTGTCACCGGCTGTGTCCCCATTATTGGTGGACATCACATCACGTCCCAACATGCCGTGCTGGTATTGGCCAAAACAGTGCCACCTCCAGAACCTGCTTTGGCACCAAGCTGCTGCAATATGTTTCTTGCGCTACGCACAAGCAAACATAAAAAACATTAATTTTGTTTTAGGCGTGGTGCCTGATTTTCCAGATCACAGTTTGGGGTGTCTCTGTATGATGCACAGATTAATCCTCTGGTTTTTCTTGTAGTATACATTGTACTTACCACAGGAAGTGCTCAGGTAGCCATAACTGTTGTAGTTCATGCCTGTCAGTATTGTAGTCCTACTGTGCAGTTCCTGTCATGCTCAGGTGGGGCACTGGGGGGTAGAGTGTTCAGTCCAAGAATAAAGATGGCTGCAAGCAAGTTCCTCTGTATCGGAGTCTGTTTGTCTACCCCAGTTTATTACACCTCATATGTAGGCCCGGCCCTTGGCATCCTAATTTACTTTACCTTTTCCTCTCCATTTTTTAATAACTCTGCATTATACAGTGAAGGGAATCAGTTATTGAGAAGACATTGCAGGTGATACAATTCAAACAGCTTCTTACACAATAAGCCATGGATATCTCGCTTTGTGAGCAGAGGTAATAGGATTGAGTATACACAACTAACTGAATCCCATGATTGAGTTAACAATCGAATAAGCTCTCAAGCAAATATCTGAGCTTCTAAAGTCAAAATATTAACAAAGAAGAGTAAATACACACATCAGTCAAAGGTACAATTGTGATTAGTCACCAACTGGTAAACCAGAATATGCAATAAGTGATAAATGATTATGTCCATCAGCACATAATACTGCCTGGGCTGAGGGAGAGAGTTTGTTTAGAAATAGCAAACCACAGGTTGAAAGTCCTAAGGGTTGGTGGCCCCAAAGAGTGAGTGTGACTATCTGAACCAATAGGCCCATAACTTACTGTCTAGGGTCCACCTGAGGTTGTCCCTCTAGATAAATGTCCCCGGAAGCCAAAATGCTATAAAGTTTTTCCATCTGAGCTGAATATTGTCAGTCATCCACTCCATGTCTTAAATGTCTTTAACTTTCTAAGCCCAAGTGCCTGTGGAAGGAGAAACATCTGAGAGTCAATACAATGTCATTCCTTTATCCACTGTAAGCTCCTTGAGTTCTTATTTTTAGGCAGCTTAGGTAGGACCGCCAGAACCAGAGTATACTGAAGCACTTAGGGAGAGCTCCCCAATGATTGTTTGAATGCATTCATGCTTGGGACAGTGTCAGAATTTATGGAAGTGGCATCCTCTCCCACAGTGCCTCCAGCAGCTTGCATTCCTAGCTGTGCCAAAGTGCTGGGTAATTGTTGGGGCATGAAAATATTGAACCAGGACCTTTCAGTGGAGCTCCCTTCAGGACAGGGAAGAAATAACCTTCCAGCCTGTCTGCAAGGACTTTTCTCAGAGCTTTTGTGGAGTGCCTAACTGCCTCCCTCTCACATTAAAGGCCAGGTACTTAGTAAGGGTGCATGTCTTAAAGAATGAATGTCTGGGTCCTTTAGATGCCTCTGCAATCATTCAGTTTGATTTTATTTGTTTATTCACATATTTTTCCATCTTTGTATTTGTATTTTGCCAACTGCTAGTGAAAAAGAGTCCAATGGAATCCCTGTGTGATGATGTCATACAATCCTAACTAGCAAGGCTGCCAGTGTATTTCAATGGGAAGCTACAAATCTGTTTTCAGATTTTATGGAGAAATAACACTTCCTGCCACCATAATATTATATAGTTAATAGAAATATGCAATTGTTTTTATAACATGTGATCTTTTGTTATAATTTAGCAGGTGACATTTTCTTCATAACCAGATTTTATTTGAAAAGAACTAAAGAGAAGCTAATTATTGTATTCAAAATGTAACATCATACAGATGGAACACTATAGCAAAACCATTTAAAAGGCAAGGTTTGTTGATGAAATAAGTATCACTTTCTTTTGAAAAGAACAATATATTTAGTTTCTCATTGAAATACACTGGGCTCTTAATGAGCAGGTGTTTATTTCTAATAAATAGAAAACTGACTATTTTATTTATTGTATTTTGATGCATTAGTAATTACTTCCTACTTTTATAATAAAATATTTTGTTAGTGCAGTGAAACAAGTAGATTTTTACCTTTGCTTTTCATACTGTACGCCCACCAGGTCTACTGTTTGTTTCTGACAGCAATACCAGGTGGGCTGGGTCTGGGAGGAAGAGGTCACCGGCACAAAGGCTAGGTTTGGCTACTCTGCCCAGAGGCACCCAAGTAATTCCGAACACAGGAAGCAATAACTGTAATGTCCAATAGCAGAAGTGGGATTCTAAAGTTTGACTTTTATTCACATCCAAACAGAATAAACAAAGCATAGATGGACCCCATGGGCTACACTCCTGGTAATGCAGATTAAAAGAACCAAGAACACTTCCTCAACACTTTAGCCCTCAGGCTCTGAACCCACTGGTCACACAGCCCGGACCTGCATGCTGCTTTGGGTGCACAGCCCGAACTTGTACACTGTTCTAGGATTTCTCAGGCTCGGCTCCCTTGCCAGCCACATGGACACCTTCCATATGTCATGGAAACATTTTCTGGTGGCACCCTAAACCACCTAAGAGCACCTCAGCTCTATCAGGGAATTCTCCTTTTAATCCGTCTGGGTACTTTCCTCAGGCACTGGCCAAGTCCCTGAGAGAAAGAAAGTGCCTCAGAGCAAATCCGTAGAGGTGAATTTGCTTACTACTGATGGGGGGTCTCCCACCTCTCGCCTCCCACAGTTCATACTCAGCCATTTCTCTGGACAATAAACACCTCATACTGTAAAGCTTGGCAATGTAGATTCTTGCTAAATGTATGTCACATTCCATCTACTTGTCTTGCTTTCCCTTTGTGCTGGACTTGAACATACTTTTAATTGGCATAGCCCATTGCTCTAGGCCCCTCACTGATTAAGCAGTCCAATCCCCACTTTACAACTGTACTTGGCTGTCTTTTCCTGACCCCACAGTACCAGTCCCTTTCATTTCCTTCTGTTAAGGTGAAAAACACTTGGCCCTCTTTCAAGAGCAAACTCACCCTTTGGTTGCAGGTACCCCACAGGTGATTCCTCTACAGGAATTTCTCTCTCAGAGCTTTTGGTGCCACAGCACAACTTGAGTAGGCAGCTTCTTCCCTTAGCTGGAACCAGGAGGGTTGCCCCTGGAAAACAGGCAAACCTTTCCCCCATCCCCTCAGGGATGGGGCACTGAACCAGTAACAGTGGTCTCCACCACTTCAACTACCAGTTTCTGTGTTCCTCTTATGGTGGAAACACACACCTTCCTAATCAGTAGCTCTAAAACAAAGCTTAAAGGTCTGAGAGCCTGCACACAGACAGCTGTACTACTGTCTCTCACCAAGACTGCACACAGACTCAATTCAAAATCCCCAATGTTCTATGCTAACATCCAACTGTAACATTCCAGTGTGGCTTATTCAGCTGCAAAATTTCTATGGTGATGTCATCCCTCAGTCTCGGCTGAGACTGAGAACAGAGGAGACAGTGTGAAATCCATTTAACTGGAGTTTCACAAGCTGCCCCTGCCTACCACTAGGTCTTACTGGGATTCTAGTAACCCGGGTAATAGGGGTTACACTCACCCTGGACCAGGAAAATGACTGTCCACAGTCATTATCTACCTGGCTTAGGCCATCTCGCCCCCATGTGTTGAGACTACGGGAGGTAGCGCTTATCTTCTACCCTACCATGTGCCAGCACAGGCAGACAACACTAAGGGCCTAGAGGCCATTGGCTGACGCATCAGCCTCTACTCTACTCTACTTGCTGACTATGGGTACCTAGTGGCTCCAGTAGAACTGCCCACAGCATAGCCCAATAGATCAACACTGCAACCCCTACTGCAGGTCAGGGCCACAGCTGTCTATCTCCCCAGCCCTCTAGGGAAAACCTATCTGCCTTTAACTCAAATCCCAAAACAAAAACAAACAAGGGACCTCCCGACCTTGGACACCATGCAGCCACACACCAGAAGCTAATACCATACCAATGCATTATTCCCACATCCCCACAACCATACCTGTGGAAAAAGGTTACACACAGTAGCAACAACAACAACAACAGTACTTTAACTACTACACTCAGTCTAAGTACTAGTGAGGAACTCAATGAGTCCCTCCTCCTCTTGTCTTCTTCTATCGTCTTCAGGAACACCTGCAAGAAAAGAAAGACAACCCACACTCTAATCTGCGTACACAGTCTATCTAAACCCCTACCATCAAAACACTGAGAATCCCAAAATATTTTTTTTTTTAAGAAAAGGTAGAAAAACAGTATAAACATTAGAAAACAGTAGAAAACAATGACATTATTTACAATACACCAATTTGAGGGATGGAGTGCCCTAAAAGTCCCATCCAGTGACCACAGTGCCCGAAGACAAGTCCATTAAAGAGTCTCTCCTGGGCGGGCCGGTGAAGCACAGTTCTAGCAGGCCAATGTCCAAGTGGAGAGTCTTTGAGGACAGTTCAAACATCTGAGTCTGCTAGTGTAGGGTGTGTACTGCAATGTCATAAGAATAGAAAAGTTTGGACTTACCAGTCCCTTGTAGAATGACAATGGCACTGACCTGGTCCTCAGCCGAAGACTATCCCTGGCAGCACTCTTCCGATACAGCTGGGCGGACATCTTCCTGGAACAACAGGAGGGCACATCTGGAAACTGCTGGGCTGATGTCATCTCTGCAGATGGAACAGGAACAAAAGGAAAACAGCTGGTCTGACATCATCCGGTTACCAGGCGATGAATCAGGATACAGCTGGGCTGGCATCCTCTCTGGATCTGAAGTCATCTGGTGGGCCAGTTGATGGATTCTGGAAGGCCAGTACACTGTAGAACTGATGAATGTGGGGCACCTGAGTCCTGAATGTCCATACTGGTGGAACAACAAAGGCACTGCAATGGATGGAGTGGCAGCACTGACTACCACTGGTCTGCTTTCCATTTGTAGGCATGGGCACATTCACAGGAGGTCTTTGCATTGTGGCCAATAGCACAACGGGTCAGGCACTTGAATTATTACCCCATCTGGGCACACATATTTACTCTGTGAAAGGTTTCCGTCCCCTCCATCCACTATTCGAACAGTGTCCATTAACAGTGTCCTGCCTCTTTCCACTTGCTGTATTTTTCATGAAACATTCTGTTCGACATGCTTGTTTGCACCAGGATGCACACATTTCATTGCTTCTGCCCAAATCCAGGACTTCCTGTTTTGTTCAATCTCCTCCCAGACTCTCCGAGGAAAGGTAGGAAAGGACATCCCATAGATTTCATTCGCCTTCCTATGAACCAGTCTTTCCTCTTTACTAGCTTTGGTCAACTTGAGACCTCTGACCTGGCTTGGGCTGCCAGTCCTGGTTCTGCCAGCCTACGTATTCTCAACGAGACAAAAAATGGATCCCTGGCTTCTTCTTCTTCTTGCACAGCCAGGGCAGTGGCCTCACCACTCTCTTCCATGCATTTCTCTGAGGCAAGAGCTTGAGGCTGTGTACCAGTTCCTTTTCACAAAGCCACATAGGTTCCCTCTCTTCTTCTTCCTTACTGAGAATCTGTGCCCATGAGTGAGCAGTCGTCCTCACTCCTGAAACTATCCAGTGTTCGCTGGGCGGAGGTCAAAACCTCCCATGCAAAGGCCTCCCTCATCTTGTCTTCTCCTATAAGACTTGGGCTAGGCCTCCTCTCTAAGGGTCTACTGATGGTCTTCCTGAATTGTCTCTCTTCAATGCAGAATCCAAACATCAGCACATTGTTCTGTCTGTAAATCTGCATCCTCTAGCTTTGTGCCACACTCCTGCAGGGCCTTCTCCAACAGGCTCCACCTGGTGCTGTGCTGCCAACTGCAAATTCTTGAACTTTTGTCACGTAGGGGCCAAACAAATCTTAGGCGCTTTAAATGAGCCCGTGTTCTGAGCACCCAGAACGGTGAGTACCATGAGGCGTCCTTCCAGCATTTAAGCATATTAAGCACACTTGCACTGGATATCCAGGAATTGCACATGAGGAGGCAGTCATCCTCTGTAGTAACATCTCTCAATGTCCCTTAACTTATTTACTTCTACTGCTACCACAGCCCAGGCATGATCCGGGTGGCGGCTGGTCCTGAGGTCATGACTGCAGAGAAAATAAACAAGCGCTCACTGTTATTGAAAGTCCCACATCACTGAACACTTTCTTTCACTTTCAAAATGGCTCCTCTGCTGCTATGTTTACATTACTACCCCACCCTGTGATGGCGGCGGCAACCTCCTGCGCATCAACATTCTGAAATTGGGTCAAGCCACTGCATCTGATTTACACGCTCTACTGATAACTTTGCTCAAACTGCACAAACTTGCACTGTTCTTTTCCTAGCACATTTATATGATTTACCACGGACTTTTCACTTGCTGAAGACATTGCTCTAGCTCACAGTCCCTTAAAGCCTCAGTATTTCAAGCACAGGATTGCTTGTAACTCTTGCTGGATATCTTGACACAACTCACAGTCTCTATCTCATGGCTTTGAAACTTACACTGATGCTGAACCCATAACGATGCTCACAGTCAATGGCTTAAAAGGCTTGCTTTTGCTGGTAAACTTAACAGTCTTTGATTGCCAGCGATTACACTGCTACACACAGATTCAGCTGGCTTTTGGCAAAATCACTTGTCTGAGCAATTATTTCTGTTGGTACTCACTGTTATCAGTAGCTGTTTGCTGCGATGGAAAACGGCCTGCAGCCAGTCTTGGAGGCCTCTGAACAGAAGCGGTTGGCAGTCCTGCCGATCATCCTTCTGAACACCACACTCACAGTCCAGTTGATCGAGATGCGGTTGAGCCCGAATTGAGACAGAAAAGTCAAATTTTAAACTTTACAGAGTTTTCAGTCACCGCGATGCTCCTCCTGTAAGCCAGTACACCACACCCACTCCCACCTCCTCGAATGCTGGGCAGTCGCTGTAGAGCTGGCTTGGGGCGGACTGACTGCAGTCTCACCAACCACCGGACGCTATGCAAATGAGTCTCTTTCCTCTCGAGTGCTCTTCTCCTCATGGCTATGCATCGTCAGCAGGCAAATTTAAACTGCAAACCACGCTTTTTTCCCGAATTGACTTCACGTAGGAGCCCATTTCAACCATTTTTCATGGCCGGTAACACAACAAGTCTCTCAATTCACTAAAAGCATGTCCAATGTCCAGGGCACAATTTTCCTTATGCTACTCCTAGTTTTCCACACTTTTCTTTGTCACACCAGTTTTTAAAAGCTGGCAAAGCGCTGTAATTTTTGATGCAGGACAAGGTCATACTCTCTCAGGGTTTACTGCTCCTTTGTAAACAGTTGGCATTTTAACAGCAGCACATGGACAACAGCACACAGTGACACATTAGTTAGCCTTGCTTCAGTTTTGGGCTACCACTGCCAGATAACCAAAATGCTAGCCCTGCCCGAGCACCTTTGCTCCCAAAATTTCAAACTCAAATCCTCAGCGGTGCCTCCATTTTGTAATGCCCACCGGTCTACCATTTGTTTCTGACAGCAATACCAGGTGGGCTGGGTTCGGGAGGAATAGGTCACTCGACACAAAGGCTAGGTTTGGCTACTCTGCCCAGCGGCACCCAAGTAATTCTGAACACAGGAAGCAATAACTGTAATGTCCAATACCAGAAGTGGGATTCTAAAGTGTAGCTTTTATTCACATCCAAACAGAATAAACAAAGCATAGATGGACTCCCACGGGCTACACTCCTGGTAATGCAGATTAAAAGAACCAAGAACACTTCCTCAACACTTTATCCCTCAGGCTCTGAACCCACCAGGCACACAGCCCAGACTTGCATGCTGCTTTGGGTACACAGCCTGAACTTGTACACTGTTCTGGGATTTCTCAGGCTCGGCTCCTTGCCAGCCACTCAGACACCTTCCATATGTCATGGAAACATTTTCTGGTGGAACTCTAAACCACCTAAGAGCACCTCAGCTCTATCAGGGAATTCTCCTTTAATCCCACTCTTGTACTTTCCTCAGGCACTGGCCAAGTCCCTGAGAGAAAGTAAAAGTGCCTCAGAGCAATCCAGAGGTGAATTTGCTTACTACTGATGGGGGTCTCCCACCTCTCGCTCCCACAGTTCATACTCAGCCATTTCTCTGGACAATAAACACCTCATACTGTAAAGCTTGGCAATGTAGATTCTTGCTAAATGTATGTCAATTCCATCTACTTGTCTTGCTTTCCCTTTGTGCTGGACTTGAACATACTTTTAATTGGCATAGCCCATTGCTCTAGGCCCCTCACTGATTAAGCAGTCCAATCCCCACTTTACAACTGTACTTGGCTGTCTTTTCCTGACCCCACAGTAACAGTCCCTTTCATTTCCTTCTGTTAAGGTGAAAAACACTTGGCCTTCTTTCAGAGTGAACTCACCCTTTGGTTGCAGGTGCCCCACAGGCGATTCCTCCACAGGAAGTTCTCTCTCTGAGCTTTTGGTGCCACAGCACAACTTGAGTAGACAGCTTCTTCCCTTAGCCAGAACCAGGAGGGTTGCTCCTGGAAAACAGGCAAACCTTTCCCCTCATCCTCTCAGGGATGGGGCACTTGGACCAGTAACAGCGGTCTCCACCACTTCAACTACCAGTTTCTGTGTTCCTGTTATGGTGGAAACACACACCTTCCTAATCACTAGCTCTAAAACAGAGCTTAAAGCTCTGAGAGCTGCACACAGACAGCTGTACTACTGTCTCTCACCAAGACTGCAGACAGACTCAATTCAAAATCCCCAATGTTCTATGCTAACCTCCAACTGCAACATTCCAGTGTGGCTTATTCAGCTGCATAAAGTTCTATGGTGATGTCATCCTCAGTCTCAGCTGAGACTGAGAACAGAGTGAGACTGTGTGAAATCCATTTAACTGGAGTTTCACAAGCTGCCTTCCCTGCCTACCACTAGGTCTTACTGGGATTCTAGTAACCCGGGTAACAGGGGTTACAATACTACTAGTAAAAAGAATTCAGTAGAATGCTGGTACAGTATTATGATCTCAGAAACTGCCAGCTATTTAAGATCCCGTGTATTTCAATGAAAAACTGTATATATTTTTCTATCTTCTTCAAAAGAAAGTGATACTTATTTCATCAACAAACCTTGCCTTTTATATGTTTGCACTATAGTGTTCCATCTGTATGATGTTACATTTTTCAATACATTAATTAGCTTCTCTTTACTTCTTTCCAAGTAAAATCTGGTTATGAAGAACATGTCACCTGCTAAATTATAACAAAAGATCACATGTTATCAAAAAGCACATATTTCTATTAAATATATATTATGGTGGCAGGAAGTGTTATTTCTCCATAAAAATCTGAAAACAGATTTGTAGTTTCCCACTGAAATACACTAGCAGCCTTGCTAGTAAGGATTTTATGACATCATCACACAGGATTACATTGGATTCTTTTTCACTAGCAGTTGGCAAAATGCTAACAAAATGATGACAAAGTATGTAAATTTACAAATAAAAGCAAACTGACTGATTGCAGAGGCATCTAAAGCCCTAAACCTTCATTCTTTAGATATGCCCTTACTAAGCACCTGCTGTTTAAGTCAGAGCCCTTCTAACAGTGACCCTGTAAGACTTTGTATCGTTCTGAAAGATTGCAAGACCAGGTGGGTAGAAACTCCCCAACAAAAAAGTTTCAAAGGAGTTATTTGGTCTGGTTAACTGGGTCACATTGCCCTCAGAGGAGATAAAGTGCCTCATCTGGAGGTACCAAAAACAATCAGAATTAGGGAGGGTGAACTGTTGGGCTAATTCTTGGCAACTTCATCTGACCCTGCAGTATGCACTGCAAAAGCAAGTCAACCCGTTATATTCCCAAGTTTTGTAACTTAAGTCTGTGGCAGGAAGGAAAAGGCCTATGGTAAATCAAGGAAAGTGAGTCCAACTCATTCAATACGGAAATCGTTTATGGATTTGAATCAGGATCTTTATAGACTGTAACACCCAAATATTCTTCATCCTATTTCGTAGGGCATGTAAATTAGCAGTTATGAGAACTGAAATAGGGGGATCTCTAGCTCTTTAGAGTTTTCCATCATGTACCACTGGGAGTAGAGGTGCTGTTTTGCCCAGGTCATAATGGAGGCAGCTTGGGAGGAAAGATAACAAAGTTTCAGGTCTGCCATTCCCAATCCCCTTTCCACTGGGGCCAGTAAACAGTTTCATTAATGTGAGGCCTCTGACTGCCCCATAGAAATGTAGAAATGTCACAGAGGGTTTTGTCCAGAAGGATTCTTGAAAGAGCATTGGAAGGGTCTGAATCAAGAACAGGAACCTGGGCAAGAGGCTCATGTTAAACATACATGATCCACCATACAAGGGACAATGGGAGTACTTTCCTTTGGCCAGGTCAGATTGCAGTGTCGAATAAAGAGGAAGGAAATTAATTGTGAATAGTTTATAGAGGAGTCACTTGTACTGCCTGGTAAGTGCATCTGATTGTGTGAGCCCAGGCAAAGGGGTTTTGTTTAAAATGAGAGGAGCAAGAGCATCTGCCAATGCCTTGGATTCTGTGTAATTTAATTTACAGCCTGAAAGTTTGCCAAATTTTTCCAGGGTGAGCAAGAGCTCTGGGACTGAATTTTCTATACCAGACACATAAAATAAAGTCATCTACATAGAGAAATGCTTTGTTTACCTCTGTCTCTACTGTGATTCCTTTGATGTTTTGGTTCTGGCATACAACTATTGCCAGAGATTCTAAGCTTATAGCGAATAGTAAGGGTGAAAGGGACACCCTGTCTGGTTCACTACCCTAGGGAAAGCTAGTGAAATAATACCTTTGACCTTTACTGTAGCAGAAGGGTTCTCATATAAGGCAGTGGTGGTGTGTAAAATTTGGGGATGAATTGGAAGGAATGTTGAGAATCATTTAGGAAATGTCAAGTTGACCCTATAGAAAGCTTTCTCTGCATCCATTGAAATAGTAAATTAAGGGGTATGGGACAATGGTTGTGAGGAAAAATATTCAGCAGTCTGCAAATGTTGTCTTGTAGAAACCGCCCAGATAAAACCAGTCTGATCAGTGTGAATGATGGATGAAATGTAGAATCCTAAGCAGTTAGCTAAAATGCCCATAAAGACATTCACATTAGTACAGAGGAGGAGATCAGATGGTATGATTCGCACTCCAGTAGGTCTTTGCCTTGTGGAGCACTGTGATCTCTCCTTGCTTCCATGAAGCCAGGCAGCCCCCAGAATGTGATTGAAGGTATGTGTCAAAATGTCTAACTCCTCCTGGTAGCAGAGCTTGTAGCATTCAGCTGGTAAGCCATCTCAGCCCAGGGATTTCATGTTCTTCAGCTTTTTATATGGTCCCATACCTCCCCTTCATGATGGGCTTAATCTCAGTTGTAGCTACCTCCAACAGAGCAGGGATTTGAAGATTCCAAAGGAAGGGATGGGGTCAGAAGAACCCTAAGACTTAAACAGTGTGGAATAGAATTGTACAAATTCTTCTAAAATTAACCTGGGGCAACTTGTTTTACCTCCCACACTCCCGATGGTGAAGGTGAAGATGAAGAACAGCCCTGTTAGTTTCTTGTTTATGAAGCTGTAGAGCCAGTAAGTATCCAATTACTACCATTCTCATAATACCATTGCGTTGTATATCATAACTTTTTCCACCTCAACCTGTAATTATTTTTGCAAGACTGCTTTTTTCTTTCTAGTTGCATCTTAACTTGATCATTCAGAGTGATCTAGTGCTCCATTTCTAAATCAAAATAGCAGACTCCAGCTCCAGACATTTCTGCATTTTCTTATGCTTCACCTATGAGGTAAACTGGATTTATTTCAACCCTGACAGTGGCCTTGAGACAATTCCAAAGTGTTTACCTTTTTCCTGTCTGAGCAGGCCTGCCTGGGTTGTTATGGTTGTGGGCAACCTCGATATGCTTATAGATATGGCATGGTGCCCTCACCTGGGATATACATAGGAAGTAATACAGTTCTCCCTGCCATACAGTAATGTAGTCCCCAAATAGTTACTCACGACTTCAAAAGAATTTGCAAATATGACTACCTGATTTGGTACTGAGCCTCTGCTCCATTCTGCTGTGTGTTCACAGCAGCACCATGGTGTTCTGGTACCAACCGCTCCACTCCCACCCCGCTGCTTACCCTGTGTCTAGAACGTGCATTGTCCTGCTTCTCCTGGTTCCAACTTCCTTTCCAATGAGTCCTTCAGAGCCAGGGACTTTGGACATTGTGTGTCTTTTGCCATGAATAATTTGGAGCCAGGGCTCCACCAGTGCAAGTCCCAAGATGAGGACTCAGAGAACACTAAAGATCCTGGAGGACATGACCAGTTGCAGGACACAGAACATCATGTAAGCCCCAGAAATGGGGGGTACTTGTAATGCATTGTTTGATGCAGCTCACTGAGTTCTTGCAAAACAAGTGTGTAGTGCAAAAATGTTTTCTTAATGCCAGTCAGGCAACACAACACCACAAAAGTAGGAATGTGACATTAGGGTTTCCCACCAACGATCCACCCCAAGCAGCGTAAAGGAAAAACATTAGGGTTTTGGTTCTCCGGAGTCTTGGCGAATCAGTGGTGGAGTCGTCCATGGGGGTTGTCAACCCTAATGCCACCCCATTCTGTGAACAAACAATGTCACACATGATCTCCTCTCCATGCAGGGCCCACAGGGCCCTCCCATGAAAAGTACAACAAACTGTGTTGGCAGCCTATGGAAAGGCATACTTCTCTACCTTTGAAGAGTGTATCATTATGAGGCAGTGGCTTGGAGCTGTACCTTATGCTTTGGATTGGAGGCTACAGGCTGGGGGAGGAGTGAGCATTAGGGTTGACAACCCCTAAGGAAGACCCACCACTGATTAAGACTTGAGAGACCCAAACCCTTATGTGTTTTCCTTTTGCTGCTCGGGAGGTGGGTCATTACAGCTGGAAACCCTAATGCCACATTTCCCTACTTTTGTGGCGTTGAGTTACCCTAACTGGTGCATTAATGGCATTTTACAAATAATTTCCTTTCTTTCTGAGATAGTGGAACTGTATCATCATTCACACAGGTAAGAGAAGACTCCTTCCACCTACAGAAGTGCACAGTCTGCAGATGCAATGGTGTAATGACAGATGTGAGAATTCATGGGGCTGTCTGGTGGGCTGTGGAAGTGCAGGGCCCTGTGGTCCCTGCATTTCTGTGTGGCCAGCTACAGATGCATAGGGCAAAGAGTGCATCTGTCAGCCAATGCACAGGGCTCCCTGCCACCCAAGGGGGAGAGGGGCAGGGACCTATGCCAAGAGGACAGTTGTCTTCACTAGATGGTACCCACGCCCATGCGGACAACTCTGCACCTTTCATTTCATTTATATATACCAATCCCATGATTAAGATGCCTTTGCTTTATGTCCCTTACCCTGACTTGTTAGTTTAAGGGCAGGACAGGAACTGTAGTCAAGTCTTGTGAACAGGAACATTTTATGTCTTCTACAGTCCCAGCTGTCAGTGACTCTCAATCATACACACTGCCCTTTATTGTCAACCGCCTTATTTAAACATATATTTATTTTGCTACATTTAACTGTCTAAATGTTGCTCAGAAATCTGGTCAGCACTTAGCAATGATACTAGCAAACTAATAGGTCTGTATAGTCAGAGCCTTACTACCCAGCTGCAAAACAAGGATGTTAATTAAGACCATGCCCTAGCAAGCTAAACACAACATCATTGTATCAGTGTTAACCCTTAAAGATCACAAACACTCAAAAATATCTGTTTTATTTCTATTGGCAGCATGTAACTAGCAAGATAAGTGATGTGAAAGTAGAAGAATATATACGGACTGGTCCAACATGTTTGTTGGTAGTGTGAGAAAACCTGTGCAGAGACCAAAATGACAGTTTCCCACAGATTTAACTTTGGGACTGACAAACAGCTGTGCTAAAAACAGTGGTGCATTTCAGCATTATTTAAATAAGTAAACAACTAAATTGTATTTTGTTATTGATACAATTCAGCTGTGAAAATAATAAAAAGTACATTTTATATTTCAATTGATCTTCCCAGCAGCTAGCATAAACAAGGTTGTGTGTGTGTGTGTGTGTGTGTGTGTGTGTGTGTGTGTGTGTGTGTGTGCATGCATGCGTGTCTGTGCCTTTGCTTTACCGTGGGTCATATGTTTGCAAGCATATCGGACTGCCTCAAGCTTTATTTGCTCCATGCCTCTCAACCGTTGTCAACATCAAAGGGGTCTCTACATGACAAAACACGTTGAAATGCTGTTCACAAATGAAGCCAGCTGCTCATAATTGCAAGAATACTTGTTTTTCTACATACTGTCCATCTTTCTGTTATTTTAGCAACTATGATTATGAATTTGCACTTTAAAATCTCAGAGTGATGTGGCAACGCCTTCAGCATGTGGGGTATAGTGGATGAAGTGGTGAAAGGATGACCCTCCCTCGTAATGTGGGACAGTTGCCAGGTATCAAATTATGCATGGGATGTTTGTTTTGGACATAACTGGCTGAGCTATTTGCCCAGTGTCTCATGTCATGCTGAAAATATGCTAAAGTAATGCTATTGTTTGTTTTTCACAGGGCTTCGGCTTACCTGTTCAAGTACAGTGTAAGCCTGTTATAATGGGAATCTGTGCACAACATTTGTCCATCATATCCAGTATCCAGTATATCAAGAGGAGGTGGAGCTTATGTGTTAGGGTGTGTCTATGTGTGTGAGCAGGGACTCAGAGTGAATGAGAATCTATTATACAACTTTATAAATTACTCAGAATCCTGCTTAGCATAGATGTTTCTGCATTCTGTGTGTTTAAAGTTACTTAACTGTCAGAGAACATGAGTTTTTTAAGGACATTTATTGCCTGTTAGCAACCATGCCCCTTCCACTGGAAGAAAACACTGATACTTGTCTTGGAGGAAATGGCTGCAGCCATGCGTTTATTAAAATATCTCAATAATAATAAACATGAGCAGTGTGCATCCAGGAGGATCAGCCACTCTCTAGACATCGTGACACACCGCCCTCAATCACAAGCCCACCAGGTGTGTGTTCGATTGCCTGCAGTACCCTATATAGTCGTAATGGCCAAGGTTGAAGTGGCCACCCCTGTCCAGCTGGCACTGACCTTGAGGTATCTGCTGAAAGCAGCCTATGCCACCCCCCACCCAGGTTCCAGATTCTCGGTCCCTACCTTCATGTCACCAGGGGTAGTGATGAGCCATTCCAATAAACTCGACTCATTTCCCCTTCTTGTACCTGTTCCTTCACTCTGTGATCCTCCCAAGATGCCACCATGACTGCAACATATCAAGCCTGCACCCCTACCAGTCTAGTCTCTCTTTTGCTACCTACTTCCAACTCTCTACAGCAGGTTTAACGCTCTTTGAGGAGGTGAAAACCCAGGAAAAAAGCCTGATAACAGGGAAAACTGGGAAAAGCCATTCCCTGACTCTGGTGCAGTCACCCAAGAATGGGTCAAAGAGGGCCCTACCTCCTAGCAACTTACCAAATTCAACAAGGTCCTCTTTGACACCACTCCTGTGACCTCTGGTGTCCCCAGGGATTCTGCTTTTATGAGGGCAGGAGGGTGGGGATCCAAGCAGGGTAAGAGGAGAAGGAGGAGGAATGCTGGCTAACTGTCCACTAAACTCATCTTTCTTCTCCTCCCCAGATTCCACCCCTTAATAGTCAGCTCTGGTGGTCCTCCTAAGTGAGCTATTTGCTCCCTCCCTGCCCAAAGAAGGATCACCTCTGTTCCCTATCCTCTTCTTCCCATAGGTCCAGGAAGGATGGCCCCAGACAAACCCCAGCTGCTTCCAGTTGTTGTAGCCTCTGCATTGTCTGTTAGCCAACCATATTCCTTTCCCTAGAAAAACACTGACATATATGTTGGAGGAAATGGCACCAGCCATGCATTTATTGAAATAGCTCAATAATAATAAACATGAGCAGAGTGCACAGCCAGGAGGATCAACCACTCTAGAAGTCGTGACACACCGGCCCTCAATTCCAGGCCCACCAGGTGTGTGTCCAGTTGCCTGCCGTGCCCATATGGTCATAATGGCCAAGGCTGAAGCGGCTGCCCCCGTCCGGCACCACTGACCTTACAGGTATCTGCTGAAGGTCGGCCGTGAACCCACCTTGGTCTGGGTTATTGGTCCCCACCTTCATACCGACCAGGGGTAGTGGCCAGCTCCTCAGAATACCAAGATTTTGTACCTTATGAGGCGGGAGGTTACCACCTGCTGAGGGCCTACAGGCAGGATGCCTTCTCACTAAGCCAGGACACAATAGACATCTAAGATCTAGGCAGCAGATAGGGCAAAACAGCAGCCTATAATGATCCAGTAAATTAGAGAAGGTGGAGTCAAAACCTCATGGGAACAAACATACCCCAATGGCCCCAGATGAATGGAAGGAGTCAACAGCCAGTGAGAAAAGGCAAAGGACAGAGAGGAGACCAATAGAAAGGGCAACCTGAAATGTGAAGCATCCACCCAAGAAGGTTTGGAGCCTCCATGCCAAAGCTGAGCAGCAGTAGTGGCCAGTGACACCCTATCCAATAAGCCACCACAGGCTTGTTGGAGTGTTAACAGGGACAGAATGAGGTAACCTTACCACGGACAAGTAAGGAGGCAAGCCAGTGAGCATGGAGCTCTTGACCAACTAGTAAGGGCATGGCCTGCCTAATGGTATATCAACATTCAGTTTAGCAGGCAGACTGCAATCCACAACACAGACTGCAGACAATCAGTATATGCATGCAAAATCCGAAAGTACTAACAAACTACTAAATAACCCAACAATCCCCAATACAACATCAACAGGGTAATCTAGAAAGTAGGCAGGAAGAGCATATTGCAGACACCAATCCAGGCTTAAATTAGCAGCACAGAGCGACAGCCTGAAGTACTATGAAGGACAAAAGCTTGGGCAAAGACAGAGTCAGAATACAGAGTAACCAGCCACACCATCCTTGTAATTGGGTCCTCAGTCACAGAAGGAGGCTTACGAGCATTTAATGAGAGGAGGGAATGGGGTGGGTGGCAGGGAAGTTTCCCAAAGGCAGGTCTGCTCATAGAGTCTTCTCCTTGTGGTCAAGGGCACCTGGAATTAAGTTTCCCAAAAGGCAGGTCTGCTCGTAGATTCTTCTCCTTGCAGTCAAGGACACCTGCAAAAACTAACCCCTGTTCAGTGAAATAACCCATCTCGGCCACCATGATTTGACCTGCAGCCTGACTCTGACTATGCTTCACCTCGTCCCCCTACTGCCTCCATGACTGTCCTCATTTCCTTTGACCTGAATACAATCCTTATTGAGGGGCCCCATGCCCACACTGCTCAGCCATCTCTTCCTCTGGATCAAGTGGGACCAAATGAAACCATTTGGGGCCACCAACTCCTATGGTCTAAAAGTCCTCCTTCATAGCCAGCAGGAAATCCACTATCTTCCAAGTCCCCAAGTCTTCCCCGAGTGTACCACCAACGCCTCGGGTGCCCGCTGGTCTGCCATTCTTCCATCAGTCATTCTAGCAGTTCTTCCCAGCGCATGCGGTCCTTGCCTAGCCACCTGATGCAGACCCTCAGATGACCTCTTCCTATGTGCAGCCACCCCACCCCAGTGGACACTTTCACTCTGCTTGCTTTATGAAGGAGTGACCACATATCCAAATAATCATGCTGACCTCTGGGGACACTGGAAAAGACAAGCACAGGTTATTGTAAATGCAGACGCATGCATCTCAAGAAAGCCTGTGACCTCCAGTGCCCAGGAGCCTGGATAAGTCCATCATCCCAACCCAGGCTCCTTGCATCCATGGCAGTCCCATTCCTAAAGCAGTGTGTGCCATATTCCTTGGTGTCCAGCCCCACCTCCCATATGGCCCTGCCCAGAATATGAGTGAAACTGATAAGCTGTGACCGGTCAGCCACCTTCATGCTGGAAGAAGGTCTCCCTTTATTGGGGCATGCCACCATGTAGGCCTGGACCTTGTCCTGTACTTTTCAGGCAACACCTGGTGGTGCCTCCACCAAACACCACCGGTCTCTTTGTTTCTGATCAGTTTTGCTCTTCCTTAATCGCACCCAGATACCTTACCTGTTGCTATTACATCCCCCATTGTAATCCAATTGTCCTCTCAAATTGAGTGGGCTGCATAAGTTCTGATACTCTAAATGCCCCCACAGAAAGCTACCAAAACATGGTGTCAAACAGACAAGCTTGAATAGGTTCCAACAAACCACTGGTAGAACCTCGCCCATCCTTGCTAATATTGCTGGTGTGATGAGGTGCCTTGTGTCCTGATGGGAAGCCAACAACTTCCCCTACCCTTTCAGGACCTTCCTGACCTTAAAGTCCCTTGTGTTGTCGGTGACCCACAGAACCCTGGAGAACTAAACAAGCCAGCGAGGTGCATCCCCACCACCCCAGGTGTCAGCTCCTTCTGTTTTGACAGCATAATGTAGCAGCACAGCTGCTCCACCAGAACAGGCCAATCTTCCGACCAACCCTGCTGTCTTGCTCACACCTGAGAAGGACCACCTCTGTTCCCTCTCCCCAGGTCCAGGGAGGATGACCCCAGACAAACCCCAGCTGCTCTAGTTGATGCAGCTTCTGTATGCAGAAGGTAAGATGAAGATAGCAACTCTAGTGGCTGGATGTTGGAGTTCTAGGACAGTAAGAACAAAGGTAATTGTACTGTAAGGCTTTTTGAAATATAAAATCATTTCCTTTTAGTGTAATTGATTAACTAATGAAAGTTTATGCAGCTTGTAGAGAACTGTTTTGTAAGAAATGTAATCTTTGCAGCTCTTCCATCTAAATTCTAAATCTGCCAAATCTCACCAGCTCTGCACCCCCAAAAAAGCACTACAGATGCCTATAAAAGCTTAAAAGTGTCCACTATAAGCAATGTTTCTGTCCATTATAACCAGAGAAAATACACTGTATTTATACATTTGGTATGGGAAATCAGTTTTTGTCCGCCATAACTGATTGTCCATTATAATAGTGTGCGTTCATACAATGGTTCATAAGGTGCGAGGAGAGAAAGGCGGTTGGCCCATAAGTGCTCCTATCCAATCACCCATAATAAGCTGCTATGTTTCCATCATTAATACACGTGCCTAGCCTACTTTTGAATTGCTGTTTACTTTTACTGATAATAACGTGTAATGGAAGTCTGTTCCAAGGTTTTGTCACTCTGGGTATAAAATCCTTTTCTCCTAGTTGTACTGAAACTTTGTGGCCTAAGCTGTAGGGGTGGCCTCTAGTATCAAGTTTGTCACTTTTAAATTTGAAGCCCATCTCACTTAGTAGATATTCATCTTGCATAATGTCAAAACATAATAGCAGGTTTCCCTGATCCTTCCAGTCTCAAGTGACATCAATCCTAGCTGTTTTAGACAGCCTGGTATCAATGGTTTAATATGCCAGTTTTGTAGTCTTTCTTTGTACTCTCTCGAGTTTATTTATCATTCCTTTGTTTATTGGACCCCATACTGGGCTACCATAGTCCAATAGTGGTCTGATATCATTTCTATAGAGTGACATAATCACTTCCCTACTCCTACTCTTGAAGTTTTTCTTAATCATATATAACATTCTATTCACTTTTACAATCTGGCTTTCACAGTGTGTGTTTTTGTTAGCTTGTTATTAAATACCACTCCAAGGTCCCTTTCCTGCTTGGATACTTTCAACGATACTCCATTTAGTAGATATGTGGCTATGTTTGATTGGTTGCCCAGATGTAACACGAGCAGTATTCTTTTGCAAATGTCATCCCATGTTCATTAGCCCATTTCAAGATTTTGTTCCAGTCATTTTGTAAGTCAGACTGATCCCTTGCTCTGTTGTATAATCCCTGTCAGTTTTGAGTCGCCTGCATATTTTGTTACCCAGTCCATAATCTGTTTTTCCATGTCTGAGCTGAAAATCTGAAATAATATCGGGTGTTATAAGTGGAGTGCACTGCATACAGTATTGCAATTTATATGTGATGTACCTGCAACACCATCCCCACCGCCCACCCTCATTCCCAATGCTGGTCTGAGACTTGCATCCAACCCTACTAACTGATGTCTTGTCAGTAGAGCCAATCCCAGTCCTCGCTTAATGGAAATTGCAGGCCATCAGTAGCCTGGAGCTGGTTCACAAGCTGCAGTGCCATTCGGATGAAGCTGAATGCACTCCGCTTCCTTTCTGGCTGGTTGTCAGGTGTGTATCTCTCCCTGCCTCTGGCCTTATGATGTGGATCCATCTGTGTTTGATGCTTCATTACTGTAGCATTGGTGCCTCATGAGTTTAGTGCAGAAAGCGGATGGTATAAGGCATGTTTTACACACACACACACACTGACAAAAAGGCACTTCAACACATAATCTGAAAACGCAAATGCCAGTTGAGCAGTTTCACTTTCATTTATGCATTGCCAACAAGCGATGCAACTTTTCAGCAAAAGAGTGTGGCAAATGCACAAAGGATTCGCAAATCGGGTCACCAATTAAGAGAGGCGATGAACTGTCAAAGCATATCGGCTAGTTGGTGGTTGGTTTTGTTTAATTCTTTGTATTCTGATAGCGTATATTTTCAATACAGCACTACCATCCTGTTCATTTGGGATTTTGTATAAAACGTCCAAACTGTCCCTTATAGCTTTCACACATTTTCGACACGCATTTGACACTCTTCTAAAACACAGAATTACAACTATCACATTGTGGGGGGCAGCTAGGAGGGAATCTCAAAAGCTGTAAAAGTATAACTATGTGCCCTCCATTCATTGAATTTTAACTGTGTACCCTCTCAGATATATATGTTACATGACACCCTGATCTGTGATCTTACTCAGAGGCAGACACACACACTGGTGCTGCCCATGAAGTGCAGGCAGCTCCTTTCATATCTCAGTCACACATTTAGAGTCACAATAGCTCATCCTGTCAGACATCCAGGGCACCACCACACATCGCACACATAGGTGCAATATCCATGGGGGTGGGGAGGGCACATGTCACCCTCACAACCTTTTGCACAATAAGACTAATTGAAAACCAGTTTTGAAATCCTGCAATTCACCTGATGTTCCCTTAATCTTTACTTGAGCTTCTGATCCCAAGGCACAACTACTGATCCTTGCACAAGGTCACCATGGCAGTGCACCTCATCTACCTCTCAATCACAACAGCTGAAGACGTCACCAGTGTAAGTTGGAACTACACTTCAGTACCTACCTACCTTCTCTGGCACTATGCATTGCACCTTCTTCCGAGTCACAATAAATCAGCTGAACTGAGCCTTTGTCACAAGGTGGACAGAGAACCCTACTCATGCATCACCCCTACATCTGTTTTACAGCAGCTGAGCTTTTGACAAGGAGGGCATCACTCGCCACACATCAACTACCTCTAAGTCACAACAGCTAATCCTGTCAGGAGGAGGGACCCAAAAACTCACTTCACTACCACCTGGATCCTAGCCAATGCCAGACCTTCAGTATCCTCCAAAGTTGTCATGGGCAGTCAGGGATGGTCACCCTCCTCCCATGCAGCCTGCAGTTTCTGCAGTCTTTGGGGAGTCAGGGTATGATACGTGTTGGCATTGAGAAAAGGATGCTCGGAACAAAGGTCGCCACTTTAATAAATGTGACTTGGGATTTGAGGCATAAAACAAGGTTGATTAACTGGTTGACATCCTTTGACCACACTTATCTTACTTTCTCATATTGCAGTTGGTGGTTCCAGCAGCAAGACGTGTCTTTGATTGGAGAGTGAATCTTCGCCTGCGACCTGTTCAGGTGAGTGAGGGTGTTTGGAGGTGTACTGGGAGGTGGGGTGTTGGATGCTGAGTGTGAGGTGCGGTGGGGTATCAGATTGGCAAGGGACCATTCTCCTTTTTGCAGCTTTAAGAAACCAAACTGTGCTGCCCCATGGCACCGAGTGATGGGTGTTCGCCAGCATGCTGGTGACCTGGGTTCATGCCCCAAGTCTGGATGTCAGGAGTGGAGGCCAGCAGGGAGAAGTCAAGAGCTTCCTTTGGACACTTTCCTCCTGGGGAGGGTTGGGCTGCATAGCCCCACTCCTTCAGCTGCTCCTGGTGGTGGCCTGTGACAATGTCCTTGGCAGCATGGGTGACCAACACACCTCTGGTTGTCCCGCTCTAGGTTACCACTGCAGTGTATGCTTAGGTGGGAGGTGGGTAAGACAGAAAATGGCCTGTTCCAGCTCTGCTAGATGATGGCCACCATCCCACCATGATGCAGTCCCCAGAGCGCATCATTCCTCTCTCTCGCACCTGATGTTGCAAGGGCAGCATCCAGACTTCTCCTCTCCCTGCTTCCCTTTGTGGGGAGGGGTCCCTTCTGTAGGGTTAGAGCCAGAATACTCTGGACACAGGTCTAGTGGGATTCGGTGGCAGGTGCTGGCAGTGGGGGCGAGACTGGCAGGCAAAAGTACAGCCTGAAAGAGTGGCAGGCTAGGGGCTGGGAAAGTAATAAAACAAATAAGGCAAGAAAAAATTTGAGGGACCATTTCCTTTATTTGAGACAGGAACAGCATGTCAGAGTTTGAACCCCCCATTGCTTATTTAGTATGTCACCATGAGACATCCCCTCTTGTCTTTCCTGTATTCTTTAAAATCTACTGCAGTAGTATTTTTGTGTTTTAACTCTCCTTTATCTATTTTCACCTTTCTATCATGATGGGGTGGTCTCCATCATGATATCTTGAACTATCTGCCCGCTATATTTCCTTTTGTTGTCTCTTTGGTGGACATAATTGCAGCCTCGAGGGGTTAGAAAAAGTGAGCCATGATGCATTCAAAGCCATCTTGAAGCCCGGTAGGTACATGTTTGGCAGCTGGAATGCACTTCTGTAAGTGCCTGTTATGAACTGAGTCGATATTTAAGCGAATATATACAGGGACTCCCTGTAAATAAAGCATAAAACTGCAGTGTCGGTGCTGTAGCACTGAGAACTAGACAGCGGTGGGTCCCTGCTGAAGTACATGGTGATTCGGGATTAGTAGCATCCATTACCTTAACAGTCGGACCTCTACCAGAAGAAATTCACTGGGCTACAGGCAGTTATAGGACAATGTGTCCTTTTCCCTCCGCTCTCCATGTTCTTAAATTGTGCTGAGTTGAAATATAAGCGAAAATGTCTTGTGCCTGTACAATTCTGTCACCAACACGATTTCCTCAGATGAGAATGGCATCTTATCTTAGAGATTCAGGCACTGGCCTAATATGAAAAGAGTTCAGTGGGGTATTATTTTTTTAGTTAGCGTGCCCTTTTACTCAGTTTGTCTTGTCCCTGTGCCATGCTGACCCTGAAACAGTATGCAAAAACATACGTTTTGCAATACTGTTTTCAAGCCGACTTGCACAGACTGGAGCGAGCTCGTCTTAGAGAATAGGGATAGCAGCCTAGAAAATCACAAAATTTAAGGTTTCAAGCTTTGGAAAAAGGCTTCATTAGGTCTTGTTTGATAGACCATAATAGTTCCAAATAGCCCATAATACACGAGACGCCAGTTGAACTTCTCAGACTACTGCTCGCATAATAGCAAGTAGTTCCAAGAACTTGTTCATAGTAAAGCCCAAATGAAAATAAATTATTTGTACTTATAACCTTAATTCTTAGACTTTGTTTACAGTGGAACTTCCTGTGGTCCTAACACATAGTGCTAGCCATTTACGCTTTAGGTATTAGTGTACAGGAAAATATAGCTGTGTTCCTACCTTTTCAGGTCTCCCTAGACAGCATTGCATTTCTAAGGCCAGCAGCTCTCATTTGAAACATATTTATAGTGATCAGAGGTATGAGGTCAGCCCCTTGTGGAATGGGCTAAGATCTTTAATTATTAATCAAGTTTTTCTTGCTTTTATAATATGTTTACAAGACTAATATAACTGCAGTCTGATGATATTGATAAATAAAATAAGTTATGGTCATGCAGATCCCCTACTTTGTGTATTAGTGTAGAAACGTATGTATATTAGAATAGGGGCGGATCAGCTGACCTATGATGTCAGATCTTCCATCTATATAAGGTGGATGTTTTCTATAGAGAAGTTAATCTTTGAGTACAGAAGATAGTAGAGGTGCTGAAGGCAAGTGCATCTACTCTGTGGCAGTACTTAACAGTACTGAAGTTTCTCAGGTTGAGAAAAGCCAGTTGGTGCTTTATTTATTTTATATTTATTTCTGTTTGAAGTCATTTATTTTGAAATTCATACAATAAATTTCATACAAATCTGTGTGTTCCTAAAGAAATTGTGTGTCTGACTCATCACTTCCTACACACGCTCACACAGTGATTGCAGGGTGGGGGTTTAACTAGACATCAGAGAAAGACAAAATCTTAATGAGACAATGATTGGAGGTGGGAGGTGTCACTAGAGACCACAGAAATGATGGCTCACTGCTCTCACTGCAGCCACAGCATGAGTTCCAGCTGTGGCTCAAAGAATCAAGACAATCCCGTGGTTCTCATACAGAGAACATGGGTCAATGGCTCTTCTCACCAAGCTGGGCACTCAGGATTGGGTGCCCTGAAAATATATTTCTGGCTCCTTACCGAAAACATCAGAAATCTAGCTAAATGGGTCCGCTTAGCTAGGTTCTGTGTTTGTTTTTAAAATGCCAGCATGTTTTTGTATTTTCCATGCTTGTTGGTTTGTGGAGGAACAAGATGAAGGTTCTCATAACACAAAAAATACTTTGTGCTGTGAGAAGCAAGTGGTGAGAAACAAAAAAGTGTACTGCAACATCCAATTTTTCATTTTGCACCAGAACATTAACTCAAAACCCTACTGTACATGCTCAGAATGGAAACACAAAACTTTAAAACCTTATAGCTCTGGAACCATTTAATATTTCCTGGCCAAAATGTGTTTTTGCATCTATAGCATGGAATGACGTTGTGGTGGCATGGTGGAATGAGATTTTGGCAGGGATTTGAAAATTCTCAGAATAGCATTCATGGAGGTGGGTAATAATAAGGCTATGCTGACAATTTGGTTGCTGTTTTGGCTGAAATGCAAGCGCTTCCATAGCAACATAAATACACGATTTATGTAGGGATGGGAGAGCAGGACTGGAGGACCCTGTGCTCCACAGACAAATGAGGATTCAGTTATACTATCTAAAAAGTAAGGAAATTCTTTGCAAAAAAAACTGCATTAATGCCCCAGTTAGGGTAACTTAATGCCACAAAAGTAGAGAAATGTGGCATTAGGGTTTCCCACCATAACGCCCCACCACCTCCAGCAGCAAAGAAAAATATTAGGGTTTTGGATCTCCGTAGTCTTGGCAAATCAGTGGTGGAGTCTTCCTTGGGGTTGTCAACCCTAATGTTCCCCTCTCCCCTGTGGGTCCTGCATAAAGAAAGGAGATCATGTGTGAAATTTTTGCTCACAGAATGATGAGGGCATTAGAAACATAGAAACCTAGAAGTTGTCAGCAGATAAGGGCCTCTTGGCCCACCTAGTCTGCCCTGTATTCCTACATTCTGGTTCCCATCATTAGAGTGCCGGCATTCTGTGGCCAGCATCAAATCACCAGTGAAGTGGCGACTGGAGATACAGCAACCTGGATGAAGCAGCGCATGTCAAACTGGGTGACATGCGTGAGACAGTCCAAATAGGCACCAGTCATACAAAGTATCAAGGTACAAAATGTCAGCCCCAGGAATGGTGCAGTGTGAGGAATGTATGCAATTGCACTGGGCAACATGCGAGTAGACAGCAACATCAGCAACACCAAAGGGCCCAGAACAACAAAAGAGTGGAACAGCATCAAAGCAGGAGAGCCTCTGACCACAGCAGGGATGCCGCACACCCACCCACAGGTACGCTGCATACAGACCCACAAACCACAACCATCCATGAAGTAGAAACTATACGAGCATGTCATGAGCAGCCCAGCCCACAGTAGTGTAGGGCATACTACCAACCAACAAGCACATCCCGAGAATAGGACCTACCAGATGCTGACCACTACCAGGGAATGTGACACAGGCCCTGACCTATGACATGGGAAACTGTAGTCCCTCAGCCCCTGTCCACATCCTGCCATGGAACAGACACCACACCACTAGCACAACACCAATGATCCCTAGCACCATGGGTGATGGCTTAGGGGTTGTACTGACAGATGCCAAAGTCACAGGGCACTACATAAAACAGGGGCAGCACTAGGGGTGCATTGCAGGAATGCAGGCAGAAATAGAGGCCAGGCAGGGAACAATTAGGGCATGATGCATGGAATGCATGATGCAATGGTGGCCAGGTGGAGCACATCTAGGACCAGCATTGGCTGGCCGTCGTTCAGTGGAGTATAACTGGTGGACGGACAGTGATGCAGCATCTGGACAGCAAGCAACAGTGTTAGCACAATGCCCTTGAATACATTGACAGTCCCAGGGCAATAAGCTCCTAGTACATGAAGGTTATGTGTACCGCAGGGAGCGTACCGTGGGGACAAGACATTTACTGGAAATGCACACAGTACAAGGGCAGTCGGTGTATGGGGCGGACACACATCACAGAGGAGGAGGTGGTCACCACCCTGGGACACACAACCATTTCCCAGATCGTGCTGGCATCCAAGTGAGGAAGGTGTGGAAGGATATTAAGAAATGTGCCTCACAACAACTGAGACATCACAGCAAGTGGTTGCCACCTGCAGCAGCACGCAGCCCAAGTTCACTGGTGGTAGAATTCCCGGAGTATCTTAAGCAATCAGTACAGTGAGCAAGAAAGAAAGCCAGCAAGACACCAACCCTCCTGACTACACTGCCAACCTCGATGTGCCAGAGGAGTACCTGGTTACCAGAAGGGTAAGCCCTTCCTGATATGGGACTCAGGTAGTGGGCAGGGCAGCTTTCTGCTATTCGCCACTGACCGCAACCTTCAGTATATGGCCCGCTGCACAGACTGGTATGCTAATAGGATCTTCAAGTGCTGCCCCATTGCTCCACCAACTGTACACCATTCGTGGCATGGAATATATTACAGTCATACCAACAGCATTTGTGCTGATAACCAGCCACACCACCATCACATACATGGCTGTCCTGCAAAAGCTGCTTGAGTTGCACCCAGGCCAGAACCTACGTTGATAATGATTGACTATAAACTGGCAGCATGCAAGGCATTCCAGTCCATCTTCCCTATGGATGTGGTGCAGGGCTGCTTCTTCCACCTATGCCAAGCTGTGGCGCAAGGTTCAACAGATGCCCAAGATACAATGGTCCTACATGGATGATGGGACTTGGCCCTGAACATTTGCCTCCTGCCAGCCCTGGCATTTGTGCCACCTGGGATGTCATGCCAACATTCGAGGAGCTCTGCACCAGGGATTTCTTCTCTGAATGAGATGAACTCCTTGCCTCCTCTTGGATTACTTTGAGGACAGCTGGCTTGGCAGACCAATTTGAAGTGGACTCTGTTGGAAGCCCACATTCCCACTGGTATTCTGGAATTGCCATGAGGCAGCTTTGTCCAGCCTTCCGAGGACCATCATCTTGGTGGAGAGGTGGCATGGGGGTTTAATTCCCTAATGGGGCTGCCCAGCCCAGTATCTGGACATTCATTGATTGCTTCTGGTTTGAGCAGCAGCTCAATGAGATAAAGATACAGCAATTTATGTTGGGACAGCAGTGCCAGTGTCACGGAAGCAGTGCAAGGACCGCAGTCAGCGCATCATGGAGTGGTGGAACAGTATGGCACATGTACTGCGTGAGGACTACCTGAAGAGCATCACCATGAACTTCAACCTGCAAGTGTAGCCCTGTAGTATATGGCCAGTAGGCACTTTCCACTGTTGTGCCCTACATGCCTGTGTATGGTGTCTTAGTGGCTCTGGAGCCATGTGGTGCCCCTGTGCTGTGTTCCTTTCCTGTGTCCCTTAGTAAAGTGTGCAGTGTCAGCACCCTGGTGTCCTGTGTTGTTTGTCCTGTTGTGTGTGTCATCTGTGGGGAAATGGCATTGTAACTGGCTCCCTGCTCCTCAACCACTGTCTACCACCCTGCTGCATGGCACATTTCCTCCAGGCTCAGGTCCACTGCCCCCATCCAGTGAGGCATCATGGTTCAAGTGTGGTGTTGTGCTGCATGTGCCTTATGGACATGTGTTATGGCATATTCATGGTGGTTCTGTGTCCCACACCCAAGCCCATCAGGTGGTGTCACCCAGTACCACCATGCCTGCCACCCTGTTCGTGGTGCTGTGGGCCACAGGCATGCCCCACCACTCATTTCCATGACCGGGCAGCCCTCTGGTCTGCAGTGTTTGTGCATGTCCACCTATTTGGGGGTGGCTTGCACAAGGTAGGGCTCTGTACTGCACCCCATCAGGTGGCAACAGTGGCAGGCATATCCAGTTGTGGTCTGTGGATCCATGGGGATGGACATGCCTGTTCCCCACACATGGGACATTGTCCTGCCCAGTACAATGTGGTGCCAGCTTAAACCACAGCACTGCATTCCAGCTCAGCCCCACATACACATGTAACGACCAGGTGGTGTGCTGTTTGAATCTGACAGCAATACTAGGTGGGTTGGGTTTGAGAGGAATAGCTAACCTCCAACTGCAACATTCCAGTGTGGTTTATGTAGCTGCAAAGTTCTATGGTGATGTCATCCTCAGTCTCAGCTGAGACTGAGAA
Source organism: Neoceratodus forsteri (assembly GCA_016271365.2). Lineage (NCBI taxonomy): Eukaryota > Metazoa > Chordata > Ceratodontiformes > Ceratodontidae > Neoceratodus > Neoceratodus forsteri. The sequence goes on from CM028135.1 coordinate 476,723,350, forward strand.
CAGAGTGAGACAGTGTGAAATCCATTTAACTGGAGTTTCACAAGCAGCCTTCCTTGCCTACCCACTAGGTCTTACTGGGATTCTAGTAACTTCGGTAACAGGGGTTACACTCACACTGGCAAGGAAGATGACTGTCTGCAGTCATTATTTACCCAGCTTAGGCCATCTCGCCCCCATGTGTTGACTACAGGGAGGTAGCTTACCTTCTCCCTACCTTGTGCCAGCACAGGCAGACAACACTAAGGGCCTAGAGGCCATTGACTGATGCATCAGCCTCTACTCTACCTGCTGACTATGGGTACCTAGTGGTCTGCAGAACTGTCCAAAGCATTGCCCTAATAGATCAGCACTGCAATCCCTACTGCAGGTCAGGCCACAGCCTGTCTATCCCCCAAGCCTTCTAGGAAAACCTATCTGCCTTTAACTCAAATCCCAAAACAAAACAAACAAGGGACCTCCCCGACCTTGGACACCATGCAACCACACACCAGGAGCTAATACCATACCATTTGCATTACTCCCACATCCCCACAACCATATCTGTGGAAGAAAAGGGTTACAAACAGTAACAACAACAACAGTACTTTAAATACTACACTCTAGTACTAGTGAGGAACTCCAATGAGTCCCTCCTCCTTTTCTTGTCGCTCTTCTATCTTCTTCAGGAACACCTACAAGAAAAAGAAAGACAACACACACTCCTAATCTGCATACACTGTCTATCTAAACCCCTACCATCAAAACACTGGAGAATCCTAAAAATTTTTTTTTTAGAAAAGGTAGAAAACAGTATAAACATTAGAAACAGTAAAAACAATGACATTATTTATAATGCACCAATTTGGGGATGGAGCGCCCTAAAAGTCCCATCTAGTGACCACAGTGCCCGAAGGCAAGTCCATTAAAGAGTCTCTCCTGGGCTGGAACCCAGTGAAGCACAGTTCTAGTAGGCCAAAGTCCCGAAGGGAGAGTCTTTGAGGACAGTTCAAACATCTGAGTCTGCTAGTGTAGGGTGTGTACTGCAATGTCATAAGAATAGAAAAGTTTGGACTTACCAGTCCCTTGTAGAATGACAATGGCACCGACCTGGTCCTCAGTGAAGACTCTCCCTGGCAGCATTCTTCCGATATAGCTGGGCGGACATCTTCCAGGAATGACAGGAGGGCACATCTGGAAACTGCTGGGATGATGTCATCTCTGGAGATGGAACCTTGGAACAGGAACAAAAGGAAAACAGCTGGTCTGACATCATCCAGATACCAGGCGATGAATCAGGATCAGCTGAGCTGATGTCCTCTCTGGATCTGAAGTTATCTGGTGGGCCAGTCGTTGGATTCTGGAAAGTCAGTACACTGTAGAACTGATAAATGTGGGGCACCTGAGTTCTGGACGTCCATACTGGTGGAACAACAAAGGCACTGCAGTGGCTGGAGTGGCAGCACTGACTACCACTGCTTTGCTTTCCATTTGGCAGGCATGGCACATTTGCAGGAGGTCTTTGCATTGTGACCAATAGCACAACAGGTCAGGCGCTGAATTATTACCCTGTCTGGGTGCACATAATTCACACTGTGAAAGGTTTCACGTCCTCTCTATCAACTATTCGAACAGTGTCCATTAACAGTGTCCTGCCTCTTTTCCACTTGCTGTATTTGTCATGAAACATTCTGTTCTTGATATGCTTGTTTGCACCAGGATGCACACATTTCATTGCTTCTGCCCAAATCTCCTCCCAGACTCTCTGAGGAAGGGTAGAAAGGACATCCCATAGATTTCATTCGCCTTCCTACGAACCAGTCTTTCCTCTTTACTAGCTTTGGTCAACCTGAGATCTCTGGAATGGCTTGGGGTGGCCAGTCCTGGTTCTGCCAGCTACGATTCTCAATGAGACAAAAATGGATCCCTGACTTCTTCTTGCACAGCCAGGGCAGTGGAATCACCACTCTCTTCCATGCATTCTCTGAGACAAGAGCTTGAGGCTGTGTACCAGTTCCTTTTTCACAAGGCCACATAGATTCCCCTCTTCTTCTTCTTCACCGAGAATCTGTGCCCCAGAGTGAGCAGTCGCCCCACTCCTGAGACTATCCACTCTTCGCCATGCGCGGAGGTCGAAACCTCCCATTCAAAGGCCTCCTCATCTCGTCTTCACCTATGAGACTTGGGCTAGGCCCCGCTCCACGGGTCTACTGATGCTCTTCCTGAATTGTCTCTGCGATCCAGAATCCGAGACATCAGCAATTTGTTCTGTCTGTAAATCTGCACCTCTAACTTTGTGCCACACTTCCCGAGGGGTTTTCTCCAACAGGCTCCGCCTGGTGCTGTGTGCTGCCAACTGCAGATTCTGAACTTTGTCCACGGGACCCAGGTTAATCTTGGGTGCTTTAAATAAACTGTATTTCTCTAGGCACCCAGAACAGTGAGGTACCATGAAAACGCCCTTCCAGCATTTAAGCATATTAAGCACACTTGCACTGGATATCCAGGAATCGCCACATGAGGAGGCAGTTTTCCTCCTAGTAACATCTCTCAATGTCCCTTAACTCGTGTACTTCTACAAACAAATGCTCACTGTTATTGGAGTACACATCACTGAACACTTTCTTTCACTGTCAAAAGGCTCCTCTGCTGCTGTGTTTACATTACTACCCCACCCTGTAATGGCAGGCAGTAGCACTCTATGCATCAACATTCTGGTGTCATAGGGTGTCAGCATGGCTCAGTTGGTAGCACATCCGCCTTTGACCAGAAGGTTGTGGGTTCTCGTCCATACCAGGATTGGACTTGCACCTAAAAATCTCTGGCATCTGAGTGCAGTATTGGGGGTGCTGTACTGCTGGGGGTGTTGTCCTTCAGATGAGACGTTAAACCGAGGTCCCTTCTTCCCATCCTGGTGTTGTCCTGGTGGGTGTCCAGGTGGAAGTAAAGAATCCAAGGCACTCTTCAAGAAAGAGTAGGGGAACATTCCCAGTGTCCTGGCCAACATTCCCCTTCCCATAAAACAGTTCATGCAATTATCCAGGCTGTGTGGGTGATGATGTGCGATATGGCCTCCACCACATTCAGTCACTTCACTACCAGTCTAGTATTGCTTGTAAGCGCTTTGGGATACTGTGTATAAAAGCGCTATATAAATGTTGATTCTTCTTTTCTTCTTCTTCCTTCTGAAATTGAGTCAAGCCACTGCACATCCGATTTACACACTCTACTGATAACTTTGCTCAAACTGCACAAACTTCCACTGTTCTTTTCCTAGCACATTTATATGATTTACCACGGACTTTTCACTTGCTGAAGACATTGCTCTAGCTGCCAGTCCCTTAAAGCCTCAATATTTCAAGCACAGGCTTGCCTGCAACTCATGCTGCATATCTTGCTACAACTCACAGTCTCTTCATGGCTTTGAAACTTACAATGACGCTGAACCCATAACTATGCTCACAGTCCATGGCTTAAAAGGCTTGCTTTTTGCTGGTAAACTTAACACAGTCTTTGATTGCAAAGAGACTACACTGCTGCACACAGATTCAGCTGGCCTTTGGCAAAATCACTTGTTTGAGCAATTATTTCTGTTGGTACTCACTGTTATCAGAAGCTGTTTGCTGCGATGGAAAATGGCCTGCAGCCAGTCTTGGAGGCCTCTTAACAGAAACGGGTTGGCAGTCCTGCTGATTGTCCCTCTGAACACCACACTCACAGTCCAGTCGATCGAGATGGGGTTGAGCCTATTTAGACAGAAAAGTCAGATTTTTAAACTTGACAGTGCTTTCAGTCACCGCGATGCTCCTCCTGTAAGCCAGTACACACACTTCACTCACTCCCTCTCGAATGCTGGGCAGTCACTGTAGAGTTGACTTGGGGCAGGACTGATTGCAGTCTCACCAATCACACGACGCCATACAATGAGCCTCTTTCCTCTCGAGTGCTCTTTCCTCACGGCGTATCAATCGAGCAGGCAAATTTAAACTGCAAAACCACACTTTTTTTTTTTTTTCAATTGACTCTATGGCGGGAGCCCATTTCAACCATTTTTCATGGCCATTAACACAACAAGTCTCTCAATTCACTAGAAAGCATTTCCAACATCCAGGGCACAATTTTCCTTTTACTACCCCTAGTCTTCCACATTTTTCTTTGTCACAAAAGTTTTTTAAAAGCTGAAAACGCTGTAATTTTTTGATGCAGGACAAGGGCATATCTTCAGGCTTTACTGCTCCTTTGGTAAACAGTTGGCATTTTTCACAGCAGCACACATGGACAACAGCAAACAGTGACACATTAGTTAATCTTGCTTCAGCTTTTGGGCTACCCACTGCTAGATAACCAAAATGCTAGCCCATTGCCGAGCACCTTTCCTCCCTAAAATTTCAAACTCAAATCCTCAGCAGTGCCTCCATTTTGTAATGACCAGGTGGTGTGTTTGAATCTGACAGCAATACCAGGTGGGTTAGGTTCAAGAGGAATAGGTCACTGCACAAAGGCTAGGTTTGGCTACTTCACAGGGGCAACCAAGTAATTCTGAAAATAGGAAGCAATAACTGTAATGTCCAATACCAGAAGTGGATTCTAAAGTGTGTCTTTTATTCACATCTAAACAGAATAAACAAAGCATAGATGGACCCCTGCAGGGCTACAGTCCTGGTAATGCAGATTAAAAGAACCAAGAACACTTCCTCAACACTTTCAGCCCTCAGGGCTCTGAACCCACTGGGCACACAGCCCAGACTTGCACGCTGCTTTGGGTACACAGCCCAAACTTGTACACTGTTCTGGAATTTCCCAGGCTCAGCTCCCTTGCCAGCTACTGGACACCTTCCATATGTCATGGATACATTCTCTGGTGGCTCCCTAAACCACCTAAGAGCACCTCAGCTCTATTAGGAATTCTCCTTTAATCCCATCGCTGAGTACTTTCCTCAGGCACTGACCAAGTACCTGAGAGAAAGTAAATGGTGCCTCAGAGCACATCCATAGAGGTGAATTTGGTTACTACTGATGGGGGTCTCCACTTCTCACTCCCACAATTCATACCGGCCATTTCTCTGGACAATAAACACCTCATACTATAAAGCTTGGCAATGTAGATTCTTGCTAATGTATGTCACATTCTGTCTACTTGTCTTGCTTTCCTTTGTGCTGGACTTGAACATACTTTAATTGGCATAGCCCATTGTTCTAGGCCCCTCACTGATTAAGCAGTCCAGTCCCCACTTACACTGTACTTGGCTGTCTTTTTTCTGACCCACGGTAACAGTCCCTTTAGTTTCCTTTTTGTTAAAGTGAAAAACACTTGGCCCTCTTTCAGAGCAAACTCACCTTTTGGTTGCAGGTGCCTCTCACAGGCGATTCCTCCACAGGAATTTCCTTTCTCAGTGCTTTTGGTGCCGCAGCACAACTTGAATAGGCAGCTTCTCCCTAGCCAGAACCAGGAGGGTTGCCCCTGAAAGCAAGCAACCTTTCCCCTCATCCCTCAGGGATGGGGCACTTGGGCCAGTAAACAGCGGTCTCCACTACTTCAACTACCAGTTTTTGTTCATCTTACGGTGGAAACACACACCTTTCAAATCAGTAGCTCTAAACCAGAGCTTAAAGCTCTGAGAGCCTGCACATAGACAGCTGTACTACTGTTTCTCACCAAGACTGCACACAGACTGAATTCAAAATCCCCAACATTCTATGCTAACCTTCAACTGCAACATTCCAGTGTGGCTTATGCAGCTCGCGAAGTTGTATGGTGACGCTATCCTCAGTCTCAGCTGAGACTGAGAACAGAGCGAGACAGTGTGAAATCCATTTAACTGGAGTTTCACAAGCTGCCTTCCCTGCCTACCACTAGGTCTTACTGGGATTCTAGTAACCCCGGTAACAGGGTTACACATGCTCAGTATGTCACAGCCATCCTGGCTGTCCTCCCATCAGCATAACATGTGGCCACTGAGGCTGTGGGTACATGTTCATTGTGATTGTGTACATGGCGGTCTCGACAGTGCTGTTGTTGGCATTGCCGGTTTGCTATGCCAGCCAACATGTACAGTGCATCGCCCACTGTACAAACACCCTGCTCAGGTGCCTGCCCCAATCTGTCATGGCACACCTCAATGCATGCCCGCCTCTCTCCTGTGTTGGGTGTATTTTGTCATGCACACTGGCATGGTTTATCAGGAGGGGGTATGCTGCCGTTGGCGGTTGCTGTCCTATCCTGCTACGTGGTGGAAAGGGGGCTGTGACCACCACGGTTCCATGGGCATTGTTGGCAACCATGGCAGGCAGTATGTCTGCATCTGTGGAGTACACTGTCACGGTGCCTGACGGGTCACTCTTTAGGTGTCTGCTGAGTGCGTGCACCTCCCATTTTAGTGCTGCTGTCCCTGCTGTAGTGCGGCCAGTCCCGCCTGGTGTGCGGTGCCCTTGGAGTCCATGTTTGTGTGCTGGCAGCATTTTGCTGGTGCTCTAATTGTTGGTGGAGATTTCTTGGCACAACAGCGTGGGTGAATCCTACCTACTAGGCTACCGTAGACCCTACTCAATCTCCAGTCTTCTCCCCGCCTTACTTCTAAGGTCCCATTGTGTCTATCCTGTGCATGCTTGAATCCTGTTACTGTTTTAGCACCCACCACCTCTTCTGGGAGGCTGCTCCAAGTGTTCACCACCATCTCCATGAAGAAGTATTTCTCTCATCTCTAAGCCTCCCCCACCAGCTTCATAGTGTGAATCCTTGTCCTGAGCATCTTTTTCTATGGAAAATGTTACCTTCTGTACCTTATTGATACCTGTGAGCTATTTGAACATTTCTCTCATATCCCCTTTCTTCCTTGCTCTAGAGAGTACATATTTAGTTCTTTGAGTCTTTACTCATAGGGCTTTCGATGCAGGCCCTGCACCATTTTGGTAGCCCTCCTTTGGAGCACCTCCACTCTATCTATGTCCTTCACAGGTGAGGCATCCAGAACTGGACACAGTACTCGAGGGAGGGTCTTACCAGTGATTTGCACAGCGATAATACTACCGCCTTCCTTCTGCTGGTGATGCTCCTCCCTATGCACCTGAGCATTTTGCTAGCCTTTCCCACTGCCTTATCACACTTCATGGCTACTTTCAGGTCCTCAGAAATGATTACCCCTAGGTCCTTTCCTGTTTTGTGGTTACTAATACCTCCCTGCTCAATTAGTACATTGTTCTTGGGGTTCTGTGCCCCCAAGTGCATGATTTTGCACTTTTTGCATTGAAACCCAGCTGCCATTCCTTGGCCAGTCCATCATGCTTTCCAATTTCCAGTGTATCCACTCTGTTGCAAATTTTGAGTCATCTTCGAACATGCATATTTTCCTCTAGCCTTTCTGCAATGTTACTAATAAAGACATTGAAGATGACCAGGCCTATTACTGATCCATGTGGCACCCTGCTTGTCACCTTGTCTGCTCCAGAGAGACTGCATTTACACCAGCCTCTGACTCCTATTGCTTAGCCAACGTCTTACACATTTTACTACTTTTGGACCTACTCCTAGGTTGCCCAGCTTGCTCATCAGTCTTCACGGAACACTGTTGAAGGCCTTACTGAAATCTGGGTAGGCCACATCTGCCACTTCTCCCGATCCACTTTCCTGATCACCCAGTCAAAGAACTAGTCAGATTTGTCTGGCAAGACCTCCTCCTGTGAACCCATGTTACCTCAGATCCTGTAATCCACTGATTGCAAGGTATTCCTAATCCTTTCCTTCAGTAGCGATTCCATTACTTTATCTACTAGCGAAGTCAGGCTGACAGGTCTGCAATTTCCTTCCTCCTCCTTATTTCCACTTTTGTGTAGTGGGACCACGTCTGCCTTCCTCCAGTCTCGGAACCTACCCTGTTTCTAGAGAGGTTGAACAGAGCTGTCAGGGTGTAGCCAGCACCTCCTTGAGCTCCTTCAGTATCCTAGGGTGAACCACGCCTGGTCCCATTGCCTTGTCTACTTTTAATTGTTCTAGTTCCTTAGGACTCTGTCCTCTGTAAAAGGACTAGTGTCATCCTCCTTCCTTTAATGCCCTTTTCCTTATCTTTGGCCCATCCTCTACCCTTCCTTCATAAATACTGAAGGAAATTAATTGTTTAATATGTCCCATTTTTGAAGCCTCTTCATCCCAAATTCTTCCCTTCCCTTTTAGTATACTGTCCCTCCTTTGGTCTTTCTCTTCTCACTTATATATCTAAAGAATGTGTTATCCCTTTTTTTTACTGATTGGGCAATATTCTCTCCATTTGCACCTTTTGTGCTTCTAACTGCTCTCACTGCCACTCTGTTTCTCTTGGTAAGTCTCTATCCTCCTCCTTCTGTGTCCTCTTGTATACTCTAGATACTATTTTTTGCCCTTACTTTGTCTGCTACTTTTCTAGAGAACCATAGTAGTCTCTTTTTCTCTTTCCTTGTTAGCCTGCCTTATACTGATTTGTTGCCTTTTCAATGCCCCTTTTTGCCCATTGTTCCTGGACTCCTAGTTTCGCTATCCCTGCTAGGGTGTTCCTGAGGCATTCTCCGCTTTTCTTAAAATCAACCCTCCTGATGTCCAGAACCCTCATCTTAGTGCAGCTGGATTCTGACCCAGTTCTTACTCCATACAGTGATCACTGGTCCCCAGGTTGACAAACCCAAGGAACACCCCACCATTAGTCACACTAGATGTAACCACACTGTATTCAAATATCCCTATATGTAGATGGATTAGAAGCACTTAAATACTATCTTGATTTTCATCCTATTAATAGCCTCCCATAGATGTCCTCATACAGTTATCCAAGTCACGTGCAGTAATTAAAATGCTTTATAAGGATGACTTTTATTTACAAAAAAGATATAGCTATGGGTGCGAGTTTCTGCAATTGAATTTTTGCAAATTTCTACATGGTGAAGTGGGAGCTAGAAAGTGTCTTTGGGAAAATATCTTTGCTCCACAAGTTGGACTTGTGGAGGGGGCTTATTGACTACGTATTTATTGTCTGAAGGGTACTGAGAACAAACTATTTGAATTCATTAAATATCTGGAAAAAATAAATCTAATTTATGCTTTAGTGTGGCTTTTAGTCATACACAGAGTAATTTTTAGACCTGATTGTAATGAAAGATGGTCTGGGGGTCACAACAGATCTTTTTAAAGACTCATGGACCACAACACTTTGTTGCTTGCTAGCAGCAACCATCCTGGCCTTGTCATTAGAGTGATCCCAAAGGGACAATTTATAAGGACAAAACAAAATTGTGGTTCTGAAGAAAAATATAAACAGAATCCTGATGAGCTTACAAAGAGACTTCTTGATAGTGGACATCAGGGACTTAGAGATATTGCTATAAATGGTCCAAGAATTGTGTACAGGTGGGGTAAAAACATTAGAGATATGATAGTCCATTATGCCCAGCCCCTGTGGAAACCCCACATGTGGCTACCTGAAAGAAGCAGCAGCTGTAATAAATGTGGTACCTGTAAATACTGTCCAAAAGTTAAATGACCAAATCTTTGTTAATCCTGTCACTGGGAGGGAGACCAAGGTGAGAGGATTTATAACATGCAATACTTGTGGGATAGTATACATGGTGGAATGAAATGTAATTGTTTTTATATTGGAAAACTAAGAGGGCTTTTAAAATAAGAATCAGGAACATGTTTGTGCAAAGAGAGAGGATACCACCAACTCTCTGATGAAGTACATCTGGAAAGCTCAAACTCAAAATGACCAGGGTCCCGATTCTAAGACAGCCATCATGCTTCATGTGATTTCTGGGGATTCGCCAGTTCACCTCTATTCCATGGACCCTACGCTGCATTCCAGAAGTGGCAGGGTCCCAGCAATTGTGATTTGTAAGATACACCATGCGTGTTGCGGTAGCCATCACATGGCGATCAATGCTGCAGGTTGCATTTCGCAGTGAATTTCAGGTGGCCCCAGAGTCCCCCATCCCAGACCACCGCAGAACACATCAGGGGCGTGGCAAGGACAAATGGCACAGGCATCCGGGGTGCTACTGACATGGAATCCCGGGGTCTCTCATGGTCAGGGGTTTGGGGTGGGGTGCTAGTGTGGGCCAGAGGGACAGCATGGCACTGTTGCCACGGTGCTGTGAGGCTGCATCCGATGGTACCAGCCATTGGATGCCATTTATGACAGCTCTGAGCTGTCGAAAGTCAGCTATGCCACTGCATGTCCTGGAATCACAATTGCGAGTTGCAACAGTGGGCCTTCTGGAATTGGGCTAAGTTGCTGTCACAACCTGCAGTTGCGCCAAGCGCTGCAGGCTATGGTGCATGTGTGGCCATATCTTGCAATTGTCGCAGCCTGCAGACACAATGGCGTAGGTGCCTCCTGGAATAGTAATGGGTATATCGCATATGGCGTTGTGTGGATATGCCATGGGATTGGCATATCCCACCTTATTCCAGCATAGTCCGCTTTGAATCAGGCCCATGACTTTATATTCACTGGCATCAAAAACTGGTTATGTCAATGGGGGGAGGATTATGATAATCTCGTCCTAAGGAGAACAATACTGGATCTTTTTCCTGAAAGCCATGGATAATCATGGTCTAAATGAAAGAATTTAAATTAAGCTTTTTCTGAAGAAATGAATTGCTGTTCTTGTGCATTTTGTATTTTTCCTGCTTATTAACCTGGTGTATCTATTTCTTGCAAGATCTGTGCTTAAGTACGTAATTCTAATTTGTTATTCTTGTTGTGTCTCTTTCTTTGCAGATTTGCACCAGCAACTGCCATTGTTAGCTGTCTGCCAGTTTGCTCTGTGAGTAAAAATTGTTTTTGTTACTCAGTTTAAACTGTGTGCACCTTTGCAATTTTAAACTTGGTGCCCTTGGTAATGCCAAGCCAGCAAAAGTCCTTCTCTTTCATATATGTGGGTCTGTTTACACGCTTTGATATTGAATGTTCTGATTAACGTGTTTTGATTCACTGTTGCACTTGCACATTTTTTTTAATTAATTTTTAATTATGGTTCTTCTGTCCAAGTGCCCTGGGGTATGAGATTTGCTAAAATTTATTGGCAAGCCCTATGGTGCACTGGTCAGTGTTTTATATTGACTTTGTATCAACTTGTTGACAACTGAGTACTGGCACTCTTATAACACACGTTGTATTGTGTCTTTAAGATCTCTGTACTTAAGTGAGACACCTAGTGCATTACGCTTACCTTTGATAAAGCACATCACATGCAAAACATGCCAGGTTACTGCTAGAAGGCGGGTTCCCTAAGTTGTCTACCTGAGTTGATCCTCATGCAGTGAATGCCGGCTGGTGTCCTGCTTGTTATCTGGACTTTGCTGTATTTGAGTTTTTATCTACACTTGAGCACTGTGTTGACACTTTACTTAAATAAACTCATTCACTGTTTTAGAACATTGAAATTGCAAGTCCAGTCTGTTATTTGAAGTTTGCAAAGTTGTATGAACTCCAGCATTTATACAGGTGCTGGTCCTCCATCTTGTACATATAAATGAAAGACCATACTGAGCATGCTCAGAATCAAAATTTCAAATCATTATAACTCAGGAACCAATTAATATTTTTCACCAAATCAAAAAGGCATCTTTCTAGGAAGGCCCCTTCTACCCTGACAATTTCAGAACAAAATTCTAAACTTTATGGGCTATAGGTGGGAGCAAAAAAAAAACTCCAGATTTTTCCACTTTTGCACTATCTGGATCTCAGAATCCAGAAATCCAACTATCATGAAACTTGCAAAATAAAGATACCTTGCCCCACTAGACAATATGCAAAATGTCATGCAATTCTATTAAACAGGCAAAGTTATTAGGTGCAAAGTTAGGGTTTAACCCTTAGTCTTGGACAAAATTAGAATGTATAGCATTGCTGTACTGATATGGTAGTCCATGGCACAGCAAGAGTTAACATTAAACACCCTTCTCAACTCCTAATTCATATTGGTGCTACAGTGAGTCGGACACTATAGCCCCATTTACATTACTCTGATTTGCAGTGCATCAACCGATGCACAATAGTTGATGCACTGCAAATCCCACTGTGTGGACATTCACCAGTGTGCCATAGGATGCCACCACGCACACACTGCAGTACTGCATGGAGAGCTGTGTAAGCAGTTTATGGCGGGCTCAGCTGGCGCGCAGAAGAAGCCACAGAGATTCAGGATGCTTATGTAAACACAGCTTATGAAGTGAGTAACTGCAGTAATGACGCACACAAAATACTGTATGACAAAGGTTTACTTGCCATTGACTTACAATGGCCCCTGCAGTAAACTGCATCATTCTGTGATGTTCTGCAGCATTTCTGTGTTGCATCCTGGCTGTCACATCTGTACCATACCAGTATTACACAGGTGTGGTAGTGCCTGTATATTAGGGTTGAGTAAGAATGTTAAACCCCAATACTTTTACCTTGATAAATTGCCCCATTTAACCAATTATTTGAAATTTGGAAAGCACTAAGATGGTTTCATGATCTCTGGATCCTGAAAAATTCTTGGCAATTGGTTCACAGGGCGAAAAGTTATAAAGGGGCAAAAAAAATTACATAAATTAAAACCTTTTTTTGCTTACCTATGGTATTACTAAAAAAACTAGGAGGCTTTGAAACCTGAAACTTGTAGGTTTGATAGTGTTTGGCCCAAGGTACTTGTTTTTATTGTTTTTATCTCTCAAACTAAAGTAGTTTTTAAAATATTTAAGAAATACAGTTCCATTTCTGAGCATATGCAGTTTGAAAAAATCAGTGTTCTAAGGATAATTGAATTTTTACTACCATATGAAGTCATATCGTACTTATTACAAAATGTGCTTGTTTATAAGGTTTCAGGGCCAGTTCCCTGCCTGTGTATGCCATTGTGCTCTTTCCATTCAGCAGGGAAGGGGTTATGTGTCAGTGCATCGCCCTCCCTGCTGAACGTGCTCTGCATCAGTTTTTCTTTTCTCCGCCCAATTGCCACCATTAGCAAGCAGCGTCAGCCTGCTTACTTTACCCTGGATGCCCAGTTCCTGATGCCAGCTAAATGCATTACTATTTTAACTTATAGCATACTGAGAAAAATTATGTTGATTTGATTCACTAAGAGCAGGTCACAGGCATGTCATTATTGACCCATAATTACATGCCAGATCTATCTGTATCCAAGAGAACTCATCACAGAAACATATAAGGACATCAGTACCAACCAATCAGCATGGCTGCACAAATGTCACCAAATGAAAATCCCCAGCACTTCCTCTACCTTCCACCAGCCCACTTCTAAGCTTGCAGCTCACCTGCTGCCTAGACACAGAGACCGCTGCCTTGTGCTGCGTGCACTACAAATTGAGTGTGGTGTTAAACCAAGCACTGTAAGATATTTAATTCTTAGTTTGAAAGAAATAAAGCTGTGACTCCTCCAGATAACGCTCAACACTAATGTGTGTGCCCAGAGTCATGGTTTTTTAATTGAAACTAGGAGTCAAACATGTTAGAGTGCTTGTTTCAACTCTGCACTTACTTTGTAGTGCTCAGGACAGTGTCCAGATAAAAGTACCTTTTGTTTTTGGCACACAAAAATAAATCAAACTCATGTGTGTACGAGATTCCGCATTTCAGCGCCATGTTCATGTATGCAGCAGTGGGAGCGGCAGTCTGTTGGGATTTTTATTGGGATGGGTAAATGTGTCAACTGCAATTAAAACAACATGAATTATACTATTAGGGTCCCAATGTCAGGTCATATATCATGTGTGCAAAACAGGTGGCTGCAGGTATTCTAAAGCCGATAGTGTCACTTTTACAATGGTACTACTTTAAGTCCCATATGTTAAAATATAATAGATTGCATGTTTTCAAGCAACTTAAAACAGTTTGTAAGTTGATTTTTTTCAAATAAGTTTTCTCTATAGTGCAATAAGGCATTCAGTGTGTGGTGTGTGCGTGATTATGGTCAATAATCACACCATATCATGCCTTATTGCACACATCTCCAAATCCAGAGTACCCACCCTGGTGTCAGTTTGTCGCTCTCCATTTTGTTTTTCCACCCCTACCTCTGCCATGTCAGTCTCCAACACCAGAGTGCTTAATCCTCGGTGTTGGCATAGTTCACCACCCGATCCTGAAGTCTTGAACACCAGAGTGCCCAACCCAGGTGGCTCCTAGTATGAAGCCATCACTGTGGTGCTCAATCCCCAGATTGGTGAACCTGAAATAAAGAAAACCATCCCCAATTTATTTTTCCATGTTTTTGTTTCTTGTATGCAGAAATAGAGAAAATGGTCTCACACTGTCTTCATCACCATGCTGCTGCTGATCCCTCCAACCCTCTCACTCAGCACCTACCACCCTACCCCACCCTCACCTAGTGGAGGTCCAACACCATAATCCTCTCTGAACAGGAGTCACATCTTTCACTCTTCAACACTGGACCAGGAACTGAGTAAATCAGGTAAGTGCCATATAATGTATTTCAATGGGTTTTGAACTCTTACTCATAACTTGGTCCTTCTTTAGTATTTTAAGTCCAGATTTGCAGCATAGCCTTTTGGGATCACACCATGAACAAGGGCAGTGGAATTTTCCAAATCCGTCATGAAAGGTGATTGCAGGAAATAACCTTTCAAGCAGGATTTGAAAATTTTCACCTACTGTCTTCTTGAGATGGGTTAAATTTGAATATTCTGACCCCAAATTTTCAACATAGGCATTTTTTACATACCACCTCATGAACGTGACAGCTTTCATTTTCAAATTTGACTGAAACATGTTTTAGTACTTGTGGCATGAAATGGCATTTCAAGCAGGATTTGAAAAATTGACACCTACCAGGTTCATGAGATGGGTCATAAAAAGATAATGTTGAAAATTTGGCATCAAATATTAAGGTAATAATCCATGATTTAGAATATACAAGACTTAACCACACCTGATGTGGTTTGGCCATGAGGCACTGCTGAGTGACTAAATCCACACCAGAAGTGGATACCAGCATAACCCCATTCTGGAGTGGATTATTAAGCAATATACCATGACAGGTGTGGGTGATGTCAGGATTTACCCACACCTGGTGTGTCATTTGGTCACGAGGCTCGCAGGCCATTGAGTAAACCACACCAGGAGTGGTAAATCCTGGCATCACCCACACCCTGGAGTGGCATATTGTGATTATACAATGTCCTTTTTTTTTACCATAGAAAATAGTAAATAAAAAGTATTTTGCATTTCAATTTATTTTTAGTGTTTTTATTGCTCTGAGAGAAGAAGTAGCCCTTGGTTATTGGGGCTGTGGTGATACTTGCATGTGCAGCATTGCTTGGTCTTTACCAGGTGGTGCTTTTGGAGGCCAGGAAATGTTTAAATATCTACCTTAGGTTACTTTTTGACTCATCCTGGCTCCATTTGGTTGTATGAGCAGGGTCAGCCTTAAGTACTTGCTGCTTGTATACTTTTGCCCTACGAGGCACTGGACCATTTTTGAACATTCTGCACACTGCGCAGTAGCTTAGGTTGTTGCTGCACTTACTGTGAGTCATTTTCTGTTTCTCTTTGGTATTGGGCTAAGGAAAGGAAGGTGTCCATTTTTCCTGCTGTGTATGGACTTCCCAGAACATTGTACATGGCTGGGGTTACAGGGTGCTGAGCCTTGTGACTGAGTACCAGATGTTATACTGTAATCAGACAGAGAGAGTGCTTACAGGGATGATCAGGTACCGATTTACTGTTAAAAGAAAAATGTCGGACATCTATTTAAGGATTGCTGTTTTGAGGTTTGTTGGCAGAGTTATACAGCGGCAGCTGGTACACTGGTGTTTACCAGGGATTCAACATGGTGGATTTCGGGTTTATGTTCAGGGGTTGGAGTGTTTTCAGTACATGAGGCTGGCTGGCACTTTTACTATTGGGTGATATTAGGATTTACACAAAATTGTGCCAGCTAAATATTAGGAAGCAGCATTTTAACAATTACATTGCAATTACACAATGTGTAGGAAGTACAGGATTTAAAAACATTAAAAGCTTTAAAAATTGTTTTTTATTGATTTTTCAGTACAATATCCTTCCTCTATAGATTACATAGTCTGCTGTTGTTCAGTAGAATATGTTTATAGGAAATGTTCTCCCAGTCCCTATCCCCATCACACACACCTAATAGGGTGATGGTTGATTTTCACTTTTTATGGTTGTGGGCAGAGCCTACAGCCTTCTTGCTGTAGCTTGAAAATGGAGTATCATGGAACACATTTTTGGACTTTTCAATGTATCCTTCCACATCTACAAATCACTATGGCAACTAAAATAAAATAATTCCTTCTTTCTGTTTAGAATGTTGGAGTCATAACTCCAAGCTGCTTATCAGATGGCCATTAGGAAACTGAAACAGCTAGTTAAATATTGTTTGCCTATTAAACTGGAGATTTGTTTACCCCCTTCAAAATGCAACCAGATGCATATTTAAATGCCCAGCATTTAAAAATTTTTGCTATTAATCTCAGCTGGGCATGAATACCTTTCAAGAAAGATTCATACCTCAGAAGTGTTACACTTTCCCAGAAAATTTATAAAGATTTACACTATTTTTAACCTCTCAAGACCTATCTGATAAAATGCCAGGTCTTCAGGAACTACCCAGACTAAATACATAAATTTATTTTTGACAAGAAGGGCTGCACCTGCTTCCCAAACATAACAGATAAGAGCTACCGAGATCTCTTATAGTGTGTGTGTGTGTGTGTGTTTGGGGGAGGGTAGAGAAACAGTCAAACTCCTGGCAAGGGATACCTCATCTAATGAATTAACTGCTGACAAACCATGGTTCAGAAATTCATCTGTATATTTATCTGATTCCTTATGTTCTCATGTAGAGTTATAAAATGTCAAAACAACTGAGAAAGAAATTTTTAGGGGACAACAGTTGAGTTTTTATTGTGTTTTGAACCTCCAGCTCTAGGCTGTGGAACATAAATGTATTGTTTGTGGTTGGAATGAGCAATCTAAACAGTAAGAAGGTCTGAACAGTAATATTTTAATTTACAGTATTAGTAACGAATTGTGCATAATTTCTATAAATAAATTTGAAGTCTGATAATAATGTAGCCAAGGTATGTGTTAACTTGCTTTGATCGCCACAACATGCAGTAGTAGTAGTGTAGTAGTAAATATTTTATTCTGAAAATTCAGAAATGGATAACCCAATTGAGCTGAGGCTTATTTTCAGAATATGTACATAAATACAAGTATAGCAAATACAATATACAACCTGTATACAAAGACACAATACTGTACATGACAGATATGTAGATGTTTTTCAATTAACTACAACAAATATTAGGCATTTCCACACTTTTACAAGCCAAGATCTTATCTGATGCCAAGATGGAGGCGATATTGACTTGATATATAATGTGCTGTTTTGAGAATGAAAGAGATCATGCCATTTATTAGGAGGAAAATTATTGTTTAGATATATAGATACATAGACACTGTCAGCAGATAAGGGGCTATGGCCCACCCAGTCTGCCCATTTGAGCTTGTAAGTTCCCTTTATGTTTTTCTATAATATATGTGAAAATGTCTCTATTTGCAATAAATTTGTTTACAGGCATTACTAGTATATTTTGAAAGATTGTCTGACTTGTGATTACTAATTTTGAGTACAGTTCATGAAATAATGAGTGTGATATTTGTTATTTCATATAGTCCCCTATTGTGCCTTATGCATACCATGTGAATCCAAATCATTCCAAGGCCATCTTGACATGTAATACAGAGCTCTTTTCCTGATAAAAGCTGCTGATATAATAAATAAAGAACAAAGTCATAATAAGGAACCAGTGGCTTATGAAAAATCTACAGGATTTGATTCTGCCACCGTGGGAAAACAGAGGAAAAATTAGGGTTTCTTAGGAAATGGTTATTTGGATCTGAGAGCAATGAATATTCTTTATCCTATATTTTGTATCCTGGATAGGGCAGGGGAGATGCTACATCTCATTGTCATAGGGATCTTCATTTACACATTTCTGCACTTTACTTACTCAGGCTGTGCCAGATTAGATGCAATATCTTGTTTTCAGTGGGGTCATGATTTTACCAGTTTTATAATGTATTTATTCAGGGTACCTAGTCCAGGGCCCCCATATTCAAAGGAGATGCACAGTGCATCCCGCAGAAAAGGGAGATGCCGCACAACTCTAACAATGCGCAGTAGTGTGATATTCAAACATGCAGGATGTGCCGCCACAAGGGAATGGGCCAGGGCACAAGGGTGTAGCTACCGATACACCAGACATGCCAGGGTATGCTAAAGATCAGCAGGAGGGTGGGAGCCGACTGGCCTGTAGCTTTTTTTCCTCGGTTTTTCCAGCCGCTGTGCAAAGCCTTTAATTTTTTTAAAGGTGGAGGGGTCTAAACATATGACATGCCCTAGCGGACCTAATTGAGATATGTTTTGCCATCTCAATCAGGTCCACTTTCTCAAAAATGAAGGTGTGACTAGTAAGGAACGGTCACGCTTCGCTCTTTTTAAAATGCCATGGCATTAGGCGGGTTTTTCCACTTTCAAGTTATTCATTGCCTTGGACAGTGGATTGTTTGGAGAACTAGCCTGCTCTCTGGGAAGTTAGTGGTGCTGTGGTTGGAGTGACGATGTGGAGCGGAGGAGCTAGTGACAGTGACTCAAGTGCTTTCTGTTTGTGGCTACTTGGGAGTTAGAGGCGAGGGCGGAGCCAGTTTGGACAGAAAGAGTATCGGCACAGCAGTGGCAGCGGCGCAGCATTGATCAGCAGTCTGCTCAGCAGCAAAACCTTGTCACTAATCATGTACACTATTGTACACACAGCTGAGTTGGCTGCCAGCCTGGGGACAGATCGGGTGTTCCTTCAGGTTGGTCCATGATCTCACTCAGGACAGGTCCAACTAGTCTAACTCCAGCGCTGAGCCTAAGGGAGTGAAAGAACTGTAAAATCAATCACTTCACTGTCATTTCGTATCCTCTAGTCAGTGAGCCAGCCAGCCAGTGTACTAATTGAGCAGGACTCCTGTAGTATGCCTGACCCGAGGACACCTGGTCCTGGCTTATGAAAGGCAGCACAGCTGAGTGAGCCCTGCTGGATTCGACACTGCAGATCCAGCAGGGAAGTGTGTGTATAACTGTACACTACTTGCTAGTCGTGACTCGTGATCGGGTAGGAGCAAGGGATCGAGAAGCCACCGTAGGTGCTGAGGGTCACAAAGAGTCTCCTTCACTATAGCAGCAGCAGCAGCTAGCACGGTGTCTGGTGAGTACCAAAAAAAAAACTAAAGGAGTAGTGGGATGGGGCTTGGGAGCATTGTTGACAGTTTGGCACTATTGCATGGCTGGCTGGATAGTTGTGCAGAAGTAGAATGTTTGGAAAGAAATAGTAGTGGGATGGTAGCTGCCTGAAAGTCAGAAATGGGTTTAATGGATGGCAACCTGCTGAACTGAACTCTACAATGTCTGGCAGTAGCATCCTTCCAAGTTCACCAGTAATGGTGCCAGACACATTCAAAATTCTTTCTCTGCCAAGTGAAGTGACCTAGCAGATGGCTTCACCACTCCAAAAATAAGAAGACTTTTTTATTTTGCCTACTTTTATTTTCCTAATTGTTTAACCAGGTGAGACACACTAAGCTGAAAACTTTTTCAGAGGTGCAACCTGGGAGAACAGGGAAGTTAACTGACTCGCTCAGGGTCACACAGACAGTATATGCAAGTGGGGGCTGTGGGATTCAAACTCAGGTCTCCAGATTTGCAGCTCAGAGCCTTAATCCACTGCGCTATAGTGCCTCCTTTTAAAGAAGTACCTTACAGTACTAAGTTCACTAAATTCGTTGTGTCTCACTGCTAAGCAAAGTGATATAGCACATGGCTTCATCATGCCAAAAATAGCAATAGACTGTTTTTATTTGCCTTCTTTACAGTACTATATTCAAACTGACAAGTAACTTCCATCCAGCTAGTCTTTTCTCTATTTTGTATCAAGGTCCAGTTAACAACTGCTGCATGATATGGTTCTTTAATACCCTGTCCCTAGATCTGTGGGAACTAAGTTGGGTATATGCTGGGTTTACCAGTGCTTATGCCCTTTCCCAGAAATTAGACACCACTCCCAGTGCTGCCCATGTGCTTGTTGACTGCCTGCCAGAGTGCTATCCAATGCCAGATCAATTGATTGTACCCCCATACCTGGTGACTGAGTGCTTCACCTCTGTGACATAGCTTTGCCAGATGGAGGGACTTTTTCAGCTTAGGACACAGATATGGGCCCTCTGTACTGTCTGTCCAGTCTATTCTGTTTTGCCATCCCTTGTCTCACTTAGTCAACCTGGTCTGACCCTTGGTGGAGGCTCAGGGCAATCAAAGGGTTGGAGGGACGGTGGCCTTTGATGCCTTATGCACAGTAGCATGTGTAGTGCATCTAGGATGGCACTGCACATCTATCCATCCCTCCCTACAGACCAGTGAAAATGGCTGAGACACTGACCTCTCATGGGCTCCGTCCAGACTATATGGGCCCTCTCCCACACCAGATCCATTTTGTTGGTGGGTGACACCTGCCATCTGACCCTGCCACAGGGTGGGGGCAGTCATGGGGAAGCTTGGGCTTAGGGCCCACACTGGATCCATCTCATTGTCAGTATGGTGCCCCTGGCAAACCTCACCATGGGGGTAAGCCATAGAGGAAGCTTGGCTGAGGGAAGTCCCTGGTTGCCAGGTGACAGGGCTGGGGAAGTCGGTTGAGGGCTAGGCTGCACTGCAGCAGGAAGGATAAATAGATTACCGAAAAAACAGTGGCAGGGAATGAATGGTGGAGGGGTGACTTACTCACTAACTCACTCGTTAATCGACACTTACTGAGCTAGGGGCTCTCACCAGCAAGAAAAACATGGTGTCATTTAGTTTTTCAAATTCTGCCAACTGCTCATTTATTCATGCTGTAAAAATCATGTTGGCATGGATCTTGTTTTTCCCCATCTCTGTTGGTACATAAATGTACACCTTTGCAAGGGCTCAGCCAATCAGAGGCCAGGAAAGTTTCAGTCCATTTTCTAATGTCCCCACAACAGTATATACCATATTTTGTTTTTCATTTATTTCTCCCCACAGAACGAGGAAACGTTTGTAGTAATGCCCTTCCAGGGTGCACAGTTATCATGAGCCCTCAGTCCACATTTGGCAATTATGAGGCAGGTGAAATTCACCTGAGGTGTGTTACACTCATGATGGTAACGCTTATACTAGCACAGCTTGGAGAGTTTTTTCACGTGGATAAAATATGAACAGAAGCTATTTTCTAATGTTCTTGCTTTCAGACATTTTTTATTTAAACATTTATGGCTATGCAATTTGAACGACTTTGCCTTTATATGAAATCCAATTGTGTGACCTTTGATCTGTTCTGCTTTCGCTTGACCGCTCTGTTGATTCAGCAGTAATGTTCCTACCCAGACATAAAGCCCTAGTGGAAATTTAAATCTCACGAAAAGCATTCCTAATGAATGAGAAGTATAGCTAGTATAAGTACCATATGGTGGGGATCTGTAGTCCCATGGAGTCAAACAGAATCAGATGGTCAATCCCAGCATGACATCAGGGCAAATCCAGAGCTGTGTTTGGCCACTGAAAGAGGAAATAAACCTTGTTTGCTACATATTTTAATATTAATGCAGATCTAGACATGTTTGTTTAATACCTGCACAGTACTGTTTCATGTGTTTTGGTTTAAAATAGTATTACTTGGTCCTCATTTATAGTCCTTTGTTAAAGGGACACGGTCAACTTTTTGCATCGTTATTTCTAGCTGAAACGCATTTTTGGTTGCTTACCTTCAGTATGGTAGTCTATGGCGGGCTGACATGTAGCCCATGCCAACCCAGTGTGTTTTGTCTGGTTCCACTGCCATGACGGCACATCAGGGGTGTGGTGTGTGTGTGTGTGTGTGTGTGTGTGTGTGTGTGTGTGGAATGGACCTCTGTGGGACTGGCTACCTTGATGAGATACAGAGGCTTGTCACAATGCAATATTGTAACCAAATGCCAGTCTGTTAGTCTGACACCTGTTGGTGGTGGAGTGGTGGTGGTGGCATGTCTAGTATGGAGTGTGTGTGTGAGAATAGACCTCTGTGAGACTGGCTACTTGATGAGGTACAGAGGCTTGCCACAATGCAATATTGTAATTAAAGCCAGCCTGTTAGTCTGACACCTGTTGGTGGTGGTGGTGGTGGTGGTGGTGGTGGTGGTGGTGGTGGTGGCATGTCTAGTATGGGTGTGTGTGTGTGTGTGTGTGTGTGTGTGTGTGAATGGACCTCTGTGGGACTGGCTACCTTGATGAGGTACAGATGCTTGTCACAATGCAATATTAAACCAAAAGCCAGTCTGATAGTCTGACACCTGTTGGTGGTGGGATGGTGTGCTGGAATACAACACAGAAAATGACACTAGCATCTGACAGGGCATGGCAGTGGGGAGGAGTAGTTCACCTAACAGGGGAGCAGGTAGCAGTGAGACCACTTGGTGTGCAGCTCAGAAATTCCTGGCTACACCTCGCCAGGGCACACACAAATGGTGTGCCATGCAAGTCAAGGGGCATTCCTATGCATATGCCGTGCTGTGGCATATTCAGTAGGAATGAGCCTCTCTGTAGTCCAGAGCACCACAGCCCACAGTTAGGCCATGAATAGCTGACTTAAACTGGCCAGCCACCCACAGGTGGGCTGCAGATGTGCACCCAGCTGCACAGCAGCCTGGCAGCCCTGGTGAACTAGAGGTACCCCTTTCCATCCCCAATTTATCCAATTCCATCCCTGAAGAGCTCCATCGTGTAGGCCCCTAGACCCAATTGCACCAGAGGAACTCATGGTCCATATTCATAGCATAGAGGACTCCCACCCACCACCCCTGTATGCAGACACCCTTACTCCCCATACCTGACTTGTTGCAAAGACTGGCACTGCCCTCCACACCCTCGCCATGGCCAGCCATTGACTGCACTGAACCCAGGCTGGGGACCTGCACTCTGGAATGACCCCACTGGCTGTTCCATGCATTGGGGCCACCACAAGCTGCAGACCCACCTGTGTATGCAGCCATGTGTACGCCCTGGCAAACCGTAGAGGGAATTTACATACCTCAAATGCATGCTTTGCCAATGCTGTATCTTTCTGCTGTCATACATTGCTGCAAGTCCACACTTCCCTGATCCCATGTGTAACATGCTACCCTTCAGACTGCTGAGGTATCCCAGGTGCCATGGGTGCGGTATCCTGCAATACCATTTGCAGTGTAAGCTTCAGGCTATGGATAGTTCATCCGCAGTTCCCCAACTGTACAAACGAATTGGAGGTCAGCTGTAACTTGCCTGTTATGGGACCTGTGTGAGTGGGTACAGCATCAGCCATCACCCACACTGAGCAGTGCAATGGCACCAGGATGATGGATCCACATGCAAGTGCCTGAGGTGTATGGCCACTGTGCAGTATCACCCGTCACAGCTCGTGCACATATAACACATTCCAGCATCTTACTGTGGGTGCTCTGCCACCCACTGTTACAGTGGTACAATTCCATCACAGAGCTAGTCGTCACAATGGGATGGGCTGTGGGGGCAGGGAGGGGTGTCTGTACACCATTGAAGGGGAGTGGGGTCCACTACAATATGGACATGGACTGTAGGTGTATTCAGGTGCAATCAAGGGATGGCATCAGGTTCCTATAGTATGGAAATGATAGAGCCTGGACTCGGTATGATCAGGGTTGGTGGAACGTGTGGGGGTGCCAGTTTACCACCAGAGACTTCAGAGTCTCCCATATGGGAACAATCAGGGTCAGGGTTTGGGGCGAGAGCTGCTCCAGTGCATTCATCACTGTGCCAACATGCAAACGGGCCAGTAATGAGCATGCATAAGGCCCCTTTGCACCCTGCATGCTCAATTAGTTCATTTGCATTCCTGGGCTGAGTATCACCCATGGGGCTGTGGCACATACCAGTATGTGCCACACATTACCACTGGAAGGTATTTAGTCGATCACCCTAGATGCACCTTGACTTGGCAGCTGCCTGCATTGCAACTTCCATCCAGGGTCACATTTTCAACAGGTACAATGAGCGCACCAGAATGAAGTACAGTGTCACAGGTTTACTGCATGACAAAGGATTAACTCCCATTGAAATTGCATTGTTTACTGCAGTAAATCTACTGGAATTCTGCAGTGCTGCACTTCATCCTGGTGGGCTTCACTATATGCACACCCTGTACGGTGGCACATTCTCTTTGAATATTGTATCAGTGCCGACCAGCGCATCCTTTTTGTGCAATGCATCTTTCTGCTCGTGCATCAATCCAGCACTTAATCGCCCCCAGATATAAAATATTGTTTTCAGTACATTCTGATGTTACATAGAGCAGCATAATATTGTGTAGATGTAGCGCCCCACTGAAAATAAAATGCCATTTCTTCTGTGAACTATTGAGGCTAAATATATAGCAATCAGCAGGCATATTCTAGGAAAACACATGGTAAAAATGTGTAAAAGGAAGACCACATTGAAACTGCCTCTCCACAGATCTGCATTGTGCAAATTCTTTAGAAATAATTTGTAAAAGCATCCCAAATGTTCTCCACAGCCATATTGGCTCTGATCAGAATTTGTTTTATACTGTGAGACAGAGAAAGAGAGCAACAGAGAGAGAGAGAGAGAGAGAGAGTGTAGGAGATGTGTGGTGTTGGCGTGTAGGAGCTGTGAGTGGCTCACATACTTCTAAGAGAGAGACAGGGCAAGTCTGGTATAGGCTGTAAGTGCCTGTGTCATTTTGCAAGAAGTCTGGCACATGCGCTGAGCCGCTGAGTTGCTGATATTAGAGTTAACTGCTGGAGGAGATATTTTGATGTATTTTTGGTGGGAGATGGGTGAGCCTGGTTAAAATTTGGGCTGAATGTGGTTGATGCGGCAGTTCTTTGAGCCTGCAGAGATGGAGTATGGCAGCCAGGTTGAGAGCGGAAGATGGAAGCAGGAGGTGAGACAGGTGTGAATGGACACAAAAACTTTTGGATGAAGAAACTGGTTTTGGGGACTCTTCTAAAAAGTTTTAGTTTTGGGAGGTTTTGAACTGGTTCTGAACCATGTTATGAGCAACCATCACAAATTCAACATTGCAACAACATTCACAAAAAAAAGTATTGATTTTAGTTTTACACATTGGACAAGTGGGTTATGTTGGATTTGCCCATGGATAAAGAGCCCGCCAACCAAACAAATTAGTGGATTTAGGGACCCCATTGTATAATAAAAAAAAAAAGTTATGAAGGTATGTGTTGTAATTTTTCTCGCACCTCATAACTTTGGTAATTTTCAATAATTCTGCCCCAAATTTTCAACATAGTCATTTTTCAAGCCATCTCATGAAAGTAACAGCTGTCATTTTCAGATCCTGGCTAAAATGTGATTTCGCACTTGTGGTGTGAAATTATGTTTTGTCCAGTATTTAATTAAATGACACCTGTCATGTTCAGAAGGAGGATCATAAAAACTGTTGAAATTGTGGGGTCAAAATGGCACAAAAATTAAGTAACGTTGTTTGCAGGAACATCCATTGGCTCAGTGGAGACCACATTGCCTTCCTGTATTAGTGACCTGAGTTCGGGTGTGAGTTCAGTGAGCTGGCTGAATGGGCCATGGCTGGTGGGAAGGTGCTGAGGCCTGCAGCACTAGACCCTAGGTTGGGGAAAGGCAGAGTAGTGTTCTGCAGCACACATGACACATTGTAGTGGCCCGAGAGTCTTCCTCACAAGGTGTTGATATGCACGCCTAGACTTGATGCACTCGTCAGGACCATCTCTAGTATTTTATTTATTTAATTTTGCAAAGGTCCAAATGACAATACAATTCTACTGTCAGAATAAGAAGGAAATTAATTGCAAAAGATTACATTAACACAGACATTAAGGTTGAAGAACACAAAGTGGACAAAGAAGGATTCAATGCCTTGATGGCTCCCTCATCTTAAACACTGAGTCCTTCAAGTACCTTGGGGTCACTTTGGATCCCACTTGACCTGTCCCAACATGTCAATATGGTGTGCCGTGCCGTCAATGCTAAAATTAGCAGGGCTTATCGCGTACCACTCCTCACTCCTTCCGCTTAGACTTTCTGTTGCGAGAGGCATTCTCTTACCCAGCTCCAATATGCTCTGCCCCTCCTCTTGCTGCAAACTCTGCACTCCACAAAGGACACTGTCTACAACAACATCTGTAGATTCGCCTTAACTGCCCCACGCCTTACCCATCATTGTCTCCTTTACGCTGGCTTAAATTGGCTGTCACCTAAGGATATTCGAGCCTACTCCCTGGGCTGCTTTATCGACTCCCTCGTCTAGACCTCCCTGCCCTGTCTATCTTGCCAACCTCCTGACTCCTGCCTCACACACCCGCACCTCAGGTCTTCCTCTGTCCCCATGCTCTCCACTAGACCTTGCATGACAAAATGGGTGAACAGGCATTTGCCCATTTGCTCCCAAATTCTGGAACTCACTCCCCTTATGGTAAAACTTCAGCCTCCCATCGAGAATTCAAAACTCGCTGTTCACCCACCTTCTAGCCTCTGGCCAATGCAAATGCTCTTAATTTGCTTTGTCCCACTGCAGGCTGTCAGGGTCTGACCCTGAGTACTACACTAATGTTCTCCCATGCAATATGCTTGTCTAGGTGGCTATGAACCTTGATGTCTTTACTGTCCTCAGCTGTCTTATGGTTACCCTAATTGCTTTATTTTACATCCTTATTATGATCTATGCCTAAAATGTATCCTTATGTAACTATTACTGTGCTACCCAATGTATATCTTGTTTTGCTCCTGTACCTCTATCAATATGTCTGTGCATTCTGCATATTGTAACCAATGTCCTGTGCTCTCGGGTGGGTGCCTGAAAATAGGCAGGTCTGTTGCCCCACACTTACCCGGTTACCAAAAGCTAATAAATAAATAAATAAATAAAACATTAGGGTTTTGATCTCCAGAGTATTGGCAATCAGTGGTGGGACTTCCATAGGGTTGTCAACTCAAAGCCCACACCATCCCCTGAGCAAACAAGGTCAGACATTACTACTTTTTTTTTCACACGGGCTTGCAGCCCCACGTGAAGAAAACTATGACAGATTCCTGTGGCAACATGTGGCGACCATGATTCTCTACCTTGAAGACTGTGTCATTATGGCACTGGCGTGAGCTATACTTTTGTTCTTAAGACAGAAGTCTGGGCCGGAGGGAGGGAGTGAGCATTAAGGTTGACAAACCCAAGGAATAACCCACCAATGATTTGTCAATACTCTGAAGACTCCAAACCATCATGTTTTGCATTTCCATAGATAGATATTTTATTTCTAAAGCACCCATTTCCAGAGACTCTGGGTGCTGTACAATGTAAGACATACATTTAAAATCAAACAGAACTATACATATAAAAATATATATAACTGGGAGCATACAATTATCTATCTATCCCAAAAACAATTTTAAAACATACTTTGTATGCTTTGTGTTCTTCAACCCTAATGTCCTATTAACATAGTTTTGTTAATTATATATATATATATATATATATTAGAGGACATAGTAGCACCCATAGTTAGGGTGAGTATTCTGTTTAATGTTAAACCCCAATTTCTGGACCTTAATAACTTTGGTGGTGTTCAACGAAATAGCCCACAGTTGGGCATGCCCAGTCAGGGTGGTAAAGTATCAAGATGTGAAAAGTTGTGTAATGGCACCCTGTTCAGTTTTCAGATTCAGAATGCCAAAATGCAAAAAAGTGTTTGGGGCCAGATATTCAAAGCGCAAGCTGTGGCAAACAATAGTGTGTGGCAATAGAATGGAATAGCGCTGGAGTCACCATATTCAAAGGACCAGTGGAAGTACGCGCTTAACAGCAATAGTGTGGGGCAAACCACTAATGTATGCAAGGTCAAAAGGAAGGGGGGGCCAAGAGAGATGCGCAAGGGTATATTCAAAGGCCCAGCACCACGCTATAGGATACATAGCGCCGCATACAGCGTGGTACTAGTTATCACTTATAAAAGGCTGGTCTTAACCCAGGTCAAAACACAGAGGAGGAGGGACCAGCACAGGAAGTGGGAATGTGTGCAGTGCCAGTAGTAGTGGATGCCATTGATGGCAGCTGTAGTGGAGGAGGAGGAGGAGCAGGCACAACATGGGCCTAGCATGGAGCCAAGGGCGGTATGCTGCAAACAGGTTGCACTGGCCCAGGGTCTCCTTCGAGACCCTGCCTGATGACCACATCATTGGCCGTACAGGATGAACAGGGAATGTTGATGCAGCTCCATGAACTCCTGCATGAGCAGTTGCACTCAAATACCAGACGCAGCCATGCCATGACAGTGGAAGAGAAGGTGACAGCAGTGATGTGCTTCCTTGCCACAGGGACGTTCCAATGACCAATGGGGACACCATTGAGGTAACACAGTCTGCCACTTCACGCCCCTGACCCAGTTCCTAGAGGCTCTCTGCCACATGCTGGGGAATTCATAGTATTCCCAGCATGGCAGCAGAGTGCAGAGAAACAATGCAGCAGTTCCATCCGAAGGCGCACCTACCATCCGTACTGGGTGCCATTGACTGCACCCATGTCCCCACCGTGCACCACCTGGTGATGGCAGTGAGCGTGTACATCAACAGGAAGGGTACCACTCCATCAACTGCCAGGTGGTGTGCGATGCGGCTGGGTGCTTCAGCAATGTCTATGCACAGTACCCCGGCAGTGCCCATATGCCTTCATCTGGCACCAGTCCCGGCTGTGCCAGGCTTTTGAGGAGGGCAGGATACCCAGTGGGCAACTAGTCAGTGACTAGTAGCATACAAGGCATACACACAACAGCATGGATGGGGGCAGGCATTTGCAGGCCAGGGAATGGGTGTGGGAGGCCACATAGAGGTGCGGACAGCAGCTGACAGACTGCAGTATGGCACTAACAGGTATACATCTTCTGACAGGGGACAGTGCCTATCCCCTGCGACCCTGGCTATTGACACCAGTACTCCAACCGCCACAGTGGCCGAGGAGCTGTACAACGAGGCACATGCCAGAATAAGGAACATCATAGAGAGGGTGTTTGGCATCCTGAAGATGCAATTCAGATGCCTAGACACATCAGGTGGTGCCTTACAGTATACACCTCAGAAGGTATGCTGTATCTTCTTAGCCTGTTGTATGCTGCACAACATGGCAATGAACTGTGGGATACAGGCACCTGAACCTGAGGGACAGTCTGACAGTGAGCCAGAGCCAGCGGTCAGGGGATAGTGGAGCAGCTCGAGAGGAGGGACCCTCACATGGCACACAGAGCAATACAGCACCGGATAACATCATCAGCACACTGCTACAGACAAGAGGGTAAGTACAGACTGTACAACAACTTGAAAGAGTACAAGTAATTATCAATTTAATGTGCACAAACAAATATAACACTGACACTAACAATCACACCAGTAAACAAACACAGTGTAACAGACAAAAAATGGTGCATGTGGTGAGGTCGGGATTGTGCAGGACACGTTGGGGACACACACAAATGGTGTAGTGTCAGTGGGGAAGTGTGATATGTGCTGCTAAAGGGAATGAGGGGGAGCAACTGGCGGTGGAAGTGTGTGTGTGTGTGTGTGTTGATACAGCGCTTGCGCGTCTGCGTGCATGTGGGTGATGAATGCACAGTACTGCAGACCAATTGTGGCATCACCGATGCTCACACCCATGCATGCGCCGGCACCTGTACCATGGGACACAGACCCTGGGTGCTCTGGGGCAGAGGAAAAAGCTGAAGAGAAAGGTGAGGCAGGCATAGTCTGCCTCCTGTGCTCCCGGGATGGTGGAGACTGACAGGGTTGATGAATGGCCACAACAGCACTGGGTTGCAGATGGAGTGCGTGATGCTGTTGAGCTTGAACCACTGGCAGCCCCGCGGCCACTGTGTGCCTGCCTGTGTGCCCTCTGCCATCTGCACCATGGCCAACCATCCCATGCTGGTGACCAACAGGCACACCACGCAGGATATTCCCGATATCCACCACTGCAGCAGTCAGGCCAGAAAAGCCACGGTCGATGGCACCCACCAGGTGGCCCAACCTGTCCTCCGGTTGCTGTTCAGCATGGGCAAACCCCACTGAGATGGCCTCCTTATCTGTCCCAGCTCATGTCGCAGCTCCTTCGCATGCCATGCAGGTCCAGATGGGCCTCCTGCTGGAAGGTGACAGCAGCCTGCAGGAGTGGCCGGGCACCATGGCCATTGTGCCCAGAGGCACAGAACCCTCAGCTGCAGCTGGCAGAGTGCACATGGCACTGGAGCAACTAGTACATCCTGCTGCTGGCTACTACTGGTGGTGGTCTGTGGCACTGTATGGACATTGACCCCAACACGTGTTTGAAACTGCACACCCTGCGGTTCTGTGATATCCCCACACTGCCCACCACCGTGTGCTCAGGTACAGTCACACTGGTGACACTTAGAAACCACTGGACTGGTTCCATGGCCTGCAAGCAGCCCGCACCTGCATCCCCTTGCACAGGAATGGCCAGGTGTTGCGAATAGTCAGATATATCGGTGTCATCTTCACTGGTGACAGTGACCAGTAGGACCTCCCCTACACCATCATCCTCTGTCTGTGCAGCATCCAGGTGGCCACTGTATCCCAATACCCCTAGTGAGGTGTGACCCTCCCAGGCAGTTGCACGCCCTGTCCATGGGAATGCCACACATGGTGGTGTCCATGCGGCCCTGAGCTTGACAGAGGCGGATGTTGATGGACATTCTCATCCATGTCCTCCACGACATCAGGAACCTGGCTGTACATCTGTGGCACATCCTGTAGTGGTGCAGGCCTGTCAGACATCGCTGTGGAGACAATAGGGACAGGGTCAGTCACCCATCCATGGACACTGTAGCCAAACACCACCACCACTACCACCACTATACCATGCAGTCCTCAGGACAGGTACCCCCTTCACACAAGCCCGTGACAACATGCATCCACCCAACACACAGTGACCATGGCCATGGCAGGCATCAGTTCAGCAGGATATAGTGCACCCTGTGCAGGACACCAACAGCATGACCATGCACCCATGTCAGCACAACATACAGGAATTACACATGCGAATACAGACCTGGCCTTGGAAGTGCGAGGGTCATCTCACATCCACCACCTGGCACACCTGTTACTGCCACCATCCTAGTGTTGATGCCACCACCGCCATGTGGCTCCTCCACCCACTGCTGGTGTTCAGGTGGTCCACCACCAGTCCTCATCCTGTCCTCTGCTGTCGCCTCCTCCTCCTTTGCACATCGCAGAAGGTCATTCCATCTTTTTCGCACAGCCTCTGTCATTCTTCCACGGCCTCCGACAGTATTCACAGCTGCAGTAACCTCCTCCCAAGCTTGCCGCACCACAGCATCAGTGGCCCTGTGTGTGTAGCACCTGCTCCCTCTCCTTAACCGCATGTACAAGGGTGTTTAACACATTCTGCGAGAATTTGTAGGCACGGATGTGCTCCTGTCATGCTACCACACGTATGGGATAATCAAAAGGGACAAGTGTCATTGGCTGTGTCAGTGCTGCATTGCATCACACATTAGACATCACGATGTCACCCCTACAGTGCCACAGGCCACATGGACATATCATATTGATGCACGCAGGTACGGTGCGCACGGCCACATAGTCACTGTCTGTCCCGTGTATGGAGCAACACACATGTGCACTGCTGTGGCCTGTGTCTGCCATGTACTCCCATGACTGGCTCCATCCTTACACTAACCATCTTGCACTGTGATGTGCACCTTTGAGCACTACAGTGGTTGCATGGACAAGTGCGCTAGCAATGTCAGGACATCATGCTGCATGTACGGCACATCGCTGGGACACTGTGTACGCCCTGCAGAGGGGCCACAGACCATCACACCACACATCCAGGGAGACAAGTCAGTGGGCCAATGTCGCAGGACACAGCACGGTAGTGCACTAGTGCACCTGGCTGGCAGACACATTGTGCAGGCAGTGGCACATGGAACAGTTATCTGCAGGGGAACATGCACAATGCAGTGGATGGTAGTAGTCCCATGGAGCCATCAGCACAGTGCATGCAAGTTTGTCCCACGGTGGTCATACATACCTGCCTCTCACTGCTCATCCCCTGTTGCATATCTCCAGCGTTGTGTTGTTGATTCTCACTTCTGTAATTCCACTGCATTACCACAACACAACACTGGTGGTGCACTGCTTGCCCTTTTATAGCCCACCCAGGCAATCAAGTCTGTTAGTCATGTAAATGAGCGCATAATGATATGCTAATCACACTGTTTGCCCCATGTACACAAGTACCCCATTTGCATACACCTGTTGAATATGGCTCTGATTAGCCGCCGCTAGCACAGCAGCGCTGTGCAAAGCCCAGCACAGAGCTAATGAAGGGTCAGCACCGCGCTATCCAACTAGCGCAGCGCTATGTGCATTAGCTGACTACATGCATGCTCATGAGGCCCCCATATCCGCCGCTTATCACCCTGTCTTAGCGTGATGTAGGCGGCACCACACAGCATAGCGTGCACCATACGCATGCATGGTACATGACCCAGGGTCATGGTAGAGGTCACGCATGCGCATTGCGTACACTTCCTGTTAGCGCGCCACAGCATACATCTGTGCGGTGCTAGACTGCAGTGCTTGGGAGTGTCAGGGTGTGGCCAGTCATTCATACACCATTGGAGCATTTTATTTTCCCTCTCACAACAGCCATGTCTGGGAGACGAGGCAAAGGGCAGTGGTGGGCGTGACAGGTGTTGGAATGAGGTGGAGATGGCCAACCTGGTGAAATTAACTGAAAGTGCCATCAGGCGCCTAATTTGACCGGTCCAGGAGGGTGACCGTCCCGTAGCCAGGTCTGGCTTCATTGCCCATTGCCTCACAGCTATCATGGGCATACCACGTAATGATGAGAAGTGCCACCATCGATACGTGGATATCAGGCTCAGGCAGTGCCCACTGCTTAAATGATGCAGGGTGATGGTTCGAGGGACTGTGCCTGTGCCAGGTAAGTGATGACTCTCACGGCACTGCTGTCATGGGTGGTGGGGATGTGTGTTCAGTGATGTGCTTGTGTGTGCGTGTGTTGCTGTGCTGGTGGGGTCCAGCTAGGATATACCATGCATATACTGTTGTGCACCTTGTGTACAGATATGTGACTCAGGAAACTGTTGGACATGGGTTCAAACAACTTCCGTTTAATCATTCGAAACCTGTTCAAAGGTACACTTTAATTAGTACTCAGACATGTTGCCTTATGCCACGGGTCCTCCTATCCATTCTGTGTGTACTGTGTTGGCCAGGGGAGAATGTATGTACTGACCCGTGTCATGCTTGGCATGGCTTTTGTGTGCACTGTGCCTGTGTGCCAGTGATGCGTGTGTTGTGCTACACCACCAGGGTACAGGGTGGTCTTTATCATACTGTTGTGGCTGATATTGTAGTAATGCTGTTGTACCATCTTCCCATTGCAGAGCGCAGAGGACACACCAGAGACAGGAGGCAAGCCGCAGTCCGAACAGAGGCCATCCACGGACAGGCGAGGGTTCCTCCGATGGTGCAGTGTGCAGAGAGCAGGACGGTGGCAGGAGTGTGTTGCATGAGTACTGTGTGATATTGTGCTTTTCTACTATGTGTCTGACTTTCCACTGCAGACACTGACTGGAGAGCTGTGTCTGGTGTCATGGCACAGTTGGATAGGTAATCCAGGCCCTGATTTGGCTGCGTGCATTTGTGTTGTCTTCCTTGCCTCCAGTGCCTTGCCTTCTGCTGTGAAGCCTGAGACATGGCTTGCTGTATGTCTGATCTGTTGTGCCATTACCACCATGTGCACTGATATCTGCCTTGTACTGTCATGTTGCTGTTATGTCCACCATTGTGGAAGGATGCTGCATGTCTGTGCATGGCCGTAAGCCAGTCGTCATGCCTGGGGTGGGGATTACTGGGACCAGCCTGTTGTGCTGCCTGTTACTGCTGCTGCTGTTGTCCTGTTTGCCATGTCAACACTGTTCTCCACTTCTCATGGCATGTCTCATTCATAGTACCATGTATAATGTGTCAGTATCTGTGCAGGAAATGTTGTAAGTGCCTGCCAGGGCTATGTACACTATGGCAACAGGGGCCACTGTGTCATGTGGTGCCTGTATCTCCCTGCCAGTGTAATGCCATGGTGGTGAGGACATGAGTATGTTATTGTGTGCCCTTGTCTGACCTCCATCGTGGACATGCACGGGCTGTTGGGGAGGGAGCCTCTGGGACTATGGTGCCACACAGGCCTGTGTGTCAGCATTTCATGTGTGCCTGTTCATGCATGTGTGTAGGCAGACATCCTCCAAGCACCCATGGTGTGCTATTTTATTTCTTGGGGCAAATTGGCTCTGCACTGCTTCCTTTGTCCATGGAGCCTAACAGAGACAATGTAGCACCTTTCTGTGTTGTCATTCATTGGGGTATACACTAGGGAACTGGTCACTATGAATGTCTTTGTCTCCCATGGAACATACACCTGTACAGGCTGGAGACTGGTCTGTGAGTGTCTTGGGATGCTATGCATGGCTTTGTATTTACCCATGCAGGGCATCGCCCATTGTCATGTGTTTCATGGGTGGTATTTTTATGCCACTGGTGGCAACCTACACAGTCCTGATGTATGTTTGTATAGTATCTGGCTACACTCCAGGGTGGGGTAGCTCACCCTGATGATGGGGGAGATAGCAGTGTGTCCACATGGTGTGCAGCTGTGCCCACCCTGGCTACACCCCTGTCTGTCAGCTCCAGCTCTGTTGTTGAAGCCATTGTCCCCTACAGGGTGCTGTCCTTCAGTCCCTGCAGTGCATGGTATTTGTGTATTGGTTATGCAGGTGTGCTGCAGGGGTTGTTCTGTGGTGGCATGGTGTGCTGGGTGTCAGATCCTATGGCAGGCGCTGCTCCCACGCGTGTGGTGTGTGCCTCACCATGCCTTGGCCACCAGGGTGACACTGTCTTGTGCATATCATTGGCCTACCACTGCCCTGCCACTGGTGGACCATGGCCTGTATCCCTGTTTCACTTTGTGTGTCTTCTTGCATGTGCACCTTCACGGTGCTACCACCTTGGTGGTGGCACAGCCTGTGCCATGCTGTTTCCCAGTGTGGGCTCATCATCCTTCTGTTGTGGCCATGGGTGTAGGTGGGCATTGGCACTTTGTCTGTGTACTGTTTGGTTACATGTCCTGCAGTCACTACTGTACTATTGCCAGTGTTATCCTCTGTGGTCATTTGCTGTCTGTGGTCCATGTCGAGTCACTATCTGTGTGACTTGCCACTGTTCCAGCTTATGTCAGTCACACACCTGTTCAGGGCCTCCTGCCATCATTTGTACAGCTGCTGTGTTCTAGCATAGTGGGTGGCGGTTTGGCTGGGTCTCTACAGTTGTTGGGGGCACCAGTGAGGTGGGCCACTGTTGGGGGATATGGGACAGACTTGTCTGGTTACACACCTCGGTCTGGCTGTTGCACCTTCTCCAGGGGTGTGATCTGCATTGGGTATCATAGCTGTGTGCCTGTGGGCAGCATGTGTCATCCCATGTGCATGTCATTCAGTGTCCACTTGTTCTCATCTCAGTGGGTGGCTGTCTGTTTGCACTGTTACAGTCTGCACACCTCTGTGCTGACTGGATTCCACTGTGTGATGCTTCTCAGCATCCATCTATGCATATCCATGTACATTGTGGTGTTGCATGCTGCCTGTTACATACTGCCTTGTCCTGCAGGCACATGTTTGTGTGCATTGTGGTCTGTTCTGTGCTGGCACATGGGCATGATTGTTGGGGCATGCTGTCCACCATGTGGTGGCACACGGAGCCTTTGTGTCATTGTCATGTCCTGATATGGTCCCTCTGTCTCCTGTAGGTCCACATCGGGCATCACTGTGGCCACCCATCCAGAGGAGGACGAGAGCTGAGATGATCTGCTGAGGCGGTGGTACTGACAACAACATACACTCATTGAGCAGCAGGCTGTACTGATAGCCAAGTGAGATGGGTGGCAGCCATCCTTGATGACTGTCTGCCAGCACCTGCCCACCCTAAGTCGTACCTCCTATTGTTCTCCTGCTTCCTGTCCCAGGCCCACTGTCCCTAGCCCTTTGTCTGCCATCCTGTTTCCCTCCATTCCTTCCTTCCTATGTCCACATCCTCTCCCTTCCACATTCTTTTCCCATTGCAATGTACATAGTTGTCACGATAGCCGCTTTTATAGTGTTACACTTTTCCCATTGTTAGTAGTCCTTTGTTAGCCTTGCCCTTTCCCTTTCATTCGTTTTCTTGTACCCCATTTTGCATGCTGTATTCTGCTGTGTTTTGACTTGTTTTTCTGTTTCTGTATTCTTGTTGCCTTTGTGCCTTACCTGTTCCCTTTTGAATTATAATATGTTATGCTTGACATTCCTGTGTCCCGTGTCTTTTTGTGGGGGAGTCGGATTTGACAGTATTCTGTGGTATTCTGGTTTCGCTTGTGGGTTCCGGTTATTCCATGCCTTTCACTAGTACTGCAGTTGTGTCTGGCAGTGCTGATTTGCTTGCCTGTGTTCCTGGACAACTGCTTACACCTCTGACGCTTTGTTTATGTGGGTGTTTGCACTGCCTCTGTCTGATTGCTATTTTTCAGTACTTTCTTATCTGCTATGTTCAGTGCTGTCTTGCTCCCAGGCAAATTTTGCCCTACTCTTCTAGGCCTCTTTGCCGGCTTCCTTGGCTTGCTATATTCAGCTGGTTTTGCACCGGGCTTTTCTTTGACTATAGCTCTGGTTTTGCTCGGCATTTTTGCCCACCGGGCAGTGCTAATTTTCCCGGTCACAGTTTTGAATATCTGGCCCTTGGTTTCTATAATTAATATGTTTTTATTTTGCGCTCATGCACAGCCTAAACAATTTGGAATTTTTCAGAAACTTTCAGGGTAGAAGCAGCCTGTACTGAGGTGGTGCGTCCCAAGGTTTCATGAAAAATATCAATTCCACAGTTATTTGTTAACCATCAAGCTCAAACAGTAAAGAAAGACACTTGCCGTTGAGTGCCTATTTTCATGATTTGTCATAAGAAATGATTAAACCTCCTGTTGAACCTATGTTCTGGTGGAAGTATCTTGTTACATGCGACGTGTTTTATGTTATTATGTTGTTATTATTACTATGTAATTGTTATGCATGTTCACCAACCTGATATGTCTTAACCCTGTTGGCAATTTGCCCCAGGTCCATCTTGTAAATGAGCTTGTCTCAATGATGTTCCTCCTGGCAAAATAAAGATTTTGATTGACTGATTTATTTGTTGTAAGAAAAATGATTGTGGCATCTGCCATCTTGTTGTTGTTTTTTAACTCAAAACATTTACAATATGTAAACATGATGCATTTTGAAAAACAGAACTTAGGTAAATGGGACTGCTTAGCGAGATTCTGGTATTTGTCTTTTGAAAATTGCCTGGAATAACATTTCTGGGAACCCAAAAATCAGGGTCCCCAACTTAGTGACAGGAGCTATTCACCCATGTTCTCAGTATGAGAACAGTGGGATTTTCTTGCAATGTGAAGCCTCAGCTGGAGTTGCACTGTTGGCTTCAGTTACAACAGTGAACTGGTGATCCCCCTCTCTCTCTCTCTCTTTGTCACTCTTTATATCTCTTTGTCTGTCTGCCTGTCTATCTATCTATCTATCTATCTACTTTTCTATCATAATCAGTAGTGGATCAGGGTGCCCACCCTAGTACCACTTCTTTCTCCTCTCTCCTCCAGGTTACCTGCCCCTCTTTCCCATGTTTAATTTTAATTTCAGTGAATCAGGGTGCCACCCCTGGTACCACCTACTTCATCCCTCCCACCAGGTCACCCACCCCTTTCCCATTATATACATGGTGGCACCAGGATGCCTACCCCCATGCCGGCAAACATTAGCCTATCACTGGGTGCCCAATCCCCAGTGTCAG
The DNA here is from genome assembly GCA_016271365.2 of Neoceratodus forsteri. NCBI lineage: Eukaryota > Metazoa > Chordata > Ceratodontiformes > Ceratodontidae > Neoceratodus > Neoceratodus forsteri. The sequence continues at coordinate 476,761,378 of CM028135.1, forward strand.
AAAATCCCCTAAAATAAAGAAAACAGTTCTCATTGATTTTTAAAGCCAGTGAAAATGAAAATGTCCCTCGCTGATATGACCGCCATACACTGCCCAATACATCCTGCCCCAATTTCCCACTCAGCACCCACTACCCCACACACCCTCCCTCATCTAAACATGTCTCAAGATGTAGATCCACTCTCCGACTGAAGACACATCTTTCTTTAATGAGAGAAGTTGTTCACCCCCATTCTCAGTATGAGAACAGTGGGACATTTTTGAAATGTGAATCTGCAGCTGTAGTTGTGCTGCTTGGCTTCAGTTATGGAGTGAGACAGCAATCCCCTGATATCTCTCTCTTGATCTGTCTATCTATCTGTCTGTCTATCTTTTGTAATAAGTACAGGACTGGGATGTCCACCCCAGTAGTGCTTCTTTTTCCACCCTCCTCAGGCCATGAGCTCCTCTTTTCCATGTTTAATTTTAAGTTTCATAAGTGAACTGGGTGCACAGGCTCAGTACTGCCTCTCTTCTCCCCTCCCTCTTTCTATTACATAAATGATGGCACAGATGTGCTTACCCTGTGCAACCCGAACAGTAGCCTAAAACTGGGGTGCTTTAATCCCTAAGTAAAAAGCTATCCCTCATTAATTTTTAAACCTGTAAAACAGTCCCTTGCTGATTTGAACACCCACACACCCCACACACATCCCACTGCAACCTTCCACTTAGCACTTACCACTACACACACACACACACACACCTGAACATATCCCATAATGTAGATCCACCCTTCAATCGCTTGACCAGTCTTGCTGCTGGAACTGGTTACTGAGATATGAGAAAATAAGGTAAGTCCAGTTTAATGTATTTCAATGGGGTTTGAACTTTTAGTCATAACTTTATAATTTTTAATATTTTTACACCAAATTTTCAACATGTCCTTTTTGGGACCCACCTGTCCAAGGGCAGTGAAATTATTCAAATCTGGCCTGAAAGGCAATTTCAAAGTTGCTTTGTGAGATCACCTTTCAAGCAGAATTTAAACATTTTCCCACCCTTGTTCATGAAGTGAGGTCATGAAGGCCATGCTGAAAATGTAGGGGTCAGAATAATAAAACAATAAAGATGTCTTCTATGATATTTTTCTATGCTTGTACATAACTTTGGTAATTTTCAATATTTTGACCCCAAATTTTAAACATAACCATTTCCCACTACCACACAATTGGGATAGGTATCATTTTTCAAATCCTGGCCAAAATGTGTTTTTGTAACTGTGGCACAGAATGACATTTCAGTGGGAAGTTGAAAATTTTCACCTACCAGAGTTATGGGAGAGGTCATAAGAAGGCAATGCTGAAAATTTGATGCAAAAATATGATAAAATGACCAAGTTATGCTGCTGACTCTATGTATACCTTAATTACACTTAAGTATGTTTTGCAACTTGTTTTGTACCCATATGTTAGTGTTTTACATGTGTAGTACAGTATGGTCTGCCGCCCATTTGTCCACATGGTGGACTAATGGCGTACAGACCATACTGTACTCTATCGGTGGGCAGCTGGTGGCATCTTGGTGAGGGTGCTGCCACCTGCCGATAATGGAGGGGTGCTGGGTAGTGGGGACCCCAGTGGGTGGGTGGGAGGGGGTACCACTGGACCACCAGGGTATCCAGTGCTATTTCGCCCATGATCGGAAAGGGGTTTCCACTGGATCACCAGGAAATTAATATTACATATGCCGTGATCAGTCATATGGGAGTGGGGGACTGCTATGGGACTGCAGGGGTGTCAGTCCCTGATGGCTGCAGCCTGGCAGGGCACCAGGCGTGAAGTCGCTGGGGATCAGCGCAACACTTGCAAATGGGGGCCAATGACATGCGAATGGCTCCATTTGGCACCATGCATGCATAATGGCTCAATTTGCATGCCCAGTACTGAATATCATGCTTGACGCACCTAGCGCAACTGCACTTGTGCTGGCACATCCCCCTGCTCCCGCTTCTGCCACTTGCACTGGTGCAGTGCCACTGCACCGTGTGCAGTGCATGTGCTCCTCAGTGCCATATTCTACGGTCTGTGCTGCGCAGCAACCGTTGAATATTGCCTGGTCCATGCCCTGGTGCAGCCCAGTTGCGCTGCTGCCTGCCCGAAGTAGTATGAATATGCAGCCCTATGTAAAATGCATTTTAATTGTGTTCAGTAAGTGATTGGTTTTATTAAATACTGTATTACTCCTATTGTCTCCTATTGTGCTGATCCTTAGTTATGTAAAGACTCAGATCCTTTTCACGTTCCATAGTTCATAATTTACTTCCATTTATACAATAATCTTGTTTTGTTATTTTCCCTATATACACTACTTTACACTTTCACAGTTAAACTTCATATTCTTCCCTTAACCAGGTCACCATTTTGTTCAAATCCTGTTGTAATGCTTCAGCTTCTGATAATGTGTTAACTCTCCTTCCAAGTTTAATATCATCAGAAAATGTATTACATAAGTTTTTAATGTTGATACCAAGGTTATATAAATTCCAAATAGCACAGAGCCCAGGACTGAGCCCTGCAGGACTCCACTAGTCACCTTTCCTCATTTGATAGGTTACCTTTGCTGTCACCTCTGATTTCAATCCTCCAGCCAACTTGATATCCAGCCAATGAGCTTACTATTTAGACCCATGTCTGACATTTTCCTTATGAGTTTCCAATGTGTAACCACATCAAAGGCTTTGCTAAACTCAAAAATATTGCATACAGCACATAGCATTACCTTTGTCTAGTTCATTACTGATGTGTTCATAGAAGGCTAACAGACTTGTGACATGTGATCTCCTGCCCTAAACCTGTATTGTAATCTGTCCATGATACCTTTGTTTATACATTCTTGCTCCAGTCTAATTTTATGCATTTCTCTGATATGTTTTCCTGCCACAGAAAGTTAGACTAATTGGTCTATAAATTTTAGGCAACTGCTTGTCCCCTTTTGAATAACAAAATAGCTCTGTCTTTTCTCAGTGTTAACATATATGAAAAGTATTTTACTGACAAACTATATAAGCTAATGTTAATGGTATTTCCTTGGATAGCTTATTCAGTATTCTTGATGTTAATTCATCCAGCCCTACTTCCTTGTCTACCTTCAATGTCATCAGTTTTTATGATTTCCTCATTTGTGATTTTCTCAATTATTTCAGTGGTGTTTTGTTTATCTGGTATATACCCTTTGTTGAAATACTGAAAAAATAGTTATTTAATTCCTCTGCAATTTCTTTATCATATGGAATCAGAATATTTTTTTTGATGTTTAATGGACCTATATTAGTCTCACCTTTTAATTTATGTACCTGTAAAATGCTTTTATGTTTTGCTTATTATTGGCTAGTTTGATTTCATAGTTACTTTCAGCTTTAGTCATTTCTTGTTTTACTAATATTGTAATCTCCTTTAATTTTGATTTATTTCAATAATATGAGTATTTATTTGTCTGTTTATAGCCTTCTTTTTCTCCTGTTTACATTTTCTAGTTTTTTGTTTTGTTTTTTGCTATAATATGGTGGCATCTTACCCAATTTATTATATATCTGTTTAGCTGGTGAATATTTGTTTTCAACTAAATTATTTTATTCTTGAATAGTTCCCAACATTCTGAAGTGTTTTTATAGCTCCTCTTTCAGTTCAATGGCTTTAGTTCTTCTCTCACAATGTTGTAGTTTCCCTCATTATATTTATATATTATTGTTTTACCTTTATTGCAAATAATATTGCGTCCATATTAATCTCTATCATGGCATGACCACTTGTGCATAAAGGTCCTCTTATCTTTATTTTATATTGAGAGGGCAGTTATTTAGTAACAAGTCAAGAATATTGGATCCTCTTGCTGGAGTTAGAATTAGCTGTTTCAAGCTGATTTCCCATTGAGTCCAAAATAGATTACCATCCATCCCTGTTGCTTCTTTATTAACCAGTCTATCTCTGGTAGACTGAAATGCCCTAGGATCACTGTATTGCCTTTCTATGCATGTATCTTTATTTCCTCCAAATGAGGAATTAAACATTTCTTTATTAGCATTTAGGAAATAGAGCAATTACCGACTGTTATGCTGAATGATTTGAGATTGGTTATTCTCTCCCAGATTAATTCTAAATTATCATCCATAGGACTTGTATCCAGATTTCCAGTTTTAGATGCTTCCAAATATGTAAGGCAACTCCTCTTCCCTTTCTGCCTTCCTGTCCTTATGTATAAGATTATACCCTTCTATTGGTTTAGCCCAGGTATCATTAAGGTCCCATCAAGTTTTAGTCATGGTTGCTACATCTGGTTTTCCTCTGTTAGTGGTATTCTAAAGCTGTCACTCTTATTCACCAGGCTTCTTGCATTTAGTGAAAGCATTTTAAGTTTTTGGTAGTAATCATTTGATTTTTATTTTGTTTATTACGAACCATGCTATCCTTTCTCTCACCCCAATTCACTTGTTACTTGGCTTTCTTAAGTACTAGGTTAACTCTTTCTGCCAGTACTAACAATGGATTGAATGGCAGCTGGATGACTAGATGTGTGTGCATGAGCCCCACACTACTGCTTCCCATACTTCTAAAATATTTTCAGTTTAAACTTTGCTAGATTTATTTATTATCTGGCAGTATAGCCTAGAGGTTAGAGTAATGAGCTGTGAATGAGCTTGATAACTGCAGACCTGGGTTTGATTCCACAGCCTCCAGTTCTACACTGTGTTACTCTGAGCAAGTCACTTAACCAGTCCAAAGCTCCTGGGTAGCCCTGAAAACAGGCACTTGCACTTAATGAGCCTCACCCAGTTAACAAAGAATAAATAAAATAAATAAATATTTTGCTGGGAACAGAAAGCAGTCTCTTAAAGAGCCACTGTAGCCTTGAGAAGAACTTTGAAATACATAATATTTGGACACAAAGCAGCTTATGTTTCTTACAGGCTCTATATTTCATATCCCCATTATTTATTACTGGGTCAAATGCATGAAAACAGGATAACTGTTCCTTGAGGGTTCATCAGCTCCAATTGCTTCTTCCCAACCTGATGTCATAGTACTGTCCTTGTGATATCACAGTTATTTCCATGGTAACAAATTGTGATGTCACAACAGAGCATTATGTTTTCAAGCAGAGAATAAGCTCTAGAGACAGATGAACTCTAAGGAATAAAGATCTTTTTGTGGGGATTCTTTAGTAATAAATAAATGAGAGGTGAAATCTACATTAGCTATATGGAATACAAGCTAAACTGTGTCTAAATATTATGTTTTCCAAAATTTCCCCAAAGGTGTCAGCTGTTCTTTAATATCCCCTGAGTTGCTAATTTATTAGCTTTCCATATTTCAATCTCTTTTTTTATTTATAGTATTTGATATATAAGTATACATCATACTCATTTCCTGAACAGGTAAATAGACAGCCAGTTAGACATTACATTACATAGGATAGAGACTATCTGTTAGGTTGGTACATCATTTGGGAGGTATCTCATCAATTACATTTTCAACAGTGAAAAATAATATTGGAGCTGTCATGCAGCCAAAGCCCTATTTGGCTAAGTAATTCCTAACATCATATTTAACTGACCAAAGGTCTTAATAGAAGTTTAACCTCTGTCAAGTGAAAGAAAAAGAATCTCAGTCTGGAGCAACCCCTTGCAGGTCTGGGAGCAAGTTAATGCTATTCGCAGCCAATTGGAATTTTGCCTTCCTATATGTAACAAAACGGAATATGCTTTCCATCAAAACTATGCCCCAGGTTAGATTCCCAGTCTATTCTTATGTAAACACTGAACATGCTTCTCAATGCAGTAAAATGAAGTACTGGGATTTCCAAGCAGCGCTGTTCTGCTAATCGTATCAAAATAAAGCATAGAGTAGCCCTAAATATGTTTAACACCAATTAAATCATATCAATGGGGCACGCAAGCATTATGTCATAGTACTACATCGCACAGAATGAAAAATGAGCATTGAAAGTCCAGACCATCTAAGCTTTGCAGAATTTTAAAGAACGCTGTTCAGCATTAAACAAATCCAAACATTAGTAATAAATTGTCCAAATCTGGGGAGAAAAGAACAACCTAATGGAGAGACCATGGTAATTATTTACTTTCTGAAGCTCAGAGTCTCTGCAGGGGTTTAGCGAATGATAATTTTCCTCTTCGCAACATGTTGTCTCTAAAGTTAACTTAGTCCCCTTCAATTCTTCTTCATCTGATAGTAGAGCCTCCCGTTGTCGTTTGGAGTATATTTTCAATGTAAGTCCCAGCTTCTTTTGAATCGGTGAATCGTCAGCGCGGTTATAGTGAAACACCTGAGTGAGGAAAGCAAGGAATAAGATATATCTGTCTCTCGAAGGTGCTGTTTTACTCCATCAAAGGCCTTCCTCCTCATGCGGGTAGCATACGAGATGTCTGGAAAAAATAAAACACGGCCTCATCCACAAAAATTGGGGCTTTGTTTCTCAGGACCCCCAAAAGCAGATCTCTCTAGCCTGGGAGCGCAGGTGAAAAGCACCGTGCATGGGTTTGCCAGTCCATTAGAGGGTCACCTCGGGTTAATTCAGTAAGCCTTGATTATTTTAAATTCTGTTAAGTCAGTTAGGCCCTCCATCCAGGATTGTAGATACTGCGGTAAGGATTCGCCCTCAGATTCCTCTGGCAGTCCAAGAACACGAATGTTGGCAGCTCGTATTGAATTTTACAGCTGTTCCATGCGGCTTCTCAGTGCCCTGCTCTTAAGCGATGTCGCCATGGCGGCCAGTGCCTTTCCACCGTAGCTTCCGACTGTTTTGTTGCTTCCCCAATGCTTACATTCTATGCTCCATAGTAATACATTTTCGATAAAATTGTCCAGTTTCTGATCCATCCGTTGTACCATTTTGGTGGCGCTTGCACCTCCATATTTCAATCGCTATCAGGTCCACGATACTGAATCTCCATTTTTAGAGCCGACGGTGCTGTGTGTCAGTTTCACAGCAGAAAGCTACAAAGCAGACTAAGAAAGTAAACTATTTTCTTACTCTCAAAGTTGTTTCTTTTGCAATTTCTACACACAGACCTAATTTACAATGAAGGATAGAATGGTTGAATTATTAAATGAAGCTACCTCCATGAAACAGTCACTATCAGACAGTAGCAGCAGTTCAGAAGATTTGGGGAATCTACTTTAAAAACAAGCTCCCAACATCTAACTGTATTACATTTTGATTTGTTAATGACAGAGATCTCAGGAATGAAACTAAATCTAAATAATATGGAAACTGGGCTTAATGAAATATGGAAAGAGCTGGCTGAGCAAAAAATATGGATAGGGATGCAGAAGCAAGAATTAGTAGTGTAAAAGATAAGACAAAAAAGGAACAAGAAGAAAGAATTGCTAACAGTAGAAAGATAGTAAAGCTGGAAGTGAAATTAGAGGATCCCAAAAGCAAGAATAGGTGAAATAACTTACAAATTATTGGGCTCAAAGTGGGCATCGAAGAGTGACAAAATTTCATTTGAAACAAGCTTTAACTCAGGTGACAGGTGCCTCAAATACAAAATGTTACACAACTGAAACCATAGTCTGTTAATGTGCTGACAAAATATTGCCACTGGAATGTCGTCAGCAGAATAATCTGCATGCTTCTTGTGCAACTTTGGTTTCTTGGCATGCAGCAATGCTGCCGATCTCCATGTCACCCTTCTTGCCACCAGGTTTGACCCAGAGTTTGTTATATAAATAAATGGGGGTGCTGGGGCATACCCCCCAATTCAGTTGCTACAAGTGCCAGATGGAATATTGTTGGAGCGCTTGTGCCGGTATCGCCAAGTGCCTGCACCAACATTTACTCTGGCAACTTGGCTGTCGCTGCAGCATGAGTGAACCACTGAACAACCCCTAGATCACTGAAAGCCAAAGCAGGTCCCAAAGAGAAACCTTGATCCTTTGTGTGCAGATTTCTTAATTTTCAACAAAAGAGCACATTCAAGAGTCCTGAGGGATAATAACAACATAGTCTATGAAGGTGCAAGCTTAAGATCTTTAATGATATGCTGCCTTAGATCATTAGGAAAGGTATGTCTTCTTCCCTATCAAAAAGAAATTGTGCGAGGCTGGTTATAAATATAGTTTACTGTACCCTACTCTACTCAAAGTCTGGTCACCAAGTGGAATTAGTGAATATAATGATATGAATGCAGCCAAAATTGGACTCAGAAAGGACCCTCCATCCCTCTTCAAATCCTTTGACTTACCATCTAAACTTTTGACTTAAGCAATTATTTGCCATGCTTAAAGGAGCTCATACTTATTGAATAAATTCTTTATTTTACTTCATTATAATCACTTTGGGGTGTCAGGGTCTCGATTATATTCTGGATGTACTTTTCCCCTTTTTGGCTTTGTTTGATTGGAGTGGTGGTGCTCTGCGGGATTGGAGTGCTTTCTTTGTCAAGTGACAGTCCAACCCCATTTATCTGAACTGCATGGAGGACATCCAATCATTCAAATAAACAGGAGCTTGGATAAATGGGAGTCAGAGCCAGCCATACAGTAATGAGCTATTATAGAGCAGCTGAAAGGCACAGAGAGGCTCATCTAAGCCGAAATCTGTATTTTCTATTAATCTGTATACATCAACATATAGGCTGTCCAGTAAATTGATCAGCTTTCATTGTGACAGCTCATGCTTTAGCATCACACAGCAGCTAGCATGGAACCAGTGAACCAGAGGAGTGGCTATCTCTGCAAAGCAGTGTAAAAGATGGAATTAGTGCCCAAGAGGTGGATAAGCAGAAAAGGGGCAAAATTCAGCAGACGGGCAGACAGCAAGGAGAACCAGGGATAAATGACAACCAAGGAAGGGGCTGGAGTAGAACAGTGAGACAGTCTAGGGAGGTCAATCATGGAAAGCCGTGTGTGCAAATGCCAGGAGCCTTAGCAACAAGATGGAAGATCTGGAGGCTGTCATGGTGCAGTCAGACCTGGACATTGTGGCCATCACTGAAACCTGGTGTAATGATAACCACGACTGGGAGATGGCCATATCTGGCTACAACATATTCAGAAGAGACAGAGCAGGCAGGAAGGGAGGGAGGTGGCACTCTGTGAAAATGACACAAGGGCCACAGAGATCCAGGAGGAACAAAATGGGGAGAGATACTGTGGGTTAAGCTGGAAAGGAAAATGGGGACAGCCATCCTTCAGGTGTGGTCTATAGACCACCAGCCCAGGAGGAAGAAACAGATAGGAGTTGATGCTAGCCATCCAAAGGATGGCAGACAAGGTGAGGTAGTACTGGTTGGAGACTTCAATATTCAGATGTGGACTGGAGCATCCCAGCAGCAGCATCAACTAGGAGCAGATTTATCCTGGACTCCTTCAGGGTGCCTTCCTCAAGCAACTGGTCATGGAACCAACTCAGCAGAAGGCAATATTGGACCTTGTGCTCACAAACAGGGACAGTGTGATGGGGGTAACAGTGGGGAGCACCTGGAAAACAGTGACCACCAGTCATTGTGGTTTGAAATCACAGAAAGAGCAGAACCAAACCACACAAAACACGTATCCTGGATTTTGGGGGGCAGATTTTGGGAAAATGGGAGATACTTGAAAGAGGCATTAAGGGAATGGGACAGGAATCAGGGGTTGAGGAACAGTGGGCAGTATTTAAAATGGGGATTACAAGAACAACAGAATTATGTATTAAGCAGGTTAGCAAGAGGAAAAGGAAGAAGAGACCATTATGGTTTTCCAAAGAGGTAGCAAAGAAAGTGAAAGCCAAAAGATTGCATTCAGGCAATACAAAAGACACAGGCAGAAGGGATAGGGAGAAGTACCAGGAGAAGCAAAGGGAGGCAGGAGGTCAGTAAGGGAAGCCAAAGCTCAGACAGAAGAACACATTGCAAAATCAGTGGGTAGAGGGACAAACCTTTTACAGGTACATAAGTGAAAAAAGAAAGACAAAGGGAGGGGTAGCGAGACTGAAGGGGAGGATGGGGCCACGTGGAGGATGACAACAGTAAAGCTGACATACTGAACAGGTATTTCTGCTCAGTCTTTACTGAGGAAGAGGAGGTAATGGGTCTGAAGGGAGTACAAGGGGTGAGAATGGTGCAGAAATGGACACAAGTCCCTTTACGAGAAAGGGTCCTGAAGGAACTGGAAGTAATAAGAGTTGATAAAGCAATGGGGCCAGATGGGGTGCACCCTAGGGTCCTTAAAGAACTAAGAGGTGGTGGCTGAACCTCTGGCTATCCTGTTTAGCCAATCACTGGAAACAGGGAGGTACCCAAAGACAGAGGACAGCAGATGTAGTCCCCTTTACAAAGTGTGAACAAAGAGGAAGCAGGGAACTACAGACCAGTCAGCCTCACCTGGTAGTGGGAAGATCATGGAAGCACTCCTGAAGGAGAGATTGGTGGAACATCTGGTTGTCAATGGACTACAGGACCCAAGGCAGCATGGTTTCACCAGGGGAGGTCATGTCAGACCAACCTCATTGAATTTTTGACTGGGTGACTAGGAAGGTGGATCAGGGAGGGCAGTGGACATGGCCTATCTGGACTTCAGCAAGGCCTTTGACACTGTGCCACATAGAAGACTATTACACAAACTGGGGAATATGGGTGTGGGCAGGACAGTAGTGTGGTGGGTAGGTAACTGGCTGGGTGGCAGGACACAGAGGGTGGTGGTAAATGGCTGTCACTCCACAGAGGGAAGAGTGACCAGTGGGGTACCACAGGGATCAGTGCTGGGACCGGTCCTATTCAACATCTTCATCAGTGACATGGCGCAGGACCTAGAGGCAGAATTTCACTGTTCGCTGATGACACAAAGCTCTGTAACAGAGTAGACACACCAGAGGGTGTAGACAGAATGAGAAGCGACCTGCAGAAACTTGAAGAATGGTCAGGGTTTGGCAGTTGAAATTTCAATGCAAAGAAGTGCAAGATAATGCATATGGGGCACAAAAACCCTGGCACAATATATCAGTTGGGGGTGAGGATATAGCATGCACCAAGCAGGAAAGGGATCTTGGGGTTATCATCTCATATGACCTCAAGGTAGGAAACAGTGTGACAAGGCAGCAGGTAAAGCAAATAGGATGCTGGGATGTATAGGCAGGGGCATTACCAGCAGGAAAGGGAGGTCATAATTCCGCTATACAAGACATTAGTGAGGCCCCACCTGGAGTACAGTGTACATTTCTGGAGACCATACCTCGTAAGGACATAGACAGGGTAGAGAAGGTTCAGAGGAGGGCAACAAAGATGGTGCATGGATTGCAACACAAGTCCTATGAAGACAGGTTGAAGGAACTGAACATGTACTCCCTGGAGGAGAGGAGAGAGGGGATATGATAGAGACATACAAGTATCTTACAGGGAGGAACAGGGTGCAGGAAAACACTATTTTAAGCAAAAGATGTTCCAGGACTAGAGGGCATGGGATGAAGTTGGAGGGAGGACGATTCAGAGAAACATGAGAAGAATTTCTTCACAGAACGGGTGGTGGACAAGTGGAACACCCTGCCGAGGAAGTGGTGGGGGCTGAAACAATCACGGGATTTAAGAATGCATGGGATAGACATAAAGGAATTCTGGAGGTCAGGGGTAGGTGCAACAGACTTCTAGGAAAACAAACTGAACTTACAAGCTCAAATGGGCAGACTGGGTGGGCCATAGGCCCTGTCTGCCGACACTGTCTATGTATCTATGTATCTATGTATGTCACTGTAGCTCATAACTAAGAACTTCTCATAGATGAGCTGCAGTGAAGCATTTATCAGGAGTCTGAAAGTTGGCTCAACTAACCTTGTAATGAGTTGAAACAGAAACAACAGCTCGTAAGGAAGAGACTCCGAGACACGAGCTGCTGTAACTAAGAGCAGTTACAGTTTGAACATTGGCTTATTAATAAAATTGACAGAAACAGCATCTGAAGACAATCTGTCTGTGTGAGACAAATTTAAAAGGATACCATTTTGTCACTAAGTAAGCAAGATTCACCTCCGAGTCTGTGTTGGTTGCCATTTGTCAATCTCTATCACAGTGACAGGCTGCCATGTATGCAGGCTCACAGATTTGAGAATATACATCCACTGTAAGTAACTCACGCTTTTGAGAGCACACTTGTTTGTCCCCTGCTTCAGCACAGTGTCACTGTTGCTATGGGAACAAGCACACAATTCTGCCAAGCCGCGGGTTTCAGGTGGCCACAATTGAAAATGAAAATATCCCTTTGGAAGAATTAGAAAAAAAAACTCAGGGATCAATAAAAGACAAGACACTTAGACTTTATTCAGCTTACAAAAAAAAACCAAGACTGGATGCTCTACATACAGAGTAGTCAGGCTGCTGGAGCTAGGAGTGTTAAACTTCTTTCCGGAGCAGTACTTAGCAAGTCATTTTCACCTCTGCATTGTTAAGCAGCTTTCTTTACACTAATTGCTGGCAGCAATGACTTCAATTAATGAGCACACAGGTAATGTCAAGTACTGTGAAGGAAAATTGTAAATGGCTGTAGTTGAGGAAACAATGGAACTTAATCATGTCTAAATGATTGCTAGTACTACACAGTACAGTAGCTAGGAACACAGTGACAGTTCACTAGATAAAGAGATTTGGAATTTCGAGGGTTGGATAAATGGAGTTGGGCTGTATTATTTTAAAGCTGGTTTTACCTTGCAATGGTAGATGTAGTAATGTACCTGATCTGTGTGCACATTTCTTTTCTTACGGCTGGTACAGTCAGGGTTGTACCCAGAAAAAATAAATATGTACACAGGACCATGTTGGTGCCCAGTTTGGCATCAATAAATTCAACTTTTGTACCTCATGACACTGGTTGAATGCATGGTAAATATAGATGCAATATATTGCTTCCTCAGACACCCACATACCAGCCAGAGCCTGTAAAACCCTTGGGATTCAAAGACAGTATCAGTAACCAATCCTTCTAGTTTTGACTAATATGAATAAAATTACAGAAAGGTTCTGCTGGTTCTGTGTTTTGTTTTCACGGACAAATGAAGCAGTTCAGAACCTATTTGCTGCCCCCTTCAATAAAATTGTACACCATGGAGTACATGAAGTATGCCTGCCTACACCCATGGGTACAGTCACTAGAAAAGGTCATCCATCTCCAGCAGTGAAAGAGGAGGTCTGGGTTCCTGCTGGGTTTCCCTTTCAGTGGGAGGAGTTACCACCCCTTTACACTGTGATTGGTCCAGCACAGTCTTAAAGCCATTTGCTGATGTAAGAAATCAGATAATTTATTGTCTCTAAGGGCTTAACTATGCCTTAGGGAGAGGGCATCTATGATTGGTAACATGTCTGTCACTACATATTGGTGTTTAAACATTGAGTTTTAGCAGCCTGTATGTGTAACATTTGCTTTGCAGATCTTTCCATCTGGGTCATTGATGGTGAGGGCACTTCATTATTCCTATCACCACTACCTTTTATCTGCATACAATTTAACTACAATAAGTGAATTAATGTCACTGTATTGCTGGTATATTGAGGCGTGGTGTATGTCTGGAGTTGATCGGGATAAAGACTCTTCTCTGTGCAAGTTCATAAGTTCATGGTAATTGTTTGCTACTGTGTATTTGGCTGGTATAACAAACATCTACTATTCAGTAAGGATGATCTTGCTACACATTTTCAAACTTGGCCATCTTATTTTCTGTGTTTTGCCTGACCAGCTAACTGCCAAATTCTCAAACTGCTTTGCTCATGCTATCTACCTAGCTTCATAGAATGCAGCTGCCTGCTGCACAAGGACAGTCTGGACTTATTAAATCTGAGTTGGAATTCTGTAAAACATTGCACTTTCCATATTGACAGTTACATGATACAAACATCGAGCTGGTGGCATAACTTCGTTAATCAATGCTCGAAGTCTGTGGTTAAGGTTCTGTATAACAACTCTAAGAGACCTTAATAACTTTATATTTTTTCCAAATGCACAGGACTCAAGATGGGCTAATGAGACCTGAGAGAACTTAGTCTACTAAGCTTCTACTGCTGTTTTCTACCACTTTCCACTACAACACAGATCAGAAGTATGACCACTATAACTGGACTATCAGTAAGACTTTCTTCCATTTTATATGTTGAGCTATGTTACTTGTTTAGAAAAAAAGAATGTTCTTATGACTACTTTTCTTTTTGTCGTGATATTAATATGCTTCATTTTAATTTTACACTGAGTTGACAGGAAGTTAGTAGTGCTTAATGTTACACAAACGTGTTAGTTGTTGGATATTTTAATGTAATATTATATTGATTTTCACAGGGTTTGGGTATTTTCACAAAATAGTGACTAATACTGAGTATCCTGAGACTTCTAGGAAAACATAAACTGAACTTACAAACTCAAATGGGCAGACTGGGTTGGCCACAGGCCTATCTGCTGACACTATGTATCTATGTTTCTATGTATCCTTTTGGTTTTATTAATTTTTAGCTTCAGTTATTCTGTTTTGCAATGGGTCCATATATATCCAATGGAAGTGTGTTAATGGCAGTTTCATTATTATTGTACTGTTTCAGGTTATTTAATGCTTCCTAATAATTTCGCAATGTTTTGTTTAAATCCCAACTGCTGCCTTTCTTATCAACTTAATGAATATGAATAAGACTACAGTAGCCTACAGTTATAATGGTTAATTTTCTTTTTCCAGTTTACTACTTGAATAAGTAATACTTCAGCTGTCTTATTTTATTTGCATTTACCTCTTATAGGCAACTGCATGCTTTGATGAGGGAGGGGTTCCCCTACTTATTAGTTCAGCCATTCAAGGATGTGCAAGTGGTAGGATTTAAGGTATTTAAATATTCTTTTCTTTATATATTTTTGACTCTTGGGGAGATATTACAGTGAAACACTGTAATAATGGAGGGCTTATTCTCTGGGCCTTTATCTTCTCTTCACTTTCCTTTTTTCTCTTGCAGACACCTTTTCTCTCTCAAACTTTACTTCTTTTTATTCTTACAGTCAGTGTTTCTTAGGTGGTGGGTTAGATTATCAGTATCATCCTTGTATGTAAAATGGCAAATTCTTTAAGTCTGAATTTAGTTACTTGGAATGTCAGCGGTCTAAATCATAAACTTACGAGATACTCTGATCTCAGACAATTAAAAAACACTTCTACTGCCATTCTTCAGGGAGCACATTTAACAAACGATAACTACCTACTAATGCAATGGGAATGGGTTGGGCAAGTGTTTGGTACTGAGACAGTTCAAAGAAAGTGAGGTTTTGGTTTTATTTAAAATATCATTACATTTTCAAGTATGCCAAGAGATTGCTGATCCTAAGGGACATTACTTAATCTTATTTATGTATTTATTTATTTATTAGAAATTTGGTAATCTCTACTACTCTCCTACCTACTGCGTGTGGCATAATAATTTTGATGCCCCACCACCCATAATACATGAATCAGGAAAATGTCTCAGTTTAACATAGACCATTTCTCAATGTCTATTAGTAATGCTGATTGGACACCCATTACTCACCTCCCCTCCCTCAATAGACCAGGCACTCGATTATTTTATCCTTAACTTTAAAAACATTATCAACAGACATGCTCCATTTACTAGATGTAGATCTAAGGGTATTAAGGCACCCTTGCTGTCTACTGAAATCAGGACCCTCATGAAGAGTAGTGAGGCAGCCTGGAAGACCTATAAACACAGCCTCCTTCATTCTGATTGGCTATATTATCAACAGCTGAAAATAAGTGTAAAATAGGATACAGGGTGTTAAATGTGCCTATCTTCACTCACTTGAGACTGAGAATCTCAGCAAGCCCAAAGAATTCTGGAAACATATCAGTTTTTTGATCAAAGGTAAATTGACTCAATGTCCAAGCTCCATATCGTCTGGTGGCCACCTCTTTCAAGATCCCCCATCCACTGCAGAAGGAATTAATCAGTTCCTCACTGACCTTGATAGGTACACAGCTCAGCTGCCACCAGTCTCAGATTTCTCTATCCCTAATCAGCATCATGCCAGTCTTGGCTCCGACCCCTTTTCACCCAAAAAACACACTAGAGAGAGTCCTCAGGCTGTTATCAAATTTCAAGTCAGAGAGCTCCCTGGCCATGACACATTAGAACCCAGGTTTTTCAAACTAGGGCAGCAGCACTCACTGCACCTGTCTTTGATCTTTTAAATAGATCCATCCTCTCTGGTGAAGTGCTAAGTCTTTAGAAAGTGGCTGTGGTTGTCCCACTCCATAAGGGGGACCCAGGCTGTGGAAAATTATAGGCCTATTCTAATTCTCTGCCCACTGGCTAAGATCCTGAAGTGGATCCTGCACATTCAGCTACAGTCCTACCTAGACTTACATTATCTTCTCACAGACTGCCAGTATGGCTTCAGGAAGGCCATAGTACTACCACAGCTCTTGTCAAAGTCTCGACCGACATTCTTAATGCAAGTGATGCTGGTCTTCTAACAGGTGGAGTATTCATTGACTTGATTAAGGCCTTGATCTAGTCAGCCACCACTTTCTCCTTGGTAAATTGCATCAATTAGGTCTAGATCGCTTTGCACTCATTTGGTTCATGACTACCTCACTGGAAGATCATAAAGGGTAAAATGGTCTGGTTCACTCTCCTCTTCAAGGTCTATCTCACACGGAGTATTCAAGGTTCTATTCTTGACCTGATACTAGTCTTGCTTTTTATCAACGAGCCCCTAACTTTT
This sequence comes from Neoceratodus forsteri, assembly GCA_016271365.2. Taxonomy (NCBI): domain Eukaryota; kingdom Metazoa; phylum Chordata; order Ceratodontiformes; family Ceratodontidae; genus Neoceratodus; species Neoceratodus forsteri. Next base: position 476,778,093 of record CM028135.1, read on the forward strand.
GTGGCAGTGTGTCCTCGCAATTATATGCTGATGATGCAATCTTATACCGCTCATCTAACAATATAGGCTGGATTAACCAAAGCCATAACTCTGATTTCATTGTGCTCAAGACCTGGTTCTCTGACAATTACCTAATTCTAAATATGAAAAACAAAAAGTGATGCTTTTCTATAACCGTCCCCAAACCTACCAAACAGTTCCAGATCAGTACACAATCAGGAGACCTCCTTAGGTGGCTAGTACTTTTAAATACCTTGAGGTTCACTTAGATGCCTCCTTCTCAATGAAGCATCATGCAACTCAGCTTACCAAAATGGTAAACCAGAAGCTTGGGTTATTATACCACCTCTGCCCTCTTTATCCAACGCCACCTGTAAAAAGTTTGCATCAACATCCTTCTCCCTATTTTGTTCTATGGTGCCCTCTACTACTCTCCAACCAGTCCTCTTCCCTTGCACAGATGCATCAACTGTATCATAGGATTGAATATTTTGCCCTTGAAGCGGACTCCAGAAAACACCACTGTGAAGCCCTGTACTCTCTTCAATGGCCTACCTATGACTCAAGATTACAGTTTCATACCTTATGCCTTGTATTCAAACTTACCAAGCTCTTTAATCCCCCTTGCCTAAGGGAATCATTTCTAAAAAGTACCCACATGCATGCTTAGATCTACTTCCTTACCCTTATTAGCAATACAGAAGGCATAGCCCTATCGGGTAAGTGCTTATTCACCTTCTCAGCTCCCTCTGCTTGGAATTCCCTCCCATCTAACTTACTGTCCTGCCCACCCTATTCTCCTTCAAAAAGAGCTTACCTCTTTCCTACTAACCTCTCCTCTGTAATTGCTTTAAATAACCCTTATAGCATTGTTAATGCCTAGTCTATGTTACTCTGATAGATGTATCTTGTAATCCACCTGCTGTGGTGTTCCTGCTATGTATATATCATATAATATTAGTTATCCTGTTTATTTATATACGCTTAATGCCTGATCTGTTTTAAGTCACTTACCTGGCTTTCCACTGTAATAATTTTGCAACATTGTTATTTCTCTCTGTATCCTGTATATTATTATTGTATTTATCTATTGTACTGTGTTCACCATTGTCATCCGGTCATCACTGAAAAAGGGACTGCATGGTCTCAGTGGACTTATCTAGCTACCAAAATTCTAATAAATAAAACAAATGAAGTATGCCAAGAGATTGCTGATCCTGAGGACATTTCTTAATCTTGAATGGCAAATTTGAAGAATGTTTTACATTTATTAATGTTTATAGTCCAACATCTTCCACACTGGGAGTGTTCAACCTAATATTTCAGATTTAAACAATTTCCTTGATAGTACTGTCTTATCAGCAGGTGACACTAATGCAACATGTGACCTCTCATAAATATATATATATATATATATATATATATATATATATATATATATAACTATAGGGTTGTTAGATCTAAGGCTGGCAAAGATTTAAATGACTTGGTGAGTAATATGAATTTTGCAGACATATGGAAAGTGATGAAACCTAATGTTAAAGATTTCACTTCCTTGTTCAATGTGACCAGTCTGGATTGAGGATAGACCAAATTTATGCACAGCAGTTCTTTGTAAATAGAAAAAATCTAATAGAAATTAAGGGAAAAAGTAATTTCAGATCATTCTCCTGTGCTACTTAATTCTCAAAGTCCTACAATTTAGGAAATCCAGAAGACAGAACCTTAACAACTTTTGTTAAATAATGAAACAGTGGTTTCTGATATCAAATCTAAAATAACTGAATTCTAATAGATAAAAACCCACTGGATACTTCCTGGAATAACTGGATTGCCTCAAATGTTGACCAGAGGATTTATTATAAGTACTGCCTCAGCTTTAAAAAGAAAAATTAAAACCAATAGAATTATTAGCAAATATCACAGAAGCTGAAGGAAAACTACTAATAGAGAACACAGAAGTCACATGGGATCTGTGGACAAAACTTAAAACAGAATACAACAAATTAATGAGTGGTGAAACTGAATTTTCGTCATAAAATCCAAAAATAATAATATTGATTCAGGTCCCAAAGGCTCTAGGATTTTAGCATTAGAATGAATCAAAATAGTTCTTAAATGAATATAACAGTTTTAGATGTGTAACAAATAGCACCATTATTTCTGGTCATAAAAAATAAATGAAGAATTTAAGTTTTATAAGCAAGCACACAGCTTTAAATATAGGTCTTTATATAACTGGGTGAATTCTGAAAGATATACATATTCCTACAGTAACTAAAAGATTTATACAACTAAAAAAATATAGCATCTGAAGAAATACCTGGTCCTATCAAAACCTTTAAAGAAACAAGCTCTAGTGCCCATCAGATTTTCTATCAATTTGTACCATACCCTTCATAAGAATTGACACCAGTACTTATGGAAGTATTTCAGGAAGCAGTGAGGAAGGAAGAACTCTTTAAGAATAATGACCCAAGGTGTGATTACCCTACTGTATAAAACTGGGAAAGACCTCCAACAATGTGTAGTTATAGACCAATCTCTGGATTTATACTGATGTCAAAATATTAGTGAAAATATTATCTGATAGATTGGAAATGTCAGTCACCATCTAATAGCCATGCAATAAACTGGATTCATTAAAGGCAGGCTCTCTGCTGATAATTCAAGGAAAATCTGTCACATTTTTAGATCAAGTGGGTAGGTCCAAAACACTGATGGGTCTCCTTCATTAGATGCAGAGCAAGCTTTTGACTGCATATTTTGGCAACATATTTTTGAAGTATGACTTCCGAACAAATTATTAAATGGGTAAAGATTTTGTGCCAACAATACTACCTTGGCTGTGGTTACTAATGGGATTATAGCTTCTTGCTTTGAGATCACTAAGGGTACCAGGCAAGACTGTGTTCTATCATTGCTCTTCTTCAATTTAACCATTGATCCTTAATAAGGAAGTTAAACTCTGACAAATCAATTAGAGTTATTAAACTGGGTAACAAAGAATTTGTAACTTCTTTACCGGCCAACATATATTACTTATTGTCTTTAATCCTAAATCTTTGATTCCCACCATACTAAGGATTCATAAAGACTTTGGAGATATCTCAGGATCAGATACACCAGCCAGCATCTCAATCTGCTGAGACCAGAATAGTAAAAAGTTTCATCTGCTGTTCCTATCTGTGTGCCTGAACTGAGTGCCAGTGCTCTTCCTTTTACCTGAAACATCTTGGGACTAATTCAATATCTTTGTTGCGGAGCTGTGTCAGCTGTGAGGGGAGTGGTAACAAGAGTCCACACTGCAGAAGGAGGAGGGGCAGAACACTATTTAAAGTTGCGCTGCTATTAGCGAGCACAGTAGTGTGAGCATGGTATTACCCTCGGTAGAGAAATGCTGGACTGAAAGTGTTTATCCTGACTTATACTATAACACAAACAAGTTTGTATTTGAATTGTCATATTTTATTTAGGTTTGGATTAAGAAGTTGTAGCTTAAAAATTCTCCACTGTTGTCACTCGTGATACTTGATAGCCCCAGGACACAGCGAGTTTTATCTATAACCTGACAGTGGGGTAAATACAAGAAGGAGTGTTATATTACTTAGTGGGAGGTTTTGATTTTGAGCTAATACTTTTATTGGTATTAAGCTATTTTAGCTTGCTATATAATGGGTGGAGTATTATGTTTGGAGGCAGGGAGCCTTATATAGGATTATTCTGGGGCTTATAATACTGTAATGGAGTTTAGTTCAGTTAAATGCTGACAGAAATAACATCAAGGTTATAAGCATCAATCATGCTGTGAGGTTAACTTGTTTTTCAAACAGTTTACAGAACTCTACCAAATTGATGCCAGTAAATGTTAAGCATTTGGCACCTTAAGTAAAAAGGACTTGTATAATAGTGGATATTGTTTTAAATCATTTGTTGCAATACCTCCTTTCTTGTTTATTATGTTTTGAATTTGTCAGGTGATGCTGAGCTTAATCCAGGCCCTTTGACAAATTGTAATTTGCTAATTGCATAATACTCAGTAAGTAAAAGGCTTACGGATAACACATTTGTGAATGCCTATAGTGTTAATACAAAAAAGCAGAGAACTGGAGGCCTTTGGCTTAATCATCACCCAGATATATTTTGCATAACAGGTCATGGTTGAAACCTTCAGTAGACAGTAGACTTTACCAGATTGATGGCTATAAATTATTACATCAGGATAGGAATGGTAAAAGAAGGGAGGAATTTAATCTATTTTAAAAAGTTTAGATGTTTTTGAAAACACCTTAAACTAGTGCTCTCAATCTGAATGTGAAATATTTCAATTTCACATAGTACTCAGTGGTTGTTACAAACTTAAGAGTTGTAGTGTCTACAATCCTCCTAAAATGGCTAGTAGGGGTCTAGCTGATTTACTAGAATGTTTAGGTACTGAAAAGTAGAACTGGGGACCCATTGGCCCTTGGTGATTTTAATATAAATTGGTCTCTGATGATAATCCAGCACTAGAATCTCTTATAACTAATGCAGGGCTTGTGCAGATAGTCTCTACCTATACCAGAATGAATTTAGTAAGCAATAAGCATACTACTATAGACTGGATTCTTACCAACAATTTTTCCAAAATAGCAGTTGAGGTACTCTCCTTGATGTTGTGAGTGATCATCTTGCAGTGTTTTGTGTATGGAGGTGTAATATATCAAACCTCCATCTAGATGTATATTGTTTGGGATATTTCCAGCTAGCAATTTCAGAAGATTTGGCTGAAGACTTAAATAATATAGACTGGACTTACCTGGATGCAATTCCAGAAGTGGAATGTGAGTGGATTACTTTAATAAGACTTCAGTTGATGTACAGAATAGGTATTTTCCCTTAGAGACTCCTAGGGTTAGAGACATAGTAAATAAATGGATTACACCAACTTTATTTCAATGTACGAAAGAGACACTCTGCTTGGAGACTTTATAAAATATAAAAATGGATCAAAATTTTAATTATTATCAGCGATTGCACAATCTGTGTAAGGCCAAAATAAGATTGTGCAGATCTGAGTTTTATCAGACTAAACAGCAGAATAATTTGAATAATTCTAGGCAATTTTGGTCTGCTATTAAGGAGTTAACTGCCCCAAAGGTTAGTATTGCATCAAATCAGATGAATGTGGATGGAAATCTTATGTCAGACTTGTCCAAAATTACAGAAGCCTTTTTGACTAAATTTACAGATCTTACTACTTGTACTGGGGACTTCTCTTCCTCATACTCTCAGGGTTCCTTGTGTTTGGATGAGAACCCCTTTATTTTTATTTTGGCAAATTAAGCCTAGCAAAGTTCTGAGACTACTAAAACAACTGTCTCCTAAAAAGCTCTGGCCAGGAGAACTTGATGTAAGGTTCTTAAAACTTGTAGCATGAATATATATATATATATCCACTAACTAAAATTTACAATATATCCTTGATTATGGGTGAATTTCCATCTTCTTGGAAAAGTACAATCATAAAACCTGCTTATAAGGGTGGATTAGTAAATGAGTTGGATGGTTATAGTCCCATCTCTCTTTTCTGTTTTGGGTAAAATACTTGAAAGAATTGTGAATCATCAAATGGTGGAGTTCCTTGACTCCACAGGCCCCAGTGCAGCATGGCTTTCATAAACATCATGGTACAGGTATGGCCTTAGCCAGGTTCACGGATCATGTAGGTAGAGCACTGGATAGTGATAAGCTTGCTGGAGCTGTATTCTTGGACCTGTCCAGGGCCTTTGACCTGGTAGACCACCGCTTGCTGCTCCAGGGTTGGAGGACCTCAGAGCTGGGGGCTCCCCATTGAGATGGTTCACTAGTTATCTAAATGAGTGTCCTCTGCAGGTTAGCTATCAGGAGTTTTATTTGGTAGTAAAGTGATGGTGGTGGGGTACCCGGGTTCCATCCTGGGGCCCCTACTTTTTTATGTTTATTGATAATTTACCAAATTGTCTGACACATACAGAGGTTTTGATGTATGCGGATGATATTATCCTCTTTACTAGCTCACCATCAGAGGATGAAATAAAATCACATTTCACCGCCAATTTTCAGGCACTCGATTTGTGGTTACATACTCATCATCTTCTTTTAAATACAAAAACAAAGAGCATGCTTTTTGATTCTAAGCAAAGTTAAATACAAATAACCCTTTGAGATTGTAAGTTGTGGGGTGTTGGAGCAGGTTTTCAGTTTAGATATTTAGGACTTATTTTAGATCCTTGTTTATCATATTCATCACATATCAAAACTGTTTGTAAAAATATTAATCAAAGATTGGGGCTTTGTTTAAGTTGCAAGATTTATTAACTAGGGAAGCCAGATTTGCAATAAATTTTGAATTACAGCTCATTTTTATTTGTGAATCTGGCCAAGTCTGATGCATCATTGCTCACAACCATATTTCATGCCATGTGTAGATTTGCATTAAAGCTTCATTTAGAACACATCATTGTAATCTGTATTCAGAAACATCTTGGCTTCCCCTGTTTACAATCGCAATATAGCCTAAGTTGTTTGGTTCATAACACTTTGGCTTTGGGTACAGTTTCTCCTTTGTTTTCTTTAGTAAATGTTAAGTTACCTAATAGGGAGCTACACTCCAATGCCTCTGTCATGCTAATTGTTCCAAAACAAAATTAAGATTAGGTCAACAAGCATTTTCCAACTATGCTCCAGTATACTGGAATAAGATTCCATGCACTTTACAATATATTGTTGATAAAAATGCTTTTAAAGCATCAGTGAGACAATATTTGTCCTGTTCCAATGGTGTACTGACCTTGCATATAGTAGATGATTATTCAGAAAAAGATCTCAGTATTTTAAAAATATAAAGTCTTCTTTGAAGGTTCCTCATCCAGCTACAGTATGTGTTGATTTTAATAATATCCTGTTGCTTTTCTTCAAGACCCTAGAGACAGGGAGGATTTTGGAAATAACTAGTTTGTAACCCAGTGACTTTAGATTTTTACAAACATATGTAATTGTGCTTAATTTCATACTTGTTCCCCTCCCTATATCATGTACTGCTGTGTGTGTATTAACACATGTGGTTTGTTTCCTGCTGTTTTGAGAATATTGTCCAGATTTTTATTGGTGTCTCATGTGAATGCCTGATAAGCAAGTAACCATTCTACTGGCTTTATCTTTTTACAAACCACCTTTGTCTATATGTCTCACATTGGAGTCTCAATGACTATTCATAGTTTTCAGGTGTTTTATTCATATTAATCTCATTTTCTAGTTGAGCTGGTGCATATCTGCCAGAACAGCCAACCTCATTATGGATATATATCAAAGTCCTGGCTCGCCTCCTCCCTTTTGCCCCCCCCTTTCTGGGTTGAACTAGCATCCATTCTTCCCCTCCTCTTGGATATGTTCCATTTTCTGTTGCCAATGCTGTAAGTTATGTTGCCAGTTGCACCTGGTTTCCTATCAGACCCAAGTCCGTTAGCATACTGACCACAAAATTGCAAGGTTCATTAATTCCTGTATGTTTTTATTTAATTTCTTAAAGAATGTATTTATTCCTTTAGTAATTTAACATTTGTGCAATGTAAACATACAAAGCTTTCCTCAGAACCCTGACCTATATTCTCCAATCTAGTAACTAGTTTGCAGTTACTGTATTCAAGTACATAAACTTGACTTGCTAGCTGATCTGATATGAGGCTGGGTCATTTTAATTTAAATGACCTTTAGGTACTTTTTAATGTTGTTGTATGTCTTTCTTGATTGAGTAGTGATAATATTTCTGGTAATGGTGCCTAATTGGAATAACTTTTCTTGTACTAAGGAAAAAGGAATCCTGAACAACAGCCAGCAACAGTCACTTTCAGAGAACCTCAATTTTTTTCTTTTTCCTCTTTCATTTTAATAATGGTTGTAGAAGTGGAGACTTTCTTGGGACCCATAAAATGCCACTATGCAGCCATTCTAGGGAGGACCCTAGGGATAGTCCAGGGTAGCCTGCATTGTGTGGTTGCCAATACACCTCCTTTATTAGCCAAATCTCTAAGGCTCCACTGTGGTGTGACTAAGAAGTCATGGTTTAGGGCTGCTTGTGGCCAAAGAGTTCAAATGTGGGACAAAATTAAGGGATGTACTGGGAACAAGTACAGTCTATAGGGCATCATATTTGATGTCCATCACTTGGCTAGTATGTATGCCTGCCATTAGAGATGTTACAAAGTTTTAATTCACCAGTGAAGTTGAATAATTGTCATTTACTGAAAATTTCACAAAGTTTTTCTATCTAATAGAAACTTTGCCATTAGTAACTTTTGCCTGGCAACTTCACCTGAAACTTCTCCTTAGGGTACACTGAGGTGAAGTTGTGTCAAAATGAAGCTACTGATACATAAAAGTCTCAAGGTCAGCAGTCCGTCCTCCCAACTCTGCATCCTGAAGACCCTGTGCCCCCTCACCCCATGTGGTACCACCACCACAAGCTGCATCCACTCATCAATCTCTATCAGAAGCAATTTTAACATGCAGGGCCCGATTCCAAGAGGCTTACACCTGGCACAAGCTGAGATATACTAAGCCCCAAGGTGTAACTCACAACCTGCTCAGGCGTTACACCAAGTGCAATTCTGAAAGTGCTCTGCACCATGGTGACTGTGGGTTGCCTAAATGTGCGGGTTACGATATCCACTATGCTGCAAACCCACAACGCCATGGTAAGGGTGGGTTATGGTGGCACCTGCACCCCATTCCAAGAGGGCAGCTGCCATAACCCACATACACAATTTCAAGAGCGCTTTGGCACAGTGGAGTTACTCCACCTAGGAGGTTGTGTAAGTGGCATCCATCAGTGCCAAACAATGGATGTCCACTCTGCAGCACCATGGCAATGGTTCCACTGTGTTCCCCATGCCCCCATCACGGCCATGCCCCAACCCCCAACTGTCGAGGACCCTGAGGTCCACTTTTGTCTGTTCCCCCTGGATGCCTGTGCCACCTGTCCAGCCCCACCATGTCTCCTGGTGCCTGCTGTGGTGTTCTGGGGTGGGGGCTCTGGGGGTAGAGTGTAGTGGCTGCAACCTGTGGCAGGCTGGACTGTTACATCAAGCCCATGGCATTAGCCTATGCCTGTCGCAAGTTGCAGGTTGTAAGTGCTGGGACCCTGCCACTCTTAGAATACAGCACGCAGGGTCCCCGACTAGTGGCAAATGTCACAACTGCAGACACCTGCGAAGCTAACAAGCACATTCCTCTTGAATCGGCCCCCGCTGTGTCTGTGTTCCAGTTACACTCTTCACTGCCAGTGTGACATGTTGGCAAATACACAGAATGTTGCTACCACTGCAATTGGGCTTAGTACAATTCTTTCCCCTGGCCAGAACCAAATACTACCCAGATACCTGTGCCAATGTGCTGTAATGCACAGAAAGGAGGTACCAGCTGATTGGCCACTGGTCCACATATTCATACTGGGACCTATTATCCAGATCAGGTTCAGTGCCACCACCACCACCACCACCAGATCAAGAGGACACCAGCAGCCTCCTCCTTGACCACTGTTCCTGAGCCAGAGATTTTCCTACCTCTTAGAATGATCCTCTTTGTTGCTGCCTACTCCAGCACCCACCAGCATGGATGCCACAGATGGCAGAGAATAATTTCTACTCCTTTTGGGATTTGTAGTCATAGCTCAGTCAGGTTTTGCCCAATTTGTTTGAAACTTAGTATGGTTGTAGTCAAAGAGGAGATACATATATGTTGCATTCTGGATGTTTATCAGACTTAAATTGTGAGTTTGGCACCATGGTGAATTTGGGAGGTAAATTTGGGGTTTCTGTGTAATCCATGAATTTGTCTGGGGTATTATGTGTTAGTGTTGTAGTACTCATTGAGACAATATATATATGGGTCGCGAACCCACAACTTTTCAATCTTCTGGGTGTGTGTGTGTGTGTTAGCAGTGTCAGTGGCTCAGCAGGTTGCATACTCCCTCTGAGGCTGGAAGATCGAAGGTTGTGGGTTCGTGACCCACACCAGGCACTTGGGGTAAGTCCCAACACTGACACTCTAGTACATCATGAGGGGATGCTGGACACCTGAGGTGTTGTCTTTTGGATGATATATTAAACCGAGGTCCTGTCTGCCTGTTCTGGTGGTTGCATATGTGGATGTTAAAGATCCCATGGCACTTCTCAAAAGATTATAGGAAATTTTATTTAAACAGGTCGAAGAATAATCATAGTATATACAGTTTAAGATAACTCATAAGTCACATCACAGGCTGATAATGTAAACATAATAATAATAATCACTTAAGTAACAGGAACATCAGAGTCCGTAATCCATGGTAAGCTTTTCCATCATTCCTTAAGACTTGTCTTTGTGTAACTTTGTATTCAGCATAGTAAATGTTTTTTGTATCATGTTCAATTTTCCCCAAAAGTTCTTGATGTGAAATGTGAATTTGTTGAAGAATGAATAAACATTGTGCTGCCCAAATATGCCATTTAAAACTGTGAATATTCCATTCAGTGTCCTTATCCATTTTTCCAAGCATCCCCAAATTTCCCATACATTATACTGGTATAAGATGCTGTAGGAAAATTGGTTCTTCCCAAGTCATTGCCACCAGATCCCAAAATCCCTGTATAAAGAAACAAAGAAAGAACAGATGTTCAATTGTTTCTAGTTTTTGAATACATTTTACTCTGCTGCACTGTCTTTCTGATATTTGCTTATGTTTCTGGTTGTTTTCGCATTTATCCTTACATGGCAGCTAAGCCAATGCAAGTCCCACACATGTGCAGGAATTCTAGGGTTCTGTATTAGATGTAGTAATGCTGGTCTATGTTCTACAGGGCATTTATGAAACACTATACAGTAGGTACATTACAAATGTGCTCTACTAAGTGTTTATATAATGTTTTCCTATGGAGCATTATAATCATGGAACTACTAATCTGCCATCACTTCAATCTACTGAAAGTGTCCTTTACATATCTAGGACTAAGTGAGATGCTTTTGACTATCTTTAGGGTGTTTAACTCCCATTGTCTGAACTAAGGCCTACAGGTCTCATATATACCAAGGTTCCCAACCTTTGCCCATATTTACTAGTAATGGTTTTATGTTTGTCATAAAGAAAATACAATTAAAAAGAATAAAGGATGAACCATATTCAGACCCTCCTTTGATATTGGAAGATATGTAATATCTCGTTTAGTGGAGTTAAAGCGACTTCCCACAGACAGTGAAAAATATACTAAAGAGTCTGGTTTCCATGTTTTTTTTGGGGATGTAACTGATATAAAGGAATAGGGAATCAAATAAACTTTTATTAGATATACTCTTTTCTTTTCCCAGTTTCCATTTGTTACTGTATATTGTCCTTGTGTAATCTTAGAGTTCCAATTCAAAGTGTCTAATTGGCCATCTCCAAGCTGTATACCTAGGACTGTAATGGGTTCTGTACTAATGTGTATACCACTAACATTCCTTGTTGGACCCTGTGGGTGTTCCTAGTTGTTTACCAAAACATTTTGATAGGTTTAAAGCAGCACCTGAAATTCCACCAAATATTTGCGTAATCCATCAGTTTCTATTACAGAGGCCTCATTTGCTACCAGAAAACTCATGTCATCTGCATATGCCAAAGTTTTATACTGTATAGTACTATTATTGTCAGTTATTGGGTGTATGGTATTTAATGTATTTATTTGTCTTAGCAGAAGATCAAGGAAGAAGACATATAGGATGGGGCTCAGGGACACCCCTGCCTTACCCTCTCTTTATACTGATCATTGGGCCCTCCATCCATTTGTAATGTGAACCACCATGGCGGTGTTGTACAGTACATGCCTTTAATCAGTTGAGTGTATATATGAACATATGGAAAGCCAGCAGAAGAAGCCATTGGTCTGTAAGTCTGCTCATATTGCAGGGTCCACAGCTTGAGCTAATGTCCCTGCCCTCCATCCCCACTCCTCCCATCCTCTACCCATGATCTTACCTTCCCCTATGCCTATCCCAGCCTCTCTTAAAGCTGCCCACTGTCTTCAATGAGATGATCTCTTCTGGCAGATGTGCATTCCAATACCCCCTCTGTGAAGAAGTGCTTCCTAACCTCCCTCCTAAACCTCCCCACCTCCAGCTCAAGACTGTGCCCCTTGTGTTATGGTTACCACTCAGCTTAAAGAGACTCTCCTCATCAACCTTATTCAAGTACTTGAGGATCCCAATCATGTCCTCTCTCTCTCTCTCTCTCTCTCTCTCTCCTGTCTTCCAGGGAGTACATGTTCAGTGCCCTCAATCAGTGCTTTATTAGGAATATGGTATTTAGCTAAGAATAACCATAGAAATTCATGGTTCACTGAATCAAAAGCTTGCTTCTGATCCAGTGATATAAGAAACTCTGATAACTATCCACTATTTCCTCTTTCCACTAATTCTTCTAAGAGAATTCAATGGTCTGTGATACTACGGCCTGGTATTGAACAAGATTGCCTCTGAAATTATTAATTTTGCTATCTGTGTTAACCTTTTTGAAATATTTTTGCTAAACTCTTGAAATCCATGTTTAAAAGACTTATTGGTCTTCAATTTTGTAGCAATTTTTATCACCTTTTTGTGAATGTAAGCCATTGTGAATGTAAGTTCTTTTTAGTGGCATGGCTGAATGGTCAAACATATAATTGCATACTTGTGTTATTTCTGGGCCCAAATCTGGTTCTAAGAGTTTATTTCATTGGGTAAACCCGGCGAATCCAGGGGCTGTTCCATTTTTAAGGATGCTATTACTTCCTAACTTCATGATGCTGTGTATTTTGTTGTGCTATATCTTTTATGTCTTCAGGGATGTTTGGCACATCCACTTGGAATAAATAGCATGGTGCTGAAGCTATATTGGATTGTAATAGACCATACATTTTATTTGTATAGTCTACTACACATTTTATATACCTCTGTTAGTAGTTTGTAGGTTTTGTTGATCATCATATAGTTCCTCCATTTCCTTTTTTTTCAATGCGTTTCTGACAGCTGTCATGTGGACATATTGGGCTGGATATTCAAACTGTGCCATTCTGTGGTGCAAGCCCTGCGCTGCACAAAATAGTTGTGCTGGGGTGTGGCGGGTGATATTCAATGGAGTTGCGTCATTGGAGCAACCCTTGAATATCACCCCCAGGCCACAGCCCACTGTGCATGGCGCAGTGGAACCTGTGCCACCGCAGTGGTCAGAGTGGAGCATTCAAGATGCTGTGGTGCAAGTTCCATTGCGCCATGCAAATTTCCGATATTCAAAGGTGACATGCAAATGGGGCTATAATTCATGCAAGGTGCAGGGGAAGCCATTTGCATCTATTATGGCTTGCATCCGTTAGCATGGAGGTGCGCTGATCCCAGAGGACTTGCACCTGGCGCCCTGCCAGGCAGCAGCCATCGGGGACTGGCGCCCCTGCAGCCCGATCATAGGGCATAACTGTTTAATCCCCCTCCCCGACTGGCCAATCGAGGGCATAAGTGAAGTAACTCCCTCTCCTCTGACTGGCCCGATCACGACCAGACCCATAGTAATCCCCGCCCCCACTAGCCCAAGCGTGGGCAGAACAAGTTCAACCCCGAAGAACATATCCCTGGTGGTCTGGTGGACCACGAGCCCGATTGCGGGCATTGAGTCCCACCCCCTAAGGTCCATGTACCCTGGTGATCTAGTGGCCCCACCCACTCACAGGCCCACCACCCCACTCCCCGTCAGCCGGTGGGCGGCAGCATCCCACCGCCTGCCACCCCACCACCTGCCGACTGACTGCTCGGTAGGGCTGCACACCCATTGGTTCAGTGCAAGAGCCAATGGGCGTGAAACCATACCTACAAAGGCAGTCAGATATAAAATGAATGAATGAATTCATTCATATCTGGACTGCCCTTATGCGACTGTAGACTGCATGCCCATGGCTCTTGCCTCTGGCCAATGGGCATGCAGCACCTACCGAGCAGTCAGTCAGCTGGGCGGCGGGTGGCAGGCAGGTGGGATGCTGCTGCCTGCCGGCTGATGGGGAGCGGAGTGGTGGTGCTCCATGGGGGTGGGGTGGGGCCACTAGATCACCAGGCACGCGGGACCTTGGAGGGGTGGTAGACTCTATGCCCGCGATCGGGCTTCACGGTCCACTGGACCACCAGGGATATGTTCTTGGGGGGTTGAACTCTGTTCTGCCCTGATCGGGCTAGTGGGGGCGGATTATTATGGGTTTGCCCGTGATCGGGCAAGTCGGGGAGGGGGTTACTTCACTTATGCTGCAATCGGGCCAGTCAGGGAGGGGGTTACTTTCACCTATGCCCGTGATCGGGCCACTGGGGAGGGGGGTTACTTCACTTATGCCTGCATCGGCCAGTCGGGAGGTTACTATTATGCCCACGATTAGGCTTCAAGGGGGGCACAGGAGTAGGAGGGCCACCCACAGGTGGCAGCTGCTGTGTTGCACCCTGCAATGCAGCAGTCACCTCGGGTGGCCCTTACTTTCCCTCTTTATTTTTGCTCAAAGTTGTGCAGGCGCAGGTTGGGGTTGCGCCTGCACAGCTCTGCACAGCCCGCTGAATATCGGGCTGTGCAGTTTATGCATCGGTTCCTCCCCTCCGGTTGAGCATGCCTTCATTAGCATTGCGCTGTTGCTCAGCTTGACTTGGTGGGTGCAACTGTCTTCTGCTGAATATGGCAGAATGGCACAATTTCAGACTTGCACAGGTGCAACCCTATTGCGCATGGCGCAACCTTTATATCCAGCCCTTGTGTAAAATGAACCTACAGGTGCAAATCTTTGCTGTAGTGAAGCACAGTAGCTTTTGTGAATAATATTTTGTCAGTTCCTTCTTTATTAAACTTATTTGTTTGAAATAATCCTGTCCTGTAGTGTGTGTTTAATGTTATTAATTTCTGTAATTGCTGTCATTTTTCTAAGTAATATAAATTGTGTATTACTCTGAGTTTTACTAAGATATTTTAATAATTTCTGTAATTCCAGTTTTGTGTCAGTCCACCATATCTGTGGGTTGTATATAGAATAAACACTGATTTTCTAGCAGCTATGACTTGTTTAATTTTGGATATTATAAATTCCTTTTGTAATAAGGATGTATTAAATCTCCAAAACCCTGGTCCTTTCACTAAAGGTTACTACCTTCCGTGAGTGATAGATAAGATACTATGGTCTGAAAACTTGGCTACTGTAACTTTAACTGCAAAGACTGGTAAATATTGAGAAGTGAAAAAAATATATTCGAGCTGTTAGGGCCCTTTCTGAAATGTAGGGGTATGGGTTTTAGCCATTTCTAAGTAAGTGTCTCTTAGTCTAGCTGTTTTTATTAAAGATATTAGGAAGTTGGAATCACAAAACATTTTTGTAGTGTTGGTCTGTTTTGATCTGTCTTTAACTGATTGACCACAGATGAAATCTTCACCAAACACTACTTACTGAGAGGTGTAAGTATGGTTGGAGTTTTCAATAATTCTACTCTGAGTGCTTTAGTCTGTGGGAAATAGATATTAGCCAATCTATAAGCAATATTATATATTTTAACATCCATATAAGGACTCTACCTGGTACCAGGTCAATCAATTTAACGACTTCAGCATTTGGAAATTAAAACAAAATGCCTACACCTGAACAGGCCTCCTGTCCAAAAGACCTAAAAGAGGGACCCATGTACCATGCCCTTTAGACTGGGTTACTTCATGAAGAGTGTGAAATCTTACATCTTGAAGAAATATAAGATTCCTAGCAACCTGTGATAAAAGGAAAATACCATCTCTCTTTGTCTGATTCTTTATACTGTTCCACTAACAGTATGAAACACAAAGTCGATACATACTTAACATATAGTTGTTTTGACACCACACATACTTTTGTTTTTCACCTTAGTCTACCTCTCTGGGTATCTGCTCCCTATGTTTAATTTAGTTTGACTTTCCTCTTTGTGGGCCTGAGGTTCCCTGTGACACTTCTGTGTCTGTGGTGTGTTCAGGTTGAGAGAAAAGGAGAGGAGGTGTTTGAATGGAACCCTGTCTCATTGAAATTTCATGAAGGATTTTGTACTTGTTTTCCAGAATAATTTTGGATGTCTTTGGAATAGGAGAGCTAACCATGCCTCTGCATCTGTTAGCCCTCAGCATCCTTGTTGCTTTGGGGGTGGGAGGTGGAGGCCTCATTTCTGTATTCATTTGTGATTCTGTTAAAGTACCATTGTCTGTATTTACACTATCTCTATCCTCTTGGGCTTCTGTGGATGGAAGCACTGCCAGCTCGTGGGGAATGTGGAAGGGATTGTACTTCCATATTCTGAACTTCAGTTTGTCTCATGTCAGAATTGTCATTTGGTCTGTCTGAGTCAGATGGTCTTCCGTGAGTATGGCATGTTGGGAGTGGGGTCTGGTCTCGTCCTCTGTAGATATTTTGTCAATGAGTTTTTTGTTCTTTGGGCCAGGTGATAATAGCCTTTGCTCAGCTCCATCTGCTAAATCAGGAGTATTATGTGCTGCCCATGGGCATTGTTGAAATACTGTATGTCCTTGTTTCCTCACATAAGGAACATCTAGGTTCTTCTACATCAATCTCCAGAATGCCCTACAATCCCACATACTGCACATTCACTCTATCACACACACTACTTAAATGGTTTATTGACCACATTTATAACAGGCCTTCAGCTGGCCTGGGTAAAGTAATACCCTCTATCACTACATAGTTAAAAGCTATTTGATAAGTGTTGAATCCAGAATCCAAAGATTTTAGCAATGCCTGTACCCTCCATCCCCCAGTCCAAATATTTTCGGAGTCGAAGATGGCTGGGGTCATTTAGCACAGTACAACGTTGCTTTAACCATACCACAAGATCATTCATGCTGACCCCTCACTGCAAAAAAGTACAGTTACTGTCTTTTGTGCTGGCTTTTGTTAGGTGGTATCACCGTAAATGGGGACCACGGAGGAGTATCTTTCAACTTATTATACCTGATCCAAAACCTTTTCAGTCCATTTAAGGCCTTAAAGCTTACGTCAAAAGCGGTCTCTGTTTGATACATGTATCAGAGCATAAAATTCATAGGCAAACAACTGCATTGAATCTTTTAAGAGCATTCTTGCCACAAAGTATCGGTCTGGTGCTTCTCCATATCACTCAGATATCATATAAGTACTGCATTATGGCGCTTTGCTGTAAGGTGGAAAAAGAAGCATATGATCTTCCCTAGGTGCATTAGGAGGTTTACCTGCAGAAGATTTGTTATTTGTTCTGTTGAGAGCTGGTACCAGGGCCCTGGGTTTTGTTTTTGTGATGTTGCCGGTTTGAATTTTGTACAACTTCAGCATTCACACTCTGTAACTGTAGCTGAGGATTTTGTGTCAGGTTCAGTTCAGGAGGTAGAGATATATTGATCTCTTCAGTTTGAGACACACTTGTATTTGGATCGATTTTTCCTTCATTTTCCAAAGTTTGTGGAATATGGATCAGGAGAGGGCTGGAACGCCAGCCTATTGAGGCCGCATCTTTTCCCAGCTGGCAACTGTTAGGTATTCTCAACCAACCAGTCATTCATTTCAGGATTTGTAGAGACCACGGGGCATCTTAGGCCAGGTGGAAGCAGCTCAATTTTGCCATTCCCAACTTTCCCCAATTTTTTTTAATGCATCCTTAGTGGCGTATCAGCATCACTGAAAATTGCTTACATTTCCTCATGCAGTTTATCAGTTGACAGATTTGTTTGCCAGCAGTGATGGCTGCCACAATCAAAGGCTCCGCTCACTGACAATCAGCTGAGATGAATCACTATGCAATACCTGTTGTGGCTTATGCAACAGGGCAGTAAGTTCATTTCTTCTTTAAAATATCGTTATTCCTCTAGTGCTAACAGTTTTTACATCAGTATTTTCTGTAGCAAGAATATTTTGTACCTCAAAAATAGGAGCTTAGCTTTGCTGGACGGCCTTCTCTTGGAACTCCTTAGCAACCATAACTCCACTTGTTTTGTCCTTTGTCGGTTCTGGTCCATATTGTTCACGCTCCATATACTGGGCATCACTTTTCTTTCCGAATGCCAGCATCTTCCATTGTGGTCTCTGGCAGTGCAGAGGCAGGGGATAGATTTAATTTTGTTGACCGGGTAGGCCCACTGAAACTAGAATATATACATACACACACATATAGACATAGATTTTACATATATATATATATATATATATATATATGTTGCTTAATGCCAAAGATTGATGGAATTACAGGTTGCTAATGTTGCAATGTTATCCTGTGGGAGTTTTCATTTTTTAATTTTTATGTTTTTTATATGTCTCTTTTCAGTTAATAATTCCTAGGGACTTAGTCTTGTAGTACTCACTGAGACCTTTTTTGATATATAGCTTATCTGTTAACTCCAAAGACTGATGGGTTATGACATTAAATTTCCAATGTTATCCTATAGGAATTTCCATTGCTTAACTTTTGCGTTTTTATATTGTCTATTTTGGTTGGTACTCTTAGGGACTTAGTCTTGGTGTACTCACTGAGGCATTTTTGATATACAAATTGTCCCTTAACTCCAAAGACTAACAAAGTTATGGCTTGCTAAAGTTGCAATGTTATCCTATGGATTTTCATTTTTAATTTTATATATTTTTATTCTGCCTGCAGGAATTTACCCAATGTCTCTATTGACTCTACTGACCCTAGCCCCCTTCTAGGTGCTAGTTCCGCACATTGTCCCTTTCCCTTACTGTTCACCCTTTCCCCAGCCTTACACCCCCTTGCAGGGTTCTCAGCATCCTGAATGGTCCTATAGTGCCTAGGCTTGCCACCTTTCTTCCCCATCTACCTATCTCTGGCCTTCCAGGTCCCCTTGCAGGTTCCCCAGCAGCCTGGTGGGTTCCTTGGATCAGACCTCATCCCTCCCAGGTGTTATTTCTCATTCCCTTCCTCTCACTATCCTCTATAATTACAACACATAACCACAGGAGGGTTTACAACGCCTGAACTTCCTGCCCCCTGCAGGGTTCATCACATCCCAAGGGTTCTCTTGGGTCAGGCCTTATTTCTCCTCCTAGGTGTTAATCACACCTACCCTCTCTCCTCTCTAATCCCTACTCCAGCCCCCTGTCCCCTGTAGGGTTCCCCACATCTTGAAGGGGTTTCTAGGACACGACTCTGCACCATCTATCATCTCATCCTCTCTCTCTCCTTCACCCCTTATTTAATGACAGTACTTGTTCACTTATTACCATTGCACTTATTAATTGCTCTCATAAATTACATATATATGCAACACTGTTTGTAACAACTGCCTTAAATAATTGTATGCTATGTTGATCTTTGTAAATTTAATGTAAAATGTCTCATCCCTATTGAACCCTTCCCCCAGGTTGCACCTGGAGATGAGCAACCTGCTGCTCAATGTGCCTTCCTGGTGAAACATTTCAATAAATAAATAAATGTGTTTATTTTCAGTTGGTATTTCTTAGGGACTTAGTTGTGTGAGTGCTCAGGCATATTCCAAGTCCTCTCTTGTGTGATCTTTGCCACTATGTGGTCTTTTTTACATAGAAACATAGAATATGATGGCAGATAGGACTGTTTGCCCCACCCAGTCTGCCCACCTAATGGATAAGCTGCAGATCCTAGTTAACCAACAGTCACT
Organism: Neoceratodus forsteri; assembly: GCA_016271365.2. Classification (NCBI taxonomy): domain Eukaryota; kingdom Metazoa; phylum Chordata; order Ceratodontiformes; family Ceratodontidae; genus Neoceratodus; species Neoceratodus forsteri. Next base: position 476,797,768 of record CM028135.1, read on the forward strand.
TCTTCCTACCCCAACCCCTAGAATTGCTCTAATGACTGTCCCATGCATGCTTGAATTCCACCACTGTTTTTGACTCCACAACTTCCTCCAAGGCTGTTCCATGCATCCACAACCCTCTCTGTGAAAAAATACTTTATATTACCTCTGAGCCACCCCCATCTTCAAATTGTGCCCTTGTTCTGCACACCTCTTTTCTGAAAGATGCTACCTCTTTGACCTTTGTTGATTCCCTTGAGGTACTTGAACATTTCTATCATGTCCTACCTCTTCCTCCTTTCCTTGAGGCTATACATATTAAGCTCCTCAAGTCTCTCTTCATATGTCTTCCAGTGCAGACTCTGTTCCATTTTAGTTGCCCTCCTCTGGACTGCCTCATCCTGTTTATGTCTTTGCAGAGATTGGGTCTCCAGAACTGCATGCAGTACTCCAGATGGAGACTCACCAGTTGTCTGTACAGAGGATAACAACTTCCTGTTTTCTACTGGTGATGCTCTCCCTATGCATCCCAGTATTCCCCAGCCCTCCTTAGTGCCCTCTCACATTGCTTGCCCACGTTTGGGTCATCTGATATGACCCCCCAGGTCCCTTTCCATTTTGTTGTTGTTAGAATCTCACCCCCCCATTGTGTACTCTTTTCCTGAATCTTTGTTTGCCAGGTGCATGACACTTGCACTTTTAGCATTAAATCTAAGCTGCCATAAATTTGACCATTCCTCCAACCTTGCCAAGTCCCTTCTCATCCTTTCCACCCCACCTTGTGTATCAACTCTATTACAGATCTTTGTGTCATCCGAAAGAGACATACTGTACTTTTCCTTCCAGTCCCTCTGCAATGTGGCTATAAAGACATTGAAGAGGACCGGTCCTAGTACTGAACCACGGTAATTCTATTAGTAACCCCACCTTTCAGAGTTGACTCCATTTTACTATTACCCTCTGTGTCCTGTCCTCCAGCTAATTCTTTACCCAGGCTATCATCTTGGGACCCACTCCCAGGCTGGCTAATTTGTATATTAATCTTTGTGTGGGACTGTGTCAAATGTCTTGCTAAAGTCCAGGTAGCCCATGTCCACAGCCCCTCCCTGATCTATTACTTTGTCACCCAGTCAAAGAAATCTATTAGATTCATTTGACATGACCTTCTACTGTGAATCCATGCTGCCTTGGTTCCTGTGCCCCTCTGGCCTCTAGGTACTCAACAATTCTTTCCTTCAGAAGTGATTCCATCATTTCCCTATCACTGAGGTTAAACTAACAGGTCTGTCTGTCCTGCTCACACTTTTTGGAAGTGGAATCACATCTGCCCTCCTCAGTCCTCAGGTACCACCCCCATCCTCCCATGATTTGTTAAAGAGGGTAGCCAGTGGTGTCACTAGTTCTACCCTAGGTTCTTTTAGAATTCTGGGATGAATCCCATCGGGCCCCATTGCTTTGTCCACCTTCAGTTTTAAGAGTTCTTTCAGAACCTTTCTTCTGTGAATGGGCTGGTATCAACTCCTGTATCCAGAGTGTTTCTATTGTTTGGTTTAGGTACCTCCCCACTTCATTTGTGAATACCGAGCAAAAATATTTGTTTAGTATCTCTGTCTTTCACAGTCACCCTCCGCCCACCCCTCCCTTTCTTAAGCCTCACTATCCTCCCTTGGTTTTCCTTCGCTCCCTGATGTACCTATAAAGGTTTATCCCATTCTTAACTAAGTTGGATATCTTTTCCTCGGTTTGGCCCTTTGCTGTTGAGTGCCTTCCAGCTTCATTTTGCTTTAACTGATACAATTCTCTGTCTTGCTCCTTCTGTGATTCCTTGTACTTCCTGAATGCTTTCTTTTTCTCAAACCTTCCTGCCACCTCCTTTGAGAACCATAGTGGTTTCTTACATCATTTAGTTTTTTTATTTGCTTCACACAAAGGCTTGTTACCTCTGTGATGGCAGTTTGATTATTCCCCATTGTTCTTTCACCCCTCCCTTCTGCCCATTGCTACTGCTTTCCTTAGGCACACACCCATTTGTCAAAGTCAGCCCTCCTAAGTCCAGTACTTTTGCCTTTGTATGGCTCGACTCTACTGCTGTGTTTATCGTGAACCATACTGTTCAATGGTCACTAGTCCCCAGATGGCACCCACGTCCATCTCTGATCCTCTCCATCTCCATTTGAGGTACCAGGTCTAAGATTGCTCCCTCTCGGTGAGTTCCATTACTAGTTGTTCTAAGACATGCCCCCTGTAGGCATATCGAATAACCCCACTCTTGGAAGTGGCTGCTGCAACTGCACTCCTGTTGGCATCTGACAAATTCAGATCCTTCATCAGCAATATCTCCCTTTTCTGCCATTCTATGATACTTTCTATCATTTCCATGTCCATTTCCTCCCCTGAGATAGGGGTCTATATACAATCCCTGTGCAGATTGTGGTGCCATTGTCTGTCTCAAATTGACCCACAGTGCTTCCTCTCCTCCCTGTTTTCCTTTTGTTCTGTTGCTTTGATTCCTTCCTTATGTGAGAGCTACTTCTCCTCCTTCTCCTCTTTTATCCTCCCTGTCCCTCCTATAGATAGTGTATCCTGGTATGTTTACATCCCAGTCATGATTCTGTGTGTACTCCATGTTTCTGTGACTGCCACAATATCCAGATGTTCCTCCTCCATCAAGGCCACTAATTCAGGAAGCTTGTTACCCAGACTATGGGTATTGGTACTCATTGATCTCCATTTTTGTAATGACTTGACCTTTTACCTGTGACTCTAGTGACCACAGTGTGGTCAGTTGCAACCTATGTAATAAACATGTCCACTGGCACAAGCAGTGGACCCATGAGCAGTGGGGGCCAGAGGACCCATCTCATGGCAAATCACTGGGCCAAATGGGAGAAAAGCAGGGGAAGTGGTAAGTGGGGTTAGTGGAGGTGGTGGCCTGTCCTTGCTGACAGTGGTTCATGGAGGGTGTAAGAAAAGTTACAGTGTCATGGTGGTACAGTGGGCATACCCTGTGGAAATGATAGCACCCTCTGCTGAAGTTCAGGATCCTCCTGAACCAGAAGCACCTGCACTGCGCTGTCACCAGTTTTCCTTTTTTTTACACAAACAATACATGACAGGGATTTCAGGGACTAAGAGAACAAATGCAAGATGAAACAAATCTGGTAATTATAATGACATTACTATGTACATAAAAAAGCTAACTTCTATCAATAAACACAAATGAAATTAAGATACTCAAACTACGGTGACGAAATAATGCAGTAAAACACACCTAACTATTCTACAGAACTAAAATAACAAACCACAGAAATCAGGAAAAAAATTTACACAAACACTGACTACAACAGTGCTGCCTGCCAAGACAGAAAAAGACACCTAGCCTGCCTTTTTCATGTTGGACGTTTCCGTAGTTAAGCTCCCCTCCCTCGCACAGCACTGCCTCATTACACAGAACACAGAAAACGAAACTGCAACTTCAAGCTAACTAAATCAAAACAAATATCAGAAATAATTGGTGAACTAGAGGCACAAGTCACAGTAGACAATGGGTGATATGCTGGAAAAAAACTGCATGTTTTACAGTAAATGCTTTCCAAAGCTTTTTAGGCACAAGGATACAAAGCACACTTAACACCAGCTCTGTCTTCCTCACACTGCAGTAATTTAGACTGTGCATGACAATACAGCTTATTGTAGCACCATGTGACCTCTAATCCCATGAAACCTTGCAAAGCGTCACCTTAGAGCCACAATTCAAAAGCGAGAGTTCACAATTGTGCCATTTATAAGTTCTCCTTTAAGGTGAAGCAGAAATTCACCTTAAAGGAGAACTTTCTAATTGTAAAATCGTGGCTTCCTCCGTGAAGCAAAGTTTTCGGACTTCACCCACCACTACCTACTGTGAGCTGGCATTGAAAGTACATAGTAGCATGTGCTGCATGGTACTTCTTGGACCCTCCTTGTATGTGGCAGATTTTACTGGTGACTGAGGCTGACTCTCATGGAGCTAGTGACTGTAATTTTGTTGTCTTTGTCTGCATGACAGAGATGGATAACCCTGTTCCATTTGTTATGCAGAGAGTTAAAACCAGGATCTATTTTCTGCTTTCCTGTTCTGCCACTTATCTGCCTCTTGCCTGTCTAATTGCACAATCAAACTTTCCTTGTGGTACCTAGGAACTGGCTGCTCTGATAGTACCATAGTTTCCTCCTGTTATCTCCTGTCCTTCATTTGCTGTTTCTAGTCTTTCTATTCTTTCTTTCTTCCTTCCTTGCTTCTCTGTGGTCAAAACATATTTGTGAATCTTTATGTGAAACTGGGATCTCTTGGTTTGCAAATGTATATAATTATATTGCTGAAATGATTACAGACAGATGCTTGAGTGTTGAGAAGGCAGCAGTTAGGAACATAGGGGCTTGACCTTGAGAAACCTTTGACCTTTCTCAAGCTTGTTAACAGAATTGTTAACAGCAAATGAGCACCAGGACATCATGCCTTAATTGGCTGCATCTGTTAAGAAGACTAATGTACTCTTTCAGACTGGTCACAGGAAGGTCAATGAAAAACAGGAGAGGAATTTACAAGAACAGGATGCAGATGTTAAACTGCTAGGAAAATATGTCTTATAAAACCAGAGCAATGTTTTGTTTAGGGATAGAAAGAGCTGAAGATTTTAAAGAGATTCACAGATGGAGTACTTATATTTGTTTGAACTGTCTGTATCAAAAGTGCTATCCTGCACAGTTTTATTTTTATTTATTGTTATTGAATATAATAAAATGCTACTTGCTAATTATATAACTTCTCCTACCATGCCTATGCTTCCTAGACAACAGTCTGAGTCAGAGTAACCTATCTATGGATTTAGGGCCTAAATAGGAGCTCTTAATATTGTGGCTCATGTTCATCCATATAGGAGGTATAGTGTATGGCCTCTAGTATGGGGATATATTTGACCACTGCAACAGGGCACATTTTAAGAGATACTGGTTGACCTTTCTCTAAATGGCAGCATTGTTTTTGGCAGTCTGGCCCTAAAGTTACTGTTTTTACCATGTTGACAGGCAACTTTTATGTTTAAACTGGTGTCATACCTGAAGGACAATGGCCTTCAGGAGTATGAGCAGCATGGGTTTGTTTCAGAAGTCTTGTCAAACCAACCTCATACAATATTATGACTGGGTGACAGATGAGCTGGATAAGGGTCATGCAGTGGATATTCTTTACTTGGACTTCAGCAAAGCCTTTGATTCGGTTCCTCGTGGGCAGCTTGTGGGAAAGCTAACTGGTGTGGGGTAGGTGCAAAAATAATGAACTGGATTACAAGCTGGCTAAGTGGTAGGCTGCAGTGGGTGGTGGTGAGAGGGGCTCTCAACTCCAAGGCTATGTAATAGGTGGGATGCCACAGGGTTCTGTGTAGAGCCAGTATTGTTTGGGCTCTTCATATCAGACATTGCACATAGGGTGGTGAACAAGGTAAGTCTGTTTGCTGAAGACATCAAAATTGGAGCAGTGGTGGATGGAGAGGAGGGATGGAAGCAGCTGCAGGGGACCTATGCAAGCTAGAGGGGTGGTCAGAGAGGTGGCAGCTGGGGTTAAATGCAAAGAAGTAAGGTTATGCACTTTGGGATGAAGAACCCAAGGATAGAATACTAGCTGGGGAGTTAAGCTGGGGATCACTGAGGAGGAGGAGAAGGACCTAGGGGTAATGATAACAGGGGCCATGAATAACACTGCCCAGTGCAGGAGAGCAGTTGCAAAGTGAACAAAATGCTGGGGTGCATAGCGAGGTTTTTCATCCAGGCAAAGAGGGGTGATCTTGCCTCTACAGGTTGCTGTTAAGGCCGCCCCTTAGAGTATTGTGTGCAGTTTTAGAGGCCATACCTCAAGTGCAATATCAGGCTACTGGAGGGGTGCAGAGGAGGGCAACAAAGATGATATGTGGAATGGAGGGAGAGACTATGACAGCAGGCTGCGAGACCTGAATATGGACACCCTGGAGGATAAAAGGATGGGGGACATGATAGAGACATTCAAATATCTGAGGGAATCAATAAGGATGGGGCAGATGGGGTCTTTAAGTTAAGGATGGGGAGGTCACTAGGGGCATGGGCTAAGAATAGAGGGGAAGATTTAGGAAGGAAATGAGGAGACACTATTTTACAGAAAGGTGGTAGCAAAATGGAATGCCCTATCAAAATTGGTGGTATCATGTAAATCTGTGAACAGTTTAAAAGGTCATGGGACAGGGAACAGGGAGAGTGATGGTGGGGAGGTGGGGTGGCAGTGGGATGACAAAGGGGAGGGGTGGGGCAGCTGCAAACTAGGGGTGTTAGCTGCACACTCGAGCAGACTTAGATAGACTGGGTGGCCTGTTTCTGCTGGCACATTTGTATGTTAGTATGTTCATAAACATTTGTGAAATGGTAAGATATGCCCCATTATTTTCCTACAGTACTGTCATTTGTGTAAGTAAAGATCAATGGGCACTGTGCTGTTATCAACTCATTATGCTATAAGCCATATAACTATAAAATTTATTAGCTTGAGAAATGATCTCTGAATGATTATGATGAAATGGAACAAATGGCTAAACACATATGAAATGATAACTGATTACTTTATCAGGGATTTTACTTCCACATTTATAACATAAAGGAAAGGTCCCTTGCATCACGTTGTGCTTAAGATTACATGGCTTGTTTCGCTTATATGTTTGTTTTTAAAAGATTGATATTATTAGTGTCCTTTTATTTTATGTGTTTAAACATTTAGAAAATGTTTGTAGTGGGTTTTAAACTAATCAAACAATAAACTCTACTCTACTGTAGCGGAACAGAAAGATCTGATGGATGGACAGAGCAGTGTGCATGGAGTGACACAAAGTTATTGGCCAGTTCTTGGGGCCCAGCACCTTGAGCTGGTTATTTGCAAGCATGTGGATACTATACGGATGAATCAGTGTTTTCAGAATAGTTTTTACCAACTCTGGGTTAACAAAACAGTCTAAAATGAAAGCCCCTAATGTTTAAAGCAAATTAACAAAAATGGAGTACTGCTACTACAGTACTGTTACATTGTTGTGTCACTGTATAAGAAACATTAGTCACTGTCTCATATTCTGAATCACAATTATTAGACCAAACAAAGTTCAGATCTCTTGCTTAATACAGTAGTCCTCGCTATAATGAACCACGTTATAACAAACAATCAGATATAACAACCACACAGCTTGAATCCCAAAATAATCTTCACCTGCTCAATGCTTTAAATACTGGCATTTCCAACTGCTGCGAGCTGATCTGTTAACCATCTATCATGAAGCACTGAGGGTATGCAGTGGACACAAAGCTTACTGTTTTCTGTAGGCTCAAAGCTAAGGAGAGCATTTCTAAAATTACAAGAGACATGGTCTAAATTCACCATAAGAATGTAAAACAAGTATTTGTCAATGCCAATGTTGATTGTGTTGGTGTGTTGAGCTTGCTCACTGCCCCTCTGTCACTCGCTCAGTCTGTTTCTCCGGTGCTGCAGGTTGCTCTTTTGTACTAGGCTCCCGCCTGTGTTGGCACCTTGTTCTGCCCACTAAGAAATCTGCAGCTGTCCCAACAGAGCTCTGTTGAGGTGGCTCACCCCCCTCTCTCATTCTCTCATTCTGTTTCTCCTGGCACTGCAGACTGCCCTTTTGTACTGGGATCCTGCCTCTGTTGGTGGCTTTTCTCCAACAAAGAAATCTGCAGCAGTCCGACACAGGCCTGCTGACTCCACCTCTCTCACTCACTCTTTCCATTTCTGCCAGCACTGCAGGCTGGGCTTTTGTACTGGGCTCCTGCCTGCTTGCCGCCTTTTTCTGCCAACAAAGAAATCAGCAGCAGTCATGATAGAGCTCCATTGAGCTTGCTCACTCCCCCTCTCTCACTCGCTCATTGTGTTTCTCCCAGCTGCAGGCTGCCCTTTTGTACTGGGCTCCTGCCTGCATTGGCACCTTTTTTCTGCCCACAAGAAATCCACAGCTGTCCCGACAGAGCTCCATTGAGGTCGTTCACTCCCCTGTGTCACTCACTCATTCCGTTTCTCCTGGTGCTGCAGGCTGCCCTTATGTACTGGACTCCTGCCTGCATTGGCTGCTTGTTCTGGCCAGAAAGAAATCTGAAGCAGTCCCACACAGCTCCATTGAGCTTGCTCACTCCCCTCTCACTCCTCATTCCATTTCTGTCCTCATTCTGTTTCTCCTGGTGCTGCAGGCTGCATTTTGTACTGGGCTCCTGCATCTGTTGGAGCCTTTTCTGCCCACAAAGAAATCTGCAGCAGTCCCGACAAAGACTCCTTTGAGCCTCGCTCCTCCCCTTCTCTCACTCGCTCATTCTATTTCTGCGGGCGCTGCAGGCTGCCCTTTTCCATTGGGCTCCTGCCTGCATTGCTGCCTTCTTCTGCCCACAAAGAAATTTGCAGCACTTACAAAGAGTCCGCTGAGCTCGCTCACCCCCTCTCTCTCACTCACTCATTCTGGTTTTCCCGCCACTGCAGGCTGCCCATTTGTACTGAGCCCTGCATGCATTGCTGCCTTTTTCTCCCACAAACAAATCTGCAGCAGTCCCAACAGACCTCCATTGAGCTCACTCCCTCTCCTCACTCGCTCATTCTGTGTCTCCTGCCACTGCAGGCTGCCCTTTGTACTAGGCCCTGCCTGCTTCAGGTGGCATGTTCTGGCCAGAAAAATCTGAAGCAGTCCCGACACAGCTCCATTGAGCTTGCTGGCTCCCACTCCTCCATTCCATTTCTGCCAGCGCTGCAAGCTGGCCTTTTGTACTAGGCTCCTGCCTGCGTTGCCACATTTTCTGCCCACAAAGAAATCTGCAGCAGTCACAATAAGAGCTCCACTGAGTTGCTCATTACTGCTGTGTCACGCATTGTTCTGTTTTCTTGGCGCTGCAGGCTGCGCTTGTGTACTGGGCTCCTGGCTGCACTGGCACCTTTGTCTGTCCACAAAGAAATCCACAGCTGTCCTGTCAGAGCTCCGTTGAGGTTGCTCAGTCTCCCTCTGTCATGCACTCATTCTATCTGTCTTGGCGCTGCAAGCAGCCCTTTGTACAGGGCTCCCTGCATTGGCACCTTTTCCTGCCCACAAAGTAATCCGCGGCAGTCCTGATACAGCTCCGTTGGCTCACCTCAGTCCCCTGTCTCAGTCACTCATACTGTTTCTCCCACTGCCAGGCTGGCCTTTTGTACTGGGCCTCTGCCTGCATTGGCCTCTTTCTACCCACAAGAAATCCAGCAGTCCTCACAGGCGCTCCGGTGAGGTTTGCTCCTCCCTCTCATCCTTGCTCTCTCTTCTGTTTCTCCCAGTGCTGCAGGCTGCCCTTTGTACTGGGCTCTTGTGTTAGGGCTCTTTTCGCCCACAAACAAATGTGCAGCAGTCTCAAAGAGCTCAGTTGAGTCTCGTCACTCCCCTCTCACTCGTTCAATCTTAATCTGGCCCAAACAGTGATTTCCTATAGCGATCGTGCTATTCTCCGGCAGGAGTGCAAAACATATTTTAGCCAGGATGTGAAAAATGGCAGCTGTATTGTTCATAAGTAGGTGTGGAAAAATGCCACTGTTGAAAATGCAGCATGAAAATATTACAAAATTGTGAAGTTACAAGGCTGCGTGGAAATAGTTTAACGCATATAACAAGTTATATTATGGAGTTTCGTCACCAAATTTTCAACATAGGCATTTTAGGACCTCTGCTCATGAACAGTGCCACTGTCATTTTCAAAATCTGTCCGGACAGTGATTTCTCACAGCAACGCGTTATTCTCGCCGAACTGTGAAAAGACATTTTGGTCAAGGCGTGAAAATGACAACTGTACTGCTGATAAGGTGTGAAAATGCCACTGTTGAAAATATGGCATGACAATATTACAAATTTATGGGTTATACAGGGTTGAAAGTGTGCAATGCACACTTCTAATACAGCTCATTTGATGGGCTAACATCACCAAATTTCCAACATAGCCATTTCAGGACCTCTACTCATGAACAGTGTTACTGTCATTTTCTTAATCTGTCCCAGACACTGATTTCCCATAGCGACCGCACTATTCTGTACCAGAAGTGCGAAAACACATTCCTGCCAGGATGTGAACAATGACAGCTGTACTGATCACAAGGAGGTGTGAAAAATGTCAATGTTGAAAATCTGGCATGAACATATTGCAAATTCACGAGTAATGGCGTGCATAGCAACTGTGCAGCGCCGCGCTTCGTGAAACAGATCATTTTTGGATTTTCCCACCAAATTTGCAACATAGGCTTTTGGAGCCCACCTCCTTGAACACTGCACTGTCATTTTGTTAATTGGCCTGAAAAGGTGATTCCGGCGCGAGTGACCGCAAAAATCATCTTTCGGGCCAATTAAAGCATGACAGTTCACAATTCATGAGGAGGGGTCCCAAAACCCCATGTTGAAAATTTGCTGAAAAATTCCCAAAATGCCTGAGATATGCACTAAAGTTGAAAAACCCTATTTATTACATAAGTAGGTGTGGAAAATGCTTATCGCAGCTTATCGGCATTTCCTCAGTTAGCGGTCGGCTTTGAAGAGTGCAGACATGTTTCGGTCCACGAAGATCGTCGTGCCAGCTCGGAGGTAAGTATGGGGAGGGGTGTGAGGCAGGTGCACAGTGGGTGGGTGCAGGTTGCGGGTGGGGCCAGAGACAACAAGGGACTGCTTCTCTTTGCAGGAAAAAAAATGAAAGATGTCACGGGACCATTTTTCCCTTTACAGGGCATGTGGTATGCTGGGGTGGGCTCCCAGCATGCCACCGAAACTTTCTTTGGGGCCAGCAGTAGCCAATGGGGATTAGGCACCCTGTCGGCACACAAAGGGTGGATAATCATTATGCAGACGGGGATTGGGCACCCCATCGACAGGCAACAAAGCGGGGGTCCAGAATGCCAACGGGATTGGGGCCGCCATCGGCTAATACACATGGTGGGGTATATTGTTTGTGAACATGGTGGCAAGCCACTGCCATGTTCACAAACAATATCAGTTTTACGATCCCGCCCTGCAATGACGGGTCACTCATTGCAGTGGATAGCTGACGCTGCAATGACGAGGTGGCCCCTGATTGCAGTGGCAAAATTGTTATAAGTTGTTAGAAGTTGGTGGCAAGGTTCAAACCTGTGTCACCAGCAGCGTCTTATGGCATTGGGGAAGCGGGACAAGCCTTTTGCAGGCTGTGGGGCATTGACCACAACAGTCAGCACCTCCACAACCTGCTTCTGAGCAGTTGTCCTAATATGTTTCTGCACTGCGCCAAGAATCAACATAAAAGTAGGAATGAGCTAGAGCGATTTTGTGCTGGAATGCTCTGTGGGGCAGATGAGGTTCAATTCAACAAGGCCACTCAGCTGGGTTCCAAGCAACAGTAGGCAAATGGTGTGCCAGTGGCTGATTCTATAGTGAGGAAAAAGCACAACAATTTTCTGAGAAATCCCCATGGAAGGGTATAGTACGCCCTCTATTATCTGCCAGCTTTGGTATACAACATTTTGGCAGCTAATAGAGGTGTACCATGTTGCATTGGTGAAATGTGGAAAAATTAGCATAGGACTGCTTTGGGGTATTAGCTATTCGGTTTCTTTTATTTGTGTGCAGTTTGGTAAACAAAATCATGAAAATCACTGTAGGGCTATTCAAATTTAGCATAGTTTATTTATCATTTATCATGAACTTTAATCAATGAGAGATATCTGTTTGGGTTTATTTGCCATGATAAATTTCATTTAGTGTTCAAGTCCTCCTCTCTCAGTGGCCTGCAGTTGTGCCAGAAAGTAAAGGTGGGAGACTAGAAAGGTAGAGGAACAACTATGGGGATGGGATAAAAGTGACCACCTACATGGCAGACCCTGGACCCAATTCTCAAAGGTTGACGGAGGGCTTGCGCCAAACCCTGCATCAGCCCTTGATGTTTGACATAACCGCGCCAAACACATTGCGCAACTTGACTCAATTTTAGTATGTTTGGCATGGTTGCAACATTTTCCATGATTTATGGCAGCTTGCACCAAAGGTTTGGTGCAAGCCCTTAAAAAGGGTCCCAAATAGAATAAAGGTAGACTGGGGAGCTGGTCTGACTTGTGGCATTTGGCACCCAACAGAAAATCACAATCTGCATCAAAGGAAAGCCGCAAGCCCACGGTATCATATGCTCATTCGCAGGGACTTGTGACATCTGCATCTCGTTTGAAAATCAGGCTCCCTGTATTCTTCTTTTAACATTTTCTCACTGAAATGTTGAACACTGGCACTTAAAATGCAGGGAAATGAGGGCCCCTGGCCTTGATAATATGTGGTACAGCAACAAACAGCAAAATCAGAAAAAGGCTTGCCACTGCCTTTATTAATTGCTGCACCCTCCTCTATCTCTCTCAGCCTGCTTCCTTCAGCCCACAGCAACCAGCTGAGCGCGGGCTTCACTTCACCAGTGGGCGGTCAGCGCACCTAGCTGAACTTGGGAACCACAAGGCCGGGAGGAATAGCGAGGAGCAGTCGGAAAGGCGCAAAATTTTGGCCCACCCCCTTTCCCTTCCTGTGTGTTAATTTATAGGCATCTTCCCACGAAATCTCTTCCCGCCCACAGCACTTTTCTCTAAACCAATAGACAGTCACACCAGCTTGCTGACCCAACCAATCAGCAACCCAGCTACTCCCTATTGCCAACTATCAATATCCCCCTCAGAATGGGGAGTTTGCTACTGATACTCCTGTCACTAATAGCCATAGGGTTCCACAATGAAGATGACCCTATTATACAATCTAAAGTGATCAACCGCCTAGTTTCTCTGGAACATCCCCGTGGCTGACACCCATACCCTCATATATGTCTTGCCATTGCTGCATAACTACAGTGGTACAATCACCATAAAGTTACATACATCACACATATATGTTCTCAGACAAGGCCCCACTACTGGATATATAGATCCCCACTAAGCCTAGTCATCAAACTGCTAATTGGTATCCCGACACCTACCTTAAATCCACAGGGAGCACCCAAAAACAAAAAGTGGCAACGAATAAAAAGGAGGACCAAAGACAGCCCCTCTCCCTATCACTGTCAGCCCTTATGAAATTACTGATCTTCCTATTGCTCTGTATTGGTAATGTAGAAATCAACCCTGGACCTCTTGAAAGCATCACCTCCCTCAGACCTATCCTCAATTAAAGGCTCAGTTTCCTGCATACTAATGTATGCAATCTGTTGAAAAAATTTACATTGCTACAATCCTGGGTTGCCCATACCTTGCCAGACTTTCTTGTGATAACTGAGACATGGCTCAAGACCACCACAATGGACAGGAAGTTAACCTACCTAACTATCAGCTATTCAGAGCTGATCGCCAAACAAGGGAGGTGGAGTAGCCATATATGTTAAAAGCTGGTTTAGTTGTATCCTGTACTGCTGCAACATCTATGCCCAAGGAATTTGAGTGTCTATCTCTAAAGTCTCTCTCCCAATACAGCAGCTTTCCATTTAATTGGATGCTACAGACCCACCTCTGCTGAACACAAGCTCTTATCCCACCTGGGAAACCTGGTCAAGTCCTGTACTGAAGAAGTCATTATCATAGGGGACCTGAATTTCAACTGGCTCACCCAGGCAGCTACACCTCTGGTATCATTCTGTGACACCTATGGGCTCACACAGTTAATTAATGAACCAACAAGGCTAAATGCAAGGAATAGTAGTAACAGTACTTACTTGATATCATACTAGTGAGTAAACCACATCTATTCACACATGCTGGAGTGCCCTATGCGACATAAGTGACCACTGCCCCATCGCAGGGGTAAGATCCAACAGCATTAAAACAGATCCTGCAAAATTCCTCATGAGAGATCAAGAAAAACATCAATATTGAAGGATATCTGCATGATCTAGCCTACTCTCCACACTGGCAAAAGTTCTATCTTGCACATGCTGTAGAAAAACTCAGCAGGTGCTAAATAGATATATTAAATGCCCCATAACACCCATGTCCCAATCTCTATTATCCGAATAAAAACAAATCCTGTCGCTGGTTTTCAGCTGACCTCAAAGCTGCACTGCTGGAGAGAGATAAACTTTGGAAAGTAGCAAGAAAAACTAAGAATATCATGGACTGGATGATCTTTAGGAAAGCCAGGAATAAATGCACTAGGAAAGTTAGGGATGCAAGGCTGCCTACTACCTGGCCCAGCTCGACTCCTCCTACCATAATACTGTTAGATTTTGGGGCACCATCAAGGGTATGATGGGCCAGGATGTTAACAACCCCTTCCAACTCATTTACACAGTAACTTGTGCCCCATTACTGGCACATTGGAAATCCTGGATGCATTCAACAACCACTTCACAACAGCTGGCCTTGCCTTTGACTCCTCCCCAGCTAACCTATTAAGGGATCATTTAAGCTCCTACTATACTGGTGAACAAAGAGTTGACTCCTCCTTTAGCTTCAAACCTATACTGTTGAAACAAATTGAGGATCTATTATGGCATCTAGATACCAAAATAAGTGCAGGGCAGATCTTCTGGACCCATTCTTTCTAAAGATTGTGTTTCATGTGCTTGCAGTCCCCTAACTCACCTCTTTAACCTTTCCTAAGCTCTGGCTCTATTCCCACACTGTGGAAGACAGCCCAGTGGTCCCCTTCTAAAATCAGGGGACCTATGGATCTTAATAACTACAGGCCCATTTCCATCCTACCTGTGTTATCCAAGATGCTGAGAAATTAGTGAGTATTCAGTTAAGGGAATATCTGGACAATGCTAATCTATTAAATCCAGCTCAATCTGGATTCAGGGCCAAACATAGCACTATCACTGCATTAGCCAAGGTCACCAATGATTGGCAAACCGAACTGATAAAAAGAACAATGTCTGTGCAGTATTCTGGACCTGAGCAAAGCATTCGACACTGTGGACCATGAACTGCTACTCTCATCCCTACATTCCATTGGCCTAGATCCATCCTCCTTAAGTGGTTCAGATGCTACCTCTCGGTAGATCACAGCAGTAAAAGCTGAAGGTGACCTCTCCCATTAAGACCACTGTCAAGAGGAGTCCCCAAGGCTCTATTCTGGGTCCTATCCTTTTGCCATTTATATAAATAAATTGATTCAACCTTTACCAAGTCCTCAGTACATCTCTTTGCTGATGACACTGTACTGTATGTCAGCAACCCTTCACCTAAAGTTGCTCATGAAACCCTACAAGCAGAATTCTCCTGTTACAACATCAGCTTCGAGAAAAGCTTCTGCTAAATGCAAAGAAAACCAAAGCAATGATGTTCACAACCCAAAACCCACCAACACATCCTCTTCAATCAGTCTCCCAGATATACACTATACTTGGAGAAAATCTGGAGTATGTTGAAAATTTCAAATATCTAGGTGTGTGGATTGACAACAGACTTGACTTTACTCAGCATCTAGAACAACTGCTGAAAAGCTTTGCCTAAGGCTTGGCCTCCTACAGATTAAAACCCTTCCTAATAGAGATTCAAAGATTAGTCCAGGCCATCTTTCTATCAGTCATTGACTACGCAGACTTCCTCTATAGTCACTGCTCCACTCTACCTTCAAAAGTTGGATACCTTATGTAAGAGCAATAAGGTTCATTACAGACCTGCCATATAATACTCACCATTGTTCTCTCTATGATTCAGTTGGATGGGTTTCCCTTCATGTCAGGAGGAGCAGAAATGCAGCTCTATGGATCTACAGAGCTTTATCAAAAACTCCCAAGCTATATCCTGGACTGCTTCAACTCAACCACTCCCAGCCCTATGCCCCAAGAAGCAACAATATCATCCTGCTCAAATTGCCCAAAGTCAACACCAAAATAGGGAGGGCAGCAATCAGCTACTCTCTAGCCATAGCATAGAACACCCTACAAAATCCCTAAACTGTCCATTATCATTCCATTTACATCCTTCAAGCAGCACTGTACAGCCTTCTTCACAGAGAAATGCAGTTGCTACCGCTAGAGATAGAATAGTCATCCCACAAACCTTATTCCAATCATATATGGCATATTCCTTCCAGCCAGACACCGCCAGTATATGGCACCCAATATTCCTTCACCATCCTTGTACTCATTATGTGAGTGACTGTCATAGCCCTCATTGTGATATATATGTATTGTACATATTGTAGATGTTAGTTTAACTTTCTCTTGCCAAGCTTTAACATGTGAATTCTCTATATACTATTGTGTTATAAATAACATTTCCATGTTTCTGTATGTGTAACTGTCTCTCATAAGTATGTGATGTAATTGCTGTGCACCAGCTCGAACCTTGACCTTATCAGGTCCATCTTGTAAATGAGCCTTGCTCAATGATGATCGCTTGAATAAATAAAGATTTGATTGACTGATTGATTGATTGATTGAAACACATAAAGACACAAACTAAGTACTTACTGTATGTATTATGTGGGATGAGTATTAAAGATAGTTCCTTAAATATGAGGTTTTGCATAAATGTATGATGTCACTTTAAATACTGATAGATCACAGTTGTCATTAATTTAACTGAATGTTTGCACTATAAAGAAGTAAACAGACAGTACCCAGCATGCATTGAGAAAGTGCTTACGTGCAAAACTTTGCCATTATTTCTGTTTGCTGGTGTCTGTGAGTATCATCCCTTTAATGGCTGAGCAACAATAAACTATTTATGTACTTTTGAGTGAAGTGAGGTAATCCTTTGCCGTGGCACAGTGAGCCCAGACTGTTCTGGCTTTTGGTATATTGTCATCTGGAGCCTGGCCCTTCCCAGAGCAACTTGCTTTGTTGCTCTATACATTTTTAACTTAAGTGACAGTCATGGAAAACTGCACTAGTTAATAAGAACAAGTAGAGGGCTAGCTGCACTAGCAAAGGTCTATTTGCACTTTACCCTAGACAAGCAAAAGCAATGTTAAATTCGACCCATGCCTCTTTTTTTTATACTTTGTTTTATTATTTTCTTAAAGACATATTCATTTAACCACATAAAACAAAATCAAAAGAAAACTTTTAGAGATAAATAAATCATGGTAGTTATAATAAAGTGATCATTTTAGGGGATTAAAAGGTTTCACATTATCAGTTTATTCTAGAGCATTTTAGAAATAAGAAGAAAAAATTCATGTGTGCTCCAAGATTTTACATCCCAATGATAATATAAAGAAAGAAAAATTAAATCCAAAGCTTTAAGATTATATACATTGTTTTAAAGTCCCAACTTCAGCTTTATCAAAGAGAAGAAAGTGCTTTTATTCAAACTGGATGGTATTCTGTAACTTCGCCTCCTCTTGTTCACAATTGGAGACAAGATCCTCCGCAACTTAACATTTGTTTCATAAAACAATTGTGCAGCATCTTGATCATCAAAGAAAAGTTTTCCCTGAAATTGAATTCTAAGATGAGCAGGTGCTAATAATGCATCTGGTACTCCCAATTCTTTTAAATTCTGACATAATGGGCAAAAATCTTTTCCGTCTACTTTGGGTTTGTAGACAGAAGTCTGGGTATAAAATGAATCAGAGTTCTCTCATAGAAGATATTTTTCTTCTGTTTTGCACATTTGGAGAATTTTATTTCTTTCCGTTAGAGTCAGAAAAGTAATTATAATATACCTTGCTCCAGATTCTCTCCCATCTAGTTCCTTCAAATTACATAAGGAGGAAATATTGCTTCCAAAGAAAAGAAATTTCCAAAGAAAATACTGCTGTTAATGCAGCTTCCACCAACTCTTTCAATTCAGAATTCGGGACACTTCCAGGAAGCCAATAAACCTCAGATTGCATCTTAAAAGATTATTCTCAAGACACTCCATCCTGGCTACCTGGACTATTTGCAGTGTTGCATTAACTGCTCCTTCAAAGTAAGAGTTCTAGCAGACATTACCTTTATTTCCTTTTCGTTTAATTGAACAGCTTTCTCTGTACCTCAAGTCTACTTTCAATAACTGCACATCGACAGGAGATTTCAGTTAAGGTAGTTTCAGTCCTTATATTTGACTGTCTGACCTCTGATTGGAAATCCAGTAGTAGGGCTTGTATAGAAGCTAAAGATGGTTTTGTTGCTGCTTTGATTTACTGCCGGTTCTGGGTGAGCCACTGATATGGGAGAGTTCCTGCTCCTTCTACTCTGGACTGACCCATAGGTCCACAGACTGGAGCACCTCTCCCAACAAACTTCGGGAAACAAACTTATCCATTTTTAGTAAAAATAAACTGCTCAACCACACGGAAAGCTTTACAAACTTGAAAATGAACACGATTATTGTTTTGTGTGTATTTAGAGTGTTTTGGCATCTAACTAGCGGAGCTCCACACAAAGATGTTTAGCTTCAAAACAGCTCAACAGTGCCCCTACCCTTGCCTCTAATATGAAATTTTCCTTTTCTTCACCCCCAACCATTTCAATAAAAAAACTCAGTCATTCTTAAAGGTAACACTGCCATCAGAAGAGCATTATAAAATGTTCCTTAAGGCAGTTATAATAACCATGAAGTGGAACCATAATGCACTGCATCAAAGCCTGTGACATGGTGGATCACAGAGAGAGAACATCATAAGAACAATACAGTCTATACCCAAAACGGGCAGATGTCAGATAGATGGTAGTAGATGCTAGAGGAATTTCCATAGAGAGAACTGTACAGGAAGTCAGGCTGATGGATATGTAGGGTTGCAGATAATAAAGGGACACATACTTGAGGTTGTAGTATAATTTTAAATCTTCTACTCTGTGGTTGTAGTGCTTTCAGCACTGCCACAGCATCAGAACAGTATGTTTAAGAGTATGCAGAAATCCTGCAATGCTATCACAGTAACCAAGTTTTCACCAAAATTAAAACAAGTGTTACATGATGGGGGTTACCTGCCAGAACAGGTTTATAATGCTGATTTAACTGATCCATTCTGGTGGTGCCTCCCAGATGTAACATTGGCAAGCAGGTCAGAAAGTAACACATACAAGAGGTTCCGAAGTCAACACAAGACTGAGCCTCTTTGCATTAGTAAACATCAGAAATGCAGGTGTTTCCATCATTACAATACATCATCCCTTCCTGTAGGTACTCGAGCAGACAAAATGTCTGGATGACCTCGTTTTTTCCAAATGTGATATCTCCAAAGTTTATCCTGACTGCATGAACATTTGTGCAATCAGAAACTTCCACCAAAGGTACTGATTTTAGAGAACCACTAGCTGGGGAAAGCATAACTACTGCATAGATCAGGCCGCATCACTCACCTGTGTTAGCAGAATCTTGATGTAATAGATCTCTATACCAGAGCACTCATAAAAACAGGCATTTCCTGCCATGCCCTGTACCTACCCCAAGATCATGCTCAATGAGGCGCTAACAACCCATGATAATGATGCTGACTGTCCCTTGTTATACCCTTACCATATGTGTAGAGATTTTAAAATCTCAGTATCTCCTATTCCTAATGAGAATTGCCAGCATTAAGCCTAAATAACATGTTCATTATTATCATAAATATATAATTAAGGCTTAATGTTGGCAAATGATAGAGCATAGGAGATATGGAAAAGGTAAATCGCCACATGTGGGCGTTGTATAACAAAGGGCAGTCCAACATCATTATTGCTTATTGTTAGCACTCTCTCAAGCACAGTCTCAGGGGCAGGACAGGCATGGCAGAAAATGAGTACTGATTTTTATTAGTGATCTGGTGTGAAAACTGTTACATCCAGATTCAGCCAGCACAGGAGAGCTTAGGTACTGAAGCTTTCATCTGTGCAGCACTTGCAGCTTTTATCAGCCACTAGTTCTTTAATTGACCAGTGCCAGTGCACCATCTGGATTCAGAATTAAGATCCAGGAATGGGAAGATAAGAACATTATTCCTACTGAAAAAGGACCTCCAGGATATACATGGAAACACAGAATTTTTTTTAATTTCTTTTTATCCCTTCTGATCACCCCATCATTCCAATCCTTCAGGCTTGCTTATGCCACCCACCCTGACACACTGAGTCTGCCCCTAGAGTGCCACTGGTGACTCCTACCTTCCTCTCACCTTCCATGGAGCACCCTGCACAGTGGGGTCTGCCCCATGGTTCCTGGACTGGGTGGCTGGGCAGCAGACGTTATCTAGGACCTCAGGGATGGTTTCATTTTCTGTGCTTCCCATCCATCCCTGGGGATGCCAGCTTGGGCAGAAAACGTGCTTACAGGCACCTGCCAAGTGCCTAACTGCGTCCTCCCCTCCTCGGCTCCCCCATGTAGGAGCTGCCAGTGCCCTGAGAGTCGGTGGCTTCCACAAGCCCTCATGGACGTCGGGTGCATTAAGCACCCTGGTACCCCACCTCAAAGGAGGAGAGCATCCATTGGGATGTTCAATCCTTCTTCCCCCTGCCGGCCCCCCGACAATCCGAGTCCATGATCAAACCCAGGTCACCGGCATGATGCGAGGTGTGCATCAGCACCTCATCCCTCAGTGCCACCGGCCAGTGGAAACATAGAATTTGATGGCAGATAAAGACTACTTGGCATGCCTAGTCTGTCCATCTTTCCTTACCTATAGTGTCACCGCAGACCCTACTTGATCTCCAGCTCTTCCTGTCTTCTTTTCACTAAGATTCCCTTATATTTATTTTCATGCTTTTTTGAACCCCACCACTATTTTTGCCCCCACCACCTCTGCTGGAAGACTGTTCCAGGCATCCACGACTCTCTCTGTAGAAGTACTTCCTTACATTCCACCAGAATCTACCCACCTCAGATTTATTGCATGTTCCATTGTTCTTGAGCCCTTTTCTCAGCAAAACAAATTTCCCTCCTGTACCTAGTTTAACTCTGTAAGGTATTTAAAAGTCTCTATTATATCACCTCTCCTTCCAGGGTTTACATATTGAGGTGCTTTAGTCTCTTCTCATAGGGCTTTTGATGCAGACCCTGTACCATTTTAGTTGCCCTCCTCTGGATTACCTCCACTCTTTCTATGTTCTTCGAGATGTGGTCTCAGACCTGGACACAGTACTCTACATGGGATCTCATCAGTAGTCTATACAGAGGTACACCACCTCTCTTGTTGGTGATACCCAGTCCCTATGCATCCCAGCATCACACTAACCCTTCCAACTCCTTTGTTACACTACCTGACCACATTTAGGTCATCAGGTATGATTACCCCAGGTCTTATTCCTGTTTGGTGTTGTCAGTTCCTCACCACCCATTTGTACTCTGCCCTTGGTTTCTCTGCCCCTAAGTGCATGATTTTGCACTTTTTTGCATTGAACCCAGGTGCCATACTTTTTTTATTTTTGCTTTATAGATTATTTATTTTCTCAAATAAATACATACCATAATAAAATACAGCAATAATATTAACATTTCTAATATCATATCTAAACAGTTAATAAAATAGTATCTAAATATAAACATGCTTTATATAGATCAACCACATGGCAGATACATCAATATAAACAGAACACAAAAACATAGATATTCCAACATACAATATAAAATGCTAAACAGGTCTCTCTCCTTCCCTTTCCCCACCTCCCCTTCTTCCAGATTTATTCAAGTTGGATTCTGGATTATTTTCCAAAGATAACAATGATCCATAAAGCTAAGTAAAGGAGACCAAATCTCATTAAATTGTTTAATTTTGTTTTAATTATCAAAACTAATTCTATTACTCACTAAATTCCCCATGCATTTAATCCAATCATGCATTAATTAAATATGTTTCTCCTTCCAATTCACCAAAATAATCTTTTTAATCCTAGAGCAGCAGTCAGAATCCAAAGCTTTTATTTTTATTTAAATGAGGAAGAACAGAGGTATTTCCCAAAATAAACAAAGAGGGTCCAAAGGCACTCTATCATGCACTATTAGGAAAAGATAAAGATATCACATATTTCTTGACAAATTGCTTTCAATTATGTACAATCCCATAACATGTGAAGCAAAGAAACATGTTCTTGGTTACATTGTCAACATCTACCTTTGTGACATTTCTACATTTGTTCCGGCCTGTTTGGAATATAAAATAATGATGCAGAATTTTATACTGAATCAAGCATTCTTATCGTCTCTGCTAGTTTGCTAGGTATTCTTCCATAATTCTTCCCATGTCTGCTATGAAATCTGTTTACGAAGATCCTTCTCCCATTTGTTTTTTTTTTGTTTTGTTATCAAAGTGAAGTTCTTATTGTTGTTAAAGAATCATCTTATAAATAGAGTTAAAATCTATTAGGAGAAGCGGGAAGTCCAGCAGCCACCCACACACACACTAACTCGTCTGGCAGAACTGGTTCTAACACTCAATGCTTTTCTTTTAATAACAGTTTTTCAGCAGGTCAGTGGAGTTGCCATGGGTACCAAGATGGGTCCCAGCTTTGCTAATCTGTTTGTGGGTTGGGTGGAGGACGTTTTTCTCTCATTCACAGGGACTGTGCCTGAACTCTACAAATGCTACATTGATGACTATGTGGGGCCACTTCCGCTCAGGAGACCCTCCAAGTCTTCCTTGACAAGTTCACCACGGCTCATCCTTCCCTTCAGTACACTGTGGAAGTATCCTCCTCTACACTGCCTTTCCTGGATATCCAGCTCTCAGTCCAGAACACTGGTCTGAAGACATCAGTCTATTACAAGCCCACTGACTCACACAGTTTCCTCCTCCATAGCTCCTTCCATCCTAAACATGTCAAGAATGGCCTGCCTTATTCAGTTTCTTAGACTCATGGGTTATGCAGTGAAGAGGATGATTTTGCTGAGCAGACCCAAATAATGCATAGGTTTTTATCAACAGGGATATCCTAAAAGCACAGTGGACAGAGCACTCTCCGGGCAGCAACATGCCCACGTGACATGACCCCCGCAGGAGGGATACTATCACACAAGAACAATGGCGAATTCCACTAGTTCTTCCTTTCCATCAAAGCACACCTTCTCTTCACAGGATCATCACTAGTAACTTTCCCATTTTGCAAACTGACCCTAACATTGGTGCTTCCTTTACAGAACCACCTATTGCCTCCTACTCGCCGCCACCTAACCTGCGCAATCTCCTGGTAAAAACAGCCTACCCACTCTAACAGTTCCTCCCCAGGTACCAAACCTTGCAACAGGGCTAGCTGCTACACCTGCAAATTTGTTTCCAGTGTAACTGAGATTCGGGGCCCTACAGGTGTTTTTCACATCACCAAGGAGTTCTCATGCACCTCCACTAATGTGGTGTACTGTATTCTTTGCAGGAGGTGTTCAGCTATTTACATCGGAGGAAACTTTTAGGCGTCTCGCTGACCATTTCTGGGAACATTACAGAGCAGTCAGGAATGGTGAAACTGCTAAACCCATTGTATCCCACTTTATCTCCAGGGACCACAATGTCAATGACCTTTCTGTTTGTGTCCTTCAGCAGGGCTTCCAGGATCCTGACCATAGAAAAACATGGAAGCCAAGCTGATCATCCTACTTGGCTCCAAGCAGCCCTCTGGTTTAAATGATAGACTTATTTTCCACTAACATCTTTCAGTCATCCCTTTTTTCCCTAAAGTCAATTTGTTTTTGTACTCATTTATTTTTCATTTCACCATGTCTCCATTTCTGTCTCCTTCTCACACATTTGTCACCTTTCAGCCTTCTTACAAGGCCCTGTTACTCAGTCTCTACCTGGAACTTCCCCAGCTCTTTCTCTCCCATTATGCTTTATCTTTCCCATCATCACCTTTTTGTTTCACAGATTCTCTTTTAATCTTACCATTTATCACTTCTTCTCCTTGGCCTCCCTTCTTCTTTCTCCACATATATCTCTCTCATTTTACTCTCCTCTACACTAACTTGTTTTTTCTCTTTTAGATATTTCCTGAAGAAGACCTAAGGTTGAAACGTAGATTTTTAACTCTATTTTCTATTTTCTATTTTATATTTTCAGCGTGCATTTAATATAACCATTTTGTTTTGCTTTTAGACCACATGCTGGCATGGCGCCTTGTCTTTGTTTTTTTACATCTTATAAATGCTTCCTGCACCTCCTTTCTTAGAAGCCAATTTGAGAAAAGAATCCCAGAGCTGAGATGTTTGCAGTTGATAAGAGGAGCATAAAAATCAGTTGTAAAGAGTCTTGTATTTGCAGATATGTATGCAAATAAGTGATGAGCAATTGAAACTTCCTTTTCAGGTCTGAAAAGAATACAAGACCCTTGTGTAAGGTCGCCAAGTCTTTCAAAAGTCTTACACCTCTATCTTCTCCTTTATTCATAAATGTTTTCCCTCAAACTTAATGTTTGAGTTGTACATATAGGATAATATTCTTTAGGAGGTTCAGGTAGATCTAGCGCTTCACAGATATTTCTACAGGTCTTGACTCAGTAAAAAAGTTGGAAGGCGCATAAGTGCAGCAGTGCCATATTCTTGACCACTCCTCTAGTTCTCAGATCTCTGCTCATTCTTTCAACTCCCCCAAAGTGTCCACTCCATGGCAGATTTTGGTGGCATCTGCAAAGAGGGATACCTTCTCTTCCTGCTCCTCTGCAATGTCACTTATAAAGACATTAAAGAGGCTCAGTACCAGTATTGATCCCAGAGGCACCATGCTGGTCACCCTCCTTCATTGGAATGAACTATGTTTACCACCACCCTCTGTCACCAATTCCCTAATCAATTTGTTACCCAGTTTACAACCTTTGGACCCTCCTAAGCTGTCCAGCTTCCTTATGAGTCTCCTATGTGGAATGGTGTCAAAAGCCTTACTGAAATCTAGGTAGGTCCATCCACTGCTCCACTCTATTCAAATTCCCTGGTCACCCAGTCACAGAAATCTATTATATTAATTTGACATGATTCCACCCCCACCCCTCCCCTATGAATCTATGCTGCCTGGAGTCTTTTATCCCACTGGATTCAATATATTTCACAATCCTTCCTTTCAGCAGTGATTCCATTAACTTTCCCACCACCGATGTCAGCCTGACTGACCTACAATTCCTAATCTCCTCACTGCCATCACTTTTGTGAAATGGGACTACATATGCCTCTGAAAACAGGAATTCTAGAAATAGGGTTGTATTTATATTGTGTAACTGTTACTATATTTCATTGCCATATGCCTCATAGCTGTAATCTTACTACATTTTAGTGTCATATGATCCATACAACTGCCAGCTGTGCTGCACTTTCACCTTGTAAGAATGTCTTGTAAAGTTGTCTGGACATGTCTAATATGTATGTACTCCCTTCACCCTACCCCCAAGGCATCTGGAATTGAGCAGTAGTCTGCTCAGCATGCCTTCCTGGTAAAACCTTTAAATAAATAAATATGCCTCATCAAGTCCCTGGAACTACTTCTATTTCTAGTAAGCTGCTAAATAGGATTGTAAGAGGTTGAACCTGTGATGTTAGAGAGGTAAGAGACAGATGACTGCTATGTGCTCTGGATTCTTGTGGAGGAAGATTTGGAAGCAGGGATAAAAGCTTATTTTGCTTTAGAACAGGTATTCCACCATTACCTGTGTGTTTATTTCCTTTCCAGTAGAACCTATTGTGGTCCTTTGCCTCTCGTGGTCTGCCTGTTGTTTTCTGTATCTTGCAGTGATGATTTGATGGTGGGCTCTGGGAGAAAGAAAGGTGAAGAAGAGAGAGTGGGGAGAGAAGGAGAGAGAGACTGAAGAGTCGAACTGAACACCGAATGACGAAAATGCCAGTGGACGGTAGCCAACATTACTTTAGAATTTGCTTGAATGCCATTTGAATTGTGTCCACACTTGGGCAGCTAAGCTGTTGAACTGAACTGAATTGTCTATTGAAAGAAGACTGGATGGGCAGAAGATTTCCTGAAGCTAGCCTGAATGTGTGGGTTGGAACATATTGGAACATAGTGGTTATATATGGTGACAAGTTGTCGGCTTTTTCATTTTAGGATTTCCTCCAGAAAGAGTTGGTGGTCTGCAAGGCGGTGAACAATGGACTGGAGAGCTGCAGAATTTCTTGTTCTGTGTATTCTCTCTCTCCATGTTTACTTGCATTTTTATTGGGTTTTAGTTTAAATAAATAATGTGTGCTGACCGTATTTTTTAGCAAATTGTAGTATTGTGTGCATATGAGATAAAGGGTGCATAGATTTGTGCGACATACGTTTTGCTATCCCTGTTCAACAGTTATCATAGATAGCTTTTTGTTTTTGTTTTGCCACACTCTTTCGTATTCAGTTTCCCCATATTTTATCTTGTTTGCTTTTTCTATATATTGCTTCTGCTTTGTTTTTGTTTTATTTATTTGTTCTTTTAAATTTTATTTTATTGAAAGTGTAATTGAAGGAGAGGGCATAATAGCCTTTAAGATTACTTAGAAGACCTCTGTTAGTAGGACAATTTATTATTGAATCATTTTATCAGTCTGGTAATTAGTGAATCAACCAAAGGTTACACCTGTTACACCTGTGCTATATTGGAATAACAAGAGCATTGAAATTGAGGTTGTTTAATTGTTTAATTAAAGACCACGAGATCATTGAAGCTGAAGTTAAAAGGGCATTTATGTGAGTTGTGTTAGTGTAGTTCTAAATGGTTGGCAGTCAGTGGTGAGTTCAAGCCATGTGTAGGTGTAGATACGCTGAAGCACAGTTGGAGAAAATAACATGCATTTTTTTAACTCAGGCAACCTAAAAGTTTTCAAAGCGCTTTGTTTGTGGCATATTCATATCATATGTGTGCTGCTTGTGCTACTCGAGGCCCTTGGCTTTCTTTTTCCTTGGCATTCTTGTGATAGCGGCAAATTATTGCCAAACTAAACAGAAGCAAGCTCAAGAGCACGTGCAGAACGTTTGATAGAGTTGCCTAATTATGGATCATGGTTTATGGATTGTGTGCTGGAAAAGGATTTAATTTGCATAAGTAAGTGAAAAAAATAGTTTTGTAGGTTATTGTGGATTTTTTTCTGGAGTGTATGAAATAGTGTTTGGTACAGTAGTTTTATATAGAAATTGTATAAATAATTCCTGAATTGTTTAGGTGTATGGGATTGGAATTTTATTATAGTTTGTATGATCATTGGAAACCTGTCTTTTTGTTGTTTTGTTTTATTGGAGGAAAAGGAAGATTTAGCTGTTGAACCCTTTTGAAATCATAAGGTTTAAAACAGGATTTGCACCTCATCAAGAATCAATAATTAAGAGGGACTATACAGTGCAAACTGCTCTATAAGAGTACTGTATAAAATGTTAAGCCAGTTAGTTACCTGGAGTGCATCAAATCCTTTTTGGGGGACTTGCTCTTGCTTTTGCGTGCTTTTGCTATTTATATTTAAGTGTGTGGTTGCATAGTGTCTTAAGCATTTTAAGTGTTCTAATTGTATAGACCTAGAGCTGTGTGCATTTAAACCTGTGTTTGGTTGGCTGAGTAGCCTGCCAGTTTTAACATTTATTTCTTGTAGCCTGATATATTGTGTTGGGAGTGGGTTATAGAAGCCTACAGTACAGGGTGATAGTTGCTAAAGGCTGATTGCTGCAGTTAACAAAAATGCAGAAAAAGGAAAAAAGGAAGTAAAAGAAAGATACTACAAGAAACAAAGAATAAGGAGGATTTGAATAAAATTACACATTTTTAAATCGTCAAGAAGAACATATTGTGCTAAGAGGGACTAAGAAGCGGAATAAGAGGTAATGAGGAAAACGTCTGATCCCAAAATGATATCATCTCCTGTAATAACACAGAATGAGGTGGTTTATTCATGTACCCTTCTTCTAATGAAATATATTGGAATTTGAAGGTTGAGGAAGAAAAGGTGGAAATATCTAAAGAAGAAAATAAAATTATTGGTATTGGTCTGAATTACATGCCTCTGACTTGATTAATATGGAAGAAATGAAGAAAATGTTGGATATAATGACAATGAAGAGATACTGAGATGATTATCGATTTGAGGCCTAGTGGTGTTTAGCTAAATGACAAGGGGAGCTAAACCCAGGGGATGAATGTATAGCTGATGAGCCAATCTGCTTGTCAATTCCAATTAATAGATTGGAAAAGCAAGATGGTAAACATGGAACCTATTTAGAAAAACATGAATCTTTTTGTCTCCATATATTAAAGATTATAATATTAATGTGTCAATAAATCATGAAATAGAAAAGTAAGTATTGCAGAAAGAGTTACAAGTCAGAGATATTTTGGTAGTGGAGAAAATTACTTCAGATGAAGAAATGGGGAAGCATTATTTTGGCAAAACTGAGGTGGAAGGTGGAGAAGGGAATGATTTAGTGCTTAAAACTTCACTGGCCTTAAAGAAAGAACAACATTTTAGTAACATTCAACTTCTAGAACTGGTTACCCTTTTTGTGTATTTATGGATCTGTATGTTAATAACAACAACAATAATAAATGTGAATGTGGGAGTAAGGGTAAAAGCAAGAAGCTGAGAATGAGTATTTAGTTAGGGACAAGTTGGATGAAAATAAAAATAATAATGGGCCTAGTATATTAAATAATATAGAAATCTCTGATAAAGAAAAAGTGAAAGGGTCATTTAAGTCAATAAAAATTATAATGAAGGAAATTGCTGAAAATGAAACAAAAGAAATTGACCTTTAGTTCAAGACTTAGACAGAAGGAAAAGACAGATTGAAGAAGAAAAGGCAAGATCTATATCTGATTAGAATCTGCAAATAAAGGGGAAAGTAGTAAGACAGGATGAAATGAGAAATAATAAAAAGGAAGAAAGGAAAAGCTGGCTAAGGCAAGAAAGGTGGATTTAACATCAGAGTAAAGAGTAAGGTTTGAAAAGGAAAACAGGCTAAAAGTGATGAATTATAAGAAGAATTAAGAAATGAAAGAATAGTCAAGGTGATTTGCTGCCCACATTATTTGTGTATGGGCTACCAAAATCAAAAAATGAGAACAATTATACCCTGAAATTAGCAGTTTATAATTTGCTAAGGTATTATGGGGCATAAAGCGAACTGGCAAGATTTGAAATTGACTTATCGATACAAATTCAGTCCAGCTAAAGGTTGGTTGTGTAGTTCTTAATGAAGGGGTAAAGGAGGACGATCTTGACAAATAAAGAGAAATGTTCTGAAATGGGCATTTTATTTGATGTTACCATAAGGGAAAGGCAGGAACTATAGATCAGACAGGATGGAAAGAGTGATAAAGGGATAGGGTGTGAAGATGGAAAGAAAAGTAAGGATGTAAATAGTTATAGATAACCAAGGATAACAGCATATAAGACACCAAGTGCGATACTGTATAATATAGGAAAGAGGAAGAGAAGTGTTTAATAAAAGACAATTGGGGACTAGGATTAATAGTTCGGATGTTATACAGACATATGAACAAACACACAGAAGTGTTATGCTGAAGTGGCAGATTATGTAAGCATTGTTAGTAGTGAAAGCATGTTGAGCTTGCAGAAAGTGACAAATTGACCAGAGCTGGGAATATAGGTAAAGGTCTTATAGATTTACTTAGTTGGAATGTGGCAGGTTTGAAAGAGAAATGTTTAGACAAAGACTGTCTGATATGGCTAAAACAAATTCCTATACTCCTTCTACAAGAAACATGGTTAAAAGGGAAATTATTGCACTCACTGGCTATACTTTTGGTCAGTGGATGCAAGAAGAGATAAAGATTTGGTCACCCTAAAGGTGGTTTAATGATTTTATTGGATACTGCCCTGAAATATAGAGTATTGGAGGCTAGTGTGGCCTCTAATTACTTTGTATATTATTATTGCAAATGAAGTTGGTATATGGGTATTTTCAATATTTATATCCTCAGATTTAAGAGTACATGAATATGATAATGTGTTGAATATGATAGGAATTAGGATAGAGTCAGTTAAAGGAAGATTTGTAGGGGTGAAGACATTTATAGCTGAGGATTTTAATGCCACGTGGGGAATATGATAGAAGAACAAACTGGGATTGGTGTATTGATGATGTCTTGAATATACCAATAAGATCTTCTAAGGAAAAACAGTGTCAAAAATGGCAAGAGTGTTATGCAATTTTGTGAAAAATATAGCTTTAGATTGTTGAATGGAAGAACTAAGGAGATCGGAATGGAGAATTTTCATTTTGACAAAAATGGTGTTAGTGTTTTGGACTTATGTTTGGTTGAAGCTTCCAATTATAATTTGGTAAAACATTCAAAGTAATGAGATTATGGGACAGTGATCATTTCCCTCTTATATGTAATATTGATATTAATGTAGAAGTAAAAAGATATGAGAGCTGAACATCAGGCAGATATGCATATGTACATTTCATATGGTAAAAGGATTAAGTGGAATGGATTTACAAAATGAACAATGGATAATTTAGTTAGCAGTAGACAAGTAGAAAGTATAAGAGTAAATGTACATCTACTTATTTAGAGAGGGAAGGTAGGATTGAGTTGTATGATGAGCTAATATCTATTGTTGTTGATATTTTAAGTAAACAGAAAAGCCCAGGAAAATATTGAATGTTGGAGCAGAACATCAATGGTATGATAAAGACTTTCATATTGAGGAATGAAATAAAGAAAGTAAGAACACTAATACTAAAACAACCAACGATAGACATCTTGAAGGCTTTTAAAATGTTAAAAACAGAATACAGATTTGTAATGAAGGAAAAAAAGGCAAACTATAGGAAAAGTATTTGGGAAGAACTGCAAGTTAGTATTGTGAATAAAGATATGAAGTAATTTTGGACCTTAGTTGCCTATGGGTGTAGTGAAGTTAATGTGCAATATAATATTGTAGGAATGATTCCTGAAGTTACTTGGATCAAATATTTTAAGAATATTTACAATTTGATGGAGAAGTCTGTCATGTGAAAAGGGAGAAGAAAGTTTAAAGATTATTGTAATAACCCCATTTTTATTTTTGGTATTGAGGAAGTAAAAATGCAATGAGTGCACACAAAAAAGAATAAGGCTGCTGGCGGTGATGATGTCGGCAGAGTTACTACATAATAATTTAGAATTATGGGCAATATCCTTACACAAGTGTTCAATGATATAAATATTACCCTTAGGCTGCCTCAAGCTTGGAATAAGGGAATAATTGTTCCTTTACAAAAGGAGATAAACAGGACTCGAAAAGCTATCACCCTATAACTTTGTTGCCTGTATCACAGAAAGTCTATTCTAGATTGATTTTAGAAAGGTTACTTATCTGGGTAGAAGAAAATGAATACATCTCAAAATGTCAGTGTGGTTTCAGGAAAGAGTGTGGAACTATGGATTTGGTCTTTACATTTAATTACATACTTGATAATTATGTGAGGAACAAAGAAGGAGCTCTGTATGTTGGTTTTATAGATATTAAATCAGCATTCAATCAGGTAAATCGAAATAAGTTATGGGATATTTTGGACAGTTTAAAATTGACCAACAACTGTTAGCTATTTTAAAAAGGTTACATACAGATACTATAGAAAATATTAGATATGGTGAGATGGGCGGTGTCTAAGGAAATTAAAATTTCGAAGTGTGAAACAGGGTTGCCGTTGGCACTGTTGTTATTTAATTTATATATAGAAACACTGATAAGTAACATCAAGTTGATAGATACTATTGCACCCAAGATAAACAATGTATTATTCCAAATACTTTTATATGCAGATGATGCAATAGTGATTGCTCAAATGCCATTAGGTTTCTGAAAAGCAATGTTAAATATTATGGAGTCGTTGAGTGCTTTAGATTTGGAACTGAATGCAAATAAATCAAAATTATGGTTTTGGACAAAAATAAGAAAAGTAGTAAAGATTGGGTAATTGGGTACAGTACAATTGAGGAAGTGACAGAATATAGATACTTGGGGTAATCATTGATAAAAAGCATCTTGGATACAGCATGTTGCAGAGGTCAAGTCTTATGCTTTTAAAATTTCTAAGCATAATTAAAATCTTTGCTCATAAATTTGCAGACAATTCATTTGTAGCACTAAAGAAAACATTTGATGCGAAATGTATGTCAGCTGCTTTATGGAAGTGAAATATGGGGCTCTTTATGGAGAAGCATAATATAGAAGTGATTCAGAATTCATTTCTGAGAACAACATTGAATCTACCAGAGATTGTCCTGTTAGCTTTATTAGAATAGAAATAGGGTCATTACCTATTGAAACAAATATTGTGATTCGTGCTATAAAATGGTTAGTTAAAATATTGAAAATGAAGGAGGACGGGCTCCCAGGATGTGCTGGAGTGATTTCATAAATAAACATATATATGGACTTAACAATGGGTGGTATAAAAGGTTGAATAATGTGTTAAGAAAGGCTGGTTTGTGGATATTTGGAATGAAAAGTGGTTAATAGTACCGATTTATTTGTGAATGAAGCAATTGTAAGGCTAAAGATATTGCAATGCAAGAAGATTTGGGAAGAATTCATGAGATTGATGTGTTGGGGTTATACTCTAGTATTAAAATAAACTGGGGCCTTGAGAAGCATTTGGTAAAATGTGAAAATTCTAAACATAGGAACCTGTTATATATGAAAAGGCTGGCTACTTTGGGTGACACATTTTTAACCTACATAACAAACTTTATGGGACAAATATGAAAAACTGTAATTGTGATACCAAAAAGGATGCAGAAATCATTCATGCGTTAACTGAATGTATGTCTGACAAGAAAAAGAAGGAAATGGTTTAATCCATTAGCTGTGATGCAGAGTAATGATGTTATTAAGACACTGTTAAGAATGAATGAAATTAAGTATACGTATGAATTGGAAAGATTTTGTTATACTAAATTCTGATTTAGAGGAAATAAGATATTGTAAGTGTATTGTCTTGTTAACCGAATGATGTTTAAGGTCATGTATTTTTATATCTTTATATTTAAATGTGACTCATTTGGATGTAACAAATGTGTGTTTAATACATTCTTTTAAATAATAAAAGAATCTGAATCTGAATGTAACTGTAAGAGGTGCAGCCAGTACCTCCCAAGTTCCACAATACCCCTGAATGTGCCACATCTGGTCCCATCACCTTGTCCACTTTCAAATCAGTGAGTCTCTTCAGGACTCCCTCCTTCAGAAAAAAGGACTAGTGTCTACCTCCCTCCATAAGCACCAATTATTTTTGTGGCCCCTTCCCTTCTCCTTCCTCTGTGAAAA
This sequence comes from Neoceratodus forsteri, assembly GCA_016271365.2. NCBI lineage: Eukaryota > Metazoa > Chordata > Ceratodontiformes > Ceratodontidae > Neoceratodus > Neoceratodus forsteri. Next base: position 476,830,868 of record CM028135.1, read on the forward strand.
CTAAATAAAATAATTTATTCAGGACATCTGTCTTTTCTTGGTTCCCCTCTGCAGATCTCCCCTACCTTAACCTTACAGTCTCTCCCGGTCTTCCTCTTTTACTTACATAACCAAAAACTGCCTTGTTCCTTTCATTATCACTTGGGTTATTCTCTCCTCAGTTTGTGCCTTCACCTCCTTATTGCTTTCCCTGCTTCCATCTATTTCCCCAGTAGACCTCCTTATCCTCCTCCTTGTGCATCTCCCTGTACATTCTGAGTGCCACCATTTTAGCCTTTACCATTTCAATCACCTCTTTGAGAACCATCACATTCTATTTTCCCTCACTTTTGATGCAGAGGTTCAGTACCTTTACTATGCCCCCTTTTAGCTTTGTCCACTTTCCTCCACCCACCAAGTTTATCCCCGTCAGGTCATCACTGAGGCATTCACCGTCTTTTCAAAATCTGCCCTCCTGAAGTCGAGGACTCTCAGCCTTGTGTGGTTTGACTCTGCAGCTGTCGTTATGTTGAACCACACCATACAGTGATCACTGGCCCCAGAGGCACTTCTGTAGCATATACTACACTGTACCTGTTGTGAGTATCAGGTCCAGTATTGCCCTATCATGAGTGGGCTCCCTAATTAGTTGCATGAGGAATACCCCCTGCAGGAGTCCAGGATTGCCCTGCTTCTAGCTGAAGAACAAAGCTCCAATCTTCTCAAGCAGATTGAAGTCCACCTACCAGTAGCACCTCCCCTTTTCTGCCATCTTGCCAGTGGCTTCCACCAATACCTTTATAACTCCTCCCTGTGCTGGAGATCTGTAGATCATGCCAGTGCAAATAGTGCTCTGTTCCCTGTCTCCCAGGTGAAACATAGTACCTCTGCTCCCCTCTCCAGTATTCCTGCAACTCTGATGCTTTTATGCTTTCCCTCACATAAAGCACCACACCACCCCCTTCCACCCTGTCCTTCCTGAACAGAGTATAGCCTAGTACAGTATGGCCATGTCCCAGTCATGGTTTTCAGTGCACTATGACTCAATATTGGCCACATTATCCAGGCCAGTCTCTCCCATAATAACCTTTAGGTCAGGAATCTTATTTCCCAGACTTCTAGCATTCACTACATGGCCTTCAATATTTTGTTACCACTCTGCTTACTAACCCTCTTAGTTCCTTTTGCCTCCCTACTTCCTCCTTCTCTTTTTAATGCTCTTGTTCCCACCCCTTCATTTTTACCACCCTGCTTCTTTTATTAATTTGCACCTTGGGAATTTGCCTCCCTTGAGTTCTCCCTACTCTCTACTTCAGCCTGCAGGGGACAGTTTATGCCTCTCTGGTTCCTTATACTACCAACTTTGGCTAGTTAGAATGCTCAAAGTAACATTTAAACTGTCCACTGAGAACTTCAGCTCCCTCCCAGATGGATGCAGGTCATTACTCTGTATAGGCCTTTATCCTCCAGGTGAGTCCCCAAATCCCCAATATAGGTGAATCCTCATCTCTGCACTATTTCTTCAACCATGAGTTGAAACTCCTGGTGCAGAGAACCCTGTCCTCCCTATTGTCATAGACAAGCAGCGTCTCAGTGAAGGCCACTGGAGTGCACTACCTAAGTCCCCTCCACAGCTCCCTACACTCCCTTGCATTATCCCAGCCCTATTCCTAGCCAGGTCATTAGTCCCCAGGGGACAATGACATCCAGCCCTCTAGCTCTGTACTTCCTGACCTTAGATAGGTTGCTATTAATGTTCCCTATAACCCGTCTAAATCCTTTATACTCCTACCACAGATAGGGTGTTGCACCTATTAACAGTTTTGGCCTACCTTTTGACCCTCCACCCTTCCCAGCAGGTGAATGTTACAACAGGAGTGAACAAGTATCTTACCAGCAGAGTCTTCTGCTTCCCTGCATCCTCAGCAAATGCGTGCCAATGCCTAAGATGTCAGTTTTACACCTGTTCCACTCCTGTGCTGATCCACTCATGTGCTTGGACACAAACATACTAACATAATATTTGCTAGCAGATTAAGCCTTATGGTCTATTGAGTCTGCTCAAACCTCAGATCCCTAGTTGGGTGCTGAGGCCCTCCCCATGTGTTCCAGAAACCCTATCATCCATCCCCACCCCTGGGACAGGCCATCATCTGATACATCCACTTTGTGTCTGTCCCACCTCTCTTGAAGCCTTCCACTGTGGATCTCTGAACCAGTTCACCAGGCAGTGCATTCCAAGGGTCCACCACCCTCTCAGTGAAAAACCTCCTCCTCTTCCCCCTCACCCTTCCACCTTCCAACTTCAAACCATGCCCTCTGGTGATACCTCCTGCTTTAGTCTAAAGATCCCTCCATGTTTACCCTATTTATTCCTTGAGGTACTTGAGACCTCAATCATGTCCACCATCTCTCTCTCCTCCAATGAAAACAGGCAGAGCTCCTCAAGTCTGTCCTCATATGTCAAATTCCCTAACCCTCGTATCATCTTAGTTGCTCTCCTCTGTACCCTCTCCAGGAGCTGTATGTCCCTCTTCAAGTGTGGTCTCCAGTACTGTACACAGTACTCAAGGTGTGGTCTAACCAGTCCATTGTACAGTGGCAGAATCACTTCCTTGCTCCTAGGGTGATCCCCTTCAGATGCATCTCAACATCCTGTTTGCCTTGCTTCGCTCTCCTGCACTGCTCAGAGTTATTCATACATGCATCCACCATGACCCCTAGGTCTTTTTCACCTACTGAGGACTCCAGCACCTCCTCTCCCAGGGTGTACCTGTGTTTAGGGTTTCCATCAAGATGTAACACCTTGCACTTGGTGATATTTAAATTTAATTTCCATGTGTGAGCCCAGCTTTCCAGGGTGTCCAGGTCCCCTTGGAGGACCAACCTCCCTCTTCTCCCTCAACTACTGCTCCCATCTTGGAGTCATCAGTGGAGAGACTCGTTTCACACCCTATACCCTCCTGATGTCCGATATGTATGCATTAAACAGGATCGGACCCAGGACCGACCTCTGCGGTATCCACTACCAACCTCTCTAGGGTTTGAGAGCTCCCCACAGACCACTACTCTCTGGGTGCATCCAGTAAGCCAGTTTTCTATCCATTTGACCATCAGAGGGCCTACTCCCAACCCCATCAGTTTCTCCACCAGACCATTGTGGGGGACAGAGTCAAACGCCTTGCTGAAGTCTGAGAATAATACATCTACAGGTGTTCCCCTGTCCAGTTCTGATGTTACCCATTCATAGAACTCCACAAGATTGGTTTGACATGATCTACCTGGCACAAACCCATGTTGCAGACTATCCAGACCTCCCACCTCCTCCAAGTACACCCCAATCATTCCTTTAGTATACTCTCCATTAATTTTCCCAACACGAGGTCAAACTGATGGGTCTATAGTTACCTGGTACTTCCTCGACCTCCTTTTATGGATTGGCACCACATGTGCCTCTCGCCAATCCCTAGGTACCGTCCCCTGTCTCAAGTGACCTGTTGAAGAGCTCCGCCAGAGGTGCAGCCAGTATGTCCACCAATTTCCTATAGTATTCTTGGATGAATGCCATCCGGCCCAGGAGATTTGTCTTTCCTTAGGGCCTTGAGGGCTAACCACACCCTTTGGTGGAGATAGCATCATCCGGCCCCTCCACCTTACTGGCCTTTTATCCTTATCCTGATATAACACCCTGGGTACCTCCCTCCCTCTTGCTCCACTTCTGTTGCTCCCTGATCCCTCACTGCCGCTTCTATCCCCATCGTGCCTTGCTTTGTAGATATCCCATCCCTCCTAGTGAACACAGAGGCAAAGTACTCGTTAAATACCTCTGCCTGGTTCCTCCTCTTCCACCCACCTTCCTTCTGATCTCAGTCTGCTGAGATGGCCCTTAGTTTTCTCCACTCCCAATGTACCGGAAGAACCCTTTTCCCTCCATGTATCCCTGTTCCAGCCGCTGCTTTTACTGGACTTTGGCCCTCACCATCTGGGTGACTTTTCTAGATGCAAGATGGTACATTTCCTTATCCCTATCCCTCTTGTTGTTTCATATTTTTGTAGTCTGCCTTCTTTTCTCTGACCACTACCTGAACCTCACTGGACCACCAGTATGGTTTATGTGACCTTGCTCCCTTACATTTCACCTTAGCGGGTCCTGACTGCCTCATGAAGTCCCCCTTTATGACCTCCATCTCCTTTCCACATTTGTCATTGATGTAACCCCTTCAAGTGATCCTTGAGAATATTTCCCATGCCCACAAAGTCTTCCCCCTGAAGTCCGCTGCCAGTGTCCTAGATCTCACCCCTCTTCCCTCATGCTTATTTGAAACCAGACAGTATTGTGGTCACTCCCAGTCAGGGATCCTCTACAACCAGGTCCCTTACCAGATCCCCATCTGCCAGAACCACGTCCAGGACATGCCCCTCCCTTATGGGCTCCATCACATGCTGTGTTAAGAACACATCCTGGAAGCCGTCCAGCAGCCTCTGCTCCTTGACCACCTTAGAGGGCGTGGTTCCCAGTTTGTACCTAGCATATTAAGGTCCCCCATCAACACCACTCCTTCCCCTTTTGGTCCACACTGGGCAATGATATTGTCTAGCAAACCATCCTCCAGAACATCACTCCATCCCGGGGCCTATATACTACACCCAGCTTGACCTCATCTCCTGCTGGGATCGTAAGTGACCCATAAGGCCTCCACATTTCCTCTGCCTCTTCTACCCTAGCAATTTCTATGTCATCTCTAATGAACATAGCCACTCCACCCTCTGCCCTCCTTTCTATCCTTCCTAAACATAGTGTACCCTCACATGTTTAGGTCCCAGTCATGGTTTTCATTGGCCCATCTCCATGACTGCCGCCATATCCACACACTCCCCCGAACAGCATGGCTGCAAATCTGGCAACTTGTTTCCAAGCTCCTGGCATTTACTAACACCAACCCCACCACTTATCCTTGATCCCTTTGTCAAACCCACCCAGGTTCCTTATACTTCCATCCTCCCTCTGCTCCTCCTGAAACCTCCACCCCAGTCTGTTTCCCCTCCTCCCCCTGGGTTTGGAGGTGACTCCCTCATCTGGAGGAGAGGGCTTCTGGTCAGCCCTCCTATCCTTCCCCACTCCAAGTTTAAACCCCACCTTTCTTGAATGTAGTCAGCCATCCCATGTACTGTATGGGGACATTAAGAGTGGCTCCTTTACACTTCCTGACACCCTGCAACCCCTAAAGCATTACTTCCTGTTGGAATACCAAGTCCCCAACTGATCCCCTGGCTGCCACATCACCCTGCCACAACCAAGAAATTTGACTCAGTCCCACCTCTAATTATCAATTAGCTGAGGCCAGACAATTATCACCTCCGCAACAAACTACAGGGACAGACACAGTTCTCATCATATGGACCCTAAAAGTTGGCTACTATGGCTCATCTCAAATGTGCTCTGCACTCAGTGATAAATACACCTGCAATCAGAAATCTGACTCAGTCCCACCTTTAAGTATCAACTAGCTGAGCCCCTCGCTAGACAATTATCACCCATCAAAGTCTATGTTTCTGTGTTTCTATGTTTCACCCTTCCTCCAAGCTACAGGGCTAGACAGTTCTTAAAATAACATGGCCCTAAATGTCCTCCTTCCTCCTAAAGGCTCTTCTTTGTGACTTTTGTTATCTTTCCTGCAGGTGTCTATGACCCTTTCCTCTTTTACACCCTCATTTCTTGCTTCTGACTGTCCTCTTCTTACACCCCTTCATTAGTTTTACCCTGTTCATGTGGTTTCACAATTTTTCCCTTTTTACATATAGAGCTTGTTACATTTTTTATTGCATTTCATTACTAAATTACCTCTAATATTTATGATTCTGCTTGTAATTCTAAATCATTGTATTTGACTTCTTGTATTTTAGTAACTATATTGTTTTACTACAGTATCTTCTTCTCACCTCTCCCCAGGACACATCTGGAAATGAGCTGTTATAAGCTCAGTATGCATTTCCTGGTTAAACTTTAAAAAAATTAATGTAGGGTACTATGACTGGTCTTATTGACCCTTCTCTCAATAATAAATATACCAGTTCAAACAAGTTTCACCACAACTTACCCCACCTATGTGGTCTCTTCAAAAGCCTTTTTTCTCTCCTGTGGCAAAATGCAGGCAGACTCTGACACTAGATGGCAGCATTACTGCAACCTTTAAAAAACCTGTATCAGAAGAGGCTTTTAGGCAATCTTGTGGTAGCTGATTGTGTGATGAGTTACAGCACCAAGTTCCTAAAGAAACTTAACTTTCATGACCTAGCCCAGCTAACTGCAAAAGTATGTGCCAATGTATCAGACAGCATTATCGCACATTATAAAAGGGTTTGCAAAACAGAGCTTCTGATTGGCAGTATACATTCTGTCAACATACATGTAGAGCCTAATCATATGTTGAACAAGGTTTAACTCTAGTTAAAAAATTTATTATAACAATAAGGCACTCCTATGGAGTAGCCCCTGAACAAGCACCTCATGACAGCAGCTCTAGCAGCACAGTTCCAAACCGGCGGCTGCCAGCATCCCAAATGCAGCTCCTCTGGCTTCTGAAGCAATGAGCAGCCCCTGAACAAGGCTCCTCACCGACAGCAGCACTCACAACACGGCTCCAAACCGGCCGGCTGCCAGCATCCCTGAAATTCAGCTCTCCCCGGCTCCCGAAGCAAGGAACAGCCCCTGAACAGGGTGCCTCACTGACACAGTGCTTGCAGCATGACTCAGAACTGGCTGACTGCCAGCATCCCTGAAATGCAGCTCCTCCATCTCCCAAAACAAGGGCAGCCCCTGAACAGGGTGCCTCGCTGACAGCAGTGCTTGCAGCATAACTCAGAACTGGCTGGCTGCCAGCATCCCTGAAATGCAGCTCCTTCATCTCCCAAAACAAGGAGCAGCCCTGAACAGGGCACCATACTGACAGCAGTGCTCACAGCATGGCTCCAAACTGGCCAGCTGCCAGCACCCTGAAATGCAGCTCCTCCATCTCCCAAAACAAGGAGCAGCCCCTGAACAGGGTGCCTCGCTGACAGCAGTGCTCACAGCATGACTCAAACTGGCCAGCTGCCAGCACCCTGAAATGCAGCTCCCTCCCTGGCTCCCGGCAAGGAACATCCCTTGAACAGGGTGCCTCACTGACAGCAGTGCTTGCAGCATGGCTCCAAACCAGCTGGATGCCAGCATCCTCAAACACAGTTCCTCTAGCTTTCGAAGGAAGGGCAGCCCCTGAACAGGTCGCCTCACCGACAGCAGCACTCGCAGCATGGCTCTGAACTGGCTGGCTGCCAGCATCCCTGAAACACAGTTCCTCTTGCTCCCAAAGCAAAGAGCAGCCCATGAACAGGCGCCTCACCGACAGCGCTCGCAGCATGGCTATGAACCGGCCAGCTGCTAGCATCCTGAAACATAGCTCCTCCGGCTCCCAAAGCAAGGAGCAGCCTCTGAACAGGGTGCCTCACTGACAGCAGCACTTGCTGCATGGCTCTGAACCAGCCAGCTGCCAGCATCCTGAAATACAGCCTCCTCTGGCTCTGAAGCAATGAGCAGCCCTGAACAAGGCGCCTCACCGACAGCAGTGCTCGCAACACGGGCTCCAAACTGGCCGGTGCCAGCATCCCTGAAATGCAGCTCCTCGGGGTCCCGGTAAGGTACAGTGAGAGCGGTTTCAGAAGCCACAATTCCATTGGACCATAGCAGCTTCTGACTGATTTCAATTAGCTCCCTTTCCCAGGCCATCTGCTTCCACTGCTTTGATTTACCAGCTGTGCTCTGTAACTTCCGGCTGGCTGTTGTGCTACTGCCGAACTTTCACGACCACCACCCATCCCCCACCCCAGCCTGTATTAAATACTCAAACTCCTCCTCAATTACCCCCAGTTTACCCATTGGCTTAGCTACTCCTGAAGCACTTAAAGAAAGTGAGCAAACTTCTGTTAAGGAGGAACTGCTCACTGCAACTTAATTTTTTTGATTGTTCTCTTCAGCTTTATTTCATTATTTTTCCTTCTTAAAGCTCTCTGCAACTTTTTATTGATCTTTCTCTTCAACTTAATTTAACTATTTTCTCCTCTTAAAGGGATCTGCTCATCGAAACTTCTGTTGAGTGTTCTCTTCAACTTAACTTACTTTATTCTCACAGTAATTTCCTCCTTTTGAAGGGTCCTATTGACAAGCCTAGGTCCTCCTGCCATCAATTAGGATGCAGAGACCTTGATCCCAGTACTACACTGATGCACACAGCTCACCAGATACCTCTGGTTGCTAACTGCCTAGTGGTGTTATCCCACACCACACATCCTCCCTCTTCCTCCCTGGTCTGATTTCTCCTACTTTCTGTATCACAGTGTTCCTCTCACCAAAGGACTACTCATTGACTTGTCCTTCCTGGCACACCTGCAACCAGCAAATATGATCTCAAACCCTGAGTCTGTGCCACCCTCCACTTTAAGGTTATCACCACACAGCACCCTTTGACTTATTGCCCCTTGCCCATATAGGTATTTCACCTTACATTATTAACCCTGGCCCAGTGTAATAAAATCATCCTCCTCCTGCTGCATTCCAATTGAATACACAACCACCTTCCTCCGCCCACCATCTCCCCAGTCCTGCTTGTGCTTCTACTACTGTCAGGTGATGTTGAACTAAACCCAGGACCCAGTAAAAGGCAAAACTGAACCACAAATGAGGGCCTCTCCTGGCCCCTAACCTCCTGCCCTAATTGGCTTAACTCCAAAAGTCTCAAAATAGCACATATGAATATGCAGAGCATTAGGGAAAATTGCAGAATTGGAATCCTGAATACTGTAATACAAACCAGACATTCTCTGCATTACCGAATCATGGTTAAAACCATCCATACTATCTCACGAGGTGGCCTTCCTGGCTATACCTACTATAGATGGGACTGGGTCCCCAGAAGGGGGTTAATTTATGCTAGAGATGGATTGGTAGTCAATGAATTAATTTACTTACAGATCAGCTTGGCTGCAGAGTATGCCGTTATCACAGTCACCTTGGCCAAGTCAAGAATGTAACAGTAGGGTGCATCTGTCTACCTCCAAATCAAGCATCTTCCTGTGCAAATTCCTCACTAGTCTGGACTCCCTCCTAAGAAAGATACTGTAATATGGTGACTTTAACCTGAATTGGTTTGGGCCCCTTAAAACACAGTACCAAGCTGCCCTACTGGATGCTAAACTGGAGCAACTCTCGACAATCCCACAAGACTGAATATGAAGTCAGGCAAGCACACTGTCCTAGATTGGATACTAACTAATAATCCAAATTCTATTAAGGCCTGGAATCTCTGATGCACTCAGTGACCATTCTCCAACTTTTGCAACTGGAAGAATAATTCTCCACATCCCTCCCCCAAAAAAATCCATAAAACTAGAGACCTAACCAACTTTGTTGCTGAGCCTTCTGCTCAAGTCTCGCCTCAGCTGACAGGTTACCAATAATCTCCTTCCTGACATAAACCTAACATTGGAATATCTAGCCAATACCTTCACCTCCATCTTTGACCACCATGTTCCCCACAAGCTAAGAAGATCAAAGACATCCACTGCCCCCGCTCACACAGGAACTGAGGCACCTCATGCACTCTGGCATGGCATGCCTTCACAATCTCTAGTCTCCACTCTGACTGAAACACCTACTACCAGCTATGCAATATTTGTAAATCTAAGATAGGTAAAGCCAACAGGAAGCATCTCCTATCACTACAGGAACAACACCTCTCCAACCCCAAATGTTTCTGGAAGGAAATCAACGTGTCCTAAAGGATAATTAAAGGATCTTCCATTAATCAATGACTGCAAAGGCACCACACTATCCTCCACCCATGGAGATAGCAGCAGGGCTGAACCTCTTCTTTATGGACCTTGATGCCTACAAAACTGACTTTCCTGTTAATTGTCCTCGTCACCAACTAGCCACCTGGAATTTCCACACTCTTTTCCACTTAAAACTACCTCCGAAAAGAGGTCTTTAAATTGCTAAGGGGTCTTAATCCTGACAGCTCACCAAGGGTTGACTCTCTACCACACAAACTTCTTAAAATAGGTGTACCTGCACTTGCCTACCCGATCCTCTGCCTAATCAATAGATCCTTCCTCACTAAACCATTCCAGACAAATGGAAACCGCAATTATCATCCCAGTACATAAAAGTGGTCTGACCAACCTTATCAAAAACTATAGACCTACATCTATCTTGTGTCCAGTTGCTAAAATCCAAGAAAGAATACTTTATAATCAACTATCATCCTACCTTGAACAGACCAACGCACTCACTAGTAACCAGCATGGCTTCGAAATCACATGGGACAGAAACTGCTCTCCTGATGATCACCACTGATATATTCTAGGCTATGGACCAGGGCAAAGCCACTGAAGCAGTCTTTGTTGACCTAATGAAGGCATTGGTCTTGACAAAAACCTCTCTCTCGGTCTCTAACTACTTAGAGAATAGGTTTCAATGTGTCCAATGGGACAACACCATCTCAACCTTATCTCCTATCACTGATGGGGTTCTCCAGGGATCAATCCTAGGGCCTCTCCTAATCTCAATATTCATTAATGACCTTCCTCTGAATTATGGAGGGGCATCGGTTCAGCTATATGTGGATGATGCCATTTCATATACAGTAGATCCTCCTGTGACGTCTCAAGTATTAACTCTGATCTAACAAATGACTTTCAGACTCTGGAAACAAGGTTTAAAAATAACCTACTAGTTCTGAACACAAAAGACTAAATCCATGTTGTTCCACCATACCTGCTTTGATACAACCTCACAGCCCCCAAGTTATTAAAATATCCACTAACATTCAACTTGAAAATGTTACCTCCTTTAAATACCTGGGTGTAGTACTAACAAGCATCTATCCTTCGATGAACACATAACCTATGTCACTAAGACTACTAATCAGAAACTAGGCCTTCCATATCGCTTGCTCCTTACTTCTCAAGTAGTGCAAGAAGCACTATTGCCTCTGCCACCCTTCTCCCAGGCCTCTTCTCTGGTGCCTCTGTATCCCACTTCTCTAAGACTACACTCCTGAACAAACTCAAAATGACCTATCACAGACTTGACCTATTTACTATTAAGGCTCCCAGCCCACTTCATCACTCAGACGTGTAAACACTTGGGTTGGCCATCTTTCATGGCCAGACTTAATATCCCAGTATATTGCGCAACCTTCAAGCTAATACACTTCCCACCTCCTCTGAGTATATCTAACCTACTAACCCTGAAACCCTTCCCATGAACACTCAGGTCCTCACACCCCCGATGCTGGATCTCCCAAGACTCACCTAGCTGTTGGAAGAAATCCTTCTCCTTCACAGCACCACAAAAGTGGAATGGCCTCCCACACTCACTACTCTCATGCCAGACCATTGCTCTCTTCAAAAGGCAATATAGGAAATAATTTACAAGCCTCCTGTCTGTAATGGGAACTGTAACTAATCTTCTCTAAACTTCTCCACCTGCTTGCTAACTCTCCTGGTGTGTATGATCAATGTCTAGGGCTGTGAGTCTGTACACAGCCAATTGTCTGTACTCCGTGCGTATGTACCAATTGACTCTACTACTATGATTATATTGTATACTAATGATCAACCTTACTGTTTGTTCACCTATGTTGCAGTTTACATCTGTAATTTGTGCTGTCTCCCAATGAATGGGATGGCTAGTCTAGTCCATGAATGTACAGTATGTAACTGTCCAATGATACTGTATAACAGGAAATATCTGCGATCCTTTTATTACGCTGTGTTCATGGTTTTGCGATATGCGCTAATATAAGAGAATCGCAAATATTTTCGGTTGCAGAAAATGCCGCTAAGTATAGTATTGGTTTTAATGGGTAATCCACAATAGCACTAGCACTTCAGGAGCAGCCTGGTAGCAGGTTGGCAGAAACATAAAAAGTTCATATCGGGAGTTCCTTTTCCTTTGTAACTGTATCCCCATCAAGCAAGTAAACCTACTATAAAGAAGTGAAGAAGTATAGATTAATCCCCACTTTAACCGTACAGATTCTCCTGCTCCTACTTTACCCAGTGATGTTCCAGTTCCCTCTCTCCTGTCCCCAGTCTGAAAGATTTATTCACTTACGCTGAAGTCAGAGAATGCCTCTCTTGTTCTTGTGGGACCGGAACAGCAGCGGCTCTCTCTTTTCTCCCCTTTCTCTCTCTCTCTCTCTATGTCACAGAATAGAAGTATTTTTTGTCCTAAAAAGCTAAAGTTTGTGAAGGAAAATTTCTCTGGTGCTCACACAGAAGCCTCTCTCTCTGATTTACAGCTCTCCTGGTGTGTGTGTGTGTGTGTGTGTGTGTGTGATGTGACCTCAACAGCTCCTAGAGACCAGACTGAAATTAACATGGAACTGGCAAACAGAAGCTGGAGGAGCAAGTCTGTCTTTGAGATGCTCTGCCGTTGTTATAAGATTCCCTTGGCTCTCCTGATACTCTTTTCCTTCACCCTCAGTTCCACCACATTCCCCATTCATTCAGCTTATTGAAACTCAGCATTTTAACAGGACAAGATCGCAATAGTATTTGATGTGCTAAGTTACAAATGCAACCTAATGCTGGTCCGATGAATATTGTCAGGCGCTAATAAGTTTCTTTAATCTGGGAGCGCCCAATGTTAGTGGGTAAACATTTCGGTATACAGTATTTGTACATAATTATCTGTACTGTTTTCTTATGCATGGAACATTTGGTTCCCGGTCACCCTGAAAAAGGAACTGGACTGTCTCAAAGGGCCCACTCTGTCATCAAAATTTAAATAATAATTATAATTTTATATTTTAATGGTCAATTAATCACCTCCTAAGGGCATGTAACACTTTGCTATGCCTCATGCAACATTATACCCCTAGAGGGTGATTAACAGACCATTATTATAGCCCTGATTATGTTTTATTGTTTAATTGTTAGATGGTTATGTTTAGTTCTGCATTCAAAGAGTCATCTGACATACAAGATGAGCAAAAACATAATGAAAAGCCATTGATCACATAGGTTCAGTGGCCATATACAATTTATAGAGGCCTACGGGCAGAATGGATGGGCCTAGAAGTCCTTATCTGATGACAATTTCTATGTTTCTATGTTTCTAATCTAATAAATTTGACTGTAAAAGTAAGACTAAGCACATGTAGGCACAAATAAGAACAAACCATAATATTTTGCACATGAAATACACCATAAAAGAAAACACATGCCAACAGTATCCCTTGCTTTAACAAAGTGATTACTGTAACAAACAACTGCACTGGCTCTGAACCAGTTTGTTATAGTGAGGGACTATTGGCTGGGCAGACTGGATGGACAAGAGACTTTTTTGTTGTCAGCTTCTATGTATCTATGTAGATTGTTAATTTTCTGATTTAACAGAACTTTGCACTGTCATACACTCAGTGATGTAAATATAAGAAGAAATCTTTATCTTTAAACTAGCAATATTTAGAAAAGACAGGAAGACAGGTTTAAAAGGATAAAAGAATAGATCAAGTGCAACTCTTCAGCTTCATTCCACAACTGCGTTTTGATGTAAATCTTTACTCTGAATTTATTTAATGGGTCCTTGTTTACTTGTACTTTCTTTGTGTCAAACAGTACAATGTATGTTTCTAATGATGAACTTCACCTCTTGGCTTTTAAAGTACTTGAGGCACTGGACAAGACAGAAGTATTTCATGCATCTGAAAGATTTTTTCACAAAAATAATGTAGCTAAGGCTAATCTGCAGTACAGGCTTCTGCCTGTACTGCAAAACAAAATCATTTTCAGATTACATTTTAACTTTATTAGTTGGTAAGTAGTTTATGGACATAATCTGCAGTTTGATTGTACCACACAAATCCTGCTGGAAAAACATACAGGTTTGACCTGATTTTCTAGAACTAATTGTTGCTTCAGTTGCCACTAGGAACAATTAAAAAAAGTCAAAATGTGTTCTTTTATTGTGTTAATGTCTCCTAAACACTTTGGCTTCCTTTCCAAGAATTTACATTACCTTACCATTTCACTTGATGGATGATCAACTTAAAGTGCAAAACGATTTCTAGCCAACATCAGTAAGGCAGGCTGTACTAACTGCTCTTGTACATTGAGCGGAAACCATTTTAACTGCTTGCTACTGAAAAAACTTTTAGCCATTCAGTTTCCTGGATAAACATTAATGTTTTCAAAAGGCAATGTTAAAGTAGCAATTCATTAACTGCATAAACGTTATGTTTACACTTACCACTGAACTTTGTCAAAGGGAAGGCTTCGTGCTCATTTTGTGCAAAATATGAAACAGGACAATCTGTGTGATGTTAAAATAAGTGGCAACAATATTAATTCAGGGTTAAGTACAAGACAGGAATGAGTGTATGTCCTAAATTCTACTCCTATCAGGGATGACTTGGATGTTAATTTGACCATCTTTCCCAGCTCATGAATCTCTGTTTTGTATAGCTGGGCTGCCAGATGCCATCAGGCAGAACTTCTTTGAGGCTGGCAGCCTCAGCATGGATGGTGAATCATGCCTCAGTAAAGACTAATAAAGAGCATTGTATGTGGGGCTTCAGAGCAGCTTCCCACATTTTCCACAATAGAGGAAACAGTAGAAATGTGAATGCCGGTTTGTCTAAACTGGTGGTCCCTCTTGTGCTACTCTCCATACTGAGCTATAGATTTCACATTCCTAATTAGTAGCATGAAGATACACATCTGTTTTGGTTTTAAATGATTAATAAATACAGGCTCCTGTTTCCTGTCACATTAGCGTAATCCCTGGCTGTGAATGTCAGCAATTTTCTTGGACAACAGAAATAGGTTTTCTATATCTGTAACAGTTAAACTGATGCAAGAATTAATATCATCACCTAAATTTTAGATGGAAATATTTTCATTTTCTCTTTGAACTATACAATACTCAAATCTTTCAGATACAAAATCAAATGACTCAACAAGCCTGCACATCGGAGATTACTATTTGCCTATTTTGGATATTATTTTGCTATTTAACTGCACAGAACTTTATTTCTGTATTTGCATAAGAAGGAAAGAGGAAAGGTAAGTTTGCTTATAAAGTAGGTATGTAAATAATAGGCCACATTACAGTTTTTGGAGATGGTCTGGCCAAACTCTCACTTGGTGCAAAGTACCCTGGAGAACATTGGTGGTAAGCAATGCTCCCATGATAAGGCTCTTCCCATGGGCACTTATTAAATGTGAGGCATTTACCTTCTTACAGCTGCCAGTGCTGGGGATGGGTGGTGCTGATGGAGCCTGGGACTCTCTTTCCTTCCTAGATGGAGTGCTCACTGACCTACGGTGGTCTTAAGGTCCCAAAGTGGGATTCAATTCAGGGCTGCAGGGTCACAGTGTCTCTGGGACTGAGTCCACAGAAGGGCTGGGCTGAATTATTCCTTTCTGAAGCACAGGCTGTGTTATAGTCTTTCAGCTTTAAATGTTGCTGATGGTCGCATTTTAGAGGTCTGTTCTGGCTCATTCCTAAAGACTTGATACAGCATTTGACCAGCTCGCCAGCTCTGAAACCATCTGGGCTATTAATTATTTAAACTTCCCTCTGAGTTTGGAGGGAGAACCAGGATGGCAGCAATTTGCTGACTGCAGCAGAAGAAACCTGAATGCTGTTGGTGGTCTGTTGACAGAAAATGGGAAATGCTGCATATTTGGGAAGGTGAAGAGACTCACCCAACCTGCCTGTGTGCTTAGAAAGGGTTAATTTGGTGTGGTGGTTCAACATAATTCGCAGTTATTTGTGTTGCTGTAGTGAGGAAGGAAACCAATATTAAAAAAGAAAACTAAATAATGTTTAATAAGCACCTATTCCCATAAAGAGAGCATCTGGAACATGGCCCACCTGCTAGACATTTATACAGTGCACCATGTATTTCCACATTGAGGGGTGATGTCACACGGTGGCTCTGCTGCTTTTATATAGACGGCACAGGTGCAGTTTAGTTGCTGGTTGTGGTGGAAGCCCAATTAAGGAGTGCCTGTGTATTGCATTTCTTTGGCTGCATTTTACTATTATAGGTTTAGCAGTTTAGTCATATTAGTGGTGGTGTGTGATTGAGGTTACAAGGGGCTACGTGATACCGTATCTTGCTAGGGGCAGGATTTTGGGGAATATTATTTAACTGAGCAGAGTAAGATGACTTCTTTGAGGTGTAAAAGAAGGGAGGCTTAAGCACTTCATTTAGACTTGTGGAGAGTCCTGTCCTGAATTAAACTTTTGACTGACCTACCTGTGACACCAGTACATTTTTTTGTTTTGAACATGGTTTGTGGTGACCTACTTCACTGGTGCCAGAATGGTCTGAAAAATGGTAGGAGCCAAGGATGTAAGAGAAATTCTCCCTAGTAGTAAATTGACATGATTGCAAAACTTATAGGGCTACTTATAAAAGTGGTAGAGCCAGGGCCATGGCCATAGTAGCCCACCCTGCTCAGGCACCTATGGCCTATCTCAACTTTAGATAAGGAAGTGTGTTTAGGAGCCAACTCTCTTTGGAATCAGCATCTGTTTGTTGTTTGTATTCCTGTCTTCCAAGGTCATCAGAACAATATCTCTGCTCATGGGTAACTAGTGTTAATTTTAAATGTTTGCACCCCATCAATGCTTGTCACAAATTGTGCTCTTTAAACCTAGACTTTGAGTTTTTCTAGTGAGGTCTCATGTCTACAGACTTAAGTTATTTTTAATTTACTCCTTTTTATTTACTATTGACTTTAGCTCCAGATAGTAGCACCATCATTTTTGATTCTTGGCAGCATTTCCTTTTCACATTTTACTTGACTTGGATAATTAATGTTGATGTTATTTTGCAATTTGCTTTCTGGTGCAACCAAGCAATACAAACAGTAACACTGCGTACAAGGGTAGCGTTCAAATCAATATAATAATAGCCTAAATTTGCGTATGTGTCTATTGTGGCTGTGTTGTTCAAACACAAATATGAAACACCTAAGGAAATCAAGATTATTATATACTGTGCTCCCTTCCTAGCTAGACCCCAGACTGCGAATATTTGTTTTGTAGAGCCCATTTGATCTTTGGGGGGCAATGCAAGGCAAAAGCTAAGCTTGCTCAATCACCCCTCCTTTTAATGTGCAGTGTGCACTCTTGTCCTATTGACAAATTGATTAAGTGCACAAACAGGAGGAAGGAGAAAGGGAGCAGAGCTGATCATGTCATTGATGATGTGACATAAACTGACCAGTCACTCTGGATAGCACTGCTAGTGATGCTGTTGACAGCCCTACCCCACCCTCCCTCCCAGATGCATGCTTACTGAGTCAATTAAAGGGAACGATGCAGGGTTAGGGTGAGGGTGACTCAGCTAGTCTAGAGCTAGCCTTTCATTTGACTTCCTCCCCAAGTCATGGATCAGGAGTCGGGGTCTGCTACTGAAAAATGTATTTGAAAGCCTTGTGGGGAGTATCAGACTAGGGAGGGTTGACTGTATATGAAGACAGTGTCAGCTGCTGACATGGGGGGGCTATGCATCAATGTGGAGCTGGGTATGCTGGGCCCTTCGTGGGTCCTGAAGTGGATCCCCTGCTTCACATGGGCAGGGGTTCTGGGAAGGCATGGAACAGTGATTGTAAATGTTTATGGGCGAGTGTCCAAAGGTTGCCACAACCCTCCCAGTTTGTCAGAGAGCTGGGGCAGCATGATAGGTGTGGTCTCTGTCATCC
This sequence comes from Neoceratodus forsteri, assembly GCA_016271365.2. NCBI lineage: Eukaryota > Metazoa > Chordata > Ceratodontiformes > Ceratodontidae > Neoceratodus > Neoceratodus forsteri. Next base: position 476,848,607 of record CM028135.1, read on the forward strand.
CACAACTTGCAGGACTACTATGTGAGGCACACAAATGATATGGCAGAGTTCCTGCTGCCATTTGTGCAACCTCTCACCTAGAACTCTGCACCTTTGTGAACAGCACGGAGTGCAGGCATGCCCCAGATATCCCCTGGGTGGGTGCATGTCTAGCTGTGCAGTCGGCCAGGAGATCAAGTGGAGAAGGTGCACACACACCTCCTGTGAATGCTGTGGGGTCTGCTGGACCCCAGTACATGGCATTCCAACTTATGGTACCTACATGCCATGAATACACAGCATGTAGGCAATCAAAATGTTTGTTCATAGACCCCATTGTGCCAGGTGGAAGGTTGGGGAAGTGGGATGGGGATGCTAGTTATATCTGTGATTGCCCCTCCCCAGCCTAAATTGTGGACTGTGTTAGTGCAGGGGCTATTAAATGGTGTGTTGGAGCGTTGAGATGGCAGGGCTATGGAGGGAGGGCTGGGTTAACAGCAGGTGTTGACTCCTGTCACAGTACTCAGCTTGGCAAGTTTTTTTTTGTTATTAATCTGTGTACTGTATATGGAAGGAAGTGAAGGCCATTAGGTTCTGGTAAAACACAGAAATCCACTCATGGGAGTGACATGGTGCTGCTAGCTGTAACAGAATCAGCAACCAATTGACAAAAAATGCATGCACACATACGTCAATGAACAAAACAGTCACAAACTGGATAGTGCTCACATTGCATTCCATAATGAGTGCAGTATCTGGCTGTGTATAGCAGGCATGTCTGGTCATCTCAATGTTTCAAGTCACTGTGCTTTGTCACAAGACTGACAGGCAGCCTGTAAAGCACACTCTTATACAAAGCATTTAAAGGTACATATACAGGAAACAAGCATACAATTTGGAAAAGTGCTCAGTGAAATTGATTAAAACACACATTGACACATTAGTACACACTGAGAATAAATCATCAAAAGATTGATCATGTTAAAATGTGGAATCAGGCATAAAATTGCAAGAGGCACCAGGAGGGACTCCAACCCAAGACCCAAAGAAAATAACCAAAAGTATCAGTTTTACGATATAATCAGTAGTATAGTATGCCATAACGCCAGCACCAAGGGGCAGTCTTGATCCTATCAGTAAGACTAGGAGGAGTTGTTGCTTTTAATTTTAAAATTCAGAAGTTACTCTCCTAGCAAGAACTGCCTCTTGATTCCCTAAACTGTCCCACAGTTGCTTCTTCTATTCCTGTAAAGAACCAATGATGGTCACCACATTGTGATGGACAGAGAATGTGGGCTGCCAGGACATAATCAAGGTTTTATACAAAATTGCCTTCATATGATAATCATGCTGCTTTTTAGCTTCATAGAAACACAGAAACACAGACAATGGTGGCAGAAAAGATCAAAGGTCCATCTAGTCAGTCCAAGTTCCCTATCTGCCTTGGGACCTATTGTTCATGTGGGGTTTATCCATCCCAGTCCATCCCACTGCTATTGATCTGAAACATCACCAAACCCTTCACTGTGTCCCAGCCATACTTGAACAGTCTTGGCACCCACCTCTTCCAATGCAGGACTATTCCATGGCTCCACCACCCTTTCCATAAAATAGAACTTTTGACATCCCTTTTAAATCTTCTCCCCAAAAGTTTCCTTTCATGATCTTGGGTTCTTGACTCTGCACTTCTGCAAGATAGTTCCCCACAGTTTACCTTGTTTATTCCCTCATGAACCTGAAGGTCTTTATCATATTTCTCCTCTGTTGTCTGGTCTTCAGTGAGTAGATCTTCATAGTATCTGTCCTGTTGTCCCTCAATCATCTTAATCACTTTGCCTTTCATTGTCTCCAGCTTGGTCCAGCCCTTCCTTAGGTAAGGATTCAAGATCTGAGCACAGTATTCCAGGTGTGGCCTCACCAGTGACCACTTAGAGACAGCAGTACCTCCTTTTTCCTGCTGTCAGGAAGCAATAATGCCCAACAGGGTGTGTGTCGTGCTGGGATAACGTCCGCCTCAGGTCGTTGGGCACGAGGCCAAAGGCCAAGTGTGTCCAACAACTGAGGTGTGACGTTATCCCAAACGACATCCTGATGGCATTACTGCTATTATACAATGGCTCATTGTTATACAGAATAAAAAATAATTTTAAAGATTTTTTGTGGCAAAATAGTTTTGTTTTTAAGAGAAGATGAAAGAATCAATCAAAGGCTCCATAAAATGCTCATCTGCAGGTTCACAATGAGGCTGAGACTAGACCCGTGATGTTGTGCTTGGATAACATCACGGGTCCAACAAGACGACCAATCAGAGTCCAGGATTTTTCTTGCCACTGTATAGAACGTCTTCCGATACACCCCAGCATCCTATTAGCCTTGCAAAACGTCTTGTTACACTAGCTTGATTGTTTGAAGGCATCACTAATGATGACTCCCAGGTCCTTTCCTTTGCCATAGTGCTCTGTTTAACCCTTCCCATTCAGTACTCTGTCCTGTCCCCCACCCCCTCCCCAAGGTCCATAACCTTGCATTTTTGGCACTGAATTTCAACTGCCAAACCTCTGACCAACTCTGTATTTTTGTCACTAATATTTTATTGAAATTTAGTATATACAACTATACATTCAAACAAAATGCATTGCTAAGGAAAACCAACCTTTCATGAATTTCTACAGATCAATAACATGATGTTTCATAACAAAAATAATCTTATTACATATACTTTTGCATTCATCTCTATTGCAACATATATTTGACAAACTTTACTAATGCTATATAGACATGAGAGAAGGCTATTATGAAATTAACCTATGTGCTGTCTGTTTTTTTAAACAAAGATCGTAATAATACTCCATTTCCCTTATCCCTACAAGTTCTAATCTAAAGAAGACTGGTCAACCGACATAGAAACTGAAATACATAAAGAAAGAAAAGAAGATGCCTCAATACTTGTGCAGTTTTTTAAACTCATAGGCCCAGATATTCAAACTCGCCGCAAAAGTGCGCAACAGCAGGAGCAAGTGCAAGTCCTCGTCCATGCACAATAAAGTGCAATATTCAAACACTGCGCGAGGTCAAGATGCACCTGCGGACACGACTGAATATCACGCCAACTGCCCCATAGCCATAGACCAACCAGGGATGTGCAGTGGTGCAGTTCAGATGTGCAATAGCACAACCAGGGATGCTCAGTGGAGCAGGGCAGCAGCGCAACAGCACAACCAGGGATGCACATGGACAGGATGCACAGGTGGACCAGCCATGCTAGAGATGGGCAGAGGCACACAGCAGAACAGACATCGGCCCCACACCCCATGCACTGCACAACCAGGGAGAGCTGGAATAACCACCAGCCCATGGATACCAGCAACAAACCCACAGCCAGGGCATGGTGTACCAGCACACCCCCTGGCAAGCTGTGACCGGCATACAAGGAGGTCAGGCCACCCCATGCCACACCATCTCACAATGCAGAGCACATCCTGCACCACGATCCCAGACACCCTGCCCAGGAGCAGTGCCCACCAGTGCAGGACACCCACGCGATGCCACCACCCCCACCGTGACAATGCAACTCTGTGCACCACAGAACCATGCAAGGCAGTCCCACCATGAGCACCCTTCAGTGGGTGGCAGCAGACAGCGATGCAGTGACTGCATACACAATGCCACCACACACGTCCCCTGAGGTACAGCTGAGAGACTGACCATGTTTCCGGCACACAAGGCCATGTGACAGGGCATGCCCTGGACCCCATCACCAGTGGCACAGCACCCTGCACACCCTCCCAAGGACACACCCGACCCAGCACTGGCCACAACAGCCAGCACAGGCACCCACAGTGGTGCATGGAAGTATGCACCACAGGATACAACACAGTGCATGGACAAACACCCACCCATACCCAAGGGCACACCAATACAGGGACACAGTAGCAGGTCAACCAAGCTACCAATGGCGTACAGTAGCTGGGTACACATGGCCAGCACCTCCATGGCACAGATGCCAGCCACCCTGCACAGGCACCATGAAGCTGTATGCCACCAGTATGTGGCCAGAGCACAAGTGACAGACAGTGGAGCACATCCCCTGCAACAAACACAAGCGACAGCATGGAGGTGGGACAACAATAGCGGAGGCCACAGTGCTACCCGAGGCAGACATGCACCATACCAGTGACAGGAGGCAACCCGGCATTGTGCTTGGTACAGTGGCTGTCCAGCATGGACAGCCACCACTGACATGCCAGCAGACTGTACAGTTCACAGACTTGCAGGTGTCAGCTGCACAGGCCATGGACAGTCTAACAGGGTGCCATGGACACAGTGCATGCACCATGGACCACTGCACACAGTCATCCAGTGCACAGGGAACAACACACAAACCACAGACAGTGACTGATAGCTAAGCCCACACCATAGGCATTCCCCTATGGACCACACATGCCCATGCCTGCACCACCCCTGCGCCATGCACACCACTGCAGCTGAGCACCTGTAGCCCACTGCAAATCAGAGACCACCACAGTAGGCATAACAAAACAAATATATATTTCTCAACGGTACAAAACAACTATTTACAGCTGTATACATATGGCGGGGGTGATGGCCACAAACCAGGTGGGGGTGGGTAAGGGCAGGGGTGAACAAATGGGACAGGGAAGAATGGGTGTGAGGGTGGGTCCAGGGGTAGGGTGTATTGTGGGGCATGGAGGTCTTAGCGGCCGTCCCGCTCCCGCTCCTGTGGCACCTCCTGCTTCTCCACCTCCGGACACCGTGCTGGTCCAACCTCTGCAGTACGTCCAATGATGCCCTTGCAAGCTGGAGTAGCTCCTGCATGGCTCTCTCCAGCTGCATCATCCGCCGTTCACCTAGGACAAGGGCAGAGTCAATAAGCGTGAATGTCCATCCCCTGCAGCCCACCCATTGTGCATGGCATACAGCTGTAGGACATGCCCCTGTGATGGTGTCGCACCACCCACAGTGATCGTGTCCACATGACCTGCCTACCAGGTGCACAGAGCGTCACGGACCACTGCACACACCACCACCCAAGTCCCACACAGCACCACCATGGCTGTACAGTGACATGGCTATACGGGTGCGAGCAGTGGCACAACCATGTACCTGGTGCACGCATGGACCACCAGCAATGCACACCCACACATGCAGTGCCACTAGACAGTGCTGACTGTACTGTGTGCGTTCACGTCACTGGTGTCAATGGATGGTGGCCATGCCCCACCACCTGCCCTGCAATGCAGCACGCACAGAATATCCTGGAAAAGGCACTCACCATCATCGGCCTGATCCTGGTGCTGTAGTCCCCTTCGACTGTCTTCCCGTGGCTGTTGAACATCTCCACCACCCACGCCCGGTGTCGGGTCCGGTCTGGCTCGGCACCACTCATCAGGGCCTTGGGTGCATAAATGGAGAGGGATTATCAGTACAATTCAGTATCAAAGATCTCCACCCCTGGGTGTGTGTGATCCCGCTCAGCCCAGCCATGCCACAACGCCCAACACCACCTCCACCACCAACACCACCAAGACCATTGCCCACACTGGATGGCCCACCCCCATGTAGTGGACACATGCCCACCGCGATACCCATACTGACACAACCAGAGTATGAATGGGGTACCTACCTGGTCGTGGCACTGTGCCTCTCCTGGCATGTGCCCGCAGGTGTGAAAGCCTGTCCGGGTCCCTGTGCTGGAGGTCCCTGCATCAGTGGCGACACTGCTTAGCCATGTGCCTGATTCCTGTGGCCTCCTCCAGTGCCACTGCCACCTCCTCCCATACTGCACTCCTGGCCCTGTCCTGGGTGCATCTCCAAAGTGCCTTAGCATGGGGCTCTACTATGGCCACCAAATTGGCCAGCTCCACCTGGCTCCAAACAGCAGCCCTTTTCTTGCCATCTCTGAAGCTGGTTGGAGTCAAAATTTCACTCGGAAGTGTGGTCCCCACATGCAGATGCTGCACGGTACAACGCTGCCATTCCTCTATTGCGCTGTCACCGAACAGCGTATAGTGGTGCACCCATGCGGACGCATGGTGCCTAGGGGGCAAAGGTCGCACAGGGTCAAGGGTCTCTCACACACGGACCGCCATAGCGCGATTGGGTGCCTGTGTGAGATGCCCTGTAGTGGCCTCACCATGCAGTGGCTCCACGGTGCCTACAGTGCCCGAGTGCAAGAGCACCATACATGTGAACAGCGCAGTAGCACCACTGGCACAATGGTGGCCGTGCCCTGCACTACCTCCCGCACACAGCACATCAGCAGTGTGGCGGCGTCAGCACCCCAGGCATGTGCTGTTCGGTGTCCACTGCATGCGTCACAGAACTGCGCCCCTTGCCTGAGCACATTCAACACAATTGCGAGGCGCAACAGCACAATATTCAGCTGGCATATGCAAATCAGCTCATCAGCGATTCAATGGCACAAATACTGCATTAGCATCCACTTAAAATTGTGCCTTGCCTCATTTGCATGCGTGTGCTACAGAAATGTGACATTGGGCTGCAGGGCCATAGTCTGGTATTGCAGTCTATTGTGGTGAGTTGCATACTGTTTGGGAGTGTGGACTGTGGTGTGTGAGAGATGCAGGACTGCAGTAGAGGTAACACCTGTCATTCCCACAGGATCAATGATGAGTGACCGTGAGGTGGAGAAGGAGAACAGAGGCGTGGGAGGAAGAGGAGGCCAAACTTCACCAAGGCAGAAACAGATGCCCTGTTTGAGGCCTACCTTGACCAGGAGCCGCTGCTCAGCAGACAGCGGGAACACCACAGGCCCATGGTACTGCGTGGGGAGAGGTGGCGTATGCCATCAACCAGAGTGACAGCCACCAGCAGTCCGTGCGGGAGTGCAAGAAGAAGGCGGGCATGGACAGGAGGAGGAGGAGGAGGATTAAGGATAAGGTGGCTGCCATCAGGGCAGCGGCTGCGACCAGTGGGAGACAGCTGGCTGTATAATGCCTGACCCCACAGGAAGAGCGGGTTGCTGGCAGCATGCATCATTGTGCCATCGAGGGTGTTCCAGGTGGTGACTTCCAGATGGGTGGTAGCCCGTCACTGCATGGTGGTCCTGATCTGTCACTGTGGGGGATGCCACAGGGTAGGGCAGATACATTAATGCTACAGTGTTCCCTTACAGCTCCTGAGCATCTACATGGGTCAGCGGTGGTGGGCTCATCCACTGAGGGCGATACCCTGGACACAGAGGAGGGCCCATCCACCTCCACAGGTGTCAGAGGGTCAGGATTACAGTGGGCACGCTTGGCTGTCTGGACTGATGTTGGTGGAGCAGGTGTGGAGGAGGCTCTGCCCGTGTCCCAGCATGCCAGCGTCCATGGATGCCAGCATGGTGCCAGATCCATCACTGATGATGATGGAGATCACATCATGGACAGTGATACATGTGGGCTGCAGGATGGCTGCACAGCAGGTTACAGCATGGGCATAGCCGTGGGTGGTGCCACCATGGAGGACTGCGTGACATTACAGTCCCAGCCTGTGCCTGTCTGCACCAGTGGGGCAGCACTGGTGTGTGTCCAGGGTAGTGGGGCTGTTGCAGACACTGCGGCAGCACTGTTGAGCCCTGGAGCAGCAGCCAGAGGGGCAGTGTCAGCAGTCGGCCAATGATGATGGGGACAATGTCAGGGGCAGCGTCAGTGCACTGCCTGTGGACATGCCAGGCATGGCCTTGGTGTTCAGTGCCCAACCTCAGGGGTGCTGCCCATCATGGCCATGAACACCATGAGGGACATTATGCCATCAGGCGGATGACCTCTTAGATGAGCACACCCGCACTCCATGATTCAGTGGATCAGCAGTTGCAGCTTGTGATGGCGGTGGATGCACTCAGTATGGTCCTGTTCCAGTCAGAGGAGCGGTGCAGCAGGGACACCGGTCTGCTCCTGGCAGGGATGGACGGCTGGCGGGAGGATGTGACTGCCGCCATTGACAGGCAGACACAGGCATTCACAGCTGTCATGGCCACAATGGGCACACAGTTATTTGCCCATGTGTCGCAGACACTGCACAGTGCAATTCTCCCAATCCGCGCCATGCAACACCATCTTTGTCAACACCGGTTCAGCTGTGGGCATCCCAGCACGCCTAGTGCAGGCATGTTCGGCGAGCTGCAGATCCCTACTCAAGAACAGTCACTTTCCCACAACGGAATCCCTGGGGACCGTCGGTGCCACCCTACGAGGCTGTTGGTCAGCCTGTCACTGCTGGCGGTCTCAGCAGGCCACCCATGTGTCTGTGATGGCCATGGCACTGTGCCGCGTGACTGTCTCCCCACCATGGCTATTGTCTGATGCTGCCCTGTGTGCAGTGTGTTGTTCAACGTGCAATGCATGGGTGGGGTATCTGGCCCTGCGCACACACACACTGTTCCATCTGCACAAACTCGCAGCTGCTGGCCACTGTGGCATGTGCATGATGATGCCTGCATTGCGCTGTCTGCCACTGTGCAATGGTGCCCAGCGTCTGACTACATGCACAATGACAGGCACGGGTGTGGTGATCTGTGGACATATGTGTGTTAGGGGTGGCGGTTGGGGTCGTCATGCCTCCTATCCTTTGTGCATGTCTTGTGTGTGTGTGTGTGTGTGTGTGTGTGACTGCGTGCCGTGTTAGGCCTTGCCCATCCCTGATGGCGTGTGCAGTTCCATGCTCAGCCAATTCCCTTTATTACATGCACCCTGGAGCTTGTCCACGCATGTTTGTGGGTTGTGCCTTGCCATTGGTAGTTGCACATGGCCCCATGACTTCGTGCATTGGTTGAAGTGCTCCTCTGTGATAGTGTCCCAGTGCAGCTGCCATCTGGATCAGTCGGGGTCCCTCCGACCAGGGGCTGCCCATCACCATCTGCACCAGAGTCCTCATCATCCCCATCGCTGTCCCCCTCTTCGACCTGTACAGCTATCCCACAGTCGTTGGCCATGTTGTGCAGCATGCAACAGCCCACAGGCCTCTGAGGGGCTGTACTGTGAGGCACCACCAGATGTGTCCAGGCAACAGAAACGTGCCTTCAGCATCCCGAACACCCACTCTATGACACTGCGTGTGGTGGCATGTGCATCGTGTAGCATTGCTATGATGGGGTCGCTGGCCGCTGGTATGGTGTGAGCAGCCGAGGATGGAGTGGGTATCCACTGTCACCTGTGTGTAGAGGGTGGACATTAGTCTGGTGATCAGTGTCGCCCCACCATGGGCCTCTAGGCCAGTACCCATGTCACCTCTGACTATGCCCCTCCCAAGATCCATGTCTTTCTTCGTGATTTGCATACTCACCCACTAGGTGGCCAGTGGGGATGTCCCCACTCTTGAACCTGTGGCACAGTGCAGACTGGTGCCAGATGAAGGCATCATGTGCTCCCAGGGTGCGTGACACAGACATTGGTTGTGTCCCCTAGCTCGCACACCACCTGGCAGTTGATGCTTGCATAGCCTTCCGATTTATGTATGCTGCACCTTCAGGGCCAGGTGGCATGCAGATGGCCACATGGGTGCAGTCAATGGCCCCGAGCATGCCAGGCATACATGCTACCCTGTGGAAATCTTTATGTGCTATGCGCTCCGCCAGTGTGCTGGGGAAATGGATATACTCCACAACATGTGGCAGCAGTGCACTGAGGGAAGTGTGTGAGTAGGCGTGATGCGGCTGACTGGTTTATGCCTGTTGTGTCCCTGTTGGTCTCTGGAAGGTACCCATGGTGAGCAGGCACATGACAGCTGTCACTTTTGTCTCCACTGACAGAGCATGGCTCCGTCATGTGGTGCCTGCATCACATCACTGCACAGCTCACAGAGCCGCCTCTGGATCGCCCAATTCAGGCGGTACCGGACCACTATCTCAGTGTCACTGTACAGCTCGAAGTTGGTGAGGGCTCGGTACTGCCTGTTGAGGCATACCACTGACAGGCTCTTCCACGCCGTGCCCCCTGCTGCCTGCCTTCTCACACCCCTCATTACTGCCTCCATCTGAATGGTGGCACTGGATGTTCCTGGCTTGTGTTATCCCCGCAGCTGTATTCCCATTCCCCGGCTGTCCTTTCTGCTACTCCTGCACAGAGAACACCCAGAATTGGACGTCCTACCACAGTCAGTGCCCTCAGTCCAATGTGGCACTTCTCCTTTCCTCCTGCACAGTGGCACAGGCTCCCCTCCTTCCCTGTTCCCGGTGGTTTCAGGTGCTCTGTCCTGCTCACTGCTACTGTGTGCCTGGTTGCTGTCAGCTCGCCTCCAAATCTGGCTTTCCTGTAGTGTTCTTGCACCTCTCTCTTATTCCTTTTTTTGGATCATTTCGCTATCGCACAACTTCCGTTTGCTCCCCTGTTGCACATGGTGCATGCTGCTGAATATCACACTGCACCATTTATTCATGGTTCTTCCCCTTCAGTTGTGCATGCATTCATTACCATTATACTCTTGCACATGCGATTTGGGGGCGCAGCTGCCTCGCTGAATATTGCACAATGGCACATTTTAGGACTTGCGGTGGCGCATGCCTGTTGCGCATGGTGCAACCCTTTTAATATCTGGGCCATAATGTATCTGTTCTGTCAACATTGCTACTCCGTGAAAAAAGTGACATTAAATACTGCTGAATTGCAGTATCATGCAAGCTATGTATATATGTTTCAAATTTTATGTATAAGAGAAGATCTTAATTTGTATTGTTTGTCCTCAAAATAATGTATATAAGGATCCTCACATGGCGAAAAGAGCTCTCCATTCACCATGAAGGAAATCAACAAGCTTTTCCATTTCAAGTATCTCCACGCAACCCTATCTCCATTCTTTAAAGACTGGAGCTTTATTGTCTACCTATAGCTTCAAAATAGAATTTTATGGAAGCACCTAAAAGTAAGATGGTGTTTATTTGCTCTTTAAACCACTTTTTTACTATTGATGCATGCAATTATATATGACTCCATTTCTAAGTTACTATTTAACCATGAAATGTCCTTAATGAAATTCTTAATGCCATTCCACAGCAGCTTAGTTAGCTCACTTTCCCAGAATACATGGGACAGGATTCTTTGATTCTTATCACATTTCAACAATTGTAAGATGCGTTTAAGCCCATTTATGTATCTGATATGACATATAATAAAAGTTATGCAATGTTTTGTATTGTACCATCTTCATATTCACAGTTTTAAATGTTTTGAGAGAAAGGGACCAAATCCTGTTCCAATCTCAGTCATTAATGTCTTTACCCATTACATTAAATCACCATATAATATTTTATATTATTAACCCTTCATTCTCTCTTTTAGAAAATTGTAAAGAGTGATATTTTCAGTTTCCTTTGATGCATTCCAAGACGTTATTAGTACTTTCATTTATATGCATCAAGCCACCCTTTGATGAAGTGTCCATGCACATGTAATATCAGTTATATATAGTATTCATTATCCTTATCCAGAATGTTGTGGGCTTTAACCAGTTCCCTAACATCAACAAAGTCATTGTTAGGCAGTATGTCTTTCAGTTTGGATATACCTTTCATCTCCATTTTTTTCAAGCACCAGTTCCCTCTGTGAAAATTAGGATTATGCCACAGTGGCTGCATTCTTGCTTTCTTCAACTTCATATTTAGTAATGTTTACCACTGATTTAACTGCCTGATGGAATCTGGTATTGTTTTATTATGAATTAGCATAAAGGGTTTTGCAAAAGTAAAGAGCTAATGTCAACATAATATTTTTATTATTCGCTCATTTCCATCTCCAACCAACCAGATATTTCTATGTTAAACTACTTAGATTTAGACCACTGCTATCTGAACAGCCCTCTGGGATAGATAATAATAAAATTAGGTAATTTCAGACCTCCATTTTCCTCTGACCTAGTTAATTTATTATAGGCCATCCTACTTATTTATTAGTGTATTTGTTTAGTTTAAAATTGGTAACCGGAAAGGCACATTGAGTCAAGGCTCATTTCCAGGTGTCAACTGGAGGAAGGGGTAGAGAAAAGCATCAAGCAAATACAATTAAATAGATGATTACAAGTAAGTAAAGTGCAAGCAAACAGTAGTGCAATGTGACTAAATGCTGCAAAATTTGCAAGTCAAGGATACCAGGAGCAAGAAAGCACTCCAAATTCTGGGACAACAATTAAGCAACTGGTAGACAATCATGGTGAAGAGAAATGGGAGGCATTCAACATTCCCAAGGAAGGGGTAAGAATTAAGGAGGGAGGGAAAGGCAGGTTAGGAACAAAGCTGACAGGTGCAGGAGGGAGGTGGGAGGAGTTTAAGCTGGTGTAAAGGAGGCTGGGAAGGGTGAGCTGGAGTGCAGAAGGGAGGAGGTTCCAAGAGAGGGAAGATGATAGGAGAAAGCTGACTGCCCAGCTGAGGAGTGAGGGTGGGTGAGAGAGAAAGTGCAATGATTCCTGGAATGAAGGAGGTATAAGGCAGATGGAATGGGAGGCGATGAGAGTGGATAGTATGAGGGCAGTTCCTCAAACCAGTGCTTAGAGATGAGAAAGAAGAGCAGTGATGCAGGTGACAGGAAGTAAGGAGGATGATGGATTGGGAAGAGTAAAGCATGCAATAATGGGTACGAGGAGGTGAGTTAGTGGCAAATGATAGAAGGCATTACAGAGCATGTCCAATCTGGAAAGGGAAGAGATGACAAGCAGTACTGTTCACCACATTAGCTTAGTCAAAGACTAATGACACCATTTCAGTAACGGTCTCCGGCTGACATGTGGGGACAAGCAGTTTTATTATGGTACAGGGCTCCACGTTTGGGGCAAAGTGTGGGATGGCATCAATGTGGGTGGAGAAGTAAGCAATATTTTCACCCAGCCCTGCAACTCAGACCTGTCCCACACCACCCACATGGTTTCCCAACAAACAACCAAGTTTAGCTTTAGCCCAATGTCCTCTAAACAGGTTGAGGACCTCTTAATTTCTCTGGACACTAAAACCACCGGAGCTGATCAGCTCAAACCTTTCTTTCTAAAGCTAGGACACCACTTTCTGACATCTATCACCCATCTTTTCAACTTGTCCCTTTATCAAGGGGTTCTTCCTTCCATTTGGAAAATGGTGCATATTATCCCTCTTTCTAAGTCTGGTGACCCATGCAACCTCAATAACTACTGGCCCATATCATTGCTACCCATCTTATCGAAATTACTTGAAAAACTGGTTAACTTACAACTAAGAGAACACCTGGAAACCTCCAACATTCTCAATCCTTTATAATCCAGTTTTAGACCAAAATATAGTACAGTATCCACCTTGGCTAAGGTGACTTATTGTCAAGTTGCACTTGACTCTAAAAAATCACATCAAGCGCAGTCTTTTATGGACCTGAGCATGGCATTTGACGCTGTAGACCATGATTTATTATTGTATAGGTTGTGCAACATTGGTCTTGACGCCATCACCTTGCAATGGTTCTCCTGCTACCTCATCCAGTAGGTAGATAACAATAAGTCAATGCCCACGGTGACCTCTTCCCCTTAAAACCTTGCAGAGAGGAGTTCCACAGGATCAATCCTGGGGCCTCTATTATTTGTGATTTATATCAACGACACTGATTCTAAAATCAGGACAGCAAATTCCACCTTTTGCTGATGACACAGTACTTACGTGCCAAGGCCACCTTGAGCTTGCATGCTCAGAGCTGCAGCAGGAATTTAACTTGCTACAATAAAACCGTCTTCTCTTGAAACTGTTGCTTAATGCAAAGAAGACTAAAGTCATGTTTCTCCTGCCTAGCCCTCAATAAATATAAACTTCCCAGGCACCAAGCTCCAGATCATGACCTTTCTGGAGGAACCACTTGAGGTAGTGGATAAATTCAAATATTTGGGATTTTGGCTTGATTGCCAGCTTTCATTAGTTACACATATTGAGAAACTGTCCAAAAGCTAAGACAAAGGCTAGGTCTATTCTTCCAAATCAAGCATCTGCTTAACATGGAGGCAAAAATAAGGCTGTTACAGACCACATTTCTCCCCTTGTTGACTATGCAGACTTTCTCTATAGCCATTGTTCCAGTGCTGCCTTAGCTAAACTGGATACACTGTACCATAGAGCATTAAAATTCATTACCAACGTCCCTTTCAAAACCTATCACTGCTCCCTCTATGCACAACTTGCTAGCCTTCACTTCACACAAGGAGCTTGAAAATGCCTCCATTTGGGCCTATATAGCCATCACCAATAAACGTCCTCTATATCTCTAGATCTACTCAAGTGTACTCCAGGCGATATTCACTCAGAAGTTACTCTTATATTCTGCTCGACATACCTAGGATATGAACTCACAGACACATCATCCCTAAGTCATGCTCTCCTACCATGTGGAATGCCCTCCAAAGTCTTTAAAACTCATGCAAATTGTTGGGTTGCACACCTTTAAATCCTTGCTGAGCAGCTCGTTGCAAGAAACTTGCAACTGTTATTCTTAATCTGAACCAAATTCTCCCTGAGGAACCTTTGTTGTACCACCTGTACAGCACTTATTGTTTCTATTAGTTGACTGTTGTTTTACTGCACTTATTGTCCCCGTACAGCCTGATGAATTTCCACGAGTTCTCCCTTTCTCCCCAGTCCCTCCTGTTTCCACAAACTGCACTTCAGAACTCTAATGTCCTATCCCACTGTACCTGCTCCCTCATCGGTATTTAGTTCTACACTGTTAGAAACAATCAATGAATGTATTTGTAATTGTACTGCCATTTTCAATTGTATAAGCGCAATGTCCTTAGTATATTTATATTGCTGTATTTGTATTGCCTCATCCTGTTGCAGCCTTCCAGGACCACCGGTAAATGAGTCTGCTCAATGGTGTTATTCCTGGTAAAATAAAATTGAATTGAAGTTGAGCCTGCTATCAAGCCACATAACGAGGTACTTATAGGAATGGACCACATCAGTGGAGAACCATCCAGAGTGGTGAAGAAAGGGAGGAGGTAAGCCTGGATAGTTTTGGTTGGAGCCAAAGGTCATGGACACAGTTTTCTTGGTGTGGACCTGGAGCTTGTTGACCTGAAACCAATTCAGAATGTTATGGAAATCATACTGGAGCATGACTTCAACAGCCTCAGCTGAAGGGCCTGAGGTGTAGATAACTGTCGTCTACATACATGTGAATATACAAGTTGACACAGGCCAAGGGAAGGTCATTCAGGAAGATGGAGAAAAGGACTGGACCCAGAATGGAGCACTTACTTCTTTCTCTTATTTGTCCATATGAATTGGTTGATACAGCTTTGTATGCTGAAGAACCACATTTTTTCAGCATACCACAAGGCAGCATCATAAAAATGAATAGAGTCCATAGTTAAATGTTCATTTTATGGTTTCTATACAATCCTAGAACCCTAGAGGAAACTTGTCCCACTTCTATAAGTTATCTTGCATTTGTTTTTAATTATAGCTACATTTTTAGTTATTGTCTTAGAGACAGACTTAAAAATCTTGATTCTTAGATAGTACAATCTTTCACCCATGTTATGTCTAGTTCTAGAATGTCTTCCTTAATGCACCTGTTGTTCAGTGGCATGAAGGAGGATTTTTCTCTATTTATATCCTGAGATTTTGCTGAATTCCTGATTATGTCCAAAATCTTAGAAACTGAGAATCACAGTACAACCCTGATTATCCAAACCATTTGAGCAGGTTCTGAATAGTTTGGTTAATCAGGCGTTCTGTAGATCAGGGCTGCCATTCATTTCAACGGGCACCTGGGTATTATAATGTCTGTCTGCAAGTTTGAACCAGAATGAAAGTATGGGACTGCAAAACTATTTATTCTAATATTGGGCAAGAAAACTATAGAGTATGTGCAAAAGTGCATATTTTTTTTTTTTTTATGCTTGTGCTTATACATGTACAGTATAGTACAGCACTATACTTTGCAGTGCAGTGTGTGTTGTGCGTATACATGTACAGTACAACACTATGCAGTGCAGTGTGTGCTTATACATGTACAGTATAGTACAGCACTTTGCAGTGTAGTGTGTGCTTGTACTTATACATGTACAGTATAGTACAGCACTATACTTTGCAGTGCAGTGTGTGCTTGTGCTTATACATGTACAGTATAGTACAGCACTATATTTTGCAGTGCAGTGTGTGCTTGTGCTTATACATGCACAGTATAGTACAGCACTATACTTTGCAGTGCAGTGTGTCATTGTGCTTATACATGTACAGTATAGTACAGCACTATATTTTGCAGTGCAGTGTGTGCTTGTACTTGGACATGTACAGTATAGTACAACACTATATTGTGCAGTGTGTGCTTGTACTTGGATATGTACAGTATAGTACAGCACTACACTGCAGTGCAGTGTGTGCTTGTGCTTGAACATGTACAGTATAGTACAGCACTATATTGTGCAGTGTGTGCTTGTACTTGGACATGTACAGTATAGTACAGCACTATACTTTGCAGTGCAGTGTGTGCTTGTGCTTTACTGTGATCAAGGGTACAAGCGGATACAGTTCTGTACTGATTAGGGTACAGGCTGGCACAATACTGTATGGTACCAAAAGAAGTATTTGATTGACTTCTGCTGTATCTTAGCATTTTAGCTTTGGCTGTAGCAGCCTGACTTCTAGGGTTTCTCAGCAGGAGTAGGTGGAGCAGATTGTTTTCAGGCTGTCTCTTCAGCCAGGATAGACATGTAGTGAAAGCTCAATAGGCTCATTGTCCTTAATATGGAGTTGTCTAAATAAAGCAATGCTTCAAGTGGCAAACCAAGCTACCTAAGGAACCTTTTACACTGGGGCAAACTGTTTTGTATCAGCTAAGAAAAATCATGTCAGCCATCCAGGCATTATGTTGGTTCTCATACTGATCAGGCAGGTTTTCACATTCACATTCTTAAAGTACCTTGGCTCCCTAGACTTTTTTCATCAGGAGGGTTGCACCCTGTGAGTTCCATAAGCATGGACATAGCCTAGTATAGTCACCCTGTCCTTTTGCTTCTTGAAACTGGGTGCTTTTTCTATATCATGTTGCAGGGTTTTGTCAGGAAGACACTTCCAATAAAGACGGTCTCATTAATATTGTATAGCTGATTGCTGACAAACTCTTCCTTAGCTATTATCTCATTCCAGGCTGCAGCGCCTGAATAGGGCAATCCAGGGCTGGAACCCTTGTGGTTCAGCTTCTCCTCACCGGCTGAACCCAGAAGACTTTCCAGCCTAGGCAGCTATGGCTGCAGCACCCTGAATAGGGCAATCCAAGGCCGAATGGCCACGGCTCAGCTTATACTCACCGCCAAACCCTGAAGAGCTTCCCACCCAGGCAGCTAGGCTGCAGCGCCCTGAATAGGGTGATCCAGGCCAGAACGGCTGTGGCTCGGCTTCCTCTCACCGGCCAAACCCAGAAGACCTCCCTGCCTAGGCAGCTAAGCGCTCATGGATCCAAGTGCAGCATTTCTATTGGCTAGTCTATTTACAGCTCTGCCCACTATTGATGGACTCCTAATCTCTGTTTTTCCTCGCTGCTGAGCTGCAATTTTCAAATCAACTCAGCCTAGCACTGCTTCTGCTGTATCTCTGACTTGATTTTCAGAAAAGGCCGATTCTGAAAAAAAAGTTTTAAATGTTTAGCTGTACCGTAGTAACTGTGGGGTTTTCACTGTCAGGGTTAAACACACAATCTGTACCATTGCATAGTTTCTGCTGGTATATTAAACTGACAATACTGTCACCTGAATTGAACTCCTGTTTAATTTTAACTGAGGGGTTAAACAAACTGTTTATGAACTGCTGCTCTATTTTTCCTGGCTTCCCTATCTTGCCCTGACTCTCTCACTCTTATCCTCCCCAACTCCCTAAGACCTGCGCTCAGCTGTTCCAAAACTTTCCTCCCTCAAACCTTTAATGCAAGCACCTTTCCTGCCTCCCTGCATTTTGCAGCCCCAGGCTGCCTATACCTTCACCCGACTTGAAAATCTCTGTCTCTCACACTACCTGCCCTCATCTTCCTCCTCCTCCTGCTGCTGCTGTTTCACATCTGCTCCTAATCCCCTTAGAACCACTCCCCTTGAGCTGACAATAGCCCTGAACTCCCTAGCACCTTCAGTAAACAGTATCTGCATCCCCCACTCTGCCATTTTCACACTTCCAGCATCATTCCCTTTGTCCCTGGGATCCCTGCCCTTGTCTACCTTGAGCGCCTGCCCTGCAGCTTCTCCTATAACTCCCTGAGCTAACACTGCCCTTCCCCTTCCAGGCTGAAGCACCCCTGAACAGGGCGATCCAGGGCCAGAACAGCTACGGTTCAGCTTCTCCCAATCGGCTGAACCCAGAAGACCTCCCGCCTAGTCAACTAAGGTATGCTATCAGATCCAAGTGCAGCATTGCTATTGGCCAGTCTATTTATGGCTCTGCCCACTATTGGTGAACTCCTAGTCTCTGTTTTCCTCATTGCTGAGCTGCGATTTTCAAATCGTCAACCTAGCACTGCTTCTGCTTTATCTCTGACTTGATTTTCTGTCCCCCCACCCTCCCCTGCCTTCTAGCAGAGTTAAATACACCTCATCCCCACCTTTCCTACCTTTTTTTATTTAGTTGTTTAACCAGGTATAGCACACTAAGCTGAAAGCTTTTACTGGAGCAACCTGGGAGCACAAGGAGGTTAAGTGACTTGCTCAGGGTCACACAGTATGCAAGTGGAGCTGTGGGATTCAAACCCAGGTCTGGTCTGCTGGATGTCACCAGATTTGCAGCTCAGAGCCTTAGACCACTCGTGCTCTACTGCCTTCCTCCTCCTTCCTCATATCTGGTTGGGAAGCCTACCTCTAACTGCCCATTCCTTAACGGCATACCACCTACACACCCTGTAGTGTTCCATAGTATGCACCTCCTCTCAATCATTAAACACCCTGCCCAGTAACTCATCTTGTCCTTAATTCCGCTCTCCCAGCCCCAATCACTCACTTGCCTCAGTCCCCGGCCCTGCTCTCTCATGTTCCCTGTACCATAACCGAACAAGGACAGGAGTGCAGCACAATTATCTTTGTGCTGAAATTCACACCAGATATTAAGGGTATGCTGCCCATAATCCAGCTGCTCACATGTGGTCTAATATTTCTTGTTCTAACAATCTCTCAGGACCGCTCACCCTCCAATGTCCTTACATCAACCAACCTGTGCTGTAACACCAACCTTCTCTGTGCCTATGGGACCAGTACATCTACCCTCGGTCCATTCCATGAGACACTTTTAGACATAGGGTCCCCCACAACCTGTCTGCATGGGTATTTGAGGTTCTGCTCCAACTGGGCTCAATTTCTTGCATTCCTCCCAGTGTTCCTCTCTCCTCTGGTAAAACACATGGGACTTAGCTCCACAGGAGATGCCACAAAGTCAACAACAAACTCGTTAAGGTATACCTCTGTAGAATAGCCCTACTGCTACTCTTGATCTCAGGAATATACATCCCAATCCAGGCCCACCCCCAAGAACGTCTCTGACCAAAGGAGTGCTAGCTCTTACCTTTGCATCTATCAACATTTGCAGCCTCCTTGCTAAACCTGATACCTTCGAGTTTGGATCACACAACACAACCCTGATGTGTTATCCATAGTAGAAACCTGGTGATCAACCAAGCGTGCCTGATGCCTCCATCACAATACCCAGATACTCAGTTTTTCAAAGGATAGGCTCTCCAAGCGTGGAGGTGGCTATGCAATTTTCATCAGAGACAGCTTGCAATTGCTATACCATGCCTTACCCAGTACTGGCAACAGTATGCAAGCCATCACAGTCAGGGTCTTTCTTGATGCGCATAATAAAGTCATCACTACCCTATTGGCTTACATCCCACCCAGAAACACTGACGCTGACCTTGAGGTTCTCATCAGTTGCCTAGGCTGTCTAAGCCCCAACTCTGAGATCATTCTACTTGGTGACCTTAACATTTATTTTATTTATTTTTTTTTGTTGGTAGTGCAAGTGCACTAGACAAATACTGCCTATTTTCAGGCACGACCGAGGAGGGGGATACAGATGAATGCCAACTAACTATGAACCAGATTAAGCTGTTGGTGGTATTTTTAGTGAATGAGGACATTTGGCCAGGACACCAGGGAAATTCCCTACTCTGTGGAGGGGAACCTTTGGTGGATGGATGCAAGATGGCCACTTCTGCTCTGACTTTGGAGGAGATGGAGTGACTGGGACAGGGGTGGGCCTCCTCCCCGCTCCCATTGAACATGAGGCTGTGGATTTACTTGTTGCTGTTCAGGATGCTTCTTTGCCTATGGAGTTTTTGACACAGTTGATGCAGGCTTGAGGATACAGTTAAGGTACCTACACAGTGCACTTTATTGAAGGAATCGAGTTCTGCACTTACTGAGAAGGAGCGTTTGCTGAATGAAGTGCAGGATGCAGCTGAGCGCTCCTCACGTCGTGAGCTCAGCTTCAGTCTGAAATTTCTGCTTTGCGTGCTGGCTCGACTGTTTTGGCTGCATCGACCTCCCTTAGTTCTGGGTCGTGGCATTGTGATGCAAGCGTTGATGCGCAGCAGAGCATTCCTGCCTCTCAGGTACAGTCTAGCCTGGCTCCTACACTTTGGACCGATCCTGCCTGTTTTCCTGACCAAAACTCGGATTCTGGTAGTCGGGAGGATGATGCGACTACATCACATGGCTTGGTTGTTGCAGCGGCGACATTTTTAACTAAACAGATGGGTATGACTTCCATTATTAAACAGAGCGAGGTTAGGTTGCACGAAACTGGTGTTTCACTGAGATGGGAGTACCTGGCTTGTGGAAAGGGAACTGTTGGACTTGGCCCTGCTTCACCTTTACCGGTATCCGACTTACATCTTTCTCCTGCTATTCAGTGTCCTCCTGCTGCACAGAGCTTAGATCCCTCTTTGCCTCATAATGACTCTTCCTGTTGGTCTCCTGAAAGAGAGATAGCTGCAGCAGGGTGGTTGCCTAGCTCTAATGGTACCTGGGTGCTGGATCCAGCAGATGCAGCAGTCACGACGCTACCACTCCTCTGCTAGTAACTCGGTGGCTACATGTACTTTATCTAGTACTGACTCTGTGCCTGCTACTTCTCAACAGTCTGTTTCTATTCCACCTGTTTCTGTGGTTACTACTCCAGCTGTCTCTTTATCTACTTCTGGTGTTGTTCCTCAAATAGCTGTTTCTGTCCCTGTGCAGGAAAACAAAAGGTCACCCCCATTTAAACTTTCTGATTTGTTTTCTAACAAGGGTGAACCTGCCTCGTAGGAATGCTGTACATTTGATTTATAAGGGGTTTGGAGGATTTACCTGATAAACTCTGTATTCCCAAAGTTTTGCTAAAGGGTCTATGAAGTTTTGTCTGCTGATATTTATGCACTGATTCATTTGGGTAATTCTAACTACGATGTTAGTTTCAAAATCCCTTCAGGTTTGAGGCGTTTTGGTCTCTTTTCCACATGGTTAGAATTCTCCACTCTGGATACCTTTTTTTGTGCCCCTTACCAAACCGTCTGTTAAGTTAATTCGATCATGTTTTGTAATGAAGGAGTACATATTGAGGATATCCTTTTCTGGCTGCATAGAAGATGTGAAATACTAGATAAACCTGTACCGATTCTTGATAGTGAACAAATTTGGAATGGGGTTGGAAAATTAGGGTAAAACTTTTGCTTCAAATAATGGCCCTCAACATTTGCCTAATAGTTTTTTGGGGGAAGGATAGAGGGAGTTTATTTTATGTTGGTCAGCCAAAATCCTGTTTTAAATGTGGTTCTAGGACTCATCTCAATACAGCCTGTGACACTCCTCGCTGTTCCCATTGTTCTGAATTTGGACATTGGCTGCCACATGCCTTAACCTGTTTAAATGAAATTTATGTGAACAGACGGACATGGCTATGCTAAATGTCCTTGGGCATCCCATAATAGGGATGATTGCCCTTCACATGAAGGCTTGATTGTAGGAGCTCAACATGCTGAATCTGACCCTGTCCCTCCCCTATTGGTGGAGATTCACTTCCAACAACCATTAACTAGGTGCATCTTCTTAAACAGTTCCAGACATGGGTTCGAGTGCTCGGTTCCAGCTGCTTTGCCAGCTGCCGACCCTACATTCCTCAGTAGTTCCTGAGGTTGTCTCATTCCGTCGCCTCTGATTTATCTCTGTGTGGCAGGTCGGAGGATCTAGAGAAGCCTCCTTCTCCATCACCAGTGTTGCCTTTTAAAAGTTCATTGCTAAAAATGTCACAGATTGGGAAACCTGTTCCTGCTCGGCCGGTACCTGTGGCCTCTACTAGTGGAGTTGTTTCTGAATCTTGGGAAACTAAGTAACAGCTTTGCTGTTTAGAGATCGAAGGATGAATCCGACGGTGAAGACTCAGATCTTTCTTCCAGGGCTTCTGTGATTACTGATACTTTTCAGAAGGTGATGATGGTGAAATAACACAGGTGGAGGTCTACCTAGATGCTCTCAGCGTGAGACGTGTTTCTAAAGTCTCATGAGGCTAGTATGATCCTGAAATATTGTTCTCCTTTCTTTGTTTTCTTATTATGGCTTCTTTGACATTTACTACTACTAATGTTAATAGTATTAAGAATCACAGGAAGATGGTTACTACTATGTCCTGTTTACATGGCTTACATGATGATGTGATTTGTCTCAGGATACATTTAAAATCTCTTTGCAGTGCAACACGCACGTAACCTGTGGTCTTCGAGGTGTCTTTGTGGTGAATGGGAATCCCTTGTGAAGGGTTGGGGTACTTTTGCCAATCCAGAATTGAAAGTATCAAGGATGGTTGACATTTCTCAGGGACGAGCATTGTTGCTTGATCTTAATTTTGGAAGGAAAGATTTCGATTAATTAATATTTACACTCCACAGACCAAGGCTCTATGTTGTACTATTACAAGACATTCAACCCTATTTGTATACCTCTAAGCACTAGTTTGGGCTGGAGATTTTAATTGTGCTCTTAGTACTAGGGATAGAGGTATGAAGACGCCCAAATTGTTTTGTGATTCTCATAAATTAATGCAGTTATTAGATACTGCCCAGCTCAAAGATGCATATCGTAGTGTCTATTCTGAGGGCAGTAAGACGTTTTTAAGAATACATTATCCACCAGGATAGATTTTATTTTCTTTCTGTTGTTTTACAAGTTAATAAGGTGGATTTACAGGTATGGGAATTTTCTGACCATAAATCTCTGTTTGCTTGCGTGGGAAGGTATTCCAAGATGTAAAAGAATGTATGGAGATTGAATTCCTCCTTATTGAGTGAGGAACCTCTTCAACGATCTTGGAAGTTAGAATTACAGGCTAGGCTTTCTGTCTTTGACTTTTATGAAGATGCTGCTTCTTGGTGGGAAGATTCTAAGACGGACTGGAAGACTTTTTCCAGACTTACTCTCGCACCAAAAGCACCATAAGTATCTGGAATACTTACGTCATAGAGCACAGTTACAGAAATTGATCTCTTTGACGGAAACTGAGGGGTGTGACTATAGTACTCAAATTAGAAATGTTAAAAATCTTATGATGAAATATAGGTATGATAGGTCAAAGTCTTTAGACCATGAACATTGATTTGGTCTGAAATTGCACAAAGGAGCTTTAGATCCCTTTCAAGATTGCAAAGACAGGGTTAGTAAGCGTATCATTTCAGAATTACAAAATGAATCTGGTGACTTGGTTAAGACTCCTCGGCTCTACTTGAGATAGTTGGATGTTATTTGGAATCTTTATATCAGAAGGATGACGGGTTCAGTGCAGATTGATAGATTTTGATGGATTACAAATACCACAATTATCTGTTGCTGACGGTCAGCAGCTGTTGAAACTATTTCTGAATCTGAGGTTAGGATGCTATTTTCTCATTGAATGTAGATTCTTCGCCAGAGTACGGATGGGTTTGGACAGATTTCTACGGACCTTTCATGGATTTGGTTCCAATATTGACTGTGGCGTTTTCCCAAATGTTGTCTACTTCTCGATTGGCTCCCTCAATGAATCAGCGTTGGTGGTTTTACTGTATAAAAAAGGTCTGAAAGCGGACTTGAGTAATTGGAGAACATTGAGTTTATTGAATACAGATTTAAAATTTTAGTAAAATTTTTGCATAGATGTTCTTGTGGATAGCTTGATAAGTCCCTATCAGGCGTGTTCCATACCTGGTAGGACCCAAAATGATAATTTATTATTGTTACGAGAACTTTCTCTGCATTTCAGTTAGGTTCACTGGAAGTCTCTTGGTCAAGACTACTTAGTCTTGACCAAAAAGCTTTGATTGTGTTTCTCATGAGTTTTGTTTTCTGTCTTACGTGCATATGGTTTGCCACAAGGTTTTATTGATTGGATACGGTTATTGTATCATTCCGCTTCCCTTCTGCGAACGTGAATGGATGGATTGATACTCAGTAGCGGTACAGAGGGTTTGACAGGGATACCCTTGAGTCCAGTCCTGTATGTGTTTTATTGATGTGTTACTCGTCTGATTAGTGTTCATGATGGTCTGGCGGGGTAAGTATTGCAGATGGAGTTGTGCCTATCAAGGTCCTTGCATATGCTGATGACTTAGTTATTTGTCTTTCAAAGGTTACGGAAGGTCCTATATTGAGTAATGTGCTGAAACTATTTTCTAGTGTTTCTGGTTCAAAGATTAATTATGAGAAAAGTAGGGTTTTCCTATGGTACCTCTAATATCCCAGACACGGTCTCCTTGCTGATGTTTTAATTTCTAAAGCTCTGATACCTATTTTAGGAATAGAATTTGGTGATGGTGACATATGCGTATACCAATTGGTCTCATAAATTGTGTATAGCTCAATCAAGGGTAGCGAGTTGGAAGGGTAAACAAATCGCTAAAGCGGAAATGGGTGTTGCTTATTAAAACCTTGTTGTTACTCTATTTTTGTATATTAGTTATGCGTTTCCACACGATGTCTCTTTACTTCCTATATAGTGTTTTTCCAGGCCTTTTGGGGAAGTAGACTGAACCCATTAAAGAGGCTTCACTTATAGGAGTATTTGACAAGGTGGGGTTGGTATGGTTCATCCTGTGGCCTTTTTCTTAGTGTTTTTTCTTACAATTTTAGTCCTCTACTTAAACCTGGTATGAAGGTTTGGTTTCCTTTAGTTCGATTATGGTTTTGGTTGGAATGCCTCTGTGGAAGCAGGGCAAGTCGACTTCTTTGCTCGACTTCTCCCATTTCCCAAGTATTGCATGGAAGCCTTTTGTCTTTATTGAAATGGAAGATCACTGTTTCTTGTTTGGAAATGAAGACTAGGAAGCAGTTATCGATTCCATTGTTTTAACTGATTTCTCTGATATTTTGACCTTTCGGATTGTCCTCCCCAGTCTCAAGATAGAGTTTTATTGTTACTCTCCGTAGCGGTTACCTGACTATATATGGGATAGTGTTTGGTTGGGGTCCTATGGCAGCTTACCAGTGGGTAACACGCACAAACATAAACAGCTTAGTGAGAGGCGATGTACCAGTGAGTCATGTGATCATTGTTAAACAGCAGGAACATCTTTTTGGATTGTCCATATATTAAATCCTTTTGGGTTTTGTTAGCTACTCACTGGAATGAGCCTCTCTTTCAGTCACTTTCTTATAGGACTCTAATGTATGGTACAAATGGGGTGAATGGTCCGTGTATCCTGCTGACACTTTACTGTTGTTTTTTGTCATTCGTTTTTATATTTGGCAATCTAGGTGTTATTGGTCACTCAACAACATATGGTTTCATTTGAGGAGCTTCTTTTCAATATTAAGTCTACTTTATGGAAGATTTATGATCTGATATGACTATCTATGGCCATGTTAAATGTTCCTCTTTATGGTTGCATTGTGAAAAATGGCTGACATGAGTTCCTTTTTCAGTTTCTTCTGTTCAGTTAGTTCAGTTATTTTTGCTCTGTTTTGTATGTATTGGTTTATGTATTTTGTATTCCTTGCTTGTCTGGAGTCCTCTTTTCAATAAAAATTCACCTACTCTTTTCGATAAGTGCCTTGGGATCTTTAACATCCACCTGAACTACCATCAATTCAGTCAGATGGGACCTCGGTTTAACGTCTCATCCAAAAGGGCACTTCAGAAGTGCAGCACCCTCTCATGCTGCATTACAGTGTCAGTACTGGGATATTAGCCCAAGTTCCAGATGTGAGAACTGAACCCACAGCCCTCTGATCTCTCGGCCTCAGAGGTGAGTGTGCTACCTACTGAGCCACTGACACTGCGACATTAACTGGCTCTCACCTGATTCAGATCCTTTCAAAGATGCTGTCACTGCTCTCGACTTCCTCAGCTGGTTGAATCTCCCATATGCATGAATTATAAGACTGGTACCAGCACCCTTCTGGAGTGGGTTCTCTCAAATCATCCTGGATATTTCAGATACCACTGTCCTCCCGGACTGCCTAAGTGACAACTCTCCTGTCTTGTTCTCGTGGTCCAACAAGTTCTCTAAACCCCCAGCCAAAATAACAACAAGCAGGGTCCTACTCAGCTGCCTCCTTGAATTACTGAAGCTGACCTTTACTACACCGACTGGTCTGTTATCTACTCTACCAAGAATGTGGATCAGGCACTTGACCAATTTATTTCCCTTTTCAACACTGCATCGATAAGCATGCCCTCTTAAAACAAAGTCAAGGTCTCTCCAACCGTTGTCTCACTTGGGACATTCTCAAACTCCTTAAATCCATGACTGCTTGTGGCATAGGGCACATGACTCCAGTAATCAAGCAGACATACAGGCATACAAGAAGGCTAGAAATGACTACACTAGGAAAATAAGGGTAGCAAAAGTTTGTATTATAAGGATGCCCTTGCTCGATCTTGGAACAACAACATACAGTTTGGAGCAATCTCAAAGATGTTACTGGTAAGGACCCCAAAAAAGCTCCTGCATTGATGGGCTCCCCTCCCTCAACCCCTAGTTCATCATGACACATTTAATAATGCATTCACTGACCTCAGTGGTGTTCATCCCATGATTATTTCAACACCCCTACACATAGTCCCTGTTCCGTAAACTGAGCAGCCCCAAACTCACCCATCTTTTTCCTTCAGAACTATCAAAGTAAATGAGGCCAGGAAATATCTCCAGAAGGTTCTGGGCAAAGAGCGGTACAATAGCAACACCTTGGATCTCAAGTTTGTCTCCCTCACCCTGGAAGAGGTACTGGCACCATTAACACATATCATGAACCTTTCCCTAAGATGCTCTAATTTTCCTCAAAATGGAAGTCTGCGGTAGTTACCCCTGTCCACAAGGGCAGTGACCACACCTCCCACAGAAACTACAGACCAATTTCCATCCTACCCCCACTCTCTAAAGCCCTGGAGAAAATAGTTGTTGACCAGCTTGTTGATCATGTGGGAAAATATCAACTACTCTGCCCCTCAACACCATGGTTTCAGGTCCAGGCACAGTACCACCACTGCCCTGCTCGAATTCACTGGCTTCATCCATAAATCCCTCAACCAAGGTCAGCTGATCAGTGCAGTATACATCAATTTAACCAAGGAATTTGACACAGTTAATCATGTCATCCTGACTGAACTAGCCATTCTTGATCTCTCACCTGAATCTGTTGCTTGGTTCAACAGCTACCTCCAAAACTGTTCACAGCAAGTAAAAACAGGTACTGTCCTCTCAGACAGACAGTCAGCCTGTTCTGTCTAGAGTCCCTCAAGGCTCTATCTTGGGACCCCGTCTGGATCAGTGCATTCCTGAATACCCTGCCCCTCTCCATCCAGGGACGTGTCCTCCTCTTGCGGATGATGTCATCCTGTTCTCCAGTGGCCAACACCCCAAAGCTCTCAAATCGAACTTCAACAAAACTTTGCTGCTGCAGAAGGATGGTTCAGCAACCACAAATTAATCTTAAACTATAAGAAAACACAAACACTGTTATTTTCCAACCTGCAAAGCAAGCATAGACACTACCCCCTCTCCATAGTAAATGATGCTGGAGCCCCCTGGAGCTAGTCTCTAACTTTAAATATCTTGGGATCATGATGGACAGTACCCTCTCATATACTAAGCATATTGACAATATTACCAAGGCAATTAATAGGTGGATAGGGCTCCTGCATAGGTACAAGCATTGCCTGACCCCACAGCCATCTGCATGGCCATTCACAGCTCAGTGGTATCGCTGGTAGACTATGTGCTCATCATCTATGGATCAGCCACTGATGTGTCTCAAGCACTTAAAAATGTCACTCAACAAGGCCTGCCAATTCCTCACTGGTTCAGACCAGCTGACCCATACCTGTGACTTGTACTCACAGGCTAATTGGCTACAAATTAGTAGCAGACTTTCCTACCAGACCTGCCTCATGGCTAAGAAAGTCAGCTGTAGTCTTATTCCCCGGGGTTCAGGAGCTCCTTACCACAACCACTGAATCTCGGCACACAAGAAGAGTTGCTCCTCTTTTAAGATCCTATGGTATCGCACCTTACATGGTCAGAGGTCCTTTGCCTACCATGCCCTCCTCTAGTTCAACTCCATTACCTCTGACATATCATCTGCCAAGACCTTGGGTGCCTTCAAAGGATGCTAAAAGCAGATCTTGTATTCAAGTCCAGTTGTGACTGCTACCGCTACCCCATACTGGTATTAACATTTTTGTTACTTCCTGGCACCCTGCCCTTTCTTATCAGTAATCCCATACACCCCCTGTCCCCATCCCCTCCCCTCCCTGCCTCACCACATTCCCTCTCAATCTTGCACTCTCAATTCAGGTAACCACCCCTTCTCCTGGGACTGCCCCTGATATATACCTAGGCAGATGCATTCCAATGGCCTGCTCTCTCCTCAACCATCTTGCTTTATAACTTGGTCTCTGGGGCTGATCCTTATTCCCCCAGGACCGGAGCATCTACTGTCAGTTCACCCATGAGGACACTCTCTCCATCAGCACCTCCCATAATATTTATCCTGTTCACTCTGTACCATACCCAGCATTTGCCACCATTGAACTGCCCTCCTTTGCCTCTTTATTAACAGATGAGGCCTTTGGGCGATTCCAGTTTCTTCTACCTTTTCCTCCCTGTCCTCCTACCCCTTTTGTTGTTATTTCTGTTCTTTGTTTTCCTTTCTAGCACTTAGTTATTAGGGTTCATACCCTAGTGCACTTAGTAACACACCAGAATAACCCGTTCTGCATGTTATTGTCCTGTCCCATACTTTTGTCTAAGAATTACTCCACCTTGCAATGTATCTAGTGTTGATGTTGCTACTGTAGCTATCCTCCATAACCACTCCTGTTAATCCTTTAGATCTCCACTGTTAATTGACAAAGAACCCTCAGTGCACAAGCACTGAATGGTTACCAAAGGGCATTTGCCGGGAAGCCAAGTTTCAAAGAAAACAAAATCACACATACCCCATAATGCAAAGCATTGTGGGCTGTATATATAAATCACCACAGAATATTATGCTGGTTCAACTGTTAATTGTTCTTTTCATTGTTATTTGATGTGTAACCTATGTAAAGGCTCTGCTCAAAGGTGTAATCTGAATTATGATTAAAAACTAGCTGCTGCATAAACTGTACCACACCCTCCTCGGCAGTGCTAAGCTTCTCACTACATAACTGCAACTGCCTGGTTCCATGAAATTTCTTGAACCTATACAGCCATCCCTCACTTGCCACAAAATTAGGCTGGCCCCAAGTTTTGATTCAGAGCAGTGCTTTTTCTTTAACCACGGTTCCAAAATTGGCATTTCTTTCTCCCATTCTTGGCGGAACTACACATGGACTGCGAATCATGAGCATCATCCTGGTACACCTTCATATTCTTTCAGTGCTCTATACCAGTTATGCCTTCCATCATCAAAGCAAACTCTGAGTTTTTGTTTGGTGTGAGAGATGCCACTGATCACAGATTCACCAATTCCATACTCCACAGTGAGGCACACAGTACACTCGCTGTTCTCAAGCCTCTCAAGAACATGAAGTTTGGTGGGGAAGATAAGGACATTACATTTCCTCTTCTCTGCCATTAGTGTCCAAACTTCAAAGTTTACAGTGTGAAGCAATACCTGAACAGCAAACTGAGGAGCCAGTGGCTGGGTGACATTCTGCAAATAACAGTAGTGCTATGTGATTGGGCAAATAGGCTGTGATTTGACAGCTCCACAGCTGGTATACTGTACATCTGATTGTGGGATTATATAAGTGACTGTAGTATAATTTGATCACTACCTCATGCAAACAGCTGATCAGATTGAAAAGTCAGGTCCTGGGTCAAGCGTTCATTAGACAGAGGCGATTCGGACTACCGAGTTCATTAGATCAAAGTTCTACTGTATTTGGTACAGCAACAGTGAGCAAGACATCATCTGCGTATAAGGAAATGACCAATTCTTTTTTAATTGATGCAAATACCTTTGATGTCTTCAGAAGATACTAGTCTCCTTACTAGAGGGTTGATTAAGAGGTTAAATAGCATGGGAGATAAAAGACATCCCTGTCTGGTATCTCTTTGGGGACTCATGAAATAATGCCATTCCTAATAGCTGCAGATAAGGAATTTTTGTATGGTAATTTCACCCATCCTCTGTAAGATTCAGGGAATCTATTTAACTTTAACACTTGTATTATATGAGACACTTTTCTGACCAAAATTCTGTTTGAATTGATCTGGAACCTCTGGTAATGTAACTCCTTGACAGAACTCTAATAAATTCCTATTGTTAGGTTTGGTTCAGCGTCATATAGGTTTTCATAAAATCAGAGAAGTTTGTTGTTCATTCATGTATGACCTGTAATTATTTCTCTGTTTTCTTTATTTTAAGTGAGATTATGTTAGCTGAGTTGCTGTTTTGTTTTAATTTTATAGCTAAAATCTTGGATACTTTAGGACCTGAGTCTACATAGTTGAGCTTAGAGCACTTGATTGCAAAATCCACCTCTCCCTTGATTATTCCATACTACTCTGTCTTTAATTTAATCCACATATTTGAGGTTTCTTGGAAATTGTCTAATGCTGATTTATTTTCTAGTGCTTTAATTATATTTAGAAGGTCCTCGATTTTCCTTGCAGTTTTGTTTTTAATGACAGACCTTGTGCTAATAAGATATCCTCTGATCCAACATTTTAAACACTCCCAAGTCTCCTGTGCCTCATTCATATCCAAATACTGGCTTGGGTCCTTTCCTTCCTACATCTCATCACTTCTCTCCCTCATTCTCTCTGTCTCCTGCTCCTCCACTTCAGGGATCCTCACACCTTCACCATTCTCACCCTTGCACCTCTGCTGGGCAGTCAGCCTTTAATATCATCTTCCATAACTTTGGAACCAACTCCCCTCTTCTGTCTGCTTACTGCCTACATAGAAACATAGAAGTTGATGGCAGATAAGGACGCAAGGCCCATCCAGTCTCCCTGCTCTTTTTCTACCTTATAAATCAGCCATCAGCCTTTGCTCTGTCAATGGCCCATCTATTCATACTCATCTGTATTACTCCTGTATGCCTATCCCATGCCTGTTTGAAGCCCTGTAGTGTATTCATATCCACCACTTCCTGGGTAGGCCTTTCCATGCATCCACCACCCTTTCTGTGAAAAGAATTTCCTCACATTACCCCTTAATTGGCCTCCCTCTAATCTCATGCTGTGTCCTCTTGTCCTGCTATTTTTTTATATTGAAACATGTTAGACTCTTTCACCTTGTTAATGCCCTTAAGGTGTTTGAATATTTCGATCATATCACCTCTCTCCCTCCTTTGCCCTAGGGTATACATATTGAGCTCCATTAATCTATCCTCATATGTTTTCTGATGCAGTCCCTGCACCATTTTGGTTGCCTTTCTCTGGACTCTGCCTCAGTTTGGTTAATGTCCTTGTGAAGGTGTGGCCTCAGTACTCCACGCAGTACTCAAGATGGGAGCCTAACCAGTGTCTTGTAAGTGTGATTATTACCTCCCTCTTATGACTTGTGATACCCCATTAATACATCCCTAACATCCCCCTAGCCTTACCTACTGCTTTAGTGGTCTGCTTGGATGATTTCAGGTCATTGGTGATGATGATGCCAAGTCTCTTTCTTCCCTTGTGACTGCCAGCAACTCCCTCCCAGCCTATAGGTGGCTTCAGGGTTTCTCTTCCCTATGTGCATGATCTTGCACTTCTTTACATTGAACCCCAGTTGCCACTTTTCTGACCATTTGCTAGTTTATCCAGATCTCTTCTCATTCTGCCCACCCCATCTGGATCATCTACTCTGTTGCAGATCTTGGTGTCATCTGCAGACAGACAAACCTTACCCTCCAGTCCATCTGCAATGTCACTGATCCCTGGTTCCCTCAAGTATCAGCTGAAACTCCTTCCCTCCCCATGTTCCCTCTCCTGACTGTTCTCCATGCAATTGTGTCATACCACAATGTAAGTATGGCTGAAACACCCAGATTGCAGATCCTCCCTTGTTTTCTCATTTTGCTCTTACTCCCATATTAATCATGTTCTCTGATCGTACTGTATTATAACTGCAAGCTGTGTCTGTGCTCTGTATTTTGTATCCTCTATCCTCTTCAACCAAGTCATACCTGGAAACAAGCATTGGCTCAGGTGCCTTTCCCAGTCACCAATTTTCAAATAAATAAGTCATAGTCAAGAAGCGTCATCAGGTTTTTACCCAGTGGGGGAGAAAAGGAAGGAACATGATTGGGACCTTTAAGTACTTGAAAGAGGTGGATAAGGAGGGTCTCTCTAAGCTAGTGGCAACCATAACATGAGGGGCACAGTCTTAAGCTGCAGGGGAGGTTTAGGAGGGAGGTCAGGAAGCACTTCTGCACAGAGAGGGTGGTGGACACTTGGAATGCATTGCTGGATGAGGTGGTCTCATTGAAGACAGTGGACAGCTTCAAGAGAAGCTGGGACAGGTGTAGGGAGATGGTAAGGATCATGGGTAGGGAGAATGGGAGGAGTGGGGGCATTTTTAGGGACAGGACAGTAACTCAAGCTACGGACCCTGCAATATGAGCAGATTAGATAGACCAAATGGCCTTCTTCTGCTGGCTTCTTTGTATGTGCATAGAAATTCTGCTCTCTTATTTTAAATTTGTTTTACCCTTTCTTCATTATCTAATAAAAAATTATTGCTCTTCTATCTTTTTGTGCACTCTGGATCAGACATTTCTTTGAATGTCATCATACTGTAACAGCAATGGTCTGATGTCACCTGCACCTTAATCTCAGTGGTTCTTATTCTATACACTGTCTCTTTTGGAATAAATGTATATAGTCTAATTTAGAGTCAGTGATTACATTGTCTGGGAATATAACCAAGGTGGTGTGGAGGAACAGCAGGCAAAGCTAAAGAGGGATATATTGAAGGTTACAAACCTGTGCATCAAGCAAGTGAGTAAAAGTAGGAAGAAAAGAGACCACTATGGTTCTCAGAAGAGCTGACTGAAATGGTAAAAGGCTGAAAGGGTAGCATTCAGAAGATATAAGGAGATGCAGAGGAAGGTGGATAGGAGGTATGTCAGGAGAAACAAAGAGAAGCAAGGAAAGCAGTATGGATCACAAAGGCACAAATTGAAGAAAGTATAGCCCAAGCAGTAACAAAAGCGACAAGACATTTTAGGTATATAAAGAAGAGGAACAAGGGAGGAGACCAGGAAAAGGCAGACATACTGAACAAATACTTTTGTTCAGTGTTCACTGGAAGGAGAAAGGAGGGACCACAAAAGTAACAGGAGCTCTGAAAGGAGATGGACACTAGTCCTTTTAGAGGAGAGAGTCTTACAGGACTTGCAAATCTGAAATGGCACAAGCAATGGGCCCAGACAGGGGACATCCTAGTGTATTGAAAGAGCTGAGGAGGTACTTGCTGCATCTCTGACAGTCCTATGTAACAGTTCACTAGTAACAGGAGTGGTTTCAGAGGATTGGATGAGGGCAGATGTAGATCCCTCTTCACAAAAGTGGTAACAGGAGGAGGCTAGCAATTTTAGGCCAGTCAGTCAGACATAAGTGGTGGGAAAGTTAATGGAATTATTACTAAAGGAAAGGATACTGGAATGGTAGGATAGTTAAGGTACCATGAGATTCCCCTGTCTGGAAATTCTCCTGTCTGGAACAAGTTCAGGAACTGTGATGCCTTGTTTTCCTTGAGATCTCTCTGGCAAGCAATTTTCCTGTCAGGGTCACAAAACTGTCCTGTCAGGATGGAACTGCCATGCAGTATTTTCCCCCTTCACCAGGGCTTTAACCTCTATAGCTAAAGAGCAGAGCTTGCTGTGCCAGCTTGTGGTGTAATGGAAAGTTCTACAGCCTCATAAACAAGAT
The DNA here is from genome assembly GCA_016271365.2 of Neoceratodus forsteri. NCBI lineage: Eukaryota > Metazoa > Chordata > Ceratodontiformes > Ceratodontidae > Neoceratodus > Neoceratodus forsteri. The sequence goes on from CM028135.1 coordinate 476,882,881, forward strand.
ATTGTGGGTTTGAATCCAGACAAGATCCCCTCAGTTCTCTTGTCAGAATTTCATTACTATGGTGGTGTGGTGTCAGAATAGTAAATACTGTATATAGGAAAAGGAACTTAAATGTGAGAAATACTAAGTGCAATGAGTGGTGCAGCACAGATTTCCTGAGAGGACAATTTCCTGACAGGAAACTCTCACGTACCTTTCTATCCTTGCATAGTGGAATATCTTGAATCAAATGGGTTGTAAGACTCAAGACAGCATGGATTCATGAGAGGAGGTCATGTCAAATGATTCTGATAGATGTTTTTGACAGAGTGACTAAGGAATTAGACCAGGGTGGTGTGGTGGATATGGTATATCTAGATTTCAGTAAGACATTCAACATCACTCAACATAGGAGACTATTAAACAAGCTGGGAGCTTAGGAGTGGGTCCAAGGTCATAAACAGGGTAAGAAATTGGTTAGGGGATAGAAGTCAGAGGGTGATGGTAAGCAGAATTCACTATGAGGAGGAGGATGACCAGCAGGGTGCCTCAGGGATCAGTGCTGGGGTAGGGCCTCTTTAATGTCTTTGTAAGTGGCGCTGCAGAGGAGCTGGATGAGGAGGTCTGCCTCTTTGTAGATTTACCAAAATCTGCAATAGCATGGGAACTCTGGGAGGGAATGAACAGAGCTGAGAAAACTCAAGGAGTGGTCAAGGTATGGTAGCTGGTTCAATGCAAAAAAGTGCAAAATAATGCACTTGGTGCAGAATCCAGGATCAGGTGAAAAATGGGGAGTGGTATTTATGATCACCAAGCAGGAAAGAGATCTGGGTGTAGTCATCTCTGATGACTTAAAGGTAACCAGGCAGTGTGACAAGGCAATTAGGAAGGCTAGTGGGATGCTGGGGTGCATGGGAGAGGAGCCACCAGAAGGAGGAGGAGATGGTGTTGCCTTTGTATAGATCACTGGTGAGATCTCACCTGGACTACTGCATGCAGTTCTGCAGACCACATCTCCGGAAGGACAGAGTGGACATGGTCCAGAGGAGGACAACTAAAATGGCTTGGGTCTACATCCAAAGCCCTATGAAGAGAAACTAAGGGAACTCAATATGTGCACCCTGGAAGAGAGGGGAGTGACAGAGACCTTTATATACCTCAAAGGGGTAAATAAGGTACAGGAGGAAAGTATTATTCAGAAACAATGTTCTCAAGCACAAGGGGCATACTATGAAACTGGAAATGGGAAGATTCAAATTGACATGAGAAAGTAATTCTCAGAAATAGTGGTGGTTTCTTGAACAGTTTACCAGTCAAGATGGTTGGGGCAAAAAACAGTGGTGGGGTTCAAGAAAGTATAGCATAGGCATATGGAATCTTAGTGGAAAGGAATGAGGGAGAGAGAAAGGCGGAGATCAAGAAGGTCTGCAGTGATACTATAGGTAAGGAAAATTAGCAGACTGGTTGGGCCAAGCAGTCTTTATCTGCTGACAGATAAGTCTGTGCTTCTGTGTTTCTAGTAAGACCAAAGGAAAATTCTTTAGTATTAGGATGCAATAACCCACTATCCATCTAACATATTTAAATTTCCTATTCAGTTCTCTAGATCTTTGTCGACCTTAGTTTTATTATGATGGAATTTAGATCTCTCCAACAAAGATTTAGTGGAACATTTGCATCTCCACTAGTATGATCATACTATCCTCATAATTACTAATCTTATCATATATTTCTGTGAACACTGAATGGGTTGTGTTTGTAGGACCATATACATTCAGGGGTGATGTATTCCTCATCTAATCTACATCAACTATAATATAATAAAGGAATAATGCCTGACAGGGTGGGTGTTATGCTGGGATAACATCCACCTCGGGTGTTGGGCCCAAGGCCACCAGCCAAGGGCATCCAACACCGAGAAGGGATGTTATCTCAGCATTACACCCACCCTGGAGGCATTATTCTATTATACAATGGCTTGTTGTTTTGTAATAATTTAAAGAATGATTTTGTTAGTGTGAAAAAATATTTTGTTTTTTAAGAGGAGGAGGACATCCTCCTCCAAATCATCAAATCAACAAACAATCAGCAGGGATGTTATGCCAGGATAACATCCCTGCTGTGACATCAACTGACCAATCAGAAGCCAGGATTCTTTCTTGCCATTGTATAATGTCCATTTTCATCCAATACAGTAGGACACATCTGAAAGTCAACACATCTTCAGATCAAAATACTCCAGCATTCTTAGTGGTTTGCCCGGCACCAAAAGTCTGTCCCACCCACTCTGTCTGCATTAACTGTATATTCTTATTATTAATATGGGTCTCCTGAAGAAAAACATTGTAAATTTCATTTTTTTAAGATGATGTAAAACAGTGGATCTGTTTAATTTGTAGTTCAGTCCCCTCATATGCCAAGTAATTAAGTTATATTCTTTGCTAACTGATATACTCTATTGCTTTGGTATATTCAAGATTTAAATCCCTCTATCTTTCTTTCCTTTTGACCATTGATAACCTTTAAAACAGAATATGCTTTATGATTATAAAGTGACCTTTTCACACATTCATAAGCATCTTTCAGAAGACAGTAAATGAAATAAAGCATATGCAAAGAGGAAGGACAATGGTTTCCAATGCAAGTAAAATGGATCCTATTAATCATCCTAACCTGGCATTTAAAAGTCCCCCATGATAGACTCTTCTCTAGAAACAGTAGTAATACCAGCCCACTATTAGGACATTGTTATACAGTCCACAAATAACCCCTCACATATTCTTTAATGGCTAATAAGGTAGAAGATAAACAAGGGGTGGCTGTCATCTAAAGAAACAATTTTCATATTTTACTAAAACCACAGAATCAATAAACCCTCTATATCACATTAATGCATTACGTTTACTATGTTACTTCCACTTAAATAAATAGAAAAAGGCCTATAATAAAAAAGGAATGGGATTGAATATTTATGACTGTGTAAAATAAACATGAATTCTACATCAGATACCTGTTTTCAAGGATGGAGTGCATGGAATATAAAATCTGACACTTGCATCTAACTGATATATATGTTGCTGTTCCTAAAATGAGACATTGGAACACTTCCTCAATTTAGAACAATGGCAAATTACTATTTACAGCCTCTATATTCTATCTAATATTAAGAATATTTGTAAATGGGAACCAATTGTCTCATGCATTAATTATAGCCATGAAAAGTAATATTTGGTTGTAATACCTGTAGATTACATGACTTGATTCTGTCCATGTGTTGCATTTTGTTGCGTCAACATGATCCTCCAATTTACATTTGCAAGCACAGCATACCATATGAAAACAGAAATGCAGAGTTTACAATCAATTTTAACTTTTCTGGTTGGTAACTATTAAAGAAAAGAAAATCCCAGAATGTTTCAGCAACCAATTCTGAGTCTATCATGGTGGGTGTTGCCATATTTGCCATCGTGCACAGCTTTGTTTATAACTAAAACCTCACTGTCATGAGGCCCTTGCCTCCAAGTTCTAAGATTCCATAGTCCATTTTGAATCAATAACTTACTCCTGTGAAGGACAAAAACAAAATGGCAGATTTTGAAACTTTTGTTAAGATTAGACATATCTCAAGTTCATTATTCACTAAAATATCCCCAACAGCTTAATCTAATTCAATGTCAGTTGATTTCCATCTGTAGCACCCTCCTCCCAAAATCCCCCAGAATAAGGCTGAAAATAGGCAGAATTGCCAGTCCTCCTTTCCTAGTCAACAAAAACTAAATAAATTGCCAATCATTTCAAATGGACTCAATGAATTATGTAAGACAATGACCAGAGTATTCCCTGAAGCAATATCACAGTGTCATTTATGTTTAAAAACATTCCGACACCAAAACATGACCGCTAGAGAGCATTATTAATACATTTAATGCACACCAGATTCTTTATTTTCTAATTTACAGCCTGTATGTATTTGCAGTCTATGTTGTGGAAATCAGTTTCAGTATGAATTACAAGATTCACTTAGAAGGAAAAACATTTAAATGAGCTACCTGACTAATCCTATCCCCAAAGGGCCACCACCTAACTAGACAGGGCAGGTCTGCAGAAAGCATCATTGAGCCCCTCCAACTACTCATGAGGCTGAATGTATATACTATAAAAAGCATTTTAGTTTGCCATTCTGTGTCTACTTACCTGAAACCCATTTTATTTATTTATTGAAAACTTCAGAGAATGCCTTTGAGCACAGGTGCTTATTTACAAAGGTTCCTCATCACATACATAGTTACATAAAACATTACAAGTGCAATACACAGTTCTAGAGGAAATATAGTCAAGTCAGGCTCAAAGCACTTAAGACAGATCAATTACATACAGTTTTGAAAAATCCATACAGATTGTTATATGAAAAGTCACAGGATATGTATGGAAAGAAACTGAATAAAACAATTTAACTGTTACAACGCATTGGATTGCAAGAGCAAGCAAAAGATCTCAACGGATTAATCTTAGATTCAGCAGAGCATCAGGAAGAGAAACACAGTTGTACATACCTTAATAATACAGAGCATCATGGGAAGCACATGCAAATCCTCATGAAGGAATTTAGACTTCCTTAACTTTAAACAAATTACATGGTGCAAAAGGCCTCACAATGCAACCAGCAAAGGCTGAAAACAGCAGACAAGATATGCGTTTCATCCTTATTAGGACTCAGTGTGCCACATCTGTACCTCAGCCAAGAGGGAGGTAGCCAGCCTGCCTTAGGAGGGTCTTACTTGTTTGGGTCATGGGGAACCCATAGTAGAGAAGATAAGAAGTACAAAGACAAGAACCCAGCGCAAATGCCCTGAGGCAAGGGTTACCCTGCAAGGGTATTGGCCATACAGTCAGATTTAAAGAAAACACAATTGCACATACCCAATAATGCAAAGTATCATGAGAAGCATAGTCTCAGATGTGCTAGGGCCTGATTGTAAATTTATGGCTTCAAGGAGATCCAGTTCAGACCCTGGAAATATGGCCAAGCACTAGAAGTGGATTTGATGTCCGAAGGCTGCTAGCTAATACAAACATTCCTGTAAAAGGGCTCATAGTAATTCAGTCACACACTGGGTGGCCCTTCCAAGTGACTGCTCCAGACAAACAATTTTGAATCTGTGATGTCAGGTGACATACTGGATGATATGTCATTGGGGAGCATCTAGATGGTTTTAGGTCCAACAGGGCCTCACAGAGTCAGTCAGGCTTGGAACTATGGACAAACTGCTAGCTAAAAGTACAGGCCTACCCTGACTCAAACTGTGAGATGGTTGATTAATACATCTTGTAGACAGAGAGATATAGTCAGTTTATTCTGTTTGAAAGTTTATTTTCATTTCTGTAGAGTTACTGTCTCTATAGTTTTGTTGTAATATATCCTGTAGAATCTGTGTAATTATCTTGAAATATTAAAAATATAATTTTGTAGTTCACATTTCTGTGACTGAATCCTTTGAGGCCCAGCTAACCAATGCATAACTGACAACTGTATTTCTGCCACTGAGGAGAGGCTACAGTTACCATATCCTATTTCTAAACTAAGGTGCGACAGAGGGGTTGGGTAATGTGACCTTGAGCAAGGAGCACTGTACTGTGTGAGCAGTGGCTTCTGAAGGACATGAACCTGGGATTCCCAAACAGAATGTCTAAGCTGAGCGGTGGTGGCCACTACTGAAGTATTGAGAAAGCTGATAACAGTGATACAGACTGAGTCTGGGAAGGACCAGTCTGTCACAAATTATTTGCCCAGTATTATGAATTATAAGTTATGTAGTTAAATTCTTGTATACATTTTTGTTGATGTGCTGCAACAAGCCCAGAATGCATGAACCTCCATACCCACTGCCACAAAAAGCCATGAAACCTGATCCAGCCAACAAGCCTTTCAGGCACTTTTTAAAACCTCAGGTGGTCACTTTTAGGGGAACTACTTTTCACTAGGTTGTGAATTAGAAGTAAACTTTTGAACAAATGAGGAAGATGTTTGCAAAACTCCATTTTGCAGAGTCAAATCCATTGTACTCTCTAAGACCTTCTGCAGTCTACAAAGCAGGGTTGGAAACAGTAAGCTGTAGTTAAGATTTACTTCTTTCAGATTTCTTTTTAAAGGAAGAAAAGTGTCTCTTTTCTTAACTGCTGGAGGCAAGTTGTTAAATATTTTTATCTGGCAACCATTAAACTCAATAGCCTGCTTCTCTCTCAGTATCCTATGAATGCACATTTTCTACTGGAAATTCATGAATTTTAAAACTAGGGAGCTGGGTCTCTAACCTTCAACTGACTTAGGTTTTAGGGATCTATTGCCTTCTCTGTTATGTATTTTGAGTGATCAGGAGGGGGCCTATGATCTGGAGACCACGTCTCTAACTTTCGTAGAACCCTTTGCATCTTCCTGAGCCCTTTGTACCTATCTACCCTACTGCAGAGCTTCATGTCATCTATGAAAAGACACATCTTGCCCTGGATACAACCTCCAGTGTCACTAATAAACATATTTAAGGCGCAGGACCCAGAAAAGATCCCTGTGAGAACCCCAGTCATGACCTCCCCTCTTCTGATTTGACCCCGTTTACTACCATCCTCTGCTGTCTCTCCTTCAACCAATTTCCTACCCTTCTAATTATGTCCCTAGCTGCATGTAAATCCTCCTGTAGCTTCAGCAATCTTCTGTAGCACCAAGTCAAAATCCTTGCTGAAATCAAAGTAGAGTAAATTCACAGCATGGCCTCTATCTGCTATCTGTTATTCAGTCAAAGAAAACTCACGTTGGTGTGACAAGACCTCCTGATACAAACCCATGTGATTTACTATCCTCTAGACCACTGCTCTCTAAGTAGTCCACATGGTCCTATTTGATCAGTGACTCCATCAGTTTACCCACTACAGAGTAAGACCAACAGGTCTGTAACTCCCATATTTCTCAGTTGCTCCTTGTCATCATCCCCCACCCCTGTGTAATGGGACTTCATTCGCTACCCACCAGTCTTTCAGAACTACCCCGTCTGAATTGAGCTACTAAATCGCCCTGCTAGAGAGTCTGCCAGTTCCAGAGCAATTCCCGAGCACCTCGCGTGCATCCCATCTGACAAAGGATGTGCATTCGTTTTGATCTTCTCCAAGTAATAAGGTCCCCACCTACAAGTGGCCAAGTATATGCATTAGTGGTATCATAGTTTATAAATTTCTTGCTAGCTATCCTTTCTCATTACTTGGGAGGATGAGGTGATCTGTAGCAGTAATGACTTCACAGTGCTTACATATCCACATATGTGGCAACCCTCAAGTAATGAGGGGAGCCAAGTGTTCTACTGTGGGTTAGGTTGCAAGCTGTGTGTCAAATGGTCACCTAAATTATGGGCTCTCCTATAAACCATCCTCAGGAGTTGTGCCATATTGATTTCATTTGATTCCATTTGTAAAATCCTTCAGTGTTTATTAACAATTGATTCAATTGCCTGTGCTCCTGTATTGTGCATAGTAAAAAAAAAAAATAGTGTTGGTATCCCTGTTATAATGTATTCTGGGTATCAGCGTTGAACCCCGTTCAAAGCTGATGCTCTCCATAGCTCTGTTGATGTCCATGTGATCATAACCCTTTCCTAAATGTATTATGTAGTTCTGCAGCATTTTGTTTGAAACAATTGCTGAGTGCTAGAGTTGAGTTGAAACCTAATGAACAGACTGCTGCTGATATTCTTGATAAGGTGGTGGGCAGGGCTTCAGTTAACTCCATTTTGGGAGTATGTGACTCCACAAATAAGGCAAACACTTCTAAAATAAAGGGAGGAAGTAATTGACTTCCAAATGAAAAAATAAATTTGATGACTTCCAAAACTAAAGGCACAGAAGTTAAGAAATTATGGATTTTTCTAAAAGAAATTGTGTTTTACAACTAATATTTGTATTAGCACCCATACATTGATCCTTCTTAGAATGCTGGCTTTAAAACCTTGGGATCTGGGAAGTATTTTGGCTTGAAAAAAATTGGAATGACTTCCAGATTTTGACTCATGGAAGTATTTGACTTCCAAAAAAATAAATTAACTGAACCCCTGGTGCTGGGGATGACATAAGCTAGCAAATAAGACCATATTCCTATCAGTCAGTTTCGAAAGATCCATAAACACCCTGTTCTGTATTTTAATGATACAGATGTCCAGCAAGGAGATGTGGGTGGGACTGGAGTGAACTGCAAGCCTGAGGTTTGGGTTGCTAGCTTCCAAAAATGTAACAAAGTCAGATAGCTCCTAAGCAAGTAAGTAAACATTTATTTCTTGGCCCAATCTTGGAGCTCTGGGCACTACAGAGGTAAAGATACAGTGAACAAAAGATGATTCAAACATAAAATAACAGTATACAATAAACAATTCATAAATCAATAAAACTCCATAAAATCATCTTAATAAAATTGCAGCACTTCAGTAATGTACATACTATGACTGGCTTCAAAGGCTTCCTCTAAAGAGATCGCCTCCTCCTCTCATCTCCTGCCACAAGGAACTGGTGTGTGGGTCATACACAATTTTTCTTCCCACAGCTCAAGTTACAAATCAATCAAAGTCTTTATTTAACCAGGCAATCACCATTGAGCAAGCTCATTTTCGAAGTGGACCTGGGTTTGTTAACAAGGAACAAGGAACAATATACATGGGATGCAACACACAAGAAAATAGTAATAATACAAATAAAGTGAGATACAATAATGCAGTATATAAAAAGTATCAGCAGCTAGCATTGACAGTAGTATGTTTTGGAACAGGCGATACAGCTAGTTTTAGGTAGGACACAATTTTTCATAAAAGTAAAGAAAAATACATATCAGGTGCAAGTTGGCAAAGTTTGCGGCAAATGTTGCCCCATTGGCTGTACCACTCACTTGTAGAAAAAAAAAAAAACTCTCCCAGGAAAGAAAAACATTTCAATCCAACATAAAGCATAACAATTCAAATCAAAAATTCAGTAGGGGGAGTTGGCCCAGTAGCATGGCGGGCTGAGGAGCTGAGCACTTCACCTGCTATCACACTAGACACCTGGGTTTGGGAAAGGATGCGGGTTGCTTGGTGGCTGGTTGGGAGGAGAATTGAGCATCTATGACTAACCTCCCTCCCTGAGGGAGGAAAACAATGTGGCTCACTGCATGTCTGCCAGTTGAGTGTCCAGGTGGTACCACAGTTGAGATCAAACAAGAAGGGAGGATGCCATGCAGAGGACACTGGGAACATTTCCACTGAGGTAGAGCTCAGACGTCATGCTCATTGTATGTGGTGTGGGTCCAGGGTGAAAACACATCCCAAATCATAGGATGACAAATGATCTCTCACTGGTCCTGCACTGGTGACTGGGACACCCTGCAGTCCTGTGGCAAAGGACAGAGAAAGGTAAGTTCAGAGAAGTTGGGTAGCTGGAGGGGAACAGTCAGAATGGGGTGGCTGAGGCAGATGAAGTAGATAAAATGTATGCTGAAAAAACAGTCAGTAGGTGGGGTAGCATTAGGTGATCTCGGTTCAAGTAATGTTATGCTTGCAACCCTCCAGTGTGGGGTGTATTAATATAGAGCAACTCCACATTGGGTGTCCTGAAGATAATTGCCTCCTCAATTGAAAGTCCTCAATATACCCAAGGCCTCAGTGGACTCCTTAAATATAAACATAGACCTCTCACAAAGTTTTATGTGAGAGACAACATACTGGGACAATGGCTCAGTGACATTTCTAGATGATACTGGTCACCCAGCTGAAGACTGAATGCTCTTGTATGTCTTTGGAAATATATAAATGGTGAGAAGAATTGGGTGGTGTGATCAGAAAATCACAGGGTCAATATCAATAGTTCTCAGAGCACATGTCATACTGCTATAATTAATGGTTTTGAAAGATAGCATTGAGTCACAGGACACATGATGGTAGAACTTCTTGTTGCCAGGCTGCCTACTCACCTCTGCAATGTTGTCCTTGTCCTGAACTGGATTGCAATGCTACCTAATTGTTGAGACTTGATTGTAATATGGGATTGCTTTCATGATCTTTAATGACCTGCTACTCTGCAGTGCTCGTATTAATGTAATCAGGTCAATGGTCCTCCTCCATATGGGACTGTAAATCCTGTTTGCATGCTCTGAGAAAAACATTGACTGTGAGGTTCACTGGTGGCATGAACATGGGTTTAACTCAGATACTAATAGCACCCTTATATCCACCATTTCCCCTGAAGGGACCAGCTGAGTAATACCCTCTGTCACAAGTAATGGGGTGTGCGTGCCATCATCACTGGACCTAGTAGGGTCCTGAGTCGGCATGACACATACCTGTGGAAAAAAGCACTTGAGGTTAAGGATATGTGCAAACTTATAAAGGATCAGCTGCGGTGTCAAAATGATTGAGGCCATGGGTAGGAATAAACTTGAGTCCATGGTTAAGAACTGAATGTTCAGCTTCAGTATGTTTTTTTTTTAACTATTTCTTCACTGCCACTACAGGGGACTCTCTTAGGCATCCACCATACCCCCAACTCTACCTCCTAGCCTGAAACTTCCCCATCCTGCACCAGCCCAGCTATCCCCTCGGCTCAGGCCCCCTTGGAAGGGCCACCCCTATCCACCAGGGCACTCTATCTACAATTCAGGCCAGGCTGGGCTCGGCCCAGGACAGGAGGTAGTCCGGCCTGTGGGTGTGGCTGATGGTATGTGGTGCCATCGCCTATCCCGAGGGCAGGGTATTTTTCCATTTTTCGGTTTCTCCCGATGCTCAGTCATGCAATGGTGTCAGTGGCACTATTGCCAATGCCATACAGCACCGCCCCTTGTAATGCATAGCGATGCAGACTCTGCATTCCTCTGGTCTCCACCAGAGGTCACCCCTGTCTGACGTGTACCTAGAACCCTCCCAGTAGGAGAGCAGTCCTCGGGATGCTCGATCTCCTCCCTCCCTCCTGCCGACCCCGATGACCGAGCTCGTTCCAGACCCGGGTCACTGGCGTGTACGAGTGTGGCCTCCAATGCCTCAACCCTCAGCACCACTGGGCCAGCCATAGCTTCAGTAAGTTGATGGAATAAAGGTTTATGCCTTTCCTTTGCCAGCGCAATGTTCCTGATATCTGGAAAATTGCCAGAGTCTACAAAAGGTGACTCAAAGACCCTTCTAACTATAGACCCATTGCGATCTTATTGGTCCTAAGTAAAATACTTCGAAGTTAGTAGCTACTCAAACCATTGATTTCCTACATAAAAATAACCTTTTCTCTTCAGCCCAACATGGTTTCCGTAAGGGCCACGCTTTCCTACAGCCCTGCTCAAATTTACTACAGACACATTGTCTACCATGGACTCTAGCCTTCTCACTGGGTGGTCTTCATAGACATGACTAAAGCTTTTGATCTTGTTGATCACCCATCTTCTCAAAACTTAAAATCCATGGGTTTTACAACAGGTGTAGTGGCCTGGTTTAGTAGTTATCTGTCAAACTGGGCCCCAAATTGTAAAATATAATTCCACCCTCTCAAACCAGGCTATGATTAACATTGGGGTCCCCAGGGTTCCATTTTGGGTCCCTCCTTTTCTCAATATTTATTAATAGCATTACCTTGGGTCTCACTTCCTATTCATCCCTCTTGTATGCAGATGATATAGTATTATACGCTATCTCCAAAACCTATCTGAAATAAACTCGTGCCTTCCATCTGGCTTTCATAAAACCAAACCTGGCTCTCTGACCACAAACTGGTCCTCAGTGTAACTAAAACCCAAGCAATGCTATTTGGAACTGCCGCCAAACTCATATCCTGCAATAATGACATCAAGGTCTCCTGCTCTGGCTCCTCTCCTATAAGTACAGTCACCTTATTCAAATATCTTGGGGTAGTCCTTGATCAGTCCCTTGACTTTGATATCCACGTCCAATAGACAGTGTCAGCAGATAAGGGCCTATGGCCCACCCAGTCTGCCCATTTGAGCTTGTAAGTTCAGTTTGTTTTCCTAAGTCTATTTCATACCCCTGACCTCCAGAATTCCTTTATGTCTATCCCATGCATTCTTAAATCCGTGATTGTTTCAGCCCCACCACTTCCTCTGGCAGGGTGTTCCACTTGTCCACCACCCGTTCTGTGAAGAAATTCTTTCTTATGTTTCCTCTGAATCGTCCTCCCTCCAACTTCATCCCATGCCCTCTAGTCCTGAAACATCTTTTCGCTTAAAATAGCATTTTCCTGCACCCTGTTCCTCCTGTAAGATACTTGTATGTCTCTATCATATTCCCTCTCCTCCTCTCCTCCAGGAGTACATGTTCAGTTCCTTCAACCTGTCTTAATAGGACTTGTGATGTAATCCATGCACCATCTTTGTTGCCCTCCTCTGAACCTTCTCTACCCTGTCTATGTCCTTATGTGAGGTATGGTCTCCAGAACCGTACACTGTACTCTAGTGGGGCCTCACTAGTGTCTTGTATAGCGGAATTATGACCTCCCTTTTCCTGCTGGTGATGCCCCTGCCTATACATCCCAGCATCCTATTTGCTTTACCTGCTGCCTTGTCACCTGTTTCCCTACCTTGAGGGTCATCAGGATGATAACCCCAAGATCCCTTTCCTGCTTGGTGCATGCTATATCCTCACCCCCCAACTGATATATTGTGCCAGGGTTTTTGTGCCCCATATGCATTATCTTGCACTTCTTTGCATTGAATTTCAACTGCCAAACCCTGACCATTCTTCAAGTTTCTGCAGGTCGCTTCTCATTCTGTCACACCCTCTGGTGTGTCTACTTTGTTACAGAGCTTTCTGTCATCAGCGAACAGTGAAATTCTGCCTTCTAGGTCCCAGCCATGTCACTGATGAAGATGCTGAATAGGACCGGTCCCAGCACTGATCCTGTGGTACTCCACTGGTCACTCTTCCCTCTGTGGAGTGACAGCCATTTACCACCACCCTCTGTGTCCTGCCACCCAGCCAGTTACCTACCCACCACACTACTGTCCTGCCCACACCCATATTCCCCAGTTTGTGTAATAGTCTTCTATGGGGCACAGTGTCAAAGGCCTTGCTGAAGTCCAGATGGCCATGTCCACTGCCCTCCCTGATCCACCTCCCTAGTCACCCAGTCAAAAATTCAATGAGGTTGGTCTGGCATGACCTCCCCTGGTGAAACCATGCTGCCTTGGGTCCTGTAGTCCATTGACAACCAGATGTTCCACCAATCTCTCCTTCAGTAGTGCTTCCATGATCTTCCCCACTACGAGGTGAGGCTGACTGGTCTGTAGTTCCTGCTTCCTCTTTGTTCACACTTTTGTATAAGGGACTACATCTGCTGTCCTCCAGTCTTTGGGTACCTCCTTGTTTCCAGTGATCGGCTAAACAGGATAGCCAGAGGTTCCAGCCACCACCTCTCTTAGTTCTTTAAGGTCCCTGAGGTGCACCCCATCTGGCCCCATTGCTTTATCAACTCTTTGCTTCCAGTTCCTTCAGGACCCTTTCTCGTGTAAAGGGACTTGTGTCCATTTCTGCACCATTCTCACCCTTGTACTCCCTTCAGACCCATTACCCTCTTCTTCCTCAGTAAAGACTGAGCGAAATACCTGTTCAGTATGTCAGCTTTACTGTCGTCATCCTCAGCCCCATCCTCCCCTTCAGTCTCACTATCCCTCCCTTTGTCTTTCTTTTTCCTTATGTACCTGTAAAGGTTTTGTCCCTCTACCCACTGATTTTGCAATGTGTTCTTCTGTCTGAGCTTTGGCTTCCCTTACTGACCTCCCTGCCTCCCTTTGCTTCTCCTGGTACTTCCCTATCCCTTCTGCCTGTGTCTTTTGTATTGCCTGAATGCAATCTTTTGGCTTTCACTTTCTTTGCTACCTCTTTGGAAAACCATAATGGTCTCCTCTTCCTTTTCCTCTTGCTAACCTGCTTAATACATAATTCTGTTGTTCTTGTAATCCCCATTTTAAATACTGCCCTGTTCCTCAACCCCGATTCCTGTCCCATTCCCTTTAATGCCTCTTTCAAGTATCTCCCCATTTTCCCAAAGTCTGTCCCCTAAAATCCAGGATCGTATTTTTGTGTGGTTTGGTTCTGCTCTTTCTGTGATTTCAAACCACAATGACTGGTGGTCACTGTTTCCCAGGTGCTCCCCCACTGTACCCCCATCCACTGTCCCTGTTTGGCTCTGCCACCATCTGTAAACTCTAAGCTAGGCATTGTCTACCAGACCAGCCATACACCTCCCTCCACTAGGCTGGGTTGCTCGTGGTACATTACTCCCAGCTCTAATCTATGGAGTCATCACTTACGCTACTGTACCCAGACCACACTACATACTTGGGACACCACCTATAACATTTGCCACTATGCCTCTTCATCCCTCAGTTCAAACACCACTGCCTATATTATTCAGACCCAAACTGGCTACCAGCCTCTGCGCTGAGACTTCATTCTGTTGGCTTCCTTGTGGATAATGTAATCAGATTAAACTCCTGCAAGTCTAGCTGTGCTACTGATTCCTCAAACATCCTCCTGTAGCCTCGCTCAGCTGACCAACCCTACTACAAGTATCAAGGTGTAAAACTTCGAAGGTTCCGTGCTTTCTCTCACCGTGCTCCACTACAATGGAATGCCTTACCATTAACAACTCACCAGGCGCCTTCCATGCCCTCTTTAAAAAAGAGCTTCAACGCTTTCCTATTTGCTTCTAACTCTTGCTCCTGCTTTCAACCCCCGTGATCTTTCACTTTGCTCATCTCACCCTCCTACTGTACTTTACACTCACTAACCTATCTGTCTTTCTCTCCCTCCTCCTATCTGACTGGATGCCTGTACGTCACTACTTGAACTAGTCCTTATTGTCCCTCCAGTAAAATGCCTTACCTTTCTTCTCTTACCCAACCTATTTTAGGACAGCTGCTTTGCACTTCAGTTGCCTGTAATAATGATTGTAACTCCTGACTTCCTTCTATGTATAAATAGTACTTGTTTAATCTGTCGCTTACCATGTACTTACTAGATTACTGTATATATATTTTTGCTTTGTTCTCAAAGTGTATCAAAATAGCTGAAAATGTGTTTTACATACTCATCCTTGCTACCACTTGTACTTGTCTCACTATGTTTATACAACAGCCTTATTTGTGAAATGTTTCAACTGTATTCCTATGCTTTGTATATTGTACTTGTACCTGCTGTTTTATTCTTATTGTAACCTCCCAGGTCATGACTGAAAATAGTCATTTTATGGCTAGTTCACCTACTCGGTAAACAAAAACTAAATAAATAAAATAAAAATATTGTCCACAGTTACTGGTGCTGGTTCTTCCCTTTACTCTTGAGTTGATGCGGCATTTGAACTTGCTCTGGTCACTGCCTCCTTAAGCCTTGCCTGCTCCTCCTGGTCTGCCACCTTGCTGCATAAAGATTATTCTAGGGCTACAGCGAGGTAAGGGGTCTGGAATCCCATCAGATTAAAGTTCGGGGTCAAGATCGGGGCACGGGGGTTGGTCAGGAGAAGAGGACTGAGCATCTGATGGACTGCTCTCCTCTCAAGGGATGGGACGGATGCCGTCTCACTGCTGGCTGCCGTCTGGTGGAGGCCAGGTGGCAGCACCAGAGTCTGAGCATCATGCAAGAAGGGCCACAGTTTTTAGCATGCATGCACACTCCACAAATGCACACTTACATGTTGCCATGGCAAGGGAAAGGGAGAAAATGGAACAAAGAAAGGTGCCAGCTTCATGACGCTCTGCCTGCCTGCCCCCATTCCCATATTGCCAGCCAACCACCCCAATTCTGGATGAGAATCACTGGGTGGAGGGAGGATGGTCCTTTCAGACCCACCACAGGGGCAATCCATGGGTAATTTGCAGGTCTGGGTAGATCAGGGGTGCTGGGCAGCAGTGGCAGGGACAGGGCTGAGTAGCCTGCTACAGCTGATCTGCCAGGAAAAAGCAGTACAAAAGAGATTCTGGTGTGGTCTTACTGTATTTTGTTTTCTTCAAGCTAAACACAGAATCGTTATTCACGTCATGTTTAAGATTCTCAAACACTAGCCACCCTGATGGCACAGCAGCAGCATGTCGCATTGCCTTGCTGACTACTCTGGTTTGGAAGCGAGTCTGGGAAGTCGGATCTTGAGGTAGGCCACTGATGAGACAGCTGCTCAGTAGTGTGTCAGCTAAAGATGGATGGCGACAGGTTCTGTGACCACGGTGACTCCTGCGGCTGGGCCAGGGAGCCTGTTCATGTTGCAGGGCAGGCCATGGCTCTGCAAGGCCATCAGTGGCATTGTACCAGTCAGGTGAAGAGGAGGAAAAAATGGAGTAGGATCCAGTAGCCATAGAAATGATGGTAGACTCCAACCTGACCAGGGTATATTGCTAGGGATGAGCTACCGGCTGGGAGAGTCAGTAGCTATAAGAAAAAGATTCTCAAATTCTGTTGACTCAAAGAACTGATTGAGAACCTCCTCTTTTGCCTGAGTTCCTCTGCCAGCCTCGCTTGTTCCTTCACAGAGTCATTGACAATGAATCTAGTTAACCTCAAAGGTGAGTTGTGGAGCTCCTGTTTCCATCCATCAAAGACTGCCAGCCTGTCTTTGCTGAATGATGAAACTTTAAGATCCTTAGTGCTTCAGAAACTCTCCCAGCCTATAGACACTGTCCCAACATAACCTTGTGCCAGACCATGTATAATCTGTTAATGGCAGCCCTTTGTATTCTATAAAAGCCTCCTTTAGGGTTAACTGCCATGTGACAGCGCTTTCAGCCCCTGACATTTCCACCAGCATTCCCTGCTCAAGAAAGTTGCTAAATCCTGATCTCTGCAAAATGAGCTCACTAATCCACGTACCCATGCTGGCCAACACCCCAGCAGCTTCAGGGACTGAGGCCATGCTGCAAGTTCCTTACTGGTACATTACAAATGGGTAGGAGACTCCTGCTTCTTGATTGCTGGAGAATGTTCCCAAAGCAGTGCAGTTCAGAATAGTAACCACACTGCAAAACTTATCTTAATTGATTTTAACTGTAGACCCATTTTATAAGCACATTAAGACAATCCAGGGTGTAGGTTACTATTCCGAACCACACTTCAGGTAGTTGAAGGCACTCGGCACAAGCACCTTGTGCCTAACAATGCACCTGGGCATTTTTTTTTAGAACAGTAACCACACCCTGTCATGTCTTACTGCTTACATATCAAGGGAATTCTATCATACTGTACATGGGTGAAGTGCTACTGGAATGCTTTGCATAATCTTTGCAGATAAGTGCAGAAACTTTGTGAAGATTCATCTTCACCTTGAACAAAGTTCATTGGAAAAACTCCATGAAGTTTTCCTTGAAAAGGTATCCTCTGCAGAGTCCGTGACTTCACTGGTGAAGTTAGTTACATGAGTATAGCAGCAGTTCTGAAAGAAAATAAATAAAACCTTCACCCACCCTTGTAGCACCCATCTGCCTCTCCTGTCCAGTAAATAAACTTAATACCACATTCCCCCAATCCACTTATCCATCCACATCCCACCTCCACCACAGTCCCAGAAATGTTCAGATTTTATTCCACCCAAACCATTTGGATTTTCATCTCTTGACCTCCTCCCCATGGTCCTGATAATGATAGTTAACTCCCTAGACACACACACACACACACACACACACCCACACCCACATGCTCCCTTTCATTAAGACAATGGCCCACCAACATGGTGAGGGAGGGGCTATGCCCGTCATCATCTCGGTGCCTGGAATCAATTTGGGTGAGTGGGGGCCAGAATGAGGGTGGAGGGTCCTGAGTAGGCAGGATGGGGGTTGGATGGTGAACTGGGGTGGGGATCAGAAGGTGGGGGACCCACAGGACACCAGGAATGGGGTGTTGGTTATGTACTATTGGATCAGGAATCTGGGGTGGTGGTAGGGCGCTGGACTCCAATGTATGGGGTTTGGGTTGTACTTCTGGAATGGTGATGGGGTTGACACAGCTGTGCACAATGTAGCTGCACAGAAGTGCACAGCGGTATTCTGGGGCATGGTATTAAGCCCACAGTGGGCATGCAAATGGTCCCTACAGAGCCTTGCATGCCCAATAGGTATATTAGCATGCCAGAGCTGAATATGGCTTGCAGGGGCACTGCACTATCCCATTTGGGAACTGCTATCTCCATTTGGCTCCTGTGGGCCACAGTCCATTAGGGGGCTGTGCCAATGCAGCACATAGCCTAATATTCAGATATATTGTGAACTCCTGTCAGAACAAAATAACTGCTATTTACCCGAGCAAAGCGTGTGCTATCTCATGCACATCACTAATGAGTGTGTGGTGCACATAGCCAGCTCTATAAGTGGGGCCTTCTTTAACCCACCCCCCATTCACAAGTAAAACCTAAATTACTTGTTTACCTAGGCCTGGTTCTGGGGTGCAGTGCTTGGAGAGGATGAGCCTTACCTGCAGCAATGAAATACTGAGGTGCACAGTGGCTAGATCTACAGGTCAAGATATAGGGTGGAGAGCTCACCTCATTAGGTTGCAATTATCCCTTAAAGCCTGTGAAGAAAAATGAGATGAAAAGATAAATGGTATGAAATGGATTATGCTCTCTACCTAATGTATAAATTCAACAGTCCCTCATTTTATCCTTCAAAATTGCTCTGTCCCTTATGGAATAGGGCTCCCCACACAGCGAATGTGCTATAAATTCTGACTTTAAAGCAGATGTTCATAATATTGGAAGGTATTAACAGCACAAATACATTTGTACTAGTAAATAATGGTTTCCACAGTGTTCCAAGTTTGTATCTCCATGTTTGAGTGTGCCCTCATAATGAGGGTCAGTGGCACTCATTGACCCGCATTTCAGTAAGAAAAGTTTGAGGTATGTATATAAGGCTAAGGTTACAGACAGTTTAGTTGATATAGCTCTGTCGGAGGTGTGTAGCAGCTCCCTAGCTATATGTGGAATGTTGTGAGGTAGACAGTCCAGTGACTGGTTCACTTCTGGAGAGGGTGGTGAATGAGATCCTTCCTGGAAATCAGGGATACCATTCCTGATAGCACAAAACTAGCTTAAAGTGTACTCAGAGCTTCCGATTCAAGGGCAAAGCTTCTGAGATCATGTTTGCTATCTTGTCTATCCTGAGATGACCAGTGCTGGAAGATTTGCAATTGGTAGCCTGTATGTAAATAAGTGATGCCAGGTGGCATCATGCATACTACCTTTCTGTCTGCCTAACCTTCTTGACACCCTTAGTCAATAAATTTTAAAAAATTAAAATTATGATCCGATTTGGAGAAAATGATTGGGATTCGTATACTTTAGCATTTATTTCTGAACTGTCAGTGATTTAATCAGTGACAGACAACAAAATTTTCCCGACAAAAGGGGACAGTGGAGACAATTTGTGTCAGAATTCAGAATATCATTGTACCCTCAACATGTTGTGAGAATACTATTTCCCAACTGCACATATACCTATATTATAATTGTTGTGCAATGCCATATGATGGCGAATGTTTGTTTATTTATTTATTTCAAAAGTTTACTAGGAAAGACACGCTGAGCCTAAACAGCTCGTTTCCAAATGCATCCTGGGGAGGGGAAGATGAGTAGAAAACACACAGAGCAAGAAATTATCCAGTACATCAAAACAAGCATTAAGCAAAGGCCAATTATACAATAAATTGTACAGTACATCATTATACCATTTAGTTCCATTTTGCCCAGTTGCTAGAGTCAGTGGTGACATGTATATGCTGTATAACATGGCCCTTTGCTGACAACTATTACAGCACTTGCCTTAATTACTATGTCTGCCTATTGCTTTGTATTACCATTTGTTTTTAAATCCTACCGCACAATTTTGTGATGTCAATTTTGTCTATGACCAAATGTAATTGTTAATTTGTATAATTTACCTTTCTATACCATCGTATGTACTGTACTGTGTTGATGCTCCTAATCTGAAACTGTATTACTTTGATGTAACACCGTTTGCAACTTTGTAACCTCCCAGGTCGTGTCAGAAAATAGTCACAGCTTGTGTCTAGCACACCACCGGTTATCAAAAACTAAGTAAATAAACTCTAGGTATTAAACAAAGGCCACCTACAGTAGGTCTAGATTGCTGCTGGGTGAAGAGGAAACTTGGAGAGGGAGAACAAATGCAGAACAGGGGAAAGAAGGAGAAAGAGGGAAGAGGGTATCGGGAAGTGAGCAGGGATATGCATCAGGAGCAGCTGCAGGAATAAGAGGTGAAGTTAAGGAAAAAAGCTTCAGGAAAAGGAGGAGAATGGTTAGAGGGAAAGAGTTCCACAGCTCAGGAAGCAGTAGGAGAAAGCAGCCTGGCCAGCTTACAGTATTACCAAGAACAGCTGATGGTCCATGCTTTTTGTGAAAAGCAATGTATTACTTTTGTAATCACACCATACTAAAGTATTTGCAACACTCACCTGGAAGGACCTACACAACCTTTATAGGGTAAGCATTTTTTAGCATGCCCCACTCTAATTATATGACAAGGCATGGAGTGTCTACTTGTGTTTTGTACATGACCTTTTCCCATCCTTTAAACTGATGGATGAAATAGCACAACATGCCTAGGCACAGTGTTAAGATATGCTCACAGAAACATGCAGAAGCAAAATACTTCAATATCTTCTGTCATTTGCCCTAGATTACCTTATGAGAACCTCATGTTCATTTTAATATGTAACAGCAAGAGAGTACAGTACAGAGTGCATTCCACAGGTATACACTGTATCAGGGATGCTACACTTCTTGAAAAATCTTGCAAGAAAACATCAGGGCAAGACTGGACTAAGACTGGAAGCATATGTTATAGTTTATATCATGTTCAGTCCACATAACACTTTTCTCCCCTTATTTTTCTAACAAATAGCTAGCTAATTGAACTAAACTATAGAAGGATGTCAGAATCTTGTGGTATTACTTTTAGAGCACTGAACAGCTCTTTAATCAGGTGCATGTAACCTTCCTGTTCTTCTTACACACTGTTATACACAAGTCTCAAGTGATACAACACCTGTGAGGATACATTTGCCAGAAAATGCTGATAACTCAACTAACATTGAAATAAAGATTTATTTCATTTAGAATGCTTCAGTGGTTAAAATAAATGATTTATCCTTTAGGGTTGACTCTCACCTACATTGTACAAGGGTGTTATTTGTATTAATGACATGCATAACATTAAAATGTTATTCTGATGTTAGGTCACAAACAAATGGATTAAACCTGTCATTATGCTGTACTTAACCAAATGGGAGAGCAGTTGAAGCAATGCTTGATGTCATCAAAGTGGAGCTATGCAGCATTCAAACCAGATTAGTGAAATCATCATAGGCAATATGAATCACCAATACAAGGCTTATTTGACCCATTTGTATGTTCATATAATGGCCACCACAATAGTAACACTGGATGGAATTTGGGAGTCAAATGTAGCACCTGCAACATGTACAAATTGGTGCAGCGCAATACTGCACTAAATGAGTTTGTATGTGAGAAATGTATCCAAAATTTAGAACATGGGAGGGTCTCTATAACTTCTGCACCAAACTAGAGGCTCTTGAGAAAAGCCAGTATGAAATGGCAGACAAAATCAGAGCTCTGACTAGTCTAAACAAAGCTCAAGATCAGATGTGTACAGTGGATAATACTGAATGCAGGACTAAAGGAAGTTTCCTGGAGTGATCAAGGAACAGAGGACAATGACTGGTGTGTCATTACCTCTGTTAAAGGGAAAAAAAGGTAAAGTAATCTCAAACCAGTTGAAACAAGTGCATCAGTGGCAGAAACAGCTATACAGGATATTAACACTGATAAATCTAATGGGGCATCAACACAACAAGACCAAGCATCACCTGGGTGTAGCAACATAGGAATGCAACCTATATCCCTCACTAACAGATTTACAGCCTTAACTGAGAAAAAGTGAGGTAATGAGGAGATGCAAGCATACCTGAACCTGGTGACAACCCCTCTGAGAACGTCTATAATAATCGAACCAACAAGTCCAAGGCAAAAGATTGTCTTGTGAGACTCAGTTATTAAGCACACAGACAAATATATATGTGGGGATGACAAGGAAAATATTATGGTCAGTTGTTTCCTGGGGCAGGGATCCATCACTTAACATCAATGGCAGATCACATTTTCAAAGGAAGTGGGGTAGACGCCT
Organism: Neoceratodus forsteri; assembly: GCA_016271365.2. Taxonomy (NCBI): domain Eukaryota; kingdom Metazoa; phylum Chordata; order Ceratodontiformes; family Ceratodontidae; genus Neoceratodus; species Neoceratodus forsteri. The sequence goes on from CM028135.1 coordinate 476,905,064, forward strand.
GGCTGTCATCCATGTGGGGGTAAATGACATCAGGAAGAAATCACAATCAGCAATAGAGGTTGAATTCAATGAGTTAGCAGATACATTGGTTACCAAGGGCTGTGAAATTATTTTCAGAGATGCTACCATTACCCAGGGCATCCACATACAAGCACAAAAGAATTTCTCAGGTTAACTCTTGGCTACAAAATTAGGCAAGGAGAAAGGTTTCAGATTCCTTAGGCACTGTTTACCTTTCTAAACAAACCAAACCCTTTCTGCAAAGATGGGGTACATCTTAGTTTCAAGGGCAGTAGGCTCCTGGGCATGTGCCTCAAGAAGGAGATTAGCAACAATTTAAACTAATTGAACTGGGGTCAAAGGAACACTTCTAGTATTGAGCAAGCAGCCGCATTAACAGTAATGCCTTCAAGAAAGTTCCTAACAGTGCCAGGTATTGTATCTTAGTGCAGAAGTCTGAATAAGATAAACTGACTGAACTACCTTGCCTTGTAATGACCCACAAAATAGATATTATAGGAGTGACAGAAATATGGTGAAACAAGGACAATGATTGGAGTAAAATTCTACTTGTATTTCAATTATTCAATAGAGGCAGGGAGAGATGTAGATGAGGAGGGTAACCATCTATATCAAGGAAATATTGAATGTTCCAGATTCAGACAACAATATTGGTAATTACATAGAAACACTATGGGTTGCTCTAACAGGCCTAAAAGGATAAAAACTAAAAATGGGCATTTTCTACAGGCCTGTACACTTACAAATGTTACTCTACCCCAACTCAGCCCTACAAATTTGAGCGTGAGAAATTGCAGTTTCTGCTTATTTTATTCTTTTCATAAATTTCCAAAGTAACTCTGCGTATCCTTTATATTTTTATTCAAAGACATTAGATTCAGATATTTCAAAGTTCCAGACATGTACTTGCTACTTGAATGTCTTTCAGAGAATCCAAAATTATGCTTTCAGTTTAAGTTAATGTTCAGGACTCTGTTCTGTTCCTTCATCAGAACCTGAAAGCTAAACAACAACAATACTCTGTAGTTATACTTTAGATTCACTACTCCAATTCTAAAGAAAAGACAACTATTCTGAAAAATGCCTTTCTGGGACCACCACTACAACAACATACCTTCATTTGTATCAAGGTTGTTTGAAATTAATCTTAGAGAACTTCTCTTTATATTTTATATGTTACCTAAGAAAAACAGGGCAGGAAAAGTTCATGTTTATAAAAAGAAAATCGTATGTCACCAGTATGTTTTATTTTATTATCATTTACTATCATTAACTTGTAAATATAGGTTTTATTACCTCAAAAGTACTTGTATTTACATTCACCAAACTTATAGCTTACCTCAGTATAACCATGAACCCTTCCCCCCCATGTTCTTATATTAAATTTTAGTTTTAAGATGTGGGTCCCTCGTTCTCTACAGGCTTGGGGTAATATAAATTTCAAAACCACTGCCATTCTACTCAGATGCCCATTGTGTTTCCTTGTTTTCACACTGCTTCTTTTTGCAGCTTTGGTGGAGGCTGAGCCACGGTTTCACAATGTGTGTTGCACTGTGATGATGTCACGAGGTGTGACTATCTCTTGTGGCTCGGTCTTTATATTTGAAAGAAACCACTACCTGCCAGTGAAGGCTAACATGAAAAAAAAAAAAGGGGGTTCACTGTTATACTCGAGTAAGTCGTATGTTTGTGAATTTAACTACTCACTCAGCTAATCTATGAGGATTACATGTATGGGAAGTTTAAAAGAACCCTTATGTTGTTTTCAGAACAAGAACTTGTCTTAAAAATGGATAACAGATAATATAACAAGTACTTTTGAGGTAATAAAATCCTATATTTACAAGTTAATGATAAAATAAAACATACTGGTGACATAAGATTTTCTTTTTATAAACATGAACTTTTCAAGCCTTGTTTTTCTTAGGCAACATATAAAAATATAAAGAGAAGTTTATCTAAGATTCATTTCAAACAACCTTTGAGTGATACAAATGAAGGTATGTTGTTGTAGTGGTGGTCCCAGAAAGGTTTCTGGATAGTTGTCTTTTCTTTGAATTGGAGTAGTGAATCTAAAGTACAACACAGAGTATTGTTGTTTAGCTTTCAGGTTCTGATGAAGGAACAGAACAGAGTCCTGAAACATTAACTTAAACTGAAAGCATAATTTTTGTATACTCTGAAAGAAATTCAAGTAGCAGTATATGTTTTGGAACTTTGAAATATCTGAATCTAATGTTTTGAATGAAAATATAAAGGGTACTCTACTTTGAAATTTATGAAGAGAATAAAATAAGCAGAAACTGTAATTTCTCGTTTGAATTTTTGCAGGGGCCGAGCTGGGGTAGAGTAACATTTGTAAGTGTACATCTGGAATCCACTAATTTTCAGTACCCCCGTTCCCGTTCACTATTACATACAATAGTTTGGAGCAAATATTCCAGAATGCTTTGAGATGTGGATAGCTCCCTTCTGTGGTTTGAAAAAACATTTTCTACAGGTCACCAGTCAGTCCTATAATGGACATTGAAACATTTATAAAACACATCACAGAAGAAGCAGATGACTGTGATGTACTGATATGGGGATCTGAACTTACATTACATTGACTGTCTTAAGAATGTGACAAAAGTGTCATTGGAAAATAAAGTATTAACAGTAACATTAGGTCTAGAGCAACTCATTAATAAACTTGTAAAGAGGAAATGTACTGGATGTACTACTAACTAACATTGGAACTGATATTACAACAATAGAGGTTACATACCCCTCCCGGCTAACAGTCAGCATAGTACTATAAGATTTGAAATTAACAAATCTAGGAAATTTACTAGGTAAAACTATATACAAGAACTATAACAAAGCTAATTTTCTAGCTGTGTGGAAGAATTACAAAAATGGATTGGAAAGGACAAATTAAAATCTGAATGGAGGAAACTTGGGAGCTATTAACCCTTACAATTTCAACCCTAGAGAAAAATATGTCCCAACTAAGAGATACAGCAACAGGGGCAAGAAACCACTATGATTTAATGCCAGAATCAAAAACATCTCTCTAGTAAAAAGCAATTGTATAATAAAATGAAGAGGAATCCACTTCTAACAACATCAACAGGTATAAAGGGATATTAAAACAGCTTAAAAGAGATAAAGGGTCAAGGCAATACCGAATTCAGGCTGGCTAATACCAAACAAGACCTTAAGGATTGTACTCATATATTGACAGAAAAGGAGCAATAGTCATTGGACCACTCAGAGACCACACAGTATACAGCACACCAGAGAAATAGCAGAAAAATGCAACACTTATGCTCAGTATATAATCTAGAGAAGTAAACCTAATATCCCTCTCCCAGTACCTGAGGATTTGGTAAACAGCATTTCTATTAAAACAGAAAGTGACCATAAAAATAAATGGAGTTAAGTGTAAATAAATCATCTGGACCATATGGGCTCCTTCACAGGCTATTAAAGAACTAGCAACAGTCCTAGCACAATGATCACTGACACTGGCAATAGACTGCTTGGAAGCCTGTGCACCCAAAGACTGGAGCACTGCAACTGTAATACCTATTTATAAAAAGGCAGTAAGACTAGTCCGCTAACTATAGACCAGTTAGTCTGATGTCCATTGTGGGAAAAGTCAGAAAGTACAATCAAGGACAAATTAAACACAATGTTGAGAACTAAAGGGATTGGTGGAGCTATCCCAGCATGGGTTTGCTAATAAATGGTCATGCACTACAAACTTGATTGGCTTTTATTATTATGCCAGTCAAAGTATGGACAAGGAAAGCGATGGACGTGATACTACTGAACAATACAATATCACACAGAATACTGGTAACCAAGCTAATAAACCTAGGTATTAGTCCCCATTGGGTTCACGTGGATTCAAAATGGTTGACGATAGAAGGCAATTGGTGAGAGTTAATGGGTTTTACGTTGGTAGCCAGAAGGCGTCACAGAATAGGGTGCCCCAGGGGTCGGTCCTGGGTCAGTTGCTGTTTAATGTTTTTATAAGTGACTTGCAGATCAGCCCTGGCAATGAACTGAGTAAGTCTGAGGACAATGCTAAATTAGGAAATGTGGATAATGAGTTTAATAGGAGAAGGATGGTGAAGGACCTGGAGGATATAGTAAAATAGGCAGATACCAATAGAATGCACTTTAATCTAGACAAGTGTGTGTGGTTCTACACTTTGGGAGAAATAATAACTTACCAGAATACTATATCCATGGGACAAAACTTAAAGTAGTTAGTACTGAGAGGGACCTAGGTGTTTATGTTAACAATGACCTTAGAAATGGAGCACAATGTAGATCAGTGGCTAACAAGGCAGGACATCTCCTTAACTGTGTAAAAGGTAATTTTTCTCCAGGTCAGAATCAGTACTCCTTCCATTGTAAAAAAAAAATACATCAGGCACGTATGTTGACTATTGTCCCAGCTTTACAACCCTATTTTAAAAAAGATATACACATTGTTAAAAGAACCCAAAGGAAATTTACCAGGCTTATACCTAGGTGTGAAATAAACCATATAATGAGAGACTGGAGGACTTGGGCTTATGGCCACTATCCTTAAGAAGAACAAGGAGGACAGGCTGCTCTTGTATAAAATAGTGGATGACCTGATATTAGTGGGAGAACTTGGTTTGACGTACAAGGAAATTAACTATGATATGAGAGGCACAGACATTAATTGCAGATATCATGCCTAGAACTGTGCTCAGAAAGCATGCATTCATACCAAGAGCTATAAGGGTATGGAACCAGTTTTCTGCTAACCTAATTAATGCTCCCAACTTACCAACTTTAAAATTAATATGGATAAATTCATCCAGGAAGGTAACTTAGGTTACGATCACTGAGAACTGGGGACAGCATTTATGGGCCTCTGCCTTCTACTGTCCTAAACACTGTAGTATTAACCTAGTAGTAATTACTATTATGTGACTTTTCTCCTGTGACCTGCCAATCTCTGGCTACCCTATCAAGAGCACCAGTACAGACAGGTGAGCACTCCTGTTAGTATTTGGGCAATGCCAGAGGATCCTTCCCATGAAGAGAATGCACTTCATAGCAGGCATTCCCAATAGCAGGAACCTTTATTTATTCCTGGATCCTGGCTTTAAATGTGGGGCTGGATTGCAATACAGCTGGAAACCAATCAGCAACCCGTGGAGACAATACTGTAGAATACTTTTATTTATGCATTGCTTAATCATATACAATTGAAGTGGCATTAAGATAATCATTTTATATATACATACAGACACACACACACACACTATATATATATATATATATATATATATATATATATACACACATACATACATACATATACACACACACACACACACACACACACACACACACACACACACATATATATATATATATATATATATATATACATATATACACACACTTATCCTTCTTACATAATCATGTTCTGTTCTATTATATAGTATGATCACTATATTCATACCTAATCCCAAATGGATATCACAAAATCTGCTTGGAATATACATGTAGGGTTAATTTATACAGTACTGTCCTGACTTTATGAATAAAATCCATGATTTCCAAAGTGCTTGCTGTTACTTATTCTTACGTTTGTTATTTGGTTAAAAGTTCAACAATTAATGTAGAATCAATGTTCTGCCCAAATTTTGACCAGATACTATATTTTTTTATATTTTGCTTAGAATATAATCTATTTTCAATCTTTTGTATTGAGACCATGAAGTTCATCCATATACAGTAGTCTGGAGGTTGATTTTCTTTCCATTTCATAAGGGTATATTTGAGCGATTAACCATGCCTAATAATACTAAGATACTGTTATGCAGAGTAAATAATTGATAGGACAGGCCTATGCCCAATAATATATAGGCCACTGTTTTCTCAATATGAATTCCAAATCGTCAAGCCTAATGTCCTAAGTACTTTTCCTAGAAAGTATTAAATTTGGTACATATAAGTAACATGTTCTAAAGTACCTTCTTCATTATAACATCTAGGACATAGGCTGCTGACAATGTGGTGTATAATAATTTCTATGAATAACACTGAAGTAGATCTGCTGTAGTTTTGTAGAAAGAATTCCCCTTTTCATGTAATCCAAGTAGTAAGCTTCATTCTGGATTTCTCCCTTCCATATAAATTGTTGCATTGTTGTTTTTTTTTTTTGAGAGGTTTTTTAGATTTGTTGAATAAGGGTTCAAAGTTGTTTTGAATACTTTTGAAAAACTTGGTCTATTTGGATGCCAAGATATTTCAATTAATTTTGAGCAATCTTGGTGTCCTTGGATGCCAAGATATTTCAGTTGTGTTACTTTCTTTATATAATATGATTCACGGTAATGGAAGGGGTCATAGTAGCATTTGGAGTCCATTAGCTCCAATTTATTCAATTTTGTACCCAAAGAGTTACCAAATGTGGTTATTAATGCATTTAATGTTGGGAAGCATATATCATTTTTAGGATAAATTAATGCGTTGTCCACATAAAAGTATTTTGTGTTCTACCTGTTCAATTTTAATCCCTGGATTTCTGTATTCTTTCTGACTGACATGGTGCGTGGGTTTAAGAGCCAATGCAAAGATCAGAGGGACAGGGGACACCCTAGGCATGTTCCTCGAATTTGGACTGGATCAGAAATCTCCCTATTTGTTCTTATATGTATGAATAAGGAGGGTAAAATGTCTAACCAGTTTCTAAATTTAGGGCCCAAACCGTAGCTTTCTATAATTATTTTAAAGATTATCATTCTATCCTAGCAAATGCTTTTCAGCATTGAGTGATATAAGAATAATCAGATGTTTTACATTTGTCCAGGATGTTGAGTGAACCTCTGATATTGTTTCATAAATAGTGTGTTGCTATAAATCCCTTCTGGTCTTGATGTATAATATTGGGTAGAGTTTTTCTACTATTTTAGCCAAGATTTTGCTAAAATCTTGGCACCAATTTATTAAAGGAATGGAATAATATGATCCAGGGTTATGGGATCCTTATCTTTTTAAAAAATAGACACACAGTAGCTTCTTTCAATGATGGGGAAGCTTCTTATTAATAAACATAAAGATAAATAGCTTATTAAGACATGGAGAAAGCATTTGGGAAAATTGTTTATAAAAGTCTATCGGTAGACCATCAGGTCCAGGAACTTACTGCTAGCTAAGGATTTTATAGCCACCAATTATTCTCCTTAGTGATATTTTCTGTAATTCTTTTTGTTTGGGTGTTAATGTAGGCACTGTAATATTAGCTAAAAGGTTTCCATTTCTATTGTATTTCTACCCCATTCTGAAGCATATAGCATAGTGTAATAATGAGTGAATTCTGATTAATTTCTTTAGGATTGTTAGTTATTGTATTATTGAATTACCTTACTCCATTAATATTTCTTTCTTCTGGCTCTTTCTTTAGTTGCCAGGTGAGTATTTTATTGGTTTGTCACCTTACACATAGTATTTACTTTGTGTTGTTAAAATCTGTCTTTCTGCCTTCAAAGTGGTTAGGTCATTGTAAGATTTTTGCATGGTAAGAGTTCTTGTAATATTTTTGAATTAGCAGTATTTTGTGTTGTCCTTTATAGAAATATCTCACTCAAGGTCCATTCATTTTTTAGTTCTGGATTTATTACGATTAACAGTGTAGGCTATTGTGATCCCCAAATGTAAGCCTTAGGGCATACCAAATACTACCAAAATGTTTGATGAACTCACTCTGACCACAAGCTGCTTGTAGCAATATTCTTTTATTTTATTTCAACATGCACACTTCATGGGAACATTTAGTGGTAGGCACACTTCAGCCTTGTGTTTTCCTAAATAAATCATAATTACTGCCATGTATTTCATTTCTCTTTCATATCACTGATCAAGAATCCATGCCCCACATCTCTATTTCCAACAATTGGCCACAATACAATAATGTTCATTTTATAAATATTCATGTATAATTCATCTATGCCTTATACTATTGCCATGTTGCTTTCATTCACAAACTAGTCTCTGTATCCTTCAGTGCAGACAATTACAGCATTCCCTATTCCACCTGTGTTCAACATATAATTATTCTCACCTTTTTACTGATTCTGTATATCTCTTCTGTATAATTCAAACTTTTGCATATATATTATGCCACTGTTTTTCTGTGTAAAATTATATATATCTCTATCTCTCTCTCTCACTATCGATCTCTTGCTATCGATCTCTCTCTCTGGCTTCACTATCAAGCCCTATATAAATGCATCTCATTTAATAACTTTTCCAAATTCTTATCAAGATACAGAATCTCCTCACCTGTCCTGTGGTGGTAGCCATCTCTTCCATCTTAAATGAATGCTTTGTTGTAAAGTTCAGTTATTTATCTGTATAAAATATTCAAAGTAAACACCAATCCCTTAAATACTTTTCTTTCCTGATAAAAAATAACATATTTGACATGTATTATGTAATAAAATCCCTTTGTGGCAAATTATGTCTTGTTGCTGCGTGATTACAAACATGTGCTCACCGAGAAATACCCTTATTAGCCCTGTGCTTTAATACAATTTTCAAACATCCTTCTCCACCATTATGTTTTATAAATTTATTTTGTTTAATCCCTGTTATCATTAGATCTCTCACCAACTTGTAAGCAAATCTCTGTATAGCCTCTCTCTTCTCAGTTACAGGAGCAGGCGTTACTCTGAAAATATAAATCAGATCGCTAAGCAAATTTTAATGCTCCTGCTACAGGGCATAATGTTGTTCTATACATACGAATCACAAGTGAATTCACTTACTTCAAGAGTTCTGTTATCTGGCATGGCCATATTGCTGCTCTCAGTGTATATGGTCACCATCGCTCACTCCTATGCAGTTTATATACTGCCTGGTGGGGGGACCCAGACGTCATGAATCATGTCCCACACACTGTCTCCACCTACACTGTAGGCTACCTTTGTGGAAAAATGCACGAAGCAAACCTTCCCATAGCACTAAGGACTTATGCCATGGAGAATCAGTGCTATGGCAGTGTGCAAGATAGCAGTTTGCCCTCCACCCAGGGCTCTAAGATCCAAATATATTTTTGAGACTGTTTAATATTTTGCCATTTCTGTGCTTATGTGGCTTTTGTATGAAAATAGGGAAGGTGAGAGTATGAAGGAGCGGCCACTAAGTGGATTCAGAGGGCAAAGGCTACATAAGTTATAGCCAAGGAAAGTTTCCTTAAGTTGAATCCATGTATTCATTGACTAAAAAGAATGCCCCCTTATTTTTCACTTTTATGCATACCTCTATAAAATGGAGTAAAGAAAAAGGGAGGTCTCTCGAGTATTGGAAATATGTGTTTCTATTAATTCTGAAGTGTCAATGTAATATTCATATTAAATATGACAAACAACAATATATAGAAAATATTACTGTTTGTTCACATGAAATAGGTTCTCAATTTTCAAGAGTCTTTTCAGTGTCCTATTGGTAAAGATACTCACATTCTTTATTTAAATAATCTGTGGTTCATACTGCCCAAGGCAAAGATCCAATAGACTTACCTCTTGTGTAGATCATCATCCCATTTGATGTCTTTTCACTGCGGTTCACTGACATGTTCTAATCCCCAGAATCTGAGACTTTATACTGAATGTCCTGCTGAATTAAAATGTCTTGCTGCTGATGATCCTTCATCGCATGTCCGTATTTTACTTTTGTGTTCATTTATTCTGTCTTCAAGCCCTGGATATTTTACCCACATAAATCCTGTCACATGGGCAAGAGGTGATGTAGATCACATGGTCTGAGTGCATGTGATGTGTTGCTCGATGTATTTCTTGTTAGTGAAGGATGCTCAAAATGTTTTGTTCTTTGTGTTCCACACTGAAACAACAGCTACATTGGAAGTTTCTGTTTTCAAAGATCCCAGTAGTAATTGGTTGTCTAGTCTCTAGTCTCTGTGCAGTGTGCACTAGTCTGTCTCATCGTTTGTTTTCTTTGTTGCTATTAGGGAGAATTCAGAATCTTATATTTCCAATATTGCCAGCTTGTATAATGTGCCAGTTAATCATTATATTTATTTTATCTTTAAATGAATGTAATTGGTGGAAAACACTATCCTATTATGTATGTTCCATTTAGTACTGCCTAAAAGTAAATTTTCTCTGCATATTGTCTACCTCTTGTGCGTTATTAACTTGGGTATCCTGTATCCCTTGTTAACAAATCTGTGGGCCGTATCCCTGCCACCCTCTGATATTCAGTATGTTAATCAGCCCAATCCAGTTTCCGGAAATCACAGCACTATCACAGCTCTGGTGAAGTAACAAACAATTGGATCTCGCCATCGATGCTAAGATGGTTACTGGTGCTTTTTTTTTTACCTTAGCAAAGCATTTGATACTGTTGATCACAACCTTCTAGTTTCTTGCCTCCAACCTAGGTGCTACTCTGTCCACCACTGAGTGGTTCACTAGTTACCTATCAGGAGAACACAGAAAGTCAAAGCAGATGGCCTATTCTCTGCCCTGTGCTGGTTGTCAGAGGAGTCCCCAAGGCTCCATTCTAGGCCCAATCCGTTCTCTCTGTACATAAACAATCTTGACTCCCATATAACAAGCTCCAACCTACACTTCTTTGTGAGATGATGCTGTTCTGTACACTTCTGGATCTACGATTATCGCAGGTTAGGGATGTATTACAAGCCGACTTCGCTCAGCTCGAAAATAATCTGATAAAAGCCAAGCTGCTCCTTAATGCTAAGAAAATGAAAGCAATGATTTTCTCTCATTGTACCTCCCTGGTCCACCCCCCCCAACCAAATAATTTTATAGTTACTGCACTAGGTGAATCATTGGAAGTTGTTCCCAAATTCAAATACTTGGGTATCTTGTTAGATAATAAGCTCTCATTTAATTACCACATTGATGAACTATCCAGGAGGCTCAAAGCAAGATTAGGATTCTTATTTAGAAATAGGTCTCTATGCCCCTTGAGACATGTACAAGGCTCGAGACAGGCCACATTCCTTCCCCTACTCAATTACGGGACTTATTTTACACTACAGCTTCAACTTCAAGCCTAAGCAAGCTGGATGTCCTTTATCACCATGTGTTATAATTCATTGCCAACTGCCCTACTGTACTCACCACTGTGATCTGTATGCAGCTGTTGGTTGTACATCTCTCACCACTAGATGCCTGCTCCATGCTGGTCTTTGGACCCTTAAGTTGCTCTTGCAGAATTACCATGCTACCCAGCATGGTTAATCCAAATTTCCTGCAGTACATATTCCCTTAGGAAAACTGACTTTGTCATGCTCGATGTACCTAGGACTCGTGCACTCTTTTGGCAAACGTGCCATTTCATATCCCTCCTTCTATGTGGAACCAACTCCAATCTATACTAAAACTAACTAGCATTCTCAGTCAACTTCTTCAGAGTGCTATTGCATCTAAAATAAAAGATATTTGTAACTGCCACGAAGCCCCTGTTATCCCTATGTGTGCTTCTTGTCTATTGTCTCTATTGGCCTTGCCATACTAGAGACCTTTAACCCTAAACCTACTTTACCCATTGCTAACCTACCCTCCCTCCCTACCCTGCTCACCCCATCATTGTTTCCTTTTCTAGTTCTTCACCACTTTTGATTATCTATTGCATCATACAGTGACAAAGTGTTTAACCTCACCTGATATTGACTGTCCCATATTTGTACATATATCTGTAACCTTTTATCTTACTATGCATTACCTGATTAGAGCCTTGTGTGCACTCTGTATATTTGGTTATCAAGGTGCTGTACTGTATAATGTGCCATTGTATGTGTATTACCTTCAGGACCTCCTTGTGAATGAGCTTGCTCAATGGGTCTTCCTGCAATAAACTTGAACTTTTAAACTTGAACTGAACTCATGATGTGGGCCTTTAAAATACTATTTTATTAGATTCAGGTCATGAAAGCTTGTTGAAGTGTAAGGTGGTATTCCTACAGTATTTGTTAGTTTCCTATAAAGGGTGGTAGCTATCCCAGTCCAGTTTTATATATTTCCAAATCCCAAAAGGAACTTGTGTTGTCTGCTGTTATTGTGAAAGCCAGGTTTTCACTCCTACTGTTCAAATATCTCTCAAATCTTCCTAAGTCTTCTCTTGTTCCTCCACATGACCAAGATGTCATCAATAGAATGCTTCCAAAATAAAATATTTTGGATAAAGTGATTACTGGTACCATCAAAACATGTGTTTTCTCAAACTCCATATATAAATATTAGCATCGATGAAGTCATGGTGCTCCCCATTGCTGTCCCTCTCACCTAAAAATAAAATTTCTCCTCAAATGTGAAATTGTTTTTTCAACACAATCTCAGTTAATTGTTTCAGGAATTCACTTGGTGGATGTTTATCTTTTCTCCTAATTAATGCTCCCATTAATGCCTCCAGGCCCTCATCATGTTGTGTGCTTGTGCACAAGTCCTTTATGTCAAGGTGACTAGAATATTATTCCAGTCCCAATGATTGTTGTTGATTTCTCCTAACATCTGAATCACATGCCCTGTGTCTTTTATGCACAGTATGTTTCATTTTTTCAACCTCTGGTTGTATGTAATAATCACATATTTTGATAATTGTTCCAAGATGGAATTTAGTCCTGAAACAATCGAGTGACCAGGTGTCTAAGTGGATCCTTAGAATCTTGAGCAGTACACAAAATAGAGGAATTCTGGGATTTGTATTGATTAGCATGTTAGCCTCCTCTTCTGCTATCCATCCCATATCCACACCAATGTTTACCAATTCCCCAGTTTCTGCTCTGATCTCATCTGTTTGGTCTGATTCTATTGGATAGTATCTATCAGGTCACTTAATTGACTCATGGATTCCTTCTATATTACCCTATTTCCATAACACAACCCTCCTTTTTGTCTACTGGTTTGATAATTACACTTCTATCCTTCTCCAGTTCCATTAGTGTTTCCCTTCCTTTAGTTAGGTTGTTCCATTTTGGTTTATTATATTCCCTACACATGTTCTTGCCCTCTTGTTCCACTACTTGAATATAGCTCTTTACTGTATTAGACCCCTTGTGCGCTAAAGTAGATATAACCCCAACAACTGTTTAAGTCATTGTTTTTGTTGTCCGGTTCCTCCAGTCTGTTCTCAAACCACTCTGCTAGACATATTTTAGATAAAATGTCTGCAGATCTATCTCTAACTAAAAATCATCAACATTTTTGGTAGGTGAAAATTATAAACCCTTCTTAAAGTACTTGAATCTCCATTTCTGTACCTCCTTTCTCTAAGATTAAAATGTCCTGTTCTTCCTCTGTAGCCCCTCCCTGCCTCTTCCTCTCCCTCCTCTTATGTCTATGCCACCATCCCTTCTCCGTCCTGTAGGTATCTCTGTATTGGGGCTGAGGTTGGGGTTTCTCTGCCACCCTCTGTTTCTGAGTTCGCATTCTGTTCTTGTAGATCTGTGCTGTCCTTCCTCATATGCTGTCCTTGTGACTGTGCTCCTAAAAACGTCCTTGTTCCCTTGTCTCAGTCTGGTGGAACTATAAGATGTCATCATCATACTGTTCCACTATCAGAGTCTGTTTGGTACTGTGTATTTTGATAATGGTATGTGCCTATATTCTGTTCCCTTGGTTTAACAAACCAGTTATATTTTGTTGTCTCTATAATTGACTATGACATATTTGAATTTCTTCAATTTCTGCTGTTTAATATAATCCTCATATTCCTCTAGTTCTTTTTGATTTTTTCTAGAATCGTAGAAAATTCTTGGTGAGCCACTTTCTTTTACTATGGCTTAATAACGGCCAGCATGAAATCCATAGAACACTTGTTATGAATTCCATTCCATTTCTCATTTAATTCAATGGTCATAAATCCCAAATTGCATTTAATTAGGACCCTAGCCCCTTGGTATCCTTTTATTTTTGACGACTCTCCCAAAGTTAGAGCATGCCACTCAATCTTATATCACGTTGTCAAATGAATTTTGTTCAACAGTGTTTTATTATTAGTTGTCTCTGTCCATGTTTTAGTTTGTGTTAGTAAACCTAATACTACTGCTTGATGTTCCTCAGTAAACTGGTAAGAAAAAGACATTGTTTCTGCTGTCTGATGAATCCCTGAAAAGGGGGTTGTCTCATCCCTGCACAGCTAGTGTGCCCAGTGTTGTGTCCAGAAGTATTCATATTTAAAAGGGATAGATTCGAGATAGTTGAAATGCATGGGTGGCGGGGTGGTGGTAAGGATGAGATGTAAATTCTGTCCGTGATGTCAAAATGGAGATAAAACTAGCTGCTAGAGCTTCCAATGTGGGCCACCAAACCAAGGTTGGTCAAACTTAAGTAATCTGTGTGTGGGTAGAGGTTCAGGTTGCCCTTCCTCTGATAGAGGTTTTTGAAGTTTTTGGTCAGGCCATCCAAAAAGATCAGAAAATACCAAACACTGCAAAAATGTTGGATGAACTCCTCTGACCACAGTTGCTTGTAGCAATATTCTTTTTATTTATTTCAAAATACACATGTCATGGGGAATGTTTGATGGTAGGCTCACTTCTCAGCCCTAGTGTTTTCCTAAATAAATCATATAATTATAATTACTGCCATGTATTTCATTTCTCTTTCATATCACTATCACTGATCAAGAAATTCATGCCCCATGTTTCCATTTCCAACAATTAGCCACAATGCAATAATGTTCATTTTATAAATATTCATGTATAATTCTTCTATGCCTTATACTATTGCCATGTTGCTTTCATTCACAAACTATTCTCTGTATCCCTCAGTACAGGCAATTATAGCATTACTTTTTATTTATTAAAGTTTCAGAATTACAACCTTTGAGTCAGAGACTCCTTTGCAAATGCTCCACATCAGGACAAACACACAGATTATGCGAGAAAACATGCATCATTGCTTAGTGTTATAAGGTGGTGCTTACATAATGACATCATACATATACAGATATTGAATAGTCTCTTAAGGGTTGCTTAACAGCCCTAAGTCTATAGAACATGCAACATAAGGGTGATACGTTAGTACTTTCCATAATTTGTAACAACATTTGCAGTACTTAGGTAGCATCTAGGGGTTGTTATCAACCCTGCGTCTAGGTGGTGTAGCATGCTCAGTTGCAGCTACATGTCTCTGAGTCTAAGAGGTATCTCTTGATGCTGGTTTTAAACTGGCTAGTCTTGGGGCCAGGGGGATGGGAGGAGGAGTTCATTGAGCCAGGGGGTGCCCGATAACTAAAGGACCTTTGGCTAGCACAGTTCTTGATGAGGGGACAGGGATGGGCATATTTGCTAGGTGCCACGGGTGCTCCTGTAGGTGTTAGGTTGTATTAGGGAGTGAAGGCCAGTGGGTGCAATCTTCAATAGAATTGTCTTGGCTTGGAGGCAGGTATGGTATTTTAGCCTTCCTTTGAAGGTCAGCCAGTCAGCTTTTTTAAAGGTCGCGGTGTGGGTAAGTCGGTCACTTTCTGTGACCAGACAGCTAGCTTTATTGAGGGCAAGATTGATTCATTTCAGGGCTGTGGGTCAGCTGTCCCATATATTATTATACCATAGTTCACCAAAGATATGACCAAGCTGGTCACTACCAGATGTAGGGCCTGTGGGAGGCATTGTCTATGCCTATTGAGGATCCCTAGTCTGGTGTTTAATACTGAGGAGGAGAGGTGGTTGATGTGTGTGTGATAGGTGAGTGATGTGTCAAGTGTGATGCCAAGGTATTTGAAGTGTGTGACCTGGTCAATTTTGATGCCCTGGTAGTTGGAGATGTTAAGGTTGGAGCTATTATAGGGCTTTGCATAAAGATCATGGATTTTGTTTTGGCATAGTTTAGTGTTAACCGTTGCTTCATGAACCAGTCTTCTAGTTCCTGGAAGTAAATTTGAAGCTTGTGTTGGAGGGAGTTGGGGGTGCTATCTTTCCAGTAAACTACTCGTCATCTGCATAGAGCAGAAGCTTATTGTTACATGCACTTGGGATGGAGTTAAGGAAGAGGGTGAATAGTAGCGGGCCTAGGATTGATCCTTAGGGTGCACCCGACTGAACTGGGTTCTTGGTGGATAGGGTGGTGTTAATTTTGACTTCCTGTGTTCAGTCTGTGAGATAGTTCTTAAACCAGTGTATTGCATCCAGGGCTAGGTTGAGGAGAGGAGTAGATGTAACAGTAGGTCATGACTGACTGTGTCGAATGCTTTGGTTAGATCTACAAAGATTGCCCTGCTATTTCCCCTTGTCAAGAGCCTCATGTGTAGGATGAGTTCGAGGAGTGCCATGGTGGTGCTTTGTCCTGTTCTGAAACCATGTTGCTCTTGGCAGAGCATGGAATGGCTTGTCAGGTACTCAGTGAGTTGGAATTACACTATTCTTTCGAGAGCTTTAGAGTGGGGGAAGTATCGTGATGGCCTGTAGTTGCCAGGATCGGTTGGGTCCTTTTTTTTTTTTAAAGCTTGGTGTGATAATTCCTTTTCCAGAGAGTGGGAATTGCCCTAGGCACAGTGATTGGTTGAATATTTTGGTGAGGTGTGGAGGTCGCATCTAGCGTTAGCATGGAGGATCTTGAGATCTATAGAATTACTGCTATACCTTTTGTTTCTTAAGGCTTTTGTCAGGTAGTGTTTGGCCTTATTGCAGGAGATTGTTTTGAGCTGGAAAGGTGGGATGGTGTGCCTGGGGTAGGGGTAGCTGGGGCCCTGGGGATGGGTCAAAGAAATTTGATGGGAGAATGTGGCTGAGGTCTGTGAAGGAATTGTTTGGACATTGGCTATTATAGTGGGGTCTTGTGAGAGGCACCATTATAGCTTATCTGGGTTGGTGTTTGGTTTACAGTTTTCCCACATAGCTCTTTGATGTTGCTCCAGAACTTGTTCCCTGAGCCCCAGGTCAAGGTGAGGGCTTGTTTGTAATGGTTGGCCTTAGCTAGCCAAATAGCCCTGGTGCACTTTGTTTTTGCCTCTATAGAGAGTTGTCTGTTGTGGGGAATCTGGGAGTTCAGTGACTTGTACCAGAGATTATCTCTATGGTGCATCTGATCTAGCAGGGCTGTGTGATCCACAGGGTGTCCCTTGATTTTAGAATCTTTTTGAGAGTGGGGCATGTTTGTCTTGAGGCTGTGATGAAGATTTTAATAAAGGAGGTGAGGGCCTCTGTCAGCGGATTGGGAGGAATGGATTGGTGTCCAGTCACTGGTGGAGAGACAGTGGATTATCTTGGTTATGGCGCCTTTTGAGGTGCCTTTGGTGGGATATCTTGGGATGGTTTGGTGGACTCTTGTTGGACCAGAAACAGGAGAGAGGAGAGTGGTCACTGAGGACATCTGGGAGGACTTTGATGTTAGATAGGTGTTTGGGGAGTTTGTCAGAAGAGGTCAAGGAGAGTGTGATCCTGTCCTGAGTCTTGCCTTGTGGGGGTCTGACAACTTGGGTCATATCATGCACAGTTGCTGCATCTTTGAAGGGTCTGATGCCTTAGATAACCAGTTTATATTGAAATCACCCATTATTATGAGCTCACTTCTGGGGAGCAGTGCTATATTGGCCAGTATGGAGTCAAAGGCTAATTTTTGGTTGTTGGGTATGTAGACTGAAATTATGTATAGTGGTTTCCTGGAAGCCGATCGTTGCTTTGATTGTGACTGCTTGTGCCCCATGTTTTGGTGGTGGCAGGGGGACTAGTAGTGGTTGAAATTTCATTCTGGTGTAAATAGCAGCCACCTCCCCTCTTCCCTCTCTATCTTCTCTGAAGATTATGTAGTTGTTCAGGGCAACTCTGGAGTCAGGAACATTCCTAGTTAGCCATGTTTCGGACACAGCCAGGATGTCCTGTGAGTGTTGTGCAACCCATCCTTGTAATAGTGTTAGTGTTTTGGGAAGGCTTATTCCACCTATGCATTCAACATATCATTATTCTCACCTTTTACTTATTTTACTGATTCTCTACATCTCTTCTGTATAATTCAAACTTTTTTGAATATATATATATATACATATATATATATATACATATATACACACACACACATATACATACATATACATATATATATATATATATATATACACACACACATACATATATACACACACACACTATACATATACACACACACACATGCCACTGTCCTTTGTGACAAATTACATCTTGTTGTTGCATGATTACAAACATGTGTTCACCGAGGAATACCTTTATTAGCTCTGTGCTTTAATTTTCAAACATCCTTCACCACCATTATGTTTTAAATTTATTTTGTTTAATCCTCTTATCATTAGATAGCTCACCAATTTGTAAGTAAATCTCTATAAAGCTCTCTCTCTCTCTCTCTCTCTCCCCATTCACTTAGACAGCATTATTCTAAAATATAATTCAGATTGCTATGCAAATTTGAATGCTCCTGCTACAGAGCACAATACTGATCTATACATGCGAATCACAAGAGAATTCACTTACTTGAGAGTTCTGTTCTCTGATGTGGCTATATTGTGACTGTCAGTGTATATGGCCACCATAGCTCACTTCATATAGTTTAAATACTGCCTGGTGGTGTGGGGAACCAGACATCACAAATTACATCACCACACTGTCTCCACCTACAATGTAGGTTACCTTTGTGGAAAAATGTGCAAAGCAAATCTTCCTAATAGCACTAAGGACTGATGTCGTGGAGAATCAGTGCTATGGCATGTCCAAGATAGCAGTTCACCCCCTCCCACCAAGGTCTCCAAGCCCTAAATATTCTCTATTTTTTAGATTGTTTTAATATTTTGCCATATCTGATTATATGATTTATTTAGGAAAAACACGAGGGGCTGAGGAAGTGGCCTACTATGAAACGTTCCCATGATGTATGCATTTTGAAATAAAATAAAAAGAATATTGCTACAAGCAACTTGTGGTCAGAGTGGAGTTCATCCAACATTTTTGTAATATTTGGTATTTTCTGGTCTTTTTGGATGGCAAAACTTAAAAACCTCTATCAGAAGAAGGGTAACCTGAACCTCTACCCACACACAGCCTTAATCTTCAACATGCCAGATACAGATTGGTCAATACCAGCAGGAATATCTGGCAGAACTAGACACATAGTGGATTCCTGCAGGGGAGGGCCTCAAACAACTGGTACAACAACCCACAAGAGACAGGGCTATCCTAGATCTAGTACTGACTAATGGGGAAATGGGGAAAGGATCGTGAATCTCCAGGTAAAAGGTCACCTGGGAGCCAGTGACCATCACATGGTATGGTTCAATTTGGCCACTAGAACTAAATCCCATTCCAAGGCAAAAATATGGGACTTTAGAGGAGCTGATTTGATAAGATGGCCAACAGAGTTAAGCTAGCCCTGGCAAACAGAAGTACAGATGAGGGGTACAGGCAAAGTGGGCAAGCATTAGGGATGCAATACTTGAAGCAATATTCCACTGTGTTAGAGAGAAAAGGAAGTGCAAAAGAAGGAAAGCACTTTGGTTCTCAAAAACAGTAGCAGCAAAGGTCAGAGCCAAAAGGCTGACCTTCATGAAATAAGGGAACACAGCGGGATGAAGATAGGAGGTATGCCAAACTTCCCTAAGGGAAGCAGGGAAGGCAGTAAGGCAGGCAAAGGCTCAAACCAAGGAAACACTAGCACAAAAAGTAAAGAAGGTGACAAGACTTTCTATAGATACATTAACGAAAGGAGAAAGTCTAGAGGAGTATTGCTAAGATCAAAGCAGATAAGGACCATGTAAAGCATCTATCCATGTAAAAGCATCTATCCCAAATAGATATTTCAGCTCAGTATTTACTGAAGAGAAGGTAGGACAGGGTCCACAGCTCAGCACCATGGACACGGGGGAGTTTGCACTAGTTCCTTCACAAAAGAAAGGTCCTACAAGAGCCTCGATAAGCTCAGGGTGGAAAAGGCAATGGGACCTGATAGCATACATCCCAGGGTACTAAAGGAGCAAAGGGTGGAACTAGCACAGCCAATATCAGAACTGTTTAGTAAGTCTCTGAGCAGGGGAGGTCCCAGAAGACTAGAGAAGGGCTCATGTAGTCCGCTCCCACAAGAGTGGTAGTAGGAAGGAGGCAGAGAACTACAGACCAGTCAGTCTTAATAATCAAGTAATAACTCTCTTTATAAGACACTGGTTTAGCCTCATCTGGGGTACCGTGAGCAGTACTGGAGGCCACACTTCACAAGAACATTAACCAAATTGAGGTAGTCCAGAGAAGGGCAACCAAAATGGTGCAGGGACTGCATCAGAAAACATATGAGGACAGATTAACGGAGCTCAACATGTCTACCCTAGAGCAAAGGAGAGAGAAAGTGATATGATTGAAACATTCAAACACCTTAAGGGCATTAACAAGGTGAAAGTCTAACATGTTTCAATATAAGAAATATAGCAGGACAAGAGGGCGGCATGAGATTAGAGGAGACAGATTAAGGGGTAATGTGAGGAAGTTCTTTTTCATAGAAAGGGTGGTGGATGCATGGAATGGCCTTCTTTTTCTCTTTTTTTAAAAAAAAAATATATGAATGGCTAGTTGCAGCACAAAGAATGGGTATAAAAGGCAGCATACCTTACCAACATAGCTCTGATGATGAGATTTACTCTCCTAAATGTCAGCACATTAGAATGTGACTGCTATCACCTCACTGAGAAAGCACCAAGGAGGCTGGCTGGTCCAAAGCAGAAAGGAGTAATGGCCAGGAAGCTAAACAAAATAAATAAGCAGAATGTCAGCCATTTGTGGGCAACAGTAGGCTCTAAATTTCGGGCAATGGATACAAATGAAAGGTGCAATCACAAAGAAATAAAAGAAATAAAATGAGTATGGAGAGAGTTTGAATAGGCAATAGAGCCATGAAGAGGAAACAGCTTGCCATAAATGAAGTATGGTAAAGTACATGTGTTAAAAACACTTTGTAATCAAGTACAAATGAAGCGATATGAAGTGATATATCAACACAAATTGTTTTCAGTAATGACTAATATAACTAACTTTGGACTCAACATTCAAACAAAAGGTTTTTTAAAAACTATTTATTCAGGATTCAGAAAGCACCTTTGAGTCAGATTCATTTACAAGGTTCACGTCTGAAGTATTGGGCAGTACAGTAATAGGGTAGACATACATTGCATGTAATAGAACAGCTAGATACATGGTAACAGTACAAAATAAACTGTATACATGGTAAAAGTACAATGTAAGGTTCATAAACAGGACCAAAGAAAGTTAGGTGGCACAAAAAATATATAGGAAGATAAGGGGGTGGGAAGGTAAGCCAGCCAGAGGCCATTATCATAGTGGGAGGATCGAGACAGGTTCAATAGCAGTCGAGTGGTTTGAGGACTGGAGAGGACTCTTAAGTAGGTTTTGAAGAGGCCAATAGAGTTTTCACTTGTGATGAAGCTGGTGAGGCCTGTCATCCATGAGGGGGCCTTGAAGCTGAAGGACCTTTGAAATAGGGAGGTTTGACATCAGAGAACAGTGAACAGCTTCTTGCCAGAGCTACAAGTTTTTTAGGGGCTGTGGCCGGATAGATTAGGGAGGTGAGGCTGGGGAGAGAAGAGATCTAGGGTGATTCGCTTGACCATAAGACAGGTGTGGAACTGATTCTATTGTCCAAGTTAAGCCAGTTAGGTGGAGTTATAAAGCGAGCAGGTATGAGTGAGGTGGTCACAGTCCAAGACGACGCGGCAGGTTTGTTGAGGGAGAGACAGAGCCTATTGAGGGCTAAGGTGGTGGCAGCACTATATACAAGTATGCTGTAGTCGAGGAGGAGAGGATAGAGGATGAGACTGCAAGTCTGAGGGCATCTTGAGTAAGGCAATGTTTAAACCAGTAGAGCAGGCCAAGGTGGACTTTTGAGGCAGAGGACAGGTGGTGCATGTGTTGGTGGAAATGAGAGCCAGGTCAAGGGTGATTCCTAGATACCTGAAGGGTCCACTTGTTCGAGAGAGGTTAGGTCAGCAGTTAGGACCTGGGGGCAAAGCTTCTTCCTAGAGTTCTGGGGGTAGGCAAAATCATGAACTTGGTCTTCTTGTAGTTCAGTATGAGGCACTGTGCAGTGAACCACCATTCAGCTTCATTAAAGGAAGACTGAAGGGTTTGGTGGAGTTGCAGCAGGTCAGGGCTGAAAGCATAAAGACAGCATCATCTGCATAGAGAAGAAGGTTTCCTGAGCAGAAGCTGGGAAGGAGTTAAGGTAAAGACTGAAAAGGGTGGGCCAAGGATGGACCCTGGGGACTGCTGAGAGAACTGGTAGCTGACTGGATAGGGTGTTGCCGATTTTGACATATTGTCACCTACCTGATAGGTAGTTTGTGACCCAGTATAGGGCATCCTGTGAGAAGCCAATGTTGGATAGAGTGGCTATCAAGGGGAGTGACTGACAGTGTCAAATGCTTTAGTAAGGTCAACAAATACAGTGCCTGTGGTGTAGCCTTTGTCAAGTGCAGAGTGGATGGTGGTGAATTCCAGGAGGCTGTAGTCATGCTGTGGCCTTTATGGAAGCCATCTTGCTGTTTACAGAGAAGATCATGTTTGTTGAGGTGGTCAGTGAGCTGGTTGTTGACAATGCGCTTGAGAGCTTTAGATAGAGAGGGAGTATAGAGATGGGCTAGTAATTACTGGTGTCTGTACGGTCCCCACTTTAAATATGGGGGTTATGGAGGCAGATTTCCAAAGGGAGGGAATTTGTTCGGCAGAGAGAAAGATTGAGAATATGGGTGAGTGGGTATAGTACGTCATGGAGGGTGAGCTAGAGAAGCCTCAGATCCAGGGAGTCACCACTATAGTGAGAATGTCTCATTGCATTTCTAAGATAAGGCTCCGCAGCCTTGAGGGTGATGCACCATAGATGAAAGGAGAGATAGGCTGGGAGGGGGACGGTTTGGGGATTCGAAGAAGTTAGGAGGAGGACATGGCTGAGGTTAGTGAAAGCTTGGTTGAGCACATGTTAATGAAAATAAAACTATTAATACCCAATGAGTGATGTTTTGCTAAAAGGGAAAAAAGAAGCAAACTGCATTGGAAGGGGAGTGCAGGTGGACAGCACTAAGACGAGTAATGGAGTGCAGTTCTGTAGAGTCTAACATGTTTCAATATAAGAAAAATAGCAGGACAAGAGGACACACCATGAGATTAGAGAGGCCGATTAAGGGGTAATGTGAGGAAGTTCTTTTCACAGAAAGGGTGGTGGATGCATGGAACGGCCTACCTCAGGAAGTGGTGGATATGAATACAGTGCAGGGCTTCAAACAGACATGGGATAGGCACAGGAGCAATACAGATAAAGTGAATATATAGACCGTTGACAGAGCAAAGGCTGATAGCACATTCATAAGGTAGAAAAGAATGGGCAGACTGGATGGGCCTTGCGGTCCTTACCTGCCATCAACTTCTATGTTTCTATGTATGTTAAGTACTGGGCAAGATTATGGAGGCAGTCCTTAAGGAAAGGATAGTGCAACACCTGGGATCCATAGGAGCACAGGGTCCAAGACAGCATGGGTTTACAAAAGGAAGGTCCTGTCAAACTAATCTCAGATTTCTTTGACTGGGTAACCAGAATGGTGGACCAAGGGGAGCAGTTGATGTCACCTACCTCGACTTCAGCAAAGCTTTCAATACTGTTCCATAGATTGATTAATAAGCTGGAGTAGGCTCAGGGTGGGTCAGAAGTTGGTCAACTGGGTGGCAAACTAGTTGACGGGCGAAAGCTGGGGAGTGGTGTGGCGGGTATACAGTCCAGGCGAGATGCAAGTCACAAGTGGGGTACCTCAGGATCAGTCCTGGGGCCAGTCCTCTTCAATATCTTCATCAGTGACATTGCAGATGGACTGGAGGGTAAGGTTTGTCTGTTTGCAGATGACACCAAGATCTGCAACAGAGTAGATGATCCAGATGGGGTGGGCAGAATGAGAAGAGATCTGGATAAACTGGCAAAATGGTCGGAAGAGTGGCAACTGGGTTTTAGCATGAAGTGCAAGATCATGCACATAGGGAAGAGAAACCTGAAGCCACCTGTAGGCTGAGGGGAGTTGCTGGCAGTCACAAGGGAAGAAAGACTTGGACATCATCATCACAGCCCAGTTAGTTGTGTGCCTCTAATGTACTTCTGAGCACTATGTTTTATCATAACGGACTGTGTTATTGGATTTAGAACCCCAAAACCCATGACTACAGTTATGTTAATTATGTCTGCAGACACTGAAATAGTGCAAGCAATTAAAAACAAAACACAATGAACCCACCCCACAGCCCCCATACACCTATAAAGAGAACTATTGTGAGATGAAGGCAGTCTAGTCTTCTCCGTGAGCAGAGGCAGCAGCATTGTGGCCCTAAAGTATGCTTTCTACTTTCTATTCCTTTCATTTTCTTTTAGTTTTTCCTGTTCTTTCTCCTTTGGTCTCCTGTCTTCATTCCCTCTATTCCCACCCTACCTGAAGCCTGATACAGTGCCTTATTTATTTATTTATTTTTAAACACATCATCCTAGCAGTGCATCCTGTTATGGTCACAGACCAACAACAACAACAGCAGCAGCAGCAGCGCAGGTGTCAAGCAAAATAGCTGGAAGTGAAAGAAGAAAAACAAAATTATAGAAGGCTCCACTACCCATATTGTGTCCCCACACAGTATAATATGTTTTATCGATATGTGACATCAAGACTATGTCCATGTGATACATCTTGGAGAGTCCCTTTTCTTTTTTACTCCTTTGCTCTACTAGCTGTGAAAGAAATTGGATAGCAGAACATGTATACGGTGGACTGGATTTTCAAAGCTCCACCAGATCTTACAAGTTGCAGTGATGTAGGGCTTCACTGCATTCCAGCTGCATCAGGGATCCTGCACCATATTCAAGTACAACAGGGTCCCTGCACCAGAACTCTGGGATGTGCGCACCCTTTGGGCATGTGCCAAGACAGTGGCCTTACCTGTGGATAATGCCGCATGATTATGTCCGCACCCCAGTGCAACCAAAGAGGACACACACATGGCTAGCAAGTGGAGTACAGGGGCAGCATAGGGCATGGGATGGCACAGTTGTGGTTTAGGAAGGGGTGGGCAACCGTGACATTGCTGTTGCACCTGGTGGGGTGCTGATCATGGCACCAGATTGGCATGGTCACACACAATGGGAAATGGGGGTATAATGACAGTACCATGGCCCCATTCTGGCACAGCCAGGCAGCAGTCCTCAGGGCCATGCCAGTGTGGTGCCCTGGTGTATCGCTATATCCCCATTCCATTGTTTGTCCATGCCAATATGAGTGCCATGATCGGCACCCCCACCACAGCAACAGCAATGTCAGGGTGGCCCACCCCTTCCCAACCACAACTGTGCCACCCCATGCACTATGCCACCTGACCACATGTCCTTACAGTGTCTGAGTGGCACAGGGGCTTAGACCACCTTTCAGTGGTCTAACTCCAGCACCTTGCTATGGCCACAGCAGGTTCCTTGCATCCCAGAAAGAGGATGTTGCAGCCGCCATGGCACAAGCCCCTTTGTGGCATGGTATACCCTAATCTTACTGCAGGCATAACACAGTGCCACAATGACCTGGGCTCTGATTCAGACACAGACCATGTTTCTGAATCAGGAGCACTGCCACACTTGATGTAAGGTGCCAGCTGCAGCACAACTGTTTGCCACAAGCACCTTGCATCAGCCATAGGGCTTTGAAAATCTGGCCCGGTATGTCCATAGTATATGAATGATCATGCCCATATGGTATTGTTTAGATCCTCTTCTCCATGGTACCTGTAGAAAGAGACTTGTCCAAAATAGTCATTATTCCTATTCCTCCCCTCCTCCTCCTATTCCTATTCCTCCCCTCCTATTTCTCCTCTCCCCTCCTCCTCCTATTCCTCCCCATTCCTATTCCTATTCCTCCCCTCCCCAAAAATCTTGTGGTGTAGCATCCAGCCTTTACCAGTATTATTCAAGTCTCTTGTGCATTTTCATCTGTCTTATCTATATTAACCACCTTGCTATTTAGTTTTGCAGACTGTTCAGTAAAGTTCTAAAACCTGAGAGGTATTGTCAATAGCAGGAGTCAATAGAGCCACACTTTGTGAAGCCTCATTTTCTCGTAGTTCAGGTTTCTTTATTTTTGCAGTTAATCTTCTTATTCGAGATTTCAGAGTTTCACATACACTCAACCTTTAATCAAACAGCTGGAATAGTGTTTTGTAACCTTATCACTATACTACAGGCAGCCAAATGGAATAATATAATAAACTAGAAAAACATTTCCTTTATGTTTCCTCATCAAGCTGGGATAGAGAGAACTAGTATTAGGTATGTAGCTTATTACAATAACAAATAAACCTACTTAACCTGGTAGTGGCTATAAGGACGAGAGGAGTTAAAGGTACTTACTCACCCTGGATGACTAGGATACAGGTGTAACAAAGCCTCTTCACATATAGTGCAGAAACTGGGCTGGGGGAACCATGTGATCAATCCACATAGGAGCATTCAAAAAAGCTATGGAAAAAAAAAAAACAAAGATAATCTTTAACAGTCTGTACTAATTAGACAACCATTGCTACTTGTGGGTTCAAGGGGTTTGAGCTTGTCCTTCATGTACCTGGAGGAAAAGCATAGTTATCTGGTCAATATAGACAAAATAGGAGGCCCACATTTTCTCAAATTTAGTAAGACATCTGTTTTGTAGCAGGACATTCTGGTTAAGATAGCCATTTTTCTAGCACTATAAGCCACTCAGTAGCCTTTGGGACTGCTAAAGATTTCCATCTTTGTATGATGAGTCTTTTACATTCCACAGAGGCCTGTATAAGCCACAGGGTCTGAGCAGTGGAAAGGGTCAAAGTTTGAGGCATAAGGCCTAGAATCCACATGCCAGGGTCTGCTGCTATATCCAACTTCAGAATTTGGGAGCAAAGTTGTCACCACATCCTATAAAGGTGTCAGGAGAGAGCAGGCCCAGAGGATGTGAAACAAATCCACCTTAGAGGCATCGCATCTCCAGCAGTTGTCATTGTTTAAAAGAAACATCTGTTTAATAGGGCAGGTACAGTACCAAAGGTGCATGATTTTATTCTGTAAAGGTAGCTCGGGGACACAGCAGGCCTGGTGCATTTTCAGCCAACACTGTCACCATTGTAGATCAGTGATGGTTGCATCTAATATACTGTATTTGCCCATTTGGCCTTAGCAGGGTAGAAGAATTTAGAGCACTGTCTCATAAACCATTGTGTGGAGCCAGCTTTCCTTTAGGAAGCATAATCCAGGCTTTAATCGAAGAAGGGAAGGCTTGACCACTTTGCTTTTACACACTGCACATGAACATAAACATTTAACTTAAAGAGTTATAGAGGCTTCTCATCTGAAGGTACTTCCAAAATCACTGAGGCAGTCCATATCTAGATTGTAAGCCATGGAAAGATTCCATGACCCCATCCTCAGATATGCAGATCCCCAATATACTTTATTCCTTTGGTGATCCAATCTGCCCAGTTCAGGAAGCATTGTCAATGCAGAAGCTGGGGTTATGCCAAAGCAGGGTGTATTTCTCCATGTTAAGACAGTGGGAGGTTTGAGCCCTAGCTTTGTCCAAGCCAGGTAAGATTGCTGGATGGAGTGCCAGCCTTTAAGAGATTTTGGTAATGGATGGGACTGTGTTGCCATTACAGAGGAGCCATTCATCAAATCCTTTCTATGCAAGTCCAGGCAGGAGGGTGATGGAAAGGGACTGACCTTCTTCCTTTAAGGATTTTGCCACCATGAATGCTATGGAGTATTGATAAAATCTGGCAAATTCCAATCTCTTCTCAGATTTTGGGCCCTCAATTTTGCTCTACTATATCTGGGCTTAGCTGAACCCCATATAAAGGAGCTGAGCAGTGCGTTCAACTTCTGATTCCAAACTTCGGTCAGGAGGAAAGGAAGATGGAATAATAGATGGCAAACCTTGGGGGGCGAGCATAACTTTAATTGCTGAGATAGTGCCTGTCATTGAAAGATGCAGATGCCCCATCTGTCTATGTCTTTCAAGTTTGGATAGCAGGGTTTAAGTTTATATCCACCAGAAGTGTAAGTCTAGAGGAGTCTAATCCCCAGGTATTTTATTTTGGAGTGCGCTCATGCTAGGCCCATATTCCCCATACCGCTGGAGGGTTAATACATTCAAAGGTAGAATTTCAGATTTAGCTATATTAATCTTTAGGACCAAAAGTTCCCCAAATGCTGTTAGTTTGAGAGGATGTGTGGGAGACTGAGGGAAGGTCCCAGGTCAAAGTCAGACAATCATCAGCGTATGGTTTAGTGGTATAGCTCTTGTTCACAACCTACATTCCATAAATGCGGATAGGTTCTAAGGGCAGCAGCATGGGGTTCAATTGCCAATATGAAAAGTAAGGGGATAATGGGCAGCCCTGTCTGGTCCCTCTTCAGGTGAAAAGGGTCTGACAGGCTATTATTAGTAAGAACTCTGGCTGTAGGGCATGCATAGAAATTTTAATCCAGGTGGAAAATATGGGCCGATGTTAAAACTGTGCAGTACCTCATACAAATAGGTCCATTCCACAGAATCAAATGTCTTTTTGAAATCAGTTGTAACCGCTGCTGGAGTGGGAAGTGATGCTGCTACTTGCATTAAAGAAACCAGTGATCTTATGTGGTAGGAGCTTATCCTACCCTTACCAAACCCACCTGTGAAGGATGTATTAGGTCTGGTAGATGTCACTCTAATCTAGAAGCTAGTACTTTGGCCAATATCTTGACTTCTGCATTTATTAACGAGATGGGCCTGTAGCTAGCAGGGAGGAAGAAATCTGTACCCTCCTTTGGCAGGACAGTAATTATGCTTCAGATAAGGTGGGAGGGAGATATCCATATGCATGTGCCTCATTAAACATATTGGCCAAGGAGTTGTGATCAGGGTTGAACTAATTTGTCAAAATCTGCTGGAAAATGTCTCCACCTGGGACTTTATGGGGACATGTTAGATATTGCTCAGTGAATTTTTTCTCTGGTAATGGGGAGATCCAAAATATCTTTCTGGGGCTTAAATAGTTTTGGTAGGGATAGGGTCTTTGTGAATTAACTAAGAATTTTGTTCCAACTCACCTGAAAGAAGTACAGTGGCATATAGAAACCAGTCATGATTTTGTTAATGGTGGAAGGGGTCTGGAAGAGCTGCCCTGTCTTGTTTTTAAGCCAAGAATGGATCTTTCTGCTTGGCGTTGTTTAAGTCTGTAAGCCAACAGTTTGCTGGCTTTTTCTCCTCAGCTTGGTAATGGTGCTGTGCTCTGTGTATGTGCAGTTCAGCCTATCTAGATACTAGTGTAGTGCATCAATTTTAATTCTGGTGGCAGTTAAGGCAGTTATTATGGAAGGTGTCTGAAGGACTGAGGGTTCTGATCTGTATTTGGCCTCCAAACTTTTAAGGTTCTTTCTAGTTGTTTTAATTCCTGGTCTCCTTGCTTCCATCTGTGAACAGCAAAACTTAAGATTTCTCCTCTTATGGTGGCCTTAAAAGCCTCGATATGCAGGAAACAGAGGCAGAAGATGGGGGTTATCCCAGAAGAAATCTTTGTGGCCTTCTAGAGCCAGTGTACAAAGTCCTTATCAAGCAGTAGGAGGGTCTAATCTCCACAGCTAAGACTTAGGGGTCTGTATGGCTGGTAGAAAGGTCAAGGAGACCAGGGCATGGTCAGAGATCTATATCTGGAGATATCTACCCCTGAAGTGACAGCAGATAGTTTAGGAAACCAGCCAAAAGTCCAATCTGCTAGCCATAGCATGTGGTGCCGAAAAGTAGGTAAAATCCTTTGCCAAAGGGTTTAATACCCTCCACACATCTGATAGCTGATGCAGGGAGATAAGATCCTGTAGGGCATGCAGAGCTCTGCAGTGAGGCTCAGGTCTAGAGTTAGACCTATCCAGTAGGCCATCCAGTACCAGGTTAAAATTGCCTCCCATTAGGATATCAGGATTGTCATATGATATATATCCATAATTTTAGGAGATGCTATGAAAAAATTGAGGAGAGTCTTCGTTTGGGACATATACATTTACCAGGATCAGGGAGCCAAACACAGTAGAATACTTTCATAATGATCCACCTACCGTCTCTACCTGTATACACTTCTTTGGGCTGACAGTGTATATTTTATGTAGCAAAATGGAAAGCCCCCATTTAGCTGACCCTGCCGTGTAATGTGTTTCTTTACCCACCCATTCCCTGGTCAGCTTAATAGATTCTTTTGAGCTCAATTTAGTTTCTTGTAAGAAGGCGATTTGCATGCCCATCTTTTCAGTTGGAAAAGTGCCATTTTCCTTTTGTGGAGAGAATTCAATCCCCTAACATTCCAAGTAGTAGTTGTTGTATCTGAAAACTTATCCATATTCAGGTGTTTCCATTCTGTGTACCAGCATAAGCATGCTATCATTAAAACCATCTTGACTGCAAGTACAATGAAGACATAACTAATCTGGTAGAGGTTAGCCTTTCCCGTCCTAGGAGACCCAGTGCTGCAGCCAGAGGGAAGCCAGGGGTGACAGGCATTAATCTGAGTGAACTCTGAAATCACATTTTGTCTCTGAAAATGACCAAAGGGCATCGGATGGGTTGATATATTGGTGTGCAACCCTAGTTTGGTGCATATATAAAGATAAACCTGAGGACTTATAAGGGGTGGCACTGCTAGAGAGAGGGCATTGACTCAATGCCAAGGTGGTTTCTTGAGTCATTGCAGTAACATAAACCATTAGCATGAATAGTTGCCCTATTACGTCATATGTTGGATATGCAGGATCTTTCAGACCTTGGAGACAGGCAAAATCCTCCCTCTCCAAATGGTCAGATCCTGCTCCTGAGAGTGGGAGAGAGTTCAGGGTAGGAGAAAAAGCTCCATCTCTTACCTTGGTAGACAAGAAAGCACTGAGGTTACTAGTCATACATATCCAACAGGCATAGGCACCCGAGATCTCCCTGAGGGGCCTGTGCCAGAGATAAAAGGAGGAAAGAGGGAAGATGGGAGAGGAACCAGGTTGTCAGAATATTAAGGTTGTTGATGAAAAAAAAACCCACAATAAGCTGAAAACAGGTTATGCTACCTAACTAACAAGAAGATGTAGCTTCAGCAAGATTCCACAGTTATTTTTCTCTCATTTAGGAGCTGTTCTTTGGCTTCTCATGCTCTTTATTCATATAAAGGGTCATATAACTCTGAAAAGCTCCAACAGTATAATTAAACTCCAAAGCCAGAGGTTATCACCCAGCACCAGCAGGAGTAGTAGTAGTAGTCTGTTCTCCTACTGCAACCCATTAAGCCTCCCATCAATAACTGGCACATATCCAGATGCTCACAATAATAATACCTTATACAGGAGCTTTAAAGTTGGAGCACCGGATTACCTTCTATACCATTGCTTAAGAGCAGGTGCCACCAGGTTAAGCAAAGTTGCTAGTTTTGACCAGCTTATCACCACAGTGTGCTAAAAGTCACCTTATGGGCTAACAAAGGGAGACATTAACTGCCCCATTCTATCGACACCAACAATAAAGGTGCGTGGATCGTTCTAGTACTTTCACCGAGCCGGCTGTATGTCTTAGGGTAGACCTTCACAGCGAGCCAAATTAATGGAAATAACAACAAATTTAAACAAAAATGTAAACCACATCTCATGTTAGTAGCAGGAAGGCAGGGCAAATACCACCTAATGTAGTAACAAAATCCTGCACCAACTCCTGTAAACATGGTCACCTTCAACATGGCATTAATATAATATGTTCAGTTCAGGACTTATACATTTGTTAAACAGTAAGCCCCTCAAACTCTTAATATGTTGTAGCATTCCACGATATTCAAAGAGATGCTGTGATAGTTAACTGCAGCATCCCTACAGGAAAGCGAGTGGTGCGGCTAGCTTAGGCTTTCATGCTGACTATTACCCCATGGAAACTAGTTTTAGGAAATGACCCAGCTATGGCCCAAAATTTGGCCTCAGAGCCACGGGTCAATTAAAATGCACAAGTGCAGTATTTTAGCAGTGGCCCCAGGACTATTAGATGTACCACTTACCTCACTTTCGCAGACATAGATCATCTCCCAATGACAGTCATTCATTCTGAATCTGCTCCTTTGATTCAGTAGCGCTCAGCTCGAGTCGGGACTCAGAGGGTCCTCTGCTCAGTCCTCTAGCAGAGCCCAGTCAATAGTCAGATCTTCATTAGCCAGATGAGGATCTATGCTCGAGTTAATGTTCTTTCCTGGAATGTCTAAAGCCACAGGTATAAGATCCCGTAGGGCTCGTGTCGGTTGGCCATTTCACAGGCGTGGAATATGCAGATGAGCGCTGCTACGGATAAATGTTGCTTCCTCTGGGAGCTCCTCGAACGTTCCTCTGCTGCCTTTCTAAATGCGGTGGGACATTCTTCCCAGAATTCAGAGGGTTCTTCTTCCTCTGTCTCCTATACTGTTGTGGCTGCTAGTCACTTCCAGGTTGTGTTGCAGATGAGGAAATAGCCCCACTGGCCTCTCACCGGGGCAGATTGCCGGCGGCCCCAAGAGGTGGGGCAAGGAGGGCCGCCCACTAACAAGGAGGAGGTGGCCCCAAGCAAGAGCCCAATCCGAGGATATCCTCGGAGAGGGCTGGACCAGACCCTCCCTACAGGGAGGGGCACATGGAGTCCTCTTAAGGAGCTGTCCCAGGGATCTCGCCCTCCTGGAACAGCTCCTCAGCAAGAAATTTTGTTTTCTGCTCCGTGTTCGGTTTTGTTGCTGTGTTTTCCTTTTGCCGCGGTTTTAAGCTTGGCCGGAAGTCAGCGCTTTGCGGATTGGGAGGTAAGTGTGTTTTTATTCAGCTGTTTCAGGTTTCCCAGGAGTGCCAGCCAGGTTGGCGTGGGGTTGGCGGGTTCTTGTCCATGCCTGGCTTCTGTCCCTTTCTTCTGGTGGTGCACCCCATCCCTTCCTCGGGCCCTTCCCTTTTTGGCGGTTGTTTGTGACCTGTGTCCCGGATGGTTGGGCCTCCCCGGTGCTTTGTCTCTGGTTTTCTCCTGTTTCTTCTTGTTGGCTGGCGGCTTTTGCTCATGAGCCTCGGTTCCCCTCACGCTTGCATCTTTCTGCCTCGTGGCCTCCCCCTCAACCTCAGTGGCTTTTCCTTCACCCCCCTCAATCTCAAGTGGCTATGCGCACACTCACTTGTTGAAGCCTGCAGGGCTTCCTCAGTTAGCTCTCCTTCTTGAGGTGCAGTCCCTTGGACTGCAGCCACTGGCTTCCTTGGTGCGCTCACCTCCCGCCTCCAGTGTGGCTCCACTGCCCTGGCCCTCCGCTACCCCATCCAGGCCATAAGACCAGTGTCCAGACCGCTTTGTCAGTGAGCTGGTCCCCTGAGCTCCAACCAGCTGGCACCCTAACAGCCCGATCCTCTCCCAGGTGCCTCATTGGATTTGCGATCGAGTCTGTAATGTCCCACCTCCGAGGCTGTTGCTAGGGAGAATTCTTCAAAAAAAAAAAGAGTGCTCGCTCACAGGGTCTGGTGTGGCGGATGTGGTCGTGATTCACTCCCAGGTGATCCACCTAATCTTTAGGTACCCCCATTTTGTGGTGCAACATGGGGCAGCTAGGTCGAGAAAAGAGACTCAGCACTGAGTTGCCCAGGTCTTGATCTTCCCTGGTGTTTGGTGGAGCTGCTCTCATTTGTTGAAAGCACTTTATTCTTCCGGCATCTTATAGAGGTGTGTTGGCGTTTGGTTCTGCAATCTTTTCTTGTGTGGTGGCTAAAAAGGTGGGGGCTGGCATGGTGGCACTAGTTGTGCACTGTAGCCAGTTTCTGTACCGGCTGCCGCTTCGGTGGCAGGGAGGTGCAGTTCACAGCTTTAGGGTGGCTGCAGGGTCAATGACTAGGTTTGTGGTCTCCCCTCAGGCGCTCCGCCCCTCTTGTGTTGTTCATTCCACTGCCTGCGCCTTCACCCTGTTTCCATGCGGTGTTTTGTTTTTGTTTAGTTCTCCCCATTTGCCTCCATGCCCAGGCACCGAGTTCTGTTCCTTTAAGTTGTGCAGGAGTGTGGCAGGTCTAGGTAGGTGTTGCTTGCAGTGCCTTTTTTGAGTTGATGCATTTGATTAGAGGTGGTTCTTTTGTTTCAATCACGCCTTTTCTTGCGTGCCCATAAAGCGGGTGACTGTGCCTTCTCTGTGTGTTATCAGCGAGGGTGCAGGCTGCTTTGTTGTTTTAGCAGGTTCTTTGGCTGTATTTGGTTGCATGTTTCAGGATCTTGAGTTGGGTGTGCAAAAATGTATTTTGCAGCTGGCGGCTTGTGGCTCTCTTGATGGCCTCGGTCCCCCCCACCGTGGCGTCCCCTAGCCTCGTGGCTCCCCCTTTTTTCCTTCCCCCTTTGGTGTTTCTTTGCAGAGCCCCTTGCCTGGGCGGCGTCTCTGCCCTGCAGCCTGCCCCTTGTTCCCCAGAGTTAGGTGTATGGAGGAGGAAGGAAAAAAGAGAGGGAAAAAAAAACACCGTTTCTGGTCCCCCGGCTGCCCACGTGTTGGCTTGCCATGCAGTTGCCCATTTGAGTTTGGGCCAGGTAGCCCCTCCTTGGCTTCTTTCTGCCCCAGCTTCCTCCCCGTGGTCCGTGCCTTGTGTTTGTGTTGGCAGTGTTTTATCGAGTGCCTGTTTTGGAGTGCATGCAAAGGGAGTTGGGTGGGCTGTTGTGTTCCTGGGTATTCGAGGTTGCGCCTGTTGAGCATGGCCGTTGTTGTCTGTGGGGCGTGGGGTGTGGTGCTGTGAAGGGAGAGGGAGGGCTTTGAGACTGCGCAGCGAGGTCGCTTTGTGTGGGGCTCTGTTTGGGGTGTTGTGGCTGGCCGCCCTGCGCAACTTTTGGGACAGCAGGCCTCTCCTCCTCTCCCCTGGGAGAGGGCAGTGGTGTGAGGATTTTGTCTGCACCGAGGTCTCCTGGCTGTGGTCTGTTTGGGGATGGTAGTGTTTCCACGGGTGTGTATGGGGTGGGGTGCGTGGTGTCGGTCAGGGTTGGTGCATGGGGGGTGTGCTGGGCTTTGGAGATGTGTATGCGGTGCTGGGGGCATTCGGTGTCCATGGCTGTAAATGCATGTAAAATGTACATACAGCATTCTTTTTATAATTGGCTGGTGAAAATTGTTATCAGAGGATAGGCTTAATTTTAAGAGCAGCATTCTCGAGCACAATTTTTGTTGGGCTTAGTGGTTGCGTATGTGGAAAGCGTCTTTTGTCGCGGTGTGTTTTTTTCTCTCTCTCTCTCTTCCCTGCTCTCTGAAAAACTAAAACCATCTCGTAATGTTAAAAAGGACACACTAGAAAGCAAAAAAAAAAATCTCATGGTCGGAGTAAATTATGTTCAGAAATAGGTTACTGTTTTGAAAACTTAATGAGAATTCTTGGTCGTCCAGACTGTTTTTCCTGCACAAATGTAGAATTTATCCCCAGACCCTTTCAACATGGATTTGGTTCTAAAGGGATCATCTAAAGAGGATGTTAACTGTTTACTACTAAGGGCTTGGATACAGCAACAAGATAGGCTAGTGAAAAATACAGACTGACTAAGACAGGGCACTCAGTTGAAAGGATATAGGATTATAATGTTAACATATAAAGGCAAAGAAAAGGTGTAATAACTAACGTTTTTGTCTCATAGGTATCTCATCGCTGAACACTGCTTTGCCCTTAATATCAATAGCCAAAATGTCCGAAACACAGAACAACCAGTTTCTAGACAACCAGGCCCCCAAATCTCCACGCAGGCACAGGGCACAGGTCAAGAACTTATGGTGCCGGGAAGCCAGACACAATATGTAGTACAGGCTATCCCAGTGCAAGGGCAAGACCGAGCCTTCCACGAGGCCCTGCAACACCTTAAGGACATTGGGGATCTGATTGGCTGTCAACCATGTCCAGGTTGGAACCAGAAATACTAGTAGCCCATCAAGACGGGCAACAGAAAAGGTGGCAGACCCTCCTAACATTCCAGAACACAGGCCGCAGGAACCAGCGGAAGATGAGGATCGGCAGCCTAGGCGTAGCAAGCCATCGGACCTATGGTTGGAATCCATGGCTCAAGAAAAATCTGTTGCTAAAAGGGCAGGGCAGGCAAAGTAAGCGTAAGTCTTCACCAGTGGCAGAGGCTGGAAAAAAGCGGATGGAGAAAAAGCGGAACAGAGTGGAGGAATGCATCTAGGGCCCAACCAAGAGGAGAGCGAAGAGGTGGAACAAGTAGCGGTGGCCCAGCCACAGAGGGGTAGTATGAGGGAGATCAGGCCAGCGATGTATCAATAGATTTAGTGTGGTCTGACTCTGATAGTGAGGAGAACAATACAGTGACAGCATAGAAAGGCTGCCATTGGAACCGACAACAGAGGAAGCAAGGCATAAGAAAGGGTAAAGAACCTTGAGGACATGGTCAAGGCCAAAAGATAAGAGAACATAAATGGAAGAGGCAGGCGCAGGGGAGACAGGATGGGAGGTCATGGCCAAAAACAGTCTGTAAGGAATCACTAGGAAGCAAAAGGGCCAAAGGTAAGCAACCAGTCAGGACTCCAGGTGGCTCCAGGGTTCAATCCGGGCCGGTGATACCAGGACATCAAACATGGCAACATAACCCTTCATGGCCATTTATGTATGGGGCACCAGGCAATATGCCCATCACTTGGCCAGCAGTGACCCTTGGGGCCCTTACCTCCGGTTTCACAACAACCCTGCAGGGTGGAATGCCCCCACCATGGTGGGGCCTCGGGCATTTCCAGATAATGAACCTGGTGAGGTACCTCCCTGGGCACAGCCAGGCTGCTGGGTCAAGAGAGGATTATGGCCTCGGACACAACGCTGGACCAAATCTACAATGACAGGAACTGATGCAGTGCAGGTAAGTCACAGAAGCATACAACAAAACATCATGGTGTTTGAGCCTCGTTTGAGCCAGCCTCACTCCATTTTCTCCCAAAGCGATAGGGCAGAAGGGGTAATGCACAAGGGCAGCGGTTCAGGTATGGACAGGGACTGGGCCTCCCACATTACAACCCTCCCAACTAACAAGGAACACAGGACACCAAGCTCACAAGATCAAGAGACTGTAGCTCTAGAACAGATAACACTCCAAATACTGCAATGGGGATGAGTCAACCAGCGCAGTATCGGGAGCCCCAGAGTTGGGCATGCTGGGGTGGAAGACCCATTGGGGATCATTTATCCGACACTGTCAGGAAAAAATCTGGAAGGAGAATTCATAGACATGTTCTCATTATTGCATAGGAAATCGGTGGCGATGAGAAAGGGTATAAACAAGAGGCCACGCGACCAAAGGTACCTTCACATTTGAGAATTGGGCAGCCACCTTTGACATATTTATGTCTGTTTATGGGATGAAAGCACCCTGATAAACTAATTGCTCTTTTAAAATACAGGGATACCATCAAGTTTGCATCTCTCATTTGATGGATATGCATGGTTAAAATACGATTAGCAATTTCGTCTAAAACTTTCTAGGCAACCCAATCTCAAATGGGAAAACACACACATAGACCTGTGGGTTAGCTATGACACGTGGCTGGCCTAACGTTGTGACATATACAGATAGTGGTCATGTTATTGCAAGGCAAAGGGTGGAGAACACAGGAAAGAGCAGAGGAAAGGGGCAGGGAGGGAGGAAGGCCTGTACGACTACATAAAGGAAAATGTTTTGTTTCTTTTTGTAAGTACGGGCATATCTGCAAGTCATCGGAGGAGAGCACAGGTTCTCTGAATGTACACGACAACCCTCCAGGACATCAAACATCGAGGAGCAAGCAGCAAAAAGGAAAGGGGTCAGGAAATTTGGCTAACTCACCAATACGTTTAGACGGATGGCCCCTGGCTCGACTGCTACCCACATAAATCAGCAGCAAAATATATACATGACGGTTTCAAGTATGGTTTTAGGATACCATACAAGGTCCAAGGTCCAAGGGTAGAAACCACAACACGCAATCTCAAGTCTGCAATTTTGCTTCCCAACATCCTGGAGAGAAAATTGCCAAGGATGGAGGCAGGCAGGGTGGCGGGACCATTTGATTACCCCCAGTGCACAACCTCAGAGTATCCCCATTGGGGCTGGTTCCCAAGAAAAAGCCGGGAGTACAGGCTTATTCATCACCTGTCCTACCGAAGGCAATTCAGTAAATGACTTCATCAACCCGGAGGATTGCACAGTGCACTATACAACGTTTGATGTGGCTCTGCACCACATACAACAGCTAGGCGAGGGGCAATGATGGCAAGCACTCAAATCCGCTTTCCGTCTGCTTCCAGTACATCCAAGTGACCATGATTTACTGGGTTTCAAAGTGGGAGGTCGATGGTATATGGACAAAGCTATGCCTATGGGATGCTCCGTCAAGCTGCTCAGCCTTGAAGCATTCTCAACCTTTTGGAGTGGGCCACTAGAGAACACACAAAAACATACATGTAGTCCATTATCTCGGCGATTTCCTATTTATGGGTCCCAGGGGACCACATGTGGGAGAAAACTGCAAGAGCTTCACCTCACTGATGGGGTATTATGGTGTCCTTTCGCCGGGGAAAAACTGAGGGCCGGCTACCTGTCTCTTATACCTGGGCATAGAAATAGATTCCGAGGCTATGGTTTCCCAGCTACCGTCAAGACAAGGTGGCACTTTTGAGCTCAATGTTGGTGAGATGGGAAAAGCAAAGAAGGTGACCCTACAACAGCTACAATCTGTTATAGGCCACTTGAATTTTGCATGCTGTGCAATTCCTTGAGCAGGCCATCCCTCAAGGCGGATGGAGTCAGCCACAGGGGCTCTAAAACCATTTCATCACATCAGACTAACGCAGGGTATAAAAGCAGACCTACAGGTTTGGGAACTCTTCTTAAAAGATTTCAATGGTATCACCATCTGGCAGACACCAGCAGACCAATTCTTGGACCTGCACATGGTGACCCGATGCTTCAGGGGCATTGGTTTGGGGCATTCTGGCAGGGGCATGGTTTGCAGGACACTGGCCACAGGAATGGGTGTTGAAGGGACTCACAAAGAATATTACCCTTCTGGAACTGTTCCCCATCATGGTAGCCGTAAGGATGTGGGGACACAAACTTCAGAATAAGAAAGTGCTGTTTCACACAGACAACAGGGCAGTAGTGGACATATTGAACTCGCAGACATCTCGTTCAGAAGAGGTGATGAAGGTCTTGCGGGTCTTTGTGTTATGCTGCTTACGGTACAACATCTCTTTTAAAGCACGTCATTTGCCAGGAAAAGAAAATGTTATAGCTGATGCCTGTCTCGATTTCAACTCGAGCACATCAGGCAGTTAGCCCGTGGGCAGACCAGTTCCCACAACAATACGGAAGCAGTCTGGACACTGGGAACCAAGATTGCAGCAACTGGTACAACTCGCTGTGGCCCCCTGACATGGAGGAAGTATGTAGGTAGCTATGAATCTTTCCAGCAATTCTGTGGTCACGAGGTAAGCATGGAACTACACAATACCCAGAGACAAATTCAAAGCTACATCCTACACTTAGAAAGCAGGGAAAATCCCCAGCAGCTATCACGCCTCCAACTAGCAGGTATTGCCTTTCTTCGGAAATATGAAGGTTTCCTGACCCAACCAACAATTTCATTACAAAGAAAATGGTGCAGGGCATGTCTAGACTTGCAGGGAAAAAGGTGGACACAAGGAGGCCCATAGGATTACCTGAATTGTCCAACCTCCTGAAAGCACTGGCGGTCACTTGCAGCTCTGGCTATGAAACCAAGCTTTTCAGGGCCCTATACATGTGCATTTTTGGGGCCTTCCGGGTGTCTGAGTTGGTACCACAGTCCAACTCACCAAGTCAGAACACCAATCTCCAGTGGAGTGATTTCGTCATATGGCAAGATAGACTGTCTCTTCAGCTGCGAAAATCAAAAACAAACCAGTCGGCCCCCTGCTATAATTACGCTGTTTAAGGCCCCACCAGGAATATTTGCCATGGCTGGCAATGAAGGAGTATGTGGCAGGTCGTCCAATAGGAACAGGGCATTTGTTTGTGCATGGGGACGGAAAGCTGTTACAAGGCGACAGTTCATGGCTGTCCTAAGGAAAGGTTTATGGATGGCGAGGAAAAACCCAACCTCATACAACACCCATTCGTTCAAATTGGAGCAGCCACCAAGGCAGCCAGGTGTGGGTTAAAGAGGAGCAGATAAAGGGGTTGGAAGGTGGGCTTCAAAAGCATACATGGGGTACATTAGGCCTCAGCAGAACCCAAAAGGAAGTGACATTGCAGAACCCAGCACAAGTGGCAATTGAAGTACAAGATTGGGAGATTACTCACATGTTTCTATCTTTGTATTACAGGCAGGTCTACAGCAAACCCTCAAATATGGATTGTGGGTCATTCATACGTAAGGGAGGTGTACACGAGGTGAAAAACGGCCTTACACCAGGCAGCTGGGCATCCCAAGGAGTCAAGCTGCAATAAAATGGGCAGGAAAAGGTGGGATGAAGTGGGGGCATTATGCAGGACTATTGTTACATTGGTCTACAGGCAACCACCGGTGGCGCTGGTTATCCACCTGGGAGGAGCGACTTGGTCACCCTTGGGGCACCGAGATTAATTGGGGATATTAAGAGGTTTGTCCACTTAAAGCAGATGTTGCCTCGCACCATTCTAGCATGGACTAGAATAATACCACGCCAGCAGTGGCGTGGGGGCCAACCAGGGGCCATGGACAAGGCTCGGAGGTCTGTGAATAGGAG
This sequence comes from Neoceratodus forsteri, assembly GCA_016271365.2. NCBI lineage: Eukaryota > Metazoa > Chordata > Ceratodontiformes > Ceratodontidae > Neoceratodus > Neoceratodus forsteri. Next base: position 476,945,848 of record CM028135.1, read on the forward strand.
GTGTCCCATTTCGCGGCTTCAATGGGAGTGGAGGTAATCAGGCATTTCCTGATCACAAAATCTGATAAGGGCCTATATAGCTGGGATGGGGTTCATTTATCTGATATTGGGAATGACATCTTCAACAATACCTCAACGATTTCTGTGAAACAGTACTGTTTGGAAAGAGCAAGATCCCTTGGGCATTAGTGGGAGATACGTGTTGGCACCGTATGCAGTGGCGTTAATTCATGGCTGACCCTGGGAAAGATGGACATAAGAGCTGCGATTGGGTGTCAAGGGGACAGGCACGACCCTAGGACGGGTATGCCCTGGAAGATCGGAGATGAGGCACCCAGGCTGGGGCATGCACTGAAACGCTGGGATCCAAGACTCAGAGATGGGGGTGTGGCCCTGACGGGCATGCTCCTCTTCAAGGGTCTAGGAACCCCTAAATTCGGGAAAGGGGGAACTGTCTTGTGGAAAGGCACGCCCTCAACGGGTCTGTTGGAATAAAGGGCCAGAGTTCCCTCAAACAAGCAGATGAAGGAGCAGGGTTTCAGCAATACATGAATTAGGGCTGCCCAAGGGTCTTGCGAGATGGGATATGTAATGTACGTATGTTAAAATGTAAATATATATATATATATATATATATATATATACATATACACATACATATATATATATATATATACACACACACACACACACATATATATATATATATATATACACAATACGTGTTTTGGGATAAATGACTGTATAAAAGTAATATCTCTGCTCCCTGTGAAGATATCATTATCTCCATGTTCCTATACGTCACTTTGATATCTTCACACTCCTATACATCATATTGAAACTGATCTTGCCAGTCTCACACTGCCAACTTTCATTTTGTTTTCAATGTAGCGTGACGGCGCTATCAGTACTACTAATGTGCTGCCTCACATTTAAAAGAATGTACAATCTGTATACATAATATGAACATTTATTGTGTATAATAAAACTTATCTGGTTGATCCTGCCATCTTCATTTTGCCCCACATTCACTGTCCCGAATGCAGTCATTTGACGGAAAAGTTCCATTATATAGGTACTCGCGGCGTGACCGGAGCTCACACCTTACATAAATTCAAAGCAAAATGCAGCACATTACATGTATATTGTAAAAAGTCTCTCCGTTATCTTTTTGGGTATCCTAACTTTCCTTGTCTCAAAAGATCAGCGTCTGGCGTCCACACAGAAGCGAGTGGCGGTTTCATCTCAAAATGAAAGCATACGCATGCTTTGCTATAGCAACACTCGCTCTAGCTGGCTTCTTCTTCAGAAACTGCTCACTCGCTATCTCACTACACCGCACCCACACTTCTTTTCATACAAGCAAACTAAGGATGGATATGCTAAAAGATAAGACACAGACCTTTTACACTGTAGAAACCTGACATGCTGTATTTTATTTTCAATTTGTGTCAGGATATCAGCACTGTCACAGCTGTTCAGTCACCTACAGTAGTTATGGTAATGGAACTTTTAGTTTTGGGGCACAATGACAAAACTTGGGACAGTGAATGAGGCAGAATAAATATGTCAGGATCAACCAGATACCTTTCAATATATTAAAAATAAAACATTTTCTCACTATTTGCACAAATTCGCTGCTTTTAAATGTATGCCAACACCTCACTAACCAATACTAATGCTCTGTCACCTTACATTTTAAATATACATTTTTATATCCCAAAACACATATTGTATAAATGAAACATGACATGGCCTGACTGAAGATATCATATTTACTTCACTCGAGGCCAATGATATCAAGATATCTCACATTAGCTTCGCCACTCGTGAGATATCATTTACCTCTCGTGAAGATAAATATGATATCTTCAGTCAGACCATATCATTTCCATATATATATATATATATATATATATAATATTTTGTAAAGTGCATACATTGTAAATTTGTAATGTACATAGTAGGTTATAAATGTATGTCCCATGTAATGTATACAACTTTTGATCAAGTAAAAGAGCTGCGGCCTTTTTATACCAAAACAGTGTGGTGTGTTTTGGTTGAATTGGGGTCCACTTTGGGCAATAACATTGCGTTGGGAAGGTTAGCTTGAGGGCAGTTGTGTCCATAGGCAGGAGCTTCTCTCCGTGGTGACTGCATGAGGTTTTGTTGAGGCCCTGGTTCTCCCGCAATATCTGCCAGGAACATCTCCACCTCTGCAGTGAGTCAAAAGTGATTTGCTCTCCTTGTGTAAAGTACTTTCGACTGCGATGGATATCGCAAGGAGGCAGAGCAAGTTCAACTTATACAGCGCTTGTTTTACTGGGCCATATGCCTGCATTTCCGACACAAGTCGTAGGAATAGTCCTGAAAGTTTTGTATTGCGGCCCGTCCCATCAGAGGGTTTTAAGTCTCAGGCTGCCCGCAGAAAAGATTCTTTAATGGGTATCTTAGTAAACTTACAGTATAGGGAGAGGTTGATCTCCGGTTGTGGTTTTGGGGCAAATGACCTGTGCACTCATTCCAGCTCCAGAGGAGGTTGATTAATTTTAGCATGATTGGAAGAGAGCACTGTGGGAATGAAACCATATCTGGGCCTTGGTGCCTTCCGGCATTCCACTATGCAGATGTTTTTCTTCTCCCCTATTCTCCAAATCAACCACCTTAGCCAATAAGTATTGTATTTGGCTATGATGGTCTCTGGATTGAAGAAATTGGTCATGTAAAATCTCATCTGGTCTTTTACTTGTTGTTCTGTGTCTGTCACCCTGGTTGTCAGTTTTCCACATCCTTCTTAATGCTAGATGTGGTGGATCAACCGTTGTATCAATTAATACTTTGTTTAACATAGAGGTAAGGTTGCCCAGTTGTTCCACCGACATACTTGTGGAAGTCTGATGTTCATTATTGTGGGCCACCTCTACAGCAGACTGCTGCATGCCAAATCTGGCCTGGTGGTCTGTCTGTTTCAGGCCTAAGAAGGTAGTGAGGAAAGTTTTCAAAGTCAAATAAAATTGCAATCCCAAGTCTGATCAGCACAATTTAAGGATTTCTGGCTTCAGCTCTGTTTGACGGATGTAACTCTGTAAAATATTCTAGAGATGTTGGTGTTGAGATTTTGGATGTTTCAGGATGGATGTACCTGGAACTGCGGCAGATTAGTTACACAGCTTCCATCTTAGCTGGCTAGCTCCACCCCATTTTTTTTTTTATTTTATTTATATTTTCTGCAGTTCTTGCCAAGTTTTCTCCCCTGCTCCCGGAGCCCCAGCACATGGGTGGCATGCATGCTTGGAGGTGCACACATGCCCGTGATGCTGGCTCAGCCCCTTCCACCCCTCCTGTGGCTATCGCTGAGCTCTCTAAGGTAGGTGCCATCATTTGTCCTCCACTGGGTGGCAGCCAGTGGCTGTGGAGCCTTCAATCCTCCCAGGAGGAGACAGCTGCTTTGCAGTGGCTCAATCTCGCTCCTCACCCTCCTCCCCAAGCCAACCCCTGACAACCTGGGCTCATTCCCAAACCCGGTTCACTGGCACAGCACAAGGTGTGGTGGCCAGCGCCTCAACCCTTAGTGCTACCAGGCTGACATAGGTAGTTCAGGTTTCTAAAAGGTCTGGTAGGACCAATTTTGTTGCAGAAAAATTCATCTTCTTTCTTTGGATCATTGAAATAATGCATTTTCCTGTGCTAGAAGAATCTTAGTCTGGCAGGGGGTAATAGAGCAGATTATTCCCATTTAGTAGAGCATTGCTTTCATTTTAACAAAGGTTTTCGTACCCATGTTGTCTCTTGGCTGAAGACTGAAAATGTAACCCCTCAGCTGATAGACCTCTCTCAATTTGAGATTTTCTTAAAATATTTTCTCGATCTGTGTAATAATAGGGTTTAATATAAACAGGTCTAGAAGATCTTTGCACATCACAGGAATTCCTATTTCTTGTTCTTCCTCCTCAATGTGCTCGGTCTATTCAGATTCTTTCCTCAGGCTAGTTTAACCCCATTGCTTTTGAAAGAAATTTTTCAAAAATGATATGGGATCACCCTTTCCTTCCAGTTCTTGGTACCCTGATCAATTTTAAAATTGTTCCAGTGGCGTCCTTTTATTCTGTGATTGTTTTGCTCTAATAATTTAAGTTGTTTAGTATGCTTATTCACTGTTCTGTTTAAAGGATTGAATTGGCCTTCCAACATACCAACTTATTTCTCCATTTCATCAGTCCTAAAAATTAAAAGGTAGAAAGTTTTTCTCCTAAATTAGTGCTGAAACATTCAACATATTAATAGAGAGGTTAATGTTTTGAGCCCTCACTGTATAAACGTTTTTATTTCATTCTTAAAATTAAGTAGCAATGAGACCATTAGGTTAGTAAGCTTTTAAGGAGCCCTCAGGTGCTTTGTTTGAATGCACAGGCTTTTCCATGTCGGTAGCTACTATTACTACTTCGCTGAGCTGCCACTGAATGATCTTGATGTGAATGGGCCGTAATTAGATTTGCTTTAATAGCATTGGTTAAAGTACTTTGAGTTTGATTTAAAATAAAACAAACCAGTACGTTATCTTCCTATACAATATTAATGTCAGTTTCATTCATCATGTAAGCATTAGAGGTTGTTTCACTGACCTTTTGAGGCTTTTGTATAGAATCTGGATATTCCGCTTGTAGCCCATTTGAAGTCAAAGTCTCTCCAGTATAGTTGTTGGGGCCATCTGTCGCCCATGCAGGTGAACTCACATTGATTTCCTCCTGATTATCCATCTGTTCCATACCGTGGTACACCATTACAGTAGATTCTCTCCATGCTGGAGTAATGGGAATGGGTGACAGCAATGTTAATGTTGCTAAATTGTCCACCTCGCTCTCTAAATTTTGTGTTAGTTGGAGCTGCAACTGTCTTTTCTGTCTGTGTTCTTGCTGTTTTTGTTTTTTTTTGTTGGTGCTGGGTGACTGGTCTGAGTTTGCTGGTTTGTTGGAGCCTCCTTTATTGCACTGTCTTTTTTGTGGCAAAGTGTTCAGTGAGGTCATTTACGTGTCTCATGCCTTTAGACATATTACGAGGCGCCTTTTCCACTGGAGACCGGGACTGTTTCTCAAGCGGCTACATTGAAAAAGACAATGTTTCAAGAGTGATATCAGCTTTAGTTTCCTAAACCGACATTAGTCATCATGAGCCTTGTAGCTCTGCTCTGAAGCCCACCACCACCACGCCTCACTCGCCCATCTTGGAACCCCACCCCACCCTTCCACATAGGTATTTCCTGGTATGACCAGGGTTGTAACTTTTACTATTGTTATACTTTATACGATTGCTATTTACTGCATGTAACTTTATTCGTAAACCACGGTTGTATTGTGTTCTTTTATTATCTGTATTGTGCACCTGTATGTTACCACTGTTGTATCTCACACTGTAACCATGTCTACCCTCCCTGGGATGAGGTGCCTTGTAAACGAGTCCCTGACTCAAGGCTTGTAAATCTGACTTTCAAAAATAAAATAAAAATAAAAAAAAATGACTCCTCCCCAGAATACTTTCAACTTTACTTATACTTTAAAACTGCCTTAAAACCCCATCTGCATTTATGTGCTTTCCCAGAGTTCTGAGTTGGATTCTTTTTGTATGTTTGAATATTTTATCCAGTTGTATATTTTTATATAAATATTTGAGTTCTATATACTGTACTTTGTACAGCACTTTGATACTAGTGAATTGCACTTAATAAAATTATTATTATTATACAAACAATGAAAGTTCCTAATATATTACACACACACACACACACACACACCTGGTCCAGGAGCCCATTTCATTCATCCAGCTGCTTGATTCTTCTGGCTACAGCAGGTCTACAGTTTATGAGGGTGGCTCCGCCAGCTCTGCACCTCTGTTCACATAATTGAGAGTGACTTTGAGCATGTTTACACCATAGCTCCACTTTGTGACTACACCTATGCTGCTCAGCACCCCCCGTGCTCCTTGCCAATTCTGTACCTGTTTACATGGCCCCTTTCCCTTCTGATGCAAGTTGTGCTGGAGAGGGGCCATACATCTGGGGGCCAGGTTGACAAGGCTAGGAGGATGCTGGGAGTGTGCACTGGAGCAAGCAGTGTTGCCTGTCCACATGGCTGCTTACACCACTTACTCCAGAATGCATCCCTAATGCTGCACCATCTCAGAGAGGTGCAGAGGACATCTTACCACAGTCAGTTAAGTGTCCAGATAGTCACTTTTGCACCACAGCAACCTGTATGTTCGGCTGCTACAATGCCAGCAGCCATGTAAACTGGTGTTATAACTGCTCAGTCCCTTCCAGCAGCAGCTCCTCCAGCTTCATGAATATAGTTTGACTTTTAAGTAGGCATCTCACTTGAAGTGAGACCAAGAGTTAGCATGCATGATGACCCTATGTCACTTTAAACCCCTACATATGTATATGCAACAGCATCACCACTCTATCAGTGACCCTCAGGCTATGCCTCTTTAATTTTGCCTGTACATCAGATCAGGGAGATCTGCTTCTTTTCCTAGTAGCCCCTCAAGGCTAGTGGCTGTGAAAGCCAAAGGCAGCATCTAACAATTAACATGAGGATGCAAGCTCTAGGAACCACAATGCTTCACACCACCACCCACCCACCCTAAGCATTTCATGGCCACAGCTTAATGTGTTCCTTAACACCATAAAGATCAGGAATGTATGTGTCTATTTGTAACATATGTATGCTCCTCCTATTTTTGTAAGCTTGAACAAACTATATCTATATGTAACCTTTGTATTACTCAAAATCCTCTGAAAACAGGTACTTGCCATGGGCACAACCAATGGAGGGATGAGGATGTCCAGTTCCACTCAACTGTTAAGACCTTGAAAATGGCCAATGACATTGGCATCATCATGAAAGGCTTTGTAGATTCATGCCCCCCAACTTCTTAGCTGTGGTTGAACCCTTAGTTCTTGCCTAAACTAATCAGATTTAGTTCTGCTTTAAACTCTGCAGTTTAACTTCTGTTTGCGAAGGGTGATTTACAGCCAGGCAGGCTTTCCAGAACACATCACTAACAAGGAATGGGGTGCTCATGCACACATGGAGGTGCAAGCCGTTGCAAAATGGAGCTCCAGAGACAACACAAAAGCAGTGCACACAAATCGAGCAATGAATAGCAGGAAAGCCCAGTTGCATTTGAGTATATAGCAAATTTATTACTGCTAAAACACAGGAATATGGTGACTCACCTTGGGATATAAGGAGCTGCCAGAGTCCCTGAATATGCAAAACAGTAGGAGTAAGCACACACTGGTATGTAAATAAATGCCTTCACTCTAGCAGATGATGGGTACAACACTTCATCTTTAATCCTGAAAAGGTGTTCGGTGGGCACAAAACTAGCACAGAAATCTCAAGCTAGTCAATTGCACCATCATCTACAAGATTGAATGCGTCTATCTACATACCAGTGTGCTTACTCTCCTGCTGTTTTGCTAATTCTGTAGTTAGTGAGTACTATGCATGTCTTGATGTGGCCGATTCTTGTCTGAATAGGTCCTGTACATATACTTGATGGAGGTCAGAAGGAGAGGGCAGCATGCTTGAGACCCACACGTTCCTAAGAGAAAATATCAGAGCAAATCGTAATTATGGAGTAAGTATTGATGAGGCATGAATGGAAGTTGGCATAAGGTATGTTTAGGAGGCATGTGAAGAAGTTTCACTTCACAGAGAGGGTGGTTGAGCCATAGAACAGTCTACTGGAAGAGGTGGTGTGGACCAGGACTATAAATGGATTCAAGCATGTCTGGGACAGAGTAAGGGGTCTGATAGTTCTACCAAGGGGAACTAGTAAGGTGAAAGATTCAGGGGAAGAGGTGGGGTGAAAACCCTGCCAGGACAGTAAGCCAAGTGGTGAGGTAGGAATATCTATTTGGGTAGACAGTAGGGTTGTCACCTTTGGATGAAGTGAAAACTGGATACTAAACCACACCTCAAACTCTGCCACTGGCTCCACCCTTTTATGACTTATGAGTATATCACTCCTCCTTCACAGCCATTTGTAATGTCAGAGAAGACTTTAAAAATTAATTGATTTTTATTGTTTATTGTTATTCTTTGGTAACCAGGTAAGGCCCACTGGGCACAAAACCCATTACAGGGGTAACCAGAGAGCACAGGGAGGTTAAATGACTTGCTCAGTGTCACACAGTAATGCAGGCAGAGGCTGTGGAATTAAACCCAAGTCTGCTGGATGTACAGTATCAGGCTGATTCATAGCTCAGTGGTATAACCTCAGATAAACACCCTCCCATTTTCCTTTTTATGTCAGTCACTAAGTTCCTGTAAATACAGTCAGTATGGTTGATTGTGCTGTAAACACATTTATCTTTCAGTATGCATGTATACATCTATTTATCTCAGTATACATGTATTTATCTCTAGCCACACCAAGACATGTGTAGTGCCTCAATAGGTACAGAATTAGAAAAACAGTTGGAGAATAAGCACACACTTTTAAGTAGATAGACACATTCACTCTTGTAGATGATGGGTGCAATTGACTAGCTTGCTATTTTGTGCACACTGAAATGTATACATGAATACTGAAAGACAAATGTGAATGTATACATGTATGTACAGTGGTGTGAAAAGTATTTGCCCCTTCCTGATTTTCTATTATTGCATATTTGTCACACTGGATGTTTTCAGGTCTTTAGACAAAATGTAATATTAGATAAAGGGAACCTGAGTGAACAAATAACACTTGTTTGTTTTTTTATTTCACTTATTTAAGAAAAAAGTTAACCAACACCAATTGGCACTGTGTGAAAAGTAATTGCCCCTTACACTTAATAACTGGTTACGCCACATTTAGCTGCAATGACTGCAACCAAACACTTCCTATAATTCAATATCAGTCTTTCACATCGCTGTGGAGGAATTTTAACCCACTCTTCCTCGCCAGAACTGCTTTAATTCAGTAACATTTGGTAGGTTTTCGAGCATGAACTGCTCGTTTCAGGTCCTGCCACAGCATCTCTATCGGATTTGAGTCTGGACTTTGACTAGGCCACTCCAAAACTTTAATTTTACTTCTTTTTCGCCATTCTGATGTGGACTTGCTTTTGTGTTTTGGATCATTGTCTTGCTGCATGACCCAACTACGCTTCAGCTTCAGCTGATGGAAGGATGACTGGACATTCTCCTTAAGAATTTTCTGGTACAGAGCAGAATTCATGGTTCCTTTAATTATGGCAAGTCATCCAGGTTCTTAGGCAGCAAGCATTCCACAACTATCATCACTACCACCACCATGTTTGACTGTTGGTATGGTGTTCTTACTGTGGAATGCTGTGTTTGCTTTACGTGAGACATTATGGGATCCATGTTGTCCAAAAAGTTCCACTTTGGACTCATCTGTCCATAGAACATTTTCCCAAAAGGCATGGATCATCCAGGTGCTTCTTGGCAAATGAGAGATGAGCATTTATGTTCTTCTTGGTTAGCAGTGGTTTCCGCCGCTTACCTCACATGAAGCCCATTTTTGCCCAGTCTCTTTCTGATTGTGGAGTCATGAACACTGACCTTAGCTGAGTAAGAGAAGCCTGCAGTTCTTGGATGTTGTTTTAGGATCCTTTGAGACTTCTTGGATGATTTTTATACTGCGCCCTTGGAGTAATTTTGGCAGGCCGCCACTCCTGGGAAGGTTCACTACTGTTCCAAGTGTTCTCCATTTGGAGATTATGGCTCTCACTGTGGTCTGATGGAGTCCCAGAGCCTTAGAAATAGCTTTGTAACCCTTTCCAGACTGATAGAGGGCAACAAAATGTTTTCTGATCTTTTCAGGAACTTCCTTTGATCATGGCATAATGTGCTTGTTGAATCTTTGTCCTGACAATGTGACTCTGATGGTAGGGCCAAAATAAGTGAGGTTTATATTGAGCAGGGCTGGCTGTAATCAAGCCTGGCTGTGTTCAATCAGCTGACTCTAATTATCCCTTTAATTGGGTTGATTTAACTAGGGGCAATTACTTTTCACAGTGCCAGTTGGTGTTGGTTAACTTTTTCATTAAATAAATGAAATAAGTAAAAAAAAAGTGTTATTTGTCCACTCAGGTTCCTTTATCTAATATTATATTTTGTCTAAAGACCTGAAAACATCCAATGTGACAAATATGCAATAATAGAAAAATCAGGAAGGGGCAAATACTTTTCACGCCACTGTATCTCCTCTGTATTTACACTATGTACGTATGTTTCACCTCTGTCATCCCATGTTCCCTCCCTTCCCCAGGTTGCAACTGGAATTGAGCCTATAGGGCTCTGTGTGCTTACCTGGCAAAATATGTCTAAATAAATTAAATGTATTCTGATATGCTTTGACCAATTTTTGATAAATCATCTATGTCTGTGATATGCTTAATTATGCATTGTGTTTCCTTTACATCATCGGCTACAGCACTGCTGTTTCTTTTACTTTTCTAAGACATTCCACATCATACATGCCATTGCACATTATTCATCTGAATGACTGCAAAGGTGTAACTAAGATCATGGAATGCACAGGTACAGTAGTTTGAAAAATGAGAGCAGTGGCTGCTGAAGACTCAGAAGAGAGGACTCAATGTAATGACAAAGGTAGTACAAATTAGATTATTTAACCAAATGGGTCTTAGAAATAGCAGAATACTGGACAAACAAAAAGAAATGCAGGATAGCATATAAAGATATCACAGCTGTTCCCTATCACAGCAGCAAAGGTCATACATAAAATTCAGAGTGGAAAAGATTAGGTTGATATACTTCTAATGTCAAAACAAGCATTTGTCAATGCCGAATGCTGATGCGTTGGTCTGTTGAGCTGTTCAGTGAACCTCTGTCACCGACTCAGTCTGTTTGTCCCGGTTCTGCAGGCTGCTCTTTTGTATTGGGCTGCTGCCTGCATTGGCATCTTGTTCTGCTGAGGAAGAAATCTGCAGCTGTCCCGACAGAGCTCCATTGAGATAGCTCACTCACCTCTCTCTCTCATCATTCGGTTTCTCCTGGCACTGCAAGCTGTCCTTTTGTACTGGGCTCCTGCCTGTGATGGTGGCTTTTCTACCCACAAAGAAATCCACAGCTGTCCCGACAGTGTTTCGTGTGAGTTCACCACTCCCTCCCTCACTGCTCTGTTTCTCCCAGTGCTGCAGGCTGCCCTTTTGTACTGGGCTCTTGTGTTGTGACCTTTGTCTGTCCACAAACAAATCTGCAGTAGTCCTGACAGAGCTCAGTTGAGCTCTGTCATCCCCCACACTCGATCGATCTTAATCTGTCCCAAACACCAATTTCCCAGAGTGCGTATATTGTCCGCAGGAGTGCAAAACGTATTTTAGCCAGAATGTGAAAAAGACAGCTGTAGTGTTCATGGGGAGTTGTGAAAATGCCACTGTTGAAAGTGTGATGTGACAGTATTCCAATAAAGCGAAGTTACAAGTGGAGAACAGTTCAACACACGCTTGTAACACAGTCATGTTATGGAGTTTTGTCATCAAATTTTCAACATAGGGGATTTTAGACTCTGCTCATAAACAGTGCCACTGTCATTTTCTTAATCTGTCCCAAACACTGACTTCCCACAGTGACCACGTTATTCTGTGCCAGAACACTGTGAAAACACATTTCGGTCAGAATGTGAAAAATGACAGCTGTACTGCTTATAAAGAGGTGTGGAAAATGGCACTGTTGAAAATCTGGTGTGATAATTACAAATCTGCGGTTACAAGGGTGTGTGAAAAGTGTGCAACGACGCTTGTAACACAGTCAATTCATGGGCCATCATCACCAAATTTTCAACATAGGCATTTTAGGACATCTGCTCATGAACAGTATCATTGTCATTTTCTTAATCTGTCCTGAACAGTGATTTCCACAGTGACCACTCTATTCTGCGCCAGAAGTGCGAAAACACATTTCGGCCAGGATGGGAAAAATGACAGCTGCACTGTTCGTAAGTAGGTCTGGGAAAATGGCAATGTTGAAAATCTGGAGTGAAAATATTATAAATTAACGGTTACGAAGCATGCGTGCCAATCCGCAATGCACGCTCATAACAGTCATTTTATGGAGTATCATTACCAAATTTTCAACATAGGCATTTTAGGACCTCTACTCATGAACAGTGTCACTGTCATTTTCTTAATCTGTCCTGAACACTAATTTCCCACAGCGACCCCCATTCTGCGCCGAAGTGTGAACATATTTCAGCCAGGATGTCAACAATGACAGCTGTACTGCTCATAAGGAGGTGTGACAAAATGCCAATGTTGAAAATCTGGAGTGAAAATATTGTAAATTAAAGTTACGAAAGTATGCAACAACCACGCAATGCACGCCAGAAACAGTCATTTTTATTTTTTTCCACAAAATTTGGAACATAGGTTGTTTGAGAGCCCACCTCATGAACTCTGGCACTGTTGTTTCGTTAATCAGCCCCGAAGGGTGATTCCGCACAGTGACCACGAAACCACCTTTCAGGGCCGATTAACACTATGACAGTTCAAGAATTCATGAGGAGGGGTCCCAAAACCCCATGTTGAAAATTGGTGAAAAAATTCCCAAAAATGCCTGAGATATGCACTAAAGTTGAAAAAACCTATTCATTACATCATAAAGTTTTCCGGCATTTCCTCAGTTCGCGGTCGGCTTTGAAGAGTGCAGACGTGTTCCCGGTCCACTGAAGATCGCCACGCTGAGTTCGGAGGCAAGTATGGGGTGAGGGGGACGTGGGGAGGCAGGGTGCGCAGGGTGGTGCGGTTGTGGGAGGGGGCCCCAGAGACTACGAGGGACAGTTTCTTTTTTTCCAGGTAAATAAAAAGCCGGGGACCGCTTTTTAACTTTACAGGGCATGTCGTGGCCCCGAGTCTTGCTTGGGGGCAGCTGTAGCCGACAGGATTGGGCACCCCCATTGGCAAACAACAAAAGGGGAATTAGTTTCTGCCGACGGGACTGGGCACCCCCATCGGCCATGTTCACAAACAATATCAGACATCCTACTATCCTGCCCTGCAATGACGGATCGCCCTCATTGCAGCGATGGCAGACGCTGTAATGACGAGGTGGCCCCGATTGCAGCGGCTGATTTTTCAGAAAGTTGTGGCATGCTGGCTGAACTAGTGTGTCAGCAGCAAAGCGTGCCACGGCATTGGGGACGGGGGACAGTCTTGCAGGCTGTGGGGCATTGGGCACAATAGTACACCCCACAACCGACTTGTGGAGAAAGCTGATGCAACATTTTTCTTGCACATGCACGCAATCAACATAAGAACAAGGTGCTGCGTCAGCATGTGGTCTAAAAGCAAAACAAAATGGTTATATTAAATGCACACTGAAAATAGAAAATAGAGTTAAAAATCTACATTTTGACCTTGGGTCTTCTTCAGGAAATACCTAAACAAGAAAAAAAAAAAACAGAGTGTGTTACTTCTAATGGTCTTAATGGCCATACTTTACACCCTCCCCCAGACTGACTGGTTTTACAAACAGAAGTGTGTTTGACATCACAACTTCTTTGTAACCTGGACAAGCAGCCAAAACAGTGAATGATATGATACAATATGTTTTAAGAGCACTGCCATTCACAATAAGCATTTGTCAATGCGAATGTTGATTGCTTATATGTGATGCTTAGGTATTTGGAAGTGAAAGTACAATGCCTAAGAACTATCATGTACCCCCCCAGACATCCACTGTGTCTTTCCGTTCAGTATTCACAGAAGAGGGAGGGAAGGACCACAGCAGTAGCAAAGGCATGAAGAGGTGGACAATAGTCCATTCACAGGCAGAAGAATCCTACAGAAGGTGAGTAAAGTGAAGGTGGACAAAGCGATGGGACCAGATGGCATACACCCAAGGATATGAAAAGAACTGTGAAGGAAATAGCAGTACCTGTGGCAACCATGTTCACCAAGTCATTCAACAGAGGAGTGGTACCAGAGAATTGGAGGAGGGTACATGTGATCCTCTATAGAAATCCAGCACTAGGGAGGAGGCGGGGAACTATAGGCCAGTTGGCCTCACTTCAGTAGTGAGGAAGATCATGGAGACATTGGTTAAAGAAAGGATAGTGGGGCATGTAGAAGCCATCAGAGCCCAGGGCCATAGGCAAGATGGACTGACTGTGGTGAGGTCATGTCAGACAAATCTGTTTGGGTGACAAAGGAAGTAAATCAGGGTTGGGCAGTGGACAATGATTACCTTAATATAAGCAAAGCGTGTGACACCGTCCACATAGGAGGCTGATAAAGTAGCTAAGTAGGGTGGGGGGAAAGGGTAGTAAGTGGGTTAGAAACTGGATAAGAGACAGGAGGCAGAGAGTCTTGGTAAATGGGGCACAGTCAGGGGAGGGGTGACCAATGGGGTGGCAAGGGAATGGTCCTGGGGCCAGTCCAGTTCAATGTCTTCATTAGTGACACTGCGGAAGGGGTGAAGGAAAGGTCTGCCTGTTTGCAGATGACACCAAGATCTGTAACACAGTGGATACCCCAGAGGGTGGGAAAATGAGGAGGGACCTGGGGAAGTTTGAGAAATGGTCTGAGGAATGGCAACTAAACTGTACTTAAAAAGTGAAAAGTATGGACCTTGGACACAGAAACCCTGGGGATAGGTACGGGGGAGTTGTGACAGTGACAAAGAAGGAAAGGGACCTGGGGTTCTCATCTCATATGACCTGAAAATGTCAAACTGGTAAGGCATCTAGGAGGGCCAGTGACATGCTGGGGTGCATAGGCAGGGTATCATCAGCATAAGGAGGAAGGTGGTGATGCCATTATATAAAACCATGGTCAGGCTTCACATAGAGTACTGTGTGCAGTTCTGGAGGTCGCACCTTTGTAAGGGTATTAACAAGCTGGAGATGTTCAGAGAAGGGTGAATGAGATGGTACAGAGCTTGCAAAACAAGACTTATGAGGAGAAGTTAAGAGACCTCAATATATAATCACTGGAAGAGAGGAGGAAAGAGGGATAGGATAGAAACATTCAAGTACCTGAAGGGTATAAATAGAAGGTTCATACTCATACTAAGGTTCATACTAAGGTGGAGAAAAAAGAGCTAGTAGGCAGAGGCCCATAATGCTCTTATACTAGGCCAAAGAATAATGACAAGTTGTACCCAGACAAAATTAACTTATCGAGATGTTGTTTAAAAATGTCTTTAGTGTTACTAATAACTATAGTGGATGGAAGTTTATTTCAAGGTCCAATGGATCTCAAGGTAAAGAAAACTTCCGATTATTATGTATAAAGTTTGCCAATTAACTGAAGAGGATGTCCTCTAGTATCATGTGTAGATGACCTGAAAGAAAGACGTAACTGTCATAACGTATGGATCGTGGCCAACGTCATGAAAAAAAAAAGGTCACCTCTCAGATGTCTAGTAGTAAGAGGCATACGTTTCAAGGTGTCTAACCTATGTTCATAGGAAGCTGATTCAAGACCAGATTTTTTTTAGTATATTTTCTCTGTACTTTTCCAAGAGAAATACTATCAGATTTTTAAATGGATACCATAACTGTGATGCACACTCAAGGTGAGGTTGGACATAGGACGGAACAGGGTAATAACATCTCACGGTCTCAGGATCTAATATTACATAAAATGGACCATACAACCTTGTTAAATGAACTAATCACTGAATGCAAATGTTTGGAATATGTCAAGTCATTTGCAATGGTGATTCCCAAGTCCTCTTAGTAGTGACACACAGAGTTGAACCATCCAATATGTATTGAAATTTTGAAATACTAGAACCCAAATGCATAACTTTACACTTAGTAGTGTTCAATTTCATACCCCATTTGGTAATCCAATTAGATACGATGTCGAGATCATGCTGAATACAAGATATCTGCTCTAAGTTAGAGCATGGTCCCCTATCTTCACATCATCTACATATTTTATTGTAAAGGAAAGACAAAGATTGGTCAACTCAGCAATAAAAGCTTGAAAAAGACGGGCCAAGAACCAAACCCTCAGAACACCGCTCAAGACTTTACCAGACTTAGAAATAGAACCATTAATAATCACCCTCTGTGTTCTATTACAAAGCCAATTAGTAATCCAGGCAATTATATAGCTATTAATATTAAGTCCCAAGTTTTTGAATTAGAGCCCAATGAGGCAGGGTATCAAATGCCTTAGTGAAGTCAATAAAGATAACATCATAAGGTATCCTGTTATCTAAAGGGAACTAAAGTGTTAGTAAAAACAAAGCAAGTTAGTTAAACAACTTCTACCCTTCCTGAAGCCGTGTTGTTGAGGATCAGATGCATCAATAACTCTCCAAAACTTTACATTTAGAAGAAGTCAAACTGATGTGACGATAGTTTTCCCAAAGATGTTTAGATCCCTTCTTATGAATAGGGACAACCAAAGCCTCCTTCCATTCAGTAGGAATGTAGTTATTCTTTAAAAAAGATCAAACAAAAGTTTAAGAGGAAAGGCAATTTGATCAGACAGTAGATATAGTAAATGGCCTGCTATGTTGTCTGGACCTGGACAAAATTTACCCTTAAGAGTATGTAGTTTTTAGAATAAGCTCCACAGTGAATATAATAGATGAATCAAAGGAGTAGTGATAGACAGATATTAGGACATCCGATACTGAAAAGATTTTACATAATTCAATATTGAATACAATCGCCATGGTCTTAGGCTCATGAATAAGGGTATTAGCTATAAGAGGCCCCACCATACGTGGAGTTTTCCTAAGGGAATTAATATAAGAATAAAAAGGTTTTGAATTAGATTTACTAGCCGCCTTAGCCAAATTCAATTCCCATCTAGATTTAGCCTAACAACTGATTTACATTTCTTATTAGATTTGAAATAGGACTCCCAGTTAAGAGGTCTTGTTTAAGATAGTTGCAATACTTTATATTTTTAGAGCGAATCAACTGTTTAATGTTCGATTCTTCTATCTGGGAGTCCGTTTGCCATTAGAATTCTTAATTTTAGAGGATATGTGTATCACAAAGAGTAGTAATAAGTCTTGAAAGTAACCCAACTTTGATATGGTGATTGATAATCAAGAATGGAAGGCCAATCAATATCCTCTAGATGTTGTTTTATGGCATGGAGTTCAGCTTCGCCATAAAAGTATACAATTGAAAAATTAGTATTATAAATCGTATGACTCTGTAAAGTAAAACAGATTGAATTGTGATCACTACCACCAATCGGTGGGAAATTTTACATCCTCAACGTCTAGCTCAGCACTACTCAAGACAAGGTCCAAGAAATACTGAGAAGCAGGAGACAGCTGCTAAGGGATATGTGCCAGCTTCTGTGTGATATTCTTTTGTACTTATAACTCTAATCTCAGTATTTCAATAACCACATGACCACACCTGCCTTCTTTAGGCAATTTTATGCTGGCTGATGCCTGGTGTCAGATGGCAGACAGAGGGTTCACCAGATTGTGTTGCCATTTGAAAACTTCATAGTGTTCTTTACTGGTAAGCATTTTGGAAAGCTGGTGAAGGTCTCACAACTTTTATTATGATTTTATCTCCTTAAGTCTGTCCCTTTGGTCCCCATCCCCACACCCTAACAGTCATCAGTGGCCACAGATTCAGCCTTCTTCTTGCCAAGATGGTGGGTGAGAAACATATAAACATACAAGTTGCCAGCAAATAAGGACTGCTTGGGCCACCTAGTCTGCCCATTTCTCTACCTGATGGATACACTGTAGATTCTAGTTAAACAGCTTACTTCCTCCTACACCCCAGTAGAATTGCCTTATGTCTGTCCGTGAGCAGCTGCCTTCAGTCTATGAAGTCTGATGTCTTTCAGTGCCACTTATTGGTCATCTTCCAACACAGGCAAGGCGCTGCCAGCTAAAACTAACTCAGGACAAGCAGGTTTCAAAGTGGGAAGAAATGGGTGAGCAAGAATCAAGTACTCATTCAGATGCGGTGTCAATTTTAAGATCAGCATAGTGGTGTGACAACTTTTAATAGAACCCCAGCTCTTAAGCAGCCTTATGAAGAGTAAAGGCTTCTTGAAGCACTGGGGTTCTGTTTATCGTAATTAAGTAGGCTGCATCTAATTCAGTAATTTACTGCAGGTTACATGTGGATGTATGGTAGGTCCAACTTTAAATAAACACTGCACCTGAATTAACACATGATCATGTCAGACCAACCTCATTGAATTTTTTGACTGGGTGACTAGAGAGGTGGATCAGGGAGGGCAGTGGACATGGCCTATCTGGACTTCAGCAAGGCCTTTGACACTGTGCCACATAGAAGACTATTGCACAAACTGGGAATATGGGTGTGGGCAGGACAGTAGTGCGGTGGGTAGGTAACTGGCTGGGCAGCAGGACACAGAGGGTGGTGGTAATGGCTGTCACTCCACAGAGGGAAGAGTGACCAGTGGGGTACCACAGGGATCAGTGCTGGGACCGGTACTATTCAATATCTTCATCAGTGACATTGCACAGGACCTAGAAGGCAGAATTTCACTGTTCAGCTGATGACACAAAGCTCTGTAACAGAGTAGACACACCAGAGGGTGTAGACAGAATAAGAAGGGACCTGAAGAAACTTGATAAATGGTCAGGGGTTTGGCAGTTGAAAATCAATGCAAGGAAGTGCAAGATAATGCATATGGGGCACGAAAAACCCTGGCACAATATATCAGTTAGGGGTGAGGATATAGCATGCACCAAGCAGGAAAGGGATCTTGGAGTTATCATCTCTGATGACCTCAAGGCAGGGAAACAGTGTGACAAGGCAGCAGGTAAAGCAAATAGGATGCTGGGATGCATAGGCAGGGGCATCACCAGCAGGAAAAGGAGGTCATAATTCCACTATACAAGACACTAGTGAGGCCGCACCTGAGTACACTGTGCAGTTCTGGAGACCTTACCTATGTAAGGACATAGACAGGGTAGAGAAGGTTCAGAGGAGGGCAACAAAGATGGTGCATGGATTGCATCACAAGTCCCATGAGGACAGGTTGAAGGCACTGAACACGTACTCCCTGGAGGAGAGGAGGGAGAGAGGGATATGATACAGACATACAAGTATCTTACAAGGAGGAACAGGGTGCAGGAATGCACTATTTTTAAGTGAAAAAGATGTTCCAGGACTAGAGGGCATGGGATGAAGTTGAAGGAGGGCAGATTCAGAGAAGCGTGAGGAAGAATTTCTTCACAGAGACGGGTGGTGGACAAGTGGAACACCCTGCCAGAGGAAGTGGTGGGGGCTGAAACAATCACGGATTTAAGAATGCATGGGATAGACATAAAGGAATTCTGGAGGTCAGGGTAAGGGCAACAGACTTCTGGAAAACATAAACTGAACTTACAAACTTAAATGGGCAGACTGGGTGGGCCATAGGCCCTTATCTGCCGACACTGTCTATGTATCTATGTATCTATGTGATAGAAACGTAGAATTAGTCAGCAGAAAACGACTGCTTAGCCCACCCAGTCTGGCCAAGAGTTCTCTACCTACGTAACTCCTGCCTGTATATGTTAGTGCATGTCTTATTCTGCTTGCGTCCATCAGGACCTCCTTGTGAATGAGCTTGCTTAATGGATTTTTCCTGCAATGAACTTGAACCTACTCCACGTCCATGGCCTTATCGATCTCCATTGACCCCTCCTTCTCCTTTTGTAATATACCCCTATGTTTATCCCATGCATGCTTAATGCCCTCTACAATTTTAGCTTCCACCACTTCTCCTGGTAGTCTGTTCAAGACATCTACCACCCTTTCAGTAAAGAAATATTTCTTCACATCTATCCTGAATGCCCCCCAGCTTCATTGTATGTCCCTTGGTTTGGGTGCTCATCCTCATTTGAAGGAAACTCTCCAACTGTACCCTCTTTACCCTTGAGATACTTTGTAGGTCTTGATCATGTCACCTCTCAGCCTCCTCTCTTCCACAGTGTACATGTTGAGATTCTAGCCTTTCCTTGTAGGGATTCCTTTGAAAATTCTGAACCATTTTAGTTGCCCTCCTGTGGAAAATCTCCACCTTATGTCCTTTCTGAAGTGTGGACTGTAAACTGGATACAGTATTCCAGCTGGTGGTATACCAGAGAGATACAATGGCAGCACAATATCCCTCGTCCTCCTGCTGGAGATGCCAGTCCTTATGCACCCCAGAATTAAATTTGCCCGCCCATAGCCTTATCACACTGCACTGCCATCTTGAGGTCCTCTGATATAATACCCTCAAGGACCCTTTCATGTCTAGTGATTCAGTACCTCCCCCATCCTATGCCCAGCATCGGGGTTCCTGTGCCTTAGGTACATGATTTTACACTTGTTTGCATTGAACCCCAAGTAAGTAAGAAAACTGAATTGATTTGAATGAATTGCAGGCTTTTAAGCAGCTTTTGGGAGTATGTGTGTGTTTGGGGGCTGTGGTACCAGCAGTACCTCCAAGAATGCCACCAACTTCCCACCCTTCACACCGACTACCCAAGTACTCAAACCTTCCCTCACTACTTCCACAGTGTCCTGCAAAGTCATTTGTAGCCACATGCAACAGTAAATAAGGTTTCTTCTGCCCCTCACTGCCTTCACAGTGCCTGCCCTGCCCTCCTGCACTCAACCTGGGGACAGTTTCAGTACAAATATGGGTGCGTCTTTCCCCTTTCCACCCCATCTCACCAAATTCAGTATAGAATTCTCAGGATGAGTACCCTCCTGCCCTTACCCTCTCTCCCTTCTAATGCCCATTCTACCACCCCAGTATTCATTCTTCCCTGTCCATACCCCTGCCAACTGCACCCTTTGTGGCTTATATCTGTACCCCTAGTTCCACCTCACCCCTTTTCTCTGCCATATTCCTCCCATCCCCTTGAACCCCTTCCCAGCCTGACTACTTCCTACTGGGCTTCCCATGTTAACTCCTCCTCCCCTGCCATTTCCAACCCTCTCTAGCACTGCTGTTGTCAATTTAGAGCCCCCATTCCTTCTACCCAGATAGTGATGCCCCTCCCATCCTTCCCCTTCCCATAGCCTTCTCTTTCAGTCACCACCTCCTTCCTTACTAGCCCCTTCTACCCTTTTGTCCTTGCCATCTCTTCCCTACCTGTTGCCATCCCTCTCATGCCCGCTTGTCCTCCCCCCTTCAGTACGCTCCTGCTCCCTCTCTGTCCCATAGCAGAGTTTGAATCTATTCAAATCAGTACCTGTCCCACATCTCTTCCCATCAGCTCCCCCACTTGTTTCCCTCCGTGCCACCCCTGGTGTCTCCCTACCCACAGCCATCTGCTCTCTCCCTGGTACTCCTTGTGGTGTCTTCCTCCCCATCAGGAGGCAGCCCCGGCCTCACCTCGGCATCCACACCCTTCTCCTCTTTCCTGCTAGTGTCTCTGATACTGGGGTCAGTTTCAGTCCCTAGTTATTCTTCTTCTGTCCCCTTTGCCATCCCCTAGTCCCCACCTCAGGATGCCTATCATACTCATCTGCCCTGCCACTTACACTCCTCCCCAACCTCCACAGTTCCTCCTCAAACTAGCCAGTCATCTACAGACCATACACCCCCATCCTCCAAGCCCAGTCCAGGATCATGGCGCACACACACACACATACACACCCTGTACACCCCTTCACTCTTCCAAAGATGCCCACCTTAGTGACATGTGGCACCTGCCCCATTGTGGGCCCCATCTTATGCTAGGGCCCTTACTCCCAGGTTCTGTACCCTACTACAACTGGTAGGCCCCTATTTACCCAATTCCTACCCCCACACAGTAGTCCCCCTACTGACCCCTTGCCGATGGGGGTAATTCCGGCTCAAATGTCATCCGTTAGACACTGTATTACTGTAGCAATCCTAAAGCCTCCTTATCTGTTTTCACCCTCAGCTACCATACTTTTTGTTCTCTGCTGTTTCACTTAGCCCAGTTAGAAATCCTATTGCACTCCAAGTATTACTCAGTTCAGTTAGAGAAATAAACAGAACAAATAAATATGTATTATTACAGCAATTATAACAGTATAGCTCAGTTAGAGAAAGAAACAAAGAAGATCTGTATTATTACAGCAATCCTAAAAGCATCCAATCATTGGTTTGTCTCCACTCTAGGGATCCTGCTGTAATAGAGGACCACAGAGTACACTGGGTAGGAGGGTGGGCAAGTGTAAAGTCCTGACAGAGCTCCCTTGAGCCACTTCACCCTCTCACTTGCTCATTCTATTTCTCATGACGCTGCAGGCTGCCATCTTGTACTGGGCTCCTGCTTACATTGGCACCTTTTCTGCCCACAAAGAAATCCGCAGCAGTCCCGACACAGCTCCATTGAGCTTGCTCACTCCCCTCTTGCACTCACTGTTCAGTTTCTCCCAACACTGCAGGCTGCCTTTTGTACTGGACTCCTGCCTGCATTGGTACCTTTTCTGCCCACAAAAATCCACAGCAGTACCGACACAGCTCCGTTGAGCTTGCTCACTCACTCTCTCTTGCTCGCTCCATTTCTCCCGGCGCTGCAGGCTGCATTTTGTACTGGGCTCCTGCCTGCGTTGCACCTTTTTCTGCCCACAAAAGTTCACAGCTGTCTCGACAGAGCTCTGTTGAGGTCACTCACCCCCCATTCTGTTTCTCTTGGTGCAGCAGGCTGCCCTTTTGTACTGGGCTCCTGCCTCCATTGGTGCCTTTTTCTGCCCACAAAGAAATCTGCAGCAGTCCCGACAGAGCTCTGTTGAGCTTGCTCACTCCCCTCTCTCACTCGCTTGTTCTGTTTCTCCACGCTGTAGTCTGCCCTTTTATACTGGACCCCTGCCTGCATTGATGCTTTTGCCCACAAAGAACCAGCACTCCAGACAGAGATCATTTGAGCTCGGTCACCCTCCCCCACTCGCCGATCCTAATCTGTCCTAAACACTTATTTCCAAAAGCAACTGTGGAATTCTGCACTGGAAGCACGAAAACACATTTCAGCCAGGATGAAAAATGACAGCTGTACCATTCATAAGGAGGAAAAAAATGCCAGTGTAGAAATTGTGGCGTGCAAATATTACTGATTTGTGAAGTTACAAGGGTGCATGGAAACTGCACAATGCATGCTTGTAACAGTCATTTTATGGACTTTCTTCACAAAATTTTCAACATAGGCATTTTAGGACCTCTTCTCATGAACAGTGTCACTGTGGTTTTCTTAATGTGTTCGAACACCAATTTCCCACAGCGACCACTATTTTGCACGGAAGTGTGAAAACATATTTCAGCCAGTATGTGAAAAATGACAGTTGTACTGTTCATAAGGAGGTGTGGAAAAATGCCAATGTTGAAAATGAAGTTAAAAGCGTACGTAGCAACTGCCTAGAACACGCTTGTAAAATGGTCATTTTGGGATTTTTTCTATCAAATTTATTACTCAGCTCAGTTAGAAGAGTAAACAGAACAACTTAATCTGTATTATTAGAGCAATCCTAAAAGTATCCAGTCATTGCTTTGTCTCCACTCCAGACACCCTGCTGTAATATAAGACCACAGAAGACACTGGGCGGAGGGTGGGCAACTCTAAGATCTGCCACAGCTCCATTGAGCTTGCTCATTCTATTTCTCCCGATGCTGCAGGCTGCCTTTTTTGTACTGGGCTCCTGCTTGCGTGTGTGCCTTTCTGCCCACAAAAAGTTCACAACTGTCTGACAGAGCTCCATTGAGGACGCCCACTCTCTCTTTCACTCAGTCTGTTTTTCCTGGCACTGCAGGCTGCCCTTTTGTACTGGGCCCTGCCTGCTCTGACGCTTTTTCTGCCAAAAAAGGCATCTGCAGCAGTTCCGACAGAGCTCCATTGAGTTAAACACTCCCCTCCCTCACTTGCCTCTCTCATTCCATTTCTTCTGGTGCTGCAGGCTGCCCTTTTGTACTGGGCTCGGCGTTGGGGTCTTTTTCTGCCCACAAGAAGTCGCAGCAGTCCCAGCAGAGCTCAGTTGAGCTCGGGTCCTCCCCTCTCACTTGCTCGATCTAATCTGTCCCAAACACTGATTTCCCACAGCAACCGTGTACTCTGTAGCAGGAGTGCAAAAACATATTTTGGCCAGGATGTGAAAATTGGCAGCTGTACTGTTTATAAGGAGGTTTGAAAAAAATGCCAGTGATGAAAATGTGGCATGAAATATTACAAATTTCATGAAGTTACAAGGGTGCATGGAAACAGTTCAATGCAGACTTGTAACAGTCATTTATGGACTTTCATCACCAAATTTTCAACATAGGGATTTTAGGACCTCTGTTCATGAACAGTGTCACTGTCATTTCCTTAATCTGTCCGAACACCGATTTTCCACAGCAATGGTGCTATTCTGCTCCTGAAGTGCAAAAACACATTTTGGCCAGGATGTGAAAAATGACAGCTGTACTGTTCTCCTTACTCCCTTACTGCCCCTCCAGCTCACTCAGATCCACCAACGAGGGATTGCTAGAGATTCCCAAGTTTGGTTAAAGACATCTGGGGCACTTGCATTTTCCTCGCTGCCCCTACCCTGTGAATTCTCTACCTCATTAGATAAGAGAATGCCTGACTGTCTCGAGTTTTAAGTTGGAGCTCAAAACCTATCTGTTTTTAATGCTTTCTCTGAAGGTTCTTAAAAAAAATATATATATATATATATATATATATATATGTTTAATTAATTGATTTTAAAAATAAAGTTTTACTTACTTACTTCAGAAGGAGGTGTGAAAAAAATGCCAGTGTTGAAAATGTGCCATGAAAATTACAAATTTGCAAAGTTACAAGGGTGCATGGAAACAGTTCAATGCATGCTTGTAACAGTCATTTTATGGACTTTCATCACCAAATGTTCAACATAGGGATTTTAGGACCTCTGCTCATGAACAGTGTCACTGTGATTTTTCTTAATCTGTCCCAAACACTGATTTCCCACAGCGACAGTGCTATTCTGCGCCGGAAGTGTGAAAACACATTTCAGTCAGGATTTGAAAAATGACAACTGTACTGCTCATAAGGAGGTGTGAAAAATGCCAGTGCTGAACATTTGGCATGACAATATTATAAATCTGTGAAGTTACAAGGATGCATAGAAACTACACAATGCAAACTTGTAACACAGTCATGTGATGAGCTATCATCGCAGATTTTCAACATAGGCATTTTAGGACCTCTGCTCATGAACAGTGTCATTGTCATTTTATGTTTGCTTGTGTGCAGCTCAAGAAACATATTGGCGGCAGCTTGCCGTGCATATTGCCTTGAGGTGCAGTAATCGTTGTGGCCAATACCGCATGGCATTTTGGGGCGGTGATGTCCACCAATAATGGGGAACATAGCCGGTGACACTAGTTTGGAACGTTGCCACCAACTTGAAAGAAAATTGTTGCGGCCGGATGTTCTACAGACACATGCATAGCATGCAATGCGCCCCCACAGACTGTAGTGGCCGACGGGGTGCCCAACTCTCGTCTGCTCCACTGCCCCCCACACCCAACTGCGCTTCCAGCTGCCACGCTTGGGAGCCCACCCCAGTGTGGCAAAAGTCCCTCGTCATTCAAGAAAACAAAAAGAAACCTGGAAAGAAAACCTTCCTCGCTGACTCTCCTGACCCCCGCTCCCACACCCCACTTACCCCATACTACCCGGAGTCTGCGCGATGATCTTCAGTGGTCTGGGAACACGCCTGCACTCTTCAAAGCCGACCGTGAACTGAGGAAATGCTGGTAAGCTGTATAAATGTAATACATAGGGTTTTTCAACTTTGATGCATATCTCAAGCATTTTGGGAACTTTTCACAAATTTTCAACATGGAGTTTTGGGACCCCACCTCATGAATTCTGTCACTGTCATTTTGTTAATTGGCCCCGAAAGGTGATTTTGCGGTCACCGCGTGGAACCACCTTTTGGGACAGATTTATGAAATTACAGTGTCACAGTTTATGAGGTAGTCTCAAAAACCCTATGTTGAAAATTTGGTGAAAAATCAAAATGACTGTTTTACAAGCAAGCTGCTATGCTGTTCTTACGCACACTTGTAAGTTTGTGAATTTTCACTATTTTACTCCAGATTTTCAACATTGCCATTTTACCGTACCTCCTTATGAGCAGTATAGCTGTCATTTTCACATCTCACCCAAAACATGTTTCACGCGCATGTAGGCTTGCAATGGCACAGTCTGTGTGTAAAATCAGTGTTCGAGACAGATTAAGAAAATCTCAGAGACACTGTTCATGAGAGAGTTGTTACAATGGGTGTGTTAAAATTTGGTGAAAAAAGTCAATAAAATGACTATTATGAGCGACAATTCGCATGATTTCACATACCCTTGTAAGTTTATGGATTTCTATTATTTTTCAGTCAAGATTTTCACCAATGGCATTTTTTAAACACTTCCTTATTAACAGTACAGCTGTCATTTTTCACACCATGGGTGAAATGTGTTTTGCACTTCCAGCGCAGAAATGCATGGTCGCTGGGAAATCACTGTTCAAGACAGATTAAGAAAATCACAGTGACACTGTTCATAAGTGGAGGTTCCAAAATGCCTGTGTTGACAATCTGCTGTAAAAATCCCCAAACTAATTGCATTATGGTGTGCGTTGCACAGTTTCTACACATGCTTGTGACTTCAGTTTTAATATTTTCTGCAGATTTTCAACATTGCCAGAAGTGTGAAACGATTTCGGCCAGGATGTGAAAATGACAGTTGTGCTGTTCATAAGGAGGTGTGGAAAAATGCCAATGTTGAAAATCTGGAGTGAAAAAATTGTAAGAGTTCTGAGCACGCTGTAGCAACTGTGCAATGTACGCTTGTAAAACAGTCATTTTTGTTTGTTTTTTCTACCAAATTTATTACTCAGCTCAGTTAGAGAAGTAAATAGAACAACTTAATCTGTATTATTAGAGCAATCCTAAAAGTATCCAGTCATTGCTTTGTCTCCACTCCAGACAACCTGCTGTAATATAGGACCACAGAAGACACTGGGCGGAGGGTGGACAACTCCAGAGACCTGCCACAGCTCCATTGAGCTTGCTCCCTCCCCTCTCTCACTTGCTCATTCCAAAAGTTACAAGAGTCGTAAGCAACTGCACAACACACACTCTTAAAACAGTCATTTTTGATTTTTCTACAAATTTGCAACATAGGCTTTTTGAGAGCCCACCTCATGAACACTGGCACTGTCATTTCATTAATCAGTCCAAAGGTGATTCGCGCGGTGGCAGAAATCACTTTCAGGGCCGAATAATGCCATGGCAGTGGCTGAATTCATAAGAAGGGGTCCCAAAACCCCATGTTGAAAATCTGGTGCCAGAATTCAAAAATGCCTGAGATATACCAAAGTTGAAAAACCCTATTTATGCCATTATACAGCTTACCAGCATTTCTTCAGTTCACGGTCAGCTTTGAAGAGTGCAGTTGTGTTCCCAGTCCACCAAAGATCATCGGCAGAGGCTCTGGAGGCAAGTATGGGGTGAGGGGTGAGGAGGTGGGGTATGCAGTGGGGAGGCGTGGGTTGGGGAGGGCGCAGATGGCGAGGGACTGTTTCCTTCTTGTCAGGGTTAGGGAAAAAAAAAGACACTGTGGGACAGTTTTTCTTTTGCAGGTACTTTTGGTACATTGGGGTGGGATACCAGCATGCCACCTACATGTTTTGGGGTGGGGACTGGAGCCGATGGGGATTGGGCACCCCATTGGCACACATTGGTGTGGGGGGATCTCATGAGCAGAGGGGACTGTACTCCTTGGCACACAAGAAAGGGGGATATGATGATGGGGACTGGGCACCCCCATCAGCAAAGAATCAGGGAGGAGACATGCTGTTGAGGGAGATTGGGCGCCCTCAGCAAATTAGTCGGGAATGCAGGGGACCCCTGCAATGATGGGTCGCTCCTCATTGCAGCAGATGATGCTGCAATGATGAGGCTGACCATGATTGCAGCAACAGCTAAAATGTTTGAAGGTGGTGCACGCTGGCTGAACTAGTGTCAGCAGCAGTGTGCCACCCTATTGGGAACAGCAGGCTAAGCCTCAAAAGGCAGTGGGGCATTGGCCACAACAGTGCTGCACCTCCACAACCTGCTTCTGCAGCAAGCTGCCGTAACATGTTTCTTGTGCATGCATACAATCAACATAAAAATTGATTATCTGGTCTGAAACCAGACAGGTGGCAAACCTAGCAGACAGTATAGGCCATTGGTCTTTTTCTGCTGGCAATGTCTTTGCTTCTATGTTTCTAATGGGGAAATTTATCCAGAACTCCAGAGAAATGTCACTGCTTTTCAGAAGTGCCATTGGACCTTAATATCAACTGAGCTGCCAAAACAGGCAATACCTTAGTTTAATATCTCATCTGAAAGATGACACCTCATGATAGCCCTTCTAACACCATGTTGGGTACTAGTATGGTTACTAATAACCAAGGAGAGCATAGCCCTTAAATAGTTATCATGACCACTTTCTGCAGCCAGAGATGTAGAAATATTTATTTGCCAGCAAAGTTTTCATAAATGCCCAAATTCACACTTCTTGAAAGTTGTGAATAGACCACCCTTTGCCACACTTTGCAAAGGGGAGGACTTGCAGGCAACTGGAATGTAATGAGTTAGCATTATGGGCTCATCTGTGTAATTGCTGCAGAAATGTCACGCATTAAGCAAATTACCTTGGTAAAGTTGAAGCATCAGATCCCAAAACAGTGGTGGATTTATTTAACAACCATTCTCTAATCTAGAGAACTATGACCAACCCATCATTTGGGGCATTATAGTTGTACACAAGTCAACATTAGATTTGTTCTCTCCCCATTTCTACCTCAATAAGGTTTTATTTAATGAAGTTTACAAACTTCTAACCAGATTAAGCATTGATAAATCTGCTGGCACTGATGGATTGCCTCCGAATTTCATAAGTTGGCTACACCCCAAATTGCCTTACCAATTACCAACATTTCTCAACTTTGCTTGTGACTCAATCAGTTCTTGACATCTGAAGCCAGCCACTGTGGTGCCCTCATTTAAGAAAGACAAAGGCACTGTCCTGGACAGCTATAGGCCCATCTCCATCCTTTCAATCCTAGCCAAGGTACAAGACAGAATATTACACAACCAACTAACAGCTTACCCAGACCAGCACAAGCTCCTCTTCAAGGAACAACATGGCTTGAGGAAGGGCCATGGAACCTGTACCACTTTGGTCAGCTTCCTGGACTCAGTCTACCAAGCTATGGACAAGGGCCTGATGACAGGTGCAGTGTTCATGAACCTGACCAAAGCTTTTGACCTGGTTGATCATAGTCTGCTGCCACACAGATGAAACACATTGGGCCTGGGCTCTGCAACTACCAGGTGGTTGGCAAGCTACCTCAAAACAGGTCTCAATCTGTCAAGCTTGGCAAAATAATCTTTAGTGCACACATTATCACTCATAGTGTGCCCCAGGGATCAGTTCTTGGTCCCTTCTGTTCCTGATTTATTAACATCTGTCTTTGTCTTGTGCATCTGCTAAATCCTTGCTCTGTGCAGATGATGCAGATGTCTACTTGCATGGAAGCGACATGGATGACATCAGCAATGTGTTTGTGCACAATTTTCATTCACTCAATGATGGTTCCTTAAAGAAAAATTGGTCTTAATGTTCCCAAGAAGAAAGCCCTGTGCCTTGGCACAGCACAAAAAAAAACACCAGTCCCTCGGCCTCAACATGTTTATGCTGGATGGTACCCAGGATCAGTAGGCTATTGAATTTAAATACCAATGCATAATCTTGAACCCATGCCTGTCAATTGGCAACCACTTAAACAACACTGTCAAGTCCATTCACCAGAAACTGAGGCAGCCCTACCCCATTCAAAGGCACTGCACAGCTGAAACTAAATTAAGAAAAGCTAAAGAAACCTCCACCTGCTATTAGATTGTGGTGCCATAGTAATGGAGGCTGCCCCTAAGGATGTCTGTGCAAGAAGAAAAAAAGTCAGATATCACAAGCTGACCAGATTTGCTACCTCCATGGGCCCAAGGTCCCACCACTGTGCCAGTTTCAAGCAGCTCAGCTGGATGCAACAGGAACACAGAGCGTTACTTACTATAGCCAGTTTTGTGTAAAGGACTCTGTTTGAAGTATGCCTCAGTGTCTCACTAAGTTACACACACTTGTTAACCTCTCAAGCTCCTGACACCGCTGTGAGCAATACCCTTATCATCTCACTTATGAGTACAGGTATGGAGCAGAGATCCTTCAGACATTGTGCTGCCTCCTCTGGAACTCCATACCTCGGTCATCAGATTGTCAGCCTATCCCAAAACTTCTGCATTAAAAATGAAGGACCATCTGCTGAATCTAATGCATTTGCTTGTGCCACTTAATCCTGCCCCAATTTGCCCTCTCTACAACCAGTGTGATTTCATTACTGTTCTTGCAATATTCCACGTTGTCATATCTGCTGCTACGCTTTTTATGTCTATTTGCACAATGTTAAAATTTGCACAGCTGTGTTACTTTCTTGTAACATAGAAACATAGAAACATAGAAACATAGAATTTGATGGCAGATAAGGGACAGCCAGCCCGCACCCTAGTTTGCCCATTTTCCTACCTAACAGATAAGCTGCAGATCTTAGTTAATCAACAGCTTACTTCCTCTCACCCGCCTTAGGACTGCCTTATGCCTGTCCCATGCATTCTTGAAGTCCCCACTGTTCTGGACTCGACCTCCTCAGGGAGGCTGTTCCATGCATCCACAACCCTCTCAGTGAAAAATACTTCCTCACATTACCCTGAAGGCCCCCGCTTATCTTCAAATTGTGCCCCTTGTTCTTGCAATTACTTTTTCTGGAAGATGCTACCTCTTGGACTTTGTTAATTCCTTGAGGTACTTGAAAGTTTCTATCATGTCCCTCTCTCCCTTCTTTCCTCAAGAGTATACATATTAAGTCTTTAGTCTTTCTTCAGATGTCTTCTGGTGCAGACCCTGCACCATTTTGGTTGCCCTCCTTTGTACCTCGGATATATATTCCTATTCACATTGTTCTGTTACTGTATATTTTCGGTGCTCTCATATTGTACTTGTGGTACCCAGCTCAAACATGAAAATGGTGGATGGTACCAGTGTACTTACCTGGTCAAAATGAATAAAATAAATAAATCTTTTCAGAAATCAGCTTTGTAAGCAAAAGTGTATTGACTACATTTATGATGTCTACATACTGTATAAACACATTTCTGTTTCTAAAAATACAGTAGTTTGAGAGTTCTTCTGTCTCTCAATTTTTTTCCCCAGTACTGTGTCAGCAGACTTCAAGACTCACAAAATTAAGGAAGGTAATCACAGCATTTAGTTCATCAAGGAGTTAAATGATCCACAGTTGGAACGTGTGTCGGGCATCACCTCCATACATTACTATGGAAACAGGCTCAGTTTCTGTCTCCAACGTGCAAAATGCGTAACTGTTATTCTTTTAGCATCCAGATGCAACTGGCCAAGACAGAGAATGAAGAAACACCCAAGATGGTGTGGGTTGTGGCCAATATATCATGAGTATGGGTGCTGGAGCTACAAGATGAAGCCAAGTGGCATCATTACAGGGACACTGGTTTACCATGATTACTTAAAGGGTAAATTCCATTTTCCACATAGTAAAACCCAATATTGCCACCAGTGTCTGCCAAGCCAAAATCCATTTTACCGGTGTTTTGTGCACTTTAACAATTTCTAACTGTGTTAACATGCATATTAGCAATTTTGACCCCCACTATTGTACATCCATCCATCCTTGTACCAATTAAAAGTTAGTTTAGGTACAAGATGTGATGGCAGCAGCAGCACGACAGCACTCATCCCTCAGGTTCAGTAGTAGCAACAGCACTACGGCCCTCCTCCAGTGTGACAGAAACAGCAGCACTGCAGCCTCCCATCCCGCAGGTGTGAGAGCAGCAGTACTATGTTCCCCATCCTCAGGTGTGATGGCAGTGTATCAACACTACCAACACATGCAGCTCCCTCCAACACAGAAAACCATTGCTGGTACCAACATAGCGGTCCTCTATACTGCACCAATACACCCACGGATGTCAGACAGACACTTCACCAATACAGCCAGTCCCCTAATTCAATTCCCAAATCACTCAAAACTGAATACAGTCAGGCATGACAGCAGCAGAGGTAGAATGACGGTACTCATCCAGTGCCATGTACCAAAGCTTGACAGAGCTCAGACGTGAATTAGCTGAACCACCAGACTCAAGGTGGGCTCCATCAGTTCAGTCCCTAACATCTAGCTGCCTGGATTGGTTTATTTGTAAACACTGTGCATCCAATTAAACAAAATCCACAGCTGATTAATGAGGATTGAGGATGCTAATGGAGAAGCAATAATCTGTACCAAAGAATAAACCAATCAGGAATTGCATCCACAGTAAATTGGGCACTTTCTAACTTGGTCCTCATGAAAATGGAACCTCTTAGTTTTCATGTTGGAGCTCAAACTCATAAAGGTGTTCTACAGGGTCAAGCTTTACACCGTTGTGCAGCTCGTGGCTTCCTTCTTCCTAGCTCCCCTGCAGTCAACAGAATTAAAATCTATCTTTGCGCCCAATCACCAGTTTGAGGTGATAACTCAGGTGCAAAGATTATTTTTAATATACTGCCTGCAGGGGAACCAGAGGTGAAGCCCTAATCTACAGTGGTCAGGGCTTCACCTCTGCCGGAGTTCACCTTAAAAACTTTATAATTCTCTGTAGTTCCTCAACACTTCCAACAATATTCCATTAGACATTCCTGCAAAAGTCCAACTTAAAGGTGGTAAGATTATTATTAACATGCAGTTAGACAGTTTAATCAACTTGTCCTTGTTTACCCCTACGTAATCTGATGCCTACATCCTCCACACTTGAGCAAGGAATCAAGGAGGAAAATCTGCAGTTTTGACAGTTTTGAAGGGCACAGATTAGTCATGGTTCATTCAGTTTGATGTGGCTAATAGTTATTTTATCTGAATGTGTCTGTTATTCTACATGTGCACACAGACACAGATATGCGTGTATACAGGCGCACACATACACAGGTGCACTCGTGTGCAGACAGAGCGCCTCACTGCGCGCACAGGCGCGCGCGAGCGCAGATGAACCACGCACACATGCACTCACGCATGAACACACAGTTAAGACACATGCTCAGCAAACCATGGACTGGCATGGACACTCCCACCCCGTGGACAAGTATGGCCACTTTCCACACCATGATGGACTGGCATCTTTCCCCACCCTGCCTGATCATCATCCAGGGCCAGTGTCCCCCACCCACACCACAGGCGTACACAAAAATAATGACATCTTATACACATTTTGTACCACAGATGTACAATGCAAGGTGTGCAATAAAAATATATATATATTATGATGGTCATATACTGGAGCAGCAAACTAAGGGTGCACATTGAGCAACAAACACTCACACAGTGGAACGTTTGTTTTCTTATTAAAAAGTTCCCCCATTATGTGAACCAGTCCACCCAGCCCATCCCTCTGCTGACCATCAAACAACCAACCAACCACTGGAGCATGGCACGGACCCAGCAGGCTGGCGATACATGCTAGAAAAAATGGTTCTGTGCCACTGCAGCCGCTCCACCCGCCCTCAGAGGCCACAGCTTTTTTTCCAATCATATGAACTAGTCCACACAGCCTGCCCATCTGTCAACCATCAACCAACAACCACTTGAGCATGGCACAGACCTGGCAGACTGAGCATACTTGCTGGAAAAAATATTCTGTGCCACTCTGCCTGTCCACCCTCTCTTCCATCACCAGAGGCCATAACCATTTTTTCCATATTGAACCAGTCCGCTTGACCTGCCCATCTTCGTCAACCATCAACCAATAAACCAATGGAGCATGGCACAGCCCCAGCAGACTGGCATACATGCTGGAAAAAATGGTTCTGTGCCACTCTGCCATCCCACCCTCCCTCCTCCATCACCAGAGGCCAGAACCATTTTTTCCATCATGTGAACCAGTCCTCCCAGGCTGCCCATCTGCCAACCAGCAACCAGCAACCACTGGAGCATGGCATGGATTGGGTGGATTGGTATACATGTTGTAAAAAATGGTTCTGTGCCACCCTGCACGTCCAACCTCCCTCCTGCCTCACCAGAGGCCAGAACCATATTTTTCTGCACGTACCAGTTGGTCAAGCCAGACACTCTGTTGACCAGCAATGACCAACCACAGCAGCATGGCATAGACCCGTGGACTGGCATACATGTTGGAAAAACATGGTTCAGTGCCACTGCCCATCCGCCTCTCCTCAACAATGACCAGAACATTTTTTCCAGCATCTGTTATATTTCAAAATCATTATTTATTTTACATCAAAACATACCAGCTCATGTACCCACCCACCCCCACCCTCCATCTTCCCTCCCTTGCTTTCCCATTCAAATAAAAGCAGCATGGCTATCTGAAAAAGTAACTACCTGACTATGGCAGATACATAGAAAGGCAGTAGTCCCATAGCAGCAGATGGCAAGGCAGGTCAGGTGCAGCACAAGAAAGCAGAAAGTGCAGGTCAGCAGCACGAGGAAGCTGAGCGCAGCAGGTTAGCAGCACAAAGCTGGCAGATCAATTCATCATGGCCACTCTCTCCACCCTGAGGAACAAACATGTATGCTCCCCATGAACCTGCATGCCCACTATCCCCACCCCAGACGGACCTGAATGGCCACACTCCATCACCCCCACAGAGCAGTACAGTCCCTCTCTCCACCCAGATGGACCTGAATGCCCACTCTCCCTACCTGGATGGACTAACACAGCCCATCTCCCCACCCAGATGGACTGGCATGGCAACTCTCCCCACAGTGGCAGATTTTGAACAGCTTCATAGATTTCATTGATTTTCATAGACATATTCAACAATCAGACTTGCATCCATAATGCTTGCCCTTTTATTATATTATTTAATTTAGAACTTATATACTGCATCCCCAAAATGTAAATCCAAGTTATCCTTAAACTGTTTCATATTCTCACTATTAACTACTGTCACTGGTAAAGCATTCCATGGTGTAACCACCTCTAGACTAAACCAGTGCAGTCTTAAATTATGTTTCCAACTAGACAGTATCAGCTGTTTGCTGTGTCTTCTGCTTCCATATTCATCTGTCCTTTGAATGATTCCCAAATCAATCTGTCGTTAACATCTCCCATTTCTTTGAACACTAGGCACATATCACCCCTAAATCTCCTATATCCCAGCAGTATAGATTTAGGGACATCAGTCTGTCTTGATATGTTTTCACTTTCAACCCATCTATTGATTTAGTAAACCTCTCTGGACAGACTCCAGCTTATTGATATTCTCCCTGTTTTGGAGGTGCCCATACCTGAGCAGATACTCCAGATGAGGATTTCACGCGCTGTATAGAGTGGGATCATTACTTTGCATCCCTGCTTGCAATGTATCTTAATATACAATTCAAGTTTTGTTGGCCTTTTTATTTGTTGTTTACAGTGGAATTAAACTTGAGTTCAGAGCCAATTATTATACCCAGGTCCCTTTCTTCATTAGTAACTATAATGTTGTGAGTTAGCAAGTGTGTAATTACTATGTTTATTTAATTTACCCATATGCATTACTTTACATTTGATAGTATTAAGCATCAGCTTGTTGCTAATAGTCCAGTCTGAGATATCATTTATAGTATTTTGTAATTCCATTATTTCTTCCTGAGTATCAACCACTGCCGACTCTGCAGTTATCAGCAAACTTACACAACCATATCCTAGGATTGTTTACTTGTAGGGAAGCCATGTATATGTTAAATAAACTGGGTCCCAAGATGGAACCCTGGGGCACACCACTAGTGATTGTTGACCATTTAGACAATGTACCCAGAATGGAAACCCTTTGTCATCTCCCTTGTAACCAACGCTGTACGCCCGGTTACATATGTTTGGTTAAGTTAATATCTTCCAACAATTTTATTAATTCTATGTGAGGCAATTTATCGAATACCTTTGCAAAGTCTAAATAAATCACATCAACTGATTTTCCCTTATCCAGTTCCCCAGTGACTTTTTCATAAAAACCAATAAGTTTGTCTGGCAAGATCTGGCTTTGGTGAACCCATGTTGTGATTGGTCCACTAAACAGTTATCCTCCAAATGATTTATGACCAAATCTTTAATTACCTCTTCCAAAATCTTACCCATCAGTGATGTTAAACTCACAGGTCTAAAATTTTCAGGTTTGGATCTTGCCCTTTTTTAAAATAGGAACCACTGTAGCCATTTCCAATCCGGGGTACTTTTCCTTGATCCAATGAGTCTGAAAAACATGGGTACGTGGTAGAGCTAGAACGCATGCCATTTCCTTAGCACCCTTGGATGAACATAGTCAGGACCTGGTGATTTGGCTACATCTAATTTTAATAATCTGTCCTGTATATCCTTGACATCAATAGTAATTTGTCCTGGACTTGAACTATATTTCTTACAATATACATTTATATTGCTAACGTGAAGAACTGAACAAAAGTAATTATTCTGTATATCAGCCATTTCCTCAGGGTAGCTACCTGACCCACAGTATTTATAAAGGGTCCTATCATATTATTCCTTTTCTTTATTATTTATATATGAAAATGATTTTTACTGTCTTTGACTATCTGCCAGTGACAATTCAAAATATTAGCTTTTGCTGTCCTAATTTTTTATTTAGTCTGTCTAAGACACTCTATGTAATTTATAGTGTAATTGTGAACCATAGCTCTTACACTTGTTAAACATTTTTTAATAGATCTGTTCATCCAAACTGGCTTGTTCCTTTTAGAATCATCATATTTAAGTTGGTTGGTATAAATTTCTTAACCAACTGTTTTAACTAGTTATCAATAATTCCACACATCTTGGATAGATGTAGTATTTAATTCTCTTTGCCAGTCTCATTGAGCAAACTCACTTGTAAGGCCTACAAAATCAGCTTTACAGAAATTCAGCATAGATGTAATACCTGGAATATGTGTGGTACCAGGCCCAGTGATGTTGAAAAACAATATAATGGTCATTGCTCCTGATGGGCTTTTAACTGATACATTACTAATTGTGTTACCCATATTCATGAGAACCAGATCTAATGTTTTTGTCCCCTAATTGCTTCCTTGCACTACTTGTTCAAGACCAGCTGTTCAAACATATCAAGGTACCTCCTGTTTATACTACCATTAGCCTGCAAGGTTTTCCATTCGATGTTAGGCAGATTGAAATCTCCACCAAAATTACTCTATCCCTGGATTAAAATACTAATAGTATTAAGTAACTTAATATCATCCACAAGGGTAATAGAGGAGCTCATACAAAAGCCCCAATATGATTTTGGTACTATTTTGAGGTAACAATTTAACCCATATCAGTTCCAGGGTAGATGTATCCCATTGTATTTCCTCACATTTGATGGATTTGTGTACAAATATAGCAATTCCACCTCCCTTTTGGTGAGTTCTTGATTTTAAAAATAAAGTGCAACCTGGGATACTTTTGTCCCACATGTCTTCACCGTTCCACCATGTTTCCGTGATCATAGCCAAATGTACATTATGTGTATATAACAATATTCTGAATTAAAAACATTTTCCCACCAGACACCTTGCATTGATAAGAACTGCATTCCACTCTAAAGATTTTATATGAGCCAGCTTTATATCTAATTGTGTACTGAATTGTTTGGCTAGAGCCCTCCCCTTACCCAGTTTAAATGAAATTTATAACTTCATTCACTTTTTTACCTAGGATTCTTGTACCAGGGTAATTTAGGTGTAAACCATCCGTTTGAAAAGTACCTTATTATTAAAAGTCACGGAATTATCCATGAACCCTATATTTTAGTTTTTCAAAAAATGCCTCAGCCATATATTAACTTCTGTAATTAACCGCTTTTTGTATGATTGATACCATGAGTTGGTAGAATGCTGGAAATAATAATTTCCCATTTCTTTGCTTAATCTTATTCGATATATTTTTATATTCCGATTTTTTCCATGCTAGTTCTACCCATATCATTAGTACCAACGAGCAAAATCACAAGAGGATCTTCTGTATTCTCAAGAAGCCTCCATCATTATGTAAACATCTTGAAGTCTAACACCTGGCAAGGTACTAACTGTAGTGGTATCTTTACGTCCACTACACACTGCTGTATCTATTCCCTAGTAATGGAGTCTCCAATGACCACTATGTCGCTGTTAATTTTTCTCTGTACTAATGAGCTTTTCATTAATCTGCCTAATATCTACATTTTGGTTAATATCCTCAGTTGGTGATTGTAGATCAATTATCCGTAACTTACCTCATTATCTTCCAGTAAACAATCATATTTGTTAGCTGGAGTGGCGAACTCAATACTTCTTGGTTGAGGTCCTTCTCCAGTACATTTAAACTCCAGTAACAACCTTTTTCCTCTTTCATCCATTATATCAACTTCTCCAACCCTCTGGAATCATTACTTTCGCTTCATGGGTATTCTGACTAACTATTACTGACCATTTCATCAATGTAATTCTCTAGTTTCTCAATCTCATTCTGGGTTTCTAGTCTATTGAGCAACTGCTGAATTTCCTTGAAGGGATTCAACTAGAAGGCATTTTCACATGTAAAATTCTGTCCTACTACTTCCTCCATAAACATTTTGCACCAGTACATGCCTTCTTGCCCTTCCCCCATTTTGATTTTCCCTGTGCCATTTAGACTCTTTAAACAGCAGTACGTCCTTATCCAAACTATATGTACTTATCTTACTTTCTCCCCACCAGTCCACTAGCCTCCACAGCGGTCACAGCAGACACACAAGCACATGCCTCTACTGCAAATAAGCCTACCAGCTCACTCCACCTCGGCCGGGCAGCAGCATTTATGAGCGGCAGACCCAGAAGTAAATTCCCAAACTGCTCGCTCTCTAAGATGCCAAATTAGAGTAAATATTCCTAAAATAGGCTCTAAATATTCCTGCTACTTCTTGAATATGTATAAACCCCACCAAAATGGTTTTAAAATAATTAAACATTGTTCCTCTAGACTGTAGTTCAGACTCCTTTGTATTGAACTACAGAATCTCTTCCTGGTTCTGGTCTTTACCATGGCTCACAAATTAAAAGCTACAGAACCTTAAAAGGATTTATCACAAATGCAGATCTACAATGTTTCACAATGTTTCATTTATTGGTAGCTCATCATCTATTTTATTAGAGTAGGAGCATCCCAAATAGACACAGCCCCCAACCCCACTGCCAGTGGCACAGATCCAGCGGGCTGGTGTACATGCTGATAAAAATTCTGTGCCAGTCTGCTCATCCGCCCTCCTCACCAGAGTCCAGAAGGAAAATTTATTAACCTTAGCAATTATGTTTCTTCTAATGGAGTCTTGCTGTATTCTGACTATTGCAGTTAGCCCCAGCACTCAAACTGCCCCAGAGAGGAGAGGGTTAATTTTCTATGCAGGCATAGAACATTGAGCTGAGCTCGGTTCAGACCTCTGTCTGCTGCACTTAGAAGCACAACCGCAGATTCTTATGAGCTAATGCTAACCAACTACTATGTGGAAATTGTAAAATTTTACTAGCCAAATGGCAACCAAATATTTTGGATCCCGAAAGACAAGTCAAGAAATCAAAATCAAAACCAGGTAGTGAACAACTTAAGCCTGTTAAATTAAATATAACCCACTCTCCCTCTCTAAAAGGAGGGAGTGCCCAAATTCACCCCAAGGGTGCAACACTGCACCTGCCAGCCCACTTCCCAAAAAGGTTCTGAGAGGGGAGGCAGGAAGGAGGTCAGAATACAGCAAGACTCATTGGAAGAAACAGTTACTAAGGCTAGTAATTTTTTTCTTCAAACCACATGAAGTCTTGCTGTAGTCTGACTATTGCAGACTACTGCCAAATACCTCCATGGAGGAGGGAATTGAACCTACTCTGGAAATAGGCTCTACAGTACTGCTGCTGTACCAAACCGAGCATCAGTCCTAGCCTGGATGTCCAGGAGTAGTGTCTGGTAAATGTATGGTCCGTTTTTCAGGTGGCTGCTTTACATATCTCTAGCAAGGAATATCCCTGGCCGCAGCCAGGGAAGCAGTTGCACCTCTAGCAGAATGAGCTCTCAGACCTGAGGGAGGTATTTTGGCCTAGCTTCTCATAGCAGAATTGAATACAAGAGACAATCCACCTGGCAATAGTTCTCCTAGTGGCAGTTTGCCCTTCCCACTTCCCCACAAGTGAGAAACAACTGGAGGAGTTAAACCAGTGAGCCTTAGTATGCTCAATGTAGTGACTAAGGGCTCTTTTAACAGCCAAACTGCGTAAAACTTCTTTCTCCTGAAGAAGAATGATCAGTGAAGAACACAGGAGAGACAGATTGGTTCAGATGAAATCTGAAACCACTTTAGGTAAAAAAAAACTCCTGTTAGTTCTAAGAACCACCTTATCTCTATGGAATGAGATAAAACAGGCTCCACTGACAGAGCTTGCATTCACTGATATACCTGGCAGAGGTAATAGCTACCAGAAAACACAGTTTTCCAAGTCAAGTACTTAAGCTCTGGCTGAAGACAAAGGCTCAAAAGGGGCTGCATAAGCTGAGCAATGCAAACATTAAGATCCCAAGCAGGGGTAGGATCTTTAAAGGGGATTGGTATGAAGCAATCCCTTGAAAAATTTACAGAATACAAGGTGAGATGACAGTGAAGAAGGCTTTTCCACTGACAGATATGCAGAAACAGCTGACAAATGTACTTTGAGAGTAGCTGGTCAGAGACCTAGGCCATTAAGATGAACCATATAAGCCAGAACTATAGACAATCAGCAGTGTCTGGGGATATATGCTTTGGAACACCAAATGCTGAATCTTTCCATTTGGAGTTATGAGTTTTTCTGGTGGCAGGCTTCGATAAGCCTTGAGAATATCCAGAACCCTTGGGACAGATGCAAATCTGCATACTCCAACTCTTCAAGAGCCATGCCTTGAGATTGAGAGAGACCAAGATTGGGGTACCAAATCCTCCCACACACAGGCTGTATTTCCTGGGAAGAGACAGGGAAAATGGACTGCTAGGGACAGCAACAGGGGGTACCAAGGCTGCCTGACCCAGTCTGGAGCAATCAGAATCCCTTTGCAGGGTTGTGACCTTATTTTGACCAGAACCTCGAACAGTAGAGGAAAGGGAGGGAAGGCAAAGAGAAATTTCCTCCCAGTTCAAAAATCAGAGCATCCAGAGGGACTGAGCCAAAGACTGGGGTCTGCAACAAAACGGAGGAAGTTGGTGATTGTCTGGGGCTGCAAAGAGATCTCTGGAGTGCCCCACCTTGAAAAAAATCACTTTCAACACCAGAGGGTCCAGGGACCATTCTGTGATGGCCCTGGGATATCCTGCTCAATGCATCTGCTAGCACATTGTCCTTCCTGGAAGGTGGACTGCTATCACAGAGGTCTGCAAAGAATCAACTAGGGACCACAATTTCATGGCTTCCATGCACAAGGCCATAGACAGAGTGCCTCACCACTTGTTGATGTACCACATGGTGGTGGTGTTGTCTGTCCTGACCTGAACCACCTTGTTCTGCACTGTTTGAGAGAAAGCTTGCAAGGCCAGAAAGACTGCCCTGAGTGCCAAGAGATTGATATGAAGAAGGGATTCCTGAGGTGACCACAGTCCCTGGGCTATGAGAGCCCCAGATGAGCTCCCCACCCCAATAGAGAAGCATCCATGGTTAGGACCACAGAGTGAGACCGAGTGATGAATGGGACTCCTTGTCTGAGGTTGCCCTGATCCTGCCACCATTGGAGAGCCTGGATCAGAGTCTGAGTCACTGGAACTAGTTTGGTTAGAGAATCTTTCTTCTGAGACCAAAAGGCCCTCAGGTGAAACTGAATGTCCCTCATCTGAAATCTGGCCCTGGACCACTGCTACAGAAGCTGCCATGTGGCCCAGAAGCTGAAGGAAGTGCCTTGCTGGCGAGAGACCAGAAGGTGGAATAAAGAAGGCAGCTCTACAATAGCCCTTGCCCTTTCCAGGGAAGAAAAGTTCTTGCTTTGACTGTATCCAACTCTGCACCTATGAAGGTGAGGAGCTATACAGGCTCGAGAACTGACTTGGGAAGATTGAGAAGGAAGTGAGCACTTGTCGAGTCACTAGCAAGTCTGACTTGACTTGGTCTGGGACGGACCCACAATGAGCCAGTCATCCAGGTATGGAAATATGGAAATATTCTTCCATCTTAAAAGGCCACTACTGCTGCTAGGCATTTTTTTTAGTTGTTTAACCAGGAGTAGCACACTAAGCAGAAAGCTTTTTACAGGAGTGATCTGGGAGCACAGGAAGTTAAGTGACTTGCTCAGGTCACACAGTATGCAAGTGGAAGCTGTGGGATTCAAACCCAGGTCTGGTCTGCTGGATGTCACCAGATTTCAGCTCAGAGCCTTAAGCCACTGCGCCATACTACCTCCTATTTTGTGAATACCCTTGGAGCCGGCGTCAGACCAAAGGGCATACCTATGAACTGATAATGGCCTGAAGGCAATTTGAACCTGAGGTACTTTCTGTGGGAGCAGCTGATGGGAATGTAAGTAGGATCTTTAAAGTCCAGGGAGGCTAGCCAGTCCCCTGGCCTTAGAAGGAAGGATAATTCCCAGAGTCACCATTTTGAATTTTGGTTTTAAAAGATGTTTGTTCAGGTATCTTAAGTCTAGGATGGGTCGCCACCTGTCTTTTGGGGTAAGGAAGTACCTGGAGTACAGACCTTGCCCCTGTGCAATGTAGGAACTCTCTCTACAGCCTTTAGAGCTAGTAGAGATGAAACCTCTGCCTCTAAGGCAATGGTTTCGAGATGCTTGCAGGTGGAAAAATCTGGCCCTCAGCTTTGGAAATTTCTTGAAGCCAAGAACCAGCCCCTGGCTTACCACCTCCAGGATCCACTTGTCTGAGGTAACAGACATCCAGTCCTGGATGAAGTAAACCAGCCTGCCTCCTACAGGAATGGGGGAGTCGACCTGGACTGACACATCAGGGTGTCTGCTTGGCAGGAGCCCTAGGTTGACAAGTGGATGCAGCCCTGCTCATCCCCTTCTGCCTCCTCTGAAGAACCCCTCTGAGGAAAAGGAGAAGAGGCCTGTGCTTGGTAGAAAGGGCTCATGAAAAGGCCTGCCCTTAGCTTGCTGCCTTTGAGAAGTTGCCTGCCTTTCCTTGGCCTGTGCACCCTATAGGTGGTCCTATACTCATCCATCTTTTCATGTAATTCTCTGTCTGCTCCCAAAACAGAGAACTACCCACCACAGGGAAATCCATGGCCTTAGCCTGGTGTCCCAGAGAAACTAGTACATCTGAGCCAAGCCATTTTCTGAAGAGCCACAGATGTAGCCATGACTCTAGAAGACACATCATTGGAGTCCACAGCAGTATGGAACTGTACCTTAGATGCCTCAGTCCCATCAGCAGCCACCCTCCAGCTCCAAGGCTGGGCTGGGGAGGTCTGCTTAGCCAGTGCCAGTACAGTGTCCCATCTGGACTTCTGGTACCTGTCTGCATAGGCCATATAATTAGCCTGCCTGAGTCCCAAGGCAGGTGCCATGTACTGTTTCTTTAACCATGGCATCCAGCTTCCTAGAGTCATTATCTGGGGTGTGTGTGAAGCCAAGGGTATATTAGCCTTTACCACAGGCTGCAGCCTGCACAATCCCAACATAGCTGTATTGTTGATACTAGTACTCTGTACCTGAACCTGATAAGGTGTACCTTTTGTCCATCCTGCTGTCGACAGGAGGTACAGAATTTGGAGTTTTAAAATCTTTGTGTCCGCTTCCCAAAAGACTTATGAAGGGGAATAGACAGTCTCTTGGACTCTGGGATGTCCATCATCTCCACATAATCAGGTTCCTCTTGTTCCTCCAC
The DNA here is from genome assembly GCA_016271365.2 of Neoceratodus forsteri. Taxonomy (NCBI): domain Eukaryota; kingdom Metazoa; phylum Chordata; order Ceratodontiformes; family Ceratodontidae; genus Neoceratodus; species Neoceratodus forsteri. The sequence goes on from CM028135.1 coordinate 476,989,722, forward strand.
AGGGAGCTAGAGGGTTTCTGCTACTTTCCTGTTAAACGTGTAGTGGGAAGAGGACTCAGAAAGCCTAGAGAGGGAAACACCAGAAGGCCTGTCTGGGGAGATGTCCGTTCAATGTGCTCATCCAGACCTTCCACACCATCGCCGACACCATCCTCCATCCTCCTCCTCATCATCATCCTTCTCCTCCTCCTCCTCCTCCTCCTCATCATCATCATCATTCCTCCAAATCTGGTTCATAAAAATCTTCAGAGGCATAACCTTGAACCGGAGGAACCGACCGAACTGAGCGCCTGCTAGAAGGCACCAGATTAGAAGGAACCGGTGAAGCAATTTCTACAATCCTTATCGCTTGGCAATCTCTTCGATAGTCGAAAATGGGTCTCTAGATCCAAACCGCCGATTTTTCTTTTTGTGTCTTTTGTAGGAACCGATCCCTCAGGATCGGCTCTCTTTTGCCCGGCAGTATCACCCTGATCAGAGGGCACTCCCTCAGGTTTGGTCAGAACTGAACCAGGCTGGCCATCTGGGTCAGCGGACTTCACGGCCTCTTTATCCCTAAGCCTACCTAATCTTTTTCCAGGGTAGACGAGGGACATTTTACAGATTTGGCAGTCTGAATCGAGGTGGTCAAACCCCAGACAATAAACACAGGTGGTGTGGGGGTCAGCCTTAGCAAAGAGACACACACACACACACACACACACACTCTGCAGTGTTGAAACCCAGTGGGCCTGGTTTTCTTTGGGTTCTCAGACATAGCAATCCTAACCACAAATTTACCTTTTTATGGCAAAAACAGGCAAGACACCCTTATCTGTTTCTTACCGTGTCATGGATATTGGAAAAACACAAGAAAATGCTTTTTTTTTAAACCAATAAGGACCAGTAATCATATTCCACTTTGTTTCTAAACCACACCAGTTTAGAAACAAAGAGAATATGTATTACTAAACGCCTCAGTTCAGCTGAACTGGTCGAAAATCACTTTTATAATTTCCACAAGTTTACTATGTCTAGTTCACTACCTAGTACTTACTGTACCACAGACAGAGATCTGAATCGAAACTTGTGAAAATAATCAGTAAAACCAAGGACTTTAACTGACTTTCAAACTGTGAGCAAAGAAGAAATCTCGGAGCTAACGGCTCAGTTAGGGCGGAGTAAAGAACCTGATGGTTATGCTTCTAAGTGCAGCAGACAGAGGTTTGAACCGAGCTCGAGCTCAACGTTCTTTGCTCTGCATAGAAAATTAACCTCTTCTCGCTGGGGCAGTTTGAGTGCTGGGGCTAACTGCAATAATCAGAATACAGCAAGACTTCATGTGGTTTGAACAAATTTTTCAGCACATGTACCAGTCACTAATGCAGGCATACCCTGTAGCAACATGGCTACCCCAGCAGTATTACAGTTCCCCATCAACAAAATAGTCAGCTCCCTCACCCTTCACACCGAGACAGACCTACTCTGCACTAACATGTCAATCCCAACCCACAAATGAACAGAAAAGGCTTCCCACCTCCACACAACTAGGCCACTCCCCACCACCATCCCAACATGGTCAGTGGGCAGATATGCCCCTGCAACAAAAAAACTTGCTGGCAAAGGTATCAGGAGGTGGTGGAAGAGGCTGAGCTGGAGCCACGGGTGTGAAGGTACCCCACATGCTCCCGCCATGTGCAAGGGGCTAGCGGAGAAAACCATAAAAATCAATGTGTCTTATCACCAGTTGGTGGAGGAGGTTACAGGGACCAAAAAGCTTGAACAGGAAAAAAAGAGGACAGCCTGTTGGCTCTTAAGGTTGAGGTTCTGGATGACACAGGGAGGATCAACTTTGTGCAATTTGGGTGCGGGATGGCTCGGTATCACCTGTCTGCCTCTGTGAATCAGCCCCCATGCCAGCAAGGTCAAACTTAACTGTAACTGACCGTGGCCTTGCTGTTCTGTGCTGCTCAGTGTCCCTTCCCACACCACCACCATGACCAGTGTCCCCACCAGAACACAGCCAGTGTCCCCACCCCATTACACCCCACTAGTGTGGCCAGTGTCCCTCACACCACCAGCAAAGCTAGGGTCCCCACCCAAACAAACATGGGCCATCTCACAGCCCCACCAAATGGAGACCCTCCCCAAGTCCCACCAAGCAACTAACAGTACCCCAGCCCCACCAGCATGGCCATTGTTTCCATACCCCAACCCACCCCACCAATACAGCCATTGTCCACACCCCACCTCCACGGCCAGTGTCTCCAGACCACCACACCCTCCAGCATCCCCACCCCACCTTCATGGCCAGTGTACCCATGCCACCAACATGGCCAATGTTCCCACCACACCAGCATGGCCAATGTCACACACCACACACCACCAGCATGGCCAGTGCCCCCACCCCACCCAACCACACACAGAGTCCACAGCTGCACCAAACACAGACCATCCCCAAACCCCAGCAAACCATGAACAGTACCAGCACACACCAGTATGGCCACTGTTTCTCACCCCACCAGCACGGCCAGTGTCCCACCCCACCTCCATGGCCAGTGTCCCACCACACCCAACCAGCAAAGGATGGCCAGTGCCACCATACCACAACCCAGCAGCATGGCCAGCACCCCACCCCACCCACACAGCCAGTGTCCCCATCCAACCAAACACAGGCAGTCCACAGCCCCACCAAACACAGACCATCCCTCCAAGCCCCACCAAACCACAAAACAGTACCTCCACCCCATTCCACCCCACCAACATGGCCAATGTCTCCACCCCACCCCACAGCCAGTGTATCCAGACCACCACACCCTACCAACACAGTCAATGTTCCCACCCCACCAACATGGCCAATGTTCCCACTTCACCAAAACATGAACAGTCCCGCCATCCCACCAGTATGGCCACTGTTTCTCACCCACCACACCAACATGGCCAATGTCCCCACCCCACCTCTACGGCCAATGTTCCTACTACATCTCACCAGCATGGCTGGTGTCACCTCCTCACCATAACCAAACACCGACAGTCCCCTGCCAGAAACACCAACAGTTCTGCACTGACCCACCAAACACCGAACCACTACAGACATAACAGCATGACAAAATTCTGTCCCTACTTAGCCACAAAATAAACTATCTTTGTATCTTTATTTATTGTTACTTATTACTACAACGGCAGAGTTTTTTTTTTTTTTTACTTTTTATGATAAAATATGCTGGTTTAATGCAAATTTTTATCCAGCTCAGTTTGCTCAGACCTCAGCAGTCACTAAACAGTCAATATTTAAAGCTGCTGTTCAGTACCTCAAAATACTGTGTAGTCTCTTTCCTTCCCTACCTACTATAATAACCCAAGGGAAACCATTTCAAATGGATTCAGTCCATTGCATCACCTGGCACTGTATCTCATATTTGGCACTCAGGCAGCATCTGTTAAATATCCGGGGCAGATACAACAATAGCGTTTATGGTTTTGAAGTAGTGGGAGCAGAGATAAGATAACTGTAAATCTATTTCAGGGCTGCATTAGCATTTGGACACTCAGAAAGAATGATCACTTTAAAAAAAAAACACACACACACACCCAAGCCAACATGGAGTCGAGAGAAGCTCCATTTAAGTGAGATTTAGTAATTTTACATTAAAAAAATATGTATTAATTTGCACTTGTTACCTTTGTTGAGGAGTCGCTGACTGCAGCAGGGAAATGGTAGAGATGATCAGAAGAACTTTGTTTAAAGGAGGATCATATGTACCACAAGTAAGCCCATTTTAGAGCTACAACACATTCACATACTAAAATTAATTTGTGAAGGTTTCAAAATGTTAAGATGACAATTGTGCTATCGAGGAGTTGGTGTACAGTGGCAAACGCCCATTAAATGGAATGGCTTTTTATGCTTTTTGTTTTATTTCTACAAATAGTAGTGTCACCTTTTGAGGGAAAAATAATAAAACAGTGCACCAACCATGTTCAGAGAACATTTCTGTATGAAATAAGTGTTCTTGCACCAGTATCTTGAGTACTTTCAGCACAAACCCCAAACTGAGCAGTGCTGTACCACAACTGTTTTACTACAACCTGATACATTCATATACCAATACAGATCCCAATCACATAAAACATTCCTTTAAACATTTTAAAACTCATTTTAAACTTACTCAACAATCATTCAGTAAAACATCTGATGGCAGGGCAGTTCAGCAGACCAGGCAGCAGCAACAAATATAGATACTAAGAGCAGCAGCAGAGAAAGCAACAAAAAGAAAAACACACGCTTTGTTTTTACTTTTAAACACTGCAGATACGGCTGTTCGTGAACAAACACCGCCTGCTTTTGGCACTGGAATTCTGTGGACCAATCAGGGATCTGCTTTTCCTTCCATTTTTCTGTGAAGATGGAAAACCAGTGTCTCTGATCAGTAGTATTAGTAAAACTTGTATTCATTTCATACTTAGAATGAATCGGATAGCTCAACTGAGACAAGCTTATTTCCAGTGAGGTCCTTTTGTGTAAAGTTACATTTACATAACACGCAATACAAAATACAAAAACAAATACAATTAAACACAAAAACAAATACACAAGTACAAGGCTCAGATAACATGAAACCAAAAAGTAATCCAATAGTTTGTGCTAAAACAAAAGTACCCCACCCAACTATTCAAAAGTGCTCCAAGACAATTCAAATATGGTTCATTGCCTTGCCTCTAACCAGGATTTTATTTCACTTAGTCTAATATTGCCATTTATTAAATCGAGAGCTTGGGGTATGGAGTTCCAAAGCATCAGTCCCCAAGAAAACGTGTGTTCTACCCATCTTTAATCTGTAGTTTGGTTGATTATATTCTAGACCTGATGCTGACCTCAATCCTTGTTTTATTGGTCTTGGCGATAATTTGTCAGTAATATAGTCTGGAGCCTGCCCTAAAACACATTTGGTCATAAATGAGAGCATGTAGGACGTCTTTCACTAAGGTTAAACCACTTGAGATTTTCATACAGCTTTAATTTGTGGGTCCTCTTAGGGGCATTTAGAATGAATCTTGTTAACTTATGATACTATATCTAATCTGTTTAAACTAGTTTGTGTGGCCCTGCACATACTATGTCCCCATAGTCAATTAAAGGTAAGATCAAAGAATTAACCAGATCCCTTTGTGTTGCTTCTGACAAAGAGAACTTATTCCTATATAAACAGCCTAGGCATTTCCCACTTTTTTTCCTATTGATCCTACATGCAGGTTCCATTTCAGTGCAGAGTCCAAATAAACTCCCAGGTACTTGCAACTCTGCATCTGTTCTAAGAGAATATTATCAAAGTTTTGATCTGCAAAACTGACAATGGAACATATATTTTGCTGTTTAGAGAAAATTACCAGAGATTTTTTGGGATTCAAAATCGGTTTAGACTTCAACTAATAATTCTGTAGTTAGTGAAAGCCTGCTGAAGTGCAGGCTGAATATTTTCTATATACCTCATTTCGTGAGGTTATATCTAATAGAGAGTGGATTGCCCTAGGTGATTTTAATTGTAGCTGGATAAGAGTTTGAAAAGTGAAGTTAGAGAAATCCTGGTTGACCTTGGTGTTAAGCAAATTAATAGAGGAAGTCAAAGGCCCAATTATAAATTGGGGAGGGGAGAGACTGTTCTTGATTGGATCTTGGTCTCTCATGCAGACAGGATAACTAATTGGGAGGTTATGCCTGATGTTATGAGTAACCATTATCCCATCAAATGAATGGTCAGTTAGGGTGTTTAGGGCCTCCTAGATGTAGTGAATGGAGAATTTGATGAATTTGATCTCTCAGAAAATAGAAGACTTATCAAAAGAAGTAGATTGTTCTTTTTTCCTGCACCAATATCGATGCAATGTGGGATTTTTTCTGTATTGCTTATGCCATCGTTATTAGGGTCTCCTTTAAAGAAAGTAAGAATTAGATCTTACAAACAAGAATGGGTTACAAGGGATGTCATTTATTTAATGAGAAAAGTGATAGTGTTGGAAGCAATACAGGGTATCGAGAATTCTGTTTATCTTCAAGAGTATAAGACACTCAGAAACAAATGTACATCTGAAGTTAGGATAGTCAGAGTTGTCCACTGTCTTAATGAGCAAAGGAATTCCTAGGCAATCCCAAAAAAGTGGGACCTACTTAATAAAATGACGGGAAGGCGGAAAAACGATTTTGTCCCCATTATTCATCAAGATAGACAAAGTATCAGTGATCCTTCCTTGGTTTCTGATGTCTTTAATAGACATTTTGGGAATCTTGGCCCTTTAGAACTCTTATAGTCCTTGATAGTGGAATCAAGTCTGAAGATGTTGGTAATGATACCAATCCAAAGTTTTATTTTAAATATGTCACTTCTTTCTTAGCAAAAAAATATTTTGGAAAATAACCCAAGACCTTGTCAGGGTAATGATGGAGTGGATTATAGGATTATTGAACTAGGCATCAATTGTTTTGCTTATCTCTTTTCATATTTTCAACTTTTCTCTGTGTTACAATGTTTTCCTTCTAGCTGGAAATTAGCAACTATAAAACCTATTTTAAAGAGTGAAAGTCCTTCCACTGTTTAAAATTAAAAAAAAGAAAACACAGCCAATATCCTTTTGTCACCCATTTCAAAAATTCTTGAAAAAAATTTTATGGATCAAATCTGGCCTTTCCTGGGAGTATTCCTTCTTTCAGCCAACCAACATGGCTTTAAGCCAGGTTTCAATACTGAAATGGCCCTGTGGGGTTCATGGAGTGTACATGGCACACTTGATAGAGGTTATTCATGTGCGCCACTGTTTGTGGACCTCACCTGGTTGAATTTGATCTTCTCCCTAGTGTTCTTCATGGACTACATTTTTCTGGTGAGGTAGTCAGGTGGTATCAAAGTTATTTATTTATGTAACAGATATCAGAACAATTATTGGTTCAACCACATCTCAGATACTTCCCTAGTTTGGAAAATTCTAGGTTCAACCTGGGACCACTTATTTTTTCATTTTTATGAATTCTGCCCCTAGTATTTGTACTCAAACTGAGAAGACTCTATACGTGGATGATGCAGTTATTTTCTGTTCTAGTCCCAGACCTGAGACTGCCCTCTCTTGTCTTCAGACTGACTTTGGGCTTTTTCAGGATTGGTTACTACAACATTATTTGGTACTTAATTCCAAAAAAAAAGGAATTTTTTTTCTCAGAATAAGAAAGAGACTTAATTTCCCACCAATTATTGATAAAGGGGGTAATATAATTGAACTTGTTCCAGGTTTTAAATATTTAGTAATTATCTTAGATAGTCAGTTTACTTTTGAACCGTATAGTCAATGTCTTGGGAAATTCTGCATCAAAGGTTGGGTATTTTATATCAGATTAAGCCATTTCTGACTCTTTAATCCAGAAAAATTTGGTCCATAGTTTTTGTTTTCGTGTTGGACTATGGTATTCTGATATACACCCTTCCTGTAGTAGTGCATTGAACTGTCTTCAAGTAATATATCACTCAGCCTTGACAGTTTGGCTTAATATACCATTTCGATCCCATTGTTCCAATCTGTATGAACAGTCATTCATTATCTCTTGAAGATAGAGTTTGCCTTAAAATGGGTACTTTTATATAAAAGTAAAATCGGGATTTCTTCATCTATTTCTTTAATGTTTCCAGGGCATTGAATGTTCTATTTACTAGACACCAGCACAAATTTAAGTTTAAGATACCTCTATTTAAGAAGACTTTTGGGCAAAGATCTTTATTATTTAGAGCTACAACCTTTTTAATAAGATACCAATTGAAATTGTTGAAAGTATTTCTATACAGTGTTTTAAAAGAAGTTTGAAACAGTGGCTTTTCTCTAAAAAAAAGGAATGTATTTGAATATCTATTTATTGAACAGCACTAGCACTTTGTGTGGACTGAGTGGTTTGCTCTGAAATTTTGTATCAATATTTTGTATTGTATTTTAGATACGACTTGTCACCTGTAAGCAGGCAGTTTTGCTTTTCTGGTTTTACAAATATAAATAAAATGAAAGGAACCTTCAACATACACTATGATGTCGTCCATGTATAAATGATATTAACCCTAGGAACACACACACACACACACACACACACAACAGGACAGGGCCCATTATTGAGCCCTGAGGTACATCTGTCTCTGTGTTACTCTGGATAGACACCCAGTCACTGATGGTAACCATTTGTTTTCTGTGTAAAAGTATTGTTGGAACCATTTTAGTGCAGAGTCAGACATGCCAACAATTTTGAAGTTGGACAGGAAGATGTCATGGTTCGGCATGTCAAAGCTTTAGACAAGTCTATAAAGGCTGCCCCAATGACATCCCCTGTCCAAAGCTTCTATAATATCTCCAGTAACCCTCACTAAAGCAGTGGAGTGCTGTGCAGCAGCCCTAAACCTGACTGGAATTTGTTAATGATCTTCTTATCCTCCAAAAAATGGTGGAGTTGAACACTCTGTAGTCTTTCAAATATTTTGCCAATGATTGGTAAAAGAGATACTAGGCGATAATTTCAATTAGTGTTTTGGCCCATTTTACTGCTGCATAGGCAGAGCCTGCAGCCATTTTATGGTAGCTCAAATAAATGAGTTTACCAGATTCAGGCCCTGAACACTTCCATTTTGGAGTTTCAGCATGATCCTTCCGAAACTCCAAAACAGTCGGAAACAGTCTGTCATGGGTGCACTATTTGTCACCTTGTTTTTCAAATGGGACTGCTTTTTACTTTTCTCCTCTCGCTCAAATTGAAGCATTAGTAATAACAGCATTGTGGTGCAACATATGACTTTGTGTTACTGATAGGCTCAATCACACTTTTTTTTTTTTTTTTAATAACTGTTGCTGGCTAATAAAAGTAGTTTAGCAATCATGACGAGTGTGTGGACCACTGTCACCATCGAGACAGAGTTTACCTTTAAAATGTTGATAAACAATGCAGTTTTACAATCTGCTTCCAATTACTGATATCTGATTTGTGATACAGATGTTAGAAACAGTGAAACACAAAGTAAAAGAATGTGCTTAATGAGGCTTGAAGTTAGCAGCAGGCATAACATGCTGTGAGAGGTGGTCACCAAACTTTGGCAGGATTTTCCAATTCTAACTGAGACTTACCCCTGTCATGGTATCTGTCTGCCTACCAGCCTATGTGTTTTAAAGTTGTAATCTGCTTAACAGTTGAAATATAACATTCCACAGGTGTGCTTTATATCTCAACAAGCAGATCTCAGACCAACTACCACATAAATGTGATACAATAATTTAAAGCTATGCTGTTTTCTTATATATCAGTTTTCACTTACCCTTGTTACTGTCTCTTGCAATGTTATCCATATGTTTTTCCAGTTGCCTCCATCATTGAAAATATTAAGATTTCTTCATTAAATTAATAAAAGAAAGCATTACATGATCTACTGTTCAATGCCTCCTTTGTTCTAAGTTGTCAGTGTGCATTCGCTGCAGTCTGCAACCTGGAGGGAGTGTGCGCCAATGCTAGTAATTCCTAATCTTCTTCCTTCCTGCCAGTGTCCTTACATTTTGCTGCTGACCCAATGCCCTCTTTCAGCTGACAGCAGTTCAGAGAGTGTTCATCTGAGGTGACTTGGTTCTTAAGCCCTAAAATGGCAAATGCATTTAACTCCTCTTTTGGGGTCATGTTCAGCATTGTTTTTCCATGTCCCCTAATTTTATCCTCTCCTGTTAATTAGTTCTCCTCAAAGACTGCCATCTTCCCAAACTAGCAACCATCTACAGCTGGCCATCCTTGCCATGCTGTGATCAGGCTGGAGCAAGACTTTGATGTCCCAGGGGCACCAGTGTCTTTGGCATCAGGGGTGTGGTGGGCGAGCTCTGTCTGGTTCAGGAACTCTTACAAACTGGTCCAGCACAGTCTGTTTGCACTGCCAGGAACCTGTGTAGCCACCTGTCACCCACTAAAGAATGCACAATGTGTGTGGAATTAACAAACAAAATATGTGTCATCATTTCATGGTAAACTTTCAGTAACAGGGTCATGCAGTGTGAGATTCCTATAATTTACTTCAGCTCCCACTGTGGACAAGGGTGTAGATCCATTTGTGTTACCTCAGCATGGAGCACACAATTCAAACATTGGGCATTACGTACTCCATTTTCTTTCTTGTTTTCTTTATCATTATCGTGAATGGATTGTACACTGATTGTGCACTTACTATAATGCCATTTACATGGCTCTACATTGCCTGCTTACTAAAACATTTTTATAATCATATTTATATTTTAAATGATCCGTGTAATGATGCAACCCATCCTGTGTTTGTGTTGCAATTCTTGCCGGATTTGTGCTACAGAATTAAAATGGAGTGCTTTGGAGAATGCTACCCAAAGCAACAACTGTCAGATCATCTGCTCCTCTTCAGAGACAACTAGCAATCCTCTAAAATTGTAAGAAAGGTCCAGGATCCATTGTTGTGTGGTATGGGGGCATACAGTAAAGACATTCTAGTACTGTGCCTTGAAGCCCTAGGTGATGTGCTGGGGTAACTTGCTTCCTGTTTGTGGGTGCTTATGTTTTGCAACCTAAATGTATTTGGCTATTATGGCAATGAAGTGACTGGTGTCACAGCCCTAGCACTCTTACATGTATTTTCAACTATGGTCACTGCATCTGGTTCTTTCCTGTTTTCCCCATATATGCTATTTCTAATATGGTGCCTTCTTGTATTGCCTTGTGTTTTAAAAATAAAAAGAAACACTGGTAGCATTTTAATTTACTTTTATGCTTAAGAGCCTATAGAAGACTGCCCAAGAAATCTGTACTGAAATTAAACTGAGGACCAGGCCCTTAAGTCCACCTGAATGATACCATGTCCCTAGGAGCTTGCAGATCAATTGCAGGTTGCTGTTCTGTGGGCTACAGTTTGGAAAAATATTAATAACCATTTTCTGTTACCTCCTATATGTTCTTAGATTTCCTGAAGCTGTGGTGATGTTACACGTTTAACTTCATTTGGGACATGCTGGAGAAGTTGCAGGGAGGGAGGGAGAGAGACCACAAGTTGACATTGGGGCTCTGTTGCTAGTGTGGCTGACCACTGAAGCAGAGAGGCTTAAAATTGGCAGGCTTCTTAGCAGAAACTTCTGTATATTGCCTTGTGTTTTAAAAGAATAAAAAAATTGGTAGCATTTTAATTTAGTTTTTAGGCTTAAGAGTATGTGAAAGCTGCTCAAGTAATCTGTACTGAAAATAAATGGAGGACCAGACCCTTAATTCCACCTGAATGGTGATACGCCACTAGGAGCTTGCAGATTAATTGCAGGTCACTGCTCCATGGGCTCAGTTTGAAAATTATTAATAACCATTTTCTGTTACCTCCTATATGTTACGATTTCCTCTAAAGCAAATTGCCCATTTATCTCCATGTCCCCCAAGGGATGATCCTAATACATTTTTAAATTTATGCTTTTTTGTGAATCTATTCCACTTTTTTGCATGTCCTTACAAAAATGAATTCAGCCATATACATGAAACAAGAATCCCTCTCTATGTTCTCTATAACATGGGTTTTGGCAGATATACAGTGGCATCCCCAGAATGAAACACAGTTCTGCAGCATTTTGCAGCACTCTGCTGAATGCTGCAGCAGACCTCACTGAATAAAGCAATGTAATTTCTAGGATAATTAGTCCCTTTGTCATCCAGGAATATGGACACTGCCAGGATGAAGTGAATGCCACAGTTTCCGCATGACAAAGGACTAATCACTATTGAAATTCATTGCTTTATTTAGTAGGTCTGCTGCAGCATACTGCAGAGTGCATTAAAAGTGTGTTTCATCCTGGGGACGCCATCAGATGTAGTGTACTTTGAAAAGTACACAACAATCAGGCAGGGGAACAATGGGAAGGTAGTTTAATGAAGTCTTGCATTTGTAAAACTTTTTTTTGGCATGATACAAACTGAGTAAATGAACGAGACCTCCATTATGCCCAGACTAGATTCTTTGGAAGCAACAAATATGTCCTATTCAGTTCTATTAACAGCAATACAGAAATTAAATGTGAAATGGGACTCTGTCACTTAACAGTGTGAAGCCTTTGAATGCCATGTAGCTGAAACAAAAAAAAATACAGAATGGTGCTAATGAAAGATCACACTGCTTTGGCAACTAAAACGTAATTGAACTCATCCTTGATTTCAGCTATACTATGGGTCCTGCTTCTTTGGCAACTAAACCTGAACTGAACTCATCCCCGACTTCAGCTTTACTGTGGAACAATATATCTCAAGTCTGTAAAATTGGCATTTGGAGAATGCTACCCAAAGCAACAACTCGGGATCATCTCCTTCTCTGTCAGATACAACTAGCGATCCCCTAAAATTGCAAGGAAGGTCCAGGGATCCACCGCCATATGATATGGAGGAGCATACTAGTAAAGACAACCCAGTATCAAGTCCTGAGACTCCTGATGAAGTCCTAGGTTGATATTGAGGTAACCTTGCTTCCTGTTTGTGGTGCTTATGTTTTGCAACCGGATTTAGTTGGCTATTATTGCAATGGAGAGATGGGTGTCACAGCACTAGCACCTCTTTACTTGTATTTTCAACTATGGTCACTGCAGTTGGCTCTTTCCAGTTTTCCCACATAAAATATGTTACTTGTAATAGGGTGCCTTTTAAGAACACAACACAATGCATTTCAAAACACTGCAAAATGCATCACCAGCCATGAACACTGCATGAAACAAAATGTACAAATTTCAGCCAGCCCTATTCATAATTCCAGACCTGTAGTGCTTGCAAATGATACACTCAGGAATTTAGGTTCTGTAATTAGGATGCAGCAATTATTCAACAAATTTTTTAAAACATGTAGCTTTGGGTGTGAAACCTGTCATAACATTCAATCATTACTCCCATTCATATTTCTATTCACTTCCAGTTTAGCCTCTTTAAATATCGTCAATGGTTTGTTTCACTTTTCCCACATGTGACACACTATAACCCTCTCAGAGAAATGATTGCTCAAAGTAGAATTGCTTTCAGTATATTTCTGTTGGCCACTGTTGTTCTGCTTTAAGCACATGAATTGCTCTTTCCACCTTTCAGGATATTCTCAAGAAGATGTCTTGGTTAGCAGATATCATATGTTAACAGTGCATTTCTATTAGTAATTTTTCTGTATAAACAATTATTCACCCCCTGTTTTTTTTTTCTTCTTCTTCACCATGACATCTAGAAAGTTTATTTTATCCAAAGTACTCCTGCAGTAAATCACAGATGTTCATTAATCCCTTCCAAACATTTTAAAATCCCATTATTTTGCTGGGCAGAAAGAATACTGGTAGAAATGCACTGTTAACATGATACAATTTCTTTGAGAGAGGTTATAGTGTGGCATGTGTGGAAAAAGCAACAACCCGTTAATGATACTGAAAGGGCTAAACTGTTAGTGCATAGAGATACAAATGAGAATAAGCATATTTTAATTTTATTTCAGATATCACACCCCAAAGCTATGAGTACAAAAATCCTGTTGAATAATTGCCATAACTCGACTACAGAACCTAACTTTCTGAGTGAGCTTAAGGACAGGACCCCAACAAAGGTCTATTGATGTGGGAGAAACATTTCAAGCTACGTGACCAGCACTCTGTACAAATCTTGCCAGAAGAGACACATACCTGTGGCAACTGCACATGTTGTCATAAGCTAAAATCAGGTACCAATTGTATACATTCAGTCACTGGACAGTGGTTTAAAATTAGACCCTTCATAAACTGCAACACTATTATATTATAGTGCATGTTGCTACCTGTACCTGCAGCTGTTTTTATATGTAGATGGGTATATTACCAAAATAACTACCATTACTAATGATTTTATTGTTCATGGAATTAAAACTTCATAGTATTTTTTTTTAAAGCGCCTGTTGTTACCTGTGCCTTTCCGAATTGGGATTGATGGGCTAAAACCATCTTTGATTACTGGATTGTTCCTAGAATTGTTAGGATGAGTTATTTACAAGCACTATAGGTCTGGAATTATGAACAGAGCTGACTGAAAGTTGCACATTTTGTTTCATGCAGTTTGTGATTTTGGTAAGGTGCATATTTTTTGTGTGTGTGTGTGTGGATTTTGTGCATTTTGCAGTGATTTGAAATGCATCATGTTGTGTTCTTAAAAGGCACCCTATTACAAATAGCATATTTTATGTGAAAAACTGGAAAAGAACCAGCTTCAACGACCAGAGTTGAAAATATAAGTAAAGAGGTGTTAGTGCTGTGACACCAGTCACTTCATTGCCATATTAGCCTAATAAATCAAGGTTGCAAAAACATAAGCACCCACAAACAGGAAGTAAGGTTACCCCAGTGCATCAACCATAGGGCTTCATCAGGACACAATACTAGGTTGTCTTTACTTGTATGCTCCCATACCATGCAACAGCAGATCCTGGACCTTCCTTGCAATTGTAGAGGATCTCTAGTTGTATCTGAAAGAAGGACTCTATTCACAGCAATATATTTTCTGAATTACAATTACATTGCTTGGCTGTAACTCAGTATTTTGAGAACACAACTAAGGTCAATTGTGAAGTTTGCATTTTATTCTATACTGTGCAGATCTGGCAGCCTAAAAGAGTGTAATTGTGTGTAATTGTCACTGTAGAAGACTACCAGTCATAGACACACTGCGATCCCCTATCAAGTTAGGAACAAATTAATTAACAATATACGAATAATCAGCAAGCACCATTTTCTTAAACATAGATAGTGTGGCTATGGAATGGAAATATAAAGCAGTAACCAAACATTGACCAAATCAAAAATTTTATTAAATTAAATAAATAAAATCCATTTCATTGGGAGAAAGGGAGTGAAGGGGTGGTGGACTTAGGAAAAAAAGCAGTGTTACAGAATCAAGATATGACCATCACGGAATTGGCTCTCCACGCCATTTGAATGGAGCATCTGTTGCCCCTCTGAGTTCAGCGGACTCTAAGTTACTCATAAAGTTACTCAAATATTACAATGCCAAATTCCTTATTTGTAAATCAGTCTTTCTTTTTATCATTTGACATTCAGTAATTATAAAAGAAAAAAGTTAGAAAGTGAGCTTGTTGCCAAGCTGGAGCAGAAGGACTTGCAGACTGTAGCTGGGTGATGGGTTTTGGACATAAGGTGGTCTTGTGTGGGATGAACAGCCATGTTTGTATCAGAAAATAATTCACTCTTAGAAAAGAGCATAGATGAATGTTTTCTGCAGAGCCCCGATTGCCAGAGGTTATTTTACCCAGGCTGTTGTGTTGGGGCAACGGCTGGGTGAAAGTAGCTCTTGACCAATCATGAGCCAGCATTTTAAAACCCATTTCATAATTGTGCTTAATGAGAGGTCTGTTACAAGGGTCCATAACTATAAAGTGGTAGAGGAAATTTAGAAAGGATGCAAGGAAGTTCTTCTTTACAGAAAGGGTCATGAAAAGAGTGAAGCTAGTCACTGTCAAGGCATTTTCAGTTTTAAGAAAAGGTGGGATGGCCACATCACATGGGATTAGTGAAAACAGGGGTTGTTGCAGATGGGGTAAACTAAGTGGCACGACAAGAAGGAAAGATGTTCAGAATTTTTCCTCTCTTTTTCTTAACCTCTCTCTTGTCCATTCATTACTTCCATGCTTCTTTTTCCCCATCTAGCTCTTTCAGAGTATTTCCAGCCTTCTCCATGTATTTATACATGTTGTTTGACTTGCTGTCAATACTAGCAGCTGTTGTGCATAAGCCATTTGTATGTAACTGAAATTCCTGTATACATTTTATCTTTGTATTTTTGAACCGTGTGTCTATATAAAGTGTATACACACACACACACACACACACACACACACACACACACACACTCTGTAAAGATCTTAAAGATATACATTTGTGAAAATTGTCATTTTGCCTGCATGCCTTTCCAGTATGAAATAAAAATGAAATGAAAGTCCACCTATGATCTGGCAGTGATAGACTGTGGAGACTTAGGAACCAGGCAGACTATTGCACTGTGAGTCTTGCTGTCTATACATTTCTATGTTTCTACGTTTTGATGCCCCCATGGACACTAGAGTAAGGCTAAGAGACAGTACAGTTGACTAGTTCTTTAACGCTCACAAAATTGTGGATATCCAGTTACAATAGTTGTACCTATTGTGTTGGTTAAATTGCAAGATTGTTGTTACTGGCTCAGATGCAAAGATTTCAACTGAAACAGGTCAAGTGGAGCTTGTAGTTTTGGTAAGGGTTTTTGTCTGTATCCTTCAGCAGCTTAAAATTATGTTTTCCCCAAGCCTGTTGCACATAGCATTTCATACTACAGTTAAAACATTTTTTATCAAAGAGGCTTGTATAGGAACTGACAGTTTTATTCTTTTGCCCGGTGCAACTCCGCCATTGTCAGTTTCAGTAATTAGTTGATGCTTCTATAGAGACTGATATTTCAGTACTGTTGATCTCACCTGATGTCAGAGTGCGTCAAATGTTAACTCTTTTAGCACAGCAGAAGAAAAGTAAGTGACTCGCTCACCAAGAAGCTTTTACAAAAGGACTTATTTTCCCAGTTACATAGAGAATGGGTTTGATTTTATGAACATGTAAACAAAAATGTACAAAATACTGTTGAGTGAGTCATCATTTTGCTGGGCCATTTCGATTTTACATAGTGTATAAGTTGTGCCATGCAAACAACAACTGTAAGATTATTCAACTTAATTTATTTTATTTTATTTAAAGGATAGCCCTGCTAAGATGCAGCATTTCATTTCAGTGGGGTCCTGCTTCTACCAGTTTCTTCAGTTAGGTGAACTGGAGCACTGGGAGTTTAGATGACTAGCCCAAGTTCACACTGTATATGGTCTCAGCAGAGTTTGCTCTGTGATCTCCCGATTCCCCACACTGGAGCTTTTACCAGTATACTACCTTACCCACTTATATTAAGCACATAAGTGACAGTAATGTTGCTGTGACAATTGCTATAAATGGTTTCTATTATCCTCTGCACTTCTAGTAAAGCTTCAGAACTTTAGGCAACTACTGGAATACTGCCAATGACATGTTATTTTGCCTGGACATCTCATTAAATCCTCTTTGATCTTAGGTGCCATTTGCTTTAAACATTTTTGGTCTGTTTACACTTATTGTAACTATGTGAACCACTGTGACAGATGCAGAGTTGCTTATAAACAGAGTCGTGCACAAACGCACAAGCAGTTCTGCAGCACCATTTTCTCTCAAACATATCTCCCTCCTGTTCCTTATTAACCCCATGAAGTTTTTAAAGGTCTCCATAACATCCCCATTCTCCTCTTCTCCTCCAAGGTGTACATATTGAACTCTTTCTGTCTCTGTTCCTAGGGCTTCGATGCAGACTTTGCACCATTTTGACAGCCCTCACTCTCTTCTTGCTGCTTTCTTCTTTCCAGTTGTCCCCTCTTCTACACCTCTCTCCTTTGACTGCTACTCCCCCTTCCTTTGCTGTCCCCTGTTTCCTTGAATAACTTGCATTCTGGTGATACTCTCCCCTTGAGATTTCCTTACTCTGTATCTTAGCTTGTACTTTCTCAGTTTCAGTCTACCTTATTTCTTCCATCACCTCTGCAAGTCTACTTTAAATGCCTACAAAGTAAAGTTTAATTATCCACTGAGGACTATGAACATAGGAACATATGAAAACACCAGCAGAAACAGGTCTCACTTCCATCAAGTTCACTGATTGTGCAGCTAGCCCATCAACTTGCAGCTGCCCTCCCACCTCATAATTACCCCCAACTTGGTCCCACCCTCTTAAAACCATCTACTTGGTGCATTCTAGCTGTACACCCCCAGCTGATAGTACTTCACCTGGTTGTTAGCCCAAGTGCAAGACCTGTACTTTTGGGTGTTAAACCCCAGCTGCCATGCTTCCGACCACTCCAGTAGTTTGGTCAGGTCCTCCTGTAGCCTCCTCCATCCTTCAATGTCATCTACCATGGCACCCATCTTTGTGTCATCTGTGAAGAGACTGATCTTAATCCGGACCCCATGGGAGATATCAGCTATGAATATCCTGAACAACACCGGTTCCAATAGTTGCCTCCTGGATAAAAAGCATGCCATCACCTCAGTATAGGTTCTTATCCTTCTAGCTTGTCCCACAGTCCCCAACATAGACATACATTTCTTTCTTTCTTGCACAATTTCTTCTACCATTAATTGAAAGCCTTGGTGTGGAGCTCCCATTCTTCCACATATACAGTAGTACAACACACACTCTCCACTCACATTTAAACATATGGGAAACACAGTATCAACCAGATAAGGATCTACCTTTACCAAAATGAAAGTTATACACAAAGCTGACTGCAGCTATTCATCTCGATGTTTAAGGCCATGAAACACCCTTATCAAGTTAATGCATTAGCAGCCCTAGTGGCTGTCATCAGAATTTGTTATAGACTGGTATTACTCTCACCATTTTCCACTGAGAAGGAAACTTTATTTATGTGAGGAAATGTTAAAAATCTTTGATAGGGGATTCACAATAATAGAGGCAGTATACTTTAATAACGTAGGTATTTCATCTGGACCACAGGCTTTCTTTGGGTTCAGTTTAAGTAAGGCATCACCAACTTCCTAATGCTGAATGGATGGAAAGAAAATTTTTCTAACAACTGAGTATTATTTAATGAATTTTGAAACATGGAAGTTTGTATCCCTTTATTTCACTGCCTTTATTTGAACCATTGAGTGTACTGTCTGAATGATTTATCCCATCCAAGTTAGTTACTTGCTGTAAGCCTATTGACGTAAAATATTTATTAAATTCTTATGCTACCAAGGGACCAAGGGGTACTTTCTGATGATTTATTTGAAAATGTTCTGGTATTTCAGGCTTTTGTTTATCTTGAGTTTTTCTAATTTTCTTCCAGAACTCTCTTTGGTTACATGTTACCAATTCAGACAGTTCCTTATTATTAGTATTCCTCTCTAGCACTTCTAATGCTCTTTGCATACCGATTCCTACATTTCTTATAATAATACCAATGTTTCTCCAACTTGTTGTTTTAGCCATTTTCCATGCTTTATCCCTAGAGTTCTTAATTTTCTGTATATCTGAGTTATACCATGCTGAATTGTGTGCTTTAATCTGTCTAGATTTTCTGGGTGCATGCTAGTTACATATCATGAAGTCTTCATAGAAAACACCCCACACTTCCTCAACTGTTGGTATTAAGTCCACTCGATCCCAGTTGTGATTCTCCATGTCCAGCATGAACTGGACATAATCAAAAGCTTTATAAGATCTATAGTGTTTAATCTTACGGGTTTTGTCCTTATGCAGTTCTCTTTATACAGAACACCATTTGGTGGTTTGACAAAGAGTCAGGCAAAACCCACTTGTTATAATTTTATTTGGATGGGAGATAAAAATTAGCCCCAGCACTGTTGAGGAATCTCAGTTTTTAGTATTCAATCTAGTTATTTCCTTTATCAGCTATATTAATGCTAAAGTCACTTAATTCATTAATGTCATGACCAATCCCAGTTTTTCCCCATCAACATTTAAATTGTCTATTAAGTAGAGTTCATGGCTATACCGATATTTTTATAAAAAATATTTTAGGAATTCAAATACTGTCCTTTCTTGGGGAGTGGTAGGCTCAATCACTAGTATTGGCTTGATATATGGTAATTTCAGTTCTAAAGCCAGTACTTCTATTTAATTCCAGTCTATGTTGGTCTCAAGTTCAGTTAAGTCGAAATAATCTAATGCATAAATAATTACCCCACCTTGTTTGGCGTATCCCTTCTTCACAGGTTGTAGCCTTCAGGATAATTTCTTGTTCTGTTATTCTGTGACTAGCCATGACCCCATAATGACAATGATTTCACATTTATACTTAATAACCCATTCCTGTAAATGTGCTGTATTTTTGTCAGGCTACATATTATTGTGTACTATACGTAGACCTTGTTCACCTAGCCAGATCTTTAAACAATCATCCCTGTATTAGATCCTATCCAGTTCTTTTGACAAGCATTTTCTATAGTAGGTCCAGGGTGTGGTGTATGTCTCCACAAATAATTAAATAACCACCACAGAAAATGTGCAAAGTTTATATAAATGCAAAACAAGTTGATTTTCTTTTTGAACTGTGTGAGTGGGTTTTGTTATATTATACTATAATTCTTATTGTCTCCCAGACAGTCAAGGTTTATGATCAAGAATACCCATTTAATCAGATGAGTTTCTAAAGAGCTGCTTATTAACCCTAGAAATACAATCACATTCCAATTTAATAAATGTCCAGACACCTGACTTGTGGTGGACTTTGCTTAAATTCTTCATAATTCTGTTCCAAACTGAAATCCCTACTATTATCTGTTTTATTTAACTCTGAATAGCCTCCCACACAGAACAACAACAAGAGAATATAAGATGATGCAAGAACAAATTGTAATGAGTATTAGTTGCTATCCATTTTAAAATACAAACAAAATATAAAAACAAAACAATATAAAAACTAACTAAGCTATATATGCTCCAGGGATCGACAAATTTTAAAATCTCATGCTAGTCCAGGACAAGTGGCCTTGACAGAAATGGTAGTCCTCGAGTTCCGAGTGGTAGTTCAGTACATTTCAATTGAAATATTCAACCGACTTAACAGAAATAAGTTAAATGGTGTGGCTGTGGCAGGGGCTTATATGTTGTACTATTATTTCATAGGATGGATGGAGAGATGTAGAAGAACTTCATAAATCAGGAAAACAATATTTTCATATATTTTTTGTTAATACAGGCCAGGGTAGTACAGGCTGGACACTAAGGCACCCAGGCAGAAGTCTGTATTAGAAGAGATTGGAGAAATGTTACAGAATTAGTTATGACAAGCCAAAACCTGCTAGGCCATTGGTTGAGAAGAACATGAAATGGTGATTAAGGGCTAGGCCAGGAAGAAGATGATGGGGCACTGGGAGCAGGAGTACTAGCATCAAGAAGATCATCAGCAGTAGAAGCAGCTAAACCAGAAGATAATGTATTAGCAGCAACAGCATGCCCACGAACATGTCGGCGCCTGGACCAGAGAGCAGCCAGTGGTTAATTGCTGGATCTGGATCAAAATCATGCAGTTCAGGACCTTCTACTGCTATCTGCAGGAGAGACTGTAGTGAATCATCAGCCAGCCTTGTCCTGATTTTTGTTTTGACTAGGTTCCAACAGAAAACTCTCTACATTTTGCAGTCGATACACTCATTGCCATGAGTATTTCAACTAGGTCAAAATGTGTATAATCTGGGTGGTTTTTCTTTTAGTAATCTGGTATATACCTGCAAATAGGTTTTCAATGGCAGATTTCAATATTGTTTTAAATGAATGCAGCATACTCTGACTTTATATGTTCCTGCTGCTCCTCCATGAAAAAGTGAAAATATTCTGCCAGGTTTGCAAGTTCAGAGGTCCCAAACACCGCTAGTTGGTCTCTTGCAGATCAAACTGCTTAAAATCTAAGCAGTTGAACCATTTGAGAGGCACCTCTGAGAAATGTTTAAATCTGTTGTCAATATACATTATTGCTGCATCTATTAAAGTCTGCAGTTGTCCATCTGTCACAAAATTGATTTCTGGGCAGTTGCCTCTGAATGGGAAATGAACAGTCTTCTCCTCCCTCCCTCTTTGTCACAACATATTCCATACATTTCTGTTCTGGTTTGTAATGGCTGAGGAAAGCTGCCATGTATTGCCCTGGCATGGTTTTCAGTTCCATAAGCTGGAGTAGGCAGGTCTCAACAAGCTGTGGAACTTCCAGTATTACTATGTCATCTCGTTGAAACTGCAGTGACAGGTTTTTAGTATTGGCAGGAAATCTTGCAGTATATGGATAGCTTTTACAAACTGCACACTCTGTGTTTCTTTTAAGAGGCCTTTGTTTTGAACTTTCATCACCACCAGCAGTCAAAGATGCATGTAGGTGTTGTACAACAGTGGGTAGGTTAACCTGAACTGCATGTACCGAATGTGACCTACTGGCAAGCCATCTCACTTGTTTAATTGCAGTAAAGTCGCCAGATCAGTATCCATCACGTTAGCAATTTCTTGGAGCTCTCATTTTTTTGGGACTATAGTGATAAAATTTAAATATTCCCTTGAGAGTACTTTCCAGCTTTGATACAAATGGATTTTTTAACACATCGAGAACTGCCAGCTCTAACTATGGGCAATGCAGTGCATCGCAATTATTTCAGGACGGCAGTGTTCCATAACTTTGCTATGGTTCCTCCTCTTTCGCCCATCATGACACTGGCCCCATCAAAATTTGCTGAAATAAGAAGCGGTCCTGGATTGTTAACATTTTGTAGGTTACTGAGAGGAAGATTTACTGACTCAATGCAATTGATATTGCATGGAATACACCTTCTGCATGTGCATGTTCCAGTGCACAGCTTGGATAAGCAATGTACGCACCTGTTTTGAATTAGGTTCAACAAACCTTAAGAAAACATTTTTCCACTCAGTTATACTGTAATCAGTACTGCCGTCAGCAAGAACTGTCACATACTTAACATTAGCAAGAGTCTGCATCTGGATTCTGGATATCACTGCTGAAACAGCACTGCAAAGTCCCTGGCTCGCTTATCGTTAGTATAATTAGAACCTAGCTTAATGCCATTTTTTCCTGTAATTACAGGAACACTCCATGTCTGAGAAAGGCGAAGATTTTTGGCTATGGAATACGCTGTGTTAAACAGGCGTCTCATCTTTGCTTTTGTGGCCTCTTCCAACTGTGCAAAGGCTTGGTAAAGTGGTGACTCACTAATCTCACAACATACTGCTGGCCACTTTCCAGAATATGTTGATTCTGGCATAGCACATGTGGATTGGATTTTCATGTGCACGGTAGTGACTCAATGCAAAAGTTTAGAGCCTGTGGCAAAGACATTTGTTTTTTTGAAAATGCTGGAGTTGCAATAGTGGGATACTTTTCACATAGTGTGCAGTACATAAGCCCCTTTTATCATCGTATCTCAACCATTTATAAGTGTACGCCAATGACACTGAAATAGTCTGGCCCTTTTCTCTTGGTCATATTTCTTGTCTTTACTACTCCCAACTGCCACCTCATTATCAAGCAGTAAACTCGTTTCTTAGCAAGTGACACAGGGGCTTTCTGAGATAAGGCTACTAGGGCTTCTCTGTTTACATCAAGTACTTGGTCAGCAGTTATATCCAGAACCACGGATGCAGATTCAGTTTCATGACTTTTATCTGTGGAAGTAGTACCAGACTGTGTTTGTCTCATAAAAGATGGTGCTGCTGCGACCAGAGACAAGAGACTTTGTTGTTTGGCTTTGTTCATCTGCATATTGTCCATATAAATTTGGTGGTCACTTTTTTTTAAAGACTAATGGAACCAATAATAATAAACTTATTTTAAACACTGGTGTCTGTGTGTCCTTTTTCACTGGTGGTTAGCGTGGGCTCATGGGCTGGGTTTTTCTACACACTGCAAGTTGTCTTGTCCTGTAACAAGTCAGGCAGCTGGCTGCAGAACACTTCCACACAGTCACTCACTCTCCTCTCTCCCAGCACAGCCCAAGCCCACCCCGCAGTTAGGCTCCCTTATTTTACTATTACTTGCACTTGTATTATATATATTTTTTTACTATATTTCTCTTTTTGTTTCTTGGGTACTTCAAGCCAAAAGCCAGCCAACTGGCTGCAGGACACTGGGTCCTTCCTCCTTTTCACAAAAATCTCTCCCAACAGCCCAACCAAGCCCATTGCATGCCCCACACCACACACAGTTTGAGTTATAGGCTTATTTCTTACTATCTATTTTTTTTACTAACTTTCTCAAGCAGTCCTTTCCTTCGCCCCTCCTCTCCAAGCTCCTTCTTCACTCCTTTACACACAATCTCTATATCTGCGCCTCCCTCCCAACAGCCCACCAGCCTCTTCCCTTATTTTCTTTCTTTTTTAGCTTTCTTTTTATTATTTTATTTTTTCTTTGTTTATGCAGCTAGTAGTCAAATAAACTGCTGTTTTACTAGTGGGCACGCAACACAAAGCTCCCCTACAGCAGTAGTCCCCTGCCCTTGCTTTCTTCCTTTTATTTTCTGTAGTCAGTGACACTTTACGCTGCTGCTAGTTCTCAGTTGTCACAGATGGCAGACAGTACCAGACAGTCCCCTCCCACGTTTCTGTTTTGTTTCCTTTTCTCCTTGTTTCAATTATTTTTAGTTGTTTAACCAGGTATAGCACACTAAGCTAAGTGACCTGGGAGCACAAGGAGGTTAAGTGACTTGCTCAGGCAGTATGTGCAAGTGAAGTTGGGATTCAAACCCAGGTCTGGCCTGCTGGATGTCACCAGATTTGCAGCTCAGAGCCTTAGACCACTGCACTATACCGTCTACTTAATTTATTTTATATGCACCTTGGTTTGCTTTCACCCTGTTATGCCCAACCTAACCCTTCTCAATATTTTATTTACCCTGCCTGCACACTCTTTATTTACTCAGATTACTCTCTTCATCATTAATTTTGGTAAAACTGGCATGGCTTGCTTGTCTGCTGCACTAATACACTTGAGTGCAGTTAACAGTGCTCAGCCACGTGCCCCCACTCTTAGTCCTCCTAGCTCCTGCCTTCCCTCCTCCCCGCCTCTTCCTCACCAACCTCCTCCTTAATTCAGTTTTAAATTTGTTTTCCTGAGTAGTCAAGTCCACCCACACACACACAAAGAAAGGTCGTACTCAAGTCCCCACTCCCGATATCCACAACAACGGACTGTTTAATTTGTGTATCCTCTAGTCTCCACCAACAGACAGTGAATGAGGAGCTCTAACGCAATGCACGCCTTTACACTCGTCTCCACTACACGCCAAATCACCACCGCGCCAATGGGCATTCTTTGTATTACTTACAGTTCTAGATTGTCTTCCTCATTTGGCCCCACACCTGCCAGTCCGACAGCTTGCTCCTCCTCCATTTTCCTCCAACAAGGCGCTGCTCGCGCTCGCTCTGATGCCACTTCGGTAGGCTTCAACAGAGCAAAGACAAGCTCATACACTCACCACTCGTTCTGACCAGTGATTGCACAGATAAATCAGTGAGCACCCTACTGGTGGAAGGTAGAACTGCAGCAAAGATTTTTAAATCAGTGCTAGCCCGTGGACAGGTGGCACAACAGAAGTGCTTGTCCTGCACTGTATCTGGTAGCTCGGACGTCGGGCAATAGGATTGTTTAACCCTGATATGCTCCACTGTAGTATATTTGCATACTATTACTAATATATCCTGTGGAGGAGAGTGGCCACGCCAGTAAAGTGCTAAGTTAATTTAAAACTATTTTACAATAGAACTACCATACCTGCTTGCTAAATTTCAATCTAATTCGGCTGTTCTCCACAGAGGTAAGCAGGTATTGCTAAGAGTCAAATTGGCAGCAATTGGCAAAGCCACTCAGACTCGTGCCCAAGGGCTTGCACTCTTGGGCCAGCATGGGCTTTTGAACAGTTGTGCCCCACCCTTCTTGTCTCGGATAGGCTGATTACAATTGCTCACCACCGAGCCCCTCCGAACAATCTTTTCAGCCAATAACGGGACGCAGAGAGAAAGTTCAACATGCACACAGAAAAACTACTCAGTTTAGATGTTGCAGAGTAGTTCAACAGTCCAGTCAGTTCTTCTAGCAGCCTCAGCTCACCAGCAAATGTCAAGTGCAAGCAGCTACTTTGTTGAATTCGGAATAGTGGGCTTTTGAACAGTTGTACCCAGCTCCTTCTTGTCTCCAATAGGTTGATTACAATGGCTCACTGCGAGCCCCTCCAGTCTTTTCAGTCAATATTGGGACACAGGGAGAAAGTTCAACTTGCACACAGAAAACTATTCAGTTTAGATGTTGCAGAGTAGTTCAGCAGTCCAGTTGGTTCTTCTAGCAGCCTCATCTCACCAGCAGATGTCAAGTGCAGGATGCTGCTTTGTTGAATTTGGGCTGACAGGCTTTTGAGCAGTTGTACACCCCTTCTGGTCCCCAATAGGCCGATTACAATCGCTATGCAGGTCCCTCCCCTAAAGTCTTTTCAGTCAATATTGGGACACAGAGAAAGTTCAACTTGCACAGGAAAACTATTCAGTTTAGATATTGCAGAGTAGTTGAAGGTCCAGTTGGTTCTTCTAGTGGCCTCAGCTCACGGCAGATGTCATGCAGGATGCATTAGTCACCCATAACCATGGTATTCTAAGCACAACCCACAAAGGCTGGGGTGTGTTGTTGCATTCATAAAACAGAAATTGATATTTACAAGAATAAGATAAGAAAAAGCAACAAAAGGCATGGGTGAAGTGCTTTAAGGTGTAATGTAGTTGGGTTTCTCGAACGATTAACAAGCTGGCACAGGTGAAGTATTTTAAAGGGTACTTCAGTTGGGGTCCATGAAACTTCCAAGGAATCTCAATTAAAAATGTGGTTGTCCTGGATTAAACAGTCATCGCCAACCAAGCAGACTGCAGGATTTTCATAACCCATTTTATAAAATAAGCTAACACTAGAGATCAACCCAAAGCACCTTTTGTAAGGAGGAAATTGTATTTTCCATATTCACACAGTTAATTTCTCGCTATACCATGACTACGGCTGGTGGAGTATTTACATTAGTTCTGTTTCCAAAGTTTAACTAATTTGTCTCTTCACTACTCTTTCTGAAATCTAATTTTTTTTCCACACTTCCCCTATCTTAAGTCAACAGTCCCCCAAGCCCCGATATCAACCTTCTCATAGACATACCGCTATACACCACTTGCCCAAGGCCCATTTACTAGCTGGTGGCCTGCCACATCAGTCAAGCATGGGTAGGAAGCTGCTGGTGCAGCAGTGGACCTGGGCCCTTTCCTGCAGTAGCTGGTTTCTTTTCTGAGGGTGCCACTGTGCAATGATGCACATACATGCATGTCTGGCATCTGGCATCTCCTCTCCATTTTGTTTGCTCCCACTGTTCTGCTACCTGGTCTCCACCAGATGGCAGCCACGTAGAGGATGCAGTATCCCTCTTCTCCAAGGGAGGACCACTGTCCTTCAGATGCTTGATCCTTTTTCCCTAGATAATCCACGAGCAACCCAAGTCCATCCCTAGCATAGCACACAATAGGGCTATCACTGCACTACCAGGTCAGACAGCAATATCACATTTGATTGGATTCCTTAAATTAGTTTTTTGTTTTAAAATACAATTTTCTTTACTTATGTAACCATTGCCATGAGGTTAGCTAAGCTTAACCAGAACAGCAGGCATTATGAGTGACTTAGAGAGACCGTCTTTTTGCTGAAGACCTGAGGGACATGGCTGTAAAATGTAATTTACCAAATGGCATAGTGCAGCTACCCAAGGTGACCCCTTTCAAGGATTACCAGGGGTGCAGCCCCTCAGAAACTGTATCATTGCTATGGGGCATTTAGCTCATTCTTTCCCAGGGTGGGGGTGGGTTTCTGGTATGAACCCCACATTAGCTTCAAAGGCAACACACAATCTGTGCATATGGCTACTGGCTTTAAACATCATTAAAAACAATAGGTCCACAATTTACCTTCAAATCTTCTGTGCATTCCTTAGCACCACTGAGTCACTGTTTACTGCAGTGGGCAGAAAGAATTAGGACCCCACAGACTTCAGCATGCACTAACAAAGAATAAATGCATTTAAGCTTGTGTGCATAGGCCATGGTTGTGATCACTCATAAGGTGGTATACAGTCAACTCACTAATGATATGTGGTGTATCCTCTCCATAGGAGGGTAAACAAGGATGTTTGACCTTGGTAGTCCATCGCTACTCATCATGGATTATGACTTGCAGCTTCAGTGGCCTATGCCAGAAGTCTGTGGTGGGCTTCAAACATAAGACATTGAAAAGTACCTCACTACCCACATCCTTGCATTGGGAATGAGAAACATTTAGCTAGGAGGATTTTGGTAAAAGTGTAAACATATTATGACAATCTCCTGCCAGACACTGGTCTTAAACCCTGCACCCCTTCTTTTCCTTCAAATGAGCTTGAGCGTGAACCTCTCTCCCATCTTGAATTACTGAACGTGGTATCGTAGTACCTGGTAGCTCTCCATCCTCTTGGTTCACTCTCCCTTACCTCAGGAACACTGCCTCAACCTGGTTGCTTACCAGGCAGGCAAAGCTGTAGGCTAGGAAACAGCTCCCATGGACATTTATTCCCCAGTTCAGCACATCAACCTTGACTGGCTCATTTATATCCAGAAGCTGGACATCTATGCTAGTGGATGGCAGGTATACTGTAATCATTCCTAGATACCAAGAACAAAACTGGAACTGCAACCTTCAACATCACAGAATCAGAAGCCTGATAACTATGTGATCATGCCAACAAACCCCTTAAAGAGTATGATCCAGGACTGGATCTGAATGAGACTTGTGCCACACCCAGACCCAGGACCCATATCACCTCCCCTGAGTCTGGAAGTCTTCCAGGCCTGTTACAGCTAGAACTGTAAACAGGGTCAAGCCCAGTAGGCTGAACATGGTCACCAGTTCGCATCTCATACACCCTCCAACCTTTGTATGTCATCCCCACCCAGGGTTTATTACCACCTGGAATGCACCAAGGCAAGACCCACCACAGGGTGACTTCTAGAATTAACCAATAGCCCCATATAGGAGGGCTACTTAGTATTTGAAATAGTAACTATTTAAAACATTCTCCTTTGAAATGACAACAGCCTTTTAATACTATATAGACTCAGTTGTCAAGTTAGCGAATACAAAACTTGGTGTTCTTTACCGCCACAGGGACTCATTGACATCTGATGTTCTGAAACTTGCCATCAGTAGTTCAGGACTGTCCTCCATCGATTTGGGCTGCCTATCTATGGGGCAGGCACTAAAGCTGCTCTAAACAGGGTCAGCACACTACTAAATAAGGCCTTCCATCTGTCAATAGGGGCTGCTTAGGACACCACGCCTGCACGCTCTACAATGAAACTGAGTGGCTCCCACCCATCTCAAAGCACAACACCAAACCTGCCTACTCCTGGAAAAAGTGCTTCTTATGTCCCCTCCCAAATCAACTAGAAGTGCGGCTACAAATAAGCTGCTGATCCCTTCAAAGAATGAAGCTCACCCAGAACTCCATCCTGTACCAAGGACCAAAATGGTACAATAAGCTACCTGCTAACCTCACAGAATCAACCAAGATTAGCACCTTCAAATCTGGGCTCAGATCCTTCTTGACACAAAAAGAACTGTGCTTGCCTGCACTAATGTGGCAGGATTACAGCCACCCAACCCATTCCCTTTCACCCGCCTTTTCTTTTCTTATCCCTTCAACCCCCTCCCAAATGAAGCCCACTTATTGACAAACCACCTCTTCAACGATTACACCATACCTGGTTGACCTCCTACCCCCCTTTTCCACCTAATCTGACCTGCTAACTAGTGAACTACAAGGCGGAACCCTATTTGACCCTATCCTCTTCTACCTGTAGTTGAAGGTATATAATTTCTTGATATTTGAATGCCTGTGTAACTGTTTTCAGTTATCTGTAAACACTGTTATATTTGTAATGATTGTACCATAACAAGTTGGATGTATATAATTTCTTGATATTTGAATGCCTGTGTAACTGTTTCCAGTTATCTGTAATCACTGTTATATTTGTAATGTTTGTACAATAACGACCTGGAACCTTTGAAAAACTAAGCTTGGACTCAAAGGTATTATCCTAAACTGAAATAAATAAATAAAACTATTTCTTTAAAGGTAGCATTTTTTTTCTGTGAAACAAGAAACAAACAGCATCTACAGCATGTAATGTTGAGTGCCAGTGGCCATGGCTTGGTGTGAGGGGCTCCTGTAATATAGATGGGGTCACCATCTGGCCACTGTACCAGCTGCTGCTGTGACTGATGCAGGAGGACTGAGTGCTCAGAGCTGGCCTGAGGTTGGAGGTTTGTACGACTTAAAAGATCCTGGCTACTAGGAGAGAGAGTTTGTTGGGCTGTGCTTTGGGACAAAGGAATTGACAGGAAGCTGTGGAGTCAATGAAAGAGTGAAGCATCTCTAAGAGATTGCCAGGAAGTGAGGATTCTCAATATACAAGTGGTGACTGGTGACCCCAGGAGTTTCAGGGTTTCTTCACTGGTAAAGTCCATACTTCACACTTTGTGAAGCGTGACAAGTTTGCACATCTCCACCTGTAGCACCTGGTTTTCATTTCATTGCCTCTCATTTGACTGCAGGCCTGGCCTAACCCTGCTAAGCTTCTGAAATCTGACTGGATCAGTTCTAAGGTGGTAAGGCTGCAGGCTGAGTTATGGTCCTACTTCCTCACTAATTAAGATGGTGTATTCTGAGTCAATATGCATATTCCACTATATACACCATTTTCACAGTAATACTAAATTAATCACTGGATAATTACAGTTGCCATGCTCTGGAATGTTTTACTATAAGATACAGAGTATACCCACTGTGGTTATATTTGTCCTACCAGACCTAGCTGTAAGAAAACTTCCTGAAGTAGTTAATGATGTGCCAGATACTGTAGTATGTGTAAACCTACTGCTAAAATATTGATGCAGAGTCCCCACATCTCTTTAAATTTCAGGGTGCTTCTAAGTATTTGAGAGGTTTTCTTTCTTCTCATTTCACTATATAAATCAATCTACTAATTTTAAAATCACGTGTTTGAGTACTATTTAGAAGAAACAAAAGCATGCATGAAGTAAAATACTGTTTCAATTCCTACTGTGTATTTTGTTCACTCTGTGGAATCTGTTCCCAACACTGAATACTCTAACAATGAGGCGCATAACCTTCAGATTGCCACAGTGAGCTCAGATAAAATTAACTGTCTGACCTTCTACATTCAACTAACAAAGAATGACTACGGACCAAATTATCTAAACATAGTAAAAGAACTAAAGTTGTGTGTTCTTAATCTCTGGTAGCTGACTAAATGAAACTACAGCAAGACGATCCATACCAGTCTTTTAGACTTTGTAGTGGCTTCTTTACCAGGCAGGTGCAGTATAATACATCTGACGGTAAAAACAGAAACATAGAAGTTGTTGGCAGAAGAAGGTCCCTTGGCCCCATCTTGTCTGCCCAGTCCTACCTCTCTAATGTAAAACATAAGAGTTACAGTGGCTTTTTCCTTCTCCTCCTCCTCCTCCCCTCCTTTAAATACCATCTCCACTAAGTTCATGGATCTGTCCCACCCATTTTAAATCCCACACTGTTTTTGCATAGACCTCTTTTGGTAACTTATTCCACTCCTCCACCACCCTTTCTATGAAAAATACTTTCTGGTATCCCATTTAAATTTCCCTTGCCTACAACTCAATGGCATGGAGGGCTGAGGAATTGTCCCTTACCTCCTGCCACACCGGTGACCAGTGTTCAGGTGGCAAATGCGGGTTGCTGTGGGTCGGCAAGGGAAGGGGAGATTGAACTTTGGAAGGCAGCTCTCCTATCCTGGGAGGGTAGCTTGGTAGTCCTGCCAAATGACTACCCCGAGCCAGCCTGGTGGTGCTGAGGGTTGAGGCACTGGATGCCACACCTCTCTCCACACCAGCGCACAGGTTCAGGAATGAGTCAGGGTCATCGGAGGCTGGTGGGAGGGAGGGAGGATGTGAGATGCTGCTGGCTGGCAGCACTCCACCTCTGAGCTTGGCCACCCCTGGTGGAGGCTGGAGGGACACTGCCACTCATGAGGATCTCCAAAGTTAGATCAATAGGGAGGGTGGAAGGGACCCGGTCTGGAGCTGCGGTGCACCTCACACACATGCGCCACCACTTCCGGGGTCTCAAGTAGGTAGCCACGGGAGAAGACAGAGAAATCATGGGGCCAATGTGGATGATGCCCGGACGACTCTGGGGATCTGCCGGGGTGCGCATGGTGCTAGAGCCCCAAAGGATCCAGAGTTTGGTAGGCTCGCAGACGAGAAGCCCACCACCACAGGAGGATAAATACAGTTGATAAATATAATAAAATGACTACCCCAGGTGGAGGCCTGACGGTAGTGTGTCTCAGGATCACCAATGACAGGATGGTGCTGCGGGACTCTGCAGTGTGCGCATGCTGATATGTGCACCCCATAATGGGTAGGGATGGAGGAAAATCAGAAAATGGGGAGCACTGGCAGGCTACATGATGCCCGGACAATGCTCCCGACTCATGGTTCAACACCAACAAAACTGTATGTGTCCGGGGTGGTTTCTTCCCTCCTGGCCCCTCACAGGGGAAATCCATGGGGATTCACTGGGACCTGTTCGCTTCCATTCTGTCCCTGTCCTTCTCCAACACGGACTCCAAAACTGCACACAGTATTCCAGGTGAGGACAAACCAATGACCTATACAATGGTAGAAACCTCTTTTCCAGCTACTGATCCCTCCCTATGAATCCCAACATCCTATTTGTCCATTCCTGTGCCCTATTAATTTGCTTTGTCTTCAGATAATTCTCCACTAATTACCACTCTAGGTTTTGCCACTTAACTGATGTCCAGCCCATCTTATGACTCCTCCAGGCATGCATCTTCTTTGCAACCATTCCTAGCAGTCAAGTGCTGTTCAAATGGCAAAGGTACGAGAATATCTTAAGTTATCCACAATATAGAGAATACTGTTTGGGCAACTGTGTGCAACAGCATTGCTGTTACGAGAGGTTCAGATTACGGGTGACCCCAAGAGCACAGCTCAAGAGGTCCATTGTAATCTGAACTTCGAGGTGGCTCCACAGGCTGATTGTGCATGGTTTGCCCAACCAGTATTTCATATATATATATATATAGTATAGAGATTAAAAAAAAAACACTTTTTAACACTGCTTATTGTGTCCTGTTCTCAGTCGTTCTGCCATTGTCATGTTCCATTCTCGTCACTGTCAAAGGGACAGCTAATATGGAGAAACGGATGCTTTAACAGATGCTTTAAAAAATAAGATTAAGTCTACCATAATATAAAGATTTCCTTTTTAGACTTTTGTCAAAAACAAAGCAAACTAGCCAAGGTCCACATTATCGTTTTCCAATTTTGGTTATCTGTTGGGAGCGCAGTGGATGTTTTTCCACTTTGGCTTCATTAGAGCTGGTCGCTCAGACATTAGTTTGCCTTTATAGAACACTGTTGTGCCACAGAAGGGTACAACCACATTTCATGACCTTTGCACTGTAGTACAACAGCGTTCTGCTTAGGAAGAAAATCCATGCAGAACAAGCTTCATCTATACGCTATGTTGTTATTAGTGCAAAAACACTGAAGTGCACAGACCTCTGCATATATAGCATATTTTAGAGAAAACTCTGCACAAGAACAAGGGTGGCATGATATGAGGCTGAAGGATGGAAGGCTCAGGGGTAAAGTTAGGAATTCTTTTTTCCCTGAGAGGGTGGTGGAGCCATGGAACAGCCTTCCAACAGAAGTGGTGGGTGCAAAAACAATTATGGGGTTCAAGAGTGCATGGGATAGACATAGGGGTACCCTGGAGATGTGCAGAGTAGGAAAGCCACAGATCAAATAGGATCAAATAGGATCTGGAGCTGCAGCAGCAAGTAGGGAAATGGGCAGACTAGGTGGGCTATATGATCCTCATCTGTCCACATATTCTATGTTCTATGTTACCTCCCCTAGTAATGTCTGCGCTCTGGCTCTGAATGAGCCTTCGTAATCACTCATGAGCTGGAGCACTGGTGTGTTTACTAGGTGAGGTCTGTGCACTTCAGTGTTTTTGTACCAATAGCAATCATTATTGTGGCCAACTTAGGATATCCTTGTACTTTACTATTTAAACAGCATTCTGCCATACCGCTCAACTGTCACACAATACGAGGTACGTCACTGATTTTATGCCTCAGAAACCATCTGTCCCACATTGAGAAGGTGACATTCCACACTGACCACTGAGACTTTTAAGCAGAAATGTATAATATTATAAGATGCTAGGTTATCAGAAAACATTATAAAAGTTAGTACACTTATTTCCACAGTATTCTGAGCTTGCAATGTCATGTTTGATGATGTGTCATCGATTTTGTCCAGTTGTCACACATCTGTCACACATTTGGGTGATAAAGGTAGAGAGGTATGCATTCTACTGCTTATGGTGAATCAACCTATTTGACCACAATAAATATCTGTTTTTTTTTGCAAGATAAACTTGCTCTGGACATTCCTTTTACTGTCTACTAGAGTATGGGACCCTTTTGGATTAATATTTCCTTGAAGCTGGCCACCCAGGTAATTACACCCCTCCCTGCATGGAGCGTGTGCTTTTTTCTTGTGACATTGTCATCCCACTTGAATATTATTCTTTCTCCAAGAGTGTCACCAGTATCCCATGTACACCCAGCCTTCCTCCCTGCACAACTCCTTCAGCCCTACTTTGGGGGTGAGTAATCAGAAGTATTTTTCCTTTCCCCTGCCCCAAACTGGCAGGGCATCACAAAAGTCATTGAGGTTGTTGCCAGATTGAACCCCCGCTTTCTAAAGTTATCCTTAACCTCCTCAGGGGTCTGCAAGCCAGGTCATTAGTCCCTAGAGGGATAATGGCATCAAGCCTATCCCCTTCCCAATCACCTGAAAATCCTTTCTAATGTGTAAGTATCCTTCCCAGCAGATGCTCCTGAAAGGCACCTAACCATACTGTCCCTGCCCCACTGCTCCACACCTGTGTACTATAATTACAAGTTAGGTGTACTCTTTGTAACAGACCTGGTCTTCTGGATGGCTACAAGTTCTGGTCTCTTCACTGGGGAGACTGGGCCAACCAAATTGCACATGGGCTCAAATCCATTTATTAGCACCTGAGGGTCTCCATCTGCATGGACCCTTCTTCCCTTCCCCCTGCCAACTACCGCCCACCCCGGTCTGGATCATAGGTGTTCATTTGGGTAGAGATGTTGTGGCAGCCTGTAGTAGCAACTGCTAGGACCCACTTTGGAGAACATTAAGTTCAGACTTTACTGCAGCCAGCTCCATGTTCGTGCTGCAAACCTGCCACCAGAACACTTCCTTGAGGATGACTGCATCACAGGTGTTTCAACCTATGAGGCCCCTCCCTCCTACCCTATCCCCCCAGCTCTCCAAAACCTCCTCTAATGGCTCCCTTATTCCCTGTTTTACCAACTGATGTAGAGTCTATATCCCTAGTACTTGACTAGTGCTGCTGAAGTCATTCCTTGGGCAGAGACAATTTTATCATGATACCCCAGATAGGATTTCTCTAGAGTCCTTTAAACACCCAGAATCTTCACCCCAGCCCTCTTCTAGTCCTCACAGTACTCCCTTCTGTGTTTTCTTAACTCCTTTATCCCACATTGCCCTCTGATTATTTATTTATGGATTCCAACACACAAATTACTGTTTCTTAGACCCTTCCTATGCTTCTTCAGGTTTACCAATCATGTATAGCAAAGCTCCCATGGTCAGACCATGTGTCTTACCTGTGACCTTTATCTGCTTTGGGTAGAGTTCCCTGTAGATTTATGTTTCCCTGTGGATGCATCTGAAGATGTCATCCTTATTCTCATGGTTCTGCCTCTTGTGTGTCTCACATGAGGGGGCTCCTTGGACCTGTGGGAGTTAAATAAGAGAGTTCTAGGACTGATTTGCCTTGCAGAACCTTCCCACCCCTACCCAGAATTCCTCCTTTCATTTACTGCTTGTAGCGGCACTGCACCATCCGATACCCATCTCAATATGTGGACACTTTTTGAAATTTTGGGTTGAGACACTACCTACATTTATACAGGACACTAAACAAGTACTGAGAACATTGGAAAGTGTTGTAATAGACTCAAACAGTTTTGTTACTCTGGACATAGAATTATTATATTCAAATGCCCTCATGGATACAGATGCTTATTATTTGAATAAGAGACAAATTAACAAAATCCACCCATGGACTTTTTGGTTGTTATTAGAATTTGTTTTAGAGTTTAATGTTTTTCTTTCAATAAAGAAATGTACCTACTGAAAAAGGCACTGCGATGGGGCCCGTCTATAGCCAATTTATATGTAGGAAGTGGGAAGAAAATTTTGTTTTGGATCCTGCCTGTTAATCCTTCCACAGCAGTATTGTTTGTTGGAAACTTTATATAGACAATGTAATACTGCTGTGGAGGGGCACAAAGTAAGATTTACAGTTGTTTATTGATTACATACACAGCACTAACAGCAATTTGAGGTTCACCTTTCATTATGATTTTTAAAGTTGATTTTCTTGATGTGACATTAATGAGAAATGCTGAAAATTGTATTGAGTCAACTCTGTTTAGAAAAGCAACAGCAGGCAACACATTGTTACAGTGAATAGCTGTCACCCAGGACATAGTACAAAATATACCTTAAGGCCAATTCGCTAGAATCAAACGTAATTGCACTCAAGAAGGCCAATTTCAAGAATGGTCCGAGGATCTGGGTGACAGACTAAATAAAATCGGGGTATAGCAGTACCTGTATTCAGGCAGGAAAAGAGTTTGCAGATGTTCCTCTAGAGAAACACTCCTAGTAGAAAAGGAGAAGTTAGTGCAGTAGGATAGAAGGTTTAATTACATTACGACTTTTCAGCACATGCTAAAAGAAATGGAACAGATAATTTTAAACATTGGTCTGTTCTGGCAGCTGACTCAGGATTATGTCAGTATACTCGAGGTTCCCCAGATGGTTTTAAAAGGCAAGCAATTTAGGTGATAAAATTGTACATAGCCACTACAGTGAAACCACAAAACAAACATGGCTCACTGAAGGGTGGAGCAGGTTGCCATCGTTGTCAGAGATGCATTTTTGCCCCATGTAGAAGTTGGAAAACAGTTTAAGACAGTCAGTTCCAAAAGGAGTACCAGATTCGCCAGCTTATAACTTGGGATAGTGCTGGTGTTATTTATTTGGCTACCTGCTCCTGTGCTCTTTTTATGTGGGTAAGCCCACCAGAATGTTTAAAGTTAGACTGGGAGAACATTTCAAGCCATAGAGAAGTATGATTTAAGTTATGTTACAGCAACACAGATAAATAACTGAGGGAGAATACTGAGTATCTTTTTACATTTATAGCTTTGGATAAAGTTTGTCCACACCCAAGAGGAGGACATTTTGATGACCTTAATAAAAGAGACGCTTTTGATAATAAATTTGGGAATGACTAGTAGTCCTGGTTTAAATTTCAACTTAGATATAAAACCGTTTTTAAGAAAGCTCTGAACAGATGTAGTCCAGTTTGTGTTAAGGTTAAAAATTGTTGTGAATTTCTTCTCTCCCTTCTTTTTCCCACATTTTCCTTTTCCTTTTCTTCTCCTCCTCTCCCATCCCTTCTCTGCCCCCTTCCTTATCATTTAGTAAGTTTATTTTTGAACTTTTTGTATACACATTGCACTATTTTGGTGATGTCACATATTTTAACCAATGAAATTGTTATGCTGTTAATGATGTCACACTTCTGAGCCTATATATCTGATGTGTTTTAAGCTTCCGTTGACCTTTGAAAAAGGACTGTGTCTGAAACGCGCAGGTGGAGTTTCTATTGCTCCTTATCAGTTTTTATTTTTATAGCCAAGTGTTCACTTATTTATTTATTTGAGAGGTGGAGGTGCCAGAGTTTCCTGTTTGTTTACCATCTGATACCTGTAGCCTTATTACCCTGGAGCCTGATCCAGTCATATCTCAGAAACTAAGCAGGGATGGGCCTTGTCTGTAGTAGGAGGATGTGAGACCTTCAGCAAACACCAGGTGCTGCAGGAAGTGGTGTTGGTAGCTCTGCAAGGGGCACTTTCCCTTAGTTATAAGTAATTATATGTGCCAGCACTGTGCTGGGAAGTGACTGTGCTCTTGTGCAGTGCTGTCTTTCAGATAGGACATAAAGCCAAGGTTCCCTGCCTATTCTGGTGGATGTTCAGGTGGACATTAAAGATCCCAGCAAACTGTCTGGATGGCCCAGCAGTATAGCACTGTGCTGCCATGCAGGTGACTTGAGTTTGGAAGGCAGGCCAGGTCTGGAAGCGGTCACCCAAAGCTGCCTTAGCTAGGCATTTTCCTGTATGCTATAACCCATGACAGATCATAGGTGTATCAGGCATTAATGCATCCCCTGGGTGCATTGTGAGGCATGAGGGTTTGCCCGAGTGACTTCAACTAACTGGGAAGTGCATTAATGCCCCAATACACCCATGGGGATGGAGTGGGTTATTGCACTTATAAAATAGCACATTTTGCAAGTATTTTAACTACTCAGATAATTTTAATATCATTCAGAATTGTATTTTTTGCACACTTTGTCCGTCTGCCTTAAAAGTAGGTCTTTAAAAAAAAAAATATGTAAGTTTTTCTCATCTAGCTCTGGCTCTCATTGGTTGCCAGTCATGTGTAGCTGGGTTTTGAGAAAAAACAAAAACAAAAAAAAACATGGCAGTGGTATTTCTCATTAGCGAGAGTTTACAGAAGGACTCAGTTGTAAGTATTTTTAATCATCAGACACTCAAAATGTCAAACTGTGTGCATATTTCTGTCTCTCGATCCATTTTCACGTCTCTCGCTCCACTGCTATTGTGAATGGTGGTTGTTTAGGCAGGAGAATGTGAAAGCACTTTTTTTTTTTTTTTTTAAACACATTCAGTTGTGCATGCCAGCCAAAATAAGGTCCTCATGCCAACTGTGGGTCTACTGGGCATTAATGAACTGTCAGCTGACAGTTTCTGCCCAATGACATGCCTGCATCTGACCTTTCATTAATGCCCATTTTATAATGATCTCCATGCCCTTTCTTGTCCCCAGCTTGGAGCATGTGCCAGATCAGTGCTCTGAGGGCAGGACCCACTGGAGTATGGTCACCCATACCAGCAATGGTCCGGTCCACACAATTGTTCCACCTTAAGGTTTCATTTTTTGTAGTAACTGTTGTTTATTATATATTTGACAGTCGTATCATGGGCCTGGCAAAGCTGCAGTGTGGCCACAAAACTGTGCCCTTTTCACTTTGTGTGCGGTATAATAAAGAAAATTAAGAACATTTTGGAGTGGCTTATTGGTGTGAACAACTTCATGTAATGTTTCCATTGTGGTCGATGGGGAGCCCCAAGACTATATTCTACATTCAACCGCCTTCAGCAGAAGAGAGGGCAAGATGAGCATTTTGAGAGTTGAACTTAATTAGGAATCTACTCCACTGTTCAATATCCCTCAACTGTAACCTGTGTCTTCCAGGAACTTTGATGCTTCTGCATCCATGGCAACACTGATACTGTGGCACCTGGTAGCCCACCCTGGGAGATTACCCACTAGTGCAGCCATGAATGCCCAGCTGTAACTCAACTTTGAGGACCCATCCCACTTAGTCAGAGACAATCTCCTGTTTTATCAGAGTGACTGTCTCCTTACCAACACAGCATACAGCTCAAGTCTTTGATCATGCTTCATACTCTCACAGTTCACAGATGGTATGGCTGCCTGGCCTACACAAAATTTGCCCCAGCCATAATCACGTCCAGCCCCACTTCTCAGGAGTCCTTCTCAGAACCCACAGGCCAGTAGGCAGCACTCTTTGAGGGTGTACTGTACCTCCTAAGATTCCCTGTCCTCCCTGGGACCCTGTATATTTTCCCACTTGGGTCATAGCTTGACTCCTTCCTCTGATCCTCAGTCTGAGGAACATCTGAGTGTCTGAGTCCTCTCCTGGCCATGGCAGGTACCAGATGTGTTACATGACCCCATATAGCTGCAGGGACCAGACACTCCTGTCCCAGGTGGAAGCCCACATCGAAACAGTACAATGGGCACCGCATGCTGAGCCAGATGCTGGAACAAGAAACCTCCTGGACCCATCCTGGCAGGAGCATATCCATACCCTGGGTATCCAGCCCCAAGGCTGGCATAAATGAAGCATCCCTCCAGGCAGCCCTCTGACCTAGGGCACTGTGCTGGCTCCTTGCCTTTTGATGAAGCTCCTGGACTGTGATGTCCTTTCCCAACCTCTAGTCTATGCTGGCAAACCATGCATTTTTCTACCATTCACTCTCCTGCCAAAAGCTGCCGTCACAGATTGTACAGGCCCTTTTAAAGTGCTACGCTCTCCCACACCCTCTGCCACAGAGGCAGATGCTGAGGCACCAAATCTCTGTATGGTAGTAATAACTACTGCCCTTTCTCAGGGTAAGGGATTGTTACATGTGTCATATTGCTTTATTAACATGCATACACAATATATACAGTGCTCCCTCACTATAACAAATCCCACTATAATGAAAATTTGGGTTTAACAAATGAGAGACATGGCTCCCAACATGAATAAGGTGTTACTCTGAGCACAAAACCAAAGCCTCAAATCACAAAGTTTTCATAGATGCTGCATAAGTATTTATAGTAGCAGCATACAGAGACTGCTCATGTCAGATACTAGGAATATAGAATATAATTAAGATTATCTGAAACAAAAGTGTAGTGTAGTGTACTGCTTTTAAACTCACATGACTGGTGTTCAACTTCCTAACTGGGGTCTGACTTCTGCATGTACCATGCACTATTTAAACTGTAGGTTAACTTTGTGGATAGGGAATACAGTACACTTAGTTTCTGCCTTCAAATACTTCTGCACCCCTCCTGATTTGGAAAGAT
Source organism: Neoceratodus forsteri (assembly GCA_016271365.2). Lineage (NCBI taxonomy): Eukaryota > Metazoa > Chordata > Ceratodontiformes > Ceratodontidae > Neoceratodus > Neoceratodus forsteri. The sequence continues at coordinate 477,030,353 of CM028135.1, forward strand.
CTGCTCGTATTTGCATTTGCACAAATGGCTCCTGGGGCACGTCGGCATCAGGATGGTTGGTCAGTCTCTCCACTACCTTCTCTTTCCATACTGCTTGTGTTGTTACCTCTCTAGTGGCAGTTGTGCTACAGTACAATTCACAGCAAATACTGTATTCTAACCAAGGGAGACACTGGGAGGTAAGATTAGAGCCACCAAAATCAAAAAGCTGGGGTCGTTGCTTATCAGTAAGCTAGCTGCTTTCTGCAGTGGCAGCTCAACACGATACTATAACTAGAGAAAAGGTATTACAAATGTTATAACAATTAAAATATAAAATACTGAGTGAGCTAAGTGATGTCTAGTGGCATTGTAGCAATGGCATCAGGGAAGGAGGCTGGAGAAGACAGAGCACACAAAACTCATTTATCAGCATCCTTGCTGTAATAAATGGGAGTTATAACAAATTTATGTTATGGCCAATTTCATTCATTATAGTGAGGAGCACTGTATACTCATAAGGGTAAGTGATTACTGTGGCATACTGCTTTGTTACATGCTAATATATACACTGCTATATTATAGTGGTGCAGTAATGCCACTAAAGTTATGGTTGAGCAGGAGTTTCTATGTTAAACTTCAAACTTGCACTTTAATATCTTTGCAACCATTCAATGTATTTGCACAAAATTCGGCAAGCATGGTCTTGGGGGAGGGAAGAGATCTCTTGACCTGCCAAGTTTCGTTTTGATCAGATGTGTGGATCTAAGATGCAGATAGCAAAATAAGTTTAAAAACTCAGTTTTTGCTGTTTGTTTGAGATCTCCTAGTGCCCAGATGGTGTGGAATTTTGATCTGAAATTTACAGGGTAGAAAGGGCTTGCACACAGATGTGCCTTTTGCTTTTGCTGAAAACATATCAGTCTGTTCCAAAGTTATAACATTTTGAAATTTCAGTTATGAGCATGCTCAGTACGGTCTTTGGATAGCTGCTTGGAATAAAATAATTTGGTCCATACGAAAAGGAACATTTTTTGTATGGAGTTAATCCTTTTTCACAAGGAAAAATCTTTTTCATGTGGCCATCATCTTGTTTCTCTTAAGAAAAGGATTTCAAACCCACAAAATGGCATCCTGCACATACAGTACACCAACACATGTATCTTGTTACTCAGGACACCATCAGGTGGCTTCTGCACTTAGTTTCTGGAAAATTATCGAGAAATGTATTTTTAAACATTTAAAATCCTTCCTTTTGAACCAGTGTGACAAGCTGGCCTGTGGTATATGGAACGGCAACATGCTGTGTTTCAGGTTCACAGAACAAAATGCACTTTTATTGCTTCAAATTTGAAGTGTTACTCCAGAAAATCATAATCAGTCAGTTCAACTTCCCCAGCCTGGTCTGGTAACATAAAGATTAACATAAAACAGTTCTTTCAGGCTGACTTGACAAAGGAATCTTTGCACCACTTATGTGGGCCAGCAGTTTGTTCAAATACAGTCTTAAATGAGGTGCAAACAGGTTCCCTTTGGCCTTCTTTTCAGGTAGCTCTCAGCCGAATATTTTACTCACTGTTATTGGCCCAGCTGGCTAAACTAGTCCTTTCCCTCAGGACACTTGCTCCAGGCATGGTCTGGCTGTTTTTCCACAAAGACTTCTCTCATGACCTAAACATTCTCTTTGGTTTTAGCTCTGGTTCCTCTCACACAAGGCAGCAGTTTCCAGCTCTCTCTCTTTTGCTGAATTTCCTCTGCCTTTTGCAGTCTCTCTCTCTAATTGACCTTACCTGTGAAGGCATTCCCCTTGCCTGTTGTAGTCTCTACATTTCCTCCATCTTAACCCTTGTTCCCCAGTGTTGTGTTTACCCTGTCACATACCACACCCTTTGTGCAAAGGCACAGTTGGTCAGGCCCTGACCACTCCTCCTGGGACAGGAAGTCCTGCTTCCATTCTGGGTCCCAACCGGTGGTGCACTGTGAAGGAAAATGGCTGAGGCCAAGTATCATCTGGTGATGTGGGGTTGTCATCCTTCATCACTTGGAGCCACCACAGAGGGGCATGGTCAGTAACTGAGATGAACTGCCGCCATGCAGGTAGTAGTGGAGGCATCCACAGCCCACTTGACTGTGAGACACTTTTTCTATCACTTCATAGTTCTCCGAGGAAAGAGTTTTTGGCTGAGATAGAGGATGGGATGTTCCTCCCTCAAACTCCTGAGAGAGCATGGCTCCTAGCCTGACTTCAGAGGTGTCAGTTTATAGGATGAAGGTGCCATTGAAATCAGGACTGCGTAACACTGGCTTTCTGCACAGTGCCGCCTTGGTGTGTAAAGGCCTGGTCACATCCTTTGACCAGTGGACCTTGTTAGGGGCAGATTTAGTGAGGTCTGTAAGTGGGCTGGCAAGGGTAGAAATGCGTATGAACTGACGGTAATACCTTGCCAACCCTAAGAAGGCCCTCACCTGGGTTTTTGTGGGTACCGGCACTCTGCTATGGCTTGGACCTTACTGATCGAGGGTCTCACCTGTCCATTGCCTATACAGTACCCCAAGTACTTTGTTTTAGGCTTTTAGCCAAACACACTTGCTGGATTGGCCATCAGCCCTGTATCTCGAGGGACTGTAGTACAAGTGCCACCTTGGATACATGGGATTCCCAATCCATGCTGTGGACCACCATGTCATCCAGCTGCATATTGGGCATGGGGTCACAGCAAGTGATTCATGAGCCTTTGAAAGGTTGCAGGGCCCCATGTAAGCCAAAGGCATAGTCGGAATAGCCCAAAGGGGTTGCAAATGCTGTCTTTTCCCAGGACTCTGGGGTCAAATGGTTTTGCCAGTACCCTTTTTATGTCCAACATCATGATGTACTTGGCTTCCCCTAGTCTATCCAGCAGTTTGTCTACTCGAGGCATGGGGTAGGCATCGAACTCGAGATGGCATTGACCCTGCAAAATCAATACAGAAGCGGGTTGCCCCACCTTCTTTTGGTACTAACACTATGAGGCTACTCCAATCACTGCTGGATTCTCAATCACTCCCAACTCTATCATGTCCTGTAACTCCTTCTTAACTGTGTCTCGGACAACTTCTGACAAGCGATACAGTCACTGCCACACTTTCTCCCAGGCTCTGTTTCTATATGGTGAGCTATCATAATGGGTTGTCCCTGGGAGGAAGGAGAAAACATCTAAAACTGGCTTTCCAACTCTTCTAGTTGCTGTTTCTGTTTGTGAGACAGCTGCTCTCCATTGGGACTTGTATCCCCAGATTGTCATCTGGTACTTGGGGTCCCAGATCCACTATGTCTGATTCAGGGAAATCAATAGGCTATCTCTCTGGTTCCAGAATTTCAGCAAATTGACATGGTAGATCTTAGTCTCTTTTCACCTCTCTGGCTGGCAAACTTCATAGTCAACTGGGTCCACCCTCCGGGTCACTTCATAAGGCCCTTCCATTTGGCTAGAAGCTATTCTGGCTGCTTGGCAACAACTTAGTACCTGGTCCCCTGGTTTATATTCCCTCAACCAGGCTCCCTGATTATAGTAGTACTCCTGTCTTGTTGAGCCTTCACCAGATTCTCTCGGCAAATTTCCCACCTGATCTAATCTTTCCTGCAATTGCAGGACATGGGCAGTGCTTTAATACATCTTGCTCTGATAAGGATGGCCCTCCTGAACTTGGTTGTTGGTCAGTGTTAGGGTCGTGCTGTGGGTCTGGACCCTTCTGCCTTTGCTTCACCTCCTTGATGTGCATTTTATACATTGTATTTTATTGTATGACCTCGTTGAAAATGAGCTATGCTCAATCGAGTTTATCCTTTATTCATTTTTATGAATAAAAATATTTACTACTACATATTGCACCACATTTTCAGTCTTGGGTAGGGTTTCTCCCACATCTCCTTTACTACATCAAGAACACCTCGTGGGGAGGTGCCCATAGAGGAGTTCAAAGGAACAAACCCTGTAGAAGCTAGGGACCTCCCGTGACAGAACATCAGTAAGGGAAGTAACTTGTCCCAGTCCTGACCTAAGTGGTTGTGAATTTTCAAGCATCATTTTATGGTTTTGTTGAATCGCTTCCATGAGGCCATCCATCTGGGATGGTAGATCAAGGTCCTATGGAGCTGATTCCTAATAAGTACAAACCTCCTGAGTCAGGCGGACATGAAGTTAGTTCCTGGTCCATCAACATTTCCTTCGGTATTCCCATATGACTAAAAATCTTTAATAGCTCTGCGGCTACAATTTTGGCTGAAATGCTTCATAATGGGATGGCCTCTGGGTACTGGGTAGCATAGTCTTCAATCACCAGAATGTATTGGTACCTTCCTGCACTCTTTCCAGGGGTCCCACTATATCAACCCCAATCCGGTCAAAAGGTGCCTCCATAACTGGTAAGGGCACTAAAGGGGCCCTGGGATTGTTCTTTGGAGCTACTAATGGCACTATGGACAAGATGCACAATAATCTTTAACATGTTGATAGATGCCTGGTCAAAAGAACCAAGGTAATAGTCGGCCTAGTGTATTCTCTACCCACAGTGCCCAGCCACCGAATAGAGTGGGCAAGTGTAGTAATTCCCCTGGAAGACTCGAGGACTAGCAACTGATGGGTATCCCCATTTGGACCTCTTTATCGACTTGATACAGAATACCTCCTTGTAACTCAAAATGAGGATAGCATGCTGCCCGATTCTCATCTACCACCTCCCTTTCCCTGACAGCCAACTGGGTGTATACTGGCTGAGTATGCACAACCCTTTGTTCCTTGGCAAAGTCCGGCAGTGCTTTAATACATCTTGCTCTGATAAGGATGGCCTCCTGAACTTTGGTTAAGTGGGTCAGTGTTAGGGTCGTGCTGTGGTTTGGACCCCTTCTGCCTTTGCTTCACCTCCTTGCTGTGCATTTTGCCCCTTAGGGGCCGTTGTTTTGCTGCCTGTGTTCCTGCATAGATTTGTGGGTTCTGGTCTGGGCGAAATCCCTGGTTCTGGGAAAGGAAAACATCCCTAGCTGCAGGTGGCTGGACCCGATCCTTCATGACCCTGAGATTGGGTAGTTACCAAAGATAAGTCTGCTTTCCATAAGTCATCAAACCATTTCCATCTCTCCCCAGTAACATTGGATAGGGTAACCTGGCAACCCCACCTTTATAATCTCTGTTTAGCTCCCAGAGTAAGGGTAACCATTGCACCAGGGTAAGCCTTTACATCCCCATGCACACATCGGATAGTGACTGGGTTCTGGTCCTACCAGCATCAGGGCTCACCAGGCTGCCCTGACTAGGGTCTGGTGGCTTCCCTGAGTCCACCAGAGTGTCCATCCCTATCCCTTCTACCTCGACAGGATCACAAAATCTCAGGATTCAGGGCCCCACCCCACTGTACAGTGTATACCCATTTGTAAATGTGCAATCTATGAAGGTACAGTCCATGTGGGGGCAGTTCTTCTAAGCGACCCCTCTGTCCACATGAGAAACATGCCCCTGTGTCTTGGCTACAGGGTGAGCCCCAGGCTTAGGCAGCAGGCCCTCATGAAATGTCTCCTGGGCTGCTGGGGTATCATTTTCCCAGAGTCTGACCCTTATCTGGCCCATACACCCTCCCTACATGCCCAGGGTGCCTTCATAGTTCCAGCCAATATTCCTTCAGTCTGGCTCCTGGGTCAATTTCCCATCTTCCCGGTGGCCTTGTAGGCTGGATCACTGGGTGGGAGGAGAGTTCAGCATCCAACACTTGTTCTGCAATCTGCACGGCCTCTGCTAGGTGGTGTTCCAAGATGATTAACTCAGCCACCTCAGGGCCACTGCGCCCTTCTGGTTTTTAGCCAAGGCCAACACAGGTCTCGTAGTTGTTGTCCCACCACTCTAGGTCATGCATCTGATGCAAATTTGAAGCTCCGAACCTCCATCGGTACTTTCTGCATTGATGCCTAGGCGGTCTAGGATTGCTGCTTTCACCTCTGTGTACTCCCTGGCTGTGGTACTGTCCATAGCTGAATAGGCTGCTTGGGCTTCCTGGTCAGACGGGGCAAGGTGGACAGCCCAATGGGGTCTGGGCCATCCAGCTCCGCATTTGCTCAAACATTACCAGGAAGGCCTCGGGATCATCCTCAGACACCATTTTGGTCAGTATGGTGTTCATCCTAGGAACCCCTGGCCCCACGATAGCTGAACCAGCCTCACCTGTAGGATCTTGTTGTGGCTGTTGCACCAGGGACTGCAGGCTGCTGCTGTTGTTGCCCCAGCTGTATAAGAAACTGCTGTTGTGCCTCCTGTTGTTGTTGTTGTTGTGCTTGTTGCGCTCATTGTTGCGCCTCCTGCTGCTGCTGAGCCAGCTGGGTGAGAATCTGTTGTTGCTGATCCTGTTGTGCTTGTTGCACCCCGTGCTACTGCTGAGCCAGCTGGGTGAGAATCTGTTGTTGCTGAGCCTGTTGTGTTTGTTGTGCCCGCTGTTGTGCCTCCTGCTGCTGCTGAGCCAGCTGGGTGATAACCTTTGTTGCGGTTCAGCGAGGAACTTCAGCAATTTTTCCACATCCATTTTTCCAGATTGTAACTAGTCCTGCTCTACTCCAGCAGGGGTTCAAATCCACTTGACACCACATGTGACAAGCTGGCCTGTGGTACTGTATATGGAAAGGCAACACGCTGTGTTTCAGGTTCTACAGAACAAAATGCTCTTTTATTGCTTCAAATGTGAGGTGTTACTCCAGAAAATCATAATCAGTCAGTTCAACTTCCCCAACCTGGTCTGGTAACATAAAGATTAACATAAAACAGTTCTTTCAGGCTGACTTGACAAAGGAATCTTTGCACCACTTATGTGGGCCAGCAGTTTGCTCAAAATACAGTCTTAAATGTGGTGCAAACAGGTTCCCTTTAGCCTTCTTTTCAGGCAGCTCTCAGCAGAATATTCTACTCACTGTTATTGGCCCAGCTGGCTAAACTAGTCCTTTTCCTCAGGACACTTGCTTCAAGCATGGTCTGGCTGTTTTTCCCAAACACTCTCTCAATGACCTGAACATTCTCTTTGGTTTTTAGCTCTGGTTCCTCTCACACAGGGCAGCAGTTTCTAGCTTCTCTCTCTTGCTGAATTTCTCTGCCTTTTTGCAGTCTCTCTAATTGGCTACACCTGTGGAGGCCCCCTTTGGCTGTTGCAGTCTCTACATTTCTCAGTCTTAACCCTTTTTTCTGGTGTTGTGTTTACCCTGTCACAACCAGTTTTTTTTCCTATGGGCATACAGAAAAATAATTGGTCCATATGAAAAGAATTTAGACTCAGTTTTTTCCAGTTCTTTATTTGCATGAAGGCATTATTGTATGAATGAAAAAACATATGAAAAAGGAAGCCTTCTATATAAAAAGAATGGGAAAAAAGTCCAAATTATTTTTCCATATGAGGGCTTCAAGTTGTGCTACAATAAATAATATAACCAGAAGTTAGACAACTTAGTCCTCTGTCTCCTTGCTTTGATACAATTTATTTAGCACAATCCTTGGTTTCTTACCAACCCATAAGAAGTCTCATTATTTTTTCCAGATTGAGAAAATATTTTTTTAGAATAGCAGGGATTGACTCGAATAGGAATAGAAGTCTTGGGAAAACGTTCATTTTAAAATGTTAATCTGACCAATCAGTACTAGAGGGAGGTATTGCCATTTATTTAAATCAGACTTAATCTTTTATATTAATGAGTCATTATTTAGTTGTATTACCCTATGATGCTCTAAGGCCAAGATTGCCCCAAATATTTAATCTTGTCTTTAGCAATATTTTCAAAATCTGATTAGTCAAGCCTCTGTATTACCTAAATATAAAACTTCACTTTTCAACCAGTTAATCTTGTATCCTGAAAGTGCATTATAATCCCCATCATTTTATTTATTAATGGATATGACATATCAGGTTTATTTAGTGACAGTAAGATGTCATCTGCATAAAACATTACAACCAAATGTTGAGTCTCTACCTGTACCCCTAAGAACTATTTTTGTTCTTGAATTTTGACTGCAAGAGATTCCAGGAATAGGGTAAATAAAAGAGGAGAGTGGACATCCCTGCCTGGTTCCATGCAATAGTGGAAATAATGATGATACACTTGAATTTGCCCTGACCCAAGCTAAGGGAATGAGTAAATCAATTGAATCCAATTCAGAAATCTACCACTGAATCCAAAATGTTTCAAGGTTTGTATGAGAAAAGACCACTGGGCCCTGTCAAATGCCTTTGTGCATCCGATGACAGGAGGGCAGTGTCTGTATCAGAGAAAAATTGTATCAAATTAAAGTCCCCTTGTATCATGTTGTAACCTCCTACCTTCCAAAAACTCACTTGGTCCTGTGGACCACCTCAGAACTATTTTGACAGCCTGTTTGCCAGTTTATTTTGCAAATATCGATAATCACTATTAAGCAAGGAAATTGGTCTATAAGAACCACACTGGTCTGGAGGTTTATCTTCCTTCAAAATTAATATTATTTCTGCCTCATTAAGAGACTGAGGTAATTTTTGAGACTCAAAAACTCTGATATAGGTCTGTTAGTAAGGGTGTCAGTATTTGTGATAGGTGTTTATTTAGTTCAAAATTTAGACCATCAGGACCAGGGTCTTACCATTGGGGAGGTCTTTAATGGCCTTTAAATATTTCCTCTAATGTTATATCCATATTTAGAAATTCTACATCTGAATCAGAGATTTTGGGAAGTGGCACCGTCTCTAAATAGTTATGTCATCTGAGTCCATCTCCATCTCTGATGTGTATGACTTTTCAAAAAAACTTTTAAAAGTTTGATTTATGTCCTCCTCCTCCTCAGATTAAGGTCCCCACTCTCCCTCTTACACCCAATATTCTGTTTTCATTTTGTTCCGTTCATAATTGATATGTAATGTAATGTAAATGCTTTTATTCTTATTCATAACAAAATGAACAAAATAGGATAAGCTCCATTGAGTAAAAACTCATTTCAAGGAGGTCCAACCTAAAATGTCTAATACATACATTTAGAGACAAACAAGAACAATCACAGTTTGATATTATATAAAGGAACCAATCAACATGATCAAGTTACTCAAATCATGTGGACTATCCATATACACACAGTAGTGACAGTTTTAATTTATACAAATATTAAATTTTGTTCTGTCTAATTAACAATACACAATCCACCTAAAGTTAAAATACTAAATAAGGTTTTCCGTTCATTCTTTTTATAAAGTGCCTTAACTAAAATCCAGCATTTCAGCTTACTCTTATATATAGAGAAGAACTCTTCCTTAACCGGTTTATTGACAGCACTGTTTCAATCTATGTATGGACTCTGTAAACCAATTTTTATCATCCTAGAATTAATAGGAACACCACCTTTCTAGCGGCAGTGTGTTCCAGGTTTTAAGACCTACATAGGGTAGAAGTTCTACCCACCCCAGGTTACATTTTAAAATAACATATTGCATGCCTCTAGAAGATCACAGTCCCTTTCTTTGTTCCTAGAAACAAACATATTCAGGATATAGCTGGGCAATTTTTCCTGTTTACTTTACCCATAAAATTGCTAAATGTAAGTTTCTCCTTTCCTCCAAACACCACCAATTTAGAGCCCTATACAAATCACAATGATTTCTTTTCTGGCATCAAGGATGAAGTGGGCAAGCCTGTTGTACATCATATTCAGCCTTGCCAGCTCCATCCCTGATGCCCCCATAGACCAGATCTCCATAATCCAATACAGGCAGTATCATAGTTTCCACAATCCTGCATCATGTTTCTTTAGTTGTATAATACTTTAACTTGTAGAGCATCCAGTTTCCTACTAAGATTTCCCAATAAAGAATCCAAATGCTTTGTCCCATTTTAACCTAAAATCCAACCACACCCCCAGATATTTATAACTTGTTACTTGTTGTACTTTCTCTCCCTTTTGGTCCTAATATCTAGGGTGAATATGAAGTTGTCGGGCCCCTAAAATGAACCACCTGTGTTTTCTTTACATTTATGATCAAATTCAGGGAATCAAAAAGTATCTGCAATTCAGAAAAGCGAGCTGTAGCCTGATGTTTACATCGTCCCGGAACTACCCTCCACATATATCAAAGTATCATCAGCATATATGTGACATCTGATTTCAGGGTCACTAAATTTTATACCATTTATGTAAATATTAAAGAGTTCAGGGACCAAATTTTATTTATTTATTTATTACATTTTGGTGACCGGGTAGGCCCACTGAGCCCCAAAGGTCCTTTTTCAGGGGCGACCTGGATAACAATACAAGATAAAACCTTGGTGTACCCCTACCTTAATTGGAAGTACTGTGATTTGAATTTCTAATTTCCACCATTTGTTCCTATTAATAAGATAAGAACTAAACCATTTTTATTCTGGTCATATTATAGCTAGATCCCTGAGCCTGGACAGGAGGACATCATGGTTTAGATTGTCAAAAGCCTTTGACAAATTGATAAAGATATCTCCAACAGAGTTCCTCCTGTCCAAGCCCATCTGGATATCCTCCACCATTTTAACAAAGCAGACTGAGTACTATGTTTTGATCAAAAACAGACTTATAATCATTTAACAATTTACTCTCTAGATAATTTTTAACTATCTAGCTACCAACTTTTCCATTATCTTAGAGACTTATGAAAGCCAGGAAATAGGTCTAAAATTATTAATCTCCATCCTTGAACTCCCTTTATAAACTGGGACAATTTCCCTTTCCATCCCTCTGGGTACTTTTCTGTTGCTAGTGAATAATTAAATAAATAGGCCAATGGGTATGCAATATACAGAGCTGCAAATTTCAGTAAGTTAGCAGGAATGCAGTCTAAACTTTTACTTTGGAAGCATCCATACTTAATTCATTCCTAACCTCATCCACCGATATGGCCAAAGGAAAAACTTTGCATCCACTTTGCATCCACTTACCATTAACTTGTCTCCACACCCACCTTGCCCATATCAATGACTGTTTTGTTTTAATTGTATGTTTTAATGATTTTTTTTTATTCTTCTGATTTGTTATTTATGTACGGCGCTGGTAATTGAAAGGTGTCTCATAAATAAAATTATTATTATAATCACTTGCCCAGAACTGTGATTTTGGGTCTGCATCCCTACACTATTAAAATAGTTATTGAACATGTTAGCTACTTTTGTGCTAGCAGGTACAGATTTCCTCACACTCAATCCTTTTATTTGTTGCCTATTTTGTTCCCCATAAGATTTGATACTATGCCTCAAAACTTCCTTGGATTTGATTTATGATTCAAATGAAGTTTTCCCTAAAATATCCTGTTTTACTCTTCTAAGTTCCTTAGTGTACTGGTTTCTTAGCTGTCTATAAGACAGCCAATCAATGGCCCTTCTTGATCATTTAGCTCTTACCCAACTATTATTCCTTGCTATCTTTAGTTTATGCAAGGAAGCATTATACCACTTAGCATTTGCTGCCTTAACATTCCTACATCTTAAAGGGCATGATAATTACAAATATCAAGGAACTCCTTTGAAAATAAGACCAGACCTCATACACTTAGGATCAGTGCCTTTCTATCCCAGTTTCTACTTTCTAAGTCCATCATGAAATTACATAATTGAAGCTTTAAAGCTTCTACAAGTTACAAAAGTGGGATTATGTGACACCTTCATAACCTTACATGTATCAAAAATAACATAGTGATCTCAAAAGGCATCTGCCAAAACTCCTTTTTCCCATAAACGTCTGGATGGTTTGTAAATATAAGAGCCAGGATTGTGGAATTCTGAAGCTGTTTCATATTCAATCTAGTTGGGTCTCTATTATTTGAACTAATCCCAACATCTCCTGTAATTCAATTAGGGATGTGTGGGATTTATCTGGGCCCAATTAACATTAAAATCCCTCAACCAAAGAATCTCATTTGTATCCCTATATTCCATACAGTACCCATACAACTGAAGAAGAATCTCATTTTAACCTTAGGTGGTTTATAAATTCCCATTAATAATAGAGGTTTTACATATGGATTTTAATTACAATGGATACAAATTACTATCCTCCTCCACAGGAATATCCTCCTTCCTCAGTTTCTAACACAGAACTTACATAGATTAATATACCTTGTCCGAAGGTCACCGTAGAAGTAGTACTTTGCCTAGCCTTTACATGTCTCATTCTGCTTGAGTATGTAATATTTTCTCAAGTCTTTTCCTTACTGACAGAACCCTTAGTCTTGATTTCTCTTCCTGTATTTGTCTGTTCAGCTCCTGCTGAAGTTAGTTCTGTTTCCAGCCCAGAGAGTTCAGCTTCCTTTTTTTCCTAATGCCCATCTGTGCCACCCCCAGCCCTTAAATATACCTTTTAGATTTCCATACTAATTGGATACACAGTTCCTGGGAGTCATTCCAGTTCAAGAACCATCTGATTTCATCTGCAATGTTTTTTTTTTTTTTAAGTCAGGATCGAACTATATCGTATTGTCAAATTCCAATGAATATAAGTTCGTAGATTTGGGCTTCTAAAGAAATGTCCATATTTTAGGTGATATGTGTCATTTTTATACTTAATAAAAGTTTAAAATGTGCTTGAGGAGCCTGGTGGTATTTGAAGATGGGTGAGAGGCTCCAATTTTGGTTTGCAGCTGAAATTTCACAAGGCAAGGGGCATGGTCATTATACCCTGATAGGCTCGTAAGATATATTTCTTTATATTCTTACACAGCCTATTGGAGATAGAAAAAATGATCCTTGAGTAAGTATCATGAGTTTTGAATAATGAGAGAATTTCTTTAACTCTGGGAAAAGGTATCTGAATGGGTCTTGCAGATCTAGATCAATGGCTAGATTACTTACCAGTTCTACTGTTTTCTTTCTTCTTTCCCCAGTTGGGGAGCCCTGTCTATCGACCTGAAAGTGAAATTGAAATCACCTCTGAGTATGTTAGGGGATTACACTTTTCAGCTTGTAATAAAAAATCTATGAAAAGGACAAGTCTTCATTGTTTGGACCATAAATACTACTGAACATAAATTGAGTATTCTGTGTCTTAATAGTGATCATGACGATCAACCATTTTAGTCCAGTGTAGATTTTATTAAGTTATGATTTAAATGTTTTTTATATAAATTGCTACACCTCTTGCAGTGTTTGAGAACAGGGTATAATATCTCACTACCTTGAATAAGTTCTGAAAGTATATTGCATCTTTTGATTAAAATGGGTTTCTTGAAGCAGCAAAATGTCAACCCTTCTTTTATTCGGCATTTTGATAATTTTTCTGATTTTAATCCTGTCCCTGCAACCATTAAGATTCCATGACATAATGATTGTTATTCATTTATTTTTCTTATATAACCCATTTTTCGTATCCCACATATATCTTTCTGAACCAGACATACCCTGAAATCTGGTTTAAAGATAAGGGTTTTCCCATGATGCATTGTTGCATGAACACCATTCATAATTGTTTTGTATTTTGTTGATATTTACAAAAGCATAAAAGAGTACACAAGTAGGGCACCTGTGCTTAAGAAGCAAACAAGCTTTTTCCTGTCTTTTTATCATTATTATTTTTAAATGCTTTTATTGTTATTCTTAGAATTATATAGATATTAGTTCCATTGTTCCTCTTACCCTTCCCCCACCCTCACCTAACATAAAAAGAACCCACCCTCCATCCCTGTAGAGAAACTGAAGATCACAGATTATTGTTAAACATATTCCTAGCCAAAAGGGTGTCTTCCATTTTTACCCAATATAAGTCCCGATGTCCTAAAACCAATGGACGCCCCTCCCAAATTAAGATGTCTAACCTTCCCTGTATGAGTAGGCAGCTTAGTGGGAGATTCTGTCCGCCTGCCTAGGTGAAACTCAGTGATTCTTACTCCATTTTCTCCTAAGCTACATAATGACCCTTTCCCTATTTTGTGTTAGTTGACTATAGGTCAGTACAGCAAGATTAACTGAGAAGAGTAAAATAATAAACAGAAGGCACCCTCCTCCTCCCCAACTTTTAAGTCAATCACTGAAGAAGTTCACAAAAAGGATGCTTAAACTATCCTTCAAAGAATATGTTAGAGGACTGAAATTAAAGTAATGAGGGCCCCTCCCCTGCTCATCAGGGTATTTAAACCTTCAACTAGCTAGTCACTCTGGAGAGAAGGAATAAATTAAAGTGCAGATGAAGGGGGATACTAGTTTATAACTAATGCAATTTACTAATTCCCTTATTCTATAGAAACTTGCCACTGTGAACCAGGTCTATCAGGTAGACCCAAGTGTTTTAAGAAGTAAATTAGAGTGCCCCCACCCCACTGCTGTGGCCTCCAGGCCTGTCACTGCATCAATTTTCTGAAATAAGTTCAAGAAGAGGAAGAGAAAAACAATTAGGCTAGAAGATGTATGAATGTGAGGGCACCCTCCCCCATCCCGATTCATACAAATTTCAAACCGCTCTACTAGGCTAATCCTCTGAATGAAGGGATTGTTCAAAGTATTTGAAGAGAGAGGTTCTGAGTTTTCTGGTGTGTTTGGCTAAAGCCTCCTCACCTCCATAGCAATATGAAAATAATAGATTCTTCCATCAAGACTGACTCTAAGCTTCTGGGTATAACAGTGAGAAAGGGATTCCTTCTTTCAGTAGTTTGTCTCTGATATTATCAAATCCCTTTATTTTGGCCAATAACGAGGGTGGAGATCATGATATATTTGTAATTTCATACCACAAAACATGATGCCTTTTTCAATTCTTGCTTTATTTAATATTCTTTCCTTATCCTAATATCTCAATGGTTTCACATACATGAACCTTGGTCTTCCTAAAATGTCTCTGTTACAAACGCCTATGAGCACAGTCTAGCTCAATTTACTGAGCAGGATGTTCTAAGCCCAGGGCCTTTGTCAATAACTCTTCACAAAGCCTAAAGGGTCTGGGCCCTCAATGCCTTCAGGGCGTTGACTATATTTAAGTTGCCTCTTCTAGATCTTGATTCCAGATCTTCCACCTTAAGTTTCAAACTTTCCAGCTCTGTATTAGAGGTTTCCTATGCAATAATTTTGGTATGTCATCCTCTAGTTTCCTAACTCTATTTTCACATTCTCTGGCTCTTAAGGAAAGAGATTTTTAAATCTGTCCATTGCTTCTGAGAATTTTTGTGAAAGCAAGTTAACAGCTTGGTTAACTGACTCAAGCCCTGTTTCATTTCTTTTAATATATCCCGATAGGGTTACTTGGTTTAAACATAGTAACAGCATTGTCTTTAGCTGTAGTTTCATTATTGGGCCATGTGCATTTTGCTGTCAGTGCCATTTCAATTACAAGCTGCGAGATTTTAATACTTCACTTTTGTCCTGGGATTTCAGGAAAATATCATATACACATTGGGGAGGATTTAAAAGTACCCCTTGATTCTGAGGCTGGTGTCTTGCTCTAAAGATTCAGAGCTTGTGTCTTTTTTTCTTTTTCTTTTCCACCACCAAGTGAACCTTTGCTTAGGTCAGCTTCCTTTAGTGTGTCTCCCTCTATCTGTGTCAGGCTTGGTGCCCTTTTGAATGAAGAAAGCATGAGTCTTCGATACTCTACCCTTTGCCATGTTCTTATCCCCCATAAAAATAAAAGTACCTGCCACCTGTGACTCCCATATGAAGTTTTTACCTCCCTTTAATGTGTCTGCAGGAAGTTCGATTGCAGCTACTGAGGCATCTGAAGTGATGGAATGGTCTCCTTCTCTATGTCGGACAATGACTCTCCAGAATTGTTGGTGTTCTGATGTAAAGCATCCTTAAAAGATCATTGTGTTAGTTCAGAGACACAGCTGTACAATTTCAACATGCCCCATGGGAAACACTTTTAGTATTTTATTGCCAACACTGTTTTTAACACAAACGAATCAAGGAGTGAGGGAAGGAAGCAAATTAAGGACAGCTTAGCATCAAGAAATTAACTAGCCAAAATCTACCACAGAGACAAGCATTCTATCCCAACAGTATTCATTCCGTCAGGATGGGTGTTCTCCTCCGCACAGTTCAGGTCAGCCGGACATCCTATCTAATGCAGGAAGCCACACCTCCAGGATCATCCCACAAGGATTTAAACTAAATAAGGAGGGGAGGGCTGGACATTGTGAGTCCAAAACAAAGTGCATTCTATTAAAGCTGCACTGTCAGCTTTCCCTTCGCTTTTTGGTAAAACAAGTAGTATGCCTCTTGCCACATACCACTTAGGGAGATGCTTGGAATGCCCATAGGGATGTAAAATAAATCAATGTTTACCTAGCTTCTTAATTTTTCTGTAAATAGGTATTCTACCGGCCATCCAATGACCCTGTACATACGGAAGTATTTCTAGGTCAGGACCACGCATCTGCCACAAGCGGTCCCGATGTACGATTATTTTCACATGGACAAAGAAGAATCATGTCGTGCTTATTCCTTCCATATTTCGCAACTCTTGCATCTATCTGGCACCACAAACCGAGCACTGGAAATGTAATAATTTCATTTTAAGCTGCGGCGAAATCCGATGCATGTGCATAGATGCAAGACCAAAAAGATCGGCGCATCACGCCAAGTGTGCCATTGGTGCATGCGCGGATTGCGCCGCAGCTTAAAAATGAAACTATTACATTTCCAGCGCCGGGTTTGTGGGCATACTACTTAGAGGCATACTACTTGTTTTTTACCAAAAATCGAAGGGGAAAGCTGACAGTGCAGCTTTAAATGTGAGAAGCCTATGCAATAAGAAAGAGGAGTTGGAGTTGATACTACACAGAGGGGATACATGTATGTACCAGTATGGAAACCTGTGGAGCGAGGACACTTGGGAAAGGAAATTCCAGGAACAATGTATTCCACATTAGCCACAGTAGTAGAAGAGAAGGAGGTGTGGCAATATATGTACACAATAGTATTGAGGTAATTGAGGTTAATAACACTACTAAAGAAAATGAGCCACCAGAGATTCTCTGGGTTCAAATTAATCCCCAAAATAGCAGAAAACTAATGCTATGGCATGCTATACAGCCCCTAGCCTGTTAATGGAAGGAAACAACATACTTCTAGACAAACTTTCTAATACAGAGGCAGGAACACGGGTAGCAGTTATGGAGATTTAACTCCCAAATATAAACTGGATAGAAAAGACTGCCAGTAATCAACTAGAAAACAGGTTCTTGGAACTTATGTCCCAGGATCTAAAGCAGCATGTCCAGAAGTACACATAAGGAAGTAACATGCTGGACATGGAATTAACAAATTTGGGATATAGGACAGTGCATGGTTAGGAGCTCTTAGTGATAATGATCAAGTTATCACAAGATGGTGCAGTTTGCAACCAGTGTAGGCCTCAAACAAGTGTAGAGTTAATGGGCAGACTAGATGGGCCTGGTGGTCCTTATCGGCTGACAATTTCTATGTTTCTATGAAGTGTTGATTAGCTGGAAACCTCTAGGAGACAGTACAGTACTCAGATAATAAGCTACTCAAGAGTGGACATTACACAGATCAAAAATAATATCAAATCTTGGGACTGGAGAAATTACTTCAAGGGTTTGACCTTAGAAGCAAAATGGGAGTTGTATGAAAACTGAAATACAGCATAGATACATTTATACCAGTGATTAACAAATATAACAATAAAGGAAAGATTCCTGTCTGGTTAAATAAAACATGCATTCTCAAATTAAACAAAAAGAAAGCATACACTAAGTATAAGAATAATCCAACTACAGAAACATGGGCAAACTATAAGAAAATTTTGAACGCCGGGTGTAACTCGGACATTTTTGGAGTTGCTTCATCAAATTTTCAACCTGGCCTTTTGGGGCCCCACCTCATGAAGAGTGACACTGTCATTTTTTGTTCACTTGTCCTGAAAGATGATTTCACAGAGCAACCATGCCATTCTGTGCCACAAGTGTAAAAACACATTTTGGGCAGGATGTGAAAAGTAACAACTGTACTGTTAATAAGGAGGTGTGCAAAATGGCAATGTTGAAAATCTGGAGTCAAAATATAAAAATTTGGTGATTGGGGTGAGTGTAGAAACTGTGCAATGCTGCGCTTGTAACAAATCAGAAACAAATGATTTGATACCTTTTATTGGACCAACATGGATGTTACAGAAAAAACAAAGTGCTTCTAACAAACCCTTGAAGTAATTTCTGTAACATCCATGTTGGTCCAATAAAAGGTATCAAATCATTTGTTTCTGGATCTGTTTTAAAAAGGACCAATACGGCACCTACAACATTTTTTGCGCTTGTAACAAAGTCATTTTCTGGAATTACACCACCAGATTTTGCAACATGGGCTTTTGTGACCCCACCTCATGAACAGTGACACTGTCATTTTGTTAATCAGTCCCAAAGGTGATTCCACGAGCGACCATGAAATCACCTTTAGGACTGAATAATGAAATGACAGTGACAGTGTTCATGAGTGGGTCCCAAGAACCCATGTTGAAAATTTGGGGCCAGAATTCCTGACAACGGCTGATATATCAACATAAGTTAAAACCCCATTGACTGCCATTATACCATGCTTACCTTCGATTCTTCAGTTTGCGGTTCGGCTTTGAAGACTGCATACATGTCCCGGTCCAGAAGATGACAGCACTGACCTCCAGTAGTAAGCATAAGGTGGGGGGTGCAGGAGGTGGGTTCTCCAGTGGGAGGGTGTGTGGTGGGAGAGGGGGCTGGGGTGACAACTGAGGGACCGTTTCTTTTTACGGGTAAAAAAAAAAGATGTCGGGGACAATTTTCTTTATTTACAGTGGGAAAAGATCATTTGGGCACACTGGGTGGCTCCCAGTGTGCACATGAGTTGGGGTACATGATGCTGACATGGGATTGGGCACCCAATTGCACAGGAGAGGAAGCAAAAAACATACATTTGGTACACTGGGGTGTTCTCAGTGTGCCACGTGGAGTTGGGGGATATGATGCCAACATTAGGATTGAGCTCCCCGATGTCAGTGCGGGAACATGGAAATATAAATTTGGGCACACTGGGGTGGGCCCCAGTGTACCATATGAGTTGGGGGCATGGTGGTGACACGGGACTGGGGAATGGAGAAGCGAGGAGGACAGCAGCAGTGGAGGGTTTCTTTGCTGCCAATGCTGGGGAGAGTGGGAGGACAAGAGCAATGGGAGGGTGAGGGAGGAGTACCATCCAAAAATGGTGGCAGTGAATGTGCATGCATGGCATCAAGACACATGTAATTGGGTATCTTCTGCCATCTACAGGATGTGGTGGCACCAGCAGAACTGCGCATGCACACAAGCCACACATGTGCAGTTCTTGCCCTAGAATGCAGAAGTAACAGCCAAAATAATGTGGCTGTTACTTCAGAGCGGCCACTGTGGCAGAGTATGCCAAGCTCCATTGGTCTTTCAGAAGGATACTTCAAAGTCCAATGGAAGGTGCCACGATCAGTCATTTTAAGGCAAGACATGCCAAAACAGCAGTAAACTATGCCCACAGCCATGAAAACTACAGATATTCTGCATCTCTATTTCCTGCTGGAAATCTTCAAGCTCCTCCTTCTTCTGAAATAAATCAGTGCACTTGTCCTAAACAACTTTTCTTCAATGGTGACATTAACAAATGACTGGCCTGCAGACCACCCCAAAAGCCAGGTTTACCTTAAATAATTTTCAGCTCCACCAGCTTATCACTGAACTCACAAGGTGTACAAATAATGGCCAGTCTGCCATGGTTTTAGACTGGATTCTTATGCTCTGGCCAGACAGATTCATCTGCTCGGTATACTCCCAGAATCAATAAGCAACCACTCCCCTCTTACTGCATTTGGAGGGCTAAAGCTCTTCAGCCCCCCAAGAATCATTACTTTGGACTTCCTAAACTTGACCCCACTATGCTGCAACAGGAAATTGAGAGTTGATTGGTCTCCACTGTGGACCACTATATATATATATATATATATATATATATATATATATATATATATATATATATATATATATACACACATACATATACACACACACACACCATGCCCTCAATATCTTTTATGTTGCCCTCCTGAGATCCAAAACAGACTTGTTCCCTGACCACGAGGACAATTTGTGATACTGTCTCCAAGTGACTGAACCACCCACTGCTAGCTCACCTAAAACTGGGGATGCCAGTTGGTCCCTATACAAATCCTCCGAGACTGCCACTAACTGGGCCAACTGTAGGATGCTCAGAAACTAATGTTAAAAGGATATTAGGCAAAGCAAAAGTTATTGATTCAAATCACTGCTTGCCCCTCAGCTGACAACTCCAGACTTTTCTGGCTAAGTTTAAAACAAGCCCTTGGTCAGTGCAATAAAGACACACCAAATGACCTAATCATAGATGGAATAAACTATAATAATTCTGTCACCTTTGTAAATGCTTTCAAAACATACTTCACCGACCTCTGTTTACTTAAGTAATTTCACTTCTGCACACCCCCAGCTGTCCTTGACTAAAGCCAGTTTCTGTCACCCACTTTTTACTTTAAAGCTGTCACCTGTCGGGAGTTGCGAGACTCTTTTCCCTAATCCCCTAGATAAATCTGCTAGCTCAGATGAACTTGAACCCAGAATTTGAAAATTTCAGCAGCTGAGCTTACCCTCCCAGTCATGTGTATCTTTAACTAATCCCTTTACTTCCCAAACTGTGCCTGATATATGGAAGGCATCTCATATTGTCCCAGTCTATAAGAAGGAGACCAAACAAACATCAACTACAGATCAATTCCAATACTACCAGCTCAGTAACAAACTTCTTCAAAAATTGGTTGCCTCCCAACTGACTGAATATCTTATGACTTACAGACTCCTTTCTCCTGCACAACATGGCTTTCAAGAGTCATAGCACCACCACCACCCTTCTCTCCTCCCTCATCTATCTCTGCTGCTATGCATAGGTGGAATTTACAAGTGCGGTTTTCATTAACCTTATGAAGGCCTTTGACCTGGTTGACCACACTTTAGTAAGAAGAAAACTAGGTGCTCTTGGTGTCCCTCCCCTGCATTGAGTTTAATAGCTATCTGAGTAACAGATTCTAAAGAGCGAAATTTGGCTATGCCCTGTCCAACCCAGCTGCCACTAAAGTTGAGTCCCCAAGGGGCATACTAGGGCCCCTCCTCTTTCCATTTACATCAACTCTATTAGTAATAGTCTCATTACTGTATCCCTATCCTTACACTAATGACCTAGCTTTCTGCACTAGCTGTCAGAGCATTCACAAACCAAATCATCTCCCTCCTCTGACCTAAAATCTCTACCATCCTGGCTCCACTCAGACAAGCTCCTCATAAACACTGCCAAGACCCAAGCAATGTTACATAGAAACATAGACTTTGATGGCAGATAAGGACCGCTTGGCCCACCCAGTCTGCCAATTTCCTACCTACTGGATAAGCTGCAGATCCTAGTTAGCCAACAGCCTACTTCTTCCTAACCCCACCAGACTTGCCTTTATGTCTGTTCCATGCATTCTTGAATCTCCCGCTGTTTTTGACCCCACGACCTCCTCAGGAAGCCAGTTCCATGGCCCACCACTCTCCGTGAAAAATACTTCCTTACATTGCCCCGAGCGGTCCTCTCTATAATTGTGCCCTTGTTCTTGCACATTTCTTTTTCTGAAAGATGCTACCTCTTGGACTTTGTTGATTCTTTGAGGTACTTGAAATTTTCTATCATGTCCCTCCTCTCCTCCTTTCCTCAAGAGTATACATGTTAAGCTCCTTTAGTCTCTTCACATGGCTTGGTGCAGACTCTGCACCATTTTAGTTGCCTCCTGTGGACTGCCTCCATTCTGTCTATGTCCTTGTGGAGAGGGAGTCTCCAGAACTGCATGCAGTACTCCAGATGGGGTCTCACCAACTGTCTGTACAGAGGGATAATAACCTTGTTTTCTACAGGTGATACCTCTCCTATACATCTTTTCTGCTTTTCTGAGGCACTCTCCATTTTTGTCAAAGTCAGCCCTACTAAAGTTCAGACACTTACTTTTGTATGGCTTGACTCTATGGTTGTTTATTGTGAACCACTCTGTTTGGTGTTCTCTTGTTCCCAGATAGCTGCCCACTTCTAAATCTGAGATCCTCTCTCCATCCCTGTTTGAGAGTACCAGATCTAAGATTGCTCCCTCCTGAGTGGGTTCTAACATTAGCTGTCTGAGGCATGCCCCTGTAGGGCATCAAGAATGGCTCTACTCTGGATGTGGCTGCAGCAAAGGTGCTCCAGTTAACATCTGTCATATTCAAGTCCCCATCAACAATATCTCCATTTTTCTGCCATCCTAAGGATGCATTCTATCAATTATTTGACTCCATACCTAGGTTAAGAAAGAACAACACCCCTCTCTCTGTAGAATGTATGGATGGAACTTGCTCTCTGTAGTTCCAACTTTTAAATATCTGGTGTGACACTTGACCTCTGTCGACTTTTCAGTGCATATCTGTGTAATGTGTAAGGCTGTCAACTAGACTTGACTCTCGTAAAATCATTAACTGCCTGACATCTGCAGCCATCATCGCTGTGCTGAAATAGGGAGGAGGTGCCACTAACCACTAATGAGAATTATAAATGGGCATCGGAGGCTGGGGTGCCACTAAGGGACCTATGCCAACCTGAAACATTATGTTATGTAACATCCTTGAACAAACATGTATGCAAGTCCAATAAAAGGTATCCAACTATCCAACAACTTGAGTTTTTCAAGGACCAACATGGCTACAAACCTTCTTTACTACTAAATGTTTTGCAGGTGGCTCCTGGAGTCTTCAAATGCAGATGACTCAAAGTATCCAGGGAATCTGTTGGTTTGGGCACTGGAGCAGCAAATCCCCTTCAATACAGGGATCTCCAGTGCACATGGTTGGGAAGGAGATGGAGAAACAGATTGGCATTCTGCTATAGCCATTTAGAGAAAAAAGTAATGAAGGTTCTTGTTGCCATCAAAGATATTACCAACAAAACCACTAAGCCCAGATGAAATGCCCAGGTTGCTTCTGTAAAAGAGATTATGGTGGGAGTGGTGGTAGAACAGTACCTGCTGGGGTAGGAAGGGTGGGGTCCACTATAACACCAATGTTGAAAGCCCCATTGAAATACATTAAACCACATTTACCTTAGTTTCTTATATTGCAGTCGCTGTTCCAGCAGCAAGACATGTCTTTGATCAGGAGACTGGATCTCGAACCTGGGACCTCTTCAGGTAAATAAGGGGTGTGGTAGTGTAAAGGGATGTGGGGAGGTGGTAGCACAGTGGGAGTTTGGGGTGGTGCAGGTGTGATTGTCGATATAATTTTTTTTAACAGGTTAAAAAATAAAGACATCAAGCGACAGTTTTCTTACTTTAAGCAGCAAACAAACATGGAGGGTGGGATTCCACTAGCCATCAAAGAAATAGCAAAACTGGCATCAGGGAATGGGGAGCGAAATACTAGACCACCAGGAATTTTTATTAACAATGATAGCAGTAATATCGAATCGGGAGGGAGGGCCACTAGACCACCAAAAACCTATATAAAATAAAATGTATATAAAAATAAAAACTAAATGATATCAGGGATGTGTGGATAACATATACAGTGGAGGATCAGGGCTAGAGGGCATTCAAAGAGGCACTTGTACAGTCATAAATTGTGGCACATTGGTCTTTCCCGAAACATCCAAACCTTCTTTGCAATTCCTAGGAAGAAAGTGGTTGTTTTGTGAAAGCAAGTGCCACAATTTGCAGCAAAGCAATGGCCCCAGAAAAATATTTCTGGGCATAAACGTAGAAAACTGACCCCAGAATCCGGCCCTCAAATCATGAATAGGTAAATACAACTGTTAGTATTTACCAACTAACAGCAATTTTTAAATATTTAACTTGCTTGCCTTGCTAACTGAAAACAAGATGGCGGCAGCACAAAGAGCATTCCGATTTGCGAAAGAGGATTAACTTTCGTGATTATTTTCATTGGACATCTAACTTTTCCCATAGGAAATAATGGGAAACTTTGATATTTAATAACTTTTGAATGGATTCATATTTTTTCAGCAAACCTTCAAAGGCACATCTGCAACCCAAGCCTGATATAGCCTAAAACATTCAGACCAAATCCCTAAGCTGTTTCTGAGAAATAACGTGATAATGAATTTACACAAAAGTTATACTTTTTACATTTTTGACATTCTGCTTCTCCACACCCACACATTTGACTGGGATGAAACTTGCCACATCAAGAGATCTTTGGTCCCCAATGGCACATGCAAAAGTTCATGTGAATTAGTCAAACAGTAGCAAAGTTATTGAAGTGCAAAATGTTGGGTTTAACATGGAAGTGACTGTTGAACCCTAACTATAGGGGCGGCTATATATATCAGAGGGAGACAGAAAAGGCAGTGAGGCCAGCAAAGGCATAAATAGGGGAAGGATAGCCAAGGGCTAGCTAATGGGGAAAAGACTCTATAGGTACATAACTGAGAAGTGGAAAGAACGGAAGGGCTAGTAAGGATAAGGAGGGTGGCAGGGGATACTGTGCAGGAGAAGACCAGAAAAAGCAGACATTCTGAGCAGGTATTTCTACTCAGTCTTCACATTGAGGGAGGGAGGAGGATGGACCACCAGGAATTGGGATGGGTTTATAAGTCAATTTTCAGAGGAAAGAGTCCTGAAAGGACTTATAGCTCTGAAAGTGGACAAGACCATGGGACCAAGGTTACTAAAGGAATTCAGGAGGTGCTAGCTGCCGCACTGATGGCCTTATTCAATAGCTCACTGGGTGTGGTTCCGTGGACTGGGGAGAGCAGATGGTCCTTTACATAAGGAAAGTAGCTGGAGAAGGCTAGCAATGATAGGCCAGTCAATCTCACCTCAGTGGTGGGAAGATTAATGGAAACCTGTTAAAGGAAAGGTTGGCAGAGTATCTTGAATCAAATGGGTGGCATGACCACAGGCAGCATGGATTCATGGAGGTGGGGCAGTCGTGCTGGATGAATCTGATTTCTGTGACTGGGCAGCAGTTGGGGTTTAGTGCCAAAATACAATATCATACACCTTTAGCATAGGAACCCAGGAACCAAGTACAGGACAGGGATAAGGCCACTGGGATGCTGAGGTGCATAAGGAGAGGCATCTCCAGCAGAAGGAGGGAGGTGATGTTGTGACTATATCACTCAACCGTAGCAGACGATCCCTTCTTATAGCCACAATGGGAGTGCTGATACCAAGTCACATCAGTAAAACCGAAACCCTCTAAGATTACCACCGCTAGTACCAAAGCTACTCGTGGCAAAAATAGCGAGTATCCACTCAAGCAACTACTCATCTGCACCCCCAGTTTATAGCAATTCAGAGGGAAAGCCACTCACAAACATCTCTTAAAGAGGATATCACACCAACGAGAAGAGCCAGTATTATTAGTTCAGGGACTCCTCTCATCATGCATTACTAAACTGCAGGGTTAGCACTGGCAAGGAATGAAACATTACAAAAATCACTCAGAGGGAAATGACCAGGCTAATGATCATTACATAACTATATTTATTAACATGTGCCCAATTGGTACTTAAAGGGAAATTACCATACTAATGAACGCTGCTTAACAAATAATAAAGATACACCATCTAATCTACTACTCTCCTATTATAATGTAACAATAATACAATTTTTGATTTACATGGCAGTCATACATCCCCTAACAAAATGCATTCTATGACCCATTTTCAACAGACCTAAAATGGCAAAACAAAGAATTGCAGACACTGTAAAGTCCTGCTGACACCAGCCAACTGAGTAAGTTATGCACTTCCTATGCTGAGGAAGGACCTCTACACCTGAGGAAGAAGACTCACAGGAAGGGACAAGTGACACAATTAGTAAACCACCACAGCCAAAACCCACAACTGCTTTCTTCACCACCTACTACAAACATGGACACAGTGGCAATCTTACTCCAAATGCACAGATGATGCAAGCTCAGCAACAGATTCTGGCAGCAATGTTGTATAAACTATCAGCCCTGACAGGCCCCCAACCTAATCCCCTGCCCAACAACGACAATGGCTGCCCACAAACCACACTCAGACGATTCAAACAGAGGAGTCCCAAATTCTCAATCAGAACACCAAGCAGAAGAGGAAGCAGAAGCAGAGGTAGACACACCATCCCTCATAGCCAAATGGTGCTTCCTGATCAAATTTCAGCACTAGTCCATAGTATTATGACCACAGTGGGATTCGACACACCTACCCCCGCCCCACCTCCAAGCTCATTCCATCTCTCCAACCTTCAGCTAAAAACGTCTACATGTTCCTGTTTGAGAACTGTTGATGAGCTGGTCACTAAAGAATGGGAGGCAGCTGACCCAGCACATCCCTGAAAGATGATCATGGGACAAAATGTACCTACTACAGTGGACAGACTGGCTCTGGGTGTACACACCCACCATAGACCCACAAGTAGCATCCTAAATAAGAAAACAGTACTACCTACTGAAACCATCTTTGGCCTCAAGGACCCAATAGAAAATTGAGGAGATTATGAAGAAAAATTCAGAACTAGTGGGCCTAGGAGCCAGAGCAGCTATGACAGCCATCTATGCAATAGGTGAGTTATTTTTATTAGTAATCATGATGTGTTGAGATAGATTATGGAAAAAATAGGTGAGTCAAAGTTGGTGCATATCGTTCCGCAACATAAGCAGACCTGCAGTAGTGTTTAATAGAGTTATAATCCACCTACCATCCGAGTCGCTAATGATTTTATGGGGACCAATTAAGAGATTTATGTATTAAGATAGCAACCTCACATTTTGGGATAGAGAAGATGCCGCATATACTTGACTGACCCAGTCTTTTAAGTCTGTTGACATCCTCTGATAAAAGTTTTGTTTCTTGTAAGAAAGCAACATGTGTTTTATGTTTTTAAGATAAGTAAGTACTTGCTTGCATTTACAAGGGAGTTGAGTCCCTTGACATTCCAAGAATGTAAGATTAGATCACTCATGGTACTAAGAGATAAGGTAATTAGTTACAGATAGGAATGAGGGACTCCATAACATTAAATTGGAGGATGTCATAGATTCAAAAGGGAAGTATATATAATAAGCATGTATACAGAGCTATTAACTTGTATGGCTTCAAGATGATTGAATATTTGTAATCATTTTGTCTCGAGAGTGAGAGTATAGAAATAGAAATATCAAGTAGTTAAACATTGGAACCAACAAACATCAGTTTAAACTCAGTAACTACTAATATTAATTCAAAATTTTTTATGAAATGCAGAGAAATTAGTCGGTAACATACTAAGACTCTCACTCTACACTACTAGGCATGTAGAGTACTGGTAAATCTCAAGATAAGGTGTACCTTCTGATCTTGAGATACTATACTTATATATAACAGTATATTAAAGAGTTGTAATTGAGATTTGTGCTGAGGTGATTAAAGCATTACCCTGGAAAGGACCAAACATCATTCTGCCAAACAGAAAAGGATAATTATAAAATAGTATTAAATTTCAGACATAGTAAATAAGCTTGAACCTAGTAATAAGTTCAATATTAAATAAAGTATACCAACATGATGGTACATAATGCAAGAACAGTGTGAGCCAGATTAAAGGATGCCCATGTGTATTAATCCACATAAGTTTGGTTAGGGAGTACGATGTATACTATAAGTTCATAGTGTAACAGTGTATTGTGAAATTGTTTTTAGATTCCAATAATTTGGAAGATGAGGATTTAATTTTATAGATCCAATTAACAAAATAATTAACACTGTTAATTGTAATTATGGAAAATCAAAATGTGTCAGGCTTCAAGGAAATTTTGCATCATACATGAGTTTGACGTTGATAGCAGCACATATCTCGAATATTGCCGAATGAAGTGGTTTCATGTAGCGGGTAACCACGTCTATTAAAGACCAGGTGTTCCAACTATGAGGATAGTATTGTACTTAAAAGGTTTAGGGCTTAGAGAATTATGTTGCACTTTTTGAGTGGCGTTTCTCCCAATGTCAAGACCCCACAAAATATTAAATCTCTCTGTTTCCTCTTTTGAATCTAGATTGGTCCTCCTTGGCACAACTGCCACCGCTTTATTACACAGGACAAACTCTGCCTCACACAATTTCATATCTTACATAATCTATATTACTCCCCAGAAATTGACCAACTGGGGCTTGACAAACCAATGTATGTACCCAGTGTTCCCTGGAAGAAAGTTCACTCCTCCACATTTTTTGAGTTGTCCAGTCGTCCACTTTGGGAAACAATTCAAGCTAAGGCAGATCCCTTGTTGGGCATTTCTGATTGTTTTACCCTGAAATTTGTTTATTAGGAGATTATTCTACATTAAGAGTAACAAAGCGTAAATAATATATATCCATCATTGCAATGTCTGTTAAAAATTATACTTAGACACTGGAAAGACTCAGAGTGCTGTCCTATAAAGAGTGGCTTAATGAACTACTGGGGAATCTCAGGACTGAGAAAACGAGTGCCAACCTCCACCACAGACTGCCTAAGTACAATAAGATTTGGGATCCCTTTCATACGTTGTACTCCATTTAATCGGTTCAGAATATAGACAGATAACTAATGCTTGTGTCATGTACATTGTGGTTTGATTGGGGCGGGGCATGGGTTTAGGGAAGGGAAGTGGGAGGTTGGGAGGGTGAGACAGACTCATTGTATCGGAAGGATTGTACACTATGATAATTTGTCCTGTTCTGTCTCATATATGTATGTCAAACTTCTAATAAACATTAAATAAAAAAAAATCAAACAAAGCAGTACTCCTTGAAAACGCCATACTGTCCACCAAATACCTAGCAGACATGGCAATCGATCCCTAAACTAAACTCAGGTCCACAGCACTAGTTAACAGAGCTTGACGATCCCTATGGATGAAATTAAGGGACACTGATAATGAATCCAAATCAGTGTTGCATAAACTCCCATTCAAGTTCTCTACTGTTTGGGGAAGGACTGGAAATATATCTAAAGGGAAAAGAAGGAAAAACACTGACCAAGGAACAATCACACAGGTCCATATACCTTCTCGCTAGACAGAGGCTGGCACTCACTCCTTCGAGACAAGAGATGAGGACATTACAGCTATAGAGGTAACTACCACCCACCATATCCACCTGTTAACCACTACTTCAGATACCGTGGGAGGGAGGATCCAATAGGGGCAGAGGGCACTACTCCTCAAGAAGAGCAGCATCAAAACAATGACTATGCGTACAATGAGCACCACAATGGTGTACCAGTAGGCACAAGTCTACTACTATTCATTCATGCATGGGAAAAACAACTCAAGACAAGTGGGTGCTAGATATAAGAAGACAAAGATATGCCACAGAACTAGCACAAAGGGCACTCCAAAACAGACTCATAATTTCACCTGTGTCAAAGCACAAAATCACACCAACACAAATACAACAAATTCTGAGGAATTATTAGCAACAAGGCCATAGTAGAAATTTCTGAACACGAGAAGGAAAGGAGGTACTCCATATTCTTCATGGTACCCAAGAAGACGGTGGGGCTATAATCAGTACTAGACCTAAAGATTCTAAATCAGTTGGTAAAATACAAACCTTTCAAGATGGAAACTATCAGATCCACCATAATGGGTATTCACCCCGACTTCATTAGATCTTAACACGATATCTCCACATTCCCATGAGGCCATCTCACTTTAAATATCTCAGATTCCACATCTTGGGAAAATACCATCAGTTTCAGGTTCTTCCTTTGGCCTCACATCCACCCCAAGGGTATTCATGAAGGTCTCAATCATGCTAGCAGTGAAACTAAGAGAGAGAGAGGCATACAGGTCATACCATACCTGGACAACTGGCTAATCACCATTTGAGAAACTCGAATGGTAGTGCAATGCTACACAATCATGGCTGAGTCATCAATCAGTCAAAAGCTGCCTAACTCCCAGCCAGTCCATAGAGCACCCTAGACAATTTCATCAACACATCTCTAGGCCTAGTATTCCCATCCGAAACAAGACAAATGATAATGACACAAGCAAAACATCTGCAAGATCAAAAAGACAGTCTTCAGTTCATATCACAGGTATTGGGGCTAATGTCATCATCAATAGACACAGTGCCCTGGGCCAGATGGAATACCCATCCACTCATGGCATTCCTGATCAAACAGGGTCCTACATATGATATAGACCTAGCAAAGAAGGTGATACTTCCCCACAGGTATGGAGAAGCCTGTCATGGTGAACTAACAGGCACAAACCTCCAGAGGTATGCCACTAGACATACAGCTGGAGGCCATCATAGATACAGATGCCAGTCTATCAGGATGGGGAGCAATCATAGAACACCATACCGCACAAGGCAAATGGTCACTGGTAGAGTCAAAACTACCAATAAATGTGCTGGGAATAAGAGCAGTGTTCTTAGCACTCCTAGATTTCCACCAACGCATCATAAACAAACACGTCCTCATATGGTCCAACAATCAAGTCACAGTGTCGTACATAAACAAACAAGGGGAACACAAAGCACAGCCATGCAAAGGAAGCAACAAAACTCATCCCATGAGCCCAGAGACACCTCATCAGCAATCCACCTAGCAGGCAAACTCAATACAAGTGCAGATTGGTTGAGCAGGCAACAGATACACTCGGGAGAATGGCAATGCACCCAGACATCTTCAGGAAGATCAACAGATGATGAGGACCAGTGGAGATAGATCTAATGGCTGCCAGCAAAACAATCAATGCCCGAAATACATGTCCAGATACAGGGACAGGTGAGCCATGGGAGTAGATGCATTAATGGTGAATTGGGTATTCAATGTGGCCTACATATTTCCCCTCTACCACTCATTCCACAAGTCCTAAGGAAAATAAGAACATCCAGAGCAAGAGTGATATTGATAACACCACACTGGCCGAGATGGTCATGGTTCACCACGATGGTAGCCATGGCTGTAGACCACCCATGGAGGCTACCCATATAACACAACATCCTCAGTCAAGGACCAATCTGCCACCAATCCCCAATGCCTACAGTTAATGGCTTGGCTCCTGAAAGGGAGAGACTGTTAAAGGCAGGCTACCACCCCATGGTGATAAACACTATGACCATGTCCAGAAACACATTCACTACCAACACATATCAAAGACATTTGGCAATATTTGTTAAATGGTGTAATTATTGTAAACTGAACCCAGACAGTCAACTATAGCAGATATACTACTATTCTTACAAGAAGGCCTTAACCTGGGACTGTCACCATCCTCAATGAGAGTCCAAGTGGCAGCTATTGGGGCGGTAGGGATCAAATCCAAGGTACCACACCAGGACATTATACACTTTCTAAAGGCCACCACCAACATACGACTCAAGGTCAAACACTAGTAGCCCATGGGATCTCAATATGGTCCCAAGAGCAATGACAACATGCCTCTTTGAACCATTAGAGACTACACCTCTTAAGTGGCTGAACCTCAAAGTAGTGTTTATGATGGCTATCTGCTCAGCAATAAGACTTGGGGAACTTCAAGCGCTGTCATGCAGAGCCCCTTCATATCGCTCCACAATGACTGAGTCTCACTAAAGCAATCCTTTCATTTGTGCCCAAGGTGGCAACATAATTTCATTCAAACCAGACTACTGAGATCCCAGCCTCTATGCCAGTAGAAGATGTGCAATGAGACCCACAATTTCACATGCTGGGGATGAAGAGTTTGGACAACCTATATTTCACGACAGAGGAACTCCACAAGACGGACCGCCTTTATCATCCCACAAGGTCACAGAAAAAAATCACCCAGCATCCTGTTCATCCATAACATCATACCTAAAGACCCATTACAGAGGCTTACAAGGCCAGTAGTACAGCCCCCATCAGACCTCAAGGAACACTCAACAAGGTCAGTGGCCACATCATGGGCAGAGAAAAATATGGCCACCACTGAAGAGATTTGTGCAGCAGCCACCTGGGCCTCTATCCACACCTTCATGAGACACTATAGATTAGACATGTCACAAAACAATAAAACTAACTTTAGCCACTCAGTATTATGAGCAGCAATTACTTGTACCTCCAAGGAAGAGACATCTACCCCACCCACAGATCAGGGTACTGCTTTTAAGAAAAACCATGATGTCATGACTGTAGAGTGCCTCAGAGATTATCCCCACAATGGTAGTTTACTGACCTGATAAAAGTGATTGTTGGGGTATACATCTCTGAAGCACTCCACATCCCTACCAGTAGACGTACACAGTGACAAGTGTGCTTCCTGCAACCTTCTTTGACCCCCCATCAGACTCTTCAGGCTTAGACAAAGCAAGAATAACACAAGGCCATCCACCTTTCTACTTTAAACTATCTCGGAGGCCCTAGCCAAAAACAACTGCTCAAAGTGCTTGGGAGGTCCAGATTTAGTGGCGACTCCTAGACCTGAAACTCCTTGCCTTCACCATTGACGAAGTTCTGACCCCGCTCACCAAAATCCTCAACCGATCCCTAATGCTTTCTCAGTTCCCCAAATATGGAAATCTGCTGTTGTGATGCCAGTTCACAAAAGTGGGTAAGACCTAACCTTTAACTACAAACCCATCTCCGTTCTTCCCTAATTGAAAGCACTGGAGAAAATAGTTGCTGATCAACTTACAGAATGCCTTGCTAACCACAACCTGCAATGTCAGGAACATCATGTTTTTCGAAAAGGACATTGTACCACCACAGCTCTTCTTGAATTCACCACTTGCATCCATAATGCTCTGGATCAGGGACATCTTGCTGGTGCCACCTTCATCAATTTGACAAAAGCGTTCAACACTGTCAGCTACTTTCTGCTATTTGAACAATCGTCTTGCCTTGGCCTCTCAGATGACGCCACATGTTGGTTCCAAAGCTACAAGCTTTATACACGTGAAGACATGGTTTAAATCTCAAAACTCACACTAAATCACAGAAAAACTAAAACAATGATGTTTCATGGCATCCATAACAAACATAAAAGAAATGTCTATCTAATACAGTGAAGGGACATTGCTCGAACATGTTCAACTGTTTAAATACTTGGGGTTACCCTCGACAGTACCTTGTCCTACTCTGAACACACTGAGAGCATTGCCAATATCGTGAACACCTGCATAGGACTTCTCTTTAGACATAGGAGCTGCCTCACCAATAAAGCCCTAAGCATTACCATTCAGAGTTCTATCGATAATTGACTATGGGCTTGTGATCTACAGCTCTGCCACTGACACAACACTTCAACGAATAGCCATTGCCCTTAACAAGATATGTCATCTACTGACCTCTGCTCCAGGCCTCTTCACACCTGTGACATCTACAAGCAAGCAAACGGTCTCCAACTCCTGGCAGACTCAAGTACCAGACCTGTATGCTAGCAAAAACATTACCTTAAATCTCCTACCCTGAAGGGTTCAGTCCTTACTGGCCCCTGCTGCAGCCCCTGTCTAACCAGGAGCTCAGAATATCTTATTTTTCTGTTCCATGCTGCCGCACTACCCAAGGACAATGTCCTTTACATACAGAGCCTCATCCTGGTACAACTCGCTCCACCTGCTGTTACCAATGACACACCCTGGGCACTTTCAAGTGCAACCTACATCAGCACCTTGTCACAATGATCTCCTGTGCATGTTTCTCTAATTCTCCTTCCTCTAATTTACCCTAAGTCCCTCCCACCTTTACCTCCCACTATCTCCTATCTCCTCCTTTTATTTCCCCACTATTATCTACATTCTCTCCCATAGCTTCCTCTACATTAGGGCTTCTCAAATGGTGCGGCCAGCCTCCTGGAGAGGCTCCAACCTGTTCCAGGGAGGCTCAAACAATTTGAAAAAGTACTGGTATTTAAATTTAGAGTTTTAGATATTTTGTGTGAAGGGATGAGGCAAACTGAAAGAGGATAATAGTAGGTGAATTTACGTGTTTTTACATATTGGTGACCAGGAAAGGTATAGCCAATGCTCATTTCAGATGTAAATGGGAAGGGTAGGAAGTGAATACAGTTCAAAAGGTAACTGCAAAACTGTCAAGCAATACACAATTAACTATAATGTGAACAATTAGGAGTAATTGAAACATAATAAGAGGTAACAATTGGGCAGTTAGACTGGTGGCACAACAGCCAAAATACAAGGGTTAAACAGAGAGGCACTAGGAGCAAGAGCAGGAGGAAGCAAAAGGATCCCTGAGACGTTGCTTAATAGCAGAGTAAGAAGGAAAAGGCAGCGATAGGTAGGAAAGTTATTCCACATAGGGGAAACAAGCAGAGAAAGCACTCTGACCCATGAAGGTATAGCAAAACTGATAACAATGGCTCGAGGATTAAAATAGCAGAGCAAGTAGGCTAGCCTGGTGAGAGGAGTACATGGGGTTACAATAAGCTGAATAAAATAACAGACAACTATTCAAAGGATATTCATTTTATTTCTGATATACTGTTCAAAGTATGCTATTTTCTATGGGGAGGCCCAAGATTATTTCAAAATTTGGGGAGGCTCCAGATCTTTTCCATGACTTGGGGAGGCTCTCCGTGAAAACGCCTGAGAACTAATGCTCTACATGCATCCACCTTTTCTCCTAGCAGTTTCCAATTTATTCTAGTGAACCATATTACAACTGTTTTTTATTGTACATATGTTCTGAATATACACAAATTACTGTAATTTAACATACATACTGTGAGTCATTGTACATATTACAGTAATTCCATATGAAACTTTAATGTACCCGACAAAGCCAATAGCTGCTTGAAACTACTGTACTTGTCATTGTCCTCACTATGCTCTGTATTGTTTCCCTGACATGGAACTTTTTTAAAGAGCCTTGGCTCAAAGGTGTCTTCAAAATAATAATAAATAAATAAATAATTTCTTCTTACGGCATACTGTATGGGCCAGACTTATGGAGTGTATCAATAGGAAATAAAATACAGCGTATTAAACTAGCTATGACTACTGCATAACATTTACTTAACCACAGGCCAGAATTTTAAAGCATTTCATTTCAGATACAGCTTTGGAAGATATCAAACTGACCTATCTGGAGCAAGTCCCCAAGAAAAGGGACGGATTTCTTTCTAAGTCACATGTGCATAAAGGCAACCTATCAGGTGTATACAACCCATGATGTCCTGACTGTGGAGTGCCTCAGAGATGTATACCCCAACAAGCACTTTATCAGGTGAGTAAACTACCATTTCCTGTGCCTGTGATTTAGAAAATGGATGCCTGCAGCTATAAAGGAAGGGCAACTGAATGGGTTATAATTCTGGCCCTAAACGTGTTACGGGTTCGGTCAATAGCTTGTTAAAGCAGATTTCCACTGGTAACAATATTGATTAATTTGATCCTAAATGTTGGTTTCGCTTTAATGACTTGTGACCCTGCAGAGTGGGAAACTTTTGAACTGCAGATAAAGTCCATGACTCACCACATCCAGCACCCACTTGTGTACGGTAATGAGATGCCAGTGGTGGAAGTAGTGGGTCAGCCTTCCTCCTACTGGGGGACCTGGCTTCTGTAGTCAGATTTTAGACTTGAGTTTTGAGGAAGGAGAGGATCAGCTCATCTGAGCCCTCCTTCCTCTTCCCTGTAAACCCCTCATCTGAGAGTAGTCCAGGGCATGGACATTGACATAGGGTAGAAGATCCTGGGAAATATCCTCTGCCTCTACCTTGGAATTTTGGGAAGTAGAGGCTTTTCTTTGGCAGCATTGCTTTGTAGGTGGTTTTGTACTCCTCCACCTTTTCATATAAGCTTCTGTTTTGTCTCCAAATAGAGAATTATTCTCACAGGTGAAATCCATAACCTTAGCCCGAGTGTCCTGTGAGAGATTAGTTGTTCTCAGCCAGGCATTGCGCCTAAGAGAAATTGTCTCAATATGGCTCTGGAGGCAGTGTCATTAGTGTCCACTGCCATGT
Organism: Neoceratodus forsteri; assembly: GCA_016271365.2. NCBI lineage: Eukaryota > Metazoa > Chordata > Ceratodontiformes > Ceratodontidae > Neoceratodus > Neoceratodus forsteri. Next base: position 477,066,260 of record CM028135.1, read on the forward strand.
GAAGCTGGTATTTTGTTGCTTCTAAGGCAGTCTTTACAGTTTCTGCCAAGTCTTGAGCCACTTCGTCTGGGTCCTGTTGGTTGACAGCCGAACAGAGTTCCAGAGAGTCTTTGATATTGAGCTGCTTAGGCCACGTGAGGTAGAGAGGCAAGCAGCAGAGAGACTGTAGTGTAAGATTTTTTACCCATAGAACCCAACCTTCTAGATTCCTTTTCAGCAGGTTGGGAAGATAAGAGGCTTTTAGCTTGCCACATGCAGCAGCCTGCACCACCCCTCCTGGTCTGGGTGTATGTAAAGAAATTCAACACTACTGTATGTGCCATTTATACCGTACATGCTCAGTATGGACAGTCGCTTTAAACAGTTTTTGTTATATTTCACCAACTATGATAGATTGTATTCTACTTACTCTGTATGTACTGTAATTGTATTTTCTCTGTACTCTCCTGGTCGTGCCTGAAAATAGGCATTTTTATGTATAGCGCACCTACCCAGTTACCAAAAACACATAAATAAATATAAACAGATTACACACCTGTAAATTACAGTTACATATGAACTTACCGTAACAGTAGATCTTGAGAACAGCTCTTTCAGCAGGTCACACCATAAGGACTGAAGCCGGCAGGCAGCAGGACCCACGGAAAACTTCTAGCCAGCTATACTTAGTGGGGACCGCCTCGATGTCAGTCCCTCCCTGACTTCAGATACATCATAAAAGGGCAGTCCCCAGCATACCTCAGTTCTCCGCGGAGACTCCCAGCATAACGATATGATTCAGAAGGGGGGAGAGGATCCGCTTCAGAGGAAGACTAATAATTCTGATGCGTCGGAGATGCTATGAAGTAGAACCAAACCTCCTGAGAGGAAGGTGGGAGGAAACTACCTGCTGCAAGAGCTGTTTTGAAGATCTACTGTTATGGTAAGTTCTTAGTAACTGTACTATCTTACTTTGAGATACAGCTCTTGCAGCAGGTTACACCATAAGGACCAATTCCCAAGCAGTAAAGGTGTATTGCTAACCCGCCGGGAGGAGGACAGAAGAGATCAAAGGAAGAGGGACTTCTCAGGACAAAAGTCCCTGGAGGACTGCCACGCCAAAAGCCCGCCTATGCCTGGAGGATGGTACAAACTGTAGTGTTCAACTAAAGTGCACTGAACTCTAAGTGGCAGACACGCAAATGGCAGATGTCACCACGTTTTCAAGGCAGAAGGAGGTAGCCACGCCCTCGTCGAATGGCCCTTCACCGGTCTCAGTAAGGGCTTGTTGTGTTTCTGATAACAGAAAACAATGCAGTTAACAAGTCACCTGGAGAGTTTGTTTGATGAGGTGCACCCATCATCCTTTGAGCGAAGGATAAAAACAGTTGGTCGGACTGTCTGTGTGAACGGGTTCTGGCCAAGTAAAACCTCAAAATAGTGTGCACATCTAGAGTGTGCAATGGGCTTCCCCGTTTGAATGGTTGGGAAGTACTCCAGGAGGTCGATGTCCTGGTTTAAGGTTAAGGATGAAACCACCTTGGGAAGGAATTTAGGACTGGTCCTTAAGGACACCCTGTCCTTATGGAAAATCAAGCAAGGCTCTTTGCACATGAGTGCCTGGAGTTTGGAAATTCTCCTTGCTGAAGTAACGGCAACTAAAAATAACGCCTCCACGATAGAAGTCGAAGCTCTAATCCACGGTTGGTTCAAAAGGAGGCAGTGTAAGCTGCACTAAGATAAAAAGAAGATCCCAAGGAGGAATCGGATCCTTTATAGGGGGTCTCAGATGTAAGACACCGCACAGAAAAGCACGGAAGCCTCTAATTGGGGTAATGAATGCTGACCAACTGTGTGTGATATGCCGAAATGGCACAGAGGTGTACTTTCAGAGAGGAATATGCCAATCCTGAAGGGAAAAGGATAGGAGGTAGTCCAAAAGAACAGGTTACTCACCTGTAACAGTAGTTCTAGGAGTGGTATATGTTGTTCATCCACACTCTTTGGCATGTCCCTTTCCCCTTTAAGGATCACTGGAAGTCTTCAAGCTTGCTCCTCCCACCCACCCAGGTGGTATATACCTTGGCTCCGCCCCATGACGCCAGATCTTAGCCCGCTGGAAGCCAGGTTGTGTCGTCCGTGTGGATGAACAACATATACCACTCATAGAACTACTGTTACAGGGTGAGTAACCTGTTCTTCTAGGAGTGTGGATATGTTGTTCATCCACCTTTGGCAGACTCTAGCAGTTCTCCAGGAGGAGGGAGGCAAGGCACACACCCCTACTTAGGGAACAGAGATTGGAGAACTGAGGCCCCAAAACCAGCATCCTGGCGTGACTCAAGGTCAATGTGAGTGGGTGATGAAGGTGTTTGCTGACTACCAGGTAGCAGCCTGGCAGATTTCCTAGATAGGGATATCCCTGGAAGCAGCCACAGATACAGCAGTATGGGGTAGAATGAGCTCTTATCCCTCTGGGAGGCTCCTTGCCCACCAACTCATAACACAGACTTATGTATGATGTAATCCGTCTTGCAATATTTTGCTTCACTGCAGGTCTGCCAGAAGGGTTTCAGCGTAGGTGACAAACAGCTGGCGAACCTCACCCCATTTCCTCTGTCCTCCTTGTAATAGGAGAGAGCACATCTAGGTCCAAAGTATGGAGCCTGTACTCGGCCTCTGAGGTGTAATTAGGTAGTATACTGGTAGAGATAACACCTGGTTAAGGTGAAACTCTGACACCACCTCCGAAGGAATTTCGGTGGGGGTGTAGGACAACCTTGTCCCTGTGGAAGACCAGATAAGAGTCCACGAAAGCAATTGGAGCTCCTCTGTCCTTCAGGAAGACATGATAGCCACCAGGAAGGCTGTCTTCCATGACAAGTGTGACAACTCACACCTGTGCATTGGTCTGAATGGCTTGCCCATGAGCTTTGCCAATACCAACAGATCCCACAGAGGTGGAGGGTCATGCACCGAGGGATATGTGATCCAGACCTTTGAAAAGCACTCAACCACTGTCTCCTGTGCGTCAGCTGACGGCCTGCGCCCGGTTAGCAGAAATGGCTGCCAGGTGCACCCTAATGATCGATGATCGGAGACCCCTTTGAGAGAGAGAGACCAAGGTAGTCGAGAATGTCAGCCACTGAACAGGATAAAGGGTCCAGGCCTTACTCTGACACCAAATGGAAAATCTTTTTCCATTTGAAGGCATAACATTTCCTGGTCAATTCATTTCTAGATGCCTCCACCATGATGTAAACATCTTTGAAAGACCCAAAGCCTGCAACTCTAGCCACTCAGGTACAAGGCTGTGAGTGCAGGGATTGAAGGTCCAGATGGAATACCTTCCCTGATTGAGTGAGATCAGGTCTGGACATGTGCAAAGCCACTCTGGGTGCCTGCAGCTGAGCTGAGGAGATCTGGATACCAGAACTGATGCAGCCAGTCTGGGGCTACCAGGATCACTTCACCTTGTCCCTCCTCACCTTGAGAAGCACCTTGTGGATCAAGGGAAATGGAGGGAAGGCATAGGAGGCCTGGGGTCCACGGCCTCAAGAAGGCATCCCCTGCAGTGAGCCCTGCTGAGGGGGTGGGCATGAAACAGCCTCAGCTTGGTGTTTTCCCTGGAGGCAAACATGTCTAGCATTGGTTTGCCCCAATAGGAGAACAGGCTGTGAGCTACCTCCATATGGAGAGACCACTTGTGGATGTCTGGCCTAAGCGGCTGAGCCGCATCCACCAGACGGTTCGAGACTCCTGCCACATGGATGGCTAGGAGATCCGCCTCCAACCGGCTCACAAGAGTCCAGATGTGAGCGCCTTGCACAGCAAACAGGAGGCGTGCGCCCTGTTTGTTGAGGTAGTACATGGTTGTGGTATTGTCCATCTGGACTTGAACCACTTGATCCTGGAGCTGAGGAGTGAAAGCTAACAGTGCCAGTCTGATTGCTCTGAGCTCCAACAGATTGATGTGGCATTGGGACTCCATGAGGGTCCAGAGCCCATGAGCCCTTTCATCCCCATGTGGGCTCCCCAGCCCATGAGAGAGCCATCAGTCATGAGGACGACCGTCTGCTCGAGAGCGGAGGAATGGGATCCTTCCGGCAACAGGTCTGGGGTGGTCCACCATTGGAGAGCATCCCATATCTTCTGGGTTACAGTGACCAGCTGGTCGAAATGACCGTGGAGCCATTGGAGGGGCATTGTGCAACTGGGCCCAATGGACCACTGAGGTACGCTGCCATGTAATCCAGGTGGAAACCTGCTAGAGCCAATCATCAAGGTAGGGGTAAATTCTGACCCCCAACACAGGAGATGGGCTGTCATCACTGCAATGCATTTGGTGAAGTCCCAAGGGCTGAAGACAGGCCAAATGGCATGGTTTGAACTCGTACAGGGTCTCTTCGACCCTGAAGCAGAGGAACCTCTGATGGGATAGATGGATTGGAAGTGAAAGAACGCATCCTGCAGATCCAGTGAACAGAACCACATGTTTCGCTCCAAGGATGGTATGATCTGGGACACAGTGACCATCCGAAGGTGCGTGACCTGAGATATTGATTCAGGTCATGCAGATCTAGAATGGGGCACCAGCCCCCATCCGCTAGGGCGCCAGAAAGTACCTGGAGACAAAGCCTGGGTCTGCTGGAGGATCCGCCACTGGAGCTACTGCCTCCTTGAGGAACAGATGAGCAATGTCGTCTCTGAGAGCCGACGGGTCTGAGCAGATGCTGCTCTTCTGAGGGCTGCGGGCTCGGCTTGGAGGGTACTGCTTAGATTCCAGAGGCAGTCCCTGATGGACCACTTCCAGAACCCACTTGTCCATGGTGACAATGGACCAGGTGAAAGAAAGTGGCAGTGCCGGCCCGCCACGGAGGACCCAGAGCTGGCATGATGGGAGTGGGGATGGCAGCCCCACCCTCTGTCACTGAGCAGGCTTGGAGGAGGAGAATCCAGGACCTGAACCTCGGCCTCTTTACAGGTCATTGGGGACACTGCTTGGGCTGAGGGTGCCAAGTTTGAGCCTGCTGCTGTTGCTGGTGCTGCTGTCTGCCTTGAAAGGAGGACTGCTGAGTCGCAGGGGCAGAATGCCAAAAGGTTTTTCTTTTTCTCTGCTGGTTCTTGCCCAAAGAACTCTTGGCAGAGGTAGCATCCAAGGTGGCATTGGACTGTTCAATGCACTGAAGGTGACTGGCCACCCTGGGTCAGACAAGTTGGTCCCAAGGGAAGAATACATCAGCTAATTTATGCTGGGTATCCGCTGAAAAGAGGAAAGCCTCAGCCAAGCCCTGTGACAAGAGGCAACTGCAGCAGCCATTGAACGGGCACAAGAATCCCCAAGGTCTAGGGACATCTGGAGCTGCTCTTTGGCAACAGCTCAGCTCTGATCCTGGACCTGCTTGACCGTGGTCTGCATGTCCGTGGGGAGATGTGGGAGAACTTCATCTAATGACCCTAGAAGGGCCGTGAGAAAAGTGTGCTATGATGACAGCCGAACTTGCCTGGCCGAAGACCCAAGGAGGAAGCCACATGGACCTTCCTGGCTGAATGGTCCAAGAGCTTGGACTCTTTATCAGGAAGTTGGTCAGTGTCAGCAGAACTGACAGTATGCCTGAACACAGAGGTGGTCACCAGGCTCTCGGACGAAGGGTGCTCTGTGAACCCCGCAGGGGACCCCATGGGCACCACATACTTGTGGAGCCATGCGGGCAGATGGAGCTGGACAAGAGGCAGGATGCTTCCAAAGTTCTAAGACTGGTCCAACAATGGCTCGGCTACCGGAAGGACCCGTCGGGGTATCCCATCTCTTAAGGATGTCGCAGAGGGTACTCCACCTTTTCTGGATGGGCTCCAGGGGCATCGCTGTAGACTCAGAGATGAGGTGGAGGATCCTTGGAAGGATGAGGACCTTCCTCCGTCTCTAGGCCAGTGGTCCAATCATCATCCCCTGGATGTGAACGAAGACCCGCGATGTCTAAATCCAAAGAGTCCAGATACAACGGCTTATCGCCCATGTCACCTTCGACTTGCCGGGGCGGTCTGGGGTGACTGTGACCAAAATCGCTGGGAAGCCCGGTATCTGGTCTGTCTTCCTTGGAAGGAGCACCTCCCACAGACTGCTTGGGTGGTGGTTCCACCACAATAGGTGGAGAGACCATTATGGGCTGAACAGGTGGTCTTGCCCGGCTCCAGAGGCATGGGAACCGATTTGATCAGTTCAAGTGAGTCGGCTTCGCCTGGGAGATGAAAGCCAAGTAATGGCCGGGAGGAAGCCGAGGTTGACTTATGCCCAGACAGAATCAGCTGCTGCCATATGAGGTCCTCGTAGCGCAGGACGGAGTTTCCGTTGCAGCCTCTCCTCATCTGAGGAGGATGAGGACAACTGATGGCATCGCCTCTTCTTAGAGTGCTTGTGTTCCTTCCTCACCCTGTCAGACGAGGGGGTCCTAGACCTCGACCAAGATTGGGCAGGCCAACCGGTCGGTCAGGAGATGCTGGTGGGGCTGGTGACTTCCCAGAGTCTGGGACCGGATCCTCGATGGGGACTCCAGCAGGCTGGGTCTTTTCATCGGGAAGACAAGGACGAGTCCTTTCTAAGGAGTCATCGACCGGAGTTGGCAACAGGGATCATTGGGTCGATAACTATTTTGACCTCATCAACCACATCCTCAGTCGGCTGGCCCGATGGAAGGTCCGAGAGCAGCGGCCAAAGAAGCGATCTCGACCGAGGTCGAGACTCATGCTTCTGGGACTGAGACCTCTCTCAGTCCTAAGAGAGCTCTTCGTCGGACGAAGACTTTATTTTTTTATTTATTTGTACATCGGTTTACATCCTTTGAGCCAGAGGTTCATTTCAAAGGTACCACGTCACATTGAGGACAAACAGACAAATAGACTTGTTCAGATCCTTCCTGATTATGGAATCGAGAAGAGTGCGGGCCCTAGAGTGCATCCCCTTGGTAGGGAGAGACTGGCACAATTCCTGAAGGAACCCGAGAAGGTGGAGCCCAGGTTGAGTGGAATGAAGAAGCTCTGAGAAGAGTGAGTCTCTTCTTCCTCGAATGCTTACATGTGTTCCAATTGCTTGGCGGATCCAGTGGCCACAGAAACCACCCACCTAGCCTCTTTTGATTTCACTGGAGGATTCCTCTTATCCGGTCTCCACAGCTGCAAGCATGCAAGATGGTCATCCAGAACTTTGGGATGGAAGGCCAAGCAGAAACTGCAGGATGAGGTGTCATGGACAACACAGAGGCAGTAGACACATGTGGAGTGGGATCAGTACACGACATCTTTTGCTGCAGGACCACTGCTGAAATCTGGGGAAGATTTCTTCCATAATCGAGGATGCTAAAAGCGATCAGAACTCGAAAATGTGAATTTTCGGTAAACCAAAGGTTTGAAAGCCAGGGCCTACAAAATGCGTGAGCACGAGGCAGGCAACCTGAATCTTTCAGCGGAAAGGAAGATCTGACGTCATGGGTGAAGCCGAATATATACACCACCTGGGTGGGTGGGTGGAGCCAGTTTGAAGACTTCCGGTGATCCTTAAAGGGAAAGGACATGCCAAAGAGTGTGGATGAACAACACATCCACGCTCCTAGAATAGACTTCTCAGGGCATCGAAGTGGATCGAGGTTGTGAGCCTGAGCCCAGAGACAAAACCTCTGCCATTTCATATTAAGTGGCGTGAGTAGATGGTTTCCTAGCCGCCACTGGGATGTCAGCAACCCTTGCGAGACTCGCGTGCCTAAGAATGGCTATGTCTTAGGAGCCAGGTGTGCAGGTTCAGGATTTGAGGTTCAGATGAACCAGGGAGCTGGCCTCCTGGGACAGCAAATGTGAGCTGACTGGTAAGGGAGGCTCCAGAGCTAGATGGTGAAGCAGTGGAAACCAAATCTGCCTGTGCCAAAAGGGCGCTACCAAGATCGTTGATGCTCTTTCTGATCGGAGCTTAAGAACCATCTGGATCAAAGGGATGGGTGGAAAGCGTAAAAGAACCTGACCATCCAAGAGAGGGACAACTCATCTTGCCAGAAAACACCAGGCCCTGGATCTAGCTAGCAGAAATTGGGCAGTTTTGCTTTGTATGGGGACATGAATAAGTCTACGCCTGGTGTCCCCATCGAGGAACAGGTCCTCGATGACCTCTTGTAACAATTCCCATTCATGAGCTCTGGCCTTGACTGGCTCAGGAGATCTGCAACAGTACTGTCCACACCTGGAACATGCACTGCGTGTAAATGTGTGCCGTGCTTAGTACCCAGTCCCACACCAGCTTTGCCTCTTTGCAAAGGAGGTAGGAGTGAGTGCCTCCTTGTTTGTTGATGTAATACACCACCGAGGTGTTGTCTGTTTGGACTAACATATGACCTGGTGGATTTCTGATTATAAGGCATACAGAACCACCCTCATCTCCAGAATGTTGATGTGGAAGTGAGTCTCCAGGGGCGACCATGTTCCTTCCAGGTGAGCTCCCGAACCAGACCCCAAAGCATATGTGGTGAGAGTCAGGATAGGGCAGGCGCCACGAGGGGACTTCAAGGAAAGATGTTCCGGGACAAGCCACCACTGTAAGTCCTGAATGACTAGCCCTGTGATTCTGACTACGTGGTCTAAGTGATCCTGCTCTGGTCCCATTGTGCTCTCAGCATCCACTGAGTAACTCTCATGTGGAGGCGAGGAAGGGCCGTGGCGATAGCAGCCGCCATCTGTCTGAGCAGGCAAAGTATGGTCCAAGCGGGAACCAGATTTCATGCCATGATAGTCCTTATCAATGACCTGATGCTTTCCGCCCTGTCCTCGGGCAGGGGGCTCTCCTTGACGGGTGTCTAGAACTGCGGCCAATGAACTGTAGTCTCTGTGAGGGAGGTGATCCTTAGAGACTGGAATAGGGAGCAGGTGTCGTGAATGGCCTTCTCCACGCTTGGGAGGACGCCATCAGGAGCCAGTCATCCAGATAAGGGAAGACATAATGGCCTTGTCTCCTGAGGGCTGCTGCTGCTACGACTGCCATGCACTTGGTAAAGATGTGTGGCACCAAGGACAGCCCGAATGAGAGTTCTCAGAACTGGTAATGGTGTCCCAAAACTAAAAGCGCAGTAATTTCCTGTGTGACCGGGTGATGGGAAGATGAAGGTATGCATCCTGCATGTCCAGAGATGCCATGACCCTGCTTGAGCATGGGGATAAGATCCAGAAGGGTGACCATGCAGCGCTTGTACATCACAAAAATTTTTAGTTCGCTGAGGTATAGGATCGGACATAAGTCCACAGTTTCTCTGGAACCAGGAAGAAGTGGAATATCTCCTTCTCTATGGCTCCTCAGTACGACCTCAATGGCATCCTTGGTGAGGAGTGCTGAGATCTCCTGCTGGATAAGCAGGGCATGCTGTCTCGAGTAACAGGAATGCCGAGGAGGTCTTGACGGTGGGTGGTCGAGGAACTTTATGGAGTGTCCTCGACTGATAAGCTGGAGAACACACTGGTTGGAGGTGATCCTCTGCCACCCTGACAGGTGGTAAACGACTCAACCCCAATCCTCTTCCCTTTGATCCGGGGACGGGCAGGGAAGGAGTCATGCTGTGGCGGTGGTGGCTCTGGCAGGTTGGGTAGATTTAGTGTTTCTCTGGCCCTGACCTCCAGAGAATCTTTGCTGGTTCTTATAGCCAAAATTGCCCCGTGTTGCTGTTAGCCTGACCGAGGTTGTTGCTTACTCTGTCAGCCAGAACGGTTCTGTGGTCTGTGAAAGGAACCAGGCCTAGACTTACACATGGCCTGACCCATTCTAACCACCTTCCCGGCACCTTGAAGTCTGGTGATGACCCTCTTGGAGTCTTCACCAAACAACACCGATCCATTGTAGGGGACGCCCATGATTCCTTTCTGGACATCTGTAGTAAAGCCAGAGACCCTCAACCAGAAGTGTCTCCAGAGGCAAACGCCTGTCGAGGCGCTCTCACTGCAGAGTCTGCAGAGTCGTACATGGCCTGGAAGACTTGGGTCCCAACATCAGAGCCTGTGTGAAGCAGGTTTAGGAGCTCTTCCTTCTCACTATCTGAGAAGTTATTCAGTAGGTCTTGTCCCTGGTCCCACAGTGCATTTTGAAATTGCACCATGTGTGTCAAATAGTTGAGGGACCTGAGAGAGCATGTAGCAGAGGCATACATGCAATGATCCAGTGAGTCCAATTGTTTAGATTCCTGGTCTGGGGGCTGTGTACTGAGGTGTTGGGGCCACTGGGAGCGGTCGTACAAAGCTGTGATGAGATAAGTGAGGAGCCTCCAGCGGGCCCTGTAAAATCTGTCGGCCTTCTTGGGGACCACTGGGGATGAATAAGGCACTTCCACACAGCCTTGGTAGCATCCTGGAAAGTGTCCACCAGGGTGGAACCACCACAGGCTTGGTTTTTTGCCTCAAATAGCGTGCCAGGCGTTGCCATTCTGGATCTAGCTCTTCTGTCTCCCATCCCATGTTCTCCTGAGTGTGGCACATAATATCAGAGAACGATGGGTCATCCGTGGTGACCTGGGAGGTCATGAGGATCTGGAGATGGAGGCTCAAAGGAGAGAGTGACTGAGGGTACCAAGAATTAGGATGTGAATCGTCACACCTGACGAAGGGGCTCTTCATCAGGGCCTTTTCCTTCTGTGGTCACTAGGAGACCCTGAGGTGTCCTGGAGCACAGGGTCTCTGTGACTTGGAGACCTAGGCGCCTGTCTTGGACCTACCCTTAGGGGCGATACAAGGTCCCGATGGTCAGGTGTCAGTGCCCGGAGGTGCCATGGAAGGTGGTGCCTCACGGGGGTTTAGTGGGTACTACATCTTTTTAATGGTATCCACCAACAAAGAAGAGTTCCTTGACCTCTTGGATGTTCAGGCAGGATGAAGGGCCTGGTGTGGTGTTAGCCTGACATTAGGGTCAGGCACTGATGGCTGAGTCCCCACGGTCTAGCATCAGGTCCTTAGGCAGGCCAACATCTTCAATGTCTCCCAACGTCTGGTCTGTGGCGTGAGCTTGATGTCATCTTCTGACATACCCGGCAACGGTGTCAGGTGGCGGAGGCGGGTCCCTAGGGCGTTTTGCCGATGATGGATCCGGCGTCTGCTTAGGCTCTGACATCAGCTTAAGGGACCTAAGCTCCTAAGTCTTTCTTGGAGGGACGTCTGAGCCTTTTGGAGGTTGGGAGACTGAACGTCAGTGTCCGCAATGGGGTCCTGACTGCCGGTGCTAGGGCCTAGTCACCGACTTGGACTGATGCTTATGACTGCCGAAGCCTCCAACCTAGTGGCTGACCCTGAAGGACGGCTATCCTTAGACTTGGTTTTCAGTGGCTGTAGAGACACTGAGCTAGAGCCCCATGAGGTCCTAACTTTAACCGGGGCTGAGACTTAGCCTGGGATGGAGGCGGTCTGACCGGGCAGAGCTGGCCTGGGAGTCTGAGGCCCTACTCTGGATCTGTCCCTATCCTTATCTTAGTGCTTATCCTTGTGTTTTCCTGATTTGTGCGAAGGTTCCCCTCAAGAGGATGGGTCTCTCTCCATGGCCTTAAGTTTCTCTTCCAAGAAAACTGAAGTGCTTTCTAGTGGCGGATCCTGGTTCTACTGTTGAACTTCTGACAGAAAGAGCAGGCCTGGGTATGTGGTGCAGGCCTAGCCACCTCATGCAGCTGAGTACCTGTCTTTGAAAGGGATCTGTCTGCATAAATGCACTTTGAGGGTACCCTTCTGTAGAAGGCGTTGCGGAAGAAGACATGTAATTGGTGGATTTTGGGTGAAAATCAAAGAAAAAAGTAGAAAATTCTTTCTGGCTTCATTAGTCTGCTGAAGTCATCTGTGGAGCCGATGTGCGCAAGGCGACGCTGCAAAAGAACTGAGGTATGTGGGGGACCACCCCTTTTATGATGCATCTGATGTCAGGGTGGTCCTCTGCTAAGTATAGCTGGCTAGAAGTTTTCCATGGGGTCCTGCTGTCTGCCTGCTTCAATTGTTATGGTGTAACCTGCTGGAAGAGCTGTATCTCGAAGTAAGATCAGTAGTTCTAGGAATGGTATACTAAATGTTGTTCATCCACACTTGTTAGCATGTCCTTTCCCTTTAAGAATTGCTGGAAAGTCTTCAAGCTGGCTCCTCCCACTCACCTGAGTGGTATATCCCTCAGTTACACCCATGACACCAGATTTGGCCCACTAGAAGCAGAGAGTGTGCCCGAGCTGGGTAGGTCAGGTGGGTCCGTGTGGCTGAACATATACCAAACTACTGTTACAGGTGAGTAACCTGCTTTCTAGGGATGTGGATGTTGTTCTGTCCACACTTATTGGCAGACTCCCAGCAGCTCTCCAGGAGGAGAGGCAAGGCACACATACCTACTTAGGAAATGATTGAAGAACTGAGGCCCCAAAACCAACATCCCGGAGTGGCTCTAAGTCAGTGTGGTAATGGGAAATGAAAGTGTGTGCTAACTTCCAGGTAGCAGCCCTGCAGATTTCCTGGATAGGGATGTCCCTAGAAGCAGCCACCAATGCAGCAGTGTGGCAGGTGGAATGAGCCTGTAGCCCTATGGGAGGGCTCCTTACCTGCCAACCTATAGCAGAGATCAATGCAGGAAGTGATCTACCTCCCGACCGTCCGCTTGGCTGCAGGTCTGGCAGGTGCAACTTCGACAGGTGACAAACAGCTGGTAAACCTCTCTGCACTCCGCGCGTGTGATCTTTGTAATAGGCGAGTGCTCATCTCAGGTCCAAAGTATGGAAAGTACAGTTACGTAAGAACTTACCATAACAGTAGATCTTCAAGAGGAGCTCTTGCAGCAGGCTATCACACTAGGACTATGCACGCAGGCACTAGGACCCTCCAGAAACTTCTCAGCCAGCGATACCCAGCAGGGACTGCCCCAATGTCGGCTCCACCCTGGCGTCAGTCTCTGGTTTAAAGGGCGGACCCAGCTCCACCCCAGTTCCCTGCCAAGTCCTGAGCACGAGCCATGACAGGAGAATGGAGCAGTGCACAAAGATGGAATCTACACAACTCAGAGGGGAAGGAGGGTGGAAGTAGCCTTGCTGCAAGAGCTCCTATAGAAGATCTAATGTTACAGTAAGTTCTCACGAACTGTACCATCCTTACTATGAGGAGCTCTTGCAGCAGGTTATCACAATTAGGACTGAATCCCAAGCAGTCCCTTGCCAAGGAGGTATCCAATCCCGGGAGGTGGAAGAAAATAAACTGGACACAGCAAGTTAAGACAAAAGTCCCTGAAGGACTGCCAGGCGAAAGCCTGCCCAGCGTCTGGAGGCAATGTCCAAGCTGTAGTGCTTTAAAGTATGCACTGAATTCCAGGTAGCGCCATGCAAATATCCTTAATGGACACATTCCACAGAGCAGCAAAGGATGCAGACACTCCTGAGGAGTGACTCCTAACGGGATCCAGAAGAGGCTTATTATGCTTTTCATAGCAGAAGGAGACACAGTATACAATCCATTTAGAAATGGTCTGTTTGGACACCGGTCTACTCCAAATGTTGTGATGCGGCCACAACAGCTGCCCTGATTTATGGTGATTAGCCATACACTTAAGGTAATACCTAAGCGTCCTGTGAACATCCAAAGTGTGACGAGAGCCTTCCTCTGTTAGAAGATGAAGGAAGTAAACTGGAAGGTCAACCGACTGGTTGAGGTCAACTTCGAGACCACTTTGGAAGAAACTTAGGTTTGTCCTCAGGAAACCCGCTCCTGTGGAAATTAAATACGGCTTTTACACATCAGAGTCTGAAGCTCGGAAACTCTTCGAGCTGAAGTAATGGCAACCAAAAGACAAACCTTCCAGGACAAGTATAGCAGCTCACAATCTGCTGCAGGTTCAAACGGAGGCAGGGTAAGCTTCTCTAACACAAAAGGAGGTCCCAGGGTGGGACAGGATCCCGAATGGGAGGTCTCATATGGAGAATCCCCATAAAAGGTGTGTGCCACGTCCAACTGGGCTAAGGTTCTGTCACCCGAAAGGGCATGATAAGCCAAAATGGCCCACATGTGCACCTTAATGGAGGAGTAGCTCAAGCCTTGTTGGTATGCCTAAGGGTAAACTCTCCTGTATAAATCCAGATGGGAGAAGCTTTTCACGCCTGGTCCCTCCCTCCTGTTTCTTAGGAAACCAAATTAGTAGAGAAGAATAGATAAGGAATAGCAACATCCTATATGGCTACCCATAAGGAACCATAGGATGCCCTTTTCAGAGGAGCTCACAGAGATGACTCTTTTATTTCATGTGTTATAGATAAAAGTGTTGTGGTGTCACCTAGTAACTGAAAATGGCACCACTGGGGAAGGTGAACGTGGCTCTGGGGTGGGGTTGGGGGAGCATGGGATGGGGAAGTGTGGGGGAGTACCTAGCTGTCGATTGGAAGGCATGTGCAGGTTATGTTTTTCTCATGTACTTAACATATGGCAGAACTGTTAAAATGTTATATATGTCCTGATACATGCTTTGTTAAGGACTCATGCCATTGTACCAATGTAAGCACTGCTGGAAAGATGTATGCCTGTTAAAAAGTGTTGAAATGGTATAAATGAATAAAGTTTATTTAATTAAAAAAAGGCCTTGTTGGTATAAGGAGAGGAGATACTGAAGAGCTGAGTTCACTGGACAGGAAACAGGATGCAGATGGTGAGAAGAGGCCCACAAACAAACGCTCATTTCATAGTGTAAGTGGAGCACGTGGAGGGCTTCCTTGCCGACACAAGAACTTCTGCCTCCTCTGGCGATACCCTGTACCTGTGCTTTGCTATGTCTGAAGGAGCAAGCATGAAGGTGCAAGCACGGAGATCTGGATGAACTAGCAACCTCTGATCCTGGGACAGCAACTGTGAGCAAATAGGCAGTGGAAAAGGAGGTTCCATGGAAAGCCGCTGAAGTAGTGGGAACCAAATCTGCCGAGGCCACAGCGGGGCAATCAGAATAATTTGCGCCTCGGCTTGCAATTTCAACAGAACCCTCTGACCAGAGGAAAGGGAGGAAGGCAGCGAAGAAACCCTGCCCAACATAGAGACAACGGCCTGGCCAGAAAGCACCAGGCGCTGGCTCGTGGAGCAAAAACGCAGCAGTTTGGCGTTGCGTGTGACACAAACAGGTCCAGATCTGGATGACCCCATTTGTTGAACAGCTGGTCTGCTACAGACTGCAGTAGTTCCCACTCATGCGCTCTGGACCGAGATCTGCTGAGACAGTCGGCCAGGTCATTGAGGATGCCTGGAATGTGCACCGTGGAGAGAGAGATGTGCCGCTCCAGCACCCAATACCAGACTCTCATTGCCTCCTGCATAGGGGTAAGAATGAGCTCCCCTTGCTTGTTGATGTAGAAGAAGACTGCCATATTGTCCATCTGGATTAGAAGAGAGGCTGGCACTAGGTCCTCCTGCAAGGCATGAAGCCATTGAGGACTGCTCGCATTCCAGGACATTGATGTGGAGGTCGCGCCTCCTGAGGGTCCAAAAGCCTTGTGTTTGGTGGACCCCAAGGTGCATTCTCCCCCATCCCAAATCTGAGGCATCTCCTCATAAGAGTCCGATTTGGGGCTCCGACGGAAGGGGACCCTTTTTCCAGATTGAGTGGATCCATCCACCAATGAAGTGTCTCTCTTTACTGGCTCTGTGATTCTGACCATGTGTTCAAGATCATCTGAGCACTGATCCCACTGCATCCTGAGTATCCATTGTGGGATTCGCATGTGAAGGTGGGCCAGAGGAGTGACTGGAATGGCGCGCCATGTGCCCCAGTAGTCTGAGGAAGGTCCTTGCTGAGACCTGAGGAGTTACTAGAACCGATATGGCTATCTCCTGCAGGGATCGCCCTCTCCGGGGTAAAAAGCCATGCCCTGGACCAAATCCAGGACCACTCCAATAAAGACGAGTCTTTGGCTGGGTTCTGGGAAGACTTTGAAAGATTCAGAGTGATCCCCAAGTTTCGAAGAGTGTATAAGTGTCTCTGACAGCTTGAAGCAGGCAGACCTTGACAGGGCCGCTAGCAGTCAATCGTCCAGGTAAGGGAAGACATGATGTCCCTGATGCCTAAGAGCCACAGCCACTACTGCCAAGCATTTTGTGAAGACTCGGGAGTGGCCAAACGGAAGAACTTGAAACTGATAATGCTTCCCTTGAAGCGGAACCTCAGGAACGTCCTGTGAGGGGAAAGACCCCACTATGCATACACATCTTGTATGTCCAGAGAGCAGAGCCAGTCCCTTGGTGTAGCAGAGGAAGAAGACCTGGCAGGGTCACCATCCGAAACCTTTTGTACTCTAAATAAAGATTTAGCGAGCTTAGGTCCAGAATGGGACGAAGGTCCTGGGTCTTCTTTGGAACCAGAAAGAAGTGGGAGTAATACCCTTTTCCCGCTGTCACAGAGGGACTGGTTCTATTGCCCTTTTGCAAGAGGGCATGTATCTCTCCTCCTGTGAGAGGAATATGAGAAGGAGGATATCTGGAGAACCTGGTGGAGTGTCTGGAGGAATCTCCGTGAACTCTGGAGTGTGTCCTCCTTATAACGTCCAGGACCCATTTTTCTGTAGTTATTGAGCTCCATCCCTGAAGATACAGGGAGAAGTGACCCCTACCACCTCCTGGTACCTCCGGTGGAGGAGGGTCAGAAGGGAGTCATTGGGCAGAGCCAGGTGGCAAAGAGACCTGGGAGGACTTGGGCCACTGGGAGGAGCGCCTCCAGGCTGCTGGTTGCTGGCTCTCCTCCGAAAGCCTCTTCTTTGGCTCTGTTGGTTACCGTGGACTTGACCACCTGAGGGCTTCCGAAATGGCTGCTTGCTGTCTCTGCTGGTCTCCATGATATATTTGGCGAGAGACCAGATGGATTTGCTCTGACTCTTGGAGGCGAGAGATCAAAGACTTTGTCTCCAGCCCAAATAACATGGAACCCTGAAATGGTAAGTCCCAGATTCAGGACTGAAGATCCTGATGAAAGCCAGAGACCCTCAACCAGGAATGGCGCCTGAGACACACCTGATGCTGCTGCTCTGGCGGCCCGTGTCTGCAGCGTCGTCTGAGGCCGCAACACATGTGTGCCTACATCCGAGCCTGACTTGAGAACATCAAGGATCTCTATTTCTTCTCAGAGTCTGGCAAGGCATTAACCAGCTCTTGTCCCCGCTCCTATAACGCATTCTGGTATTGGACGGCGTGAGGAAATTCAGGGACCTAATTGAACAGGTGGAGGCAGAATACACCTTCTTGCCCACCTGGTCCAAATAGTGGGATTCTGGGCGGGAGGCTGTGAGCTGAGATGTTTAGGCTGCTTAGATTTGTCATGGGCAGCTGTATAACTGAAGGATAGGGCCTGAGGATGCTCTGCCAAGAATGGTTCATCCTTCGGGCCCTATACTGCCGGTCCGATTTTTCTGAACTGCCAGGACTGAAGCCGGACGCCCAGGTAACTCTGGTGAGGTTCTGGAACGATCCACTAAAGGAGGACCCACCAAGGGCTTGGGCTCCTTTTGCCTCAGGTATTTAGCCAAATGTCAGTGTTCCAGATCCAGGTCCTCTGTGTCCCACTCATTGGAGGCCTGGATGTGCCTCATGACATCCATAAAGGTGGGATCATCAGAAGGCAGCGGGCTGGTCCTTCTCATGGGAACCCCAATCCCCAAAAAGGAAGAGTTAGAAGATGATGAGGAAGAGGAAGAATGGCTACTGGGTGACGAGTAGCCAGATCTGTCCTCATGACTAGCTCCAATCACGCGTCAGTAGCTCACCGACCAACGACGGAGTGGAGAGCGACGCACGGTCAGGGATCGGGATGTCAAGAGCGGTCCCGTCTAGCAGAATGGGAATGGCTCCTCATAAAGACCTGACCCGCCGCCGCTACCTGATCTGGTAGAGCGCCGCATCAGTCAACAGACCGGTCCAGGAAACCAGCCTTAGGAGGAGGAGGAGGAGGAGTAGGCGGTGGCTCATTGGGGGTCTTCCTCAGGAAGAAGCACCTTCTGGCTGTGGTTCACCTGAAGGCTCTGGGACCGGTGACAGGGTCGGCTGTGGGGGTCACACTCCTGACCTGCCCCACCAGAAGGAAAACAGATCCTTGAGCTCGTCCCTTCAAAAACAGAGGCCGCCTTCCTGGAAATGGAATATCTGGGACGTTGACTTTGCAAGGGAGCCCACTCTGAGCCCCGAGGGGAGGTGGACTTAGGGAAGAGGATGAGGCCCTTTGTCAGGCTGCATCCGGATCTGTAGTCCCATCACCCGACGTCGGTGGGGGACAGATGATGGGGAACCGACCAGGGGCACTGGAGTGTCCTTAGACTCTGTCGGCGCTCTTGATGGGCGCCGGTGCCTTGAAGGCGGGGCTGAAGCTTGCTCCTCCCGAGATCTTTAATGGTGACCCTGAATGGAGTCACCTTGGACTTCACTGACCTCCCCAAGGCCCAGCCTTAGCCTGATCTTTTGGGATGCTTACCTGAGCCCTTGGATCCACGGGCTGTCTTGGGAGAAGGCCGCCATGAGCGGAATGAGACCGACCTGGACCGGTGCCAGGACCAACTAAATCGGGACCGCTTGTTCTTGTCCTTTTTCTTCT
The DNA here is from genome assembly GCA_016271365.2 of Neoceratodus forsteri. Taxonomy (NCBI): domain Eukaryota; kingdom Metazoa; phylum Chordata; order Ceratodontiformes; family Ceratodontidae; genus Neoceratodus; species Neoceratodus forsteri. Next base: position 477,084,813 of record CM028135.1, read on the forward strand.
GCTTCTCCCGAGGTGTGCACCTCCGTTTTCTTCTCGAGCAGAAACACTTTCAAGGCCCTCAGGCAGCGGATCCAAGTTTGGCTCGTAATTTCTGGCAGGTCGAAGAGACCACAGTGTCATGGTTAGCCCGAGGCAGAAAACACACTGCCGGCGACCATCTTCGATGGGATCGGTGGCTGAAACTGCACTTATTAACGTGGGGCCCCGCCAAGGAGACCGATAATGGTGAAGACGGTCGGTAGACTGTCAAAACTGGTGGAAAACGCAAACAAACCGAGAAAACGAGAACTTTGCTGGGTTGGCAAGCCAAGATGAGCAGGAACTCTTCACGGTGCAGGATACGGCAGGAAAGAACTGGGGGTGGGCCAGGTCCGCCCCTGCCTACCAGAGCATTTGGACGCCGGGTGGAGCCAACGCAGGAGTGGTCCCTGCTGGGTATACTGGCTGAGAAGTTTCTGAGGGTCCTAGGTGCCTGCGGCATAGTCCCACCAGTGATGGCCTGCTGCAAGAGCTCCCACTCAAGTAAGATCATGTGTTCGGCATCCAAGGTGTGAACTGGAAAGAACACCAAAAGTCATCACCTGGTTCAGGTGAAACTCCGCACAGCCTTCAGGAGGAACTTCAGGTTGGGGCGCAGGACAACCTTGTCCCTGTGGAAGACAAGGTAAGGAGACTCAACCTGAGAGCACCTGGAGCTCCCTCAATCCTTCTGGCTGACATGATGGGTGAGTGGGCAGAGGGGACAGTGAAAAGCAGGAATACTGAATGAATATTTCTGCTCAGTATTCACAAAAGAGGGGGAAGTGCCTAATCCAATTAACAGAAGCACTCTTAATAGGGGGTCGATCCCAGTCCTTTCACAGAAGAAAGAGTTCTGCAAGAACTCCTAAAACTGAAGGTGGACAAAGCAATGGGGCCTGATGGAATTCACCCCAGAATTCTAAAATAATTAAGGGAGAACTAGTGAAACCACTGACTACTCTTTTAATAAATCATGGGAGGATGGTGTGGTACCCGAGGACTGGAGGAAGGCAGATGTGATTCCCCTTCACAAAAGTGGGACAAGACAGAGGCAGGAAGCTACAGACCTATCAGTTTGACCTCTGTGGTAGGGAAAGTGATGAAGTCACTTCTGAAGGAAAGAATTGTTAAGTACCTAGAGGCCAGTGGGGCACAGGACCCAAGGCAGCATGAGTTCACATTGGGAAGGTCATGTCAGATGAATCTAGTAGATTTCTTTGACTGGGTGACCAAAGTAGTAGACCAGGGAGGGCTGTGGACATGGCCTACCTAGACTTTAGCAAGGCATTTGACACAGTCCCACACAAAGATTACGTATATACTCGCGTATAAGTCGGTTTTGGGGGAATAAAATAGCCCAGTAATCAATTTCTAATACGAGATATAGTACAGACAGCTCTGAGTAAAACGCGGAACTTTGCTGCCTACGATAATTAGTTGCAAAGTTGTTCAATTGCGGATGCTTTGGACGTGATTACTGAAAGATTAACACTCGTCTCAGCTCACAATTGCGGTACCATTCAGTCACATTTAATTGTTTAATCATCAGTTACCTACCGGTGCCTGTAGGTTGTTAAACGATTCCCTGTTTCAATAAATGATCAACACGGCTCCTTAGTTAGCTATTACCACCTGGGTGTAAGATGCAGGGTCAAAAACGAAACGCAGTGCATATGATACCGATTTTAAATTAAAAGTGGTTCGCTATGCTGAGATGCACACAAATGCTGCTGCAGAGCGAGAATTCAGCACAGATGAGAAATTAATCCGTGACTGGAAACAAAAAAAACATTCATTGTTATGTGCTGATAGAAATGTCAAGCAATTCACACAAACCAGTCTCGGTACCATTAATTGACAAAGAGCTCGGATCGTGGGTCAGTGATCTAAGGCAGCAAGGTTACATTGTAACCAGAATGGCTATTCGGCTTCAAGCACTCGCTATCGGAAAGAAGCAAGTGAATAGCTGGCAACTTCAGAGCATCTGCAGGCTGGTATACAAGGTTTATGAAGAGACAGGGTCTCACACTGTGCAGAGGACTCATATAGCGTAGAAAACTACCAGCAGATGTGCAGCTAAAAGTTGACAACTTTCATGAGTTTATAATAAGAGAGAGAAAGTTGTTTGATTACCCCTAGTATCGATAGGCAAATATGGATGAAACACCTGTCATGTCAATCTACCTTCAAACCATACAGTGCACTTTAAGGGTGAAAAGACAGTCACTGTTAGAACATGTGGTGGAGAAAATCCAATTTCACTGTCGTGCTTGCCTGTCTAGCTGATGGCACCAAATTAAAACCAATGGTAATATTTAAAAGAAAACCCTACCTAAAGAAAAGATGCCTCTAACGTCCTTGTAGTAGCACATCCTAAAGGTTGGATGGATGAAGTACTTGTGAATAAATGGATAACAGACATTTGGACAAAACGACCAGGGCACTATTGCACAAAAAAGCTTTCTTGTATGGGGATATGTTCCGCTCATTTAGTGGATTCTGTAAAAAATCCACGCCTTCACTGCACCCTGCAAGCTGTGATACCAGGAGGCTGTACATCGCTTCTTCAACCTCTTGGACGAAGTCTAAAAACCTTTAAAAATAATATGAGGGAGCTTTGGAGGAATGGATGGTAAATGGCAGCAAGGGTACACCTGGGTGGTAATATTAAAAAGCCAAATTACGGACTCGTGTGTCACTGGGTACGGCAAGCATGGGATGCTGTTCCAAGTTCAGCAGTAGTGAAATCTTTTAAAACATGGGCATTTCAAATTCTATGGATGGCACAGAAGATGAGCTTTTATTTGCCGATCTCATTGATGACAGCCTAGCCTCAACTGAACTTGCCGAAGATCCAGGTCAGCTAGATGACATATCGATGATATGCCACTGTCAGAGCTACGGCTCCACCTGATGTTCAATCCGATGGCGAGGAGGATAAGGAAGAGGAGTTTTGGGATTCTGATCCAACCTTGAATGCACCGTACTGCATGAACTGATCCCCCGATGACTGTGCGATGATTGCAAGCACGCTATCTATTGTTCTTAACTGAGCTCATTTGAATAAAAATAAAATTGATTTTAATCCGGTTCTGGCATGAAACTCACTTCTTGTGTGGGCACGAAACTCAGTTCTTGTGAGGTTTTTATTTTATTTTTATTTTTCATGCTCGTAAATTAATGTTCTTGTGAGGGTTTTTTTTCTCATGCTACTAGTAAATCGGGACCCGACTTATATGGGGTCAATTAAAAGTTGAAATACACAGGTCTCAAGTCGGACCCCGACTTATATGCGGAACCGACTTATACGCCGAAGTTTTTACGGTAATAGTCAAATTAACCCAGCCTGGGAGTGGTCCCAGGGTGGTAGCCTGGGTAAAACATTGGCTGGACAACAGGACACAGAAAGTAATTGTAAATGGAGTCCACTCTGAAGAAAGAGGGGTTACTAGTTAGGTACCGCAGGGTTCAGTGCTGGGTCCAGTCCTTTTAATGTCTTTTATAAGTGACATTGCAGATGGACTGAAGGAAAGTATGCCTCTTTGCAGATGACACAAAGATCTGCAACAGGGTTGATACACAAGAAGGTGTGGAAAGGATGAGAAGGGACTTGGCAAGGTTGGGGAATGGTCAGAAGTATGGCAGCTAGGATTCAATGCAAAGAAGTGCAAATAATGCACCTGGGAAACAAAACCCAGGGAAGATTACACAATTGAGGGGTAACAACAACAAAAAGGAAAGGGACCTGGGGTAATCATATCAGATGACCTTAAGGTTAGCAAGCAATGTGAAAAGGCAGCAGGGAGGGCTGGGGTATACTGAATGCATAGGAGAGGCATCACCAGCAGAAAACAGGAAGTTGTTATCCTCTGTACAGACAGTCGGTGAGACCACATCTGAGTACTGCGTCCAGTTCTCTGCAAGGACATAGACAGGATAGAGGCACTCCAGAGGAGGGCAACTAAAATGGTGCAGAGTCTGCAAGAGAAGCCATACGAGGAGAGACTAAAGAGCTTAATATGTATACCATTGAGGAAAGAAGGGAGAGGGGACATGATAGAAACTTTTAAGTACCTCAGTGGAATCAACAAAGTCCAAGAGGGTAGCATCTTTCAGAAAAGACGGGCAAGAACAAGGGGACACAATTTAAAGATAGAGAGGGGTCTGTCTAGGGGCAACGGAGGAAGTATTTTCACAGAGAGTGTAGTGGATGCATGGAACAGCCTTCCTGAGGAGGTTGTGAGGTCTAAAACTGTGGGAGAATTCAAGAATGCATGGGACAGACATAAGGCAATTCTGTGGGGGGTAGGAAGAAATAGGCTGTTGGTTAACTAGGATCTGCGGCCTCATCCTGTAGGTAGGGAAATGGGCAGACTAGGTGGGCTAAGCAGTCCTTATCTGCCATCAAAGTCTATGTTTCTATGATAGCCACCAAGAAGGCGGTCTTCCACGACAGGTGTGACATGACATCTCACATCTGTGCATCAGTTTGAATGGCTTGCCCATGAGCTTTGCCAATACCAAGCAGATCCTATGGTGGTGGTGGTGGTGGTTCATGCACCAAAGGGATATGTGATCTAAGCCTTTGAAGAAATGCCAGACCACTGTCTCCTCGCAGACCGCTGACCGAGCACGCCTGATAAGCAGAGATGGCTGCCAGGTGCACCTTAAGGGTCGTCAACCGAAGTCCCCTTTGGAGAGAGACCACAGATAGTTCAAAATGCTGCCCACCGGACAGATCAAGGGGTCCAGTCCTTGCCCTGACACCAAATGGAGACTCTCTTCCACTTGGAGGGTAGCATTTTCTGTTGATTCCTTCCTAGATGCCTCCACAATAGTGAAGACATCTTCAGAGAGACCCAAAGCCTGGAACTCTAGCCACTCAGGAACCAGGCTGTTAGGTGCAGGGATTGAAGGTCGGGTGGAATACCTTCCTGACTGATGGGAGAGCAGGTCCGGGTGTACTGGAAGATGCCTTGTGAGCCTGTTGCTGAGGCTGAGGAGATCTTGGTACCAAAACTGGCAGGGCCAGTCTGGAGCCACCAGGATCACCTGTGCTTTGTCCCTCCTGACCTTAAGCAGCACTTTGTGGATCAAAGGAAGTGGAGGGAAGATATAGAAGAGGCCTGGGGTCCATGGCCTCGAGAAGACACCACCCTGCAGAGAGCCTTGTTGAGGGGTGGGCACAAAACAGCATCATCTTTGCATTCTCCCTGAGGCGAACAGGTCCATGTGAGGGTGCCCACTGGGAGAACAAACTCTGGACTACCTCTGGATGGAGATACCACTCATGAGACACTTCACCCACCAGGCAGAGTGTCCGCCCAATGACTGGAGGCTCCTTCTACATGGATGATTAGGAGATCCACCTCAAGCTGTGCACAAGGGTCAAAGTACGGAGAGCTTTCTTGTACAAGGCAGGGAGTGCATCCCTCCCTGTTTGTTGAGGCAGTACATGGTTGTAGCGTTGTCCGTCAGGACTTGAACACACTTGACCCCGAACAAAGGGAGCGAATGCAGTTAGTGCCAGCTGGACTGCTCGGAGAGCCAGCAGGTTTATGTGGCATTGGGACTCCTTGAGGTTCCATAGCCCGTGGACTCTGTGTTCCCCAGATGGGCACCACAGCCCATGAGAGAGGCGTCGGTCATATAATGACCATCAGCTTGAGGCGGACAAATGGGATCCCTTCAGGCAGATGCTCTGGGACAATCCACCATTGGAGAGCATCCCACATCCTCTGGGTCACAGTGACCAGCTGGTCAAGTGACCTTTGCGCTGGGACCACTGGCTGGCCAGCTCCAACTGCAGGGAACACATACGCCACCGAGCCCATCGGATCTGGTGGTGCAAGCTGCCATGTGACCCAGGAGGCACATGAAGTACCAGGCAGCATGCAAGTGCCCAACCAGAAATGATTGAGCAAAGGAGGAGAGATCTCCACCCTGTCTGTTGGGAGCCTGGCTCTGGCTCAGCAAGAATCTAGCTCTGCCCTGATGAAGCTGATCACCTGAGAGGGCATGAGCTCCAATTTGGCCTCGTTGACTAGGAGGCCAAGGTCAGTGCAGGTCTGAAGGCCAGATCTCTGAGTGCCCACCTCCTGCCAGGAGGAACCCACATCAGCCAGTCTTCCAGGTAGGAGTACACCCAGACCCCCGACATCTCAGATAGGCCGCCACCACTGCTATGCATTTGGGTGAAGACTCTGGGGCCGAGGAGAGGCCAAATGGTATGGCCTGAACTTGTAGAGGTTCCTCGGTGGGACAGACGGATCAGAATGTGAAAGAATGCATCCTGTAGATTCAGAGAGCAAACCACATGTCCTGCTCCAGAGATGGTATTATCTGGGACAGAGTTACAATCCTGAAGGTGCGAGACCTGAGGAATTGGTTCAGGTCGTACAGATCTAGAATGGAAGCCAGCACCCCTGTTCATTTCGGCACCAGGAAGTATCTAAAGACAAACCCTGGGTGTACTGGAGGATCCGTTACTCCTGACCATTACCTCCTTGCAGAGGAGATGGGCTATGCTGTCTCAAAGAGCCGACCAGTGTCTGTAGATACCAAGTTCTCCGTGGGGTGCTGGGCTCAGCTTGAAGGTACTGCTCCAACCCAGAGGCAGACCCTGGCTGACCACTTCCAAAACCCACCTGCCGTGGGTAACAGTGGACCAGGCCGAAAGGAAGTGGTGGAGCTGGCCCCCACAGGAGGATCCAGGGAGGTGTGAGGGCATGAGGGTGGTAGCCCCATCACATCACTGGGCAGGCTTGGAGGAGGACCTGGCTAAGGAGCCACCGGTCCCTTTCATCCGGGGTCTGAAGCCGCTGACTTGGGCCAGGGTGCAAAGACAGAGCCTGATGCTCAGACTGATACTGGGATGATTTGACACATAGCCAGAAGGCTAAAAGGGCTTGTGCTTCTGCTGCTTGAAGCCCTTAAGATCCTTCTGGATGGCTGTAATGGAGTCCAAGGTGGCACGGACTCTTGATAGGCTGGAGGTGACTGTCTACACTGGGCTGGTCAGGTCCCAGTGCCCAAAAAGTCCGTCCATAATTTATACCAAGTATCTGCCGTGAAGGTCGAGATCCTCAGCCAAGCCCCACGGTGCATGATGACTGCGGCCGCCACTGAGCGGCACAGGAGTCCCCAATGTCCAGAGCCATCTGAGTTTCCATTTGGCCACAGCCCAAACCTGGTCCGGACTTGTTTGACCATGGTCTAGAGGTCCACAGGAAGATGAGAAAGCACCTCATCCAGAGAGCACAAAGAGAGTGGGAGGTGTGTGCCATAATGACAGCTGAGCTCGCCTAGCACAAACCAAGAGAGGCAGCATAGACCTTTTGGCCAAGCGGTCCAATTTCTTTGACTCCTTGTCCGGCGGTCTATCAATGTCTCCTTTAAGGCCCTAGCACTGAAACATGGAATCTGTCACCAACCCCTTGGCATGAGGGTGTTCTGTGAGCCCTGAGAGGAAACCAATGGGCACCGCATATTTGTAGGCCATGTACGCTAAGGCGCAGGGCAGGAGGCAGGGTGGTGCCAAAGCTCCAATGCTGGGCTGACAATTGCTTCAGCCACTGGGAAGGCCTCCGGCCAGAGAAACCCCTTTATCTAGAATGTCTGTAAGGGGATAGCAAACCCACTTTTGAACAGGCTCTAGTGGCATCCCGTGGATTCAGAGAGAAGACGAAGGATGCCCATTAAGGACGAGGTCCCTCCTCCATCAAGAGACCCCCACCCCACACCATCTCTTCATTGACCGGATGGGAGTGAAGCGCAGAGTCCTCGGACTGCAAGAGTCTCAGATAAGTGGCCGACCACCCAAGTCGCTCTCAACCTGCTGCAGACGATCGGGCATGAGAATGACCAACAGCCTATGGGGAAGCCCTTTAGCAAGTTGAGACTCCTTGGTCGGTGTCCCGTCGGTGGCTGTGGGGATGGCAGTTCCACTATGATCAGTGGACAGGCCAGCTTTGGCTGAGCAGAGATCGACTTCCCCAGCTCTTGCGGGTGGAGGGACGGTGTTGACTGGCTCCAGAGGCGTTGGCATCAGCCTATCAGGTGACAGCCATGTGATGGCCAGTGTGGAGATGGGGTTGACTTCAGACTGGCCAGCACTAACTGTTGCCCCATGAGGTCCCTCGTGAGCATCGATGCAACTTGCACCTGAAGCCTCTCTCAGCAGAGGAGGATGAAGAAGGACAGCGGTGGCACCACTTATGATGCCGGTGGGATCTGCTCGACCCACTAGATGAGGAAGACCAAGACCTGGACCTCGACTGCCGGGGGGCTCAGAGGAGCAGGGGAGCACAGTGGCTCCTCCTGGTCTGGGTCGGCAATCTTAAGGTTTGACTCAGGTGTTGGGTCGACGACTGGTGGTCACTGGTGGTCCAGAGTCCTAAACAGAGAATTGTCAGCCTATCAAATGACAATGGGTGGACTGAGTTGAGAAAATCTTGGCTGGATCATCAGCCCGTGTCTCGACCAGTTGGCCTGATGGGGATATCATGAAGCTAGTGGCTAAAGCTGTGGTTTGCATTGTAGGCCAAACCAAAGATTCCTAGGACTGAGACCACTCGATCCCAATAATGTCAATGATGAATCTTCTTTTCTCTCTACTCCTTCTTATGGGAGCATGAGCTGTGTGAACCTGAATGGCCTCTTTCTTGGTGGGAGAGACTGGCATAGATCCTTGAAGGAGCTTGAAAGATGGAGCCCAATTTCAAACACAGAAACATAGAAATTGATGGCAGATAAGGACCGCAAGGCCCATCCAGTCTGCCCATTTCTTTTCTACCTTATAAATGTGCCATCGACCTTGCTCTGTCAGTGGCCCATCTATTCATACTCATTTGTATTGCTCCTTATGCCTATCCCATGCCTGTTTGAAGCCCTGCACTGTATTCATAGCCACCACTTCTTGAGGTAGGCCATTCCATGCATCTACCACCCTTTCTGTGAAAATAATTTCCTCACATTCCCCTTAATCGCCCCCTCTAATTTCATGCTGTGTCCTCTTGTCCTGCTATTTTCTTATATTTAAACATGTTAGACTCTTTCACCTTGTTAATGCCCTTAAGGTGTTTGAATGCCTCGATCATATCACCTCTCTCCTCCTTTGCTCAAGGGTATACATATTGAGCTCTGTTAATCTGTCCTCATATGTCTTCTGATGCAGTCCCTGCACCATTTTTGGTGCCCTTCTCTGGACTGCCTCAATTTGGTTAATTTCCTTGTGAAGCTGTGGCCTCAATACTGCACGCAGTACTCCAGATAGGGCTAACCAGTGTCTTGTAAAAGGGATTATTACCTCCCTCTTACGACTTGTGATACACCTACTAATACACCCTAACACCCCTAGCCTTACCTACTGCTTTAGAGGTCTGCTTGGATGATTTCAGGTCATCAGTGATGATGATGCCCAAGTCTCTTTCTTCCTTTGTGACTGCTAGCAACTCCTCCCAGCCTATAGGTGGCTTCAGGGTTTCTCTTCCCTATGTGCATGATCTTGCACTTCTTTGCATTAATCCCAGTTGCCACTCTTCTGACCATTTTGCTAGTTTATCCAGATCTCTTCTCATTCTGCCCATCCCATCTGGATCATCTACTCTGTTGCAGATCTTGGTGTCATCTGCAAACAGACAAGTCTTACCCTCTAGTCCATCTGCAAGGTCACTAATGAAGATGTTGAAGAGGACTGACCCCAGGACTGATCCCTGAGGTACCCGCTTGTGACCTGCATCTCTTCTGACTGTATACCATTTACCACCACTCTCTGTTTTCTGCCCGTCAACCAGTTTGCCACCCAGTTGACCAACTTCTGACCCACCCCAAGTCTACCCAGCTTATTTATCAATCTTCTATGTGGAACAGTGTCAAAGCTTTGCTGAAGTCAAGGTAGGCGACATCAACTGCTCCCCTTGATCCACCACTCTGGTTACCCAGTCAAAGAAATCTATGAGATTAGTTTGACAAGACCTTCCTTTGTAAATCCATGCTGTCTTGGATCCTGTGCCCCTATGGATTCCAGGTGTTGCACTATCCTTTCCTTAGGGAGTGCCTCCATAATCTTGCCCACTACTGAGGTAAGACTGACTGGTCTGTAGTTCCCTGCCTCCTCCCTGCTACCACTCTTGTGGAGCGGGATCACATGAGCCCTTCTCCAGTCTTCTGGGACCTCTCCTGTGCTCAGAGACTCACTAAACAGTTCTGCTAATGGCTCTGCTAGTTCCACCTTTAGCTCCTTAAGTACCCTGGGATGTATGCCATCAGGTCTCATTGCCTTGTCCACCCTGGAGCTTAGCAAGCTCTTGTAGGACCTTTCTTTTGTGAAGAGAGTAGTGCTTATCTCCCTCCGCCCTGTGTCCATGGTGCTGAGCTGTAGGCCCTGCCCTACCTTCTTCAGTAAATACTGAGCAAAAGTATCTATTTAGGATAGATGCTTTTACATGGTCATCCTCCTCCTTTTCCCTTTCTCCATTAAGCTTAAATACCCCTCTGGACTTTCTCCTTTCACTAATGTATCTATAGAAAGTCTTGTCACCTTGTTTTACTGTTCGTGCTAGTGTTTCCTCAGTTTGGGACTTTGCCTGCCTTACTGTCTTCCTGCTTCCCTTAGGGTAGTTTGGTATACCTCCTATCTTCATCCGCTGTGTTCCTTATATTTCCTGAAGGCCAGCCTTTTGGCTCTGATCTTTTCTGCTACTGTATTTGAGAACCAAAGTGGTTTCTTCTTCTTTGCACTTCCTTCTGTCTAACACAATGGGATGTTGCTTTAAGTATTGTATCCTTAATGCTTGCCCACTTTGCCTGTACCCTCTCACCTGTGTTTCTTTTGCCAGGGCTAGCTTAACTCTGTTGGCCATCTTATCAAAGTCAGCTCCTCTGAAGTCCCATATTTTTGCCTTGGAATGGGATGATTTCGATGTAGTAGCCAAATTGAACCATACCATGTGATGGTCACTGGCCCCCAGGTGACCTTCTACCTGGAGATCTGTGATCCCTTCCCTGTTAGTCAGTACTAGATCTAGGATAGCCCTGTCTCTTGTGGGTTGTTGTACCAGTTGTTTGAGGCCCTCCCCTGCAGGTAATCCACTATGTGTCTAGTTCTGGCAGATGTTCCTGCTGGTACTGACCAATCTGTATCCGCATGTTGAAGTCTCCCATTATCAGAACCTCCCCTTTAGCTGTCATGTTTTGTATATCTTCTAACAGTAATGTGTCTATGTCCTCCCCCTGGTCTGGGGGCCTGTAGACAACCCCAGTTCTTATGGCTGTCCCATTTCCTGTTTCCAGGGTGACCCACAGTTCTTCTGGCTCCTTATGTGTATTCTGAATTTCTGTAGCTTTGATATTTTCATTGACATACAGGGCCACTCCTCCCCCTTTTTGCACCTTGGTCTCTTCTGAACAATACATAGCCAGGTACTAAAGTCTCCCAAGTGTGGTTACTGGTAAACCCGTCTCACTAATTGCTACTATGTCCAGTTTAGCCTCTGACATTATTGCCTGCAGGTCTGGGATCTTATTTCCCAGGCTGTGAGCATTTGTGTACATGATTTTCCCATTGGCCAGATTTCGTGTGTTAGTTGTTGGGTGAGGTTTGGCATTACCCCTATGCGTTGTATGGGAAGACAAACCTTTTTCTTACCTGGTGATGCAAAATGAACTGCAAACATGCTGAATCCCTGTTTGACCACTAGCTGAGGGAGGGTGTTCTTCCCATTCGACGTATGGGGTGCTGCACCCTCCCCATTTGCTAGTTTAAATATTATGCAAAGACATCAAACTTCTGCCCCAATGCACTGACTCCTCCTTAGTCAGATGCAGTCCATCAAATTTAAAGAACTTTCACTCCCAGAACTGTTGCCAGTTCCCTACAAATCTGTGTCCTTTTCGTGGCACCAGCCATTGAGCCATGTATTTAGCTCCCTATCTCCCCTTCTCTGACTTTCTGTCCATCTGCCCCTCTCCCAGACTGGCAGGATCTCAGATAAGGAGATGCTGGATGAAATGGATGATAGTTTGTCACCCAGCCTGGTCAGGTGTTCCTTGGTCTCCACAACTGACCGGCTGGCGAGATCATTAGTCCCTATGTGTACTAGGACATCAATGTTTTCTCCTGCTTTGTGAACAATTTTAGTAATGCGTCAGTGTCTCTCCATGCTGATGTACCTGGGAGACATCTGACTCATTACTCTGGCGGAGATGGTATCAACTCCCGAATCATGGAGTCTCCTATGATCAGAAGTTTTTGGATTCCTTTTTGCTTTTTGTTTTGGTTCCTGATTTGGGTGAGTTTTGTTGTGCTAGCTCCTGCTCTGCAGTGTCTTCTGCCTCTTTCTTTGATTTCAGAGATAGAGGCAGATACCTGTTTGTAGTGTTTATATGGTTTGGAGGTAATATGTTGGAGCAGAGAGTGATGGGGCACCCGATTTGCCCCTCCTAACCACCTGCCAACCTCCTGGTCCAACTACCCTCTGCGGTCGAGGTTTTTCTGTTGGATGCTGGGGAAATGGCGGGTGGTTCTTATAATGTATTTCCTCTTGAATATGAAATTTGAGGCGTGCAATCTCTGCCCATGCTGCCGGAGCTGAGCCCTAAGATCTCCAATGGCTCAGCGTGTAGGACAGTGTCCTAAATCCTGTAAGACTGTCCTTCTGAAAATTGTTCCACAGTACCTGCAGTTAATGATATCCATTCCAGATAAGTTGCTGGGTTTATAACCTAGTCAGAGTAATTAGAAGGAAAAAAATACAAGTAATGGTTTGATTGTGTTTTTGTTTTGTTTAACTTATTATAACAAGTTAAATTACTAGTGCCCTGTAAATGAGCTCACCTTGTGGATGCCCCACTGATCCGCCTCTTCCTGCTCTGCCACAGGAAATGTCACAACTGTGGTACCCTATAAAAGGAGTGTAGGTGTGGGGTGGTTGGGGATGGGGGTGGGTGGCTGAGCCCTTCCCCTGCCGAAAAGAAGAACCACGGACGAAAGAACAAGGAGGCAAGAGCAGAAACAATCAGTCAACAACAAATGCAGTAACCCTGAAAGCTTATCCTAATGTTAGATAAAACTGTAAAACCTGTAAAGCACCACCTGTAATAATTTCAGAGAAGATATATGCTGTAAGAAACACTTTGCTACAGAGAAAAATAAAGCAATAAAATGTTAGCAACAAACAGTAGCAATCTCTGTAAAAAATAAAAACAACACCACAGTAAATCTGCTTAGCCAAAAGAAGTCTTAATCCTTTTCCTTGCTCTGGTAAGGTTCTCTACTCTGCCTTTCAAGCAGTCTTGGAAGGAAAGAGCTCAGGTGAAGCTAGGTACCTTGGCCAGCAAACCAAGTCTTCTACTCCTCCACCTTCAGTGGAACAAAGGCAGAAGCCAAAGAGGACTGCTCAGCGGCCTGAGCCGCCTCCTCCTCGAAGGCCTTCATCTCGTGTGATGGACCCACAGTCATGGAGACCACCCAACAGGCTTCCTGGGATTTGATCGGCAGATTCTGTTTTCTCCGGGCGGCCCAACTGCAAGCGGGCAAGGCGGTTGTCGAGAACCACATGGTGAAATAGGCGACAAATATTGCAGGTCTGCGTATCATGCTCTATGGCCCAGGCAGTAAACACACATGGCATGTGGGTTGGTGCATGACATCTCTGCCCACAAGGGCACCGGTGAAATCTGGGAGAGGACTTTTCCTCCATCACAGTCGCGACTGAAGATCGTGAAGACAGAACTCTAACGAGTTTAAGTTTTGGAATAAATTCTGAAGATTTGAGCACCAGGGCCTACTCAATGTGGAAGCGGTAAGGAGGGAACCTGCTTCTTCCAGCAGAAAGAAAGATCTGGCATCATGGGCGGAGCAGAGGATATATCAAATGGGTGGGTGGGAGAAGCCAGCTTGAAGTCTTTCAGTAAAATTCTTAAAGGGAAAGAATGCCAACAAGTGTGGATAGAACATATCCATGTCCCTGAAACAGACATTTCCATTTTCCAAAAATCTTTGTCCATTGAATCCCATTATAAACCTGTCTGATAAGCCGTATCTAAGGGTGCCTGCTTCTACCAGACGCCAAAGCCTCTGTGAAGGTGTTTTAGCCTAATTAGCTTTCTACATTACCTGTCTGCCACTTTATCTGGCATTACTCGTGTTAATGAGTTACTAAATGTCAGTAAATCACAAGCTGTGCCTTCCTTATGTACCGTATCTTGACCTCTTGTGACCCTTCTGAATTCCCATCCTTTCTCTGAAAGCCCTGGCTACTGAAGGTGCAGTGATGCACCATTAAAAGAACACTCCCTTCCTCCATGAAATGGTAAGCATTCAGTGCAAGCTGGTGGGTGGGAACTGGAAGTGGAGAAAAGAGATTGCGACTTACTTTGTGGGTGCAGTCAGTGGCAAACTTGTGGGTGGGAGCCAAGTAGAAAAATAGATTGTCTTATTTATGGGTCTCAGAGTGCTGGAGGTGCTGGCTATTTTTAACATTTTTTCTTTCTAGATAGAGCTTACGTTAAATGGAATTGAACAGTGCACAGTGATCACTGCAAGTGGTTGCCACATGTACCGGACAATTTCACATTCGTCCAAACTAGTCCTGTACAAGCGGCATATAGTGTACTTTTCTTCAACTGGTACTTTTTCTCAATTTTCTTGTGCACTCCAGGAACTGAAGTGGGATTCTGAAGTAATTTAAAAGTTGCCCTGCAGTGATGTATAGGCAGAAGTAACTTTTAGAGGGTAGGGAGACCAATCATATCTAAAAGTCTTCCTCCTCCTGGTCAGTGGTTTCACGGATAGTGAGATCCAGAGTGTCCACCATATGCTGAATAAAAGTACAGTCAGAAGTCCACCGAAGGATCAATGAAATGGATCATCTGTTACATAACATCTGTCATTTTGCTTTACCTGCACCCAAAATTATGCACCACTGCTCATGTTATTCAAGTCTCGGATGGCTCTCCCCTCATCATTCAGGAGGTACACCACTTGCTGCCTTATCAACATGATCTCAAACTCGGTACACCAGCCACCTTGGCGGCATGCTCAAACAGGCCACTGTTGTATACACTTGGATCAAAAGACAGGTCTTTCTTGGTGGTACCTAAATGTGCATCAAAATGGAAGAAAGTGCTTTCTCTACATTCGCTCCCAAACTTTGGAACACGCTCCCTATAGAGCTAAGGCTGTCTCCGTCACACATGATCTTTAAGAAGGAACTCCGTAAGTTCCTTATACTCGATAATTAATGCTCATGTGGCTGATTTATCCTCCTCCACGTAACAAAGTGTACTTAACCCGCTTCTACTAGCATGCACTTACTGAACCCTTTTGTCTGTTATGCTCTGGGCCTTCCCGCTCATTGTCTTTAACTTGGGATCTGACTGTATCATTTATTGTGACCCTTCTTAACTGTCTGTATGACTGTACCACAGTGGAACTCAGTTTCTATAATGTATTACCATGGCACTGCTGTGCAATTGTTTAGTGATGCTCCTTAACTTAATTCTTTGTGGTCATGTAGAACATAGAATTTGATGGCAGATAAGGACCGCTTGGCCCACCTAGTCTACCCATTTCCTACCTAACAGATAAGCTGCAGATCCTAGTTAACCAACAGCTTACTTCCTCCTACCCCCACTATGACTGCCTTATGTCTGTCCCATGCATTCTTGAATTCTCCCACTGTTCTTGACTCCACAACCTCCTCAGGAGGCTGTTCCATGTATCCACAACCCTCTCCATGAAAAATACTTCCTCACATTACCTCTGAGCCGTCCCCTCTATCTTCAAATTGAGCCCCTTTGTTCTTGCAATCTCTTTTTCTGAAAGATGCTACCCTCTTGATCTTTGTTGATTCCCTTGAGGTACTTGAAAGTTTCTATCATGTCCCTCTCTCCCTTCTTTCCTCAAGGGTATACATATTTAACTCCTTTAGTCTTTCTTCATATGTCTTCTGGTGCAGACCCTGTACCATTTGGTTGCTCTTCTCTGGACAGCCTCCACTCTGTCTATGTCTTTATGGAGATGGGGTCTCCAGAACTGCACACAGTACTCCAGAAGGGTCTCACCAACTGTCTGTACAGAGGGATAACAACTTCCTGTTTTCTACTATTGATGCCTCTTCCTAAGCATCCCAGTATCCCCCTAGCCTTCCTTACTGCCTTCTCACATTGCTTGCCCACCTTGAGGTCATTTGATATAATTACTGTTGTCAGTATCTCACTCCCCATTGTGTACTCTTCCCTGGGTTTTCTTTCCCATGTGCATTACCTTGCACTTCTTTGCATTGAATCTGAGCTGCCATACATTTGACCATTCCTCCAACCTTGCCAAGTCCTTCTCATCCTTTCCACTCCATCTTGTGTATCAACCCTGTTGCAGATCTTTGTGTCGTCTGCAAAGAGACATACTGTACTTTTCCTTCCAGTTCCTCTGCAATGTCACAAATAAAGACATTAAAAGTACCGGTCCCAGTACTGAACCCTGCTGTACCCCACAAGTAACCCTCCTTTCTTCTGTGTACTCCATTTACTACTACCCTTTGCGTCCTGTTGTCTAGCTATTTTTTATCCAGGCTACCACCTTGGGGCCCACTCCCAGGCTGGCTAACTTGTGTATTGATCTTTTGTGTGGGACTGTATCAAATGCCTTGCTAAAATCTAGGTAGGCCATGTCCACAGCCCCTCCCTGGTCTACTACTTTGGTCACCCAGTCAAAGAAATCTATTAGATTCATCTGACACAACCTTCCCATCGTGAATCCATGCTGCTTGGGTCCTGTGCCCCACTGGCCTCTAGGTACTCAACAATTCTTTCCTTCAGAAGTGATTCCATCATTTTCCCTACCACTGAGGTCAAACTAGCTGGTCTGTAGTTTCCTGCCTCTGTCTTGCTCCCACTTTTGTGAAGAGAAATCAAACAATTCCTCTGTAGCCATATCATGAAATGTATTGTTGCTATGGGACTTTGATCACCATTTTCTGTAATCCTCCCAGGTCATGCCCGGAAATAGGAAATTCTATTGTCTAGCACACCTACATGGTAACCAAAAACTAAATAAATAGAGGACAAATCCTCCTGGCCAATGAAGGACAGCCACACTTTTGGTCAGGGATACCTCTAGTTCTAAAGGTACACCCTTGTCTTCCTCACCCTCATAATAAAGCCCTGGCCAAGCCCAAGGTCAGAGGGTGCTAGGATCAGTAGGAGTATTAAAGAGTCTACCTATAGCCTAGAAATGTCTGATACAACTGCCGAGCCTTAGCCATTTCTTCTTTAGAGGTGTATCTTTTTGTGTCACTGGGGTCTCCCTTTGCTTTTCATACGTACATACAATGTGCCAGCAGAAACAGTCCACCCCATCTATCTAAGTCTGCTCAGTGTGCAGCTAGCACCCCTAGTTTGCAGCTGCCCCAACCCCGTCCCATTTGTCATCCCACTGCCACACTCCCCACCCTCACTCTCCCCTGTTCCATGCCCTTTGAAGCTGTTCACAGATTTACATGATACTACCCATTCTGGTAAGCCATTCCATTTTGCTACCACCCTCTCTGTGAAATAGTGTCTCTCATTTCCTTCCTAAATCTTCCCCTCTATTCTTACTTGCCCCTTGTGACCCTTCCTCCTTAACTTAAAGACCCCATCTGCCCCGTCCTTACTGAGTCCCCTCAAATACTTGAATGTCTTCATCATGTCCCCCCGTCCCTTCTGTCCTCCAGGGTGTACATATTCAGGTCTCAACCTGCTGTCAGTCTGTCCTTTCCATTCCATATATCATCTTTGTTGCCCTCCTCTGCTCCGGTAGCCTGATATAACGCTTTAGGTACAGCCTCAAAACTACACACAATACTCTAAGTGTGGCCTTACCAGTGGGAGGGCCAGTGATATGCTTTTCTTTTTGCAGACACTGAATCAGGAACCTGCTCATTATGGCCTGGTCACTATTATTTTTATCAGCCTGAGAGATCCATAATTTCCAATTTTCTAGCCCTCTTTTTAACTGTTTTACAGCAGAATTCAAGAGCAAAGCTCACAGTTATAGTCTGGACCTAAACAGCTTAGACAAAGATCATGGCCGTCTGCCTTGGCCACTATCTTAGAGCATGCACTTAGTACAATTGTTAAAACCAGTAGGTCCAGTTTTTTCTTGGTCTATCTGACATGTCAATTCATCAGAAGACCTCAATTGTTCCCAAAAGTGAAAAAAAATTTGGTTGGTTCCCAAATGCTATGGAACTGCAAAGGAATGGTTTCCAAAGTGCTTAAAATAAGAAATTTATGCATAAAAATGTGGTGCCGATGAAATACAGGAACTGCTAAGAAAAGAGGTCAAAGGAATAAAAGCATGTTTATTTAGTGAAAACCTCAAAGCGTTTACCTCAGAGAAGAGCAACAACTGCGGTTGGAACTGCTGAGAACGGAATTCACTTTTTTTTCCACTTCCAGTGCTTTTCATTTCAGAGATGTGTTTTCCTGTTCAGAAGCTCACTCCCTTTCTGACAGTACCCTTACCTTTTTGGGGGTGGGGGATGCAGACAGGAAGGGACTTATTCTCCAACCCTGTAGTTGAGTCATCATGGACCCAGTCGGCTCATGATTTTGTGCTGTTTTCCCCGGGCCCAGGACTGTGCAATAGGTGGAGCAGCTGCCTCTGTGGTGGTAGCCCAATGCCCTGGATTTGGCCCTCTCCATTCTTGGTGACATGCCTGTGCTGACAGCCAACGACTGCTGGGTGTCAGCCTACAGCTCACCATGTGATCCCCCTCCCCGAGGAAGGAGGCTGTCTCAGGATGCTCAATCCTTCCTCACCCTGCTGACCCCAGCAACCTAGAGTCCACTCCCAAACTCAGGTCGAAGGTGTAGCAGTACCCTTCCTTAATTCACCCAGGAAAAGGAAAACTGACCATGCACAAATTTAGCTATTAGGAGCCATTATAGATACACTGTGAAGGAGTTGGTTGCTGGAGTTGGGTGCTCCACTCGTTCCAGCTATAACATGAAAAACACTTTAAATGCAAGACAAATGCATTTTTTTACATATTGTGGTATCTGCAGTTGAGTTTTATCATTCAGTTACTACACACAAACTGTCCAAAGATGGTAAGATTGCTCGCTTTAGAGCTGATAATGTCCCTTTAAGTAAATTATGATAATATCTATGTTATTTAAAAGCAGAATCTGATTTATTCCTTGTATTTTTCCAAAATTGCCCTTAACCTCATCAGTTTGAGCAGATTTGTATTTATCCATGAACTTGCATCTTTCCTGATCCTTTTGCATGCTTATTATCCTTCCTAATCTATCATTAAAACATTCACAGCTTCATCAATATCCACTGTCCTGTACACAATCTGACCAATCAATATTTATTAGATCTTTTGCAAGTTATTTTGCAAGACATTTAAAAGTTTTAAATAGCAGCTTACTTGAATTATTACTTTAGATATGTCATTTCCTATTTTTCTTTTTTCTAATGACACGAACAGGACAATGATCAATATGCTATCCTAAGAAACATCTATACTTGTTATTAGTTTGGGCCTATTTGTAAGTATTCAATCACAGACCCACCTTTTGTTTACATTTTTGATCTTGTGACATCATTAATTGTACCAGGTTACATTCAGACAACATACTATGAATCTTGTTTTGTTTCCTAAAACCAACCAATCTAAATTAAAATTTCCCAGTATAATATGCTCCTTGCTTCTAGTGAGCTGCCATCAATCTTTCCAGTATGACTAGATCATCTTCAGCACTATTAGGTGGCAAATACACACAGGAAACACAAGAGTGAAGCTCCCAATAATCCCAAGCGTCCCTTTCAGGGTTAGGAAATGTACTATTAAAATTCCCTGCTTCAATTAACTCACAACTACAACAATCTTTACATAAATTACAGCACCATCATCTTTCCCTCAACTCTATCAGATCTACAAATGTTGTACCCATCCAGCCTTACATGTTCATTTAAAATGTTTGGGCTTCATCAAAAGGTGCAAAATGCTCCTAACATTTAAGTGGCAAAGTTTCAGGCCCTTCAATTCTGAACTCTAGACAATAGGTCAGGATTTATTTCCATAGTGCCCCGCCCCCAAACATTAACAGCTGGAGAAATTTTCTCAAATCCTTTTTATATATAAAGTAGTATATGTTTTGCTACCTTTGCTCCTTCATGAGATATGAAACTACAGCTAATTAATCTGGTTAAATCCTTTTAACACTTGAAACAGCAACTTTAATTTCATAATGTTCTCTACTTAATAATACGCACATATCACCTCCCAGAATTTGTGAAGTCCCTTCAAACACTGACTGCTCCCTATTTAAAGGGACACTGTCAACCTTTTTGCATCATATTATTTTAGGTAAAACAACATTTTATGATTGCTTACTTTCTCCAAATTTAATTGCTTATGTTGGTTGTTTTGTCTGCTTCCTTGTTTATTAAAACTGATATGCATGGTAATATATAGCTGTTTACAGTCCTGTTTTGCTTCAAATCATCAAATTACCCTTATTGCATACTTCCTTAACATTAGAACACCCTTAAACAGTGCAGCCACTCATGATACAATAGTCTCCTCTCCTGTACTCCCACTGCCTACTAAGTAGCTAAATTGTGTTGGGGGTGTTCCTGAGTCTAAGAAAGATGCAGTGAGAGTTGGTCAAGAAATGCAAACAAACGTTTTGGTGTGGTAACCCCAGTATGGTAAGAGCATAGTTTTTCACTTTTAAAAAGGAAAAAAAGGGATCTGGACTCAAACTACAAGCTGCATAAACAGTCTCTATAGAATGTGAACAATCATAAAATGTTTTTTTTAACTAGGGACACTTTGAAGCTTAAGGGGCTGACAGTGTCCCTTTAGTCAGAACCTTTAACAGACAATTTAGTATTGTTAAACTATATATATAAGTCGTACCACTGTAATTCTTGATCTTCTTGAGCGAAGTGTTTACCATGCATTCACTGGCGGGACTATGCCGGAGGCGGTAGGACCCAGCGAGAACAAAAATCTTCAGGAGGGCTGGCGTCAAGGTAGGGCCGCAAGGAGCGGCACCATGAGCCTGGTTCACGCCATATAGACTACCTTGGCATAGACCCTCCAACCGCCTCAGTACCTTTTTTCTGAGGAGGCATGTAAACAACCTAGTGAAACTAACCCATATCGGACATAAGATAGTTCGAATGACCCATGTAAGAAGGGTCAATGCAAGAGTATTCACAGCCCAGCCATCAAGGAGTGAAGACTATGAAAGATAAGTGAGCTGAGGTGGTGTGTGGGTGTGTGAATGAGTGGTGAAGACTTTGTTCAAGAAGATCAAGAATTATGGTAGGTATGTAATTTACATATCTTCCTGGACAGAAAGTCTCCACCACTTATTCACACTGATGGGTGAGTACTGAAACAAATAATCCCCAACTGGTGGCAGGAGAGAGAGAGCTCACTTAGGACAGAAGTCCATTAATGATTGCCCTGCCAAAGGACTGATGCTGCCTGGCATGGACATACAAAGCATAGTGCTTTATGAATGTGTGCATGGAGCTCCAGGTGGCTGCATTGCAAATGTCTGCAATGGGAACATTACAGTTTCTGCCAGACAGGCTCGACTGCTCTGGTAGAATGACGCATACTTTGCCTTCTAGCTTGACCTGCGCCATGGAGTAGCAGTGACAGAAGCATGCTACTGGCCATGCTGAAATACACCGGATGCCACAGGCTGGCCCAACCAGGCAGCGTAAAGGAGACAAACAGTTGTTTAGAAGTGCGGTTTCCTTAGTCTTGTCTAAGTAAAACCGCAAGGCTCTTTTCACATCCAGGAATGTAGGGTATGCTCTCCCTCATTCTGGAAGTTACATAGTAGGTAGGAAGGACCAATGGCTGATTCAGATGGAATTCTGAAACTACCTTGGGAAGAAACTTGGGGTGGATCCTGAGAACCACCTTGTCTTTGTGAAATACCATATACGGAGGATCTGTGACCAAAGCGTACATTTCCGACACTCTATGGCGGAAGTGATGGCCACAAGGAAGGCTGTTTTCCAAGTCAGGAATTTTAGGCCACACATAACTAGGGGCTCAAAGGTTTATGGGTAAGCATGTCTAGCACAAGGTTAATGTCCCAGGCTGCTATTGGTAATCTGACTGGTGGCATGGTATGCAGAATGCCCTAAGAAACCTCTTGACCACAGGAAGTTGAGCCAGAGACGTGGAGTGTACGGGCTCATATGCGCTGAGATTGTGCAAAGGTGAACCTTAACGGTGGAGTACTGCAGGCCTGTGTTTGAGAGGTCTAGAAGATACTCAGTACTTTGTTTGGTGGGCAGGAAAAGGGGTTCAGGAGGATTTTGCACACCAGATGGAGAATCGCTTCCACTTAGCAGTGTAGGTTTTCTGGTAGCTGGTTTGCGTGCTGCTAATAGGATATCAGGGACCCTGCAGGAAGCGTTAAACCTGTTACCTCTGTCTCCTCAGGAGCCAGGTATGGAGGTAAAGAGACTTCAAACTGGGATGAACTACAGGGCCCTGGGTCAGAAGGTTCATCTGAAGTGGAAGCGGTTTCGGGAAGTTTCTGATAATCTGTTAATTAAAGGAAACCAGATCTGTGAAGGCCAGAATGGGGCAGTGAGAATCATTCTGCTCCCTGTGCCTCCAGTTTGAGCAGCACCTTCTGAACTAGGGAAGAGGAGGAAATGTGACAGAAAGCATTTTGTCCGCCGCAGTCTGAATGCATCCTGACAAAATGCCAGGTCCTGGATTTCTGGAGCAAAGAGAGACAGATTTGCGCTGGGTGGGGACTAAAAAGGTCCAAGTCTGGAGTTCCTCACTCTTGAAGTGACTGCATGATGATTGCATCGAGACACCACTCGTGAGGATCTGTCTCTGTTCTGCTGAGACAGTCGCCAGATCGTTCTGGACTCCTGGCAGGTAGACTGCCTGGTTCAGGGCTTTGTGCTGAGGCACCACTCCCACACTCTCGCCAGCTTCCCTGCGCAAGGGTAAGAGTGTGCTCCACCCTGCTTGTTGATGTAGTACATCACTGCTTTGTTGTCCATCCAGAGGAGAATGGTCTTGTGGCAGAGTATGACTGCCAAGGTCCGAACAGTGTAAGAGTGCTCTCATTTCCAGAACATTTATGTGAAGTTGAGATTTGTCCTGACTCCAACGGCCCTGGATGTGGAGATCCTGGCAGTGAGCTCCCCATTCCAGTAGGGATGCATCTGTGGTGATGGAGATCTGGGGATCTAGAGGGCAAAGGGATATCCTTCTCGAAGGTTGTCATCCTGAGACTACCAGGTGAGCAACCGTTTCAAGCGGTTCCATCGCCTTGATGCAAAGGACTGTGGGTTTGTGGTTGGAGCCACTGGGTGCTGAGTATCCACTGAGTAATTCTTATGTGACGCCAGAGGCAAAGTAAACACTGAGGCTGACATGAGACCCAGCATCCGCTGCATTGAGAGACTCGGACCGAGCTGTGTTCTCTGATGGAGTGGGCCATCTGCAGGATGTCGTTCCTTCTGTCCTCCGGGAGAAAGACTCTCGCGTTTGGGTATCCAGAAGGGCTCCTATGAAGAGTAGATTCTGGGAGGCTGTAGCTGTGACTTTCCCAAGTTTAGCAGGACTCCCATGGACATGAGGAATTTTGAAGCCATAGTTATGGCTTCCTGAGTCTGTTGTCTGGAGGAGCTCACAAGAAGCCAATCGCCAGATACAGGAATACCTGAACCGAGTTTCCTTAGACGACCAAGTAGAACTACAAAGCACTTTGTAAAACTCAAGGCACTGAGGATAGCCCAAAGGGCAGGAGTCTGAATTGGCAGTGCCAACCCGAAACCATGAATCTGAGGTATTTGTGGTGGTTTGGGTGTATGAGAATGTGTTGATTAGCTAGCCTCCCTGGACATGCAGGACGCCTATCGTGTTGAAGAATCAGAGGTAAAAGGGTACAGAGTGATATCCTCTTGAACTTTTCCTTGAAAGGAACTTGTTTAACTTTTGAGGTCAAGAATAGGGTGCATACCGCCCGCTTTCTTTGGAAGTAAAAGTAATGGGAGTAGAAAATGAAAATTACCTACCGTAATTCTTGATCTTTCTGTGTATCTTCACCATTCCTACTACTGGGTAATAGCTCTGGAGCTAGGACACTCTGGGAGGTCTTTTCCTATGGAGGAGTCGGCGCAGGGGTGGCACTGCCCTCGAGACTGACATTCTACATGGCACTTCGCAGGTTGGCCATTAACTGCTGTTGACTCACCCTTGCCCCAGTTCTGAGACACCGGAGAGAGAGGAAGAAAGGGATGGAGAGGTGGGGCAGGGGAGCCCAAGGGATAGACATAGGAAAGGATACAACTAAAAGAAAGAATAAACGACAAATGACAGAAAATAAGAGAGGATAGCCTCAAGAGATTGGGAAGAAAGGGACCCAATCTCTGGAAAAGAAGTAGGAATGAGAAAGGGAGGGTAGAAGAGGGAAAAGAAATGGGGAAGGTAAGGACCCCGCCCTGACTGATGGGACCTGGACTTTGAAGAGAGAAGATTTGAAACACTTCAGACTGCAACAAGGCAGAAGCCTGGACAGCGTAAGAGCTGCAGATAGCCCCACAGGAGCAACATTTTTAGAGAACGATAGGTTGACAGGGAGACAAGGAAGGGTCCCTCCCTCCCACCAAACTAAGAAGGAAACTCCAAAAGGGGAAAAATCTCCTAAACTGAGGAAGGGAGGGTAGTTCCAAGGGACACTTAAAATAGAATTAAGGGTTGGGAGGGTCCCCAGGAACCTCTCACTCCCTCCTCTCCCACCACAGACTTCAAGGGGTGGGGACAGAACCAAGGGCAAGGAAAGGAGAGAAGAGAAGAGGAGATCCCCACTGAGACCCCCCAGGAAAGAAGCTTCCCTGCATGTCTCCAAGAGTCCCTCCTCCTGAATACCAGAGAAAGGAGGGAGAGGATGGAGTTGTATACAGCAGAGAGACACATACAGGGGGAGGGGACTGCCCAGGAGACTGAGGCCCAAAGGGAAGGTGGATGGATTTACATGATGAATGGTGAAGATACACAGAAAGATCAAGAATTATGGTAAGTATGTAATTTTCATATCTTATCTGTGTCAGTCGTCACCATTCATCATTATTGGTGAGTACTGAGCCACCCAAGGGGCCTAAGGGATGAAGTCCCTTAGCCTCCAGTGTGGGAGACACCAGGGGAGAACCCTTACAGGCCTGTAGAAGCCTGAGACTGGTCTGGGTGAGATGGGAACTCCCAGTGGGAGAGGGAAGGTGCCCCGAAGCTGCCGCCTCATCCTACAGGAGAATAAAATGGAAATTACGTACCTACCATAATTCTTGATCTTCTTGGATGAGTCTCCACCACTCCTTCACACTAATGGGATCTGCACAAGAGGCACTAGGACCCAGCGGGAGCAAACTTTTGCTAGAGGGTCGGGCCTAGAGATGGAGCCGCTGAGAGGCTGCACCATGAGCCCCAGCTCATGTGGTAATGACTGTCTCAGCCGACCCTCCAACCACCTCAGTACCTTTTCTTCCAAGGAGGTGCAGCATAACTATCCTAGAAGGATAGCCTAACCAAAAAAATGGATACAAATAGTCTGGATGACCCGTATAAGAAGGGTCAAAAGAAGTCTTCACAGCCTAAAGACTGAGGGAGTAAAGACCAGCAACAGAGGTGAGCTCGGAGGATGGAGGGTGGGCATATGAATGAGTGGTGGAGACTTGTCCAAGAAGATCAAGAATTACAGTAGGCACGGAAATTTCCACATCTTGCTGGACAAGTCTCCACCACTCATCTTACAATAATGGAGAGTACTAAGCTAATAATCCCCAGAGGGTGGCAGAAGAGACCAAGAGCTCACAGTTTTAGGACAGGAGTCCATTAAGGATGGTTCTGCCAAAGAAAGATGTTGTCTGGCATGGACATCCAGAGCATAGTTTTGATGAAAGTATGTACTGAGCTCAGGTAGCTACGTACAAATATCTGCAATGGGCACATTGCAGATTTCCACTAGGGATGCCGTGACCGCCTAGTAGAGTGAGCGTACACCCTGCCCTCCAGCTTAACCTGCACCATGGAATAACAGTGGAGAAGGCATGCCACCAGCCATGCTGAAATACATCTGATAGTGACAGGTTGACCCAGCTGGGTCTCGCTGAAGGAAACAAACAGTTGTTGAGCTTTGCAAAAGCCTTTTGTTCTATCTAGATAGAAACGCAAAGCTCTTTTGACATCCAAGGAATGACGAGAACGCTCTCTTCATTTTGGAAGTTTGCAAAGTAAGTAGGAAGGACCAAAGGTTGGTTTAGATGGAATTCTGAAACATCCTTAGGAGAAACTTAGGATGGGTTCTAAGGACTACTTTGTCTTTAGAAACACAGTATATGGAGGGTCTGTGACCAAGGCATGTATCTCAGAGATCCTGAGGGCTGAGGTAATGGCCACTAGGAAGGCCATTTTCCAAGTGAGAAATTTTAGCTCACAGGTAGCTAGAGGCTAGAAAGGTTTGAGTGAGCATGTCTAGCACAAGATTAATGTCCCAGGCTGTGACTGGACATCTTATAGGAGGTCTGGTATGCAGCATTCCTTAAGAAACCTCTTAACCACAGGTAACTGGGCCAGTGACAAGGAAAGTACTGGCTCATGATAGGCTGAAATGGCACAAAGGTGAACCTTAACTGTAGAGTATTGCAGACCTGAATTTGAGAGGTCTAAGAAGTAGTCTAAAACTTTATCTGGTGGGCAGGAAAATAATTCAAAGAGGATTTTGCACACCAGAGCTGAAAAATGCTTCCATTTGGCTGTGTAAGTTTTCCTAGTGTCTGCCTTGCACGCAGCCAGAAGAATATCTGAAACCCCAAGTAGAGACATTGAACCTGTTCGCTTCTATCTCTTCAGAAGCCAAGTGTGAAGGTGAAATGACCAGGTTGGATGGACCACAGGTCTCTGAGTCAGAAGGTTCATCTGAAGGGAAGTGGTTTGGAGGAGCTTCCGACATACTGTTGAGTAGTGGAAATCACATCTGTCAAGGCCAGAAGGGAGCAATGAGGATATTTTGTCCCCTGGAACTTGAACTTGAGAAGTACCTCTGAATTAGAGGAAGAGGTGGAAAGGCGATATAAAGCATTTTGTCCACTGCAGCCTGAATGCATCCTGACAGAAAATGCCAGGCCCTGGATTTCTGGAGCAGAAGAGAGGCAGTTTTGTATGGAGTGGGGATGCAAAAGGTCCAGGTCTGGAGTTCCCCATTCCTGAATATTGACTGAACTATGGCTGAGTCGAGACTATTTGTGAGTATCTGTCTGTGTTCTGCTGAGATGGTCTGCCAGTTCGTTCTGCACCCTGGCAGGTAGACTGCCTGAATTAGAGCCTTGTGCTCCAAGCACCATTCCACACTCTCATCGCTTCTCTGCATAAGGGGTAAGAGGAACACTAATCTGCTTGTTGATGTAATACATCACTGCTTTGTTGTCTGTTTGAAGGAGAATGTTCTTGTGACAGTGAATGTCCTTCAAAGCTCGGCTGCATAAAGGATGGCTCTCATCTCTGAGACATTTATGTGAAGCTGGCACTTGTCCTGAGTCCACGTACCTTGAGTGTGGAGAGTCTAACAGTGAGCTCCCACCCCATCAGGGATGCGTCTGCGGTAATGGAAATCTGATGATCCAGAGGAGCAAAGGGATACTCTTCTAGAAGATTGTCCTCTTGCAACCAGCAGGTGAGTGATCTCTTCAGAGGTTCTGTCACCTTATTGAGAAAGGACTGAGGGTGAGTGGTCAGGGACCACTGAGTGCTGAGTATCCACCAGAGGTTCTCATGTGGAGACGTGCTAGGGGTACAGTGAACACCGAGGATGCCATGAGACCCAGCATGCGTTGCATCGAGAGAGCTGAAACAGAGCTGCTTTCTCAGATGTATTGGGCCATCTGAAGGATATCGCTCCTGTCCTCTGGAAGAAATGCTTTCGCACAAGAGGTGTCCAGGAGCATTCCTATGAAAAGAAGCCTCTGGGAGGGCTGCGGCTGTGATTTTTGAGGTTTTAGCAGGACTCCCATGGACGTGAGAAAGTGTGAAGCCATGGCCAAGGTGTCTAGAGTTCCCTGTCTGGAAGGGCTTGCTAGAAGCCAATCATCCAGATAGGGAAACACTTGTATTCAGATTTCTGTGAGATGCACTGTGAGACTTGCACAATACTTTGTAAAACTCGTGGCACCGAGGATAGCCCAAAGGGCAGGACTCTGAACTGATAATGCTGTCCCAAAGCCATGAACCTTAGGTATTTGTGATGTTTTGGGTGAATAGGAATGTGCTGGTAAGCATCCTGCATGTCCAGGAGGCTAACCAGTCGTGTTGATGAAGCAAAGGTAACAGGGTTCCTAGAAATATCATTTTGAATTTCTCTTTGGGAAGGAATTTGTTTAGTTTTCTGAGGTACAAAATGGGGCACATACCCCGGTTTTCTTTGGAACCAGAAAGTAATGGAGTAGAACCCTGTGTTCCATTGATCCAGCGGAACTACTTCCACTGCCCTGTTGTTCAGAAGGTCCTGTATCTCAGAGGCGGGAAGATCTGATGAAAGAGCTGACAGCCTGGGCTGCCATCTTGGGGACGATCCGGAGGGGTCTCCAAAAGATTGAGTGAATACCCTTCACAGATTATCCAGAGGACCCATTTGTCCAAGGTTATGGACTTACACTGATTGTAGAAGTGAGTCAGATGACCTCCCACCACTGGAGAAAGAATCCACCTCAGGCAGCTGAGGTGGACTTGGGCCAAGAACTCAGAAGGTGGCACTGGGCGCTTTGGGTCCCTGTGCCTTCTGTCGCATTTTCTTTTGAGGCTGGGGGCTTGGTTTTATTAAAACTTCCCATGCCTTTGCCTCAAAAGGACTGGACCGTTATGAAACTGGCATTTATTAACACCCCCGAGAAGGGACAGGAGGAGGTCGAGCCAATTTAATGGCTGACCTAGTCTTTGTGTAGCCTCTAGAGCCTGTTCCACTTGAGGGTCAAGAGATACACACCAGTCGAAAGGCAACGCCATTACCTGTTGTTATGCATTGTTCAAACCTGAAGTGCGAGCCAGGAATGACGATGGGTACAAATGCCCACTGTCAGCAGCTCAGAAGCAGCACGAAGCGTCCATAGCTGCTTAACCTGCTGGTTGTTGGACTCGATACCCCTCTGGTTATGGTTTGAAGAAGCTCTGAATTTGTGTCCGACTCGTAGAGCTTCAACCATTTGTTTGAGTGAATTCCAAAGTATATACTCATATTGAGAGAAATAGCCTTGATAGCTGGCAATACGCATACCTAGGGTGGAAGCAGCAAAGACTCTCTTACCTAAAGTCTCTATCTTATGAGATTCTTTGTTAATAGGTCGAGCTGTAGTAGTCTGGGGAAGGACGACCTTATCATTCTCTGCCAAGACTACAATAGGATCCGCAAAGGCTTGGGATGCCAAAATGGGTTGATCCTTAGGGGCAGAGTATTTCCTATCTATGGACTTAGCCACCGAAGGGATGACAGCAGGATTATTCCATACCATTTGAGACAGCATCTCAAAGGAGGGCTGTACCAGAGGGGTCAAGTCCATAGGGATCTCCGAACATGAAGTTATTGGAGTCTTAACAGTTTCCCAGGGTCGTTTGAGAGAAAGGGTGGAAATCAAGTTTTCAGCAGAGACTTAAAAGACAGCTCCTCGACCACAGGCTCTGCAGCAGGAATAGATCCTGTTCCTTCCACATCATCACCCAGCCCAAGGTCTGGGTCAGGCTCAATGTCATCTCCTGACAGTCCAGGAGGGACTGTATGGACAGGAAAGGAGGAAAATCAGAAGGAAATGAGGAAGGAAAAGGGTTGAAGGAGGAGTCTTGAAGGCTGGATGATGTTCCAACAGGCCTCGGTGCCAAAGAAATGTATGGCGCCAAAGAACGCATGGCATCGATGAAGCACACGGTGCCGACAAGGGTGCAAGGCACTGAGGACAGTGCCGATGAAGTGCATGGCGCAGAGAAACTCAACGGCCCAGATGACGACGCCGACAGATGCACCGTGCCAAGATAGCACCGAGGGCGCCGAAAACATCCCAAGACTCCAAAAACAGGATTTGAGGAGAAAGAAGGATGAAGACCAGGAGATAGATGCAGAGGCATCGGTGTGGCCCCAGCACTGCAGCCATGTGAGGAGGGAACACCTAAGCGTGAAGTTGGCGGCACCAGGCGGTGCCACGTGACTAGGGGAGGCCAACCGCTTGCTTGATCTCCCCAAAACCGAAGGCTCCTAGTGACCGGGCCCGGCAGCTGGACCAACCTCCGAGCCCATTGCTCCATAAGAGCAGCCCACTGATGAAACTGCTCATCTGAAGACCTACCAGAGGGCGGGTAGGGTTCCAATGTCAAGATGTCAGCTACCAGAAACAGAAGCTGATGACTCTGAAGGAGGAGACCGCAACCAGCCCCAAAACTGACTGTCTATGCGCAGACATATCAGAGAGCAACCTCGAGTGATGCCTTCTCTTTTTGACCTGTGGGCTGAAGAAAAGCTCAGGCCGAATGTGCAGAGAATGCACCATTTACTTTTATGCTTTCAGGGGACCGCCACCCCTCGGGCATTGACTGTCTGTTGTCAGACTCCACCTCTGGAGAAGGCGGCGACGGACCCAGCCCAGCTGACTAAACAGCTACCGCCACCTGACCCGCCTCATGGTCGACTCCATCAATGTAGGCTGAGACTTTTCTAAATAAGAATAAGTAAACTAAGCGATATTTTATTTGAGATATTACTACAAAACAATAAAACTGAAAACTATGCTGCTAGTTTGAAGTTTGACTGCCAGAGGCTAGCGACGTTGTCACTGAAGTGCACTCAACGGCGGAAAAAGGAACTGGAGGCAATTGGAGGGTCAATGCCGAGACAGTCATTACCGCATGAGCGGAGGCTCATGGTATCGCCTCGCGACCATCTCTGGCGCCCGACCCTCTAGCAAAAAGTTTGCTCCACTGGGTCCTAGTGCCTCTGGCACAGATCCCATTAGTGTGAATGAGTGGTGGAGACTTATGTCCAGGAAGACTGGGTTCTCCGAAGGTGGAGAAAATCACCCTATGCTGGGCCATGGGTGACAACCGGAATAGGTTAAGCCATGCCGTCCGCCTAGTGCAGATTGCTGTCACTACAATCCTGAGGTTACCCTCAATGGTGTCGTAAGACACCATTGCCTGGTGCCTTGCAAGCTCCAGGCCTTGAGCAGAGAGGGTGATAGCTTGCCTGGTTTCCTCGAAATCAGGCATGGAGGCTAGAAGTTGCCTAGCCTGGACCACAACAACCTGTTGTAGGTAGCATAGTGGGCCTGATGAGAAGCTATGCAAAGGAGAATCCATGCCAAGTAGAACTTCCTTCTCAAGAAATCAAAATCAGAGTCTGGGGGTCAGTCACTGTGAAGGGTTTGAAGCCCAGAGGGGGTATCCAGGCACGTCAGGCCCAAAAGGGGTGAGACATAGTTCCTGGAGACCCTGGGGAGCACAATAACTCTGGCAGACATCCCTTGGGGCTGGAACAGTGGAAAAGGATGCTGCCAGAGCTGGAGTGACACATCCTGAAAGGGGACAGGCCAGGCAGGAACCGCAGTTGGCTACACTGTATTCACTCTAAAAGGCGATGTCATCCGGTCAGGATTGCTTTCAGAGGATGAGGAGAAGTGGAGCTCATCAAACATCCTCGAGAGGAAGCGCTGATATGAGGTCAGATCAGCTGCTGGGGAAAGATGACAGAAAGTTCCTCTCTGAGAAGGGAGATGAGGAAGCTGACAAGTCCAGAAATTTAGGGTCAGGCTGCATGGGAGTGGGTGGAACACCTGCTCGTCCATGGTAGTAAGGTAGGAAGAGAAATTTTCAGCTAAAGCCCTGACCAGCTTCCAAGTCAGGGGCCCCTAGGACTGTGAATACCTGGGAGGAGAAGGAGGAGGAGGAAGAGTACATAGAGGCACGGGGCCAGGCACCTAACAGAAGGAGCATGACCTCTGACCGGGCAAGGGGACTAAGCAAATGCTCCCACAGGGAGGGAGACCCATTGGTCGCAGCAGACAAAAGCCGTTCAACTGGGTTGGAATGGCTAGAACTGTGCCCATGGGAAGAAATACCCTGTGAGGTGACTGGAACCGTGTGAGCCTAGAAAGACAGCCCCTAACCTCCAAAGTAGAGGTCCCTCTCGAGGAGTGTTCAGGGGAAGGGCAAGGCCCGCACATGCCTCCTAGAACCCGGCAGGTCCTAGGGCGGGCCGCTGCAACAGACCCCATTCCTCAACCCCTCTGACTTGGAAAGGGCCCTCTCCTTGCTACCACCAGTATAGGTAATTGGCAAACCTTAGCTGACCGCAGAGAGTCTACCCAGGGTGCAGTATCCTCCCTGGGTTGTCTCAAACTTGGACTGTCTAGGCACACCAAAGAGGGGTGCCCCAACTGAAGAGACAGACATACCTGTGGCTCCAGGCTGCACAGCAGTGGCCACCTGGACCACTACTGGCTGGTCAGTACCACTGACCCCAGAGCCAACAGGATCCATCCAACCCACAGAGGGAGGCTGAGTGGCAGCCAAGGTGCTGGACACTGAGGGACTGGAGGATTCTGAAGAATCCAGAAGCCAGCCCAGATCAGACTCGAATCCACTTCCGAGGAAGTGGATGAAGGGTCTCGATGCCAGACAACTCCCCAATCCCTTCCAGTTCTGGGGCCAAGAGCCAAGCTGCCCTTAGCCCCAGCACTGTGGGTGGCACCAGATCCAGGCCCGCCACCACGCCCAGTGCCAACCTCCCCACTGGCACCGTGAATAGCACCAAAGCCAAAGACAGCACCTATCGCGCCGCCACACTCCTCCCCAGTATCGTGAATGGCACCGAGTTGAAGGTGGCACTGGCCCCCGCGAACGCCACCGAGGGCAGAAAAAGGCGCCAACCCCGCCTTCGCGATGTAGGTGGTGCCAAACCAGAAACTATCCCAAAACTTGGCTCTACACCTCCCACGGTGACACTCTCCTCCCGTCACTTCAAAAGGTGCCAGAGGAAGAAATAGTGCCAAGGGATGGCCTGGCATCATCTGCGGTGCCGCCGGGCCTCCGGTGCTGCAAGTGACACCGAGTCAAGGGTGCAATTGGACAGGTGGTGTTGAGGAGGGTGTCAGCCCGAAGTCTGGGCCCCAGAACTGACATTGAGGGAGCCTTCGCCTGAAGAAGTGATTGCCAATGCGGTACCTCCTGCCCAGCCCCGAGAGTGTCAGACTGGGCCCTCCTGCACCACGGAAGGAGCCCCCACCGAAGCAAGGCTGAAACTGGTGGAGACCCTCTTCCCGGCAGTATAGGACCAGGATGGGACCTGGAGGAAGGGTCGAGAGTCCACACCTTGGCCCGTCAACTGCAAACCTGCCCCTGAAAGTCAGCGCACATGGCCAACTTTAAACGCGCGCAACTCAAGAACCCGGTGGTCCACAGAGAAGCAGGCATTGCAGTTGTCCATATCATGGCTGGGCCAAGGCAGAAAAGACAGCGGTCATGCTGGTCCGAGATGGAGTACAGGCGGCCTCAGGGACACAGACACATAGGTGGCCACCCCGCCTATGACGATTTCTTGTCCCCTGGATGAGGCATGACCGAACAATAAATTAGCACTAAAACAGTACTGACGTCGCTTTAAGAAAGGAATGGTCTTACTCGAGTCATAGAAGCGCCGTCAAGCAGTTGGTGAAACAGAACCAAGACACAATGAAACTAGGCCACAGAGTTGCTAGTAGTCTCCTCATGAGGTCCTCACCAATGGTGGGAGAAGAAGAACTGGGGCGAGGTGGAGTTGACAGCAGTTAACAGCCAACCCACTTCCAGCACCATAGAACGTCAGCTTTGTGGGCGGTGCTGCCTCTGCCCATAGATAAAAAAAAAGTTCTCTGCTGGGTCCTAGCTCCGGAGCTATTACCCAATAGTGATGAATGGTGAAGACTGACACAGATAAGATCCTGTGTTCCGCTGCTCCAGCGGACTATCTCTACTGCCGTTGTTTCAGAAGGCCTTGGATCTCGGAAGCAAGAAGGTCTGACTGAGAGACATACAGCTTGGGATGTCATTTGGGTGGATGATCTGGAGGTTTCTGACAAATTTAAGGAGTACCTTCGCAGATTATTCTGAGCACCCATTTGTCTGATGTGACGATTTCCACTGGTCATAAAATGGAGTCAGACATCCTCCTATTGCAGAGAAGAGTCCCCACTGGACAGCTGAGGTGGGACCTGGGCCAGAATCTCAGAGGGTGGCACTGGGCACTGTGGGCCCTGTGTCCTGCTGTTTTTTCTTTTGCAGCTGAGAGGTTTGGTTCTTGTTAAAGCCTCCTCTGCCTTTACCATGAAAGCACAGACGGTTATGAAGCTAATGCCTGTTCTCGTCCCTTTGAGGGTCTGCGAAGGGGGT
The DNA here is from genome assembly GCA_016271365.2 of Neoceratodus forsteri. NCBI lineage: Eukaryota > Metazoa > Chordata > Ceratodontiformes > Ceratodontidae > Neoceratodus > Neoceratodus forsteri. The sequence continues at coordinate 477,119,282 of CM028135.1, forward strand.
CTAGTTGTTTTGATGGCGTCTCTAGTTTTCTGAGTGGCCTCTGGTACCTGCTCAACCTGAGGACCAGATATGTACCGTCAAAAGCAAGGTTATAACTCTTTGCTGGGCATCATTTGTTAAGCCCGAGGTGCAAACCAAGAGTGGCGACGGGTGCAATACCAGTTGCCGCTGCTCTGGAGGCAGTGTCAAGGCATCCATGGCAGCTTTAAGCTGTTGATTATTGGATTCAATACCTCTAGTAATGGTTTGAAGGAGCTTTGAGTTAACATCCAAATCAGGAAAAGCATCTGTCGTAGCCTTAAGTGAGTGCCAGAGTGTATACTCATTCTGAGAGAAGTAGCCCTGGTAGCTAGCAATGTGCATGCATAAGCTAGAAGCAGCAAAGACTCACTTATGTAAGGTGTCAATCTTGCTACTGACAGAGGAGAAGCAAAGAAATTCAGCAGGAGATAAAGGCACCAGTGTGGACCCCTGCACCGCAGGCATGTGAGGGGACAGACACCAGGATGTGGAGTCGACGCCACCTGAGAGGGTGAAGTGCGATTAGAAGCCCCAACCGCCCCACCTGCAGGTCCGAAACAGACAGGCCCAAAGGCCCGGAATGGACTAGCTGGCTTAGGCAGCCAGACAACCGCCATACCCACTGCTCCATAAGAGCTGCCCAATGGTGAAACTGCTCACCGAGGACCCTCCAATGGGCGTGGGGGACTCGGAGTTGAGGATGTCGGCACCAGGGACAGAAACCGGAGAGGACTATGGAAGAAGAAGAGACTGCTCCTGCCCCCTGCAAACCGATGATTGACACACAAACATACCAATAGGCGACCTCGAGCAGTGCCATTTCTTTTTCAACCAGGAGGCTGAAGAAGAGCTTGAGGTCATCGTGTGCCTAGAATGAGACAGCTTTTTTGTGCTTTTGGGAAGACCACCCATCCACCTCCGAACACTGGACTGCCTGTAGTTGGACCCCCTCTGTAGAGGGTGGCAGACCAGACCCAGCCCATCTGACTGAACAGCTTTATGAAGTCTCCCACGGCCACCTGCACCACTCATGGTTGACTCGTTGATGGAGGGCTGAAGACTTCTGATGAAAATTTTACTTTAAATTAATTCTTTTACTTTATTTTCCTAGAAAACAATAAAACTAAGATAAATGAAACTGAAGACTATAGCTGCTGTCATATAGATGTGAAGTTTTGACTCCTGAGGGTGAGTGACGTTGTCACTGAAGTGCACTCGATGGCAGGAAGAAAAAAGAACTGAGGCGGTTGGAGGGTCAATGCTGAGGTAGTCTATGCAGCACAAGCCAGGCTTGCAGTGCCACTCCTTGTGGCCCTACCTTGACACACTGGCTTTCCTGAAGATTTTGGCTCCTGTTGGTCCTAGGGCCTCCGGCATAGTCCCATCAGTGTGAATGAGTGGTGAAGACTGTATGTCCAGGAAGATAAAACAGTAAAAAGTAACTGCCTCAATTTTCAGATTTACCTTTATGTCCATATTGAAGCCTCAACGTGAATAATAAAACTATGACTATAAACTAAATTTTCCTAAAGCAAAAAGAAAACACTAAAACAACTTCCCAAACAAGTAAAACATTTTTATCTAGCCTCCCATTGAGGACTTTCACCATTCCTATGAGAGCTGCTCACATGTGTGCTGCAAGGCGGCCTGGCTTTTAACTGCTGCTGTCCCATCCCTGATGATGTACTCAGCTGCTTGGTTCACTGCAGAATCCCTCAGCCAGCAGATAACTACAAGTGCTGTTTAACACAAAAGTTCACTGCAAGTCACTGTAGGATTCTCAACTGATGGTCTGCAGGATGCTGCCTTGAGTTAAGGAAATGGCCGCACCAGGTGGACTTCATACTAAGGTTCATACTAAGGTTAGGCTTAAGAGCAAGAAGGAAGAAGCCCATGAAGCTCTTATACTAATCCAGTACATAATAGGAGAGGTCATACCCATTACATATAAGACTGTCCAATCTATTTTTAAAAATACTTTTAGTTTCACTGATAACATTTAGTGGTAGCCTGTTCCAAGGGCCAACAACTCTGACAGTAAAAAATATTTACAGCTAGACTTAACAAAAGGTTTTCTTACCAATAGTAAGGAATGGCCCCTGATGTTATGGCTACTAGTTTTTAAATTCTAGACCCAGTTCACACAATAAATAAGGGTCTAGAATAATATCACACAATAACATAAGATCACCACATAAGTCAACGTGTAGATAAGGGCATAAGTTTTAAAATGTCTAATCTGTTCTCATAAGGAACTGCGAATAGCCCAGAAACTTTTTGTATATTTTCTTTGAACTCTTTCCAGTAACAGGCATTCAGATTTTTATAAGGATTCCAAAGCTGTGAGGCATATTCTAAATGTGGTCTAACGTATGCACTAAACAAGGGCAACAATACTTCCTGTTTTCTAGATCTAATATTATGAATATAAACCATATCACTTAATTAGATTTGTTAATAATATTGTGTACATGATTATTGTATTAAAATTATCTGAAATATTGACACCCAAATCCTTTTCATCAGATGTGGTCTCAAGTAGTATGCCATCCAAATAATAGGGACTTTGAATTACTAGAACCAAGATGCATTACTTTGCATTTGGAGATATTCAAATTCATACCCCATTTCTTAACCCATGTTGTGATATGGTCTAGGTCCTTTGAATGGCAACAACCTGATGATCAGAGGCACAAGGGCCACCTATTTTGTGTCGTCGGCATATTTAATAGTAAATGAGGAACAGCCAGAAGTAAGGTCGATAATAAATGCCTGAACAGATAAGGGCCCAAGACTGAACCCTGTGGCACCCCACTAGTCACACTACCCTAGCTGAAATGCTACCATTAATGGTCACTTGCTGAGAGCGATTATAAAGCCAGCTAATTATCCAATTGACTAGAAACTTCTTTATATTGAGCTTGTGAAGTTTACTAATTAAGGCCCAATGTGTCATGATGTCAAAAGCCTTACTGAAATCAATATAAATAATATCACATGGAACATTTCTGTCTAATAATAAGCTGATATGTTCATAGAAACATATTATATTAGTCAGACAACTTCTACCTTTTTGAAGCCATGTTGTTCTGCATCGTGACAATCCAGGACTGGGGAAATTAAATCTTTAATTAAACTCCTAATAATTTACAAATAGAAGAACTTACCTTTATAACCCTTTAACCCTTAGGCTGCTGACAAGAAATGAATATTACATACTTACCATAATTGTTGATCTTTCTGTGTATCTTCACCATTCATCACTATTGGGTACAGCTCACCAGAGCTAGGACCCCACAGGAGACTTCTTGTTTGTCATGGGCGGAGCTTACGTAGGGCCGGCCGCAGGACTTGAAGCTGATATATTCCTCGTGGGTGCTTGATGGTTGGCAGTTAGCAGTCGCCGACCGCCCCAGCCCCAGTTCTGGACATGCCGGAGAGTGTATGGAAGGGAGGGTGGGTTGAGGCAAGACAGCCTATGGATATTAAAAGGAAAAGAAGAATAAACCAAAAGGAGAAATAAATGACCAAGGTGACAGAAAGAAGGAGACTTGAAAAGGAAATTGGGAGAGGGGCACCAATCTCTGGAAGGAGAAGGAAAAGGAAGGAAAGATAAGGGGAGGGGGGAAGAGTAGCACACCCTCAGAAATGGAGTTGCACATAAGTCTTTTAGGGGAATAAGGTCCAGACCTGGACTATAGAGTTCTGCTGCAAGACATGATTTGTAGCAGCCCAGGTCTGATGACCAACCACAAGGGAGTGCAGGCTGGGGTGTGTCTCAACTCTCCCCTCCCTCCCAAAATAAGGAGGAAAAATTTTTTAAGCCAGAGCTTAGAGGAAAATGTGGGCCCAAAATTTAAGCCCACAAATAATAAAAATATTGAAGGGGAGAGAAAGAGGACCCCCTCACCCGAGACTCCCTTGAAAGGAGAAGAGAAGGGAAGCCCTCCAAACCTATAGGCTCCCTGTGGAGTCACCCTGTGTGTCTCCACAGTCCCTCCCTGCCTACACACAAGAGAGAGGAGAGCGAGGAAAAGAAAGACACACAGGGGAGGATGGAGTCCAGAGACTGAGGCCCCAGGAGGAGGGAGTGGATTTAGTGATGAATGGTGAAGATATACAGAAAGATCAACAATTATGGTAGGTACATAATTTTCATATCTTATCTGTGTCAGTCTTCACCATTCATCACTATTGGGTGAATACCAAGCCCCCGAAAGACCCTGAAACACCCTAAGGGACTAGGTCCCCAAGCTTCCAGTGAGTGAGGCACTGAAGGAGAGAACTTACAGGCCTGGAGAGGCCTGACTGGTCTGGGTGGGATGGGATCCCCAGTGGGGAAGGGAAGGCGCCCAAAAGCCGCTATCTCACTTGTCAGGAGAAGAGATGGGTTCTCCAGTAGGCAAAGTAAATCACCCCACGCTGGGCCAGGGGTGACAACAACTGGACAGGCGAGCAATGCTCATTCAAGGCAGATAGCTGTCCCTCACCACTCTGGAAGCTACGTCACTGGCATCGAAGATGTCCTTGCTTGGTGCCCTGCTAGCTCCAGGCCCTGCACAGAGAGGGCAATGACTTGCCTGGTTTCCTCTGAATCAGGCATCGAGGCTAGGAGTTGTCCTAGCCTGGACCACAAGAACCTGTCATAGGCTGTAAAGTGGGCCTGATGTGCTGCAACTAACAGGGAGATCTGTGCTGAGTAGACACCTGCCTCCCCAGAAGTTGAAGTCTGCAGAGTCCTAATCTGGAGGGTGGTCACGGTGGCGTGAGGCCCTGAGGGGGTGTCCAGGGAAGTCAAACCTGAAGAGGATGAGGCGAGAACCTGAGACCTAGGTGGAGTGCAATACTGCTGGAGTCCCTTGGGGCTGGTACTGTGGAGAGGGGATGAAGCCAGAGCTGATGCAACACTTCCTGAAAAAACAGGCCAGGCGGGAGCCACCAGGTGGGCCACTGTATTCAACCAAAAGGCGCGTCATGCTCGGGATTGCTGATGTTATGGGGGTCAGGTGAAGCCTGGGCCCAACATCTTCTTCACAAGGAAGCACCAATAGGACAGATCAGATGCTGGGGATATGTGGACTGAAGGTTCCTCTCCTCTGTAGAGGGAGAAGAGGAGAAAGACGAGCTACCAGGTTCAGGGGCTGGCTGCACGGGGCATGGTGAAACACCTGCTGGTACAGGGCATGGAGGTAGGTGGGAAAATGTGCAACCAAACCTCTGAAATGTTCCTAAGTAAGAGACCAGCAAGGACCAGGAATACCTGAACTACCGGGGATGGAGACAGAGGCTCGATGACAGGCTCCTGGCAACAGGAGAACAGTCTCTGTCAGGGCAGGAGGCCAAAGGAAACCCTTTGCAAGGAGGGAGAACTAAAGCCGCTGCACCTAACAGGCGCCAACCGGGTCGGAACGGTCCAAAGCGGTGCCCCAAAGAATAAATCCCCGTGAGGTGACCGGGACTGTGGGAGTCCAGAAGAACGACCCTGACTTCAGAAGTAGAAGTCCCCTCATGGACCCTGTTAAGGAAAGGTGAGGGCTTGTGCTTCGCTCCTACCAAAACCCGGCTGAGCCCTAGGCAGGCTCACTGCACCACACCCCTACCTCTCAACCTTCGGAGTCAGAGAGGGACCTCGCCTCTTAGCCACTAACCTAGGCAACTGGCATCCCCGAGCAGTCTCTGAGGAGTCCACCCAGGGAACCATACCTCCCTCCCTCCGGATGAGCCCTGGGCTGCCCCAAACTTGGGCTGTCCAAATACACTAAGGGGGTACCTCAACTGAAGAAACAGCCAAACCAGTGACCTCAGGCTGCTCAGCAGTAGCCACAGGGACCACCGCTGGCTGGTCAGACCCCCTGACCCTGAGGTCTACCAGCGAGAGCTGAATTCCGGGAGGGGGGCCAGTAGGGACTGAGGTGCTGGAGACAGAAGGATCCAAAGATTCTGAAGAATCCGGAGCCAGTCAGGATCAGACTCAAAATCCGCCTCGGAAGAGGTAGGCTCCAAGGCCCTATGCCAGACCACCCCACGGACTCCTCCAGTTCCGACCCCAGAGGCCTAGCACCCTGGGATTTAAAGCCTTCAACAGTAGTGAAAACAGCACAGCCCACACGATGCCCTCGGCGTCGCTGAACGGCACTGGAGTTGAACGCACCCTGAGCCGGCTCCATGCTCTCCCTGGCGCCACAGAGTGCCAACCAAACAGCATCGCACCTGATGCTGACACACACCTCGGCGCCGAAGTGCACTGGAGACAGACTCAGCCCTGAATGCAGAACCGCACACCACTCGAAGGCAGGATCAACTCTGTGCCTGGCACTAGGGACAAAGACGGCTCTGGCTTCTGCACCAGCGCCACAGATGGTGCTGGGACCAGAACTGGCCCAGAAACATCCAGACTACCAACCCTAACACTGCTGAGAGCCCCAATGCCACAAGCAGCATTAGGGGTGATGGCGGCGCTAAGAACAGGCCCAATGCCAATCGTGGTAACGCACTCAAAGCATACGGTGCTGCGAACGGCGCTGGGACCAAGAGCAATGCCATGAGGCAGCGCCAAGGACAGTACTGGCCTAGTCCCGAAGGGACCCTCGGAATGCGGTTAATTGAGAGAGAGCCTCACCACCGGGCGAGCGCGACTGCCAATACAGTGCCTTCCGACTGACTCCCCAAGGCCAGCCTGGGCCTCCTGCACCTTGAAAGAAATCTCCACCATGGCAAGGCTAGAAGAAGCGGAGGTTCCCTCCTCCACAGGCCATAGGACTGAGGGGACAGAGGAAGGGCCAAGAGTCCAGACCTTGGCCTGACGATCATGAATTTGACCTCCGGAAGTCGGCGGCGCACGCCCAACCTTTCATCGCATGCGGTATTCAATGACACAGCGGTCCATGGAGAAACAAATATCAGTGTTATCCATACTGAGGCAGGAGAGGCAACAGTCTTGCTGGTCCGTTACAGAGTAAAGGCAGCCACTGGGGCACCGATGCATGGGAGGCCACCCGTTTTCAATGCCTTCTTGCCCCTGGATGAGACATGACTGAACGAGAAAGAAAATAAAACACAGTTCTCAGCGCCACTTAATAAAGGCCCTGTCCACACTACACCTCTAATGTTACAGAGGGCCCAAACCATTACCGCAATAATTTGCGTTTACACTTATAATGTTACAGAGGCTGTTTCATAACCATTGTTGGAAATCACATATGAGGTGGTTTCAACAAGAGTTATGAAATTGGTTACGCTGTAACGTTACCAGCCATAGTGTGGACGTGTGGCACTAGTCCCTAGTGCAGCACGAGCTGCATTGTAGGGATTGGTGTCTCTAATGGTCACCTCGCTCCTCGCAGTGTGGACCGGCAGTACTGTCCCAGTAACAGACACCGCCGCGTAGTGTGGAGACACTGCACTGCTCTCCAGCTGTAACGGTTTGCATCAGTTACCGAGCCTGGAGCGGTGTAATGTGGATGGGGCCTAAAGGAAAGGTCTTACTGGTTGTAGAAGTTTACATCGAGCAGATGAGCAGAACCGAGGCAAAATTCGGGTTATACGATGGAGTAGGCTGCAAAATATTTCAGTCTCACATGCAGGATCCTCACCGACGACGGAGAGAAAGAACTGGGGCTGGGGGCGGAGTCAACGATGGCTAACTGTCACCCTCTAGCGCCACATGGAATGTCGGCCTCGGCGGCACCAACCCTGCGTTGGCTTCCGCCCATGACTTAAAAAAAAAAGTCTCCCGGGGTCCTAGCTCTGTTGAGCTGTACCCAATAGTGATGAATGGTGAAGATTGACATGATAAGATTTAGAACGATATGAATTTTAGACTGATCTATCAGCTCATGCACAGCAAGGGTTAAGGGAGACCTGGAATGGTCAGGAGAAGCTCCAGACTGGAAATCCTTATGTTTCCTTCAGGGTGGTACTTATCCAAATCTTTGACAGATTTGTCATTAGGTTTCTCTGACACCTTCAACATCCATGGCAGATTTCTTCACCAATGCTGACTGGCATGATAAACAGCAAGATTAAGATACAGAGCCGCATGAGTGGGCATGGGAAACTGGCATTTAACACTTGCACCCTTCATATTCTTTTTTTTTTTGTTACTAGCTCCTTCCTTTCAGTTGATCGTATAGCCCTGGAGCATCCCAAACCATCACCACTGCCATTTCCTGGGTCTTTTATTTCTTTAAATAGCTCCTTCCCTTCAGCTGACCTTATGCCCCTCTGGGCCCTGCACCATCCCAAACCATCACCACTGCCATTTTCTGCATTCTTTATGCTCTCATACAACCCTAGCCCACCACCCGTTTGGGTCTGCCAATTCCTTATGCTAGATGGTCTCACCCCCACTGCCTCGCTCCCATCGGTCACAGCCCCATGCACATTGCATGGAGGGTCTGGCACTAACCCTACTGGAAGGTCCTCCCCAGAGGTAGACAGGGAGAGAAGATTACTTGTACGGTGCCCCAGGGAGAGAAGATTACTTGTAATGGTGCCCCAGGGCAGACCCAGGGGATGGAAGAGGTGCGCGCTGGGGACCTCAGCGTGGAGGAAGGAGTGACCATCATCTGGTGGGGCTGAACAGCTCATTTTTCAGTCACACACATCCTGTGTTGGTGCTGCCACAGCATGCGTCCTATGGGGAACACCCGGCAGTGCTTAGAACACCACCAGGAGCTGCTATAGAAGCAGTACAGCTACCCACCCCCTCGGAGGCAAATCCGAGGGACGCTTGAATCCTCCATGCCAGCATCTGCTTTCTCATCCGGGGCTCGGTGCAACCTGGGTCACCAGCGTGCTGTGTGAAACTCATCACTTGGTGCCACAGAACCATTTTTTTCCCTTTTAACAGCTCCTTCCTTTAGCTGACCTTATGGCCTCCTCAGGAACCTGCAGCATCCAAAACCATAACCACTGCCATTTCCTGGGACTGAACATTTGTTCTCTGCACTGCTTCTGTGGCTTGCCCCCACAGTGGGGCCATCGGCACCCAAGTCCTTGGGCAATCTCATCTAGTGGCCATGAGGGGGTAGAGACCAAATCAGCAGGCTGCAGGATCTGTGAATGCTGCAGGACCATCATCTGGCCAAGGTACTCTCCTTTTTGCTACCCCACAGAGATACAAGGCTGAGTGGGTATCAGCATTACGTGCATCAATGGCCTCACTCAAACCAATCAGCATCCCCTACCCTCCCTTGTCCGCACTCTGCCTAAACTGCCACTGAGAAAATGGAAATTACGTATCTAGCATAATTCTTAATCTTCTTGGACAAGTCTTCACAATTTATACATACCTTTGGGTTCAAGCTGGAGGCACAAGGATCCTCAGAGAGCCAAAAATCTTCAGGAGGGCTGGCGAGCAGTAGGACTGAGCATGCTAGTACCACGGGATTAGCTTGTGTCTGTGTAGGATACCTTGGCGTGACTCTAACCACCTCAGTACCTTTTTTTTTTTTTTTTTACTGAGGAGGTACCACGAAAGAAAACTAGATAAACACTTAAGGGCATAAGATAGCCCTATTTGACCCATATAAGAAAGGTCAATTTAAAACAGTGTCTGAACAGTCCAATCCAAATGAGGGTGTGAAGACCAGGAACAGAATGAGTGAGTCTGGGGATGGTGGGTGGGTATATGAATAATTAAAGACTTGTCCAAGAAGATCAAGAATTATGGTAGGAACCTAATTTTTGTGTCTTCCTGGACTGAAAGTCTTCACCGTTTATTCATACTTCTGGTTAGAGTACCAATCTAAACCAATCCTCCAAGCAGGGCAGCAGGAGACAGAGCTTACTCAGGACAGAATTCCAATAAGGATTGTCCTGCCAAAGGAAGCATGCCATCTAGCATGGATATCCAGAGCATAGTAGCTTACAAAGGTGTGCACTGGCTCCAAGTAGCCACTTTGCAAATACCAGCAATGGGAATACAGCATACCTCTGCCAGGGACGCAGCAGCCGTCAGTCAAATGGATGTACACCTGGGCCCAGATATTCAAACTGCGCCATTCTGAGGCGCAAGCCCCGCGCTGCTCAAAATAGTTGCGCGAGGGTTGGTTTGGCGATATTCAAAGGAGCTGCTTATGAGCAACTCCTTTGAATACTCCCTGCGCCACAGCCACTGTGCATGGCGCAGGGAACTTGCGCCACCGCAAGTTGCCAGAGTTCAGCATTAAACTTGGCGGTGGCGCAAGTACCATTGCGCCTACGCGCAAATTTCCGATATTCAAAAGGTGACATGCAAATGGGGCCATAATTCATGCGCGCAGGGGGCCACTTGCATCTATTTATGGCCCCATTTGCATACCATTACATGTAGGTGCGCCTATCCCTCGAGGACTTGCGCCTGGCCGCTTCTGCCAGGCAGCAGCCGCCGGGGACTTAATAAATAAAACACAACACCCAAACATAAAAGGGCATCAATAAGTGCCAACAGTGGACTGCCCACCCCATACACCAAGTAGAAGTTCTGAGAGGGGCAGGCTGGGGAGGTCATAATATAGAAGACTCCATTAGAAGAAACAACATTACTAAGGTGAGTAATTTTTCTTCAAACAACTTGAAGTCTTGCTATATTATGACAGATAGCAAACTACACAGCAGTACCTCCGAGGAGGAGGGACAGAACCTGCTTAGGGAATAGGCTCTGAAGCACGGCTGTGCCAAACCGAGCATCCCTCCTGGCCTGGATATCCAGGGAGTAATGCTTGGTGAAAGTGTGTACTGTTTTCCAAGTAGCTGCTGACATATCTCCAAGATAGGGATGTCTCTAGCAGCAGCTAGAGATGCAGCTGTACCCCTGGTAGAGTGAGCCCTCAGGCCTGAGGGGAACCTTACCCAGTTTTTGATAGCAAAATTGGATACAAGAGACAATCCACCTGGCAATGGATCTCTTAGTGGCAGGTCTCCCTTTCCCAACCTCACCATAAGTGAGAAATAGTTGGAGGGAGTTAAACCTGTGACCCTTGGTACGCTCTATGTAGTAACTTAGGGCCCTCTTAACATCTAAGCTGTGCAGCCTCCTCTCACCAGAGGAGAAATGGTCAGTGAAGAACACTGGAAGTGAAATAGATTGGTTAAGATGGAAATCCAAAACCACCTTAGGCAAAAACTTCCTGTTAGTCCTGAGGACTACCTTATCCCTGTGAAAGGAAATAAAGACAGTCTCCACTGATAAAGCCTGTAACTCACTTATGCGCCTGGCAGAAGTGATGGCTACTAGAAATACAGTTTTCCAAGTCAAATACTTAAGCTCTGCCGAAGACAGAGGCTCAAAGGGGGGTTGCATCAGCTGAGCAATGCAAACATTAAGATCCCAAGCAGGGGCAGAGTCCCTGAATGGAGGATTGGTATGAAGCAATCCCTTAAAAAACTTGGAAAATACAGGGTGAGCAGAAAGAGAAGAGGGCTTCCCTGCTGAAATGAAAGCAGAGACAGCTGCCAAATGCACTTTCAGGGTAGCTGGTCTCAGTCCCAAAGAATTAAGATGGACCATATAATCCAATACAGTGGGTAAATCAGCAGATTCCGGGGAAATATGCTTCCCAGAACACCATATGGAAAATCTTTTCCACTTGGAGTTATAGGTAGCCCTGGTGGAAGGCTTCCTAGAAGCTTTCAAGATTTCGAGAACACTTTGAGAAAGTTGTAGATCAGCAAACTCTAACTCCTCAAGAGCCAGGCCTTGAGGTTGAGGGATTTGAGATTCGGATACAGACTCCTCCCTGAGCACAGGTTAACAGATTGTGGTTCCTGGGAGGCACAGGGAAGATGGACTGCTAAGGACAGAAGGAGTGGGTACCAGGGCTGCCTGGCCCAATCTGGAGCAATCAGGATCATCTTGCAGGGCTGAGACCTGATTTTGACTAGCACCTTGAACAGGAGGAAGGGAAGGCATAGAGAAACTTCCCTTCCCAATCGAGGAGAAAGGCATCCAGGGGGACTGAGCCCAACACTGGGGGCCTGCAACAAAAAAGTGGAAGTTGATTGTCTGGGGCTGCAAAAAGATCTATCTGAGGAGTGCCCCATCTGGCAAAAACTATCCCCAGTACTAGGGTATCCAGTGACCATTCGTGATGGCCCTGGGAAATCCTGCTGAGAGCATCTGCCAGGACATTGTCTTTGCCTGGGAGGTGAACTGCTATGAAGGAAGTGTTCAGGGAATAAGCCAGAGACCACAACTTCATCGCCTCGGTGCACAAGGCCGAAGACCGAGTGCCCCCTTGTTTGTTGATGTACCACATTGTAGTGGTGTTGTCTGTTCTGACCTGTACCACCTTGTTCTGAACAGATGCAGAAAAAACCTGAAGTGCTAGAAAAACAGCTCTGAGTTCCAACAGATTGATGTGGAGCAGAGATTCCTGAGGGGACCATAACCCCTGGGTGGAGAGGTCGCATGAGCTCCCATCCCAAGAGGGACGATCTGTAGTAAGGGTCAAGGAGGGACAGAGGAATGAAAGGCACCCTTGTCTCAGATTGCTCTGATCCTGCCACCACTGAAGGGCCTGGATCAGGGTTCGAGTCACTGGGATTAACTTGGATAGGGGATCTCTTCTTTGAGACCAGAAGGCTCTCAAATGGAACTGAATGTCCTCATCTGAAATCTTGCTCCTTGCACTACAGCTGTGGAAGCAGCCATGTGTCCTAGGAGCTGTAGGAAATGCCTTGCTGGTTGAGAGACCTGCAGAGTGAAGGACGAGGCCAGGGCCACAAGGTCCTTACCCTTTCTAGGGAAGGAAGGCTCTGGCCTGCTTTGTGTCCAGTTCTCGCCTATAAAGGTGAGTACCTGGACAGGTTCCAGAACTGACTTTGGAAGATTGAAGAAAGCAGAGAGGTAAGCAGCTGCTGGGTAACTAGCAGGTGTGATTTGACCTGGTCTGGAGACTGACCCACAATGAGCCAGTCGTCCAGGTAGGGAAAAATGGCAATCTTTGCCTTCTTAGATGAAGCAACTGCTACTGCCAGACATTTTGTGAACACCCTTGGGGCAGAGGCATGGCAAGGGCACCGCTCTGAACTGATAATGGCCTGAGGGCAGTTCGAATCTGAGGTGCTTCATGGGAGCTTCTGATAAGAACATGGAAGTAGGCATCCTTGAGGTCCAGGAAGCTAGCCAGTCCCCTGGCCTTAGGAGGGTAAAATCATTCCCAGAGTCACCATTTTGAATTTTGGTTTTAAAAGGTGCTTGTTCAGATATCTTAGGTCCAGGATAGGCCGCCACTCTCCTGTCTTTTTTGGGGTAAGGAAGTACCTGGAGTACAGACCCTTGCCCTGGTGTAGGGGAGAAACCCTTTCTACAGCTCTGAGAGCCAGGAGGGTTGAGACTTCTGTTTCCAAAGCAAGAGTCTCTAAAGGGTTTGCAGGTGGAAAAGATCTGGCTCTCATCTTTGGAAATTTTTTGAAGCTGAGAACCAGACCCTGGCTCACTACTTCCAGGACCCACCTGTCTGATGTTAAAGACTCCCAGTCCTGGACGAAGTAAGCCAGCCTGCCCCCTACAGGTAATGGAGAGCCGACCCTGGGCATCCCATCAGGGTGTCTGTTTGGCAGGGGCTTTAGGCTGAGGGGTGGGAGCAGACCTGCTCGTACCCTGTCTGCCTCTCCCTCTGAAGAACCCCCTCTGAACATAGGCTGAAGAGGAGGCCTGGGTCTGGTAAAAAGGCCTGTGAAAAAGCCTGCCTCTACCCCTGGGGGGCTTGCCGTTCCTTGGCTTGTGCACTCCTATAAGTGGTTCTATATTCATCAATTTTCTTCATATAATTCTCTGTCTGCTCCCCAAACAGAGAATTTCCCACCACAGGAAAATCCATAGCCTTAGACTGGGTATCCTGTGACAAAGTAGTACACCTGAGTCAGGCCAATCTACGAAAAGCCACAGATGTAGCCATGACTCTAGAGGATACATCATTAGAATCCACTGCAGCATGGAATTGCACCTTAGATGCCTCAATACCATCAACAGCCACCTGCTCCAGCTCCTTTGCAAGCTGGCCAGGGGCCTGTTTGGCTAAGGCCATGACAGTATCCCATCTAGATTTTTGGTATCTCGCAACATAAGCCATATAGTTTGCTTGTCTGAGTCCCAAAGACGCTGCCATGTATTGTTTTTTGGCCATGGCATCAATCTTCCTGGAGTCCTTGTCAGGAGGATGTGAAGCCAGGGGAATATTAGCTTTATCACAGGCTGCAGCCTGAACTACTCCAACATGACTGCATTGCTGTGAAAGAAATTCTGTATCAGGACCTGACAAAGTGTACCTCCTGTCCATCTTTTATCTACAGGAGGCACAGAATTAGGAGCTTTTAAATTTTTATTGTTTGTTTCCTAAAGATTTATGTAAAGGGTGGACAATCTCCTGGACTCTGGATATCCATCATCTCTACAAAGTCAGGCTCCTCTTGCTCATCCAAAGCCTCCTCTAAAGGAAGCTGGAGGGTTTCAGCAACTTTTTATAAAACAAAAATGAGAAGGGGACTCAGCAGCCTAGGGGAGATTCACCTAAAGGTCTGTCTGGGAGATGTCCGGTCTAATGGGCACATCCAGACTTTCAAAGTCACATTCACACTGATCATAATCATCCTCCCCCTCCTCTGGTTCATAAAACTCTTCTATATCATATTCTTGAACCGGTGGAACCGACCGAACCGACCTTTTGCCAGATAGTGGCGGTTCGGAGGGAACCTGGGCAGGACTGGACAATCTGTATTGCCCTGGCTATCTCTGCAGCAGTTGGAGAAGGGATTTTGGACTCCACACCTGCTGACTTTCTAGTTCTCTTTGCTGGAACTGGCTCCTCAGAGTCAGCTTTACGTTTGCCCGAGGAAGTCTGGCCCTGGTCAGAGGGCACTCCCTCTCGGTTCGGTTGGCACCGAACCGGGCTGGCCATCCGGGTCAGCGGACTTTTTGGCCTCTGGTCCCTGAGCCTACCAACTCTCTTATCTAGGGTAGCTGCAGGAAATTCTTGCAAATCTGGCAGTCTGCATTGAGGTGGTCAAACCCCAGACAATAAACACATGTGGTGTGGGCCAGCCTTGGCAAAGGCTTCCCCACAGACACTACAGTTTTGAAACCCCAGTGGGCCCGTTTTCTTTGGTTTTCAGACATAATGAGGCCTAACCAAAATCTTTGCCCTCTTTTTGATGGCAGTGCCAGGCAAGACACCCTTATCGGTTCCCATAACCGTGTCACGGGTCGTGGAAAAAACCGTAATGAAATCCGTCTTTTTTAGAACCGATAAGAACCGGGAACCGCACTCTAACAAGCCTTAAAAGGCTTCAGAATAAAGTTTAAATACAATTTGATCGGTTCAAACCGAACCGATAAACATTTACAAGTTCCACACAGAAAACCTATCTATTACTTACAATACCATAGACAGAGCTTGAACCGATCGGTTTGTGGTTAATATAAAGAATATCGCGGTTGAATTTAACCGAGAAAAGACACTTTAAACCGAGAAAATGAACCGAGCAGCAGGAGGAATCTCCGGAGCGACTGTTCAGTGAGGCGGAGTAAAGAATCTGACGGTTTCGGTTTGAAACCACCCTAACAGAGCTTCTCTAACAGAGCTCGCGCTCTAAGTTCCATGCACTGCATGGAAGTTAACTCTTTCACCTCCGGAGCAGTTCTAATGGTGGGACAAACTGCATCTGTCATAATATAGCAAGACTTCATGTTGTTTGAAAGGCAGCCTTCCAGGTCAGAAACTTTAACTTACATGTGGCTAGAGGCTCAAAAGTTTTGAGAGTGAGCATATCCCACATGAGATTAATATCCCAGGTGGCGACCGGTTTCCTTGTGTACAGAAAGGAATCTCTTGAATAAAGGCAGCTGAGCCAGACATATATTCTGGACTGGCTCATTATAGACAGAAAGCGTACAAAGGTGTACCTTGAATATTGAATACTGCAGTCCTGCATCTGAAATGTCTAACAGGTACTCCAATACTTTATTTGGTGGGCATCGGAATGGATCAAGAGGGATCTTAGCACACCATAGCGAGAAACGCTTCCATTTAACAATGCAAGTTTTCCTGGTGGAGGGCTTATGCGCTGCCAAAAGGATCTGTGAGGTTCCCAGGGAAACTTTGAACCTGCCCACTTCTACCTCCTCAGGAGCCTGGCATGGATGAAGGGAGTGTAGACTGGGGTGAACCAGGGATCCCTGTGTCAGGAGATCCGCTAGAAGCAGTTGCCTCGGAGGGCCCTCCGACAATTTGTTGAGTAATGGAAACCAGATCTGCCAAGGCCAGTAGAATGCAATTACAACCATCTTGCCCCCCCGTGCCTCTAGTCTGAGCAGCATCCTCTGAATTAGGGGTAGTGGAGGAAATGCGTACAGAAAGCGTCTTGTCCACTGCTGTCTGAATGCATCCTGACAGAAAATGCCAGTTCTGGATTTCTGGAGCAGAACAGGGGCAGTTTTGCATTGAGTGGGGATGCAAAAAGGTCCACGTCCAGAATGCCTCACTGCCGAACAGCGCTAGCACGGCGTCTGGCTCAAGTAACCACTCGTGAGGCTCTGCCTCTGTTCTGCTGAGGTGATCCACCAGATTGTTCTGAATTCCCTGCAAGCAGACTGTCTGAATCAGAGTGCTGTGTTGGAGGCACCATTCCCATACCCTATTTGACTTCTCTGACCAAGAGGTAGGAATGGGCTTCCCCTTGCCTGTTGATGTCATACATCACAGCCTTGTTTTGTCCATCTGAAAGATTACTTTGTCAAAGAGGGCTTCTTTTAGGGCTTGAACAATGTATAGGACCGCTCTCATCTCTTGAACATTGATGTGTAAATGAGACTCCTCCAGAGTCCAAACTCCCTGAGTGTGGAACTCTTGGCAGTGAGCCCCTGAGCCGAGCAGAAATGCATCTGTGGTGATGGTAATCTGAGACTATGGAGGGGCAAAAGGCAAACCTTGACAAAGGTTGCCCTCCTGAATCCACCATGTAAGAGACCTCCTCGGAGGATCTTTCACTTTGATGGGGTAAGACTGCAGATGTGTTATAGGGGGGCCATGGTGTGCACTGAGCAATCCTCATGTGCAACTGAGCTAGAGGCACTGTGAATATGGAGGAGGTCATGAGACCTAACATCTGTTGCACTGAGTGAGCTTGTACAGGGTTGTTCTCTCTGATGAAGCGGGCCATCTGGAGAACGTCGATCCTCCAGTCCAGGAGAAAATCCCTCACCTTGGAAGTGCTGAGGAGAGCCCATATGACGAGGAGCTGCTGAGAGGGCTGAAGCTGCGACTTCTCCTGGTTTAGCAGAATTCCCATGGAGATGAGGAACTGAGATGATGTGGAGACTGCCTCCTGTCTCTCCTGGCTTGATGGGCTTGCCAAAAGTCAATCATCCAGGTATGCGAAGACTAGAACTCAGCCTTCGTAGGTGTGCATCAAGAACTGCGAAAAACACTTTGTAAAGACTCAAGGAGCCGAAGAGAGCCCAAAGGGCAGAACTGAACTGGAACTGACCCAAGACCATGAAGCGGAGGCACTTGCAGTGACTTGGGTGCACTGGTACATGCTGGTTGGCACCTTGCATATCCAGGGATGCGAGCCAGTCATACTGATAAAGCAGTGGTAGTACTATTCCTAGGGAAATCATCTTGAACTTCTCCTTGAATAAGAAATAACAGTTATGTAAGAACTTACCATAAAGTACAATTACGTAAGAACTTACCGTAACAGTAGATCTACGAGAGGAGCTCTTGCAGCAGGCTATTTCAGTTAGGACCAATGCCACAGGCATTAGGACCCACTGGAAAACTTCTCAGTCAGCAGAACCCAGCAGAGACCACGCCCCCCCCCCCCCAACATCATCTCCACCCCGACAGCCCTGGTACAAAAGGGGGCGGGCCCAGCTCCACCCCAGTTCCCCCGCCAAGACCCAAGAACGGGCCCTGACAAGAGAAGGAGACGAAGCCTGAAGACGACGATCTGTACACCTCATTTGGAGGATAGAGGGTGGGAAAGCAATGCCTGCTGCAAGAGCTCCTTTCGAGGATCTACTGTTACGGTAAGTTCTTACGAAACTTTACTATCTTACTTCGAGTGGCAGCTCTTGCAGCAGGCTATTACAATTAGGACTGAATCCCAAGCAGTCTCGTGCCAGGGAGGTGCCAAATCCCGGGAGGTGGAAGATAATAAGCTGGAAACAGCAAGTTAAGACGAGTCCCTGACGTGCTGCCAGGCCGAAGCTGGCACGGTATCTGGATGCAATGTCCAAGCTACAGTGCTTCACGAAAGTGTGCACCGAGTTCCAGGTAGCGGCCGCACATATGTCCCTGATGGAGACATTCCGCAGAGCGGCAAAAGAAGCAGTAACTCCTCTGGTGGAATGACCCCTAACCAGTCCCGAAAGGTTTTTTTTGTGTTTCTCATAGTAAAATGTAATGCAGTGGACAAGCCACTTGGGACAGAATCTGCTTGGACACCAGTTTACCCATGTGTTGTGACGCAAATGGCACAAACAGTTGCTCCAATTTATGTTGAATAGCCATACGCTTAAGGTAATACTTCAGCACCCTGTGGACATCCAGTATGTGAAGGAGAGCTTCTCCTCTATTAGAGGGAGAAGAGAAATTGGAAGGTCAACCGACTGGTTGAGGGTCAACTCCGAGATCACTTTAGGAAGGAACTTAGGATTCATTCTGAGGGAAACCCTTTCCTTAAAAACAAACCTTCCAGGAAAGGTAACGCAGATCACAATCAGCTGCATGTTAAAATGGAGGAAAAGCAAGCTTCTCCAACACAAATAGGAGGTCCCAGGGTGGGAAAGGATCCCGAATGGGAGGTCTCGTGTAAAATACCCCATAAAAAGGTGCGGGCCACATCCAATTGGGCTAAAGTTCTGTCTCCCAAATGGGTGTGATAAGCAGAAATGGCCCACATATGCACCTTTATGGAGGTGTAGCTCAAGCCTTGTTAGTATAAGGGGAGGAGATACTGCAATGCTGAGTTCGCCGGACAGGTAAGGTGGTCCAGACAGTGAGACGACACCCATAAGCAGAACGCTTCCACTTCATAGCATAAGTGGAGCGAGTAGAGGGCTTCCTTGCTGAAACCAGTATGTCCGCCACCTCTTGGGATACCCCATACCTGGACTTTGCTATGTCCGAAGGAGCCAAGCAAGAAGGTGCAAAGACTGGAGATCGGGATGGACCACCGAGCCCTGATCCTGGGACAGTAACTGCGAGCATATTAGCAGCAGCATTGGAGGTTCCGCAGACAACCGCTGTAGTACAGGGAACCAAATCTGCCAAGGCCATAGAGGGGTGATTAGAATAATCCGAGCCCCTTCGGCCTGTAACTTCAAGCATACTCTCTGGACGAGAGGCAAGGCATAAAGAAACCTCCCTGCCCAACAAAGGGACAACGCATCTGGCCAGAAAACACCAGGCGCGTGCTCTCGTGGGCAGAAAACTGGCAGTTTGGCGTTGCGTGGTGACGCAAAGAGGTCCAACTCTGGATGACCCCATGTGTTGAACAGCTGGTCCGCTACTGACTGTAGTAGCTCCCACTCATGCACCTTGGACTGAGACCTCCTTAGGCTGTCAGAGCCAAGTCATTTAGGACGCCAGGAATGTGCACTGCGGACAGAGATGTGCCGCTCCAGTGCCCAGTACCAGACTCTCATCGCCTCCCTGCACAGGGGGTAAGAGTGAGTGCCCCCTTGCTTGTTGATATAGATGACCGCCATGATGTTCATCTGAACAAGAAAAGAGCCTCACACGAGGTCCTCTTGGAAGGCATGTAGCACACTAAGGACCGCTCGCATGTTCAAGACATTGATGTGGAGTTCATGCTCCATGGGGGTCCAGGTACGCTGCGTTTGGTGGTCCCCCAGGTGCGCCCCCAACCCAAATCCAAGGCATCCATTGTTAGAGTCTGATTAGGAGGCTCCGGATGGAAAGGGACCCCATTTTCCAAATTTGTTGGGTCCAACCACCAAAGAAGCATCCTCTACTGGCTCTGTGACTCTGACCATGTGGTCTAGGTCATCCAAGCATTGATCCCTGTTCACCCTGAGCATCCACCGTGGGATTCTCATGTGGAGGCGGGCCAGAGGAGTGACGGGAATGGCCACTGCCATGTGCCCCAGAAGTCTGAGGAAGGTCCTGGCCGGGACCCGAGGGTTTACTAGAACTGATCCGCCAATCTCCCGCAAGTGATCGCCCCTCTCTGGGGGTAGAAAAGCCATGCCCTGGACCAAATCAAGGACCGCTGCTATAAAGACGAGCCTTTGGCTGGGCCTTGGGGAAGACTTTGGAAGGTTCAGGGTGATCCCCAGATCTCGGAATAGAATATATGTGTCTCTGAGAGCTTGAAGAAGGCGTGACCTGGACGGGGCTGCAAGCAGTCAATCGTCCAGGTAAGGGAAGACAATGTCCCTGGCGTCTTAGAGCCGCAGTTACTACTGCCAAGCATTTTGTGGAGACTTGAGGAACAGAGGAGAGGCCGAAAGGGAGAACCCGAAACTGATAATGCTCTCCTTGGAAGTGGAGCCTCAGGTACTTGCTGTGAGGGGGTAAGACCCTGATATGCACGTACACATCTTGCATGTCTAGGGAACAGAGCCAATCTCCCTGATTCAGCAGAGGAAGCAGCCCTGGAAGAGTCACCATCCGGAACCTTCTGTACTCTATATAATTGTTTAAAGAGCCGAGGTCCAGAATGGGACGAAGGTCTTGAGTCTTTTTTGGAACCAGGAAGAAGTAGGAGTAATACCCTTTCCCCCGTTGCTGCAGAGGGACTCTCTCTATTGCCCTTTTCCACAAGAGGGCCTGGATCTGTCCTTCTATGAGCGGAATGTGAGGAGGAGAATATCTCAAGGACCTTGGTGGGGTGTCTGGAGGAATCTCTGTGAATATCGAGGACCCACTGGTCTGCAGTAATAGAGCTCCACCCCTTCAGATGAAGGGAGAAGCGACCCCCTATTGCCTCCCCTGAAACCTCCACCGGAGGAGGGGGGTCAGGTGGGAGTCACTGGGTGGAGCCGGGAGTGGGCAGAGCAGCTTGGGAGGACTTGGAGCCACAGGAAGGAGCGCCCCCAGGCTGCTGGTTGCAGGCTCTCCTTTGAAAGCCACCTCTCTGGCCCTGTTGGTTGCCACGGGCTTGAGCACTTGAGGGCTTATGAAATGGCCGCTTCCTTGGTCTCCTCTGGTCTTCTCTGTACATCTGATGGACAGACCAGATGGTTTCCCCAGACTCCTGGAGACGAGAGATGAGCGACTGTCTCCTCCTCAAACAAAACGGAACCCTGGAACAGTAAGTCCTGGATCCTGGACTGCAGGTCTTGGTGAAAGCCAAAGACCCTCAAACAAGCGTGTCGCCGGAGACAGACCCCCTACGCTGACGCTCTGGCAGCCGTATCTGCAGTGTCATACGAGGCATGTAAAACATGCGTGCCTATGTCCGAGCCCGACTTAAGGACATCCAGATCTCCGTCTTTAGTGCAGTCTGGCAAGGCATTCACTAGCTCCTGTTCCCACTCCCAGAGCGCTTTCTGGTACTGAACCATATGCGTCAGGAAATTAAAGGTCCTAATGGAGCAGCTGGAGGCAGAATAGATCTTCTTGCCCACCTGGTCCAAATAGCGAGACTCAGGGTCGGGAGGCTGTGAGCTAAGGTGCTTTGGCTGTTTTGACTTATCGTGTGCAGCCGTAATCATGGAAGAGTCCGCCTAAGGGTGCTCAGCCAGTAAAGGTTCATCCCTCGGGGTTCTGTACAGCCTATCCAACTTTTTAGGAACCACCGGGACCGAAGCTGAATGCTTCCAGGTAATCCTGGTGAGATCCTGGAAGGTGTCCACTAAAGCAGGCACCATAAGAGGTTTGGGCTCCTTTTGCCTCAGGTACTTAGCTAGTAGACGGCATTCCGGATCCAGGTCCTCTGTATCCCCATACATTAGAGGCCAGTATGTGCTTCATGACATCCATAAATGTTGGATCATCAGGAGGCGAGCGGGGCTGGTCCTTTTCTTCTGGGGAACCCCCTATTCCCAAGATAGAAGAGGAGGAAGAGGGCAGCCAACCACTAGGTGATGAGTAGCCGGATCTGTCCCCATGACTAGCCCCACTTGAACGTCGGTGGCTCACCGACCAACATCGGTCACGAGACCGATGACAGAGCAGTGACTGACGCTGGTCCACGGACTGTCAGGAGCGGGGCCTGCCCCTCAGAACGGGAAAGGCTCCTGGTGTGAGACCTGACCCGGAGTCCGCTACCTGACCTCGGTGTGCGCCAGCGTCGGTCTGTGGACCGAGATTGTAAACAGGCCTTGGAGGGTGGGCAAGGCAGTGGCCTCTCAGAGGTCTTCTGTGGTGAAGAAACACCCTCCAGCTGGGGTTTACCCGAAGGGTCCGGTACCGGTGACGGGGCTGTCTTTGGGGGAAGGGGTCTGCTTTTGGACCTGGCCCCACCCAAAGGAAAAAAAAGATCCTTTAGCTCCTCCTTGGTAAATACCAAGGCCGCTGTCCCCGGAAAAGGGACCTCAGAAGTATCCAGCCTTGAGGGTAAGCCACCTGGAGAGCCCCAAGGGGAGAAGGACTTGGGATAAAGACACTGTCCCTTTGCCGGCAGCATCAGGATCTATCATGTCTGTGCCAGGACCGGTGCTGGAGTGTCCTCGGACTCCAGAGGTGTGCCCTTATTGGGCGATGCCGGGACCTTAGCAGGCAGGGCCATGGCTTGTGCCTCTGAGGTCTTAGTGTTGACTCTGAGCGGTGTCACCTTTGGCTTCGCAGGTTTCTTCCCCAACGGACCTGCTTTCGCCTGTACCTTTTTTGTAGAATCCTTTTTATAGTGCAGACCCAAATCCGGAGAAGAGTGGGATTTCTTGGGGGAGGTCCACGAGCGGGACCAGTACCTGGACCGGTGGTGGGACTGACTACGGTCCTTGTCTTGGGACCATTTGGATTTCTCCTTGGAATGTTTGGCCTTCTCCCAGGAGGTGGGCAGGTCCATCTGCTGCTCAAGAAGGAATGCCTTGAGAGCCTTTAGGCGGCGGATCCTGGTCCTACTTGTAAAGCCCTGGCAGGTGGAGCAGGCCGTGGTGTCGTGGGTGAGCCCCAGGCAAAAGACACTCTTGGTGTGGCCGTCCTTAGCTGGAAGCTGACAGCCGCAGCTGCACTTACTACGATGGAGTCCCGATGAGGAGACTGAGGACGGGGATGACATATGTCGGTGACCGGAAAAAACGTCAAAGAACAGAGAAAAAAGGTGAAAAAACGCGGTGGTCCCTGCTGGCTGAGAAGTCTTCTGGTGGGTCCTAATGCCTGCGGCGTTAGTCCTAATTGCAATAGCCTGCTGCAAGAGCTCCCACTCAAAGTAAGATCAGTAGATCTTAGAGAGAGGTTCCTGTAGTAGGTCTTCACATAGAGGACTGCGCCCACCTGGTGTCAGGTTCTAACGGCAAACTTATAGCTAGCAGTCATCAGCGGGGACCGCCTGTCAGGTGACATGACACAGCCAGACTTTAAAAGGGGCAGTCCCGCACCCACCCTCCAGTTCTTTTCCACTGGAGACCTAGAGAAAGGTAAGTAGAAAGGAAGGAGTAACAACTCCTGGGACCATGTGCCCTATCTAGACCTATGGGCTAAGCAGGATGAAAAAGAAAAAATTTCCAGGAGCTGAGGAAGGTGGGTAGAAAACTAGACCTACTACAGGAACCTCTCTGGAAGATCTACTGTTACGGTAAGTTCTTGCATAACTGCTATATCTTACTTCGAGAGGGTTTCTACAGTAGGTCTTCACATATAGGACTGAATACTAAGCAGTCTAATAAGGAGGAGTCAGAGACGAGGTTCCAGGAGGAGGACGATGTTTGCCAACTAAGGTTCTGCCTTAGGACAGAAGACAACTGCAAGGCCGAAACCACTTCTACACCTAGAGGCAATGTCCAGACTGAGGTGTTTAGTGAAAGCGTGGACAGAAGACCAAGTGGCTGCTGGACAGATCTCTGCAGACACATTACTGAAAAAAGCGGTAGAGGTGGCCACGCTTCTGGAAGGGTCTTACCATATTTCTGGTAAGTGTAGTGAATACAGTTAGCCAGCCACCTAGAGATAGTCTGTTTTGAGATGGCCTTGCCCTGGCACTGGGGAACAAAGGCCACAAAGAGTTGGTTCGATTTTCGAACCTCCTTAGTCCGGGAAGTACAGTACCTCAGGATCCGATGCACATCCAAGGTGTGCAAAAGATATTCCCCCCTGTTGGAATGCTAAGGAAAATAGACCATCAGTTTGACACTCTGGTTGAGAGTCGTCTCCGAAACCACTTTCGGGAGAAAAGAAGGATTAGTCCTCAGGACCACCCAGTCCTTGTGGAAAATCAAATAAGGCTCTCTGCAAACACAGGCCTGTAGCGCTGAAACTCTTCTAGCTGAGGTAACAGCAACTAAAAACGACAGGAAGTGCATATCGCAACTTGCTGCTGGTTCAAAAGGGGACAAAGTAAGTTTTTCCAACCTAAAATTAAGATCCCAGGGAGGACAGGGGTTCCGGACTGGAGATTTACTGGGAAGGATGCCCTTCAAGAAAGTTTTGGAAACCTCTAGTTGTGCTAGGGTTTTGCCCTCCACCGGAAGATGGTAGGCTGACACTACAGAAAGATGGACCTTAACAGAGGAGTAACTAAGGCCCAACTCAGAAAGATGTATGAGGTACTCCAACACCCGGGAAGCCGAGCAAGAAAAGGGGTCCAAGCATTTGGCTGCGGCCCAGATAGAAAATCTCCTCCACTTCATGGCATAGGTAGATCTGGTAGTGGGTTTTCTGGCTTCTACCAGGATCCAAGCAACCTGGAAGGAAACTCCATAGCGGGAAATCACTATGTCCACAGGTGCCACGCATGAAGGTGTAGAGACTGAAGACTCTGATGTACCAGGCTGCCCTGCTCCCGAGACAGAAGGTCGTGAGACAGTGGCAGAAGGACTGGTGATTCTAGAGCCAGTTGTTGCAACAGCAGGAACCAAATCTGCAGAGGCCAAAGAGGGGCAATCAGAATTAAGTGGGCACCTTCCGCCTGCAGTTTCAATAGAACCTTCAGAATGAGAGGAAAGGAAGGAAATGCATATAGAAACCTCCCTGTCCAAGAGAGACAATGCGTCTTGCCAAAAAGCACCATGCCCGAGAACGAGCAAGTAAAGGCTGGGTAGTTTTGCATTAAATGGGGAGGTGAACAGATCTAGGTCTGGCCAGCCCCATCGAAGAAACAGGTCTTTGACTACTTCCTGCTTCAATTCCCACTCATGAGTCCTGGCTACTGATCGGCTAAGACTGTCCACTAGGACATTGTGCATGCCTGGGACATGGACTGCTGTCAGAAACAGACCGTGCTGAATCGCCCAGTACCATACTCTCATTGCTTCCCTGCAAAGAGGGTATGACTGGGTTCCTTCCTGTTTGTTGAGATACCAGACAGTCGCCATATTGTCTGTCTGGACCAGAAGTGTTCCCGGGAGGAGTATCGACTGGAAGGATTGGAGAGCATAGAGGACTGCTGAGGTCTCCAGGATGTTGCATGGAGCTGCTGCTTCTGGGGAGTCCTCAAACTTTGGGTTTTGTGGTCCACCAAGTGGGCTTCCCAACCCGTATTGGAGGCGTCAGATGTGAGGGTCTGGGTAGGGGCCCCAGAGTGGAAAGGAGTTCCCACTAACAAGTTGGAGAGATCCTGCCACCACAGATCTTTCTGCAAGCTGTTGGAGATCATGACCAGTTGGTTCATGTTGTCAGACCATTGATCCCACTGGACTCGAAGAGACCACTGGGTGACCCTCATGTGCAGTCTGGCCATGGGGACAGTAGGAATGGCCGCTGCCAGAAGCCCCAAAAGATGGAGCACCGAGTGTGCTGGGGTCCATCGAGCCTTGGCCACCAAAGTGGCCTGAGAAGCTGAGGTCTCTGCTCAATCAAATGGCAAGAAGGCCCTGCTCTGGACAGTGTCAAGTACCGCCCCGATAAATTGGAGGCGCTGAGAGGATACTAGATGGGACTTGGGAAGGTTGATCGAGATGCCCAGCTGGACAAACACATTCAGAGTGAAAGAGAGAGACTCCTTCAGACTGTACGGGGAGGGGGCTAAAAAAAGCCAGTCATCCAGGTACAGGAAATAGAAATTACGTACCTACCGTAATTCTTGATCTTCTTGGACGAGTCTCCACCACTCATTCACACTAATGGGATCTGCACTGGAGGCACTAGGACCCATTGGGAGCAAACTTTTTTGTTAGAAGGTCGGCGCCTGAGACAGAGCGGCACCTCGAGCCTCAGCTCATGCAGTAATGAATATCTCAGCCTTGACCTTCCAACCACCTCAGTACCTTTTTTTCCGAGGAGGTGCAGCGTAACTAACCTAGAAGGATAGCCTAACCAAAAAAATGGACATAAGATAGTCCAGAAGACCCATATAAGAAGTGTCAACAAAGGAGTCTTCAGAGCCTAAAGATTGAGGGAGTAAAGACCAGCAGAAGTGCTCGCTCAAGGGACGGGAGAGTGTAGACGAGTGGTGAAGACCTCGTCTAAGAAGATCAAGAATCACGGTAGGCACGTAATTTCCATATCTTCCTGGACATGAGTCTCCACCACTCATTCACACTAATGGGAGAATACCGAGGCAATATCCCTGAAACAGGCGGGAGGAAAGAGGAGCTCACTTAGGACAGGAGTCCATTAAGGATTGACCTGCCAAAAGATTGACGCTGTTTGGCATGGACATCCAGGGCATAGTGCTTCACAAAAGTGTGCACTGAGCTCCAAGTAGCTGCACTGCAAATGTCTGCAATGGGCACATTACAAATTTCTGCCAGAGATGCTGAGACTGCTCTAGTTTTATGACAGTATATCCTACACCTTCCAGCTTGACCTGTGCCATGGAGTAGCACTGGCAGAAACATGCTACCAGCCACTCCGAACTATATCTGATGACAACAGGCTGACCCAGCCGGGCCATGCTGAAAGAGACGAAGAGTTGTTTAGATTTGCGGATCTCCTTAGTTCATCTAAGTAGAACCGTAAAACCCGTTTAACATCTAGGGAATGAAGGGTGCACTCACCCTCATTCTGGAAGTTCGCAAAGTAGGTCAGAAGAGCTAAAGATAGGTTCAGATGGAATTCCGAGACTACCTTAGGGAGAAATTTGGGGCGAGTTCGAAGAACCACCTTGTCCTTGTGAAATAGTGTACAGGGAGGTCTGTGACCAAAGCGTGTATTTCAGATACTCTGCGCACGGAGGTAATGGCTACTAGGAAGGCAGCCTTCTAGGTCAGGAACTTCAGGTCGTAAGTTGTTAGGGGCTTAAAAGGTTTACGGGTGAGCATGTCTAGCACATGGTTAATATTCCAAGCAGCCACCAGCCTCCTGACTGGTGGTCTAGTGTGGAGTATCCCTTTAAGGAACCTTTTGACCATGGGTAACAAACAGGAAAATGGAGAGCACAGTCTCGTGGTACTGTGAAATCATGCAGAGATGGACCTTCATGGCTGAGTATTGCAGTCCTGCATTAGACAGGTCCAGAACATACCCCAAGACTCTGTTAGGCGGGCAGGAGAAAGAGTCCAAGGAGGACTGTGCACACCAAATGGAGAACAGTTTCTACTTAACTGTATAAGTCTTCCTAGTACCCGGCTTGTGTGCTGCTAGGAGTATGTCCGAGACCCTACGCGAGACGTCAAATCTACTCACTTCTATCTCTTCAGGAGCCATGCATGGAGATGAAGGGATTTTAGGTTGGGATGGACCACTGGGCCTTGGGTCAGCAGGTCCATACATAGTGGAAGTTGTCTCGTCGAAGTTTCCAATACTCTGTTGATCAATGGAAACCAAATTTGACGAGCCCAGAATGGGGTGAGGAGGATCATTCTGCCCCGCGCCACCAATTTGAGCAGCATCCTCTGAACTAAGGGAAAAGGAGGGAAATGCTTACAGAAAGTGATGTCCACCGCAGTCTGAATGCATCCTGACAGAAAGCACCAGGTTCTGGTTTTCTGGTGCAGAATAGACGCAGTTTTGCATTGAGTGGGGACACAGAAATGTCCTGGTCTGGTTTTCCCCACTCTTTGAAGAGCGAATGCATGACGTTTGTGTTGAGAGACCGCTCGTGAGGATCCATTTCCGTTCTGCTGAGATGATCTGCCAGATTGTTCTGTACTCCCAGAAGGTAAACTGCTTGGATCAAGGCTTTGTGCTCCAGGCACCATTCCCACACTCTCATTGTTTCCCTGCACAGGGGGTAAGAGTGTGCTCCACCTTGTTTGTTGATGTAGTACATCACTGTTTTGTTGTTCATTTGAAGAAGAATGATCTTGCGACAGAGAATGTCCTTCAGAGCACAGACTGCGTACAGGACAGCTCTAATTTCTAAGATGTTTATGTGGAGTTGAGACTCGTCCTGATTCCATCGACCCTGGGTGTGGAAATCTAGACAGTGAGCTCCCCATCTGAGTAGTGATGCATCCGTGGTGATGGTGATCCGAGATTCCAGTGGGGCAAAGGGGAACCCCTTTTGAAGGCTGTCCTCTTGCGTCCACCAGGTGAGTGACTGCTTTAGAGGTTCCGTCACCTTGATGTGAAAGGACTGGGGATGTGTGGTCAGGGACCATTTAGTACTGAGCATCCACCGAGAAGTCCTCATGTGGAGGTGAGTCAGAGGCACAGTGAACACTAAGGTTGTCATGAGATCCAGCATCCATTGCATCGAGAGGGCTTGAACTGACTTGTTCTCTCTGACGGAAGTGGACAATCTGAAGGATGTCGCTTCTCCTGTCCTCGGGAAGAAAAGCTTTCACGCTGGACGTGTCCAGAAGGGCTCCTATGAAGAGGAGCTGCTGGGAGGGTTGCAGTTGAGACTTCTCCATATTCAACAGAACTTCCATGGATGCAAAAAATTTGGAAGCCATAGCCATGGCATCCTGAGTCTCTTGTCTGGGGGGACTTGCTAGAAGCCAGTTGTCCAGATATGGGAACACTTGAATTCAGAGTTTCCTGAAATGCACTGCGAGAACTGCAAAGCACTTTGTAAAGGCTGTAATTTTGGTGGATGATCCGGAGGGGTTTCTGAAAGATTTAGAGAGTAGCCCTTGTGGATTATCCCGAGCACTCACTTGTCTGAAGTGACTGACTTCCACTGGTTGTAAAACTGAGTCAGACGCCCTCCTGCCACTGAAGAAGAGTCCCCCTTGGACAGCTGGGGTGGGACTTGGGCTGGAATCTCAGAGGGTGGCACTAGGCGCCTTTAGGCCCTGTGCCTTCTGCTGTGTTTTCTTTTGTGCCGGGGGGGGGGAGGCTTGATTTTTGGTGAAGCCCCCTCTGCCTTTGCCATGAAAGGACTGATGGTTATGAGACTGCCGCCGGTTCCCACCCCGCTGAGGGGCAGCAGAAGGCGGTCTGGCGGTTTTGATAGCCATTCTAGTCTGTGTGGCCTCTAGTGCTTGCTCGACTTGAGGACCAAACAGATACATTACGTCAAATGGCAAACTCATAACTCTCTGCTGGGCATCATTTGTGAATCCCAATGTCCGTAAACACGAGTGGCGTTGGGTACATATACCGGCTGCTGCCCTGGAAGCAGTGTTGAGGCATCCATAGCTGCTTTAAGTTGCCGAATGTTGGATTCAATGCCTCTAGTAATGGTCTGGAGAAGCTCTGTGCCAACGTCAGACTCTGGAAGAGTTTCTACAGTGGCTTTGAGTGAATACCAGAGGGTATTCTCATACTGAGAGAAATAACCCTAGTAGCTAGCAATGCGCATACCCAAGGTGGAGGCAGAGAAAATTTGCTTCCCCAAAGTGTCAATCTAACGAGATTCCTTATTCACTGGACGTGCCGTAGATTGTTGAGGAAGGACGGCTTTGTCATTCTCTGCCAAGACAACTATGGCATCAGCAAAGGCTTGTGAGGCCAGAATAGGATGATCCTTGGGAGGGGTGTATTTCCAGTCTATGAACTTGGCCACAGAAGGAATAAGTGCCGGATTATTCCACACCATTTGTGCGAGTCTCAAAAGAGGATTGGACCGGGGGGTCAATTCCACTGGAATCTCTGGAACATGCAGATACTGCAGACGCAGCAATTTTCCAAGCTCAATCTCTGTAGTCTGGAGAGAGAGAGAGAGAGAGTGGTATTCATGTTCTTAAGTAGAAATGTAAAGGAAAGGTCCTCGACCAGAGGCTCTGCCAGAAGAGAGGGCTTATTTGTCACCCCCAGAGAGGCATCGTCATCAAAGTCGTCTCCCAATCGAAGATCAGGATCAGGCTCAATATCCTCTCCCACCAGCCCTGAAGAGATAGAGAATATAGGAAAGGGAGGAAATGGAGAAGGAGCTCCTCGAATTGGAGTTGAGAACCTTGGTGCCCTATGCGGCACAGAAGGCACTCCCGGCACCAACAGAGTGCAGTGCCAAAACCACTGGCAGTGCTGTCACAGGTCGTGGCGCCAGTGCCACAGGACCAGAGGCCCCTAACACACCACCCGGGGAGGAAGATCTGAGAAATTCAGTAGGAGAGAAAGGCACCTGTGCTGACCCCTGCGCCACAGCCGTATGAGGGGGGAAGCACCAGAGTATGGCATCGACGGCACTGGAGAAGGCGCCACGCAACTAGGAAGTTCCAACCACCCTGCCCGCAAACCCGAAACCGGTAGGCCCAAAGGCCCCTGTGATGGACTCACCGGCTCAGGCAGACAGGACAACCGCCGAACCCATTACTCCATAAGAGCGGCCCAATGATGAAACTGCTCACCGGAGGACCCCACCAGGGGGTGGGGAAGGACTCCGGAGTTGAAGATGCCGGTCACTAGAGACAGAGGCTGTAGGAAACCCCGGAGGCAGGAGTTGAACACCTGCCCCTTGCTACCGACAATCGATGCACAGACATACCAGAGTGCGACCTTGAGTAGTACCATTTCTTTTTTAACTGGGAGGCCAAAGAAGAACTCGAGGTCGAGTAGTGCAGAGTCCTCAGCGAAGATCAAGACTGGGACCGCTTCTTTTTGTGCTTTCGGGAGGACAGCACACCCCCCTCCGCACACCAGACTGCATGTAGTCAGACCCCCCTCCATAGAGGGCGGCAGACCAGACCCAGCCCTGTTGAAAACAGCTTACATGCCAAGTCTCCCTACCGTCACCTGCCCCGCTCATGGTCAACTCCATCGAAGGAGGGCTGAAGACTTCTTTGTTGACGAAAATTAAATGACTTATTTTTTTACTGAAATAAGAAAGTAAAGAAAACCTAATCAAATCCTAAAACTACTATAGCTGCCGTCGTATAGATGTGAATACTTTACTCCCAGTGGGCGAGCGACGTTGTCACTGAACCGCACCCGGAGGGAAAAAAGGAACTGAGGCGGTTGGAGGGTTGACGCCAAGACAGCTTACACAGCGCGAGCCAGTCTCACGGTGAAGCGCATGCGCGGTCCTAACAACGCCGTATCTCCTGAAGATTTTTAGCTCACGCTGGGTCCTGGCACCTCCAGTGTGGTCCCATTAGTATGAATGAGTGGTGGAAACTATGTCCAGGAAGATCAATACTAAAACAAATTGAACAACTGACTATATGCCGCTCTCATATAGATGTGAAAATTTGACCCCCGGCTGGCGAGCGACGTAATCACTGAAGTGCACTTGATGGCAGGAAAAAAAAAAGAACTGAGGTGGTTAGAGGGTTGATGCCGAGGTAGCCTACATGGTCGTGAGCTAATCTCGCGGTTCCGCACATGTGTGGTCCTACCATGGCGCTGGCCTACCTCAAGATTTTTGGCTCCCACAGGGTTCTAGCACCTCTAGCTAGAATCCAGAAGTATGAATAAATGGGGAAGACTAAGTCCAGGAAGATCACCCCGCTGACAGTTGCACAGCAGTAGTAGAAACCCTCCCTCCCCAAAGGACAGGACAGTGTCCCTAATACGGGATTGTTCCCAAACATATGTCACCAGTGTCGCAAGTGACAGTGCTACACTGAACTGACAGGTCAGCACCCTTCATGTTCTTCAGAAAGGCTTCTAAAGTCTTGTGGCAACACTGGTACCACTGAACATTTAGGCTGGCATAGTGTAAAGTCTGGTCCTGGTGACCCTGTCTGTGATATTAATGAAGTTATAAATGACACAGAGGTTACCTACTGCACCAAATCTCCAGTGATAAATGCAAATAATGGACAGGACAGCACATTTAGTGGCGCCCCAGTAGTCCTTCCAGCCACAAGACCAAAGGGTGTGGCTCTATGGAGAAGATAAACTTTAGAAAGATCAGATTATACTACTTAATTGAGCCTACCTGAATGCCCACTGTACATGCAACACATGTTGTGACACAGCCTTTTATCTTTTGCCTGTTATTTCTTTTACAAAAGTACCAGAGTCATACACCAAGCAAAACAGAAATAACTTTATTTTACTATTGAATGGGCATGGAATGTGATACAGCTTTTTACATGTAAGACAATTTTCTTTGAATGAGGCAAACAGTACTAATTTCACAAAAGCTGTTAAGGATGCATTTCATAGAACTCACAAAGAATCTGTGCAAACAATACAATGTTCCATCTTCAGAAAGGCAGAGGTCATGCAAATTAGACATCAATACAAAGCCAAGTTATGGTACAATTTTTTTTTAACTATCTTGCTATTCCAAAAGAACAGTTTTCAAGTTATGTTACTTAGTCTGAACAAACTCCCATTCCATAACCATGCAAAAATGTTGTACTTAGAAGTAAAGTTCAGTTCAAAGGGGAGAATGTAGGCGATCTGACAAGTGCATACTCTGTCACCAGCATCTTAACTGAGTGGCTTTACTGCTCAGAAGAGCACACATTTACAGACAGTACCTTGTTGATTCTACCTTACCATTCTCTGGACAGCATCACCAATATTATCACCCTAGATCTCATTGTTCAAATTAACAACAACAGTACGCTTTTACTTTGCAGTTGGGGTTCACCAACATGATGATTACTTTAAAGGTGCCACACAGATATCACTGCTTTATTCATATAGCTGGACCATGGGGTGGGGTGGGGGTGGGGGGTCAAGACTGGGCAAGGGCCTGCACATGTCTGGGGACATTGGATTATTCAATATAAATAAGGCAACATTTAAAAAAAGACCAGCAAACGTCAGCCTTAAAATGTATTTTAAAGGTAGTTTTAGCAAAAACAAAGGAAACATAACTTCAAGATGCATGAAACCCAGTGGTGGGATCCAAAAGATAATGAGGTCTGAACTGGAATCCCTGCTCTTAACTACCCGTATTGCCCCCACCGCCCCCCAAGACATGAGCAGTCCCTTGCCCATTCTCTCAAATATTCATCCCTCGTGGCCTATTAGTTCTGCTGCTTGATGTTGTCCTTAACTTTGCAATCCATCAACGTGTTGCAAGTAGTAAGAATGATTTTAGCAGCGGTATATCTCTAAAGTTACAGGGGAATATGTGGTATATCATTGGGATAAGGCTGATATTTTTGCCAGTAGTATTTTATTTATAATGTGATATTTTAATGAATTTTTATTCTTCACATTTTAGAAATACAACACGAAAATAATCCTTCTGAACTCTTCAATGATACAATGCGAATATTGTGCACTGGATTAGTTTAATAGGTAGCGGCAATATTAGCCTGATCAAGTAGTGTTACATAATATGTAACACTGGGGTGGGGGGAGACGGGGGACTGCCAACAGTACAGGTCCAATTTAATAATAAAAAAAAAAAGGGGGTGCAGGCAGCAAAAGACAATCAACTGGCAATTACAGCAGCACTGGTGGAGACATATTTAGGTTAAGGGAGATGGAAGCAAGACAGTGATCCTGACATGTTATACCCTAGAATACCAAAAGAATTCAGGGAGGAATCAGCACAGTCTCTGACAAAGATTTTCAGAAAATCTTTGAAAACAAGACAGGTTCAAGGGGAGTGAAGGAATCCACATGAGATCCAATTATTCAAAAAGGAAATCCTGGGAACTACAGACCAGTTTGACTCCACCTGTAAATTTAACAACTGTGAAGAAGGTATTATTAAGAATGTCTTGGCAGCACATTTAGCTGAGCAATGGGTAATAAGAGACAGCCAACATGGTTCTGGGGTGGGGTGGGGGGCTTATCAAACGAATTTATGTTTTCTGATGAGGTATGCCAAAGATGGGGGGAGGGGGGCTCTTTTTCTGGACTTTAATAATCACTTTGACAAGGTACCGCTTGGTAAGCAGGGAGTAGGAAAGGAGTTACTGCTATGGATTAAAATTAACTTGTCAAGTAGCAGGAGGCACAGTGGTGGTGACAGACAAGTGTCAGAAGGCAGCAGCTAGTGGGCTTCTGCAGGAATCAGTTTTGGGACCACTTCTATTCAACTAGCTTATATTTATTTATAATTGGGGACTGGTAGCCATTAACTTTGCAGATTATAAGTTAGCAAGAGTGGTCAACAGTAAGAAGAAGCGTGAGACATTACAGAAGGGCAGAGATAAATCTAAATGGTTGGCCAGGCAGCTGGCAGCAATAGTTCAATGTGGAGAGGAGCACAATAATGTCCAGAAACAAAACAGTCTACAAATGAAATGGCACAGTATCAAATATGGCTGAACAAGAGGGACCTGGTGATTATTACAGACTCATTTTGAAAAGTGCTCAGCATGGTCAACAGAATGTTAGGTCCCTCTGAAAGGTGGACACAAGCCAGGACACAATGCAGTACCCTGCATTATTACTGCAGAGTGCTGCACAATGCTAGAGGGAACAGTGCAATTCAATGGCAATTAAGCCCTTTTGTCATACAATATTTTGTGACATGTCATTTACTGCAAGGTTCTTGTTGCATCCTGGCTGACGCCACTGTACAACACTGAGAAAAGTGGGTGGTAAACCTATCATACAGGGCGCTGGTTGGACCCATCTGGAGAACTGTGTGTAGTTCTAGGCATCACATTACAGAATGGACACAAAGGAGCAGTAAAAGGTCCAACATAGATGATTAGTGGTTAAAAACATACCATATAAGGAAAGGATGAAGTGCCTGGGACTGATACTAGAGAAAGGTAGACAAAGGTACTCAAAATCATGAAAGGGTATACAAAACAGACCAGAATAGGCTGTTCCAACAGAATTCAGGATAGCAAAAAAATGGGCACAAGTTCAAGCTAAGGGGGGAATACAGTCAGGAAGGGTTACGGAAATATTGTTTCTTTTAGAAAGTGACGAGGAGGTCATAAGTGCAGATTGTGTTCATTTTCAAGACCAGGGGCCAGATTTTCAAATGATGAGAAATGCCGCAGGCCCCCGGTGTATCAAAGATATGGTGCACTGGGCTTGTGGCAACCTAATAGAATTTTCCATCCCGTGCAGCAACTGTCGCAAGTTAGACTATTTTTTTTGGTTTTTTTGTAGTCTATCTTGCGTCAAGCCCAGGGACGCTTTTTATGGTGCTTGCACCAAATATCTGGCACAAGCTGCCGTAAATTGAGTGAACTATTCCAACTGCGTCCAACCTTCTACAATTGGATGCTGTTGCAGCAAACGCATCTGTCATACTGCCACAGTCAAAGTGATGTGGCATAGGGTTTGATTCAGGGCCTGCACCATCCTTTGAAAATCCGACAGCAGGTTTGATAGCTACCTGAAGAGAAAAGGTATTTCAGGTCATGGTTGTTACAATAACTGGGAGGTGAACCAGAAAGGAAGAATGCAGGGTGTTAATGTGTCTCACAAAATCTATGCACCTATGATGCATTAAAAGATCACTGGTGACATGGAATTTTATTTTCACTTTTAAATTCTATTTGTAACCAAATACCCCTTGATAAATTAAAGATAAAAAATCTGAAATATACCACTATGTTGTGTTTTTGTCTCTGTTGTATCTTCAAGTTCTCAAAACCACATTATGTTGTCAGAAGCACAACGTTGTCATTTTAGTTGTAGCAGTTTTCATCTTGCTCAAAGAGAAGCTACATGAGCCCTGATGTGCGAAGATAATTCTGCTGCTGTTACTTTATATTTCTTTACTTAAAAATCACTGCCCTTTGCAATAAAGGCTGGGCTATAAATAATCAGAGCCTAGGACAAACTTTCATCAGATTTTCTTCTGTTTGAGAAATGAGGAAAAGCGCAAGAATGTAAAAACAAAATAAAAAAAACAGTGGCACATTCCGATCATTTTGTAAGTTATAAGAACATATTGCCTTCCTACTCTGCCAAACATGCCATTATCAAACCTATAATTACACTTGCAGATGTAGATATAGCTTAAAATATGGGTAGAGAAAATCTACTGCAGTAATTTGATTTGCTTGAACAGATCACATAACCATGTGTTAATTCTGATCAACACACAGTAATCCTGATATTTAGCCTCATCAGGTATCAAGGCAGCAATACACATTTTTCAGAATTAATTTGGTAGCCATTTTTTTCCAGTCATGAACCTCCCAAATTCATTTTCCCCTCACCGTACTAAAACATATACTGTTAGACTGCTATAGGTATCATTTTTGCCTTCTGTTAACAGAAAAAAAAAAGATTTTGTATCTTTAAAAAAAATGTACTAGCAGTAGAGTTTTTTCTCCTCTCTGCTCACAATGGTACCAGCTCTCCTTGCGCAAACATCTGCTTGCCGTATAGTACGGAGTTCCATAACTTTCCATTCTGCATCTGTATTAAAAACAGGCTACAAAACATGCACACACAGTCACAGAAAGTATGGATCTCCATAACCTCCTGATCTGTTGCTAACTGCAATCTCCTGGGGCTCCGCTAGCAACACCCACATTCATCTGCAGCGGTTGTCAAAAAAGTACAGTTACGTAAGAACTTACCGTAACAGTAGGTCTTCGAGAACAGCTCTTGCAGCAGGTTACACCATTAGGACTGAAGCCGGCAGGCACCAGGACCCCACGGAAATTTTCTAGCTAGCAGTATTCAGCAGGGACCATCCCCGACATTGGTCCCGCCCCCAACGTCAGGCATAGTACATAAGGGGGTGGTCCCCCAGAATCCCCAGTTCTCCCGCCAGAGACTCCCGGCCGCTGGATGACAACGGAAGAGGAGACTGAGGATCCGCCATTAAATGGCAGTCAGAGAGATGCTGAAACACCTGATCCTAGGAGAAGGATGTTGGAACTAGAATCCACCTCCAGCGGGGATGGGGGGAGGGAAAGTACCTGCTGCAAGAGCTGTTCTCAAAGATCTACTGTTATGGTAAGTTCTGACATAACTGTACTATCTTACTTCGAGAAACAGCTCTCGCAGCAGATTACACCATTAGGACTGATTCCCAAGCAATCCTGGAAATCCCACACCATTGGGAGGAGGGAAGGTAGAAATCCTTGAACGAAAAATCAAGCCTAGGATACAAGTCCCTAAAGGACTGCTAGACCAAAACCTGCTGTTCGCCTCGATGCAATGTCCAGGCTATAATGCCTGATGAAAGTGTGTACGGAGCTCCAAGTAGCTGCAGCACAAATAGCTGAGGTGGACACGTTCTTTAAAGCTGCAAAGGAGGTAGCCACCCCTCTGGTGGAATGACCCATAACTGTACCCGGTAAGGGTTTGTTGCGCTTCTGGTAACAGAACGTGATACACTGAATGAGCCACCTGGATAGCAACTGTTTTGAAACAGGAGCTCCCATCATCCTTTGGGCAAAGGAGACAAAAAGCTGGTCCAATTTTCGGTGGAGTTTGGTTGTGGTCAGGTAGTATCTGAGACACCTATGCACATCTAAAGTGTGCAGGAGGGCTTCTCCTCGATTAGAGTACTTAGGGAAAAACACTGGTAGATTAATATCCTGATTAAGGGTAGAGAGCTGAGACCACCTTAGGCAGAAATTTAGGATCAGTCCATAGGGATACCCTGTCTTGGTGGAACACCAAATAAGGTTCTTTGCACATAAATGCATGGAGTTCAGAAATTCTTCTGGCTGAGGTGACGGCAACTAAAAACAACGTCTTCCAAGTAAGAAGACATAGCTCACAATCCGCGGCTGGTTCAAAGGGTGGCAGCGTACAGGACAAAGGGTAGATCCAATGGTGGAATCGGATCCTTAATCGGGGGCCTCAGGTGGAGGACACTCCTCAGGAAGGCTTGTGTCATGTCCGAGTTATAGTGCTTTGGCCTATAAGAACGTGATAGGCTTAGATGGCAAAGAGGTGTACCTTAATCGAGGAGTAAGCCAAGCCTGTCTGGAAAAAGGACAGCAGGTAGTCCAAGACCAACTTCTCTGGACAATCCAAAGGCGAAAAACCGTGTGCTTGAACCCATATACAAAACCTGCGCCACTTCATGGCGTAGGTCGCATGGGTAGCCTGTTTCCTAGCAGCAGCCAGAATGTCTGCTACCTCTTGCGAGATCCCGTGTCGCATCATGGCTATGCCTCTAGGAGTCAAGCGTATAGGTTCAGGGAATGTAGGTCCGGATGGACCAAGGAACCTGCCTCCTGAGACAGCAAGTGGGAGCTGATTGGCAGCGGCACTGGAGGTTCCCGGGACAGCTGATGCAAAAGAGGGAACCAGATCTGCCTGGGCCAAAACGGCTCAATAAGTATTAGCGTCGCTTACTCTCTGCAAAGTTTCAGACAAACCCCCTGGATCAACGGAAAAGAGGGGAAGGCATAGAGGAATCTGCCCGCCCAGGAGAGGGACAACGCGTCTCGCCAGAAAACATCAGGCCCTGGATCTAGCGCGCAAAAACTGGGCAGTTTTGCGTTGGATGGGGACGCGAAAAGGTCTAATTCTGGTGTGCCCCATCTGAGAAACAGATCCTGTACTACCTCCTGGAGTAGTTCCCATTCGTGGACTTTGGCCTGAAAGCGGCACAGGCAGTCTGCGACGACACTGTCCACCCCTGGGACATGAACAGCAATGAGGTTTGCACCGTGTTGCAAAACCCAATCCCACACCCTCACAGACTTCCTGCAAAGTGGGTAGAAGTGGGTGCCTCCTTGTTTGTTGAGGTAATGCATCACCGCGGAACTGTTTGAAACAGAAGAGTGCTCGGTGGGATCTCCGACTGGAAGGCCTTTAGGGCGTGAAGAACTGCTCTCATTTCCAAGATGTTTATGTGGAGATGAGACTCTTGGGCCGTCCACAGGCCCTGAGACTGAACACCATTGAGGTGTGCTCCCCATATGAGTCCTGAGGTGTCTGTGGAGAGTGTCACAATCGGAGATGGTGCAGTGAAGGGGACTCCCACCAACAGATTCCTCGAATCTAGCCACCATTGCCAATCCCGGATTATGGCCTTCGTGGTCCAGATTAGGTGCTGCAGATGGTCTTGCTTGCGATCCCATTGGACCCTTAACATCCACTGGGTTACCCACATGTGGAGACAGACTAGCGGGACTGTTGCAATGGCCGCAGCCAAAGGACCAGTCTGGCAGGAACTGTCGTCTTCCCCGAAAAGTCCCTGATGAGGGATCTGATGTGTTCTGCTCTGTCCGGGGGGGGAGAAAGGCTTTCCCCTGGACAGTGTCCAGAACTGCACCTATGAACAGCAGAGTCTGAGACGGAACCAGGCGTGACTTCTTGTGATTGATGATGCCCAACGTCTTGAACAGAGACCAAGTACGGTGAATGGCGGACATCAGGGCCCTCCGGAGGGGTGCCATGACAAGCCAGTTGTACAGGTAGGGGAACACGTAGTGGCCCTGTCTCCTCAGAGATGCCGCTATGACTGCCATGCACTTCGTAAACACCCAAGGTGCCGATGACAGCCCGAAGGGAAGGGCTTGAAACTGATAATGGTGACCCTGTAACTCGAAGCACAGGAACTTCCTGTGTGCTTGAGCAATGGATACATGCAGGTAAGTGTCCTGCATGTCCAGGGACGCTAGAAAGGCATCCTGCTTGAGCATGATAATCAGACCTGGGAGGGTCTGATTATCATGCATCTGGAAGCATCTGTACAGGACTGATTCGCTGAGGTCCAGTATCGGATGGAGGTCCCCTGTTTTCTCTGGAACCAGAAAGAAGTGAGAATAATATCCTAGACCTATCTGGTTCCGTGGTACGTGCTCTATAGCTTCTTTTTCCAGAAGTGCGAGCACCTCATGCTGTATGAGCAGGGCATGCTGACCCGAGTAATAGGAGAGCAGGGGAGGTCTGGTCAGTGGGTGGTCGAGAAACTCTATGAAATGGCCTTTCTTGACCAACTGAAGAACCCACCGGTCGGCGGTAATCAACTGCCACCCTGAAAAGTGGCGAGCAATGCGACCCCGATCTTTTGCGCCCGTTGATCCAGAGTAGGGCTGGGGGCCGGTAAGGAGTCATGCTGTGGCAGCACTGGTCTCTGCGGGCTGGGCCGATTTTGTGTAATGTTGGCCTCTGCCTGGGGACGACCTCGCCTGGGCTTTACGCTGAAAAGTGCCCCTTTGCTGCTGGCCGGAACATGGCTGCTGCCTTTGACGCCGGCTGCGAAAATGGCTCTGGTTCCTACGAAAGGAACCTGGCCTGGATCTGTACATGGCCTGGACAGACCGGACTGCATTCCCAGTGTCCTGGAGTTTGGTGATGACCTTTTCCGAGGGCTCACCAAAGAGTACTTCGCAGTTATACGGGACGTCAAGAATGTTCTTCTGTACGTCCAGGTTGAAGCCGGAGATGCAGAGCCAAGACAGTCTCCGGTGACAAACACCTGAAGCTGCAGCTCTGGCACATGAGTCCGCAGAATTGTATGCGGCTCGTAGCACTTGGGTACCCACATCTGACCCTGTGCGGAGAAGATTGAGGAGCTCTACCTTTTGATCGCCTTCCGGAAGCTCATCGACCAGGTCCTGACCCTGTTCCCACAGGGCGTTCTGAAACTGTACCATGTGGGTGAGGTAGTTCAGAGACACGATGGCGCATGTAGCAGCCGCATACGTGCGTCTCCCCAGGGCGTCCAGTTGCTTGGATTCCTAGTCTGGTGGCTGTGTGCTCACATGTTGTGGTCTTTGAGACCGGTCATGTGAGGCCATGATGACCAGGGAGTCTGCCAGAGGTTGTTGAGCCAAGTACTGGTCCTCTCTTGGGGCCTTGTACAGGCGCTTAGCCTTCTTCGGTACTGCGGGAGTGGAGTGTGGATGCTTCCACGCAGCCTTGGTGACATCCGCAAAAGTGACTACCAAAGGTGGTACTACCACCGGCTTTGGGTCTTTCTGCCGAAGACAGTGAGCAAGGCATTGTCATTTGGGGTCAAGGTCTTCAGCATCCCACCCCATGTTGTCATGGATGTGCCTCATGACCTCAGCGAAAGAGGGATCATCCGGAGATGACCTGGGGAGGTCATGTGGGTCAGGAGAGGAGATGCTGAGCGGAGGAGGAGATCTGGAGTAGTTCAAGGTGTCCGATCTGGAGTCCTCCCCCGATGGAATGTACCGACGCCGTCTGGGTCACTTGGGGCTGAGAGACCCTGATGGAGATCTTGAGGGAGGCCTTCTCCTGTCTTTTGATCTGCCCCCAAGAGGTGGAGTCTGCTTCTTAGGGGTTGGTGGTCGTTCTGCTGGCCCCTTTGGTGGAGGAGGGGGCGAAGAAGGTGAAGGAGTAGGAAGAGGAGGAGGTTTAACAGGGACCACATCCTTTCGGATAGTGTCCCACCAGAAGTTAAAGAGTTCCTTTACTTCTTCCATGTTCATGGCCGACAACGGGCCTGGCGCCGGTGGTCTGTTGTTGGGGTTGGGTCTGCGGGTGTCTCCGGGTTCGAGGAAGGTTCCCGTGGGAGCCCGGCATCCTCGGTGTCACCTACCTGGTCTTCGGGCAGTGTAGCATCCTCCTCGGTAGAGTCCCTGTGACCGGTGTCCGCCGGTGACGGAGGCAGTTTTCCACTCTAGAGTGCAGTACCAATGGTCTCTTGGCAGATGCCGCATGAATGCGGTGAGCGCCTGGCCGGCGACTGGTGTCTGGCTGGTGTCCTTGGTTCCGACAAGCACCTGGCAGACCCGGAGTGCTTAGCCGATGTTGGGTGCTTGGCCGACGTCGGGTCTGACACCCGCTTCAGGAACGTCAGGTCCTTGGTCTTCCTAGGAGTTGGATCAGGACCTCTGGGAGGTTGGGAGACCGATCTGGAGTTGGTGTCCAGACGTTGGGTGGAAGAGGAAGATTTATGGAGCTCAGAAGACTTGGAAGAGGCCTTGGAGGGAGTGGAGGAAGCTGAGGGCCTCGAAGTCTTGATAGGCTGGAGCGTAGAAAGAGCCGCCTGAAGCCCAGACCTTAACCGGGGGGGCTGAGACCGAGCCCTGGAGGGAGAGCGGTCCGATCTAGTGGAGCCTGAGCTGCAGGAGTCCAAGGCCCGGTTTGGGGATCTGGACCTTACTTTCTCCCGGTGCTTGTCCCGATGTTTATGGGCCTTCGAGGAAGATTCTCCCCTGGAGGAAGGTTCTTGGTCTATCCTTTTCAATTTTTCTTCCAGAAGATACACCTGAAGTGCCTTCTGACAGAGGATCCTGGTGCGGCTATTGAACCCTTGGCAAAAAGTGCAGGCCTTGATATCATGGTCTGGGCCTAGGCACCACACGCAGGAGGAGTGAAGATCCTTGAAAGGGATCTGTTTTCCGCATGCACACTTGGAAAGGTGACCCTCAAGCGAAGGAGTTGGAGAGGACATCAGTTTGAAAAATACAGTAAGTTCTGTAGTCGTGCGCTAGGTAGAGACCGAGAGGCCGATGCTGGCAAGTTGACGGCGGGAAAAGAACTGGGGATTCTGGGGGACCGCCCCCTTATGTACTATGCCCGACGTCGGGGGCGGTCCCAGCTGAATACTGCTAGCTAGAAAATTTCCGTGGGGTCCTGGCGCCTGCCGGCTTCAGTCCTAATGGTGTAACCTGCTGCAAGAGCTGTTTCTTGAAGCAAGATCTCTACCTCCTGGACATCTTACTCATTCACTGCAAAATAGATGTATGCACCATACAAAAAACAAACAAACAAACAAAAAAAAGCACAATGCCACTCCGTAATAGCCCAGTCAGACATAATACCACAAATGTAAAAGTACAAACAGAAGGGGAAGGGGGAGAAAGCACGCACTACCAACCAATACATTATATAAAAACACAACGTTACAGAACTACAACATGCCTTAAAGGGGACAGGAATTGATTACTCACGTGCAGCAGTTTTTCATTAATTATACGCATACCTCTAAATGATCCCTATTTAACTGTGCTTGAATAAAAGATGAAGCTGTCAGTTGTGTTTGGTATTATTTTCTTTGTATGGATAACATTCTGTGCAGTTCCTTTCATGAAACCAAGAATTTGGACTTTTGATTATGCCACTTGATGGTTTCTGAAATGCGAGTATGAACTTATCTGTACAGTGCCCCCAGTCCTGAAATCATGAAGTGACATAGTCAAAACTCCAAATAAATGGTTCCATGAAAGGAACTGCACAGAATGTTTCTATACAAATAAAACACAACTGACAGCTTCAGCTTTTATTCAGACATAGTTAAATAGGGATCCTTCAGAGATATGAATATAATTTATGAAAGCAGAGACATTACAAGCAGTTGCACATAAGTAATCAGTTCCTGTCCCCTTTAACAGGACACCTTACATAAAATATTTGTAAAACACCAAGATCCAGCAGGCAAGATCTACTTTATCAGAGAAACATACAACACTGTTTTTCACGTTTAGATACAGTAACTTGATTTTCTTTCTTTCAAATTTTGGACAGTACCTCAGAACACAAGTGCTCATTTACAAAGGTTCCATGTCAGGTGTTGGAGTTACAAAGAAACAATACTTATAAACACATTCCAGGGGAATGCAGTCAAAGCAAGCACAACTGTACAATTTTTAAATTCATTTTCCAGAAACACCCATTTTATAAGCACAATAACACACTCTGTGCACTATGCTAGACTGCCACATTTCCTAGTTTGTTGAAGGCACTCGGTCTGTGGTCTAATGCATCACAATGCA
Organism: Neoceratodus forsteri; assembly: GCA_016271365.2. Lineage (NCBI taxonomy): Eukaryota > Metazoa > Chordata > Ceratodontiformes > Ceratodontidae > Neoceratodus > Neoceratodus forsteri. The sequence goes on from CM028135.1 coordinate 477,163,176, forward strand.
CTCGGGGCATGCATCACTCTACCATAATGCACACCCTGTTGTGTTAGTGCTTATTTATTTCCCTACAAAAGTCTCCTTCCCCAGCAAAATCCTATCGCAGATGTACACCACCATCAGCAATTTACCTTGGTACTGGCTTTTTGAAATTAAAAGAAAAACTTGAATAAGCTTAGGGACGGGGTTCAAGTTCAAAATCTTTTTTTTTTTCTTTCATTTCTGACAAACAATTGAGTTGCTACAACAGCATATTACCTTAATGGAAATGATTTATCCATACCACTTGCCAATGCAGATGGCACAACTTTCATTTGTATATTTTCAGTGTTGATAAACCCCAATTTTTGTAAGTTTACATCTCACAATTTAAAGATCACTGGAAGCTTCAAAAATATATATTTTCACTAAACTATATGTGTGATAAAATACCGTTTAATAAAAATGTTGCGCAGGTATTCCATAAGGTTGTGCCAATGTGTCTCCCCGGCCCCCAACAGCCTTTACATGTTCCCCTTTCCAATATCTCAGGCTCGCAATATTCTAGTGAGCAATTTGCATCAGAAACTTAATTCGTTCTACCTCTAGAAAGTACAGTTACGTAAGAACTTACCGTAACAGTAGATCTTCGAGAACAGCTCTTGCAGCAGGTTACACCATTAGGACCGAAGCCGCCAGGCGCCAGGACTCCACGGAAAAATTCTAGCTAGCTAACTACAGCGGGGACGCTCCGCAGCGTCGGTCCCGCCTCCGACTGTCAGGCGCAGCTAAAAGGGGGCGGTCCTCACCAGATTCCCCAGTTCTCCGCTGAGACTTCTTGCCGAGGCTGACATCAAATGGGAGACCTAGGATTCGGCCACAGAAGACAGAAAGATAACAATTCCTGCTCAGAAAGATGAGCCATGCTTCCTCAAGGGGGAAGGTGGGGGAAGGTACTTGCTGCAAGAGCTGTTCTCGAAGATCTACTGTTACGGTAAGTTCTTACGTAACTGTACTATCTTACCGAGACACAGCTCTTGCAGCAGGTTACGCCATTAGGACTGATTCCAAGCAGTAACGCTGTCAGAAAATCCGGAGGAGGAAAATAAAGGATAAAAACCAGGTCCTGAACCTAGGACAGAGACCCTGAAATGCAGCCAAACCAAAATAGCCCTTAGCGAGGCGTGTCCAGGCTATAATGCCCGATAAAGGTATGCACAGAACTCCAAGTAGCTGCAGCGCATATAGAGAAGTGGAAACATTTTTGAGCGCTGCAAAGGAAGTAGCCACCCCTCTAGTGGAATGACCCGGACTGTACCGGGAGGGCTTTTGTTTGATACCATAACAGTGAGAAATACACTGGACAAGCCAGCGAGAAAGGGACTGTTTGGATACTGATTGGCCCATCATTCTCTCAGAGAAGGAAATGAAAAGCTGCTCAGAACTACGAAAGGACTGAGTTCTGTTGAGGTAAAACCTCAGGCTGCGGTGAACATCCAGGGTATGGAGCAGAGCCTCTCCTCTATTAGAGTAGTTCGGGAAGTAGACCGGAAGGTCGATATCCTGGTTCACAGTGAGTGAAGAAACCACCTTAGGCAAGAATTTAGGGTTCGTCCTCAGGGATACTCTGTCCCGGTGGAAAACTAAATAAGGCTCTTTGCACATGAGAGCGTGAAGTTCAGAAATTCTTCTTGCCGAGGTAACAGCAACTAAAAACAACGTTTTCCACGATAGAAAACGTAGCTCGCAATCCGCGGCAGGTTCAAAGGGGAGCGTGAGCTGTTCAAGGACAAAAAGCAAATCCCATGGAGGCACAGGGTCTCTAATAGGAGGCCTAAGGTGCAACACTCCCCAAGAAATTCCCGAGAGGCGCCCACCTGAGCCACTGTACTGATTTCCCACCGGAGGTGGTGTTTCTAAATGGCACAGAGGTGCACTTTAATAGAGGAGTAGGCTAAGACCCGAATGAAAGAGGGAGAGCAAATATTCTAATATTACTCCCACAGGACAACCTAGGGGGAAAGGTCGCGTGCTCATGACTACATTAAAAACGGTGCCATTTCATGGCGACGTCGTGATGCGCTGTCGCTTTCTGGCTGCAGAAAGGACTTCTGATCCTCTCATGGTACCCCCTGACGCAAAATGGCTATGTCTCTAGGAGCCAAGCATGCAGGTTCAAGGAACGTAGGTCCGGGTGGACAAGTGAATCCTTCTCCTGAGACAGTAAGTGGGAGCTGAGCGGCAACGGGAGCGGGGGTTCCCGAGATAGTTGAATCAACAAAGGGAACCAAATCTGTCTGGGCCAAATGGGGCCACTAGGATCATTATTATGCTCCCTGGAGTTTGAGAAGAACCTCTGGATCAACGGGGAGAGGAAGCGTAGAGGAATCTGTTGGCCCAGGAGAGGGATAACGGCCTGCCAGAAAACACCAGGCCCTGGATCTAGCGAGCAAAAATTGGGCAGTTTTATGCTGGATGGGGAGGCGACAAGTCTAGATCTGAGTTCCCATCAAGAAACAGATCCTCTGCTACCTCTTGAAGGAGTTCCCATTCGTGGACTCTGGCCTGAGAACCACTCAGGCCGCTCTGCAACCGTGTTGTCCACTCCGAACGCGTACAGTGATCAGATTCGCCGTGTCTGATTACCCAATCCCACACTCTCATGGCTTCCTGCAAAGGGGTAAGGTGTGCGCCCTGTTTGTTGAGGTAATACATCACCGCCGTTGTCTGTCTGAAGTAGAAGAGTACACGGTGGGATAACTGGATGGCACCTGCAGGGCATAGAGGACCGCCTCATTTCCAGCACGTTGATGTGAAGGTGAGCTTCATCTGGGTCCACGTACCTGGGACTTTACCCGCCCAGGTGTGCCCCCCACCCAAGACCGGAAGCGTCTGTGGTGAGGGTGACCTCCGGGGACGGCGCAATGAACGGGACGCCTGATGAGAGCGACCCTGGGGCTAGCCACCACTGCCAGTCTTGAATCACTGAATTCGTGAGTCTGACTGGATGCTGCAAGTGGTCTTGCCTTTGGTCCCATTGCACTTTGAGCATCCACTGAGTAATGCGCATGTGGAATCTTGCGAAAGGGACAGTAGGAATGGCCGCAGCCATGTGTCCGAGCAAGCAAAGGACTGACCTGGCAGGTACAACCTTGCTTAGTGATAGGTCCCTTATGAAGGATCTGATGCGCTCCGCTCTGTCGGCCGGAAGAAAGGCTCTTCCCCGAACAGTGTCCAGAACTGCTCCTATGAACTGCAGTTTCTGCGACGGTACCAGGAGAGATTTCTCGTAATTTATGAGGATGCCCAGGGATCGGAACAGATCCTGGGTGCTTTTGATTGCAAGAAGCAACGCCTCTCTGGAGGCGGCCATGAGAAGCCAGTCGTCCAGGTACGGGAACACGTAGTGGCCCTGTCTCCTCAGAGACGCTGCCACGACTGCCATGCACTTGGTAAAGACCCTTGGTGCGGAAGACAGTCCGAAAGGAAGGGCTCGGAACTGAAGGTGGTGGTCGAGAAACTCGAAGCGCAGGAACCTCCTGCGCCTGAGCCATAGGGATGTGCAGGTAGGCATCCTGTATGTCTAGAGACGCCTAAAAGGGCCCTGTTTAAGCATGGGGATAAGACCGGAAGGGTCACCATGCGGAATTTTGTAAGTGACCGACACATTGAGGTCGCTGAGGTCCAAGATTGGACGGAGGTCCTGTTTTCTTGGGAACCAGGAAGAAGTGGGAATAGTATCCTAGTCCCTCTGGTTCTCTGGGACGTACTCTATCGCCTCCCTTCGTAGTAGCGCAGTACTTCTTGCCAGATCAGGCTTTGTGCTGACCCTGATACCGGGAGAGCAAAGGAGGCCTCGGGGTGGCTTTCTGCGAATTCTATAAAGTGGCCTAGACTGACCAACTGAAGAACCCACCTGTCGGTGGTAATGGCCTGCCATCCCGGCAGGAAGTTGCAATGCGACCCCGACTATAAACTCCCGCTGATCCTGAGGGGCGGGCCGGAAAGGAGTCAGGCTGTGGCGGCAGATGGACCCGCTGGCTGGGCCTGCCTAGGAGAACGCTGGCCTCGGCTGGCGGGTGTTTGCCCTGGGCTCTACTGAAACCAGAGCCCCTCTGAGGTGCAGCGGAGTGGGTCTGTTGCCTCTAGTCCCCACAAGACGAACGGCTTTGGTTCCTACAGAAGGGAACCAAGCTTAGGTCGGTACATGGCCTGAACCGACCTTACCGCCTTCCAGCCTCTTGGAGTTTGGTAGGATCTTTTCTGAGGATTACCAAACAATACTCTCCCTCAAAGGGCGCCAAGATGTTCTTTGGACGTCCGGTAAAACCGAGACGCGCAACCAAGAGTGTCTCGAGGCAAACGCCAGAAGCTGCTGCTCGGGCCGATGAGTCCGCGAGTCATACGCGCTCTTAGCACTTGGGTCCCCACGTCTGAACCCGGCAGGAGAGCTGAAGCATCTCCTCCTTCTGCTCACCTTCGGGCATCTTTTCAGCCGCCTCAGACCCTGTTCCCACAAAGCTGCTCTGGAACTGAATCATGTGGGTTAAATAGTTCAGGGATCTGATGGCGCAGGTAGCGGAAGCATACGCAGCGCCTACCCAACGCGTCCAGTTGTTTGGACTCTGGGTCCGTGGCAGGGTGCTCAAATGTTGTGGCCTCTGTGACCGGTCATGTGAGGCTGTGATGACCAGAGAATCGGCCTGGGGATGCTGCGTCAAGTACTGGTCGTCACTTAGGGCCTTGTACAAGCGATCAGCTTTCTTGGTCTCGCCGGGCGGTGTGGATGCTTCCACGCAGCCTTGGTGACGCCCACGAAGGTGTCAACCAAGGGTGGTACCACCACAGGCTTGGGGTCCTTTTGCCGAAGATATTTGGCGAGTCGCACTCTTTCGGGGTCTAAGTCTTCAGCATCCCATCCCATGTTCTCTTGTATGTGTCTCATAATATCAAGGAACGAGGGATTATCCGGAGGAGATCTAGGCATCTCACGTGGATCCGGAGAAGGGATGGAGAGTGGAGATGGGGATCTAGAGGTGGAGTAGTCTGATCCCGTGTCCTCCGTTGAAGGCGAACGTCGGGGTCTCCTGGATCTCTTGGGGCTGGGTGATCCAGAAGAGGAATTCGACGGAGGTCTCCGTTTATTAGGTCTCCCCCTGGGAGGGGTTCTAGGCTCCCGGGGAGGAGGAACACGGCCTGCCGACCCCGAAGGCGAGGGGGGGGCAGGAACCGGAGTAGGAGGAGGAGGAGTAGGAGGAGGAGGGGGAACCATGTCTTTTTTAATGGTATCCCACCAGTAGGTGAACAGATCTTTCACCTCCACTAGAGGCCCGACGACGCCCGGGTGCCGTGGGCGGTCGCCGGGTCCCGCGCCGGCTTCACAGGGGCTCTGGTAATGGCGAGGGATCCCTGGAGTACCCTACGGGACCGGGTCGCCTGCCTGGTCCTCGGGCTGCTCTAGGTCCTCCTCCTGAGAGGCTCCTGACCGATGTCGGTCGGAGGCAACAGGGCCTTCTTCTTTCAGGAGGGCGGCGGTCCCCTACCGCGTCCGCTGGGATGTAATGGCCGGCGTCGGTCGTTGGGCCGACGCGGCTCCAGGGAAAGAGGCGCCGGCTGACGGCTGTCGAGCCGGGCGCTCGGGCTACAGGCCTTTTAAAGGCGTGAGCTCCAACGCTCCTGCGCGTGGAGGCACTGACGAAGACCTGACGCCGGTACCGAGGAGCGGGAACCCGACGGCGGTGGTGATGGTGTCGTTCCTCGGACTTCGCCAAGGCCCTGGAAGGGAGGAAGGCCTGGATGGATTTCTCCTGAGATGAAGGTTTCTTGATTGCAGCCGGGAGATTTCGAACCGAGCTACGGGACTCAACCCCTGAAGGGGACCTGAAGGGCCTTCTCCCTTCTCTTCTCCGCGCTTGTGGACCCTGGAGCTTCTGGAGGACATGGTCTTCAGTTGTTCCTCCAGAAGAAACGCCTGCAAAGCCCTCTGACGCGGATCCGGGTGCTGGAACCTCTGGGCAAGCAGCGGACAGGCCCGGGTATCGTGGTCTGGGCTCAGGCACCGGACGCAGGGCCGTGTGGGGTCCTGAACGGGATCTGCTTTCCACAAGCGCACTTCGAAGGATGGCCCGAAGTTGGTGATGACATCAAGATCTTGCTTGAAGAGGATTCTGAAGATTTTCGAAAAAAGAACTATTCACGCGTCGCGCGCTAGACTGGAAACCGAAGGGGTCAGGTAGCTAAGTCGACGGCGGGAAAAGAACTGGGAGCCTTGCAGACCGCTTTTGTACACACGCCTGACGTCGAGGCGGGACCGACGCTGGGAGCGGTCTCGCTGTAGTTAGCTAGCTAGAATTTTTCCGTGGGTCCTGGCGCCTGGCGGCTTCAGTCCTAATGGTGTAACCTGCTGCAAGAGCTGTGTCTCGAAGTAAGATCTTTTAAGTTATTGATTTAAAAAAGTAATGATATACTGTTAACAGCATACTTCATCTTTCTACTAAAGGGTTCAATCTGCCTCTATTTAGCTGAACAAAAACTGCTGTCACTAGAAGGTTATCAAGCAGCTTCCCTAGGAATATTGGGACCTAAGTCAACATGGGGGCAAGAAAAACCCAGTATGGTGGCACATTTCAATGTTATTACAATTTATTGTTGCCAATGAACTATAAAATATACAGGCTTCAGAAAAGGCACAATTTTATACTGGCTCAGCCACCTTAATATACAGATGTTTTATCAATCCCTTTGTTAGAACTGGTATGTTCACTTAGAAGAAATATTTTCTCATTTTCTGTATGTTCATTTTAGTCATGGTTTGAATACATCTGCATTTAGCAAATGTGCTCTCCAAAAATCTGAACCTGAATCGATCTGTATATTATTTTATCTGAGGAACTGCAAATCCCAGGAACTAGACTTTTTTCAAGGCATCCAAATGATACTCAAATAATGTGGATTTCTCCAAAACAGTTGCTTATCTAATTTTAGATTCCTCCTTTCCCTTATTTGACCAAAATGGTAGCTTCCAAGATATACATAGACATCTTGTCAAATGCATCATACACAGTATTAGACTACACAGTTTCATCTCTCATTTTGAGCGTCATCTTCAAGGCTTATGGAAATGTTTGTACAAAGTTTGCTATTTTTGACACAGTTTATTTTCGTTACAAAAGCAATGTAAATAAATTACTGGGCTAGTACAAAAACTCTTATTTACACATGCTCGCTTTACAAATGAAATTATAGTAAATGGTGCTGTTGACTGCGCATACAGGATGTATAGAGGATGTGTAGCGGAGAAGGAGTAAAGCAAGACTTGTTATTAACAACAAAAAAAAGCCCATGTTAATTTGCCTGCAAAATACTTATTTTGTCCATAATTTTAGTACAGAGAAAACCAACTTTATTTGGAATGGTATCAGTAGGGATGTAAGTTTGTCATAGTCGCCAGAGAAGTCATATCACAGGAAATCTTGCCTTTGAAAATATTCTATTACTTTTTTTTTTTTAACTACATATTTAGGGTTGGATGCATCTCCTCTGCACTTAACTTCCTTGTGCATTTCATGTTAACTCATTTGTTTTCAGTGTTGTCACACTGCCCTTTATATAAGAACAACATTAAAGAGATTTACCACTAGGAACATTACCCAATATAACAGATTACACATGTGAGGTCCTTATTTCTATTAAATGCAGTAAAATAAAAATATAAATAATGTTAATGTGTGTAGTAGATTCTCTATTCCAGCATATTAAAAAAAGAACTAAATTGCTGTTTTGTACATGTTGTGTACCCCATGGCACCACCACCACGAAACAGTTTCTCCTTGACTAGCCAATGACTATTAAAAATTACCCCTGCCAAAATGACATCCCTAGGTATCTGTTAAAGTGCTGAAAAACAGGAGACAGTATTTAGATGCCTAGAAAACATGGTATTGTACATTATTTATAGCGCCATAATTTCCAAATGCTAGACCTTGTTATATTCACATTTTAAAATCTATCACAATTCTGTGGACTATACAGATTGTTAGCCAACAGTTTAAAAATGTGTGGCTGATAGTTGTCCATCACTGTGAAAGTCAAGTTTACAGAGTTCCTTGAAGTAGTAGTTTTGCCTTTATCCTTCCATTACAGTCTCCGGCTTCATAATCTGATATGTTATCAAATACTCTGGGTAAGCCTGAAAAACAAAATATTTAGTAAGTGTTTGGTAAAATGGTTTCTTAATTTTCTTCATAGTGGCATAACATGCAACTATGATTTAACCTAGTATACCTGGATAAACTAAAACGGTTTACAAGAAGTTAATGGTATGGAATGAATGGTACATATAACATGACATCATGGACGCTGTCAACTCCTCAGAAAAACACAAATATTAAATAGTTCATTATCTTTGATCCTTTTCACTCCACTGATCCTTGTATGCTTACAAACCCCTCCAAAAAAATGCTGCTGTTAAAGCCCACCTTTGACCAGAACTCTCTCCAACTTCTGTCTGTTATCCTACATCTGTTTCCTAACCAAAGTGCTTGTAAAGGTTCAAATATGAAAACTATATACTCACTGTAATTCTTGATCTTCTAGGAATATCTTCACAATTACTTCACATTAGTGGGTCTTAGCCAGGGCGCTAGGGCCCCATGGGAGACAGAATGTTTCAGGAGGGCTGGCGCAGAGGTAAGCTTAAACGCATACCCAGCACCGTGAGACTGGCTTGCGCTGCCTGGCTTACCTCAACATAACCCAAGTACTTATGCACTTAACCTAAGGGCAAAAGATAGCCCTGGTGACCTGTACAATAAGGGTCAACAAACCAGTAACAGAGTGTTTTCACAGCCAAAACGAAGGCCAATAAAATGTACTCGAGTGAGCCAAGAGGATGGCAGGTGGGTGTGTCAATTAATGAAGACATTCCTAGAAGATCAAGAATTACGGTGAGTACGTTTTCATATCCTCTAGGAATCGATCTTCCCCACTGATTCACACCAGTGGGTCAGAATACCAAGCTTAGGCAAAATCCCCCTGACTAGGGCAGTAGGTGTCAAGGGCTCACTCAGGACAAAAGTCCATTCACATCTGCCCTGACGAAGGTGGCATGCTGCTTGGCAGGGACGTCCAGAGCATACTGCTCAACAAAGGTGTGCACTGTGCTCCAGTTGCAGCTCTGCAGAGATAGGAAAATTACGTACCTACCGTAATTCTTGATCTTCTCTTGTATCTTCACCATTCATTACTTCCTGGGTGTAAGCCGGAGGCGCGCACCCGTCCACCCAGGAAACTTTTTTTTTTTTTTAAAGTTGCCTAACGGCCCCGCCCTCGAGAGCGACATCATGCGTCATGCGCGAGGGGCGGCCGTTAGTAGTGACCGACTCCTCCTCCAACTCAGTTCTGTGAGCCGGAGAGGCAAAAGTGAAAGCAGAAAACATAGATAGCGAGGCAAGATAGCCAAGCAAGGAAGAATGAACTGAAAAAGGAATAAGCCGATGGAGGAAGGACAGAGGAGATAAGAACATCCCTAGCCTAGGGAGTGCAGGGCCTCCTTACCTGGGCGACTCTAGGAGGAGAGATGAGTAAGGAAATGAGAAAATAGAAGAAGAAGAAGAAAGAGAAGAGAGAGATGGATGTTGAAGGGACCAGAAGGCCCATCGAGCATAGTTAGCTTGTAGCTGAAGGCTCGACTAAAGGGGAAGCAAGAATCCCCGGAGATAGAGCTGAAGAGAAGGTTCACCAACCCGCTAGACAGACTCAGGAGGGCATAGTCCTCATCTTCAACATGCCATTGTTCTTGACACCCACCTCGGCTCCTGGCCGCGGAGGGCTTTTAAGTGGAGGACAGCGAGGAGGAAGAATAAAACCCCCGCAGCATGAGGGCTGCTCAGGGTTTAGAAATAGAAAACAAGCCTTTCATGCTTTCAAGATAGAAATGGGACTCAGACTGACTGGCTAAGGCCGGCCAAGGCTTAGGCTGGCTAAGATTGGATATGGTCAGCAGAGGTCTACTGTAAAATTGTCCAGAACACAAAGGGAGAAACCACTAGCAAAACAGCGAGAAGGATAGCCTACCTTCTCATTTGCCTTCTTGTTTTTTTTTTTTTACAGATAAAAATTTTTTTTTTTTAAGTAGATGCATGACCCAGATACCAAGATGCCTATAGCAGTCGGAGAGAGTTCCCCAGCATTCTTTTTTTTTTTTTTTTTTTTAAAGAGAAAGGAACAGACGATTCGCCTCTGCTCTGCAAGGTAAGAATAGAGGGGGAATCAGATTTCAGGGCAACTATCTGAACACGGATTGCAGGATCAAAACTGAGTAGCCTGAGCCAGGCCAAAAACCCCAGAGGTATCTTGCCATAAGAATAGCAAGAGATAGTTGTGCAGTCTGATCGCCAATGCAATCCACGAAATGGCCCATGAATCTTAGAGTAAGTAATTTTTCTGGATTTTAGAACCCCCAAGAAAGATTTTTTACTTTTTTTTTTTTTGAAAATGTAAGGAATTTTCCCTATATTTTATATAAATGCAGAGACAGGAAGGAGACGGGAGGTGGAGAAGCCACAGGAAGAGGCACTGAGGGGATGGTGGGCGGGTGTAAGTAATGAATGGTGAAGATACAAGAGAAGATCAAGAATTACGGTAGGTACGTAATTTTCCTATCTTCCCTTGTCAATCTTCACCATTCATTACTTCCTGGGTGAGTACCAAGCTCCTCTTCCCCTGGAGGGGAAGAGGCCATACCCCTGAGGGAACAAGACCCCCAGCCTCTGCTGGTGAGAAACAGAAGGAAAAGACCCTGGCTTATTCAGAAAGCCCACGAGGGAGAAGAGCTAGGAGGTGCCTCCCGAGGACGAGGGAGACGGAGGGAGCCCTGTAAAGTCTCCTAGCCTGAAGAGAAAAGACGGTCCCCGGAAGGCGGAGCGAATCACCCCACGCCGGCCAGGGTGACAACCTGAAAGACGGGGCATGCCGTCTCGCCTGATGCAGATCGCTGTCCCCGCAAGCCTGGAAACCACCCCATTAGGCCATAAGATGCCCTTGCTTGGTGTCTTGCCAGCTCCAGGCCTCACCGCTGGAGAGGGCAACGGCTTGTCTGGTTTGCTCCATCAGGCATAGATGCCAGCAGCTGGGACATCATCGACCACAGATGCGGTTGTAGGCAGCGTGGTGAGCCTGATGTGATGCAATACATGCACCGCACGAGCAGAAGAGAACACTCTTCGCCTCCAACGGTCGAACTGGAGAGAGTCCAACTGTGGGCGGCCGGCGCCAGGCAACGGCACCCAGAAGGGTATCCAGGTATACCAAACCTGAGGACGGGTTGGGAAGGGAACCTAGAGACTCAGAGGGGGCACAATACCTACGCTGGCAGTCCGGGCGGGCTGGGGAAGAAGCGGCAGGGGACTGCCATGACCGGATAGACGCCTCCTGGAAGGGGATAGGCCAGGAAGGTACCACCAGATGCTGGGCACTGAATTCACCAAGAATTCACGCGCCTCTGCTCGGTATTGTCTCTTCGAACGAGGGAAACTGGAGATCCCCACCATCCTCGAGAGGAAACGCTGATATTCTGTGAAATCAGCATCAGAGGACAGATGAGCAGGGGGTTCCTCTCCCTCGGAGGAGGGAGACGAGGATGATGGGGAACTGGAATGCCCAGAGGATTCCTGCGGCGGTGGGGAGAGTCGAAAGACCCGCTCATGCATGTACCTAACGTATGAGGGGAAGGCTGCGAGAACCTCGAACTGCTCCCAGGATAACGGACCCGTAGGGGCCGACATGGCCTGGGAGTGGGGGTGGTAAGGCAGAGAGATGGAGAGGGGCACCTCCGCTGAGGCAACTGCTCTCTGCGATGGCTCTGAACTGGGAAAGGAGCCCTGAAAGGGGATCCCGATATCAGACCAGGCCGCAGAACGGAACTCTGGGAAGCGGAGCCTGAAGAGCCCTGGGGAGAACCTCCCTGTGACGACGCCGGACTGCATGGATCCAGAAGGGCAGTCCGCACAACGCCCCAAGGACACCCTAGAACCCTGGAGGGAGGCGAGGCTCTGCACTTCGCCTGGCCACCCCTGAGGTGGCCAAGGAGACCAGCAGCAGACCCCTGCCCCCGACCCTCGGACTCCGAGAGGGCCCTCCTCCTCCCACAGCGCCCCTGTCCCTAGAGAGAGGACAGCACCCCGTAAGGTAGCTGTCACCGGGCCTCCAGAGAGGGGAGCCTCCCCCTGCGTCACCCCCGCGCCTGCCCCCCAGGGGCTCCCGGCCACCCCCAGCCGGGGAACCCTCAGGAGGCGACGGAAGGGGGGACAGAGGAAGGGGCCCGCTGCGCCGCCTGGCACCTCTAGCCACCGGGGACCCAGACTCCGAAGAGTGGGGGTGCCAGGATGGGTCCACGTCTGAATCATCGCCCTCCGAGGAGGACGAGACCAGCAGGACCTCAATGCTGGCCACCCCAGGGGTCCCCGAGGCTACGGGGCCGCAACGCCCCGGTACCAAGGGAGGCGCCGCTCGCCTCCCTCACGCTGGTAGCCACCAGGCCTAGCTCCACACCCCCAACGGCGCTGGCGAGGCCGGCACCGCCTGGAGGAAGGACCAGGCCCACGGCGCCGGCGCTGCCAGAAGGCGCAGGCGGCATCGCCGACGGCGCCGCTTGTTCATCGACGCCGCGAACGGCGCTTAAGGCCCAAAGCGCATACCGCTTAACGGCGCCGCTTCATCACCGGGCGCGAACGGCGCTGATTCAAAGCGGGCAGCGCCAACGGCGCCGCCTGATGACCGGGCGCCGAGGCATTGAACGGCGCTCGCTCGATCACCGGCACCGCCAATGGCACCAGGATCCGAACGGCACCGAAGGCGGCGCCCAGGTCCACCCAGCTAGGCCCAAAAGACGAGGGCCTCGCCACGGGGAGCCTGCACTGGAAGAGGTGATTGCCGAGCGTGTTCGCCGCGGTCCCTCGGAGGGACTCACGACGCCCCCAACACCGCAGAAGGGGCCTCCCTCGGCAAGAAAAGACGAGGAGACCCTCCTCCTCAGATCAGAGAGGCCCGGAGGGGACCCGGGAAGGGCCTAGAGACCTTAGCTGAGAATCCTTGAGCGACGCCGCCCTCGAAGGTCGGCGGGCTTTGCCAGCTTGAACGCGGCGGACTTCGAGGACACGGGCGTCCATGGAGAAACAGGCGCCGCATTTAATCCATGTCATGGTTGGGTCCCAGGCAAGCGTAAGACAAACGCATGCCGGTCCGAGACGGAGAAATGCCGGCCACAGTAACACCGACGCATAGGTGCGCGCGGCTGTTCTTCAAACACGCTTAGCTCGGACCCGGACATAACGTGAAATCAACAAGAAAAGCAGTAGAAAACACACCGCGCCGCTTTAGAAAGAAAAAGAACGGTCTTACCGATCGGCGTCAGTGTGTGGAAAGAGAGTCGCTGGACGAGTGGAGAATGGGCGCTCGAAAACAGGTGCTGCCTCGGACGGCGGAGAAACAGAACTGAGTTGGAGGAGGAGTCGGTCGCAATTAACGGCCGCCCTCGCGCGCATGACGTCAGCTTCCTCGAGGGCGGGCCGTTAGGCAACTTTAAAAAAAAAAAGAAAAGCTCCCGTGATGGGTGCGCGCCTCCGGCTTACACCCAGGAAGTAATGAATGGTGAAGATTGACAAGGGAAGATCACTAATAAGTACAGAACGAATCTCTAACAGGGATATGGCAAATGCTCTAGTGAAGTGTGCATGCACCTGATCTAGCTTGACCTGAACCACGGCAAAGCCATGGCGCAAGCAGCTTACAATCCAGGCAGAAATGCATTTGATCATTACAGTTTGTCCCTTCTGATTGGGATCAAAGGAAACAAAGACCTGCATGGATTGCCTGAAGTCCTTAGTTCTGTCCAGATAAAACCGAAGGACACTCTTAACATCCAGGAAATGGAATGCGCGCGCTCCTTCATTCTGGAAGTTGGCAAAGTAGGTAGGCAGCTCCAGAGGCTGATTCAGATGGAACTCCGACACCACTTTATGTAGGAACTTAGGGTGTTTGCGCAGAACTACACAGTCCTTGTGGAAAACAGCATACACAGGATATGTGACCAGGGCATGGATTTCAGATACTATGCAAGCAGTAGCGATAGCCACTAGAAAGGCTGCCTTTCAAGTTAAGAACTTCAGCTCAAGTCACAAGAGGCTTGAAGGGTTTGTAAGTGAGCATATATAACAAAAGTTTAATATCCCACATGGCTATCGGCTTCCTGACTAGAGGACTTGTGTGCAAGATGCCCCTAAGGAACCTCTTGAACAGTGGCACTTGCACCAGGTAGAGGGTACCAATGGGCTCAAGATATGCAGATATAGCTCACAGAAGGACCCTGACGGTGGAATATTGAAGGCCAGCATCAGAAAGGCCCAGCAAGTACTCCAGAACCTTGTCAGATGGGCATACAAAGGGGTCAATGTGGGTTCTGGAGCACCAGATGCAAAATCTTTTCCATTTGGCTGTGTATGTTTTCCTAGTGCAAGGCTTACGAGCAGCCAACATTTTTTTCAGAGACCCTCTGAGATACCTTGTACCCATTTCCCTTCCATTTCTTCAGGAGCCAGGCCTGAAGATGAAGGGAGTGCAGGCTGGGATGGACCAGGTGACCCTGCATGAGTCCATCCTGATAGCAGAATCCTCGGTCTGCTGACTGAGAGTCTGTTCAACAGAGGAAACCAGATCCGTCGAGGCCAGCAGGGGATGAGTAGAATCATCCTGCCCCCATGTGCCTCCAGTTTGAGAAATACAATCTGCACTTAGAGGGATTGGTGAGAATGCATACAGAAACAGATTTTGCCATTGCAGCCTGCAGCCTCAATGCATTCTGACAAGAAAATACCATGTCCTGGATTTCTGGAGCAGAATCGGTCCACATCTGGGGTACCCCACTCATTAAAGTGCAATCTCACGATGCCTGGAGCTAATGCCAGACTATTTTGTACTCTGCACCATTCCTACATTCACTGCCTCCCTGCAGAGAGAGTGCACTCCCCCCTGATTGTTGGTGTAGTACATCACAGACTTCTTGTCTGTTAGGAGGACGACTGTTTTGTGGCTGACAAAATCAGCTGGTTTCATAGGCCATATAAAACAGCTTGTGTCTCCAACACATTGATGTGGCGATGGGACTGATGGGTCCCAGACACCTTGTGTTTGGAGACTCTGAAAGTGGACTCCCCACCCCAACAGGGAGGCATCCATGGTGACAGTCACTTGAGACTCTGGTTGGGAGAAGAGGAGGCCCTGGAGGAGATTCTCCTCCACTGACTACCATGTCAGTGACCAAACCAGGGGCTTAGTCACCTGAATGGGGCAAGGCTGTGGATGCAATGCCTGCAACCAATGCGCACTGAGCATCCACTGAGTAATTCTCATGTGCAACTGTGCCAGGGGCACCGTGAACACTGAGAGGGCTATCAGGTCTCCCATGTGCTGCATGGAGTGGGTCTGCACTTCTGCACTCCGTGAAGCAGCATGCCATTTGCAGGATAACCTGTACTGTGCTCTCTACTAGAAGACATGCTTTGGTGGTATTCACAACAGCTCCTATGAACATCAGCTGCTGTGAGGGTTGGGGCACAGACTTCTCAAGATTCAGCAGAACCCCCATGGAGATGAGGAACTGAGAGGCGGTGGCCACTGCCTGTTTTAATCTCTTGTCTGGATGGACTGGCTATCAGCCAGTCATCCAGATAAGGGAAAAACTGAAGTCCCACTCTCCTTGGGTATGTCATGAGTACTGCACAGCACTTTGTAAGGATTCGAGGCGCTGAGGATAGCCCAAAAGGCAGGACTCTAAACCGATAATTCTGTCCCAGTACAACAAATCAAAGGTACCTGTGGTGGTATGCATTCCTCAAATACAGGGAGGTTAACCAATCCTGAGGTTTCAGGAAGGGAAGCAGAGACCCCAGAGAAATCATTCTGAATTGTTCTCAACTCATGGATTTCTTCAAATATCCGAGATTGAGAACAGGGGGACAAGCACCCTGATTTTTTTTTCGGAGTAAGTAGTAAGAGTAGAAGTCTGTGTTGTACTTTGACTCTGGCACTATTTCAACTTCCTTGTTGCTCAGAAGGCTCACAATTTCCTGTGCCAGATGCTCCGGCATATGAGCTGATACGAGGGGCTGTTTGTGTGGAAACGATTTCTGAGAAGGCTAGGGAGTATCCCTCCCGCATGAGCCCAAGAACCCACTTATAAATTGTGACGTTATCCCACTGGCGGTAAAACTGGGTAGGGTCAGGCCCCCCCCCCCCGAGAGAAGTGCAGCTGAGCCAGGACCAGGGCCGACGCATCAGAAGGTGGTGCTTGCTGCTTCTGGCATCTGAGCCTTCGGCTATGCCTTTTCCTGAGGCTGTAGAGGCTGAAATTTATTTTGGGTTTCATTGCCCTTTCCACAGAAAGAATGTTTATTCTTAAAGAAACCACATCATTTCCCCCTCTGAGGATTAGCAGGGGCGGCCTGGAAGTCTTAAGGGTTGTTCTAGTTTTCTTAGACACCTCAAAAGACATCTTCTGCTGTCCAAACAGGTGAGTTCTATCAAAAGGAACATTCATAACCTGTTGGACACCTTGGAAAAAAAACAAAACAAAAAAAAACAGCACATAGCCAGGACTGCCTTCTAATGTAGATGCCCGCAATGGCAGAGCAGGAAAGCAGTGACAAAGGCATCCACAGTAACTCCGAATTGATGACTGCTGGACTCAACTCCATGCGTGGCAGTCAGCAGAATCTTGTTTGATCTGGGATTCTGGCAGGAACTCTGCCTGAGACTTAAATGAGCTGCAGAGGATATACTCATAGTTGGAAAAATACCCTTGGTAGCTAGCAATCTGCATATTGACAGTAGCTGCTGTGAAAGCCTGTTTGCCCATTGTGTCACTCCTGTGCGATTCCTTGTTAAGAGGGTGCGCAATTACCTCTTAATGGAGAATGGCTGTCATTCTTGGTAAGAATAACAATGGCATCAACTATAGGCTGGAAAACATACCCTGGAAGGGTGGTGGAGTGGAGTGGATTGCAGGCCCTCTAATCCAGAATGTGGCCTTGGCAACACCGGTGACAATGGCCCCAAAGGAGGGCTGGTGCCATGACTGGAACTAAATCCAGTGCCAGGGGAAGCCCCAGCGTTGAGGGGAGCAGCAAGCCAGATCCCAAAAGGCCTAAACCTGGTGCTGCTCCAGCATAGCCCCGGTGACTAGTACTGAAGTGACCGGCAGTAGCATCACAGCTGGTTCCACCAGCGACACTGAGTTGGGGTGCGCCCAGTGGAACAGGAGTCAGCAGTGCAGTCACCAGCAAGGGCCTGGGGCTGTTGCTGGTGCTAAACACTCTACCCAGCTTGAGGCCCCCACCTGCAGCTCCAGTTCCACTAACTCCAAAGGGTCAGGACAGGTGCTGACAGCAGAGGCAAATGAGCCAGATGCTGCACCCACTGCTCCACAAGAGCTGCCCAATGGTAGAACTGCCTAGTGGAGTCCCCACTTAGGGACAGAGAAGGGCTCTGGGACGGAGCCCTCGACCTCGTAGTACCAAAGGCCCCTGGTGATGGCGCTGGTGAGGGCCTTCGGCTCTGGGAGACCAAGGATCTTGAGGCAGACCTCGCAGCACATGACCTTAAGCACTAGTTTCTTCTCCTTCAGATAGGAAGAAGAAATAGTAGTCAAGGCAGAGCGACACAGAGAACCCAGCTGGGATTGGAAATGGGCCCCCTTCTTTATGTGCTTCTTGAAGAAATGAAAAACTATGTACCTACACCTTGCGGGAAGCTTTTTAGCTTAGAAAAGCTTTCTCCGTAAGAGGAAGAGGGGACAACGTCGCCCTGAAGTCTGACGCATTGCGTGGTGCTTGTGGGTTGACCAGTGACCGACGTCGTCCCCTCCAACAGCTCCACCAGAGAGGAAATGGAGGAGGAGATCGAGATCCACTTAAAGTGCTCCAGAATTCTCTGTGGACCAAGAGGGAGTTTAACTCCTCTGTCAACACCTCCTTGCTTTTAACTGGGTGAGAGCCTATGATGAGGCGGTTGAACCCAGAAAACGTGATTTTCCCAGGAGGGTGTGGGGAACAGAAGTCACTGACCAACAGTCCAGGATCCACCCCTAGGTCTACCAAGGAGGAGACCGCTCCTCTCTCCTGAGGCCGGAAGGTGGGAGAGAGCCCATCTTCAAGCCAAAGTTCACCTCGGCACCAAGTAGAGATCCCGGGGCATAAAAGGATAAGAATTCCTATACTTCGCGCCACTGGGGAGGTGAGACCTCAACGAGGTTCCTAACTCCCGGGGAAGTCCAAGGGGACTGTATGTTAAAGGGATCCAGCCATGGGTCCCCTGCAATGGAAGAAAGAAGCCAAAAGACTTCTGTGGAGAAGAGAGGGTCCCTGGCACCCTGGTTTCAGCAGAAAGGCCCCTGATAGATGGCAGGTATCTAACTGGAGATGGAAACCTGAGACAGGACTCTCAGAACACAGAGACTCTGAAGGGCCCTTTCTAGCTGTCAAGAGAGCCCTGGGGAGCCAGAGGAAAAGAGGGCAAGACCTCTTGCCTGCCCTCCCCTGAGTGGGCCCCTGATACTTCAAAGAAGTGGCAGGGAGCCCGGAGGTACCAGTGAGACTTCACCCACAATTGCCTCAACTGGGTGGAAGCAAGCAGGGAGGAGGCACTGCCCAGAAGCTAAGGCCCAAAAGGAGATGGTGGGCGGGAAGCAGTGATGAATAGTGAAGATATACAGTAAGATCAAGAATTACAGTTGGAACGTAATTTTCATGTGTTAAAGGAGGCACCACTAAAGGGATGGTCTCCTTTTTCTGGAGGTATATGGCCAGGCAACATTGTTCCGGGTCAAGTTCCTCTGTTTTCCACCCCATAATGAATTGGATGTGATGCATAACATCAAGAAAAAAGGAATCATTAGGGGGAGACTTGGGGGTCTCCTTGGGAAGCTCTCAACCCTCTGACAACTCTGAGGAGGAGGAAGAAGAGACGTCCCCTGACTAATCACTATCAGGGATCGGCGCTGGAGGGCGACGGGTGCCTGTATGTTGGTCCAAGATTACAGTGCATCCCCAGGAGGACTCTGTGGTATGGGGGTTGCTGGGTCCTGCTTGGTCAGAGTCCTGAGGAGAGGGGTCCTGGTCCCGAGGAGGAGGTGGTCACCTGGGTGCATCCTTGTTCAGCATAAAGAACCACCAGGCCAAAAACAGAGCATTATGATCCACTAGAGGAGAAGGATTATAGGGCGGATAAGGATACTGAGGAGGAGAGTATGAGTACATCTGTGGGGGGACCAGAGTAGGGTACCCTGGCGGAGACCCACCTGGTGCTGGTTGAGGAGGGCCAGCAGGCATCGTTTGGGGCGGTGGTGATGACAGCTAAGGAGTCTGTGTAGATGACGCCCAAAAAGGAGATAAAAGTGGGAAGCTGCATTACCGGCAGCACGGAGGGACTGAGGGCTGCCGGTGATGGAGGGACCAACCTCCAGCGAGAGGAAGGGCCAGAGGCGGAAGCCGGTTTGTGTGGCAATTGTGAGCAAAAGTCTGACCGCCCCTTTTATAGGATAAGCGGATGTCAGCATGCTGACGTCGGTGGGGGAGGTCCCCTGTGATAAAACTGCTAGTTATAAGTTTTCCGTGTGGTCCTGGCGCCTTCAGTCCTACCAGTATTGCCTGCTGCAAGAACCCCCTCGAAGTAAGATCTCCCTTTCCAAGGGAGGGACAATGTGTCTCGCCAGAAAACTCCAGGCCCTGGAGTGAGCACACAGAAAAGTGGCAGTCTTGCATTGAGTGAGGATGCAAAAGGTCCAACTCTGGATGACCCCACTGGTCGAACAGATCTTCCACTGAGGTCAGGAGTTACATAGAAACATAGAAGTTGATGGCAGACAAGGACCACAAGGCCCATCCAGTCTGCCAATTTCTTTTTCTACCTTATAAATGTGCCATCGGCCTTTGTTCTGTCAGTGACCTATCTATTCATACTCATCGGTATTGCTCCCTTATGCCTATCCCATGCCTGTTTGAAGCCCTGCACTGTATTCATAGCCACCAATTCCTGAGGTAGACCGTTCCATGCATCCTTCACCCTTTCTGTGAAAAAGAAATTCCTCACAAACCCCCTTAATCAGCCTCCCTCTAATCTCATGCTGTGTCCTCTTGTCCTGTTATTTTTCTTATATTTAAACATGTTAGACTCTTTCACCTTGTTAATACCCTTAAGGTGTTTGAATGTTTCAATCATATCACCTCTCTCCCTCCTTTGCTCAAAGGTATACATATTGAGCTCAGTTAATCTGTCCTCATATGTCTTCTGATGCAGTCCCTGCACCATCTTGGTTGCCCTTCTCTGGACTGCCTCAATTTGGTTAATGTCCTCGTTAAGGTGTGGCCTCCAGTACTGCACGCAGTATTTCAGATGGGGCCTAACCAGTGTCTTGTAAAGAGGGATTATTACCTCCCTCTTACGACTTGTGATACCCCTACTAATGCACTCTAACATCCCCCTAGCCTTACCTACTGCTTTAGAGGTCTGCTTGGATGATTTCAGGTCATCTGTGATGATGATGATGCCCAAGTCTCTTTCTTCCTTTGTGACTGCCAGGAACTCCCCTCCCAGCCTACAGGTGGCTTCAGGGTTTCTCTTCCTATGTGCATGATCTTGCAGTTCTTTGCATTAAATCCCAGTTGCCACTCGTCTGACCATTTTGCCAGTTTATCCAGATCTCTTCTCATTCTGCCCACCCCATCCGGATCATCTACTCTGTTGCAGATCTTGGTGTCATCTGCAAACAGACAAGCCTTACCTCTAGTCCATCTGCAATGTCACTAATGAAGATATTGAAGAGGACTGGCCCCAGGACTGATCCCTGAGGTACCCCACTTGTGACTTGCATCTCTTCTGACTGTATACCATTTACCACCACTCTGTTTTCTGCCCGTCAACCAGTTTGCCACCCAGTTGACCAACTTCTGACCCACCAGAGCCTACCCAGCTTATTTATCAATCTTCTATGTGGAACAGTGTCGAAAGCTTTGCTGAAGTCAAGGTAGGCGACATCAACTGCTCCCCCTTGGTCCACCACTCTGGTTACCCAATCAAATCTATGAGATTAGTTTGACAGGACCTTCCTTTTGTAAACCCATGCTGTCTTGGATCCTGTGCCCCTATGGATTCCAGGTGTTGCACTATCCTTTCCTTAAGGAGTGTCTCCATAATCTTGCCCACTACTGAGGTAAGACTGACTGGTCTGTAGCTCCCTGCCTCCTCCCTGCTACCACTCTTGTGGAGCGGGCTCACATGAGCCCTTCTCCAGTCTTCTGGGACCTCTCCTGTGGTCAGAGACTCACTATGCAATTCTGCTAATGGCTCTGCTAGTTCCACCCTTAGCTTCTTAAGTACCCTGGGATGTATGCCATCAGGTCCCATTGCCTTGTCCACCCTGAGCTTAGCGAGCTCTTGCAGGACCCTTTCTTTTGTGAAGGGAGTAGTGCTCACCTCCCTCCCCCCTGTGTCCATGGTGCTGAGCTGTGGGCCCTGCCCTACCTTCTCTTCAGTAAATACTGAGCAAAAGTATCTATTTAGGATAGATGATTTTACAGGGTCCTCCTCCTCACATGCCCCCTTTTCTCCTCTGAGCTTAGCAATACCCCCTCTGGACTTTCTCCTTTCACTAATGTATCTATAGAAAGTCTTGTCACCTTCTTTTACTGTTCATGCTAGTGTTTCCAGAGTTTGGGACTCTGCCTGCCTTACTGCCTTCCCTGCTTCCCTTAGGGCAGTTTGGTATGCCTCCCTATCTTCATCCCGCTGTGTTCCCTTATATTTCCTGAAGGCCAGCCTTTTGGCTTTGACCTTTTCTGCTACTGTATTTGAGAACCAAAATGGTTTCCTTCTTTTGCATTTCCTTTTCTGTCTAACACAATGGGATGTTGCTTCAAGTACTGCATCCTTAATGCTTGCCCACTTTGCCTGTACCCCCTCACCTGTTTTTCTTTTTGCCAGGGCTAGCTTAACTCTGTTGGCCATCTTATCAAACTCAACTCCTCTGAAGTCCCATATTTTTGACTTGGAATGGGATGATTTAGATGTAGTGGCCAAATTAAGCCATACCATGTGATGGTCACTGGCCCCCAGGTGACCTTCTACCTGGAGATCTGTGATCCCTTCCCTGTTAGTCAGTACTAGATCTAGGATAGCCCTGTCTCTTGTGGGTTGTTGTACCAGTTGTTTGAGGCCTCCCCCTACAGGGAATCCACCATGTGTCTAGAGCTGGCAGATGTTCCTGCTGGTATTGACCAATCTGTATCCGCATGTTGAAGTCTCCCATTATCAGAACCTCCCCTTTAGCTGTCATGTTTTGTGTATCTTCTAACAGTAATGTGTCTATGTCCTCCCTCGGTCTTGGGGGCCTGCAGACAATCCCAGTTCTTATGGCTGTCCCATTTCCTGTTTCCAGGGTGACCCACAGTTCTTCTGGCTCCTTATGTGTATTCTGAATTTCTGTAGCTTTGATATTTTCATTGACATACAGGGTCATTCAACCCCCCTTTTTTGTACCTCAGTCTCTTCTGAACAGTACATAGCCAGATACTGAAGTCTCCCAAGTGTGGTTACTGGTAAACCACGTCTCACTAATTGCTACTATGTCCAGTTTAGCCTCTGACATTATTGCCTGCAGGTCTGGGATCTTATTTCCCAGGCTGTGAGCATTTGTGTACATGATTTTCCATTGGCCAGATTTCGGTGCGTTAGTTGTTGGGTGAGCCTTGGCATTTCCCCTGTGCATCGTATGGGGCGATGGACCTTTTTTCTTACCTGGTGATGCAAATGAACTGCAAACATGCTGAATCCCTGTTTGACCACTAGCTGAGGGAGGAAGGGTGTTCTTCCCATTCGTCGTATGGGGTGCTGCACCCCCTCCCCATTTGCTAGTTTAAATATTCTGCCCAAGATAGGTAATGGCTTAGACTGTCCGCTAAAACACTGCTGACACCGGGAAAATAGATGGCTAAAGTCTCCAGGTCGTGATCTACTGCTCAGTACCAGACTGTCATCGCTTCCCGAAAAAGTGGGTAGGAGCGAGTCCCTATTTGTTGATATAATGGACCACATTGGAGTTGTCCATCTGAATCAGCAGTGTACCTGGGGAGAGATTTGTCTGGAAGGCTGGTAGGACATATAGAACTGCTCGCATCTCCAGGCTTGGAGGGCGTACAGAACTGCTCTGGTCTCCAGAACGTGATATGGAGCAGAAGCTCCTGGTCGGACCAAGACCCTTGTGTCTTGTGAACCCCTAGATGGGCTCCCCAGCCCAAGTCTGAGGCGTCCGTGGTAAGGATCTGGGTAGGGATAGGGGAATGGAAAGGGGCTCCCTGTAAAAGATTGGAAAGATCTTGCCACCAGCGAAGATCTCTCTATAGGCTGTTGGAGATCATGGTCTTCTGGTTCATGTCATCTGTCCTCTGATCCCACTGGACTCGAAGTGACCACTGGGTGACCCTCATGTGAAGTCTGGCCAGGGGGACTGTGGAAATGGCTGCTGCCATCAGTCCCAAGAGACGAAGCACAGCATGTGCTGGGATCCACCGAGCCTGGGCCACGAGAGTGGCTTGAGAAACTAGGGTCTCGGCTCAATTTGATGGCAGAAAAGTCTTGCTCTGAATTGTGTCTAGTACTGCTCCAATGAATTGGAGCCGTTGAGATGGTACTAGCTGGGGCTTGGGCAAACTGACCGTGATACCCAGAAGAGTAAACAAGCTCAGAGTGAAAGAAAGACACTTTCAGGTTGTTCGGAGAGGGTGCTGCGAGGAGCCAGTTATCCAGGTACGGGAACACATAAATGCCCTGGCAGCGAAGAAAGGTCGCAACCACCGCTAAACACTTGGTGAACACCCGGGGGGCCAAGGAAAGGCCGAAAGGGAGTGCTCGGAACTGAAAATGGTTCTCCTGAAAAGTAAAAGGGAGGAAGCGGTAGTGGGCCAGGAGGATAGGGATATGCAGGCAGGCATCCTGCATGCATCCTGAAAAGTAAAAGGGAGGAAGCGGTGGTGGGCCGGGAGGATAGGGATATGCAGGCAGGCATCCTGCATGCATCCTGAAAAGTAAAAGGGAGGAAGCGGTGGTGGGCCGGGAGGATAGGGATATGCAGGCAGGCATCCTGCATGCCCAGGGAGCACAGCCAAGAATTTGTTTGGAGCAGGAGAAGAAACCCCTGAAGGGTCAGCATGCGAAACCACTTGTACTCAACAAAGAGGTTGAGCATGCTGAGGTCAAGGATCGGTCTCAGATCGCCAGTCTTCTTTGGAACTAGGAAGTGGGAGTAAAATCCCCTTCCTAGCTGGTTTTGAGGGACGGGTTCTAGGGCTGCTTTTAACAGGAGGGCCTGAATCTCCTGGAAGACTATGGGAATCTGATCCCTTGGATAAAAAGACCATCACGGAGGATGAGGGGCAGAGATCTCGGAAAACTCTATCGAGTGACCTCGCTGGATGAGTTGCAACACCCATGATTCCGTGGTAATGAACCTCCACCCCTGGAAGGTGGAGGCCGAATCTCCCTCCTATCGGTTCCTCCGTGACTGCTGGAGGAAGTGGAAGGAGGGGAAAGGAGTCAGGATGCCGAGGGGAGCTTTTGCCCTGGAGGCCGGCTTAAGGAACTTGGCCTGGGGGGTTTGGGCTCCCGAACCAGGGGCTCGTCGCTTGCCCTGATGTTTACCCTGGTTTTTATTTTATCTCCTTTGGGGAGGAAAAGGCTGCTTCCTCTGCCCTGTCCAGTACATTGAGCGTATGTCCCGAAGGGAGTGTCCGCTCTCTTCCAGCCTGGTAATTATATATTTGGCATCGACACCGAAAAGGACGGAACCCCTAAAAGAGGTGTCCAGAAGGGAGGACTGGACGTCTTGTGCCAGACCTGCAATCCTAAGCCAGGAAAGGCAACGGATACAGATCCCTGTGGCTGCTGCCCTCGCCACTGAGTCTACTGAGTCATACGCTGCACGCAGAGCATGACGACAAGAAGACTTGCCCATTCTGACTCTGTCCAGCAATTTACTTCAGAGTGACTCATCCTGGACCTCCTGAAGGTCCCTCTCCAGCATGGAGAGAGAGGCCTTCTGGAATGCCACCATGTGTGAAACATAGCTGAGGGACCGGATGGCACAAGAGGAAGAGGAAAAGATCTTCCGGCCAAACTGATCCAACTGCAGAGAGTCCTCGTTGGGAGGCGAGGAACTCAAATGCTTTGGTTTCGCTGACCGGTCGTGAGCGGCAGTAATCACCATAGAGTCAGCTTTGGGATGAGTTGTGAGATGTTGAATCCCTTCCAGTGAAGAGTAGGTACGATCTGCCTTTCTGGAGACAGCAGGGCTGGATGATGGCTGCTGCCAGATAGTCACCAGATTCTCGTGAGGACCCATCCGGGGGGTGGGGGGCGATGGGTAGAGGGTCTGTAGTGGTTAGATCTAAATGTTCTGCCAGTCTCTTATGCTGGGGATCCACTTCTTTGGAAAGCTAGCCTCCTGCTGCCTGAATAGTGCGCAAAAGGTCCCCAAAGGAAAGATCCTCTGGAGGAGATTCTGTGGACTCCTTGGGTGGTACCTCGACTGGGGACCGAGGGTCAGAAGGCTCAGAACTGCTGGGAATGGAAGGGTCTACCCCAGATAAGCCTACTGGTAGAGCACCCGCTGCTTGGCCGGAGGGTATCGGTGGGGGAGGGGCGCCCTAGGAAGAGGGATGTCTCCCACAGACTGCCTGAGCTCCGTGATGAGCTGGGTTCTGGCATCCTGCCACCACGTGGGGATCGTCTCACGATCTGGCACTGAAGGTGGAAGAGGCTGGTAACCCGGGCAGCTTGGGTACTGCGGGGATTGCCAAAAAGGGTATTCAAAGCCTGGCAATCCAGGAGTATAGCCGTAAGGGTTGTACCCAGGGTATCCCAGCGTTTGAGGCACGGGGCCTGGCGTCTCGTACTGAGGGGCAGACAGTGGGCCGTCCGGCTGTGGTGCCTGGGGGTCTGGCTCCAGAAGACCACCAGGAGGTTCGACTGGACCTACCGGGGGAGGTGCCAGAGGGCCACTGGGTGGCGTGGGATCCGGGAGGGCCCCTGAAGGTCTCGAGGGAGGGGGCTCCATAGCAGGATCCTTAGCTGGCAACAGAATCTTGTCTGGAGGCGGCAGCAGACCTGGCGAAGGGGGTAATTCCAGAAGTAACCCCAACGAAAGGTCGAACAACGATCCTGTCGGCAAGGACAATGCAGGATCGGGTGGCAAATCCCTGAGGTGCAGGACCCGGAGGGATGCAGGGTCTCTCTACAGCACACTCAGGCTGGCGTCGGGGGCCTCATGGGAGCCCGATGGGCGAGAAGGGTCCAGGCGGGCAACGGAGGATCTGCCATCTGACTTATCAGACCTAACCGGGCTAGTGGCAGCGGAAAGGCCACCACTAGGCTTATCGGTCAATGCCATGCACCAGTCCACAGGGTCGAGGGGTGACTTATTGGCGGTGCTTGGAGGAGACACAACAGAAACCTCAACAAAGGCTACCCCAAGCTGCCCGCTTACCTCAGCAGGAGGGGAGAAGGTGCCTGCCCAAAGAGGCGGACGGGGTACCTGAAGGAGTACTCACAGTTTTTGGAGCAGGTCTCCAGCGTGGCGACGGACTCCTGTCCCGGCGCTTCTCCTTCCACGGAAGTGGCGGCGGTCTTAGTGTCAGCAAAAAAGCCCTCTACTTGCTCCACCTATGCTATGAAGTGGAAGCGTTTCTGTCTTTGGGCATTGCCGCAACATTTGGATCCCGTCACCTGCCCTGTGAACTCAGCTTTACAGTATCTCCTCTCCTTGTATGATAAGGGCCTGAGTTACTCCTCTATCAAGGTGCACATGTGGGCAATCTCCACCTACCATGCTCTCGTGGGAAGAGAGCATTAGCACAATTGGATGTGGCCTGCACCTTTCTTAGGGGAATTCTACATATGAGACCTCCCATTCAGGACCCTGTCCCACCCTGGGACCTCTTTTTGTGTTGGAGAAACTCACCCTCCCTCCTTTTGAGCCAGCAGTGGATTGTGAGCTGCGTTACCTTTCTGGGAAGGTTTGCTTTTTGGTTGCTGTTACTTCAGCTCGAAAGGTTTCTGAGCTTCAGGCTCTGATGTGTAAAAAGCCCTATTTGGTTTTCCACAGGGAAAGGGTTTCCCTTAGAATGAATCCTAAGTTTCTTCCAAAAGTGGTCTCAGAATTGACCCTCAACCAGTCGGTTGATCTTCCTGTTTATTTTCCTTCCCCTTCTAATAGAGGGGAGGCTCTCCTCCACACATTGGATGTCCACAGGACTCTGAGGTTTTACCTCAAAAGGACTGTTCAGCACCGTAAATCAGAGCAGCTATTTGTGGCCTGGCTGCCGTGTCTGCAGTGTCATATGAGGCTCTCAGTACGTGGTAGCCTATGTCTGAGCCCGACTGCAAGAGGGCCAGGAACTATGTCTTCTTGTCAGAGTTCAGCATGGCCTGTGTCAGCTCTAGTCCCCTTTCCCATAGCGCATCCTGGTACTGTACCATATGCGTTAGGAAATTAAGGGAGCGGATGGAACAGGTGGAGGCCACATAAACTTTTTTGCCCACCTGGTCCAGGTATTGGGTCTCTGGCTCAGGAGGCTGTGAGCTGAGGTGTTTCAGTTGCCGAGATTTGTCATGGGCAGCCGTGATCACCGAGTCGGCCTGAGGGTGTTTCGCTAGGAAGGGTTCCGCCCTCGGGGCCTTATACAGCCTATCCGACTTCTTAGGAACTGCCGGGATCGAGGCTGGATGCATCCAGGTGGTCCTAGTAAGATCCTGGAATGTATCCACCAAAGGAGGAATAACCAGAGGCTTTGGCTCCTTTTGCCTCAGGTACTTGGCCAATCTCCGGCGTTCCGGATCCAGGTCCTCCGTGTCCTACTCACTGGAAGCCTGGATATGCCTCATGACGTCCATAAAGTAGGATCATCCGGAGGCGAGAGGCTGGTCCTTCTCCCGGGAGCACTTGAGGCTGAGAGAGGATGAAAAGGTCGGCGATGAAGAGGAGGATCGACTATCCGACTTGGAATAGTCGGACCCCATCCGACCATGCCTTCATGGCGCTCGGTAGCTAGGGGACCGGACGTTGGTCCAAGACCAACTCCAATCCCTGACCAAGACGAGCAATGACCGATGTCTGTCAGAGGACCGACGCCGGGGCGTTTCGCTTAGTGCAAGAAGGCTCCTGAGGCGTGACCTCAGACCGACGCCGGTCACCAGAATCCCTGAGCGGGAATGAGCACTGGGGGTGAAGGCTGGCACTCTGGTGACTTTCATGCGGGAAGACTCAACCTCGCTATGGTTCTCCGCAGGGTCGGGTACCGTGTTCACGGGCGACGGGAGGACCGCCAGGACCTACCCCGCCAAAAAGAGAAAAGATCCTTGAGCTTGTCCTTGGTGAAAATTTCAGCCGCTCGCCCGGAAATGAAGTCTCCGGAACGTCGGGACGTGAAGGAGCTCTCCTGAGGGCCCAGGGAGGCGACTTGGGCGGCAGGGGCGTCAGTATCTCACGACCGACCCTCGTCCTTAGCCCCGCCGACCAGCGGCCGGTAGGGACTGACGGAGTGACGCCAGGGGCGCCGGAGATCTTGGTCTTCGAAGGCGCGCCTTTAGCAGGCGGCATCTGTGCCTTAGCAGGTGGGACCGAGGCAGGCACCTCTCAGGACTTGGTGATAACCCTTAGAAGAGTCACTTCCGGCTTGGCCGGCTTCTCCCCCGACAGGCCGGCCTTAGCCTGTGGAGTCTTTGGAGGTTCTCCAGACCCTGAAGGACAGGCCTTTTTTGGGAGAAGGCCGCAAATGCAAACGGGACCGAGACTGGTGACGGGACCGACTACGGTCCTTGCTGTGGCCCTTCTTCTCCTTCCTCTTCCCCTCCAGGGAGTGCAGATCCATATTCTGCTCCAACAGGTAGGCCTTGAGGGCTTTCAGGCGGTGGATGCGGGTCTGGCTGGTAAAGGCCTGGCAATCTGCACAGTTGGCGGTGTCAAGGTTGGGGCCCAGGCAGAAGACGCACTGCCAATGGCCGTCCTTAGCAGGGATCTGCCTCCCGCAGTCGCACTTGTTTAAGTGTTTGGGTGACGCCGACGCCCGGGAAGACATCGAACCCAGCCGGGTAAGAATACGGCTGACGTCGGTACTGGGAAGCGGCAGGAGCGAGGAAAACAACGCTCCAAAGCGGGAAAAAGTTATAAGACGACGGCAGCGAACTGATGTCGGTACCGGAGAACGGTAAAAACCGTCAAAGAGAGGCAGGAATCTTGCTAGAAGTTATTTTTCGCTGAATCGCAAACAGAAGCAAAGGCACTCGGCTTCACGCGCGGGTACGTGGCGGGAAAGAACTGAGGTGGAGCTGGGTCCGCCCCCTCTTGTACCCTGACCGACGTCGGGGCGGGGCCGGCGTCGGGGGCAGTCCCCACTGGTATTGCTGGCAGAAGTTTTCACCGGAAGGTCCTAGTGCCTGCGGCATAGTCCTGATTGTAATAGCCTGCTGCAAGAGCTCCCACTCGAAGTAAGATCAGCAGTTACCATTCATGCACATCTTGGGCTGTGACCCGCTTAGTTGTCTGCTAAGCTGTTTTGGACCTCAGGAGATGCACTGCCAATAACTCCAGGTGGTGTTCTAGTGCCCAGTTCCACACTCTCACTGCTTCCCGACACAGGGGATAGGAATAAGTCCCCCTTGTTTATGTAATGCAAAAACACCGATGTTGTTTGTCTGTACTACAAGATGACCTGGAGTCAGATGCTCCTGGAAAGCCTGGAGACTGTATAGGACAACTCTCACCTCCAGGACCTTTATGGTGTAATTTGACTTCCACCTGGGTCCATGAATCTTGGGTCTAATAAAGGCTCAGATGTGCTCCCCACCTGGATCCTGATGCATCCGAGGTGAGAATCTTAGTTGGAGTTGGGATTAAGAATGGAACGCCCCTCAGAAGGTTTCTGCGGTCCATCCACTACGTCAGTGTTTTGCGTAAACAGGATGTGATGAGCAACTTTTGGTCCAAGTTGACTGTCAATTGGCCCCACTGCACTATCAGTGTCCATTATGGTATCCGTATACATAAGCATGCCACTGGCACAGTCACAATGGCCACTGCCATGAGTACCAGGAGATACAGGAATGTCCTGGTTGGGACGCAATGACTGCTGTTCACCAGCTGCACTTGAGCCAGAGATGTTCTGCCCTGTCCAGGGGTAGAAACACTCTACCCTATTCTGAGTCCAGGACTGCATCTATGTACTGCAGCCTCTGGCGAGGGAACAGTACTGACTTAGGTACACTGACTGTAACCCTCCAGGTCTTCGTACAACTGCCTTGTGCAGGACACGGTGTGTTCAAGTCATCTCCTGGACTTGGCTTTCAACAGTCAATTGTCCAGGTATGGGAAGACATACAGACCTTCCCTGCTGCTGCCACCATAGCCAAGCATTTGGTCAAGACCCAAGGTGCAGAAGATGAGCCAAAGGGCAATACTGTGAACTGGAAGCGCTCCCCTTCCAGGACAAACCTCAAGTACTTTCTGTGATGCTCTCTAATCTTGATTAGGGTATATAGGGAGCAAATCCAGTCCCCTGCTTGCAAAAGGGAATCAGATTTTGCAGGGAGACCATAGGAAACATCTTGTATTCTATGCAGAAGTTTAGGTCTCGCAGGTCTAGCATAGGTCTGAAATCTCCTGTCCACTTGGAGACCAGTAGGTATCTGGCGTAGAACCCGCTGCCTTTCTGGCGTGAAGGTACAGGTTGCATGGCATGTTTGGTTAGCAAAGCTTGCACCCTCTTCTTTCAGCAGGGACAGATGTCTTGGGGGAGAGAACGAGCATAAGTTGAAAGAGACTGAGGATGCTCTGAAGGGGTTTATAGCAACTAAGGAACATGACCTTTTGCAGTTATCTCCAAGACCCATTCGACTGTACTAATCTTCTTCCACTATGTTAAATGAACGGAGAAGTAACCCCCGACCACTCCTCCCCTCCTCCCCCCACACCCCCCCATAGGTACCTCTCTCGATGTGTTTCATCTCTACTTCACTCTGTAGCTCTTGAACCCTGATTTCCACCTTTCCCCCTCCTCCCTCTTTCCCCTTTTTCACTGCTCCTTTTTATTTGTCTTAGCTGACCCATGTTAATCTATTGACTTCAACAAAGTTATTCTTGACCGCCTATTATCACATACTGATAAGTTATTGTAATTTTATCTTAACTTTTACCCTGGTATCTGTTTTTGGTTCTTATTTGCCAACTTTTACAAAATCTAATATAATGACTGCTCTGTTTTTTGTTATATCCTTATGTTTTTGTTACACTGTTGTATTTAGTTAACTGTTATGATTTCTTTTGGATGTGGAGCCTTTGTAAATGAGTCTCTGACTCAACGGCATGTCAAATTCCGAGACTGTAATAAATAAAAATAAATTCTACCACCTCCAGCGGGCAAAGTGGTTTGGAGGGAGTCCGACACGAGATATGGTGAGTGGTGGGGGCAGCACCACTGGCTTCGGAAGCTTTGGAATAGACTCCTGGGGGTGTCAAGGTTCCACCACCCCTACCTTAGGCCTTGCTGATGAAAGGCTTGATGGCCACCTCTGGCAGCAGGCTGGTGAAAGGATCATTTACTCCAACCTCTAGCAGGTGTGGGGTACAAGGATTTAACTGACCTTGAAATCATTTCCGAGCTTTGAAGGCCTCTTAATACCTCTTTTACATGGTACCAAAACAGTTTGGTGCCACTAAAAGGAGCCCTCAGAACAGTTTGCTGCACATCTCTTACAAACCCAGCCAGCCTGAGCCAAGAATACCTTCTCATGCAAATGCCAATGGCAGCTACCCTGGCAGATGTATCTGAGACATCATATGATGAGTGCAGCAGATGCTTGTCTAGATCGGCTCCAGCAATCACATTTTTAAGCAATTCATTCTCGGCCGTGCCCTCTGGGAGTGCCCGAGCTGCAGCTTTGGCAGCTTCCCAAAGGCTATTTAATACTTGATTATGTGAGCTTTATAGTTTGTAATATGCAGGCCAAATGAAGCAGAGGTATATGTTTTCCTGCCCATCACATCAAGCCTTCTGGATTCTTCATCAGGTGGTAGAGCATTCACATGCATTGATGTCATGGATCTATCATGGGCAGCCATTACGATCACAGAATCCATTTTTGGCTGGCCGGCATAATAAGTCTTAGCAGATAGGGTTTTTCAGGATAAATGGGAGGTACAATGATCGAGAGAGTTCAGGGCACCTACAGAAACTCCTATAAACTCTTTTAAGGAGAATCTTCTTCTACTGCAAACCCCACTGCAGTCTGCATCTGCTGCATCACTGTCTGAAAAGTGGGGTCTTCCAGAGGAAATTTTGGTATGTACACCACAGAATCCTCACTGCAAGAGGATACAGTGAAGCTGGAATGTGAAGCATAACATTCCTCTTCATATCCCTAATCTTTATAATCCTTTTCCATTATGAAGTCAGGATTATATGCCTCCTTGTCATCCTGATCAGCGATGGGAATGGAGAATCTCGCTGGCAACACCATAGGCCTTTTGCTCAGTAGGTGCTTGATGTGTCCCAGTCAAGGGAGTTGATAGGGTCTGCGATGCAGTGACCCCAGCTGATGGAAGTGCAGGTTGGAAAGGCAAGCCTGGCAATATGCACCATATCATATCTGAAAATAATGCCAGCACTGCCTGCGCGTCAACGATGTCCTGCCCAGGTGTTGACAACAGGCCTGCTCCCACTGACAGTGATGTACCATTCGTAGTAGGTACTGTAGTGCCTGAACCAAGCCCCAACCTTGGTGTCTGGTTGACAATCGGGGGTACTGTCACTGCATCTGGGGTGGACAATGAGAATGCAGGTTGAGTGGGTACAGGACACAAGGGCAACCTGTACCTTGCAGGGGAAGATTATCTGTTTTTATCCTTATGTTTATGCTTAAAGAGCCCTGACAGCATTGGCACAACTTTGAAAAAAGTAAAATTTATATTCAGCTCCATCCCATTTTCTTTTTTATTTTATATATTTTCAGTAATTCAGTCCCCATTTTATTACTGAAAACAGCTGCATGAAAACAAGATCCCTGTCCTCTAGACTATATCTACTTTGGCTGCTTTCCTACACATGACATCACAATCCCGTTTATGACATAATTATCTCTGCAGCAACATATTTTGATGTCAAGCAGAATTATGATATCCGGTTTGAGGAGGCAGCCAGAGCTAAAAGGGCAAAGGTACTGTATTTATGCAAATACATTTAGTAATAAGGAAATCAGGGGTGAGAATTAGAGAATAAAATATGAACTATAAGCTACAGTTAAGTCTGAATATTACATTTTTTTTTAAAGTTGTCTCAACTGTGTCAGGAGCTCTTTTAAGTCCTGAAGATGACTACTCTTTTTTGTGGTCTTTGGACTTTGATGACCATGACTCAGTCGAGAGGGCAGGTGATGCTTTCTTCTGGCACTGGGCTTTTTGCATGGCAGCTACAGTTTTCGGTAAACTTCTGAGCGCCTTTTTTTTATGCATGGCCTTGTTACTTGAATGAAGCCCTGGCAAATCTCACAAGTCCTAACGCTGTGAGAGCAGCCCAAATAAGTCACACACGTCGTGGGTGTAGTCTTTGTATATTTTTTCACTGCAGTCGCAATACAGGAGCACTGTTGTTGGTTTCAGCAGCATATAGTAGTCGACAGTATCACTAAATTATTACTGATTACTGTGTGGCCTAAGGGAAGCAATATCCTCAAAGATTAACAAACACTAGTGCATTTGAAATTAAAGCCAAAGAACTGAATGCTGTAATCATGCAGACGTTAAAGTTCTGGCCCTGACGAGGACGGCAGTGACATTACTGGTGCGCACTCTATGGCGGGATAAAAAGAACTGAGGAGGTTGGGAGCGGATGCCATTGTATACCAGTGCACATGTACGGTGATGTGTGTGTGGGGCCTCTCATTACCGGCCCCCATCAGAAAGCTTCTGGCTCCCGCAGGGTCTTAGCACATCTGGTTTAGACCCACAAGTGGCAATCAATGATGAAGATTGATTCTTGGAAGATCAGCGCCGGACATGTACGCTGCAGTTACTACCCCATAAGAGCTGCCCAATGGAGTCCCCTCTACTGAACAGAGAGGGGCTCTGAGAAGGAAACCTCAACATTGCATGCCCAGGTGTTACTGGTGATGGTGGTAGGGAAACCTGGGCCTGTGGAAGTCGAGTGTCTCACAAAAGAAATGGAAACTCCGTATGTACCATAATTGTTGATGATCTTGGACAGAGTCTCCATCACTCATTCACACTAATGGGATAGTGCCGGAAGCGCTAGAACCAAGCGGGAGCCAAACATTTTCAGAAGGGTCGGCGCTGAGACAGGACCACGCATTCGCGGCACAGTGAAACTAGCTCGCGCCTGTGTAGGCTATCTCAGCGTCGACCCTCTAATCGCCTCAGTACCTTTTCGACCAAGGAGGTGCAGCGTAACTGATGAAAATAATTTATCCTAACTTTCCGGGCCTTCCTGTGAAGGCCCGGATGAGCCTTGCAAGAAGGGTCAAAAGAACAAAGTCTTCACAGTCGGAATCACAAAGCCGTGAAGACCAAAGAAATAAAACAAGTGAGCCTCGGGGATGGTGGGTGGACATGTGATTGAGTAGTGGAGGACTGTCCAAGAAGATCAACAATTACGGTAAGTATGTAATTTCCATTTCTTCCTGGACCCAAGTCTCCACTACTCATTCACACTAATGGGAGAGTACCAAGCTAAAAACAACACACCCTGGGTAGGGCAGCAGGAAATAGGGCTCACTCAGAAAGGGCATCCAAGGACTGTCCTGCTAATAAAAAGAGCTGTCTGAAAAGAACATCTAGAACATAGTGCTTACAAAGGTATGCACTTAAGCTCCAACTCACCACTTTGCAGAAGACTGCAACGGACACAAATGAAACTCCGCCAGGAAGCTGCAACCACTCTAGAAGAGCAGTGAGAACCAGGCCTCTCAATTTGATCCAAGACAAAATTTAACTGTGTCGAAAACATACTACTAATCTAACGTAAAACATGTC
This sequence comes from Neoceratodus forsteri, assembly GCA_016271365.2. Taxonomy (NCBI): domain Eukaryota; kingdom Metazoa; phylum Chordata; order Ceratodontiformes; family Ceratodontidae; genus Neoceratodus; species Neoceratodus forsteri. The sequence goes on from CM028135.1 coordinate 477,198,286, forward strand.
AGGAACTGTAAGAGCCAGAGGCAAAGTCTACTGGTTCAGGATAGACCGAGAAGTGCAGATGGATACCCCCACTATCAAGTTTGTCTGACCTGTGAACAACTGGTCCAGGAGCACTTGAACCTCCTACTTGGTGAGCAAATGGAGGTCCAGGCGGGGTTAGCCCATCAAGGAGAATGGCTTCCACTTGGTCACTTAAACCTCCCAGATAGGAGGCCAAAGCATGACTTAGAAGCCTCTTGTGGTGGTCTGGGAGAGCCACAGCCTACTCACTTTGTATTCCAAAAAGGAGTCATTCTGCCCTTGAGTGCCTACCACTCTAGTAGCAGTCTCTGAACTAAGGGAAGAGAGGAAAAGTGTACAGGATGAATGTGTCCACTGTGGAAAAACACTCCGACAGGAAAAAACAGGATCTGGATTTCTAAGGCAAAATAGGGGCAGATCTGCATTGACAGGGGATGCAGAAAGGACCAAGTTTGGGCTGACCCATTCATTGGAAGTGACTGAATAAAGGCAGAAGTGACTCAACTTGGTGAGGCACCACTCGTTCCAGCCTTCCTGAAAGGGAGTAGAAAAAAGCTCTAGTTTGCTTGCTGATGAAAAACAAACATTACAGTTTTGTCAGCTACTTGAAGTGGGTAACTTCGTGAGCGACTGGCACAGAACCAGTGTGCAGGAAACAAAGGTATGAATATGGAGACGTCATCTCCAAACAAGGACCTATGGTCGAGAAGGGAGAATGTCGTCTGTTAACTTGGAGCAAGCAAGGAAGTAGGAATCTGTCTTCCGATTCACCGTGTAGTCACTTCTGTTGCTCTGAGGCTCTGATCAAGAGAAGAGAGCCTAACAGAAAAAAAAAAACAGACTGGGCTGCCGCCTAGGTCTAGGGAACATGTCTGAATTAAGGGAGCAATCCCCCCCCTTCGGGAAAAACCTGAAAACCCATACCTCCGCTGGATTGGACTTCCCTAGAAGTAGAAGTCAGGTGCCCTCCAACGTAGTGGAGAGGTGACTGCCTCAGACAGCTGAGGCGGAACCTGGGCAGAATCCAGAAGGATGGTATAGGGTGCTTTCGGGCCTAGACCACCTGCTGTTACAGCCTGACAAAGGTGTCCACCCTCTACCTGCATTCCATAGGGTGGGTTTGTACAGGCGACTGAAAAAGTCCAGACACAGAAGAAGCCTGAGATGTTAAGGTGGACCCCATACCCAGAAGCACCAGGCAAAGTAGATGCTACCTGCAGGTGCCCATGGCACCGAGCAGTGTTGATGCAGCCCACAGCACCCGTGGAACCCATGGGTGCCGACGGCACCGAGCAGCATAGGTGCCACCTGCGACTGCCTGTGGTGCCCATGGGTGCCCGTTTTTACTCAGTGGCACCCGCAGGTACCCACAGCACTACTGCAGCATTGGCAACAGCCAGCACACGCCAAGGTGCTCACAGTAACCTAACGCACCACCAACAGTACTGGCAACGCTTAACAGCACCGTGCAGCCCTAACAGCATCAGTGCGTGCAGCAGCAACAGCGTCCACCAACAGTATTGGTGCTGCTGCCATCGCCGCCGTGCAGCACCATAAACTGCTCCGAGTGAAAGAGAAAAGCGGTACCAGTGGTGGCCTCTACATCAAAAATGGGAGAGGGGGATAGGCACGAGGGGTTGACGTGATGGCGCTGGCAGTAAGAGGGCACTGTGCACATCCTGACCCAATCCTACAAGCCCGGTCTGGTGGCTCTGAGGCCCAGGAACCGGGTCCACTGTCCAGGAAAAAAAAACTGGGCAGAAGTCGAACCCCTTGCTCCAAAGGCGCGACCCAGAGGTGAAACTGCTCACCAAAATCCTACCAGGACAGAGATGGGATCTGGTGTTGAAGAACACGGCCATTAGGAACGGTGCCGGAGAGGAACCCACCAAAGTCGGTTCAGGCATGCCGCGCCCCCTCCCCCAATACCGAAGATCCTCGTGCAGATGTACTGGAGGGTGACCTCAAGTGGTACTGATTCTTCTCTCACCACAGGAGGAAGAAGAGCTTGAGGTCAAGCAGAGCCAGATCCGGAACCTCAGATCTGTGCTTGGTGGACTGTCTCCCAAAGCACAGGACTATCCATGGTTTGGACACCCCCTTTCCGCAAGGCGGCGGACCGGACACAGCCCCTCTGCCATCACAACTTTCAGACAAAGTCTTCCTACCATCACTGCTACCGTCCAAGGTTGACTCCGTTGATGGCAGGTAGGAATTTCTTTTTTCTTCATAATCTTCTTTTCTTCTTCTTAAAATAAGAAAATAATACTAAAATGTTAATTTAAACCAATACTGAACAGCTCAATGCTGCTATTGTACAGATGAAAACTTTGACTCCAGCAGGCAAAACGCGACATCCAGCATGCGAATGGCGGAGAAAAAAAATTACTCACCCAGTAATGTTGTTTCTTTTAATGGAGTCTTGCTGTATTCTGACAGTAGCAGTGAGTCCCAACCTTGAACTGCCCGGAGATGAAAGAGTTAACTTTCCATGCCAGGCATGGAACGCTGAGCTCGAGCTCGGTTGAGACTCTGTCTGTTGCTGTTTAAACTCAAACCGTCAGATCTTTTCGAGCTAAACTCACTAAGGTCCTGTGTGGAAGCTGTAAACCTACACTAGCCAACTGGTTACTAAACATAAAACACATTTTTTGGTCCCAAAACAAAGACTCAAGTCAGGAGACCCAAAAAATGAAAAACACAACACCAACTCACCCCAAGAAAAGAGGGGGTGAAAACAACAAGGTGGGCACCTACTGAGTGCCAACACTGCACTGCCCACCCACATCCCAAAAACAGAGGTTCTGAGAGGGGCAGGCGGGGGAGTCAGAATACAGCAAGACTCCATTAGAAGAAACAACATTACTAAGGTGAGTAATTTTTTCTTCAAACAACATGAAGTCTTGCTGTATTCTGACAGTAGCAGACTACAAAGCAGTACCTCCATGGAGGAGGGACAGAACCTACTTAGGAAATAGGCTCTGAAGCACAGCTGTGCCAAACCGAGCATCACTCCTAGCCTGGATATCCAGGGAGTAATGCTTGGTAAAAGTGTGAACTGTTTTCCAGGTAGCTGCTTGACATATCTCTAGAATAGGGATGTCCCTGGCATCAGCCAGGGAAGCAGCTGTACCTCTGGCAGAGTGAGCCCTCAGGCCTGAGGGAGGAACCTTACCCAGTTTTTCATAAAATTGGATACAAGAGACAATCCACCTGGCAATGGATCTTTTAGTGGTAGGTTTCCCTTTACCAACCTCACCATAAGTGAGGAACAGTTGGAGGGAGTCAAACCTGTGACCCTTGGTACGCTCTATGTAGTAGCAAAGGGCTCTTTCACATCTAAACTGTGCAGCCTCCTCTCGCCAGAGGAGGAATGGTCAGTGAAGTACACAGGAAGAGACATAGATTGATTAAGGTGGAAATCTGAAACCACCTTAGGCAAGAACTTCCTGTTAGTCCTGAGGACCACCTTATCTCTATGAAAGGAGATAAAATCAGGCTCCACTGACAAAGCTTGCAATTCATTATGCATCTGGCAGAAGTGATGGCTACCAGAAACACAGTTTTCCCAGTCAAGTACTTAAGCTCTGCTGAAGACAAAGGCTCAAAAGGGGGTTGCATAAGCTGAGCAATGCAAACATTAAGGTCCCAAGCAGGGGGGGCAGGGCAGGGTCCCTGAATGGAGGGTTGGTGTGAAGCAATCCCTTGAAAAACTTGGAAAATACAGGGTGAGCTGAAAGAGAAGAGGGCTTACCTGCTGAAATAAAAGCAGAAACAGCTGCCAGATGCACCATCAGTGTAGCTGGTCTCAGCCCCAAGCTATTTAAATGGACCATATAATCAAGGACTGTGGGCAGATCAGCAGACTCTGGGGAAATATGCTTCCCAGAGCACCATATGGAAAATCTTTTCCATTTGGAATTATAAGTAGCCCTGGTGGAAGGTTTTCTAGAAGCCTTCAGAATATCCATTACACCTTGGGAGAGGTGTAAATCAGCAAACTCTAACTTTTCAAGAGCCAGGCCTTGAGATTGAGAGATTTGAGGTTCGGGTACCAAACCCTCCCCTGAGCACAGGTTAACAGGTTGTAATTCCTGGGAAGACATAGGGGAAGATGGACTGCTAAGGACAGTAGGAGTGGATACCAGGGCTGTCTGGCCCAGTCTGGAGCAATCAGGATCATCTTGCAGGGTTGAGATCTGATTTTGACTAGCACTTTGAACAGGAGAGGAAAGGGGGGAAAAGCATACAGGAACTTCCCTTCCCAACTGAGTACTAAGGCATCCAGGGGGACTGAGCCCAACACTGGGGGCCTGCAGCAAAAAAAGGGGAAGTTGGTGATTGTCTGGGGCTGCAAAAAGATCCATCTTCGGGGTGCCCCATCTGGAAAATATCACCTCCAAGACCAGGGGGTCCAGTGACCATATGTGATGGCCCTGGGATATCCTGCTGAGAGCATCTGCCAGGACATTGTCCTTGCCTGGGAGGTGAACTGCCGTGAGGGAGGTGTTCAGGGAGTAAGCCAGAGACCACAACTTCATTGCTTCGGTGCACAGGGCCATAGACCGAGTGCCTCCTTGCTTGTTGATGTACCACATTGTGGTGGTGGTGTCTGCTCTGACCTGGATAACTTTGTTCTGAACAGATTTGGAAAAAGCTTGAAGTGCTAGAAATACTGCTCTGAGTTCCAACAGATTGATGTGGAGCAGAGATTCCTGAGGAGACCACAACCCCTGGGTGGTCAGGTCACCCATGTGAGCCCCCCACCCCAAGAGGGAGGCATCTGTAGTAAGGATGAAAGAGTGAGACTGAGTGACAAAGGGAACCCCTTGTCTCAGATTGTTCTGATCCTGCCACCACTGTAGGGCCTGGATCAGGGTTCGAGTTACTGGGATCAATTTGGTCAGAGGGTCCTTCCTTTGAGACCAGAAGGCTCTCAGATGGAACTGAATGTCCCTCATCTGAAATCTTGCTCCCTGCACTACTGCTGTAGAAGCAGCCATGTGCCCCAGGAGCTGTAGAAAATGCTTTGCTGGTAGAGACACCTGCAGGGTGAATGAGGAGGCCAGAGAGACAAGGGTCCTTGCCCTGTCCAGGGGAAGGAAGGCTCTCGCCTTTTCTGTGTCTAGCTCTACGCCTATGAAGGTGAGGAGCTGGACAGACTCTAGAACTGACTTTGAAAGATTCAGAAGGAAATCCAAAGAAGTGAGCAGTTGCTGAGTTATCTCTAAGTGTAACTTGACTTGGTCTGGGGGCTGGCCTACTATGAGCCAGTCGTCCAGGTAAGGGAATATGGCAATCCTTTGCCTTCTTAGAGAAGCAACTACCACTGCCAGGCATTTTGTGAATACCCTTGGAGCAGAGGTGAGGCCAAAGGGCACTGCTCTGAACTAGTAATGACCTGAGGGCAGCTCGAACCTGAGGTACTTTCGATGGGAGCTTCTGATGAGAATATGGAAGTAGGCATCCTTGAGGTCCAGGGACACTAGCCAGTCCCCTGGCCTTAGAGAGGGTAGAATAATTCCCAGAGTCACCATTTTGAATTTTGGTTTAAAAGGTGCTTGTTTAAGTATCTGAGATCCAGGATGGGCCGCCATTCTCCTGTCTTTTGGGGTAAGGAAGTACCTGAGTACAACCATTTGCCCTGGTGTAGGGTGGAACCCTTTCCACAGCTCTGAGAGCTAGGAGGAAGAGACCTCTGCCTCTAGGCAAGTGTCTCTGAAGGATTTGCAGGTGGAAAGGATCTGGTTCTCATCTTTGGGAACTTTTTGAAGCTGAGAACCAGTCCCTGGCTTACTACTTCCAGGACCCATTTGTCTGATGTCAGAGACTCCCAGTCCTGGACAAAGTAAGCCAGTCTGCCCCCTACAGGTAGCTGAGAATCGGCCCTGGCAACCCCATCAGGGTGCCTGTTTGGCAGGGGCTTTGGGCTGAGGGGTGGAAGCAAGCCTGCTTGTACCCAGTCTGCCTGTCCCTCTAAAGAACCCCCTCTGGGCATAAGCAGAAGAGGAGGCCTGGGCTTGGTAAAAAGGCCTATGAAAAGGCCTGCCCCTGCCCCTGGGAAGCTGCCTTTGAGGAGTGGCCTGCCTTTCCTTGGCCTGTGCACTCCTATAGGTGGTCCTATACTCATCCATTTTCTTCATGTAATTCTCTGTCTGCTCCCAAACAGAGAATTACCACAACAGGAAAATCCATGGCCTTAGTCTGGGTATCCTGTGACAGGCTAGTACATCTGAGCCAAGCCATTCTTAAGTGCCACAGATGTAACCATGACTCTAGATGACACATCACTGGAGTCTACTGCAGCATGGAATTGCACCTTGGATGCCTCAATACCATCAGCAGCCACCTGCTCCAGCTCCTTGGCAGCTGGCGGGGACCTGTTTGCTAAAAGCCATAACAGTGTCCCATCTGGATTTTGATACCTAGCAGTATAGGCCATAATTGGCCTGTCTGAGTCCCACGGATGCTGCCATGTACTGTTTCTTTGCCATGGCATCAATCCTCCTGGAGTCCTTGTCCGGGGGTGTGTGAAGCCAAGGGAATGTTTGCCTTATCACAGGCTGCAGCCAGCAATACCCCAACATGGCTGCATTGTTGTGTAAGGAACTCCGTGTCTGAGCCTGACAATGTGTACCTCTTGTCCATTCTTTAATCCACAGGAGGTATAGTGTTAGGAGTCTTTAAAATCTTAAATGTCTGTTTCCCAAAAGATTTGTGCAAGGGAATAGACAGCCTCCTAGACTCTGGGATATCCATCATTTCTACATAGTCAGGCTCCTCCTGGTCATCCACAGCTTCTTCCATAGGAAGCTGGAGGGTTTCAGCCACTTTTTTTTTTATAAAACATGAAATGGGAGGGGGACTCAGAAAGCCTAGGAGGAGACACTCCTGAAGGTCTGTCTGGGGAGATGTCCGGGTCAATAGGCACATCCAGACTTTCAAAACCACATTCACTTGCCTCATACTCCTCTTCCTCCTCCTCCGGTTCATAAAATTCCTCTAAATCATACTCTTGAACCGGTGGAACTGGCCGAACCGAGTGCCTGCCTGATGGTGCCGGTTCGGTCGGATCCGGGGAAAGCGACTGAACAATTCTGACCACTTTGGCTATTTCTTCAGTGGTTGGAGAGGAAAGTTTTGGCTGCACACCAGCTGATTTTTCTTTTCTAGTTCTTTTAGCCGGAACCGACTCCTCAGAATCGGCTCTCCTTTTGCCCGAAGAAGTCTCGCCCTGGTCAGAGGGCACTCCTTCTGGTTCGGTTTGAACCGAACCGGGCTGGCCATCCGGTTCAGCTGACTTTTGGCCTCCCTTTCCTGAGCCTACCAACTCTCTTTTCTAGGGTAGCTGCAGGAATTTTTCCAAATCTGGCAGTCTGCATTGAGGTGGTCAAACCCCAGACAATAAACACAGGTGGTGTGGGGTCAGCCTTAGCAAGACTTCCCACACACACTACAGTGTTGAAACCCAGTGGGCCTGGTTTTTCTTTTGGGTTTCTCAGACATTGTGCCAGTCCTAACCAAACTTACCCTTTTATGGCAATCTGTCAGGCAGGACCCTCTTATCGGTTCCTGACCGTGTCACAGGTCGTGGAAGAAAACCTAATAAAATCCGTTTTTTTTAGAACCGATAAGAACCGGTAACCACACTCTAAAAGTACAATTTAAGATTTTTTTAACAACTCGATCGGTTCAAACTGAACCGATGAACCGTTTACAAGTTCCACACAGAATACACAAAATATAACCTATCTAGTACTCACAAATACCACAGACAGAGACTTAACCGACAGGTTACGGTTTAAATTTGGTCGAAAACCGGGAAAAGCGGTACTTTAACCGACAAATTGAACCGAGCAGAAGGAGAAATCTCCGGAGCGACTGTTCGGTGAGGCGGAGTAAAGAAGAAAAAATTACTCACCTTAGTAATTGCTTTTCTTCTCATGGAGTCTTGCTGTATTAGGACTAAATGCAGTTTGCCACTGCACTCGAACTGCCCCGGAGAGGATAGGGTTAACTCCAGAGCAGTCTGGAGTTCCACAGCGCGAGGGCGCTGTTCAAAGCTCTATCTGGCTAGTTTCAAATGAAACTGCCAGGTTCTTTACGAAGCTAAACTAATATAGCAAGTCTGTGTGGAAAAGCTCTACACTAGCCATTGGCTACCTACCAGTAGTAGAACAACAATCATAGAATAATAACAAAATCACCTGTTATTGTTAGAATCACCCATGACAAGCACTAATAGGCCCCCTCTCCCCAAAAGACTCAAGTCCAGAGAGGGAGCCACCTATCACTTAAGAAAAAACAGAATCACCTAGTTCCTAACCCAAATGAACAAAAAGCAGGGGGAGCTAGAGAGAATTGAAATGGCATGACAGAGCTTGCACCAATTTGACAACCCCATACTCAAGTGGGAGTTCTGAGCAGGGTAGGAGGAGGTTGTCCTAATACAGCAAGACTCCATGAGAAGAAAAGCAATTACTAAGGTGAGTAATTTTTCTTCAAACACCATGAAGTCTTGCTGCTATTAGGACTAAATGCAGATTATACAGCAGTACCTCCATGGGAGGGTCAGAACCTACTTGGGGAATAGGCTCTGAAGCACAGCTGTGCAAACCGAGCATCTCTCCTGGACTGGACATCCAGGAATAATGCTTGGTAAAGGTGTGGACTGTTTTCCAGGTAGCAGCTTGGCAAATTTCCAAAATGGAATATCTCTAGCAGCCGCTAGAGATGCAGCTGTACCCTGGTGGAATGAGCCCTCAGTCCTGAGGAGGTTCTCTACCTAGTTTTGGTAACAGAACTGGATACAAGAGACAATCCACCTCGTAATTGTCCTCTTAGTGGCAGGTCTCCCTTGCCAACTTCTCCATAGGTAAGGAAGAGTTGAGGATTCAACCTGTGACCCTTGGTGCTGCTCCAAATAGTAGCTTAGGGCTCTTTGATCGCCCAGACTGTGCAATCTCCTCTCCCTGAGGAGGAATGCTCAGTGAAAATACTGGAAGAGAGATGGATTGGTTGAGATGAAAATCTGAAACCACTTTAGGTAAAACTTTTGTTAGTCCTAAGGACTACCTTATCTCTGTGAAAAGAAATAAAATCTTCTTCTACTGACAAGGCCTGTAATTCCTTATCGTCTAGCAGAAGTGATAGCCACTAGAAAAACAGTCTTCCAAGTCAAAACTTGAGGTCTGCCAGGACAGAGGCTCAAGGGGGTTGCATTAGCTGAGCAATGCAAACATTCAGGTCCCATGCAGGAGCTGGTTCCGAAAGGGGGTTAGTGTGAAGTAACCCTAAAAAACTTGGAAAATACAGGGTGAGAAGAAAGGAAGCAGGCTTCCCTGACACAAAAGCAGAGACAGCTGCCAGATGAACCTTTAAGTAGCTGGCCTAAGGCCTAAGGAATTTAAATGGACCAAATAGTCCAGTAAATGGGCAGATTAGCAGATTCTGGGATAATCTGCTTCCAGAACACCAAATGGAAAACCTCTTCCACTTAGAATTGTAAGTGGCTCTAGTGGAAGGTTTCCTAGAAGCTTTTAAAATATCCAGGACACCTTGAGAAAGGTGTAAATCAGCAAATTCTAGCTCAAGAACCAGGCCTTGAGGTGGAGGGAATTGAGGTTCGATACCACACTCTCCCTGTGCACAGGTCAACAGGTGGTGGGTCCTGGGCAAGCTGAGGGAGGGTGGAATGTCAGGGACAGGAGGAGAGGTACCAGGGCTGTCTGGCCCAGTCTGGAGCAATCAGAATCACTCTGCAGGGCTGAGTTCTGATTTTACTAGTACCCTGAAGAGGAGAGGAAGGGGGAAAGCATACAAGAACTTCCCTTCCAATCCAACTGAAAAGCGCCCAGTGGGACTGATCCCAGAACTGGAGGCCTGCAACAAAACAGGGAAGTTGGTGGTTGTCTGGGCTGAAAAGATCTGAGGGTGCCCCATCTGGCAAAGACTGACCCCAGCACCAGAGAATTCAGAGCCCATCGTGATGGCCCTGAGAAATCCTGCTGAGGGCATCCGCCAGGATGATTGTCCTTCCTGGAAGGTGAACTGCTACCAGGGAGGTGTTCAGAGAGTAAGCCAGAGACCACAACTTCATTGCTCGTGCACAAGGCTGATGACCGAAGTGCCCCTTGCTTGTTGATGTACCACATTGTTGTGGTGTTGTCTGTCCTGACTTGGACTACCTTGTTCTGGACAGTAGTCGAAAAAACCTGGAGAGCTAAGAGAACAGCTCTGAGTTCCAAAGGTTGATGTGGGCAGAGATTCCTGAGGGGACCACACTCCCTTGAGTGGAAAGGTCGCCAAATGTGCCCCCACCCTAACAGGGAGGCATCCGTGGTGAGGTGAGGGAATGAAGAACGGTAAGAAGGGGACCCCTGAGTTAAATTGCTTCGATCCTGCCACCACTGAAGGGCTAGGATCAGGGTTTTGGTCACTGGGATTAACTTGGATAGGGGGTCCTTCCTTTGAGACCAGTAGGACCTCAAGTGGAACTGGATGTCTCTCATCTGAAATCTTGCTCCTGCACGACAGCTGTGGAAGCAGCCATGTGCCCTAGGAGTTGCAAAAGTGCCTTGCTGGTCGAGAGACCACGCAGGGTAAGGAGGATGCCAGGGCAATGAGTCTGTCCACTCTTCGGAGGGAAGAAATGCCCTGGCTGACTTTGTGTTCAATTCTGCACCTATGAAAGTTAGTACCTGAACTGGTTCCAGAACTGACTTTGGAAAATTCAACAGGAATCCCAGAGAGTGAGAAGTTGCTGGGAGACTTGCAAGTGGATTTTACCTGATCTGGAGACTGACCCACTATGAGCCAGTCGTCCAGGTGGGAAACACAGCAACCCCTTGCCTTCTTAAATGAGCCACTACTACAGCTAAACATTTTGTGAAAACCCTGGAGCAGAGGTAAGCGAAGGGCATTGCTCTGAACTGGTAGTGGCCAGAGGTAGTTCGAACCTGAGGTACTTTCGGTGAGAAGGCCTGATCAAAATATGAAAATAGGCGTCCTTGAGGTCCAGGAAGCTAGCCAGTCCCCTGGCCTTAGGGAAAACAGAATCATTGCCAGAGTTAACATTCTGAACTTTGGTTTCAAAAGGTGCTTGTTCAGGAACCTTAAATCTAAGATGGGCCGCCACCTCCTGTCTTTTGGGGTAAGGAAATACCTAGTACAGACCCTGCCCTGATGGCAAGGAGGAACTCTTCCACTGCTTTGCAGCCCAGCAGAGAAGAAACCTCTGCTTCCAAAGCAAGGCTTCTGAAGGATTTGCAGGTGGAAAATGTCTGGCTCTCATCTTTGGGAACTGTTTGAAACTGAGAACCAGACCTTGGCCTACCTCCAGAACCCATTTGTCCGAGTTAGGGACAACCAGTTCTGGCTGAAATAAGCCAACCTGCCCCCACTGGTACAGGAGAATCGCCCCTGGGCACCCCATCAGGTGCCTGCATGGCAGCAGCTTTATTCTGAGGAGAGGGAGATGGTCTGCCTGTGCCCCTGCCACCCTGCCTCTGAAAAACCCTCTGTGCAAAGGCTGAAGAGGCCTGAACTTGATAAAAGGGCCTGTGGTAAGGCCTGCCCCTACCCCTGGGGCATGCCTTTGTGGAGTGGCATGCCTCTCTTAGCTTGGGCACTTTTGTAGGTAGTTCTGTATTCATCCATTTTCTATGTAATTTTCTGTTTGATCTCAAACAGAGATTTTCCTACTACAGGAAAATCTATAGCCTTTGCCTGAGTATCTTGGGACAGATTAGTGCATCTAAGCCATGCCAACCCACGGAGAGCTACAGAAGTGGCCATGACCCTAGAGGAAACATCATTAACATCAACGGCAGTATGAAATTGAACCTTAGAGGCTTCAATGCCATCAGCAGCCACTTGTTCCAACTCACTAGCCAGCTGGCCCTGGGCCTGCTTGGCTAACTGCAATATAGTGTCCCATCTAGATTTCTGATATCTAGCCACATAAGCCATATAATTAGCCTGCCTGAGTCCCAATGAAGCTGCCATATTGCTTTTTGCCATGGCATCAATCTTCATGGAATCCTTATCAGGAGGATGTGATGCCAGGGAATATTAGCCTTGTCACAGGCTGCAGCTTGAACAACACCTACATGACTACACTGCTCAGTGAGGAAGTCTGTATCAGGGCCTGATAAAGTATACCTTCTATCCATTTTCTTATCTACAGGAGGAACAGAATGAGGATTTTTAAAATCTTTGTTGTTTGCTTCCTAAATGACTTATGCAAAGGAATAGACAACCTTCTAGACTCTGGAATATCCATCATTTCTACATAATCAGGCTCTCTTGCTCATCCACAGCCTCCTCTAAAGGGAGCTGGAGGGTTTCTGCCACCTTTTTATAAAACATAAAATGAGAAGGGGACTCAGACAGCAAAGGGGGAGATTCTAAGGGTCTATCTGGAGAAATGCCCGGTTCAATGGGCACGTCCAGACCTTCCCAGTCACAAATACACTGATCAAATTCCTCCTCTCCCTCCTGTGGTTCATAAAACTCCTCAACATCATAATCCTGAACCACTGGACCTGAACGAGCCACCCTTTCCCAATTATAGGGGCTCAGCAAGTCCCTGACAAAAACTGAACAATCTGAATGGCTTTTGCTATTTCTGCAGCAGTTGGAGAGACAATTTTGGAATCCAGACCTGCTGATTTCTTTGTCTTTTTGCTGGAGCTGGTTCCTCTGGACCAGCTTTCTTTTACTTGAGAAGTCTAGTCCTGGTCAGAGGGCACTCCCCTCTGGTCCAGTGGGTACTGGACCGGGCTGGCCATCCGGTCAGCGGAATTTTGCCTCTCGTCCCTGAGCCGGCCCAATCTCTTCTCCAGGGTGGCTGCAGGGAAATTTTTACACACCTGGCAGTCTGACAGGAGGTGGTCAGCCCCCAGACAGTAGACACAAGTGGTGTGTGGATCAGCCTTAGCAAAGGCTTCCCCACAGACATCACAGTGTTGAAACCCAGTGGGCCCGGTTTTTCTTTTGGGTTTCTCAGACATAATGCCAGCCTAACCAACAAACTTGCCCTTTAAACGACCGTGCCAGGCAAGACACCCTTATCGGTTCCTAACCGTGTCACGGGTATTGGAAAAACCCCAAATAAAATTAAGGTTTTTTTAGAACCGATAAGAACCGGGTACCGCACTTCTAAAGCCCAAAAATCGTAAAATAAGCCACCGATCGGTTCAGACTGAACCGTAGTAATGATTCCACACAGACTTTATTTTTAGTACTTACGGTTTACCAGATAGAGCTTCTGACCGAAAACGTGGTAATTTTTAAACACTTGCCGGTTCAAATGAACCGAGTAAACTCGCTTGAACCGCAAAATGAACCGAGTTGAAGGAGCTGATCTCCGGAGCGACTGTTCAGTGAAAGCGGAGTAAAGAATCTGGCAGTTTCATTTGAAACTAGCCAGATAGAGCTTTGAACAGCGCCCTCGCGCTGTGGAACTCCAGACTGCTCTGGAGTTAACCCTATCCTCTCCGGGGCAGTTCGAATGCAGTGGCAAACTGCATTTAGTCCTAATAGCAGCAAGACTTCATGGTGTTTGAATCTGGCGATTTGAGTTTAAACAGCAACAGACAGAGTCTCAACCGAGCTCGAGCTCAGCGTTCCATGCCTGGCATGGAAAGTTAACTCTTTCATCTCTGGGGCAGTTTGAAGGTTGGGACTCACTGCTACTGTCAGAATACAGCAAGACTTCATGTTGTTTGAAGGAACTGATGCGGCTGGAGGGTCGACGGAGAGATAGACTACACAGGTGCGAGCTAGTCTTGCGGTGCCGCGCATGCGTGGTCCTGTCTCATCGCCGACCCTTCTGAAAATTGTTGGCTCCTGCTTGGTCCTAATGCCTCCAGCACAATCCCATTAGTGTGAATGAGTGGTAGAGACTTGGGTCCAGAAAGATCAACCAGACGACAACCTCGACCGGTGCTGTTTCTTCCCCTTATACTTGCGGGAAAAAATTGAGGCCAAACGGTACAAAGACCCCAACGAAGAGCATGTGTGGGATCCATGCCATTTCTTTTTGCTACTTTAGGAGGACTGTCGATCCTACTGGGTTGCCAGACTACCCGCTGCCAAAGCAAGTGCCAAGAGACATGGTGGCCAGACACAGCCGCGTTGCCACAGCAACTTACCATTTCAGGCTCCCTACCTTCTTCCATGGTCGACCATTAGCATGAGGCAGGGCTGAGAGAAACTGTATATTTTTGTATGTTAAACTGAGTAAACTAACACAAAAATAACAAATTGTAGTGTATTTTAAACTAAAACTGAAGAACTAAAGGCTATCATCATATGGACAGTGAAGTTCTGGCCCCCACGTGGAAAATGTCGACACTGCTGCTGCGCACTTGATGGCAGGGAAAAATGGAACAGAGCCTGTTGGAGGTTGGCACTGCTGTATACCAGCAGCCGCAAGTGGTGACGCCTGCATGGAGTCTACTCATGTTGCCAGCCCCCCCAGAAAAGTTCTGGCTCATGTGGGGTCCTGGCGTCTCCAGCACAGACCCATTAGTGGAAATCAATGGAGAAGATCTGAGAGCTCAAGGAACTTTTAGAAAGACACAACTGTAAGGAAGGGTTGGCAGGCTAGACCGAAGAAAGCTGGGCTGAGGGGAATGCCAGAGTACCTGCAAAAACACGAATCCTGGTGTCCCACAGGACGTCAACATAAGGTTTGCAGATGAATCCAACTGTGTTAACATAGATGAACTGGGAGCAGACCAGCTTGGTGCTGACACAAGAAGGAGGAGGAGCTGCAACTCTTGCAAGGGGCCCTGTCAAGGACTGTGCAGATATGGAAGGCACCAAAGCAACTGCAGCTTTTGCCTCCAGGCACGGTGCCGCATTTGCACATGGTGTCAAAAATGCTGAAGCACATGGTGCCGACCCAGTGATAAAACACACAATACCATCTCTGCAGTGGTACACAGCACAGACGATGGATGGTACCTTCTTAGTGGCACATGGCACAGGAAACGGTACCATCAGCAGCTCAACTGGAACCTGAAAAGCTGGGGATCAACACCTATCTGGACTGTCAAAAGGGCCCCAAAAGACAGTTTGTGGGCTACAGAAGAAGCAGCCCCTCATGGACTGATACCAGACTACTTGTTTGACTCTATGTGCTTCTCTGTCAGTGATCACTAGTAATGTGATTATTTCCAATACCGTCAAGCACAGTAGGCAAGGATCCCAGGGAGGCGACCCACACGACTGAGGCAGGACTGAACAATACTACTTATGCAAATGACAGGGCAGAGGGTCCTCTAGTCACCAGACTGCGATGATCCTTACAAATTCAGCTGGACAAAAGATGCCAAGCCTAGTATGACTCCATGCCATTGCCTGACCCAGGCATTCAGAACGTACTGAGAGTCTGTGCAGATGACTTTGTTACCCACCAACAGAAACAGAAGGTAGGCTTCCCTTTTTCATTTCGAAGAAGAAATATAAACTACTGAAGTCCACATGGGCAAAAGTGAAGTCCACAACTCATGACAAGGGTGCGTTCACAATGGAGGGAAAAAGGAACTGAATCAGTTGGGATGGTGATAAGCCAGTCTGCATCACTATGTGCATATGTCCCATGCTGCCTACCCAAAAGTTCTGGTCTTGCAACACCCTAGTGCCTCTGGCCTGAAGAGAAAATAGTGCGGCTCTATGGATGAGATGAACTCTCAGAAGATCTCCGATCAAGAATGCTGACAACCCAAACCTGTAGATACTACGTCTAGATTCATCATTATGAATAATACTTTACTGACAAAGCTGCATGTGTATAAATGCATTTGCACATACCTGCTCTCCCCTGTAGATGACATATTCTGCCAAAGCCAGTCCATTTACACTGGGCCTACCGGTAACCGAATGGTGTCCTGGAGGGGCGTGAGCCATCTTCATTGCACTGAACTGTAAGAATGACTTTCCCAATGTTACACGGCAAAACAACAATTGCCTGAAATGAAGCCAACAATGACCATTTTATATGATTTAGAACAAATTACAAAATATATTAATGTTCGAGTTGAAAAATCATTTTCTGCACAATTTGATTCTGAATTTGTAAGATAGATATTTTTAGTGAGAACCGGCTTAGAGTCTGTAACAAACTACACAAAAAACATTTACAATTTACATTTACAAACACGGCAGAGACAGAATTCTGAAATTCCACTTGGAGAATCTGTGCTGCTGTGGTGTCCCACTAAGATAAGAAAAGAAAAGGTATACTCTGAAGGAGGCAATTTCAAGGAAGTCAATCAATCAATCAAAATCTTTATTTTGCCAGGCGGAACATCATTGAGACAAGCTCATTTAAAAGATGGACCTGGGGCAAAACAATTGCCAACAGGGTTAAGACATCACAGGTTGAGTGAACGTACATACAGTAATTACATAGTCATAACATATAACCATTGCATGTGACAAGATACTTGCACCAGAACATAGCAATAGGTTCAGCACGAGATAGTGCCATTTAAATACAATTGCATGTATACAGATATGTGGACGTAAGGTAATGAGCTAAAGTTTATACAGCAAACATCACTGGAGGGGTCATAGTGAGCAGGAGTGGCAATTCCTCTAGCATCAAAGTGTGAAGAAGACTGAGATGTAAGAGTCCTTTGATAAGTACTGTAGGCATGGCCTGGCAAGTGGGGTGGGAACGGGAGGGGGGTGTGGGGAGGGAAGGTCAGCTGACACAGAAGAGGGCTGGACATGACGGCCTAGGGAGGACTGTTCGAAGGGAGAACATGACAAATGCCACAAGCAGTGGTTGGGGTTATGGGGGTGAAGTGTCACTTCATCTAGCAAAATACTGCCGGTGATGCATTATTCAGCTTACAAATGAAGGTTATTGTATTCTGTTAATACCAAAATTAAAGAGCAGGTGTTCATGTATGTTAAATCAACAATGAACTTAATAAATGATGCTTTAATGTGCAAGAGACCTTCTTGCTTTGTAATACTTGCTTCGTTTGTGTAATTGAACTAGTGGGCTTGTACAAGAAACGTACATATTTACTGAACTGCTGATCTTCATGATTACCTTCACATAAGATTACTACAGATGGCTCTGAGCAGGAGGTGACAGAAGCCCCCCCAGGAGCCAGAACTTTTCTGGTGGGAGCTGGAGGTGCGTGTAGACCTTATGTACGTGTCATTGCATGTGCCACTGGTATACAGCAGCAGAGCCCCCAAATGCCCCAGTACTTTTTTTTTTTTTAAACCAAGAAGGTGAGCAGTGTGAACCTAATGAGTATCCTATGCACTAATGGCAAAAGACACCGTCGGTGGTCCACGTAAGAAGAGCCACCTGTTCCAGTAAGATGGTGTCTTCACAACCCAAAGAAACCGAAGACACGTGAAGACAATAAACATAGTTTACTAAGCTCCTCCCAACACCCAGGCGGTATATTCCCTGACTCTGCCTGTGACATCTGATCTTGCACACTGAAAGCAGGAATCTGTGTGCCACTTCCAAGGGGAGGCCAGGTGGGTTGTGTGGATGTGAACCACATACCACTTCTAGAAAGTACAGTTGCGTACTTACCGTAATGGCAGATCTTCGAGGGATATCTCTTGCAGCAGGTAATACACTTCGGTCATCACCACAGGGTGGTCCTGTGCACGGCAGCTTTTTTCTAACAGTCTTTTTCTAGGGGCCACCCACATGTGACATCATAATCCTGCACCTTTGTAAGAGTGGGTGGCCCCAGGCATCCTCAGTTCCCCGCCGGCTTCAGCTCGCTAAGAGAGGACCAAGGGAGAGCCGAGGTACCTTAGGTATCCCCTCATGTATACATATATTTGGATCAGAAGTTGTTCTCTTACAGAAGGAGGGGGATGGAGGAAGGGATCGTACCTGCTGCAAGAGATACCTCTTGAAGATCTACTGTTACGTTAAGTACGCAACTGTACTATCTTCCACAGGGATAATCTCCAGCAGCAGGTAATACACTTGGGATGACTGCCAAGTGGCAGACCCAGTAGGACAGTGTGACCAAAAGCCATACTACAGCGAGAAGCAAAGTCTAAATTGTAGTGCTTCATGAAGGTAAGTATTATGGACCATGTGGCTGCATTGCAGATATCTGTGATAGATGCCCATTTGAAGCAGGCCACTGTAATGGCCATGGATCGGGTAGAATGGGCTTGAACAGGTCCTAGTAATGGTTTGTTATACTTCTTATAACAAAAGGTTATGCAATGTTCCAACCAGTTGGAGAGAGTATGTCTAGTGACTGGAAAGCCTTCCCTGGTTGAGACAAATGTAACAAAAAGCTGAGGAGTCTTCCTGAAAGATTTGTTACGTGTTATATAGTATCTCAAGATATGATGAGCATCAAAATTGTGTAGGGGCAGTTTATAGACTGATTTAAGGTGTGCTCAGAGATGACCTTGGGTAAAAAGGAGGGACTGGTATGGCGGGACACTGTCTTTATGGAAGATTAAGTAAGATTCCCTACACATTAGGGCAGGAAGTTCAAAAATATGTTGAGCTGAACTGACAGCTACTAAGAATAATGTCTTCCAGGCTATGAAGTGGAGGTCGCAAGTTGCCACAGGCTCGAAGGAGTCGAGAGTCAGCTTTTCCAACAGGAAGTTCAAGTCTCATGGAGGGGTGTGCCACCAAATAGGTGGTCTGAGGTGTAACATACCTCTTAGAGACATCTTGGCAAGGTGGTGTTGATAAAGTCTCCCAGCTAAAGGTTCATGAAAGGCAGAGACAGAAATCAGATGGCCTGTGATAGAGGAGTAGCTCACGCCCGCTGAGGCGAGCGAAGCCAAGTAGTCCAATACCTTAGTTAATGGACATGAATAAGGGTACAAAGACCGGGAAGCGGCCCATAGGGAGAAGCATTTCCATTTGGCATTATAGGTTTGCCTGGTGGATGGTTTACGGGAAGCCAAAAGAATGTTGGCCACTGGTGAGGAGACTTGAAGGCGGGCTATGAAAACTTTCTCAGGAGCCAAGCGTGAAGGTGTAAGACTTCAGGTTGGGGTGAAGTAGGGTTCTCTGATCCTGTGTCAAGAGGTCTGGCCTGATGAGTAATGGAATTGGGTCTACTAGTGAGAACTATTGAAGTAGGGGAAATCACACCTACCGAGGCCACAGAAGGGCTATGAGAATCATGGTGGCAGGTTCAAGCTGTAATTTCAGTAGTGTCCGTTGCAGAAGTGGGATGGGGGAAGCATATAAGAAGAGCCCTGTCCACAGCTGGGACAAGGCATCGATAGACAGTCCCTTTCTGTTCGGGATGATGGACTAGTGTTTGGGGTAGACAGTGACTGTCGGGGGAGGCAAAGAGGTTGAAGTGTGGGGTCCCTCACAATCGAAAGACCATCTGAAGAACTCTGTGATGAAATGTCTACTCGTGTGTGGCAGTCTAGTGATGGAGAATGTCAGCCAAGGTACTGTGGCATCCTGGTAGATGGATAGCAGTCAACAGTAGATGTTGAAGTATGGCCCCTTGCCAAACCGCCATCGCCTCCCTGCAAAGAGTGCAGGATTTGGTACCTCCTTGTTTGTTAAAGGTGTTGTCTGAGTGGATCAGGAGAGGTCCTGGAGCGAGGTGGGGACGAAAAGCTTGGAGTGCTAGGCAGACCACTGTCATTTACAGTAGATTTACATGAGGAGGGATGGAGTACAGAGGCCACCTGCCCAACATTTTGTAGGGACCCAGGTGCACCCCCAACCATCAGAGGATGCATCCGTTGTCAACGTCTGCTGGGGAGGAAGGTCTTGGAAGGGCATGCCCTGAGACAGGTTGGCATGATGGGTCCACCAGTCGAGGGCCGAGCTTAGAGAGGGAATGACTCGGATTTCGTCTTTGAAGTCCCATGTTTTTTGTCTCCACTGGGTTTGAACAGTCCACTGGATTGGTCTCATGTGTAGATGGAGAAAAGCCACCGTGGGGATGACTGTGGCTCTATGTCCCAAAGGCATAACAGGTGTCCGACTGTGATAAATTGCTGATTTTGTATCTGGGAGGCCAGAGACAGAAGTCTGTCTTGCCTGTCGGCAGGGAAATAAGCCCTGGCAGAGGTGGTGCCAAGAAATGGAAATTACGTGCCTACTGTAATTCTTGATCTTCTTGGATGAGTCTCCACCACTCATTCACACTACTGGAACTGCACCGGAGGCACTAGGACTCATCGAGAGCAAACTTTTTTGTTAGAAGGTCGGCGCCTGAGACAGAGCGGCACCGCGAGCCTCAGCTCGTGCGGTAATGAGTATCTTGGCGTCAACCTTCCAACTGCCTCAGTACCTTTTTTCCCCCCCGAGGAGGTGCAGCGTAACTAACCTAGAAGGATAGCCTAACCAGAAACTGGACATAAGATAGTCCAGAAGACCAATATAAGAAGGGTCAACAAAGAAATCTTCACAGCCTAAGGATTGAGGGAGGGAAAACCAACAACAGAGGTGAGCTTGGGGGATGGAGGGTGGGCGTATGAATGACTGGTGGAGACTCGTCCAAGAAGATCAAGAATTACGGTAGGTACGTAATTTCCATATCTTCCTGGACATAAGTCTCCACCACTCATTCACACTAATGGGAGAGTACCGAGCTAATAATCCCCCCGAGAGGGTGGCAGGAGAGATCAAGAGCTCACAGTTTTAGGAGAGGAGTCCATTAAGGATGGTTCTGCCAAATGAAAGATGTCGTCTGACATGGACATCCAGGGCATAGTGTTTGATGAAAGTATGCACTGAGGGGGGGAAGGGATAAGGAAGGGGCTGACCAGAAGCCTTCCCCTCCAGATGAGGGAGTAGCCTTCAAGCCCAAGGGGAGGGGGAAACAGACTGGAGGTGGAGGTTTCAGGAGGAGCAGGGGAGGATGGAAGTATAAGGAATCTGGGTGGGGTTCACAAAAGGATCAGGATAAGGGGTGGGGTTAGTGTTAGTAAATGCCAGGAGCTTGGGAAACAAGTTGCCAGAGTTCCAGGCCATGCTGTTCGGGGTGGATGTGGGCAGTCACGGAAAATGGGCCAACAAAACCATGACTGGGACCTAAATGTACGGGGTACACTATGCTTAGGAAGGATAGAAAGGAGGGCAGAGGGGTAGAGGTGGCTATGTTCATTAGAGATGACATAGAAATTGCTATGGTAGAAGAGGCAGAGGAAACGTGGAGGCCTTATGGGTCACTCACGATCCCCAGCAGGAGATAAGGTCAAGCTGGGAGTAGCATATAGGCCCCCCAGATGAGTGATGTTCTAGAGGATGGTTTGCTGGACAACATCATTGCCCAGTGTGTCCAAAAGGGAAGGAGTGGTGTTGATGGGGACCTTAATATGCCAGGTGTACTAACTGGGGAACCATGTCCTCTAAGGTGGCCAAGGAGCAGAGGCTGCTGGATGGCTTCCAGGATGTGTTCTTAACACAGCATGTGATGGAGCCCTACAAGGGAGGGGCATGTCCTGGATGTGGTTCTGGCAGATGGGGATCTGGTAAGGGACATGGTTGTACAGGACCCCTGACTGGGAGTGACCACAATACTGTCTGGTTTCAAATAAGCATTGGGGAGTGGGGTGAGATCTAGGACATTGGCAGTGGACTTCAGGGGGAAGACTTTATGGGCATGGGAAATATTCTCAAGGATCACTGAAGGGATTACCTCAACAACAAGTGTGGAAAGGAGATGGAGGTCATAAACCGGGACTTCATGAGGCAGTCAGGATCTGCTTAAGTTGAAACGAAGTGAGCAAGGTCACATAAACCATGCTGGTGGTCCAGTGAGGTCCAGGTAGCAGTCAGAGAAAGAAGGCGTTACAAAAAATATAAAACAACAAGAGGGGTTAGGATAAGGAAATGTACCAGCTTGCATCTAGAAAAGTCACCTGTATGGTGAGGGGAGCAAAGTCCAGTAAAGAGCAACGGCTGGCACAGGGATACATGGAGGGAAAAGGGGTTCTTCCGTACATTGGGGAGCGGAGAAAACTAAGGGCCATCTCAGCAGATTGAGATCAGAAGGAGGGTGGTGGAAGAGGCGAGGACCAGGCAGAGGTATTTAACTAGTACTTTGCCTCTGTGTTCACTAGGGAGGGGATGGATATCTACAAAGCAAGGCACAAAGGGGATAGAAGCGCAGGAGGGATCAGGGTAGCAGCAGAAATGGAGCAAAAGGGAGGGAAAAGTACCCAGGGTGTCACATCTGGATAAGGATAAAAAGACCAGTAAGGTGGAGGGGACGGATGATGCCATCCCCACCAAAAGGGTGTGGTTTGCCCTCAAGGCCCCTAAAGAAAGACAAATTCCTGGGCGGATGGCATTCATCCGAGAGTACTATGGGAATTATGGACATACTGGCTGCACCTCAAGGAGCTTTTCAACAGGTCACTTGAGACAGGGAGGGTACCTTAGGATTGGCGAGAGGCACATGTGGTACCAATCCACAAAGGGGGGTCGAAGGAAGTACCAGGAAACTATAGACCCATCAGTTTAACCTTGGTGGTGGGAAAATTAATGGAGAGTATACTAAAGGAACGATTGGGGTTTACTTGGAGGAGGTGGAGGTCTGGATAGTCGGCAGCATGGGTTTGTGCCAGGTAGATCATGTCAAACCAACCTTGTGGAGTTCTATGAATGGGTAACATCAGAACTGGACAGGGGTAAGCCTGTGGATGTATTATTCTTGGACTTCAGCAGGCGTTGACTCTGTCCCCCACAATGGTCTGGTGGAGAAACTGATGGGGTTAGGAGTAGGCCCTTTGATGGTCAGATGGATTGAAAACTGGATAGCTGGACGACTCTGAGAGAGTAGTGGTCTGTGGGGAGCTCTCGAACCCTACAGAGGTTGGTAGTGGGGTACCACAGGGCTCGGGTCCTGGGTCCAATCCTGTTTAATGCATACACATCAGACATCAGGGATGGTATAGGGTGTGAAATGAGTCTCTTCATGGATGACTCCAAGATGGGAGCAGAAGTTGAGGGAGAAGAGGGAGGTTGGCCCTGCAAGGGACCTGGACACCCTGGAAAGCTGGGCTACACATGGAAATTAAATTCAATATCACCAAGTGCAAGGTGTTGCATCTTGGTCGGGAAACCCTAAACACAGGTACACCCTGGGAGGGAGGTGCTGGAAGCCTCAATAGGGAAAAAGACCTAGGGGTCATGGTGGATACATGTATGAATAACACTGAGCAGTGCAGGAGAGCAGCTAGCAAGGCAAACAGGATGTTGGGATGCATCGCAAGGGGGATCACCTCTAGGAGCAAGGAAGTGATTCTGTCACTGTACAATGGACTGGTTAGACCACACCTTGAGTACTGTGTACAGTACTGGAGACCACACTTGAAGAGGGACATACAGCTCCTGGAGAGGGTACAGAGGAGGGCAACAAAGATGATACGAGGGCTAGGGATTTGACTTACGAGGACAGACTTGAGGAGCTCTGCCTGTTTTCATTGGAGGGGAGGAGAGACAGGAGGGACATGATTGAGGTCTTCAAGTACCTCAAGGGAATAAATAGGGTAAACATGGAGGGGATCTTTAGACTAAAGCAGGGAGGCATCACCAGAGGGCATGGTTTGAAGTTGGAAGGGTGAGGGGGGAAAAGAGGAGGAGGTTTTTCACTGAGAGGGTGGTGGACCCTTAGAATGCTCTGCCTGGTGAGCTGGTTCAGAGATCCACAGTGGAGAGCTTTAAGAGAGGGTGGGACAGACACAGAAAGTGGATGTATCAGATGATGGCCTGTCCCGGGGGGGTGGGGATGGATGATAGGGGTTTCTGGAGCACAAGGGATGGGAGGGTCTCGGCACCCAACTAAGGATCTAGGTTCGAGCAGACTTGATAGACCATAAGGCCTAATCTGCTGGCAAATAGTATGTTAGTATGTTAGCTCCAGGTAGCTGCATTGCAAATATTTGCAATGGGCACGTTGCGGATTTCCGCCAGAGATGCAGTGACCGCTCTACTGGAGTGAGCGTTACACTCTGCCCTCCAGTTTAACCTGCGCCATGGAATAACAGTGGCGAAGGCATGCTACCAGCCACGCTGAGATACATCTGATAGCGACAGGCTGACCCAGCTGGGTCTCGCTGAAGGAAACAAAAAGTTGCTGAGCTTTACGAAAGTCTTTTGTTCTATCTAGATAGAAACGCAAAGCTCTCTTGACATCCAAGGAATGAAGAGAACATTCTCCTTCATTTTGGAAGTTCGCAAAGCAAGAAGGAAGGACCAAAGGTTGGTTTAGATGGAATTCCGAAACAACCTTAGGGAGAAACTTAGGATGGGTTCTAAGGACTACTTTGTCTTTATGGAACACAGTATACGGAGGGTCTGTGACCGAGGCATGCATCTCAGAGACCCTGCGGGCTGAGGTAATGGCCACCAGGAAGGCCGTTTTCCAGGTGAGACATTTTAGCTCACAGGTAGCTAGAGGCTTGAAAGGTTTTTGAATGAGCATGTCTAGCACAAGATTAATGTCCCAGGCTGCGACTGGACGTCTTATAGGAGGTCTGGTATGCAGAATTCCCTTAAGAAACCTCTTAACCACAGGTAACTAAGCCAGTGACAAGGAAAGCACTGGCTCATGATAAGCTGAAATGGCACAAAGATGAACCTTAACTGTAGAGTACTGCAGACCTGAATTTGAGAGGTCTAAGAGGTACTCTAAAACTTTATCTGGTGGGTAGGAAAAAGGATTTAAAGAGGACTGTGCACTCCAGAGTGAAAAACGCTTCTATTTGGCTTTGTAAGTTTTCCTAGTGGCTGGCTTACGCGCAGCCAGAAGAATATCTGAAACCCTGCGAGAGACATTGAACCTGTTCACTTCTATCTCTTCAGGAGCCAAGCGTGAAGGTGAAGCGACCTCAGGATGGGATGGACAACAGGCCCCTGAGTCAAGAGGTTCCTCTGAAGGGGAAGTGGTTTCGGTGGAGCTGCCGACATACTGTTGAGTAGTGGAAACCACATCTGTCGAGGCCAGAAGGGAGCAATGAGGATCATTTTGTCCCCCTGGGATTAGAACTTGAGAAGTAACCTCTGAATCAGAGGAAGAGGCGGAAAGGCATATAGAAAGCGTTTTGTCCACTGCAGCCTGAATGCATCCTGACAGAAAATGCCAGGCCCTGGATTTCTGGAGCAGAAGAGAGGCAGTTTTGTGTTGAGTGGGGATGCAAAAAGGTCCAGGTCTGGAGTTCCCCACTCTGCGAATACTGACTGAACTACGGTTGAGTCGAGAGACCATTCATGAGGATCTGTCTCTGTTCTGCTGAGGTGATCTGCCAGTTCGTTCTGCACTCCTGGCAGGTAGACCGCTTGAATTAGAGACTTGTGCTGCAAGCACCATTCCCATCGCTTCTCTGCATAAGGGGTAAGAGTGAGCACCGCCCTGCTTGTTGATGTAATACATCACTGCTTTGTTCTCCATTTGAAGGAGAATGTTCTTGTGACAGAGAATGTCCTTCAAAGCCCGGACTGCATAAAGGATGGCTCTCATCTCCAAGACATTTATGTGAAGCTGGGACTTGACCAGAGTCCACGTACCTTGAGTGTGGAGAGCCTGACAGTGAGCTCCCCACCCCATCAGGGACATGTCTGTGGTAATGGAAATCTAATGATCCAGACGAGCAAAGATATACCCTTCTAGAAGACTGTTCTCTTGCGACCACCAGGTGAGTGATCTCTTTAGAGGTTCCGTCACCTTGATGAGAAAGGACTGCGGGTGAGTGGTTGGGGACCACTGAGTACTGAGCATCCACTGAGCAGTTCTCATGTTAAGGCTTGCTAGGGGTACAGTGAACACCGAGGATGCCACGAGACCTAGCATCCGTTGCATCGAGAGAGCTGGAACCCAGTTGCTCTCCCCGATGTAACGGGCCATCTGAAGGATATCGCTCCTCCTGTCCTCTGGAAGAAAGGCCTTCACACAGGAGGTGTCCAGAAGAGTTCCTATAAAAAGGAGCCTCTGGGAGGGCTGCAGCTATGCTTTTCTGAGGTTTAGCAGGACTCCCACGGACGTGAGAAAGCGAGAAGTCATGGCTACGGCGTCCAGAGTTCCCTGCCTGGAAGGACTTGCTAGAAGCCAATCGTCCAGATAAGGGAACACCTGTATTCCAACCTTTCTGAGATGCACTGCAAGAAAGTACAGTTACGCAAGAACTTACCGTAACAGCAGATCTTCGAGAGGAGCTCTTGCAGCAGGCTATCATAACTAGGATTATGCCGCAGGCACTAGGACCACACGGAAAAACTTCTGCCAG
The DNA here is from genome assembly GCA_016271365.2 of Neoceratodus forsteri. NCBI lineage: Eukaryota > Metazoa > Chordata > Ceratodontiformes > Ceratodontidae > Neoceratodus > Neoceratodus forsteri. The sequence continues at coordinate 477,224,542 of CM028135.1, forward strand.
CAATACCAGCTGGGGACCGCCCCCGACGCCGGCCCCGCCCCGACGTCGGTCAGGGTACAAGAGGGGGCGGACCCAGCTCCACCTCAGTTCTCCCGCCAGTACCCAGCAGATGGCCTGACAAGAGAAGGAGATGAAGCCCATCCTTGAGAAGAGAAGAACCTGCACACTCCGAGGGGGAAGGTGGGAGGGAAAACAGCGCCTGCTGCAAGAGCTCCTCTCCAAGATCTACTGTTATGGTAAGTTCTTACATAACTGTACTATCTTACTTCGAGATAGAGCTCTTGCAGCAGGCTATCACAATTAGGACCAAGTCCCAAGCAGTTCCCTAGCGAAGAGACAGTCGCCCCCGGGAGGAGGAATATGCTGACTCCAGAGACCGTCAGGACAAGAGTCCTTGCAAAATGGCGAGGCCGAAGCCAGCACGGCGTCTGGAGACGATATCCAAGCTGTAATGCTTGACAAAGGTATGCACCGAGTTCCAGGTCGCAGCCGCACAGATGTCTTGAACGGCAACATTCCGCATCGCGGCAAAAGAAGCTGAGACACCCCTGGTGGAGTGACCCCCAAATGGGCCCGGTAGGGGTTGTTGTGATGCTCGTAACAGAACAAAACACAATGGACTATCCATTTGAAGAGGGTCTGCTTGGACACCGGTTGACCCAAGCGTTATGGTGCAAAAGCCACAAAGAGCTGCTCCGATTTACGGTGTTGAACCGTTCTACTGAGGTAATACCTCAGGGACCTGTGGACATCCAATGTGTGGAGGAGAACCTCCCCTCTATTGGAGGGAGAAGGAAAATAAACAGGAAGATCAACCGACTGGTTGAGGGTCAACTCTGAGACCACTTTTGGAAGAAACTTAGGATTAGTTCGGAGGGAAACCCTTTCCCTATGAAAAACCAAATAGGGCTCTTTACACATCAGAGCCTGCAGCTCGGAAACTCGAGTGGAAGTAACAGCAACCAAAAAACAAACTTTCCAAGATAAGTATCACAGCTCGCAAGTCGCTGCGGGTTCAGAAGGGGGAAGGGTGAGTTTCTCCAACACAAAAAGGAGATCCAGGGTGGGACAGGGTCCCTGACGGGAGGTCTCATGTGAAGAACTCCCCCAAGGAAGGTGCAGGCCACTTCAAGCTGGGCCAACACTCTGTCACCCACAAGAGCATGGTAGGCCGAGATCGCCCACAGATGCACCTTGATAGAGGAATAGCTCAGGCCTTTCTCATACAAGGAGAGGAGATACTGCAGAGCAGTGTTCACAGAGCATGTGTTTGGGTCCAAATGCTGAGTCAAGGCTCAAAGATAGAACCGCTTCCACTTCATGGCATAAGCGGATCGAGCAGAGGGCTTATGTGCGGATGCTAAGACCTCAGCCACTTCCGGGGAAACCCTATATCTGGTTTGAGCTACATCTGGAGAAGCCAAGCATAAAGGTGCAGGGAGCGAAGATCCGGGTGGACCAGAGAACCCTTGGTCCTGGGACAGCAGTTGCGAGCATATGGGCAGCAGTATTGGAGGTTCCTGGGACAACCGCTGCAGAAGTGGGAACCAAATCTGCCGGGGCCAATTGGGGGCCACAAGAATCATGCGTGCTCCCTCTGCCTGTAATTTGAGCAGAACCCTCTGGATGAGAGGGGAAGGGCGGAAAGGCATAAAGAAACCTCCCGGCCCAACAAAGGGATAACGCGTCTGGCCAGAAAACGCCAGGCGCGTTCTCTCGCGAGCAAAAGCGTGGCAGCTTGGTGTTACGTGGTGACGCAAAGAGATCTAGCTCTGGAAGGCCCCACCTTCCGAAGAGCTGATCCGCCACCGACTGAAGCAAATCCCACTCGTGCGCACTGGCCCACGACCTGCAGAGATCGTCGGCCAGACTGTTGAGGACTCCTGGAACGTGCATCGCCGACAGACTAATGCCTCGTTCCAGCGCCCAATACCAGACTCTCATCGCCTCCCGGCAAAGAGGATAGGAATGAGTGCCTCCTTGCTTGTTAATGTAAAAGACGACCGCCATGCTGTCCATCTGAATGAGAAGAGAGTCGGGTATCAGGTCCTCCTGAAACGCCTGAAGAGCGTAGAGGACCGCTAGCATTTCCAGGACACTGATATGGAGGGACTGTTCCTCGGCAGACCAAACCCCTTGCATGTGGTGACCTCCGAGATGAGCCCCCCAACCCAGGTCTGAGGCATCCGTTGTCAGAGTCTGACCTGGAGGCTCCGGAAGAAAGCTGACTCCTTTTTCCAGATTGCTGGGGTCCATCCACCAAAGCAACATTCTCCTGACTGGCTCCGAGATCCTGACCAAGGCGTCCAGGTCGTCGGAGTACTGATCCCACTGCACCCTGAGCATCCATTGTGGGATTCTCATGTGGAGACGGGCCAAGGGTATTACAGGGATGGCCGCTGCCATGTGCCCCAGTAGACTGAGGAAGTTCTGAGCCGGAACTCGAGGTGATATTGAAATCCGTTCTGCCAAACTTCGCAGGCGAGTGCCCCTGTCCTGAGGGAGAAAAGCCCTGCCCTGGACGGAATCCAGAGTCGCTCCAATGAAGGCGAGGTTTTGGCTGGGCTTCGGGGACGACTTCTTTAAGTTCAGGGTGATTCCCAGCTCTCTGAATAGAGTATAGGCATCTCCGAGAGAGCGCAGGAGGCCGTCCCTTGACGGAGCCGTGAGAAGTCAGTCGTCGAGGTAAGGGAAAACATAATGGCATGATCACCTGAGAGCCGCAGCCACCACTGCTAGGCATTTGGTAAAGACTCGCGGAGCAGAAGAGAGGCCGAACGGGAGCACCCGGAACTGATAATGCTCTCCCAGGAAGTGGAACCTCAGAAACTTCCTGTGGGGAGGAAAGACCCCGATATGCAGCATCCTGCATGTCGAGAGAACAGAGCCAATCCCCTTGGTGTAGCAGAGGGAGGATACCCTGAAGAGTCACCATCCTGAACTTTTTGTACTCTATAAAGAGATTTAAAGGACGGAGATCCAGAATGGGGCGAAGGTCCCCAGTCTTTTTTGGGATCAGAAAAAAGTGGGAGTAGAATCCCTGACCCCGCTGCTCCGTGGGTACTCTCTCTATTGCCCTCATCTGCAGGAGGGTCTGAATTTCTCCTTCCAAGAGTGGAATGTGAGAAGGAGGATAACGGAGAGCTTTGGTGGAGTCCGTGAGGGAACTCTGTGAACTCCAGCGTGTGTCCTTCCGAATGACGCCCAAGACCCATTGATCTGTGGTAATAGATCCTTCGAGATGAAGGGAGAAGCTGCCCTCGACCGCTCCCCTGGACGCCTGACCACGGGGTGAAGGGAGCCATGGAACCGGGGTGGGAGGACTTGGGCCCACGGCCAGATGGTTTCCAGATCGCCGGCGAAAGCCACCTCTCTGCCCCTGCTGGGAACCACGGGCTGAAGTCTGGTTGCCTGAGGACTTCCGAAAAAGCTGACGGCTATGGGGGCGTTGCTGGTCACCACGGTACAGCTGGCGGACCGACCAGATAGACTTGCCCGATTCCTGGAGATGCGAGATCAGATTCTCCGTCTCCTGCCCAAATAAAACGGTACCCTGAAACGGCAGGTCTCGGATACTGGACTGCAGATCCTGGTGGAAGCCCGAAAGCCGCAACCAGGCATGGAGACAGAGACAAACCCCAGAAGCAGCTGCTCTGGCAGCCGTATCTGCAGTATCGTACGAGGCCCTCAGACCATGAGTTCCTATGTCCGAGCCCGACTGTAAGAGGGCCAGAAGCTCTGTCTTTTTATCGGAGTCTGGCATGGCCTGTGCCAGCTCAAGACCCCGCTCCCACAACGCATTCTGGAACTGCACCATATGCGTGAGGAAGTTGAGGGATCTAATAGAACAGGTGGAGGCAACGTAGACTTTCTTGCCCACCTGATCCAAGTAACGGGACTCCAGGTCGGGAGGCTGTGAGCTGAGGAGCCGCGGCTGTCGCGACTTCGTCATGAGCAGCCGTGGATCACAGTGGAGTCTGCCTGAGGGTGTTCAGCCAAAAAAGGTTCAGCCCGCGGAGCCTTGTAAAGCCTGTCCGACTTCTTAGGAACTGCCGGGATGGAGGCTGGGCGCAGCCAGGTGGATCTAGTCAGGTCCTGAAAGGTATCCATCAGAGGAGGAAGGACCAACGACTTTGGCTCCTTCTGCCTCAGGTACTTGGCCAATCTCCGGTGTTCCGGGTCCAGGTCTTCTGTGTCCCACTTATTAGAAGCCTGGATGTGCCTTATGACGTCCATGAATGTGGGATCGTCCGGAGGCGAGCGAGGCATGGCTTTCTCCTCAGGGGAGTGTTTGAGGCTGAGGGAAGAAGATGATGATGACGAGGAAGAGGAGGACCGACTATCCGACTTAGAGTAGTCTGGTTCTGCCTCATATCCATGCCTGTGCTGACGTCGGTATGCAGGGGACCGGTGACGGTCCGAAGACAGACTCCGGTCCCTGGACCGACGATGGAGCGATGACCGATGTCGGGAACCGTCCCACTGAGCGCGGGAAGGGCTCCGAGAACGAGACCAGGTCCGACGTCGGTCAGTTGAACCCAAGGAGCAACGTCGGCGGTCTTCAGATCGGGAGCGGGAACAAGCCCTAGAAGGGGGCGAAAAACGGCGCCCCGGGGACCTCAACGGGGAGGCCTCACCCTCTGGCTGTGGTTCACCCGCAGGATCTGGTACCGGTGTCTGGGCCGGCAACGGGGTGGTACACTTATGAACCTGCCCCCACCAGAACGAAAATAGTTGTTTGAGCTCGTCCGGGGAGAAAACTTCTGCTGCCCGCTGCGAGAAAGAAGCTTCAGGCGCTACGGGTCGCGACGGCGAGCTCTCCTGATGGCCCAGGGGAGGAGGACTTGGGCGACGGGACGCTGGCAGGACAATGACCACCTCGGGGTCCTTGGCCCTCACCGGAAGGCCGGTGCTATGGCCAACGACGGGTGACGACAGGGGGCGCCGGAGAGTCCTTATGCTCCGGAGGCGCACCTTTAGCAGGCGGCGCCGGTGCCGTGGACGGTAGAGCCGAAGCAGGAACCGTCACGGACTTTGCGATGACCTTAAACGGAGTCACCTTAGGCCTGGCCGGCTGCTCCCTCGACGGGCCTGCCTTAGCCTTGGAAGAGCGCGGCGACTCACCTGAGCCCGAGGACGGGCCTTCTTCGGAAGGTTGCGATCATGAAAGGGACAGAGACTGGACCGTGCTGGACAGACTGCGCCTTACTATGGTGCTTTTTCTCCTTCGTCTTCCCCTCAAAGGAGTGCAGGTCCATCTTCTTTTCAAGTAAATAGGCTTTCAGGGACTTCAGGCGTCGGATGCGAGTCCGGCTCGTGAACGCTTGGCAGTCGGCGCAGTTCGCAGTGTCGTGGTCCGGGCCCAAGCAGGACACACACCGCTGATGACCATCCTTGGCAGGAATTTGCCGGCCGCACTCGCACTTATTGACGTTTTCTGGGGAAAGGGACGCCCGGGAAGACATCAACCCAAGGTGACCTACTGCGGTACTGACATCACACCAACGGCTGGAAACACCGAGGAAGGACAAAACGAATTTAGAAGACCGTGGTAATATCGAAAAACGGAAAAACGCGATTTTAAAGATAGCTTGATTGTAGCTCTGTTCTCGCTGGTGAATCGTAAGGGCAGTTATTCACGTGCGTGGTACGCAGCGGAAGGAACTGAGGTGGAGCTTGGTCCGCCTTCTTGTACCCTGACCGACGTCAGGGCCAGGCCGGGGGCGGTCCCCAGCTGGTATTGCTGGCAGAAGTTTTTCCGTGTGGTCCTACTGCCCGCGGCATAGTCCTAATTGTGATAGCCTGCTGCAAGAGCTCTATCTCGAAGTAAGATCTGCACAACACTTAACAACCTTAGAAATTTGTGATGTTTTAGGTGAATAGAAATGTTCTGGTAAGCATTCTGCATGTCTAGGGAGGCTAACCAGTTGTGTTGATGAAGCAAAGGTAACAGGGTTCCTAGTGATGATATGCTGAATTTCTCCTTGGGAAGGAATTTGTTTAGTTTTCTGAGGTCCAAAATGGGGCGCATGAACCCGGTTTTCTTTGGAACCAGAAAGTAATGGGAGTAGAACCCTGTGTTCCGTTGATCCAGCGGAACTACTTCCACTGCCCTGTTGTTCAGAAGGCCCTGTATCTTGGTGGCGAGAAGATCTGACTGAAGGGTTGACAGCTTGGGCTGTTGTCTGGGGGACCGAGGGGCCTCCACAAGACTGAGTGAATGCCCTTCGCGGATTATCTGGAGGACCCATTTGTCTGAGGTTATGGACTTCCACTGATTGTAGAAGTGCGTCAGACGACCTCCCACCGCTGAAGAAGAGTCCACCTCTGGCAGCTGAGGTGGAACTTGGGCCAACAACTCGGAAGGCGGCACTGGGCGCTTTGGGTCCTTGCGCCTTCTATTGCGTTTTCTTTTGAGGCTGGGGGGCTTGGTTTTTATGAAAACTTCCCATGCCTTTGCCTTGAAAGAACTGACAGTTAGGAAACTGGCATTTATTAACACCCCCTCGAGAGGGGACAGGAGGATGTTGAGCCAACTTAATGGCTGACCTAGTTTTTTTGTGTAGCCTCTAGAGCCTGTTCTACTTGAGGGTCGAAGAGATGCACACCATCAAAAGGCAACGCCATTACCTGCTGCTGTGCGTCATTCGTGAAACCTGAAGTGTGCAGCTAGGAATGACGGCGGGTACAAATGCTTGCCGCCGCCGCTCGGGAAGCAGTATCGAAAGCATCCATAGCTGTTTTAACCTGCTAGCTGTTGGATTCGATACCCCTGGTTATGGTTTGAAGTAGCTCTGAATTTGTGTCAGATTCCGGTAGAGCTTCAACCATTTGTTTGAGTGAGTGCCAAAGGATATGCTCATATTGAGAGAAATAGCCTTGGTAGCTGGCAATACCCAGGGTGGAAGAAGCAAAGACTCTCTTACCTAAAGTGTCTATCTTACGAGATCTTTTGTTAATAGGTCGAGCTGTAGTAGTCTGGGGAAGGACAACCTTATCATTCTCTGCCAAGACTACAATACGATCCGCAAAGGCTTGGGACGCCAAAATGGGTCGATCCTTGGGGGCTGAGTATTTCCTATCTATGGACTTAGCCACTGAAGGAATGAGAGCAGAATTATTCCATACCTTTTGAGACAGCGTCTCAAGGGGGGCTGTACCGGAGGAGTCAAATCCATAGGGATCTCCGGAACATGGAGGTATTGGAGTCTTAATTTCCCAGGATCGATATCTGTAGTTTGGAGAGAAAAAGTGGAAATCAAGTTTTTCAGCAGAGACTTAAAAGACAGGTCCTCGACCACAGGCTCTGCAGCAGGAATAGATCCTGTTCCTTCCACTTCATCACCCAGCCTAAGGTCTGGGTCAGGCTCAATGTCTTCCTGACAGTCCAGGAGGGACTGCATGGACAGGAAAGGAGTAAAAATCAGACGGAAATGAGGAAGGAAAAGGGTTAAAGGAGGAGTCCAGAAAGGTGGACGACGCCCTAACAACCCCCAGCGCTGCAGAAACGCACGGCGCCGACGAAGCGCACGGTGCCAACGAAATGCATGGCGCCGACAAGGCGCATGGCCCCGAGGACCCACACGGCACCAACGATGGTGCAGAGAGGACAGATGGTGCCGTGAAGCCATACGGCACCGACAAAGGGCATGGCACAGAGGACGGCGTCGACGATGCGCACGGCGCCAAGAAACTTAATGCCGCCGAGGACGGCGCCGACAGACGCACCGGCGCAGAGTGTGCCATCGACGCAGAGGGCGCCGAAAACACCCCAAGACTAAAACAGGATTTGAGGAGAAAGGAGGAAGAAGAGCAGGAGATAGATGCGTGTGTGGCCTCGCCGCAGCCACATGAGGGAGGGAATACTTGTTGCTGAGTCGACGGCATCAAGACGGGCCGCGCGACTAGGGAGGCTAAACCACCCTACCTGATCTCCCAAGAAGCCCGAAGGCCCCTGAGTGACCGGGCCAGGCAGCTGGACCAACCTCCGAGCCCATTGCTCCATAAGAGCAGCCCACTGATGAAACTGCTCATCTGAAGACCTACAAGAGGGCGGGGTAGGGCTCCGATGTTGAAGACGTCGGCTACCAGAAACAGAAGCTGGCGACTCTGAAGGAGGAGACCGGCAACTAGCTCCAATAACTGACCGTCTACGCGCAGACATATCAGAGGGCGATCGAAAGGATGCTTCTTTGACCTGTGGGTCAAGAAAAGCTTGAGGCCGAATCGCGCCGAGAATGCGACCGCTTACTTTTATGCTTTGAGGGGACCACCCGCCTCTTGGGCACTGGACTGTCCGTTGTCAGACTCACCCGGAGAAGGCGGCAGACTGGACCCAGCCCAGCTGACTGAATAGTTTACACTAAGTCTCCCTACCATCACCCGACCCGCTCATGGTCGACTCAGTCAAAGTAGGCTGAGACTTCTTTGGTAAATAAGAATAAACTAAGCGATACTTATTCGATATATTACTACAAAACAACAAAACTGAAAACTATGCTGCTAGTCTGAAGTTTGACTCCCGGCGGGCGAGCGACGTCATCAGTGAAGTGCACTCAACGGTGGGAAAAAAGGAACTGAGGTGGTTGGAGGGTCGATGCAGAGATAGTCTATACCGCACGAGCCTGGCTTATGTGCCTCCTTCTCGCGGCTCCATCTCGGCGCCGGCCCTGCTGAAAAGGTCTGACTCCCACTGGGTCCTAGCACCTCTGGTGTATTTCCATTAGTGTGAATGAGTGGTGGAGACTTTATGTCCAGGAAAATCTCCCGTTTTCTTGGGAACCAGAAAAAAATGGGAGTAGAAGCCTGTGCCCCACTGGGTAGGAGGAACCGGCTGAATAGCCTTCTCCTGAAGGAGGGACTATATCTCGTCCGCCAGAAGCAGGGCATGGTTGGGTGAACAATGGGGGGGGGGGGAGATTGTTCGGGGATGCTGAGAAACTCGAGAGAGAGAGAGTAACCCCTGAATGATTTCTAACACCACTGGACCAAGACGATACTGGACCATTCTGCGAGGTAAAGGGAAAACCTCCCTCCCACTGTCTTGTTCTGCATGACCAGAGGATGAGGAGGGGGCTGCAGCGAGTCAGGCTGTAAGGGTGGGGTGTCTGAGCCTGGGGCCCGAGGAGCTTTGGGTTGCTTGGGACCCTGGGCACCTTGAGGGACAGGGTGGCCGCACCTCTTGAACCCCTTTCTTTAGGGTTGCTTGCTCCCTTGCTGTCCCTGACCTTTACGAAAGGGACGACAGGAACCTTGAGGCTCCGACTTATACATCCTATGAATATCGGTGACAGCCTTGCCTCAATCTTGCAGGCTTTTGACCAGTGACTACCTCCTGGCTGAACAATACTGGGCCTTGGAAGGGAGTATCCAGTATGGAGTCCTGAAGTCCAGGGTGAAAACCAGACACCCTAAGCCAGGAGTGCCTCCTCAGACAGATTCCCGTTGCAGTCGCACGGGAAGCCATGTCCACTGAGTCTTAAAAATAATGGAGGACATGCTTGTCCACATCCATTCCGGATTGGATGTAAGCTAGGATTTCATTCTTACTGTTCAAGTTAGGCAGAGTTTTAACCAGTTCCATGGTCTTTTTCCACAAAGACTATTGGTAGGTGACCATGTGGGCCATAAAGTTCAACAAGCAGATAGAACCCGTGGCTGAAGAATATACCTTTCTGCCCCAATGATCCAATTTTTTGGACTCCAGATCAGGGGTCTGGGCACTCAGGTGCTTGGGCTGATTGACACGGCCATGACCAGCTGCCAGCACCACAGAGCCTGCCTTAGGTTGCTCCCCCAAGAAAAGTTCCTCTTTGGGGGCTTTACAGAGTCTATCCGCCTTTCTAGGTACAGCCGAGGTGGAGGATGGTCTCTGCCACATAAGCCTGGTGACGTCCTGGAAGGGCTCCACCAGCGGTGGGATAACTAGAGGTTTGGGTTCTTTGGACCCCAGAAACTTTGCTAGCTGCTTCTGTTTTGGGTCCAGTTCCTCAGTATCCCACTCGTAAATGGACTGTATATGGCGCACAATGTCCAGGAACATGGGGTTGTCCAGGGGGACCTGGGCGAGTTCCTGGGGCCTAGGGATGAGGGAGGAAACCCCTCCTCATCTTAGGAATCCAAGGAAGAAGGTCTCGTGGCACCGTCATCCGAGAAGGTTGGGTGCCCACTGGAGGAGAGGATCGGGGACAAGCGCCTTCTCTTCCATTTGCCTTTTGGATCTGGTGGGGGGTGGTCACACTCATCAGGTTTCTCAGGAGGTGTAGGGGGCCCCATTGGAGGCTCCCTAGGAGGAAGGTCAGGGGGTCTGTACAGCAGGTCCCCTTTGATCGTATTCGGCCAGGTTGAAAAAAGAGATATGATGTCCACCAAGGGAACGACAGGCGGGGCGGGCACTGGAGTCGCAGGACTGGGCGTCTGCAGATCTTGAGGATCTGGCGTCCCGTCAGGGGAACCCCCTTTGGCCATGTCCAGTTGCTGCTCAACGTCCGTGTCCTTGGGGGACCCGGTGTCTGGAGTGGGAGGGGGACACTCGGGTGACCGACCTTCCGAAGGTGGGTCAGGCATCCGTATGTCTTCTGGCGACAGCCTCCGATCTGGCTTCAGGGTCTGAGTCGCAGGAGAGGGCAACTGGCTCATGGGGCACTTGTCGGCTGAGTGCAGGCATTCCTTGGCCGGAGGAGGAGGCGTCCGATGGTGAATGGCCTCCTGTCACCTATCCGAGTTGTCCGGTTGTTTGCGTTTCTCGGACAACATACCAAGCTTATGACCGGAGTCTTTAGGCCTGCAGGAAGGCGACTGCCCTTCCTGGGTTAACCCAGTTGAGGATTTGTGGGGTTGGTGGGCCAGGGAAGACTGATGGAACGAGCACCCGGAAGAAGAGGAAGGTGGCTCCCTGTGCTTACCTTGAGAAGAGGAGGGAGACGACTTTGCAGATGTCCCTGCAGGAGTCAGAGGGACTGAACCCGACCTCCCGCCAGAGGACAAAGACGCCCTGGAAGGAGACTTTTGGCGAGACTCAGACCAGACCCTATCCTTTTCCCTACAGCGTTTCCCTCCTGAAGCCTTCTCTTTGGGTGAGTCCTTGGCGGGAGAGGAAGAGCTGCGCTCTGAGGTCTTCTGCATAGCTGCCACCTGCTGCTCGAGGAGACAGGCTTTAATGGCGCTGGCTCTCAGAGTCGTCTTATTGTTGAACTTCTTGTAGTGTGGACAGTTGGGCTGAGGCAGATGAGGCAGGCTGTGTGGTCATCCTTGGTCGGTATCTGCTTCCCGAACGCACACCTGGCCTTGCGTCACGATGTAGAAGGCGAAGACATGCAAGAGAATGACTATCAAAGACTAAACTATTACAAAAACAGCAAAAAAGCGCGGTAGACTGCGAGTAAAGGCGTCCATTGAGCCGAACTAAGCAGGTCGACGGCAGGAAAAGAACAGAGAAGGTGCCGGGAGCCGCCCCCTTTATACCACGTCGGACACTGGGTGGAGCCAACGCCGGGGGTGGTCCCGCGCCTCAGACTGCTAGCTAAAAGATTTTTCCATGGGGTCCCAACACCTGGTGGCATTAGTCCTACTGGTAAAACCTGTTGCAAGAGCTCCCCCTCGCAATCAGATCAATAGTTGCTCGGATAGCGTATCTCTCTCTTTCTGTTGATGTAGAATTGCAGAACCCTCTCAACATCCAGAGAATGAAGGGAGCACTCTCCTTCATTCTGGAGTTAACGAAGTAAGCAGGGAGAAGCAAAACTTGACTAGCGGTAACGGAGCCAGTGACATGTTCTCCACTGGCTCAAGATCGTCCAAAAATGTGCAGGGGTGTACATTCTCTGCCAAGAACTGCAGACCAGCATTCAACAGGTCCATTAGGCACCCCAACATTTTACTTGGTGGGCAACAGAAAGGGTCCAGATAGGACTCTGCACAGCAGATGCAGAAGTGTATCCACTTAGCCGCACAAGTCCTCCTGGTGGAAGGTCTATATGCAGCTAAGAAGATTTCTGCGATTGTCTGGGAAACCTAAAATTGCCCACTTTCATCTCCTCAGGAGCCCGGCATTGAGATGGAGGGCGCGGTGAGGATGGACCAAACTCCCTGTGTCAGGCGGTCCGTTCGTACATTGAGTCACTTCCGGGCACATTCTGATCAGCATAAATCATATCTGCGAGGCCAATCTGGGAAGATGTGGGTAAATGCTCTCCCATCAGAACTCATTGAATGTAGACAAATCACCAATTTTAAAACCGGTCTACGAGCACTCCTAGCTCTCAACTGTGTTTGCAAGTGCCCAGATGAAACCTAACCCAACACCTGCTACCTTGAGCTCTCAGAACATTCCTTAACAATCACTGTATATGCAGATTAATGCCCCCTACTCCCCCATGTCCTTCACCACTAGTGACCTACCCCCCATCCCCTGGCCCCTTTCTTTGCTCTGCCATACTGCACCTCCCACTAAACCCCTGCCCTCCCAACCCACCCACACCTTTACAATTCCCATCACGTGATAATGCCACCCCTAGCACTACCCCATAATATCTACCTCCTTCTCCCCATCCCTATCTTTCCCCGCCCCTACCCTCCCTACTTACCCTCACCATCACCACCAAGGACAAAGCCCTCACAGGCTGCCACACAAGCCCAATCTCATTTACCTATATCTCAGATTACCCTACCCTCTCTAGTATGTGATCCTGCTACCCCTCTGCCAACTTGTGCACTCAGCTTCTGGACAGACTTACCTCCAGTTTTTCTCAACTATTTTGGCAAGTCTGTATATATTTAAACTGACGAAATTTTGTTAAAAATTTCTAGACAACTGGTAGCTAAAATGCAACCTGACAATTTAGCACAACTGTTTATGGAACCCATGTAATCTGAAATATCATGTACATTACTGTTCTGCCTGCATATGTACTGTCTCTTGCTGTTTTGTATGTTCTACTATAAGTACTGACTTGGAACCTTTGTAAATGAGTCACTGGCTCAAAGTTGTTAATCCCAAACTGAAATAAATAAATAAATACTGCCCCCATATGCCTACAACTTGATAAGCACCCTCAGAACTAAGGGAAGAGAAGCAAAGAGTACAGGAAGTGTCTTCCCTACTGAAGTGAATACATCCTCACAGAAAACACCAGGGTCTGGATTTCTGAAGCAGGATAAAGGCTGTTTTCATTAGAAGGGGACACAAAAAGGACCAGGTACGGACTGCCCGACTCATTGAATAGCGACTGCACAATGTCTGAACTGACGCAACATGCTCTAAGCACCACTCTCACATACTCACCGCCTTCCTGCACAGAGGGTAGGAGATTGCTCCACCCTGCTTGTTGATGAAAACGTCATAACTTTGTTGTCCATCCGAAGTGGGATCACTGCGTGGCAGAGGGCCTCCTTCAGGACCTGGATAGTATATAAGACAGCCCTAATCTCCAAGAAATTTATGAGAAGGTGGTGTTTCTCTCCTGGCTTGACACCTGAGTGCGGAGGTCATGACAGGGAGCTCTCCAGCCAATCAGGAGTGCAACCATGGTGGTGGTGATCTGGGATTTCAGAGGGTAAGGGCAGAACTAGCAGAAGCTAGACCAACTACGTCTACCACGTAAGTAATTTTGTCCAAGGTTCTGTCACTTACGTGGGGGATTGAGGATGCATGGCTAGAGACCACTATTTGCTGTGGACAATGGCATGAGTTCCGGCATCCACTGCATCGAAAAGAGCCCTAACAGAATCACTTTCCGTGAAGTAACAAGACATCTGAACATGTCGTTTCTTCCATTCTCTGGAAGAAAGTACCCTCACCCTGGAGGTATCCAGGAGGGCTCCTACGAAGAGGAGCTGCTGGGAAGGTGAATCTGTCACCTTCCCTGAATCAGAAAACTCCTCCTGGAAGACAGCAACTGAGAAGCTGTGGCAACTGCTTCCTGTGACTCCAGCCCGGATGGGCTGGCTCAGAGCTAAATGTTCAGGATGTGAAGACTTGAACACCGAGGTTGTAGTGAACTCCTCCCTGAACAGGTACTTGTTTAACCTTTCAAGGTCGAGAAACGGGCGCATGCCACCTGTTATCTTGGAACCAAGCAAAAAAAGTAGGAACTGTGTCCCGAATCGCCATGGAACACCTTCTACTGCCCTGATTCTGCAGAGGCCGGGACTCTCAGAGGAAAGAGGGTCTCACAGAGATGCAGACAGACTGGGCTGTTGCCTGGGTCTGGGGAAAATCTCCGCAAAATTGGGAAAGCATCCCCTTCGGACAATTCTGATGACCCAAATGTCCGCTGGATTGGACATCGACTGGTTGTAAAACCGAATCAGATGTGCTCCACCGCTGAGAGGCATCCACCTTAGACAGCTGAGGTGATAACTGGGCCAGAAACAAGGGGACGGTACCGGGCGCTTTCGGACCCTGTGCCCTCTGCTGCGATTTCTTCACGGTTGAGGAGTTGGTTCCCGACAAAGGCTTCCAGGTCTCTACCTTGAAATGACTGCCTGTTACGAGAATGATGACAGTGCCGTCACTCTGAAGGGCAGCAGGAATCTGGGCACCGTCCAGAGATCAACCTAAGGTATGAACTGATAAGCACTGCCAAGGAGACGTTAATCACCTGCTGCCAATGGCAGCTGCCCTAGGGGCAGTGTCATAGGTGCCTATAAAAACTTTTAGCCGATTATTAGGTTATATGCTTCTAGCAATGGAGCAGTAGATTCCGTGAGGCTCTCGACCATTGAACTGAGTGTGTTCCACAGGGTGTACTCGTACTGAGGAATGTAGGAACTCAAGACGTAGAAGTCTGCTTTGGCCCACAGATAAAACTCTGAAATGTTATGGTGGACCCCATATCCCTGAGAAAAAACTGCAAAGAAGATCTTCCATCACAGGCACTGCTGATACAGAAGGCTTGCAGTCCAGCCCCTGAAATGAGTCATCTGCTGCATCTTCAACAAAGCAGGACAGAGAGAGACTCATCCAGATCCACATCCACCCCAGAAGAGCCTCCAAAAAGCAGGTCCAGGCCAGAATCATGGGAGACTCCACCACCCGGATCAGCGCCGAGGAGTTTGGCACCATCCGCAGCGCCGGTGCCACATACTGGCCCTAGACCTTAACAAAAAAAAGGGGGGGGGAGTGGTAACTATGCCAGCCCCTGTAGAGGACAAAGGTGAGGGGGGGGTAGCACGGGGTCGGCGCTGATGGCGCTAGCACCCGAGAGGGCACCACGCACATCCTGTCTGACCGACTCGGCTGTGGCCCAGCGGCTCAGAGGCCTGAAGGCCTCAGAACCGGGTCCACTGGCCAAGTCAACTGGGCAGACGTCATACCCCCTGCTCTAAAAGAGTGGCCCAGAGGTGAAACTGCCCCATCGAGGACAGAGACGGGGCCTGGTGTTGAAGATCGCAGCCGTTAAGAACGAAACCACAGAGGACCCCACCGAAGTTGGGTCAGGCCTACCGCTCTCCACCGATGATCTCCGCGCAGATGTACCAGGCGGTGTCCTTGAGCAGTACTATTTCTTCTTCCACCAACAGGAGGAGGAAGAAGAGCTCGAGTGGAGCCGGGTCCCAGATCATGGTCGGGAATGGGCCCGCTGCTTTTGTTTTTGTGCTTCGGGTGGACTTGTCCCCACCCCCCCAGACTACCCATGGTCAGACCCCCTAACCACAAAGGGTAGCGGACTGGACACAGTCCCCCTGCCATCACAGCTTTCAAACAAAGTCTCCCTACCATCACCACTACCGTCTAAGGTTGACTCCGCTGATGGCAGGCTGAGAATTTCTTCCTCTTCTTAGTCTGCATTTTTTTTTTTTTAATAAGAAAAGGACACTAAAAGTAGTAAATTAATAGAATACTCAACGACTATAGCTGCTGTCGTATAGATGAAAACTTGACTCCCAGCAGGCGAGCAAAATCATCTTAGTGCACTCAACGGCAGGAGAAAAGGAACTGAAGCGGTTGGAGGGTCGACACCAAGATAGCTTATACGGTGTAAGCTAGTCTCGTGGTGCCGCGCATGCACAGTCCTATCCCGGTGCTGACCTTCCTGAAGATTTCTGGCTCCTGCATTGTCCTAGCACCTCTGGTGTAGTCCCATTAGTGTGAATGAGTGGTGGAGACTTTTAGTCCAGAAAGATCATGCATTCTCTGAGAGGGCAGTACCCCGAGTGCTCTAAAGTCATTGTTTTCCAGAAACTAGCACCTTTCATTATTTTATTGTCTAAAATAGTAAGCCATGACTGAGCACTCACAGTAGCGCCATGACTACTGTGTATGCTAAGAGCCACAGCTTACTGTTTCAGACAATAAATAAAAACACAGATGCTTGTTTATGGAAACACTAACTTTAGGGCACTCTGGGAACTGCCCTCTCTTAGAAACTGCATTTGTCTGGCACTGCTTGAAAAAAGGCAAACTCATTACATGTCTAAGTTTACAGGTGCTTTGGCGCCATGGTACTAGTGCATAAGCACTGACAGCAGACTGCAGGAGTTTCAGCTGGGACAGTAAATACTGAAAATATCAGAAATCATTAAAGTCTGGTTCTTTTTAACTAAATCAGGAAGTGTACTTTTTAATTTCAATCATAAAGATGTCTGCTGGTATACTTTTACAGTGGGGTTAAAAAAAAAAAAAAATCAGCTAAATGTAGACAGTGTCCGTTTTAGATGCAACTCTGACACAACCTTCGGTTGGGGCAGAGGATGACCTGGTCCTTCTGGGACACCAGATATGGAGATTCTACTGCGAGTAAACTGGAGCTCACAGATCCTTCTGGCAGAGGTGATGGCCACCAGGAAGGCAGTGTTCCATGACAGGTGGGACATCTCACACATGTGCACAGTTTCAAATGGCTTGCACTTTGTCGGTAGGGGAAGAAGTACTGCTTATGGTTGCTCTCTGGTAGGTCAGCCACAAGATCCTTTGAGTCCCAGAGCAGAAGGCCCCAGAAGATCCATGATCCCTGGAAATTCAGGCAGAGGTGGTAAAGGCCCAAAAGGGAAGTGGAAGCTAGGGGCTATAGGGCCTACACCTGGATGCTCTGAAGACCTCGCCAGAGGTGAGGGCCTGGCAAGACCACTGGAACAAGGTTGACCTACAGAATAGGAACAACCAGGTCAGTGCCCATGGGGGAAGCAGAGCTGTATAGTCCCCTAGGAGCAGCTCCAGTCCTCACTAGTGGCACTGTCAGCCTGCAGGTCCAGAGAAAAATGGAAATTACGTAACTACCGTAATTCCTGATCTTCTTGGACGAAGTCTCCACCACTCATTTGCACTGATGGGGATCTACGCCAGAGGGGCTAGGACCCAGCGGGAGCAAACCTTTTTGCAAGAGGGTCGGCGCCACTAAAGACTGTCTGGCGCCGACTCTCCAACCGCTCAGTACTTCGAGGAGGTGCAGCGAACTAACCTAGGAGGACAGCCCAACAAAAACAGAAGTAAGATAGTCCGGGCAACCCGTATAAGAAGGATCAACAAAGAAGTCTTCACAGTCTAAAGATTGAGGGAGTGAAGACCAACAGAGGTGAGCTCGGGGGATGGAGGGTGGGCGTGTGAAAGAGTGGTGGAGACTTCGTCCAAGAAGATCAAGAATTACAGTAGGTACGTAAATTTCTATATCTTCCTGGACATAAAGTCTCCACCACTCATTCACATTGATGGGAGAGTACCAAGCTAATAATCCCTAGAAAGAGCGGCAGGAATGACCAAGAGCTCACAAATTTAGGACAGAAGTCAGTTAAGGATGGTCCTGCCAAACAAAAGATGTCACCGGGCACAGACATCCAGGGCATAGTGCTTGATGAAAGTATGCACTGAGCTCCAGGTAGCTGCACTGCAAATGTCTGCAATGGGCACATTGCAGATTTCCGCCAGGGATGCTGCGACTGCTCTAGTACAGTGAGCGTACACTCTGCCCTCCAGTTTAACCTGTGCCATGGATAACAGTGGTGAAGGCATGCCACCAGCCATGCTGAAATGCATCTGATAGAAATGAAAATTACGTACCTACCGTAATTATGATCTTTCTGTGTATCTTCACCATTCATCACAGATGGGTTATCTGGCCGGAGGTCAGACCTCGGGCGCTTTTTTTTAAGAAAGGGGTAGGCGGAGCCAACACACCATCGGGCGCCACCCCGAGGCCGGCGTACCGCGTGGCCGAGGGCTGGCCGTTAGGCTGTGTCGACTCTGCCTGCCTGCCAGTTCTGAGTCGCCGGAGAGGTAAGAGGAAGGGATGAAGGGTGGGACAAGAGAGTCCAAGGGACAGAAAAAGGAAAGGATGACTGAACTAAAAGGAGAAATAATGACTGAGAGGACAGCAAAGAAGAGGTTAGACTAAGGGGATTGGGTAGGGGCCCCAATCTCTGGAAGTGGAAGAAGGGAACGGTAGGGAGGAGAAAGAATTTGGGAGAGGGAGAGGCATTAAGGCATCCGAGACCCTTGTCCGTCACCAGATTGTATAGGAACTGCAAGGAGTAGCAAAGCTCTCTGCCAGAATTCAAGGCACAGAATAAAGTACAGTTACGTAAGAACTTACCGTAACAGTAGATCTTGGAGAACAGCTCTTGCAGCAGGTAACACCATTAGGACTGAAGCTGGCAGACGTCAGGACCCCACGGAAATCTTCTAGCTAGCAGTCTTCAGCGGGGACTGCCACCATCGGTCTCGCCCCCGACATCAGGCGTAGTACATAAGGAGGCGGTTCCGCCAGAATCCCCAGTTCTCCCGCCGGAGACTCCCAGCCACTGGATGACATCAGAAAAGGAGACCGAGGATCCGCCATCCATCAGAAGAAGAAAGAGCGTTAGCTCCTGCCAAGGCCTGGATAGGCCATACCTCCTCCAAGGGGGAATGGTGGGCGGGAAGGTACCTGCTGCAAGAGCTGTTCTCGAAGATCTACCGTTATGGTAAGTTCTTACGTAACTGTACTATCTTACTTCGAGATACAACTCTTGCAGCAGGTAACACCATTAGGACCGATTCCCCAGCAATAGCGCCTCTAAGCATTCTGGGAGGAGGCATAACGGAGAGATCTTGAACAAATCCTGACTCCAGGACAGGAGACTCCTGTAGGACGGGCAAGGCCGAAACTTGCCTCCGCCGTGAGGTAATATCCAGGCTATAGTGCCTAATGAAGGTGTGCACTGAGCCCATGTAGCCGCGCACAAATGGCCGAGGTGGAGACGCTATGTAGCGCTGCAAAGGAGGTAGCCACTCTCCTTAGTCGAAAGTGGCCTCAGACTGTGCCGGAAGGGGCTTCTGCTTGTTGTTGTAGCAAAGGAAATGCACTGGACAAGCCAGCAGAAAGGGTCTGCTTTGAGACTGGTTGGCCCAACATCCTCTCAGCGAAGGATACAAACAGCTGCTCAGGACGCACGGTTGTTTAGTCCTGTTCAAGTAGTACCTTAAGGAGCGGTGAACATCCAGGTGTGAAGCAATGCCTCTCTATTAGTGTACCTGGGAAAGTACACAGGCAGATCGATGTCCTGGTTAAGAGTAAGGGCAGAGACCACCTTAGGCAGGAATTTAGGATTCGTCCTCAAAGACACTCTGTCCTGGTGGAAAATTAAATAAGGTTCCTTACACATGAGAGCATGTAGCTCAGAAATTCACCTTGCTGACGTGACAGCAACTAAAAATAACGTTTTCCACGACAGAAAACGCAGCTCTCAATCTGCGGCAGGTTCAAAGGGGGGTAGCGTGAGCTGTTCCAGGACAAAGAGTAGGTCCCAAGGAGGGACGAGATCCTTGATGGGAGGCCTAAGGTGTAACACCCCCCTCAGGAAGTCCCGAGAGGCATCGAGTTGTGCCACTATGCGCTGACCTATCGGGAAGTAGAATGAAATCAAGAGAGGTGAAACTTCTAATAGAGGAGTAGGCAAGACCTGAGTGGAAGAGGGAAAGCAGGTATTCCAGAACTGATTTCTCTGGGCATTCTAAAGGAGAGAGGCCACGTGCCTGAGAGCACAAGCAAAATCGGCATCATTTCATGCCGTACGTTGCATGCGTTGCCGGCTTTCTGGCAGCGGAGAGAAATGAAAATTACGTACCTACCGTAATTCTTGATCTTCTTGGACGAGTCTCCACCACTCATTCACACTAGTGGGATTAGCGCCGGAGGCACTAGAACCCATCGGGAGCAAACTTTTTGCTGGAGGGTCGGCGCGAGAGACGGCGCCGCGAGGCATGGCGCCCTTGAAACAGCGGCTCGGCGGCATGACCATCTCGGGCAGCACCTCCAACCGCCTCAGTACCTTTTTACCAAGGAGGTGCAGCGCACTAACGAAAGAGTAAATCTAACCTTAAAACGGACATAAGATAGTCCGCATCGCACCTGTAAGAAGGGTCAGCAAAGAAGTCCTCACGCCTAAAGATTTGAGGGAGTGAAGACCAACACAGCGGTGAGCTCGGGATGGAGGGGGGGGTAGAATGAGTGGTGGAGACTGTCAAGACAAGAATTACGGTAGGTACGTATTTTCATATCTTCCTGGACATAAGTCTCCACCACTCATTCACACTAGTGAGAGTACCAAGCTGATAATCCCCAAAAGGGCGGCAGGAGAGCCAGAGCTCACGCCTCAAGATAGAAGCCCATTAAGGATAGTTCTGTCGAATGCGGAATGTCGCCTGGCATGAACATCCAGTGCATAATGCTTAACGGTATGCACTGAGCTCCAGGTGGCGGCGCTGCAATATCCGCACTGGAACATTGCCAATCTCGCTAAAGATGCCGCGTATCGCTTCTAGTAGAGTGAGCGTACTACTTCTACCCTCCAATTTAACTTGAGTCATGGAGTAGCAATGTCAAGGCATGCCACTAACCATGATGAGATGCATCTAATAGCGACGGGTTGACCCAGCCGGTGTCGCTGAAAGAAACAAACAGTTGCCGAGTCTTATGAAAATTCTGGTTCTATCTAAATAGAACCACAAGGCTCTCTTAACATCCAAGGAATGAAGAGCCTGCTCCGCTTCATTTTGGAAATTAGCTAAGTAAGAGGAAGTACCAGAGGTTGGTTTAGATGGAATTTGACACAACCTTGGAAGAAATTTAGGATGAGTACAGAGAACACCTTGTCTTTATGGAATACAGTATACGGAGGGTCCGGCCACTAGGGCATGAATCTCCGAGACCCCAGTGGCTGAGGTAATGGCCACCAGGAAGGCAGTCTTCCAGGTAAGAAATTTTAGCTCACAGGTAGCTAGGGTCCGAAGGCTTCCGAGTGAGCATGTCCAGCACCAGGTTAATGTCCCAGGCTGCAACTGGACGCTAACAGGGGTCTGGTATGGAAGAATCCTTAAGAAATCTCTTCACCCAGGGAAGCTGAGCCAGAGTCAAGGAAGAAACCGCTCATGGAACGCTGAGATGGCACTAAGGTGAACTTTAACTGTGGAGTACTGAAGACCTGAGTTTGACAGGTCCAAAAGATACTCCAGAACCTTGTCAGGAGGACAGAAAAGGGATTCCAAGAGGATTTTGCACACCAGAGAGAAAAAGCTTCCATTTGGAAGCGTCATTGCTGGGTGGCTGGCTTCCGAGCAGCCAGAAGGATGTCTGAGACTGAGAGACATTGACCGATTCACTTCTACCTCTTCAGGAGCCACGCATGAAGGTGAAGTGATTTCAGGTTGGGATGGACCAACGAACCCTGAGTCAAAAGGTTGATTTGCTAAGGAAGTGGTCTCGAGAGGCTGCCAACATACTGTTGAGCAGAGGAAACCATAGTTGCCGAGGCCAGGAGGAGCAATGAGAATCATTTTGGTCCCTGAGACTGAACTTGAGGAGTACTCTGATTAGAGGAAGCGTGGAAAGGGGCGAAGAAAGCGTTTGTCCACCGAGCCTGAACGCATCCTGACAGAAAATGCCAGGCCCTGGATTTCTGGAGCAGAAGAGGCAGTTTTATGCTGAGTGGGGATGCAAAAGGTCCAGGTCTGGAGTCCCCACTTTCGAATAGGGACCGAGCTACGGTTGGATCGAGAGACCACTGTGAGGGTCTGCCTCCTGCTTCTGCTGAGGTGATCTGCTAGGTCGCTTTTGTATACCTGGCAGATAAACCGCTGAATCAGAGACTTGTGCTCCAAGCACCACTCCCACACCCTCATTGCTTCCCTGCAAAGGGGTAAGAATGAGCACCGCCTTGCTTGTTGGATGTAAATATCACTGCTTTGTTGTCCGCTTGAAGGAGAATGTTCTGTGACAAAGGACATCCTTCAGAGTTCGGATTGCATAGAGAGACCGCCTCTCATCTCCAGGACATTTATGTGGAGAGAGTTTCAACTGAGTCCATACACCTTGAGTGTGGAGGGAGGACAGTGAGCTCCCCATCCCATTAGCGATGCGCCTGTGGTGATGGAGATCTGATGATCCGGGGAGCAAAGGGGAACCCTTCCAGGAGATTGTTTTGAGTCCACCAGGTGAGAGACCTTCAAGGGGCTCCGCACCTTGATGGGATAAGACTGGGGTGAGAGGTCGGAGACCACTGAGTGGAGAGCATCCATTGGTGGTTCTCATGTGCAGTCTGGCCAGAGGGACAGTGAAGACCGAGGACGCCATGAGACTCCAACATGCGTTGCATCGAGAGAGCTGTAACCGATTGGTTCTCCCCGATATAACGGGCCATCCAAGGATGTCGAGTCTTCTGTCCTCTGGAAGGAAAGCCTTCGCGGAAGAGGTGTCTAGAAGCGTCCCTATAAAAAGGAGCCTCTGGGAGGGCTGCAGTTGTGATTTTTTCAAATTCAGCAGAATTCCCATGGACGTAAGATGACGAGAAGTCATTTGCACGGCTTCCAAGGTCCCTTGGCTGGAAGGGCTTCTAGAAGCCAATCGCCCAGGTAGGGAAACACTCGGAGTCCGGTTCTTCCTGAGATGCGCCACTGAACTGCACAACACTTTGTAAAGACTCAGGCCGAGGATAGCCCAAAAGGCAGGACTTGAACTGATAATGCTGACCCAGAGCTACAAACCTGAGGAACTCTATGTGGTCGGGTGGATGGGGATATGCTGGTAAGCCCTGCATATCCAGGGAGGCCAGCCAGTCGTGTTGATGCAGCAAGGGGTAACAGGGTACCTAGGGAAATCATTTTGAATTTCTCTCTGGGAGAAATTTGTTCAACTTTCTGAGGTCTAGAATGGGGCACATTCCCAGATTTCTTTGGAACCAGGAAGTAATGGGAGTAGAACCTGTGTTCAGAGATGCGGAGGCACCAGTTCTACTGCCCTGTTGCTTAGAAGGCCCTGGATGTCGGCAGTGAGGAGGCTCTGATTGAGAGGCCGGATAACTGGGTTGTCGTTCTGGGATGACAATTCGTGGGGTTTCCAAGAAATTGAGAGAATAACCTCGCTAATTATCCAAGGACCCATTTGTCCGGTTTGGACTTCCACTGGTTGTAGAAGTACATCAGACCACCTCCCACTGGAGGAGAAAGTTCCACCTCGGCAGATGTGGATGGAACTTGGGCCAGCGACTATAAGGTGACGCTGGGGCTTTAGGCCCCGCTTTCTGCTGCGCTTTTGAGGTTGGCAGGTTGGCTTTTATGGAAGCTCTCCTGCCTCTGCCTCGAAAGGACTGACGACTATGAAACTGACGCCTGTTCACATGCCCCAGAGGGAGCAGGCGGAGGTCTGGCCAACTTAATGGCCGACCAGTCTTCTGAGTGGCCTCTCAGGCTTGTTCCACCTGAGGCCAAAAGAAAGGAGCTCACAGGGCAGCGCCATCACCTGCTGCTGAGCATCATTCGTGAAGCTGTACACGCAGCCAGGAATGGCGCCTTAGTACAACCCCGCGTGCTGCTGAGCGAGAAGCAGTGTCGAAGCTGCTCCATGGCGGCTTTGACCTGTTGGTTATTGACCCATACTTTAGTAACGGGTCAGAAGCAGCTCTGACTTGAATCCGAATCTGGAAGAGCTTCTCAACCATTCTTTTCAAAGAGTGCTACAGGATATACTCATACTGAGAAAATAAGTCTTTGATAACTGGCACTACACATACTAGAGTGGAGGCAGCAAAGACTCTCTTACCTAATGTATCAATCTTACGAGACTCTTTGTTAATAGATCGAGCTGAGTAGTTTGAGGAAGAACGACCTTATCATTCTCTCGCCAGGACTACAATAGATCCGCAGTTTGGGATGCCAAATGGGGCGATCCTTGGGAGCTGAATACTTTATCAATGGATTTAGCCACTGAGGAATAAGAGCAGGATTATTCCATACCATTTGAGACAGCGCTCAAGGAAGGCTGGATCGGAGGAGTCAAACTGTAGGGATCTCTGAAGCATGAAGGTACTGGAGTCTTAATATCTTCCAGGATCGATGTCTGTAGTCTGGAGAGAAAGAGTGGATCTCAGGTTCTTCAACAGAGACTTAAAGGACAGGTCCTCACCACAGGCTCTGTAGAAAAGAAAGATCCTGTTTCTCCACTTCATCACCCAACTGAAGGTCTGGGTCAGGCTCAACATCATCTCCTGATGGTCTAGGAAGGACTGTTTGGACAGGAAAGGAGGAAAATTAGGAGAGGAGGAAACAGCAGAGAACAAGGAGAGTCCCCGAGGGTCCGCGCCCGTGAAGGAAAATCGGATAAAACGGCACCGCAGAGGGCACGGGCGCCGAAGAGGGCATGCTGGCACCGCAAGCGGCGCCGCCGGACCAAGTGGCGCTATCAGACTAAGCGGCGCCGCCGAACGGCGGGCAAAAGTGAGACCACGCTGGCGCCGAGGACGCCGAAGCGCCCAGCGGCATCGGAAAACGCAGACAACGCTTCTAGGAACCTGGAAAGCTAGAGAAGGAAAAACAGAGATAAGGGCATCGGTGTGTCTCCCTCGCGCCGCAGCCATGTGAGGGGAACACCTGCTGCCGAGTCACCGGCAATCAAGAAGGCACCGCTGCTGACTAGGAAGGTCCAACCACCCTACCCGACGCTGAGGAGCCCGGGGCCTGTGGCAACCAGCCAGGCAGAGAACCAACCTCCGAGCCCATCGGCCCATAAGAGCGCCCACTGATGAAACTGCTCATCTGGAGCCCTACCATAGGGCAGGGAGGGCCCGATGTCGAGGACGACGGGGTCACCAGCAGTTGGGCGACTCAAGAAGGAGAACGCACCAGCTACCGATAACCGATCACGACGCTGCAGATATACCACCAGGGCGCGACCTCGAGTGATGCTCTCTTTTTGACCCAGGGCCAAAGAAGAGTTCGAGGACATAACGGTGCCGAACGCGACCGCTTATTTTTACGCCGACGGGGACCGCATCTCGGCATCGGACTGACCGCTGTCAGAACCCCGCTTGAGGAGAAGGAGGCTGACCGAGCTAGCCTGCCGACTGAACAGCTTTATATGAAGTCTCCCCACCGCTACCTGACCTGTTCATGGCTCACTCCGCTCCAGTAGGCCGAGACTTCTTCAGTTAAATTTAAAAATGTTTATACTACTATTTAGATAATGTTACAAAAATAAACTGGAAACTATTCGCTTAGTTTGTAGTTTGACTTCGACAGGCGAGCGACGTCTGTCACCGAAGCGCACTCGACGGCGGGAAAAAGGAACTGAGGCGGGTTGAGGGTCGCCGAGATGGTCATTGCCGCCGAGCCGCTCTCACGGCAAGAATGCCTGCTGGCGCTCAGCCTCTCTCGCCGACCCTCCAGCAAAAGTTTGCTCCCGATGTGTCCTAGTGCCTCCAGCGCTAATCCCACTAGTGTGAATGAGTGGTGGAGACTTATGTCCAGGAAGATCTTCCGCTACCCCTTGTGAGACCCCGTGTCGCATAATTGCTATGTCTCGAGGAGCCAGGCATGCAGGTTCAGTGAGCATAAGTCCAGGTGACTAGTGAACCTCCTCTTGAGACAGTAGATGGGAGCTGAAAGGCAACGTGACTGGAGGTTCCCGGACAATGCGCCAGCATGGGGAACCAGATCTGCCTGGGCCAGAAAGGCGCTACTCAGGATCATTTGTTCGATGCTCCCTGTGAATTTGAGAAGAACTCTGTGGATCAACGGAGGGAGGGAAAGCGTGAGGAATCTGGTGCGCCCAGGAGAGAACGCGGTCTCGCCAGAAAACACCAGGCCCTGGTCTAGCGAGCAGAAATTGGGCAGTTTCATGCTGATGGTGGAAGCTACCAAGTCCAACCTGAGTGCTCCCATCACAGCC
Organism: Neoceratodus forsteri; assembly: GCA_016271365.2. Classification (NCBI taxonomy): domain Eukaryota; kingdom Metazoa; phylum Chordata; order Ceratodontiformes; family Ceratodontidae; genus Neoceratodus; species Neoceratodus forsteri. The sequence goes on from CM028135.1 coordinate 477,250,674, forward strand.
AGATCTCTCATTCTGAAGGAGTTCCCATCAGGACTCTGGCCTGGGAACCACTTAGGCAGTCTCTGTATTGTGTTGTCCACCCCGGGAACATGAACTGCAATCAGGCTCACGCCAGGTCGGATTGGCCACCCAATCCCCACACTTGCGCTTCCTGCAAAGGGTAAGAGTGCGCCTCCTGTTTGTTGAGGTAATACATCACCGTATTGTCTGTCTGAAGCAGAAGAGTACCGGCGGTTTCTGACTGAAAAGCCTGCAGGGCTAAGGGACCACCTCATCTCCAGAATGTTGATGGGAGGTGAGTCCTGAAGGTCCATGCTCTGGGACCACCGCTTCAGGTGTGTTCTCACCCCAGCCCTGAGGCCCGTGGATGGATTACCCGGGATGCGCTGTAAACGAACACCCGTAGACAGTGTCCCGTCTAGCTACCATTGCCAGTCTTAATCATTAAGGTCACAGGATTCTGACCGCTGCTGCATGTGGTTCTTGCCTTTTAGTCCCAATGCAATTTGAGCATCCACTGTTACCCGATGAGCCTTGCCAGTTAGGGACAGTTAGAATGGCCGCAGCCATGCGTGTCCCAGCAGGCAAAGGACCAGCCCGGAGGGGACAGTTCGCTGAGACTGATGAGATCTGATGCGCCCGCCTTTTCCTCGGAAAGGCTTCTTGACGTCTGGAACTGTTTCGAACTGCAGCTCTGGGACTATACCTGTGAGAGACTGTAGTTGATAAGAATGCCCAAAGACTGAAGAGAGCTTGGGTGTTCTGGATAGGCACAGCGCCTCTGAGGCGGCCATGAGAAGCCGCCCAGTACGGAACACGTGAGGTGGCTCGTCACCCAGGAGACGCTGCCAACACTGCCATGCAGCACTTGCAGAAGACCCTGGGGTCATGACAGTCCGAAAGGAACAGCCCGAACTGGAAGTGGTGGCCGAGAAAGTCGGGTTACAGGAACCTCCTGTGCTCTCGAAGCCACGGGATGTGCAGGTAGGCATCCTGCATGTCCAGGGACGCTTAGGAAGGCGCCTCTTCCTCAGCATGGGAACGAGTCCTTGAGGGTCACCATGCGTGAACGCTTGTAGGCGACTGACATGTTGAGGCGGTCGCTTGAGGTCCACACGGAGGTCTCGTTTTCTTCGGAACCAGAAAGAAGTGGCGTGGAAGCGAATCCTTTCTGGTCCTCCGACATACTTCCACCGGGCCCTTTTGAAAGCAGCGCGAGTACTTGCCTGATGAGCTTACCCAGCTGACCCGAGTAACGGGAGAGCAGAGGAGGCCTTGTAGGGTGGCTCTTGTCCACTCAATTCCTATAAAGTGGCCTTGTTTGGACTAATTGAAGAACCTACCTGTCGGTGGTAGCTATAGACTGCCACTCCTGGCAGGTGGTCCACAACACGACCCTCGACCTTGGTGTCCCGCTGATCCTGAGGGCGGGGCCGGGAAGGAGTCATGCTGTGGCGGCTGAGGGTCCTGCAGGCTGGGCCAACTTTGCAGGGCATTGGCCTCGCCTGCGTGACGACTTCTCTGGGCTTCGGCGGAGAAGGAGCCCTCTGTTGCGGACCGCATGGAACTGCTGTCTCTGCATCCGGCCTCGCAAACGCTCTGGTTCCTGCGGAAAGGAACTCGAGCTTGGGTCTGTACATGGCTTGGACAGACCGCACCTCTCCCGGCTCTTGAAGCTTTGGTGAGGACCTTCTCCGAGGCTCACCAAAAAGAACTTCTCCGTGGAACGAGGCGTCCAGAATGTTGTTCTGGACATCCGGGGTAAATCCGAGACGCGGAGCCAAGAGTGTCTCCGGAGGCATACGCCTGAGGCTGTCGCCTGGCCGAGGAGTCTCGCGGAATCGCACGCTGCTCACAGCACCTGGGTTCCCACGCCTGAACTCCGCGTGAGGAGTTGCAGCAACCTCCTTCTGCTCACCTTCTGGCATCTTTTCCGCCAGATCCAGTCCCTGCTCCCACAAGACATTCTGAAACTGGACCATGTGGGTTAGATAGTTGAGGGACCTAATGGCGCAGGTAGCGGAAGCATACGTGCGCCTGCCCATAGCGTCCAGTTGCTTGGACTCTGGGTCCGGTGACAGGGTGCTCAAATGTTGCGGCCTCTGGAACCGGTCATGTGAGGCTGTAATGACCAGAGAATCGGCCAGAGGATGTGATGCCAAGTACTGGTCCTCCCTAGGGGCCTTTGTACAGGCGTGTCAGCCTTCTTCCCGCATCGCTGAGGCCCGGTGTGGACGCTTTCCACGCTGCTCAGGACGCCTAATGGAAGGTGTCTACCAAGGGTGGCACCACCACAGTTTTGATCTTTTGCCAAGATATTCGCAAGCATGAACTGGAATAAGTTCTCTCACGCCCCAGCCCATGTTCTCCTGGATATGCCTCATAATCTCTGAGAACGATGGGTCATCCGGAGGAGACTTTGGGAGCTCATCAGGCTACCGACAGGGACGCTGATGGAGAAGGGATCTGGATCCCAACCGAGAAGTCCGATCCTCGCGGTCCTCCGTCAAGGCAGCTAATGGCGGCGCTTTCTAGGTCTCTGGGGCTGGGTGACCCTGAAGAAGATCTGGATGGAGGTCTCCTCTTGTCTGGTCTGCCCCTAGGAGGTTCCTCAGGCTCCTGGGGAAGGTACTCGCCTGATGCCCTGGATGGGGTGGGGGCGCTGGGTGGGTGGAGTCACGGGTGGGAGGAGGAGGAGGAGGAGGAGGAGGTGTGGGAACACATTGTCTTTATGGTATCCCACCAATAGGTGAATAGCTCCTTAACTTGAAATACTGAGGCCCGGACGACGGCCCGGCACCGTGGTCGCCAGCAGTTCGCGCTGCTCCTCAGGGATCTCTGATTCAGGAGAGGGTTCCTGGGGGTGGGGTGCGACAGGACTGGGTTCGCCTGCCTGGTCCTCGGGCTGGGTGCTCCCCTCCGTAAGTGCCTCTTGACCGACGCCGATAGGTGGCGTAGGTGTTCTCTTCTCTACAGGAACGGGCGCGCCGATCCTCCTCGCCGGGCGCCCGGGTGGCTAGCCTGACCGGGCGACGGCATCTGGCGTTGTCGGGTCTCGACTGGTGATGCTTAGCTGACGCATAGATCCGATGTCGCTTTTGAGCCAAGTCAGCTCCTTGGTCTTCGCTGGGGTGGAGGGGGCAAGGAGACCCACTGCGCCGTGGGTCCGGTGACAGGAGCCGGACTTGTGGTGGTGGTGGTGGTCTGACCTCGGCGAGGCCTTGGAAGCAGAAGAAGGCGGCCTGGAGGTCTTGGCCGGAGGTAGAGAAGAAGAACCCGAAGAAGACTTCACCGCAGCCGGGGGAGGCTGAGAGTGGGCCCAGGAAGGGGAGCGGTCGGACCGGGAGCTGGAGCTACGGGAGTCGGAAGCCCTAGAAGGGGATTTTGATCTCACCCTCTCCCTGTGCTTTTTGAGGTGTCGCCGGGCTTTCTCAGACGATTCCCCCTTGGAGGCAGAATCCATGGCCTTTACTTTTTCTTCGAGAAGGTACGCTTGAAGGGCCTTCTGGCGACGGATCCAGGTCCGGCTATTGAATCCCTGAGAGAAGGTACAGGCCCGGGTGTCGTGATCTGGGCCTAGGCACCGAACGCAGGCCGAATGCGGGTCTTTAAAAGGGATATGCTTACCACAGACGCACTTCGATGGATGGCCTTCCACGGAGGTTGGAGAAGACATCAGATGGCAGACTTCGAGAAAAACTGAGTTTTCCAAGTTGGAAAGAACTTTTCCAGGGTCCGCTAGAAACAGACCGGGCGGTCGGTGACATGCAAGTCGACGGCGTGGAAAGAACTGGGATTCTGGGCGGACCGGGCTCCTTATGTACTATGCCTGATGGGGGGACCGACGTCGGAGGCGGTCCCATGAAGACCAAGTTAGCTAGAAGATTTCGTGGAGTCCTGATGCCTGTCGGATTCAGTCCTAATGGTGTTACCTGCTGCAAGAGCTGCATCTCGAAGTAAGATCTGGCAAATACCCCAGAAGCAGAGTCGACTGTTCTGGAGGAAGGACAGGGTACAGGGATTTAGTACTCTCTCAGGAAAAGATGTTTGGTGAAAAAAAAAAAAAAGGGGGTTCTTTTTTTTTTTTTTAGGAGAAATAGTTGGATGGAAACCAGGAGGAGGGCAACTACCAACTCCCACCCCACAAAGTAGTAGAGAAGGAGTGCCGCTCGAGCTGTCTACTCTTCATTGGAAAACACCCCCCTGTGTGTCCCTACTTTACCCCGCTCCTAAGGAGGAGAGGGGGAGTCACAGAGAGGGAGGGGGACCCAGAGACTGAGGCCCCAGGGGGATGGTGGGGGGGTTGTGATGAATGAGAAGATACACAGAAAGACTATATTATGGTAGGTACGTAATTTCATATCTTATCTGTGTCAGTCTTCACCATTCATCAAGATGGGTGAGTACTCAAGCCCCCGGCGGGGTTGTTTCTTTTACACCCTAAGGGACAAAGTCCCTCAGCCCTCAGTGGCGACACACTAAGTGGGAACCTTCAGGGCCTGGAGAGGCCCGAGAGTGGAGGGAGAGACGGGTTCCCCAGAGGGGGGAAGGAAGCTGCCCCTCAAGCGCCCGCCTCACTCTCACGGGAGAAAGGTAGGTTCCCTGGTGGAGGAGCTAATCACCCTACGCCGGCCAAGGGTGACAACTGGGAAAGATGTAGCCATGCCGATCTCCTAGTGCAGATCGCTGTCCCTACGACCCTGGTAGCTACCGCTGGCGCCATAAGATGCCTCGCTGGTGCCTTGCTAGCTCCAGGCCACGTGCAGAGAGTGCGATGGCTTGTCTGGTTTGCTCCGAGTCAGGCAACGAGGCTAGGAGCTGACCTAGCCTAGACCACAAGAACCTGTAGTAGGCTGCATAGTGGGCCTGATGAGCAGAAATAGAGAGGAATAACCGTGCTGAGTAGAAGGTCCTCCTCCCCCAAAAATCAAAATCCGAGGAGTCTTGATCTAGGGGCCGGTCACAGTGAAGGGCGTGCAGCCCATCAGGAGTATCCAAGTGCGTCCAACCAGACTGTGGATGAGGCATGGAACCTGGAGACTCCAGGGGAGCGCAATACCTCTGGCTGAGGTCCCTTGGGGCGGGAACTCCGGAGAAGGGCCTCTGCCAGAAACGCAACGACGCCTCCTGAAAGGGAGCTGGCCAGAGCGGCACCACAAGGGTGGCCTCGCCAAAATCGCCTAGAAAGGCATGCGCCACGTGCTCAGGATTGCTGGTAGTGGAGGGTGAAAGATGCAAATCCTCCCAACATCCTCACGAGGAAACGTTGATACTCCGAAAGATCAGCAGCTGGAGAGATGTGGACAGAAGGTTCCTCTCCCCCTGAAGAGGGGGATGAGGAGCTGGAGGTCACCATGTGCTCAGAGGGTGGCTGCGCAGGGGGAGGCTGAAAAACCTAGCTGTCCATTGCCCTAACGTAAGCAGGGAACCGGGCAGCCACCGCTCTGAACTGCTCCCAGGTGAGAGGGCTGCTAGGACCGAGGATGCCTGGGAGCGCAGGAGAATGTGGCAGAGGAATGGGGGCAGAGCCGAGAAGTCGGCTGACCTCCGCCAGGGCTAGGGAGCGGACCGTGAGCACCCGACGAAGGTGCCCCAGAAGATCCCACAGCCGACAGCTGTACAACCACATTGGTACTGCCTTGGCTGCGCCCGGAAGAATCCCCCCAGTGAGGCGACCGGGGCCGTAAAGGTCCAGAAGGACGGTCCCCTGCCTCAAAAGAACGGGACTCCCTCAAGGAACCCGAGGGGGAAGGGTGGAAATCTGCACTACGGCTCTGTCCAGGGCCCGAGTGGACACCAGAAAAGGGCTGACGCCGCACCCCACACCCCTCGACCCTCAGAGTCTGAAAGAGTCCTCTCCTCGAGAGGGCCAGCCTAGGTAGCTGGCATCTCTGGGCAGCCCCTGGGGGAGACCCAGGAGCAGTACCTCCTCCTGCGGCTGCCTCGATGGGCCCCAAAGTCGGGCGATCAAGACACACCACTGGAGGGGGTACCACCACCGAGGGATCGATGAAACCCCAAGACCAGGCTGCAGAGCTATGGTGGCACGCACCACTGCCTGCTGGTCAGCACCACTGACCCTAGTCTCGGGGGCCACCGACCTCTCCTCAGTAGGGGGCTGCGTCCGACTCGTCGACGAGACCACTGTGCTGCCCACGTCCGCAGCCAACCCCGAGGGGTGCGACAGCCTGTCCGACTCGGAGCTCGACCCCGAAGAGGTAGAGTCCGAAGCTCTGAGCCAAACCGTAGGAGGGCGGGCAGAACTAACCTTGCCACTGGGCCCGGAAGCCACTGCTGTGCCCGAGTCGGCGCCAGTGCCCTCCACAACCCCGAGAGCGGGACCTGCAGGAGGCACGGCGCCAGCCCGAGCCAGAGGTCCAATGCCAGGACCAGTCGCGGCACCATCCGATCCACCGGCACCGGGAGCGGTACCAAGGACAGGGATGCCGCCAACAGCCCCGGTGGCACCCTCGGCGACGATGCCACCCGGCCCCACGGCACCGCAAGTGGCACCGAGGACTGTGGCAGCGCCGACAACGGCCCCGGCGCCAAACACGGTGCCGTGAACGGCGCCAAGAGCGTGGACGGCGCCACGGACGGCACCGACAGAAGGAGTCGAAGGCCCCATGGCGCCGAGCCCGAGGATGACGGGCGCCAGGCTCGACCGCACGCCGACATGGCAAAGGGGACGACGTTGGATCTGGTCTCATGGCGCCACGAACGGGCGCCGACCGAGCCCACGGCACTGGAGCGACAAGTCAGGGCCTACTGCACCGCAAACGCGCCTCAAGGCTCGGACAGCACCGACCCGGGCCTTCCGGAGCCAGCGGCACCCACACTGGGGAGCCTTCACCCTTGAAGGGGGCGATTGCTATGGCGGGCGCTCCACCCGCCTCCCGGAGGGGAGCAGGGCGGGATTCCTGCGCCAAGGAGGAGCCTCGGTAATGGCCAGGCTACAAGTAGCCGAGGCTCCTCCTCCTCGGTCCGTATAGAACCGGGAGGGGACCCGGAGGAAGGGCCGAGAAGGCGGCGGCAGCCCGGCGGTCCTGACCCAGTAAGCGGAGCTCGCCCCACTCTTCAGCAGCTGTTCGAGGACCTGGCGGTCCATGGAGAGGCAGGCGCGACAAGTCCATGTTGTGAAGCGGGCCAAGACACGCAAGACACCGGGTCGTGGTGGTCATCAGTGACGGAGAATTTTCGCCACATGGGCACCGGTCAGATGGGGGGGCCACCCGCCTTCAAGATTTCTTGCCTCCGACCGAGAACATGACCTACGGAAAAACACCAAAACAGACTTGACGTCGCAAAATTCAAATAATAAGGAAAGATCTTACCGGGCGACGTCGAGTGGAGGCAGAAAACAGAACCGGCAGGTAACTGACAGACTTACGCCGAAGGCGAAGGATTGGAACAGGCCTAAAATCTTCCTGAAGCTTCCCACGAGGCGACCTCGACGGCGGGAGACGAAGAACTGGCAGGCAGGTGGAGTCGACACAGCCTAACGGCCAACCCTCAAGCGCCACGCAGTACATCGGCCTCAAGGGCGGCGCCGATGGTGTGTCGGCTCCGCCAACCCCTTTAAAAAAAGGAAAAAAACTCCTGCGGGGTCCTGACCTCTGGCAAGATAACCCATCTGTGATGAATGGTGAAGATTGACACAGATAAGATACAGGTTGACCCAGCAGAGTCTCACTGAAGGAAACAGTTGTTGAGCTTTGCAGATTTGTTTTGTTTTATCTAAATAGAAATGCAGAGCTCTTCTGACATCTAAAGAATGAAGGGAACGCGCTCCTTCATTTTGGAAGTTCAGTAAGTAGGTAGGACTAAAGGTTGGTTTAGATGGAATTCTGAAACAACCTTAGGAAGAAACTTAGGATGGGTCCTAAGAAAGTACAGTTATGTAAGAACTTACCATAACAGTAGATCTTCGAGTAGAAGCTCTTGCAGTAGGTAATTACATATAGGATTGACGCCGGCAGGTGGCAGGACCCCATGGAAAAATTTCTAGCTAGCAGTCCCTGCCGAGGAACCGCTTCACGCCAGGGTGACCGGCGTTAGGGAGATCGCCGGATAAAGTGCGGCTGCACTGACGCCTCGCTCTTCCAGTTCTTTCCTACCACAAGCCAAAAGAGGCGGGATGAAAGAGAAGTGGATATTTCCCTCAATGGAAAAGGAGCTGAAAAAGCCTAGGGGGATAGAGGGCGGGAAGGTATTACCTACTGCAAGAGCCTCTCTAGAAGATCTACTGTTACGGTAAGTTCTTACGTAACTGTACTATCTTACTTCGAGAGGGCTCTTGCAGTAGGTAATTACATATAGGACTGAATCCCAAGCAGTCTGGAACAAAGATAGGCACCGGGAGGAGGAAAACTACTGAAAAAAAGGTAGTTATGGTTGTGCAAGCCTCACGATAGGAGGCCTTGCAAAACAGCCAGCCCGAAGCCTGCTCTACGGCAAGAGGAAACATCCAAACTGTAGTGTTTCGTAAAGGTATGGACAGAAGTCCAGGTGGCGGCAGCGCAGATGTCTGCCGCAGACACATTCTTGAAACAAGCCGCTGAGGCAGCTACTCCTCTTGTGGAGTGGCCTCTGACTTGATCCGGGAGGGTCTTGTTGAATTTGTCATAACAGAAAGTGATGCAATGAGCCAACCACTTAGACAGGCATTGCTTGGAAACAGCACTGCCTTCCCTTTTGTGAGCACAAGAGACGAACAACTGATCAGTCTTTCTGAGATCCTTTGTCCTGTTGGTGAGTATCTCAGAATCCGTGAACATCCATAGTATGGAGTAAATACTCCCTTGATTAGAGTATCATGTGAAAAGGTAGGTAACTCTATGGACTGATTTAGAGTAGACTCGGCTACTACTTTAGGGAGAAACTTAGGATTCGTGCGAAGAGCAACTCGTTTCTTGTGAAAAATCAAGTACAGGATTTTACACATCAGGGCCTGGAGCTCTGAGATTCTCCGAGCTGAAGTAATGGCCACCAAGAAGAGAGTTTTCCACGAAAGGAACTTCAAATCCGCAGAAGCTGCAGATTCGAAGGGAGGGAGAGTAAGTTTCTCGAGAACAAAGTTCATGTCCCAAGGGAGAGCAGGAGTACGAATGGGGGGCCTCAGATGGAGGACCCCTCTAAGAAAGGTCTTGGAGACCTCCAGTTGAGCAAAATCCTTGTCTGCGAAGGGAACATGATAGGCCGAAATGGCCACCATGTGTACCTTCAGAGAGGAATGGCTGAGACCCAGGTCAAACAGATGATGTAGATACTCCAGCAGAAGCCCCGCTAAACAGGAGAAAGGTTCCACATTCTTGGAAGTGGCCGAGATAGTGAATCTTTTCCACTTCATGGCATAAATGGATCTGGTGAAGGGTTTTCTGGCTTCCACTAAAATCTCCGCCACTTTGAGACACTCCAAAACGGGACTGGGCTAGGCCTGCAGGAGTCATGCATGCAGTTGAAGGGATTTGAGGGCTGGATGGACCAGGGTCCCCTGATCCTGGGTCAACAAACCTCGAGATAAATGAAGAGGAGGATCCTTTGAATATTGTTGAAGAAGACAGAACCAGACTTGCCTGGGCCAGAAAGGAGCGATGAGAATAATTCGCGCTCCTTCTGAAGCTAGTTTCTGCAAGACTCGTGGGATCAGTGGAATTGGGGGAAAGGTATAGACGAATCTGTCCTTCCAGTCTAGAGACACAGCGTCACTCCAAAAAGCGCCTCGCTCTGGAACTAACGAGCAGAAGATGGAAGTTTTGCATTATGGGGATGCTAACAGGTCACCTGTGGTGTTCCTCAAAGTTGGAAGATATTGTCTGGGACCCCGTGGTCCAGTTCCCACTCACTTAGTCAGAGCAGAAGAGTGACTTAGCTTTGTCTGCCAGGGTGTTGTCGATCTCAGAAAGTGAATTGCCATGAGGTGAAGGCTTTGCTGTGCTGCCCAATCCCAAACCCTTATTGCCTCCCTGCATAGAGGGTAGGACCCAGTCCCTCCCTGTTTGTTGATGTACCACACCACGCACATGTTGTCCGTCTGGACGGCTTGGTGGCCGGGAAGGATGTATTGGTGAATGGCTTGGAGAGCATACAACACTGCCCGAAGCTCAAGCACATTGATGTGGACAGCTTGTTCTAGCTTGGACCAGGAGCCCTGGGTCCGATGAGGGCCTAGATGGGCTCCCGAACCTTCGCCTGAGACATCTGTGGTTAGAGTCTGGGAGGGGGAAGGATGAAAGAAAGGAACTCCCCGAAACAGGTTCTCTCGAACCGTCCACCACTGCAAGTCTCGCATCATCGGCGAGGAGATCAGAACTGAGTGATCTAGGTCGTCCACTAGCTGATCCCACTGAGAGCGTAGAGTCTACCGAGAGATCTCCTCATGGAGTTGAGCGTGAGGCACCGGCCAGGATAGCAGCCACTATGAGCCCGAGGAGGTGAAGGACTGACTGCAGAGACCATCCTGGCGGTCGGACAACAGACTTATTTTGGGTCTGAAGGCGGACGCCCTGTCCGGAGGCAGGAAGGCCTTGCCCATGGTCGTATTTAGAATCACCCCAATAAACTGTAGCCTCTGGGATGGGTCCAGATGACACGGAATGGTTGATGGTAATACCCAGGCAGGCAAAAACCTGCTGGGTAAGGGAGAGAAAACGCAGGAGTTCCTCCCTGGACCAGGCCGCCAGGAGCCAGTCGTCCAGGTACGGGAAAACCTGCACTCCCTTGGTACGTAGGTGGGCCGCCACCACTGCCAGGCATTTGGTAAATACTCAGGGGGCCGAGAGAGACCAAACGGGAGTACCTTGAACTGGTAGTGGTCCTGGAATGCAAAACCAGGTATCTCATGGCGAGATGGGGAATGGGAATGTGCAGATAAGCATCCTGTGATATCCAGAGCACAAAGCCATTGACCCGGCCGGAGGAGGGGCAGAAGGCTCTGCGAAGAGAGCATCCTGAACCTTTTGTACTCTACGTAAAGATTCAGGGAACTGAGATCCAAAATTGGTCACAGATCTCCTGCCTTCTTTGGGACCAGGAAGAAATGGGAATAGTAACCTGTCCCTTGCAGATGAAGGGGGACAGGCTCCATCACTTGCTTCATGAATACAACAACTTCAGAGGGTGGTGGCGGGCTGGTTTCTGAAGAAACTCTCTGGAGTGTCCTTCTGCTACGAGATGGAGCACCCAAGAATCTGTGGTTATCCTCTCCCATCCTGGAAGGTGGAGGGAAAACCTCCCTCCTACCGGTTCCTCCAGGGATTCTGGAGGCAGTGGCAGAGAAAAGGAGTCAGGTGGTGTGGGGCAGCGCCGCAGCTGAAGCACCCGCTGTTTTTTTGGGTGGGGGGCTTGGCAGCTGTGGGGCCCGACGCTTGTGGCCCGCCTTCCCTGGGGTTTCGCCTTTGGCCGATTCAGTCTGCGAAAGGGACGGCGCTGCTGCTGATGGGGACGCTACATGGAATCAACTGACTTCAGAGCCGTCCCCTTCTCTTGCAAATCTCTTGTCCTTGACATCACCCCCGAAAAGCACCGACCCCCGGAAGGGTGCTTCCTGGATAGCAGATTGCACCTCCAGGACCAAACCTGACACACGGAGCCACGCATGACGCCGTAGGCCTACAGCGAAAGCCGAGCTCCCGCCCAGCAGTGTCCACTGGATCATATGTCAGACGAGCACGGTCGATCTGGCCGAACGTAGCAGAGCAGACGAGATCAGCCAATCCCGTTTGACTTGGGAGTCAGGCAAGGAGTCCAGTTTGGCTTCCCATCAGTCAGATGGCCTTCTAGTAGTCCCCATATGGCCAACAAAGTTCAGGGCCCCTGATCCCCAGTGTGGAGGAAGTGTAAATCTTTTTCCATACTGGTCCAGAAGGGGTGAATCTTATCAGGCGTGACGAGCTAAGATAAGTTATGTTGCCGACCGCCGTGAGCGGGCTAATCACAACCGAGCTGGCAACGCAGGGTCAGAATCCAGGAAATCAACAATCTCTGGAGCCTGATATACGGGGTTTGACTTCTAGAAGTGGCTATAGGCCGACGGCCCTGCCATATTGTGGTAACAAGGTCGGCGCAGGGCTCTATCCAGGGTGGCACCAAGGTAGGGAGCTGTTACGTGGCAGATCCAGATGTTCAGCGAAGTTTCAGACGCTTGAGGATATGGTTCCAGGAGTGCCACTGATGAACCCTGGATTTTCGTGGAAGAAACTCCGTAAAAGAAGGATCCTCCGGAGGAGTCCTTGGTCTGGGCTTTGACGAGAGAGAGGCTCATCGCCCTCGAGCAACTCGTCGAAGAGTCCGAGGGTGAAGAGGAGGATGAAGAAAAGAAAGACTCCTTTCCTGACCAGGGGAGGAACGGACTCTTTGGAAGTCCCCCGAAGCGTGGTCCTGCCTCTCTGATCCAGACGGAAGAACCCTGGAACTGGAGTTGGTGAGGAGTGTACCGCCTTGGACGACGGGAACCTGGGATGGCACCATTGCCGGAAGGTGCGGCTCGATCTCTTTGATGAGTCTGAGCCCTTGGCCTCAGCCCACCAGGAGGCTACAGAGTCTCCATGCAGTTCACCGCAGTCAGCGAGGGCGTGAGGAGGAGAAGGCGGATAAGTGATACGGGTTGTAACTCGCATGGAGGGTATCCAAACCCGGCTGTGGTTAGCCCGGGCGCCTGGTGGTATTGTGGAAGGCCGAGTACCGCGGTGTTGGGAAACCTACGCCGGGTACCGTGGCCGGATACCGCGGTCCCGGCACACCGTCAATTGAATAGGACGGAGAATACCCAGGAGCTGGGGGCGCTGGAGCAGACGGGCCCGCCGAAGGCCTCGCGGGCGGGTCCATAGTGGAGAGCCCGGAAGGCCCGATGGGAGCGGAATGTCTCCCGGAGTCGGTAAGGCCGACTGCAGAGGCCCTAGCACCGGAGGTATCGATGTCGGAGGGGCCGGCGTCTGGGGAGCCGACATCGGGTCTGGCGCACCAGGTGTAGGAAGGACTGACTGAGGCAAAAGATCCCCAGCTTCGTCCGGGGACGGAGGGGAAAAGTCCCCAGGGTCGGGTTAGGGACTTCTGGTTCCCCAGACGGCAGGAAGGCTGCGGGAACCGGTATGACGGACGGGGGTGGTCTGTTGTCGGTTCTTCGCCGGCCGGACGAGCCAATGTCAGGTTTAGATGCCTCGGCGGGCGCCGGAGGACACATTCGACTTAAGAGAGCCATCACAGAGGCGGCCGCAGAGGATCGGCCTGGTCCGTGGAGTGGAGGGGCTGCGTTGCCCGGGCGGTCGGACACCCACCGCCCTCTCCGGGCGGACGCCTGAGGTGCCAACACCTGCTTACGGAGTCGCCCACAGTGGTAGGTCAACCGGGCGGAGGCCTCCAACTGTCCAGAGGCGCCTGCAAGGCCCAGCGTGGGCAGACGGGCGGGCTAATGCCCTCGAAACCTCCGAGGCGGCCGCTGCCAGGAGCAATCCTCGGAGGGATGTTGCTCGCATCCCAGTGACTCCCGAGGAGACGAGTGGAGGGAGCCCTTGTCCCGGTGCCTCCTTCTCCTTCTTCCGATGGCCTTCGGGAAGTGGACACTGCTCCCAGTTTTTGAGCTCCTTCTCCATAGAACTCATTTTCTTCTTTAGAATACGGGCTTCCAGGGATTGCCGCTTTCCCGGTAGCTGCGCTTGAAACTGGAGGCAGTGCTGGCACTTCTTGACCGGTGATCGGGGCCTAGGTAGAACAGGCACAGGGATGGCTGCCCCTGTGCGGTAGCTGGACGTCGCATCTAATCACACTTATTCTTGTGCTCGGTGGGTAGGGGACGACATACACCGACTATAGTACTGACGTTAGTCGAAAAGAAATAATGATTTTTCGGTAAAAACCATTTAAGGTAGGGCTGACGGGTTAAGCACAAACTTTTTCCGGGATGAGCTGCACGAGCTATCAGCGGAAAGAACTGGAAGGCGGGCATCCAGAACCGCCTTTGATACAGACGCTTCCTGACGCCGGTCACCTGATGGGGGAGTCCCTCACCAGGGACTGGTTAGCTAGAAATTTTCTCGGGTCCTGCCACCTGCTTGCGCCAGTCCCATATGTAATTACTCATTGCAAGAGCCCCTCTCAAGTAAGATCTACTTTGTCCTTATGAAACACAGTAGTAAATGGAGAGTCTGTGACCAAGGCATGTATTTCAGAGACCCTGTGGGTCGAGGTAATGGCCACCAGGAAGGCTGCTTTCAAGTCAGAAATTTCAGTCACAGGTAGGCTAGAGGTTCAAAGGTTTTTCGAGTGAGCAGTGTCTCAGTACAAGATTAATGTCTCAGGCTGCGACTGGACGCCTGATAGGGTTCTGGTCTGCAGAATAACCTCAAGAAACCTTCTTTAACTATGGTAACTGAGCCATGCAAGAGTACTGCTCATGATAAGCTGAAATGGCACAAAGGTGAACTTTTGACTGTAGAGTATTGTAGACCTGAATTTGAGGTGTCTAAAAGGTATTGTAGAACTTTACTTGGTGGGCAGGAAAAAGGATTCAAAGAGGATTTTGCACACCAGAGACAGAAACGCTTCCATTTGGCTCTGTAAGTTTTTTGAGTAGCTGGCTTGCGCGCAGCCAAAAGAATATCTGAAACTCTGCAAGAGACACTGAACCTGTTCACTTCTATCTCTTCAGGAGCCAAGCGTGAAGGTGAAGCTATCTCAGATTGGGATGGACCACAGGCCCCTGAGTCAGAAGGTTCATCTGAAGGGGAAGTGCTTTTGAAGGGGTTTCCAACATACTGCTGAGTAACGGAAACCATATCTGTCGAGGCCAGAAGGGAGCAATGAGGATCATTTTGTTCCTCAGGGACTCAAACTTGAGAAGTACCCTTTGAATTAGAGGAAGAGGAGGAAAGGCGTATAATAGAAAGTGTTTTGTCTACTGTAGCCTGGACGCATCCTGACAGAAAATGGTGCTTGATTTCTGGAGCAGAAGAGATCAAGTTTTGTGTTGAGGATGCAAAAAGGTCCAGGTCTGATTTCCACTCTAAGTAATAGTGATCGAACTACGGTTGAGTTCGAGAGACCATTCGTGAGGATCTGTCTACGCCTCTGCTGAGACGGTCGCTAGTTCGTTTCTGCACTCCCAGCAGACCGCCTGGATTAGAGTGTCTTGTGCTCCAGCACCGCTCCCCACACTCTCATCACTTCCCTGCATAAAGGTAGAGTGTGCAATCACTGCTTGTTGATCTAATACATCACTGTTTTATTGTCCGCTTGAAGGAAAATGTTCTGTGACAGAGACTGTCCTTCAAAGCCTGACTGTATAAAGATGGCCTCACTCTGGGACGCTATATAGCTAGGACTAGTCTTAAGTCCACATACCTTGGGTGTGGAGATTCTGACAGTGGGCTCCCCACCCCATCAAGGACATGTCCATGGTAAAGGAGATCTGGTGATCCAGGGGAGCAAATGGATACCCTTCCTGAAGGTTGTCCTCTTATACCACTCAGGTGAGCTGAGTGACTCTTCAGAGGTTCTGTCACCTTGATGAGAAAGGACTGAGGGAGAGTGGTTGGGGACCACTGAGTACTGAGCATCCACTGAGAGATTCTCATGTGGAGACAAGCTAGGGCTACAGTGAATACAGAGGATGCCATGAGACCCAGCATCCCTTGCATTGAGATAGCGCGAATGGAGCTGTTCTCTCTGATGTATCAGGCCATCTGTAGGATATCGCTCCTCCTGTCCTCTGGAAGAAAGGCTTTCACACAGGCGGTGTCCAGAAGAGTTCCTATAAAAAGGAGCTTCTGGGAGGGCTGCAACTGTGATTTCTTGAGATTTAGCAGAACTCCCATGGACATGAGAAAGTCTGAGACCATGGACACGACGTCGAGAGTTCCTTGCCTAGAAGGACTTGTTGAAGCTTGTTGTCCAGATACGGGAAATAAAAATTACGTACCTACCGTAATTATGATCTTCCGGTGTATCTTCACCATTCATCACAGATGGGTACTGGCCGGAGATCAGGACCCCGCAGGAGCTTTTTTTTTTTTTTTTTAAAAGGATAGGAGGAGCCGACGCAGCATTGGCACCGCTCTTGAGGCCAACGTACTACGAGGTGCTCGAGAATTAGCTGTTGAGCTGCATCGACTCCGCCTGCCTACCAGTTCTGAGTCGCCGGAGAGCTAAGAGGAAGGGATGGAGGGTGGGACAAGAGAGTTCAGGGACAGAAAAGGAAGAGAAGAACTGAATGAATCTGAAGAGCTTCAACCATTCTTTTTTCATAGAGTGCCACAGGATATACTCATACTGAGAAAAATAGCCTTGATAACTGGCAACACGTGATACTTAGAGTGGAGGCAGCAAAGACTCTCTACCTAATGTATCAATCTTACAAGACTCTTGTTAATAGGTCGAGTCAGTAGTAGTTGAGGAAGAACGACTCCTGTTATTCTCTGCCAGGACTACAATAGGATCCGCAAAGGCTTGGGATGCCAAATGGGCATCCTTGGGAGCTGAATTACTTTATCAATGGATTTAGCCACCGAGGGAATAAGAGCAGGGTTATTCCATACCATTTGAGACACGCTCAAGGAAGGCTGAATCGGAGGAGTCAAACTGTAAGGATCTCCAAGCATGAAGATACTGGAGTCTATTATCTTCCCAGGATCGATGTCTGTAGTCTGGAGAGAAAGAGGGATCCCAGGTTCTTCAAAGAGACTAAAGTGACAGGTCCTCACCACAGGCTCTGTAGCAAAGAAAGATCCTGTTTCTCCACTTCATCACCCAACCGGGTCTGGGTCAGGTCAACATCATCTCCTGATGGTCCAGAAAGGACTGTTTGGACAGGAAAGGAGGAAATTAGGAGGAGGAAATGGTGAAAACAAGGAGAGTCCCCTGGCTGCCGGGCGCCTTTAGACGGTAAAACGGGCTGAAGACGGTGCATCGAGGAGGCGCACGGCGTCAAGAGGCACGCGTCTCGCAACGCTTCGGGCGGCGCTGCTGGACGACGCTACGGCGACGGCGCGGCCGACGCGCACGCCGACGGCGCTCGCCGATCTAACGGTGTACCACCGCCGCGCGCTGCTGGAGATTACGCCGGGCGCCACCAACGGGCGCCGAGACTACTGCCGGCGCCGCCAACGGCGCTGGGCAGCTCCGCGTGTTCTCGAAGGCTGACACGGCTACAGACCTGCAGAAGGCGCTGAAAAGCCTCGGGAACTCTGGAAAACAAGAGAAGGAAAAACCAGGAGATAAGGGCATCGGTGAGGCCCTGCGCCCGAGCCATGTGAGGGGGAATACTAAGCACGGAGTCGCTAGCACCAAGAAGACGCCGTGCTGACTCAGGAAGGTCCAACCGCCTCTACCTGATCGCCGGAGGAGCCCGAGGCCCGAGGTAACCGAGCCAGGCAGAAGAACCAACCTCCGAGCCCATCGCCTCCATAAGAGCGGCCCACTGATGAAATCTTCATCTGGAGCCCCACCTATAGGCGGAGGGCTCTGATGTCGAGGACGACGATTATCGGAAGTTGGCGCATTCAAGAAGGAGACCGCAACTAGCAACGATAACCGACCGTCCGACGCCAAGAGACATGTCCCAGAGGGCCACCTAGTGATGCCTTCTTTTTGGACCTGTGGGTCGAAGAAGATTTCGAGGTCAACGGCCGAGAATGCTAATCGCTATTTATGCCGGGCGGGGACCACCATCCTCCGGCATCGGACTGACCATAGTCTGAACCCCGCTGAGGAGAAGGAGGCTGACCGGACCAGCCCGCTGACTGAACAGCTTTACAACGAAGTCTCTACCGCACCTGACCTGCTCATGGTCGGCATCATCCAGTAGGCTTGAGACTTTCAAGTGTTAAATTTAAATATTAGAAAATTTTACGAAAAATAGAATAAAACTAAGCATACTACTATCGTGGATAATGTTACAAAAACAAACTGAAAACTATGCGCTTAGTTTGAAGTTTGACTCCCGACAGGCGAGCGACGCCGCTACCGAAGCGCACTTGACGGGCGGGAAAAAGGAACTGAGGCGGTTGAGGGTCGTCACGAGATGGTCAGTTATCACCGCGCCAGGTGTCTCGCGGCGCGCCGCCTCTCGCGCCGACCCTCCAGCAAAAAGTTTGCTCCCGATGGGTCTTAGTGCCTCCGGCGCCAATCCCACTAGTGTGAATGAGTGGTGGAGACTTATGTCCAGGAAGATCAGAGTCAACACTAGGACTTCTGCTAGAGCTCCCAGTCGCTCTAGACACAAAGCGTGGCATTGACCAGGACCTGCCAGCCCCAAACTCACTTGAATGGGCTCTGCCCATTGGGCTAGGCCTAAGAACATCCCCAGCAGCAGAATCCAGAAGCAAGGGACGGCCGGGCTATGAAAGCAACACCAGAAATGAAAATTACGTATCTACTGTAATTCTTGATCTTCTTGTATCTTCACCATTCATTGACGTTTGCTTGCTGTCGAGGCGGCACCTGCTTACGGGAGTTTTTTTTTTTTTTTGTTTTATTTTGAGTCTGCTCCAACAGCGCCATCCTCGAAGCGACGCATTGCGGCCATGCACGCAGGGTATTTAGGTGCCGGGTGAGACTCCTCCTATCTCAGTTCCAATGGAGAGGCGAAAATAAAGGGTAAGAAAAAAGGAAAGCGAGGCAAGAGAGCCGAGGGATAGAAAAAGGAAAGGATATAAACTGAAAAAGGGATAAGCCGGTAGAGAATAGACAGAGGAGAGAGAATTCCTACCCTAAGGGACCACAGGGCCTCCTTTCCGGGGCGGCTCTAAGGGAGGAACAGAGAGAAGGAAAGAGAAGTAGAAGGAGAAGAAAAAAGAGGCATGTTGAGAGGGAGAACAGTGCCCATTGAGCATTGGTTGAGAGGCTTATAGGCTCGAGACTAACAAGGGAGCAAGAATCCCAGTTGCTAGGACTGAGGGGAGGTTCAACCGAACCACCTGAACAGATCCGAATGAGGGCAGACTCTCTGGACTCTCAACATGCCCAGTCCCTTCATCCTAGTTGAGGGCTCCTACACTGTCCAGGCAGAACCTGTTCCAGGTAGAGCGCCCAGCCAGGAAGGGGACTAAGTCCCTTCGCACCTTGTTAGGTGCTAACACAGCAGTGTATGGAAAAGACTATGCCTTCTCGAAGGCAGTTTTGTATGAAAAATAGAGTGAACTCAATCAGACTTCGAGCAAGGCAGGCAGACGCTCAGAGCTGACAAGTTCAGTCAGTAGCCAGAAGAGCTAGAAATAATACCTGCCAGGAGGATTCTTGACTTTGCTGGGGCCAGGACAGGCATGGCCACTTGACCGTGAAACTGCATGACCTGAAGAAGGTAAGGAATCGCACCCAAAGGGTGATCAGAAAGAGTTCCCTCAGAAGCAGAGAAAATTATAACCATGCTCGTTCCTCTTTACCTTGAGGAAAAAAGGGGAGATCCATTCACTAAGAATGGAAAAACAGAAAAGTTTCTTTTTTTTTGGCATAAAGGCCAAGGGAAGTAAGAGGAACGAGACGGGAGGCGGAGACGCCACAGAAGGAGGCCACTGAGGGGAAGGTGGGAGGGTATCAGTAATGAATGGTGAAGATACAAGAGAAGATCAAGAATTACGGTAGGTACGTAATTTTCATATCTTCCCTTGTCAATCTTCATCATTCATTACTGCTTGGGTGAGTACCAAGCCCCCTCCCCCCTTAAAAAATGGTGGGAAGAACCCTGAGGGAACAAGACCCCCAACCTCCTGTAGGTGAGAAACAGAAGGGGAAGACCCTGGCTAATGCAGAGAGAAGCCTATGTGGGAGAAGAGCTAGGAGGTGCCCCCCGAGGACGGGGAGATGGAGGAAGCCCCTGCAGAAGTCTCCTAGCTCTGGAGAAAAAGAGATGGGTCCCCCGGAGAGTGGAGCGAATCACCCTACGCCGGGCCAGGGGTGACAACCTTGATAGATGAAGCCATGCCGTCCGCCTAATGCAGATCGCTGTCCCCGCAAGCCTGGAAGCCACCTCATTAGCATCATAAGATGCCCTTGCTTGGTGTCTTGCCAGCTCCAGGCCTATAGCGGAAAAGGCAATAGCCTGTCTGGTGTGCTCCGTATCAGGCATTGATGCTAAGAGCTGGGAGAGCATCGACCACAGATGCCGACATTGTAGGCAGCGCAGGAGCCTGATGTGATGCAATGCAGGCCACCTGCGAGAGGAAGAGAACACTCTTCGCCCCCACCGGTCGAACTGTAGGGAATCCGAATCCGTGGACAGTCGATGAGCCAGGCGGCGGCCCGAAGGAGTCTCTAGGTATACCAAACCCGAGGACGGGTTGGGAAGGGTACCCAGGGACCTGAGGGGGCACAATACCTTCGCCGACAGTCTACCGGGCTGGAGAAGGGGGCGTTGGCGCATCGCCAGGAACGGATAGACGCCTCCTGGAAGGGATAGGCCAGGAAGGTACCACCAGGTGCTGGGCACTGAATTCTCCAAGGAATTCATGCGTCTCCCGTTCAGTATTGTCTCGCCTAAAGTAAGAGATTCGAAGATCCCTCACCATCCTCAAAAGGAATCGCTGATATTCAGTGAAATCAGCATCGGAGGAAAGATGAGCAAGGGGTTCCTCTCCCTCAGAGGAGGAAGACGAGGATGATGGGGAGCCTCGAATGTCCAGAAGATTCTCGCGCGGTGGGAGAGTCGAAGACCTGCTCATGCATATATCTAATGTATGAGGGGAAGGCTGCCACAGAACCTCTGAACTGCTCTCGGATAACGGACCTCAGAGGGACCGACATGGCTCGAAGAGCGGGGTGGTTGCAGAATGGAGAAGGGCACCGCAAGAGGCAACTGACTTCTGCTAGGGCTCTGAACCGGGAACGGAGCCCGAGCTGCGGGATCCCGGACAACAAACCAGGTCGCAAACGGAACCCTGGGGATGCGACGCCTGAAGAGCCCAGAAGGGGATCCTCCCCTGTGACGAACCTGGGACTGCATGGATCCAGAAGGGCAGTCAGCAGCAACGCCACCGGAGGGAGTCCCGGGGCCCAAGAGGGAAAGGCGGGGTTTGGCGCTACGGCTCCTAGCCAACCCACGAGGGGTGGCCGGCCGAGACCGCGATGACCGTGCCCCGCCCCTCGACCCCTCGGACTCAGAGAGAGCCCTCCTCCTCGACTCCAGCATTCCCCCACCCCGAGAGGTGGCAACAGCACCCGGAAGGGTAGCTGTCACAGATCCCCTAGGAGGGAGAGCCCCCCCACCCTCAGTCCCCACCACATCACCTCTCCGGGACCCGGGGCCACCCCTAGCCCGAGGGTCCCTCAGGGGAGGACGGGAGCGGAGACAGGAGGGGCTGCCAGCCGCTTAGCACCACGTGTTACTGGGGACCCCTGCCCGAGAGTCAGGGTGCCAGGATGGGTCCACGTCTCAGCCATCGACTCAAGAGGACGAGACCAGCAGAACCTCCACTATTGGCAACCCGGGGTCCCCGGAGGAACAGCACTGGTGCTAGGGACGGCGCCGGATGACCTAGCCCACTCGGATCACGCCAGGCCCGGGTCCCGCCCCTGCTGCGCCAGTTAGCCCACGGTGCTGCCCCGCGCCGAATCCAACACGGCGCCCCGAGAGTGCAAACCAGGAAGGCCAGAGCGGTGGCCACGACGCCCGCCTCGATCACCGCGCCTAGAGACCTTACCTGGGAATCCCTGGAGCGACGCCGTCCCCTGAAGGTCGGCGGGGCCTTGCCGAGCTTGAACGCGCAGGGACTTCGAGGACACGACGGTCCATGGAGAAACAGGCGTCGCACGCGTCCATGTTGTGGTTGGGTCCCAGGCAATGAGACAGACATCATGCCGGTCCGAGACGGAAAAATGCCGGCCACAGGAGCACCGACGCATAGGGGCGCGGCCCGCCTTCGACTTACGCCTTGCTCCCGAACCTGACAGGATGCGAACTAAACAAGTAAAAAAAAAGCAAGCACTCCGCGCCAGACATAGAAAAACAGGAACGTCTTACTGGTATACGGGCCGAGAGTCTCTGGGCTCTGAGAGAAAAACGAGGAGTTTTGAGGATTAGAAACCCGAGAACACTATTTCCGCTACCGCGAGCAGGTGCAGCCTCGACGGCGGGAGAAACAGAACTGAGATAGAGGAGGAGTCTCGCGGCACCTGAAGCCGCCCTGGCGCGGCTCGAATGCAGCTGCGCTTCGAGGGCGAGGCCATTGAAACCAACTCAAAAAAAAAAAAACTCCCCGTAGCGTGGTGCGCGCTCTGGCTTAACCCAAGCAGTAATGAATGGTGAAGACTGACAAGGGAAGATCCACCCTTGGCACTGCAAACGGCACCGGAATCAGATTCTGCACTGACAGTAGCACAAGAACCAAACCTGGTGCTGCACCCAGTGCTGGAAGTGTCCCAGTGTGACACAGGGAAAGCAGCTCCATGGCTGTCACCAGTCTGAGAAAAACCTCTAGATGACACGAATGCTAAAGGCCTAGGGCTAGGCCCAGAAAAGTCCCCTTCTTCACCAATGCCCTGAAGCCAGTCAGGATAATCCTGGTCCTCGCCCTCCAGATCATCCGACCGCTCGAAGGATGGCATCCAGAACATCTCTAATGGGTGCCTGGCTCCAGAGACCTCGCCTCTCCCGGAGCTACGAACGGCAGAAGGAGGGGGCCCGGCTGTGAGCAGCACCACCCTGCTCATTGGCACTGGCCTTAGTGCCAGGAGCAGAAGTGGTGCCAGACTGTGGCTCCAAGGGACCCACCAGCACAGGCTCAGTGTGTACCTGCAACTCCGACACTGGGGGCATCCAGAGCAGAGGGTTACCAGACTGGAAGTAGTGCGCAACTGGCCCCTTGGAGGGGACCAGTTGTCTGACAGACTCCTTCCCCAAGCCTCCCATCCTGGCGAGACGAGGACAAGCAGAGGCCTGGTCTCCACTGGTATAGTACTGGGGAAGGGTTCAGGAGAGAGTCAACTTTGATTCCTGGGTGCAACACCTGCCTCGGAAGGTGGGGTGTTCCTGTCCCTACCTCATCGCATGAATTTCCAAGGTGCAAAGGTCCATAAAGAAGCAGGTATCACAGTGGTCCATGTCATGGTCCACTCCAATGCAAGTCCAGCAACAATCATGTCAGTCCTGGACTGACATATTTCTCCTACAGGGGCACAGACGCATGGGGGAAGATTCCGTTCTCTTGCATGTTTTCTTCTGTTTTTTAGGCCGCTGGGATCCGGACATGATCGACTAATGGAAGATAAGAAAAACTGGCAAAAATAGAGGTTGGTGCCTTACAAAAGGGATAGGAGAGGAAAGACGGTGACGAAAGGTCAAAAATACTGAACAGCGTTGAGCTTGCGGTGACGATCAGAACCAAGGCCATGTGATGCAGCAGAAAATGACGAACACTCCCCCAGAGTGCCTTCCTCAACGACGGGAAGAACAGAACTGAGAAGATAAGAGATCCAGCGTAACACGCCACATTATACATTCGTTTTGTGAGCTGTACCGTCTCTGACTTCGGGCCCCTGCCTCCAAAATATTAAAGGTAGACACTCCCACGGCACTGGAATGGATCCATGTGGATCCTGGAGAACCATAC
Source organism: Neoceratodus forsteri (assembly GCA_016271365.2). Lineage (NCBI taxonomy): Eukaryota > Metazoa > Chordata > Ceratodontiformes > Ceratodontidae > Neoceratodus > Neoceratodus forsteri. The sequence continues at coordinate 477,274,208 of CM028135.1, forward strand.
AGAATAACATTTCCACTTGGTTGTGTAGGTTTTCCTAGTGGAGGGCTCATGAGCAGCCATAAGAATCTTAGAGACCCTCTGAGACACTTTATACCTGCTCACTTGCATCTCTTCAGGAGCCAGGCCTGGAAATGAAGGGAGCGCAGACTGGGGTGTGGACTAGGGACCCCTACATCAATAGATCTGTCCTGAGAGGGAGGATCCTTGGAGGACTGACTGCCAGCCTGTTGAGCAGGAGAACCCATATCTGTCGAGGCCAAAATGGGACGACGAAAATCATCTTGCCCCCATCTGCCTCCAGCTTGAGACGTACCCTCTGAACTAGAGGGGTCGGCATAACTGCGTACAGAAAAACATTTGTCCACTGCAGCCTGAATGCATCCTGACAGAATATACCATTTTCTGGATTATTTATGGCAGAAGAGAGGCAATTTGGTATTGAGTGGGGAAACAAAAAGGTCCATATCTGGGGTATTCCCCACTCGACGAACAGTAATTACATGACGACTGGTGCCAATGACCACTCATGAGGATTGGCTTCTGTTTGGCCAAGCTTATCTGCCAGAGTGTTCTGAACTCCTGGCAGATAAACTGCTTGGATCAGAACGTTCTGTCCCTGACACTATTCCCACACTCTCACTGCCTCCATGCAGAGGGGGTAAGAGTGTGCTCCTCGTTTGTTGATGTAGTACATGATAGACTTATCTGTCTGGAGAACTATCTTATGGCAAACAAAGTCCACAAGGACTCACAGGGCATAAATATCTGCTCTTTTTTCGAATATACTGATGTGGAGATGAGACTTTGCAGGGCTCTAAACCCCTTTAGGGTGGTGCACCTTACAATGGGCTCCCCATCCCAGCAGAGATGCATCCGTGGTGGGGGTTACCAGAGTCTCTGGCTGAAAGAAAGGGAGACCTTGGAGAAGACTGTCCTCCTGTGCCCACCATGCAAGTGATCAAAGCTGGGGCTTCATCACTTTTATGAGGTAAGACTGAGGATGCGTTGCTGGAGACCACCGAGTGCTGAACATCCACTGGGTTGTCCTCATATGTAGTTGAATCAGAAGCACTGTGAAGACGGAAGACTATGAGACCTAACATGGGTTGCATGGAATGTACCCAAATGGACTTGTGCTACATGATGAAGTGAGCCATCTAAAGAACTGCTTTCCTTCTGTCCTCTGGGAAAAAAATCCCTGGCCCTGGTGGTATCCACAAGGGCCCCAAAAAGTCCCCAATGAAGAGAAGTTGCTGAGAAGGCTGAAGCTGGGACCTGTGGCGACTCAACAGGACTCCATGGAGATACAGAACTGAGAGGCTGTGGCCACTGCTCGTCCTGCTCCTGCTTGGACGGACTGGCTAGTAACCAGTTGTCCAGATAGGGAAAAACTTGGAGTCCGAGTTTTTGAAGGTGCACCACAAGAGCAGCAAAGTACTTTGTAAAGACTTGAGGTATTGATGACAGCCCAAAGGGCAGGGCTTGTAATTGATAATGCTGACCCAGTACCACAAACAGAAGAAACCTGCGGTGGCTGGGGTGGACTAGGATATGCTGGTAAGCATCCTGTTTATCCAGAGAAACCAACCAATCCTGCGGCATGTGGCAGGAGGGTCCTTAAAGAGATTAGTTTGAACTTTTCTTGGTGCATGAACTTGTTCATATGTCTGAGATCCAGAATGGAGCGCATGCCCCCTGACTTTTTTGGAAGGAGGAAGTTATGGGAGTAGAAGCCAGTGATGCGCTCTGCCTATGGCACTACTTCCACTGCCCTCTTGTTCAGAAGGCCAAAAATCTCTGTTGTGAGAAGCTTTGACATGTGAGTGGGGAGGGGCGCGGGGCACATAATCTGGAGGGAGTACTGTAAAATTCAGCAAATATTCTTCCCAGCTAATGCTCAGAACCCACTTGTCCATCATGATGGATTCTCACTAACAGTAAAACCGAGTCAGCCTCCCCCCCACCCACTGATGAGGATAGGTTTGCCTCTGGCAGCTGAGGCAATACTGGGGGCAGGATTTCAGAGAGTGGCACTAGGCGCTTTAGGGGCCTGTGCCTTCAGCTGTGCTTTCTCTTGTGACTAGGGAAGCTAAGACTTGACCTGAGCTCCCTTGTCTTTGCCTTGAAAAGACTGCTTATTGTGGAAGAAGCTTTATTCCTTCCCCCTCTGGGGACAGGACGGGCCGTCTTAGAAGTCTTGATGGCCGTCCTAGTTTTCTGGCAGGCCTCAAGAGACTGTTCTGCCTGTTGTCCAAACAGGTTCAGAACCATCAAAGGAAATATTCATGCTGTATGTCGTTGGAGAAGCCAGAAGTCCGAAGTCAGGGGTGCCTTTTATTATCAATTCCTGCAGCAGCAGAATGCAAGCCAGTGTCAAAGGTGTCCATAGCTGCTTTTTAATTGACAGCTGTTAGACTCAATGCCATGAGTAACAGTCTGAATAATCTTTTGCTTAGTCTCCGATTCAGGCAAGGATTCTGCCAGAGACTGAAGAGGTCCAAAGGGCATACTCATACTTAGGAGAAATGCCCCTGGTAGCTGGCTATCCTCATGCTAGGGGTAGCAGCAGCGAATGCTCTTTTCCTCCCCAAAGTGTCTGTCTTATGCGACTCCTTACTGATGGGATGCACTGTGACTTCCTGAGGAAGAACAGCCTTGTCATTCTCAGCCAAAATGACAATCTTGTCAGCAACAGGCTGGGAAGCAAGGATAGGCCTGTCCTTGGGGGCAGTATGCTTATAGTCTATCTGCCTACAGACAGGAATAGATGCAGGCCTACTCCATACTGTGGTTCAAAAGTCTCAAACACAGGAGGAATGGGGGTATGAGACTGACCAGCATGGTGGAAACGCTGAGCCACTCCAGATGGAGACGTTTCCCCGGGTCAACAACGGAAGGCTCAAAAGCAAGAGTTGCACACGTGTTGTGAAGGACAGCCTGAAAAGAAAGATCCTCCTGGGGAGCAGGAAAGGGGCATGGGGTCGAATCTGGGCTATAAAAATGAGTCATCACCACCACACTCAGAAATTATGAGTTCACGGTCAGAGTCATCCCCTTCCAGATCCTCTCTGGGGAGGGGGTCTGAGAAAGGGGTGGACCTAAGGTTCCCTAATCCAGCTCTAGGAGTTGGCAACACAGGCAATAACGACAGTAAAGGAGCTGGCACAGCCTGTGGTGCTGAAGGTCCAACTGGCATCAAAGTGACTGGCAAAAGTACTGGGGCCAGTCCCACAGCAGGGACTATGAATGGGAGTGCGGCCAGTGGAACAGACATTAATGGCAAGGTCACCTGCAAGGACCGGAGATCGCTTGATGGAGCCAGACCCTCTACCTGGCTGGAAAGTCCTGACCATGACTTCAATGCCCCCAGCCCCGAGTGGCCTGGGGCTGGCTCCACAAGAAGGGGCATACAAGCCAGACGCTGTACCCATTGCTCCACAAGAGCTGTCCAGTGATGAAAATGCCCACCAGCGTTGCAACAGGAAGACACAGATGGACTCCAGACTTGAGAACTTGAGCATAAGCTGCTGGTGACACCAATGGTGGCAGAGAAGGCCTTCTGCTACGGGACTCTAAGGATCCCATGGCTGACCTACCAAATTGCGACTGCAAGCTACTGAAAGGAAGAGGAAGAATTCAAGGTCAAACGGTGCTGGGTCCCTGACTGGGATAGAGAAGGGGCCCGCTTCTTTTTGTGTTCACAGCAGGGTTGTCCTTCCTCCTGAACATAGGACTGCCCAATATCAGAATACTCCCCCGCAAGTGGAAATGGACTGGACATGGCCCTGCCACCAAAGCAGCATGCCTGAAGGGGCTCCCTACTGTCACCATCACTGTCCATGGCCTTCGACTGTTGCTCAGTAGGACTGCGAGAAACTGACAAAAAGTAAACTAAAAGCACTAAAATGACAAAAAATAACAAACAATAGTTTTAAACACTAAAACTGAGAAGAACTGAATGCTGTTGTCATACAGATGTGAAGTTCGGACTCCTGGCGGGTGACTGACATCATTGAAGCGCACTCGACAGCGGGAAAAAAAGGAACTGAGATGGTTGAAGGTAGGTGGCCGAGGTAAGCCATGCATTCGCGCATCCTACCTTGGCATCAGCCCTCTTGAAATGTTATGGCTCCCACAGGGTCCTAGCACCCCAAGCTCAGAACCCATTAGTGTGAATCAGTGGTGAAGACATATTCCTGGAAGATCAACCTCCGCCTCAGCAACAGGACGATGAACAGCCCTGGTACCAGTCCCACTTCTGACACTGTGAATGGTGTGAGAAGGGGGGTCCAGCACCATCTCCAGTTCTGTGCAACTTGTTGCTACTGAGAGTGGTGTGACAACAGCACAGGTGGTGCCAGAAGAGGACACCAAGGTGTCCATTAGTGCAGAACAAGCATACAGCTGCAGCCTTACCACCAGAGATGTCTGCTGCTTACGGCAGACAGACTATGGAAGGCACTCAGCCAGCCACCCAGAATGAGCTGGCTGTCCCACAGATTCAACCACAAGGACCTCTGATGCCTCAGTACAGTGAGGTTGAGGAAGATCCTTTCCTTTCGTGGAATGAGGGATCCAAGGAAGAGGCTGAAGGGAGGGGCCTAATGCCCTTGCCGTGGCCACATGTATGTGATGCCTGCCTCCAAAGGTGGGGATCAGATGACCCCACCTCAGCAAGCGGTTTTCCTAAGAATGGTGGTCCATCGAGATGCATGCATCGCATACATCCATATCGTGCTCTGGGCCAAGACAGGAAGCACAGCAGTGATGTTGGTCCACAGCAGCCATGGGTTTCCCACAGGGGCACCAAAACAAATGTGAAGCTGTCACACATTTTTTTTTTTACAATTCAGCCCCCTCCTTTTCAGACTCCGGCACTGCAGAAAGTAAACACAAACGGCACCGGGAAGATAAAGAAGAATAGAGGTGTCTCACTTACGAAAGACAGTGATGGCAGAACTGAGGCACTGCCACTCCCCCAGTGTGCTCTTGACAGTGGGACAAACGGAACTGAGGGAGCCGGCAATGGGTATTGGCTGGTGCGCATCACCACGCAGGGGTGTACAGATGCCATGCTCAGTAGCCGTGACCAGCTCCCTCTCTGCAAAAAATGTTGCTCCAGCATGATACTGGTGCCTCGGGCCCCAGATCCACAAGTGAGAATCAATGCTGAAGATTGTTTTTTGGAAGTTCTTCCACCAATATGCATCCTTATTGGACACATACTCCTTAAAGTATTTTGGCAAATGGCGTGCTAGGCATCGTTGCAGAATTATATTATTACATATAAGACCATTAGCCCATCAAAGTCCCCCAAACTCTGGGAATATCTTGTCACGTACTACTTTCCACAATATTCTCTTACAATTAATAAAGAATATTACTCCAAAGTGCAATAAACCTCAGGGGTCTTGGTGGCAAAGGAAGTTTTTTTCTCTTGCAATTAAAGTTTACATACAACCGACTTGTTACTCAGTGGTAATAAATAGTAGCTGACATATGTACTTTTGATATGTACTTTTGAGAAATTGACGTCTCAGTTACGGGGTATATTTCCTCCCTTTTAAGAAAGGGTACTTTATTATGTCTCGAAATTCACATTTTTGTACCTTGAGATTGTAGTAATACATTTTGTAACTAATCCTGTACTTTAACTCTGCTGCTCTTTGAAGCTTGCCAGTGTTCAGAGACTCTCACTTATGAATACAGGAGACTTAACTTCCAAGGCAAGTTGTATGTGTACTAATGCCATTCTGCAAAGCATGTACTGTACCCACATCATCTATGATGTGATTTAGCTTTGGATCCAAGATTATAATCCATGTTAGCAACTGGACTTCTCTTGCACCATTCTGCTATCTGTATGATTTTTTTATGTATCCAAACATCTTTTCCAAAAAAACAAATTAAAAAGAATATATAAAAATGAAGTTTAAACCCAGCTCAGCTCAGCTCACATGCAAAAAAAAAAATAGGTTGGTGATGCCAGTTACCCCTCTCTCTAGAAGACTGCAAAAAAACTGGAAAAGAAAAATCCTGTGAATGAATACAACAGAGGAAACGCATTGGATTAGGTACCACAGAATGACGGGAGCAGCACAGATGGAGGGATACTGCAAGAAAGTTGGAATGTGAGCTCGGAATGACTCAAATGGGCAGGTCTGTTAAGCCAAGTATTGTTTCCCCTCTCAAGTAGAAGCAGAACAACAAGATCACATCAACTCACATCAGCATCTGTCAGTTTACAAATTTCAATTGACCATTAGTAATACAATATTTGGAGCTGGAAGTAGAGCCTGCAGGTGAGAGTAATGAGCTTGATACATCCAGAAGACCTGGGTTTGCTTCCCACAACCTTTACTTGCATACTGTGTGCCCCTGAGCAAGTCACTTAAACTCTCCCCAGTGCTCCCAGGTCGCCTTTGAAAACAGGCACAGTGCCTAGCAGGCCTTACCCGATTACCACTGAATAACATTAAAATAAATAAACAGATAAACAGTAAGTGACAGAAGTAGCAATAACAGTATATGTTGTGCAGATAACACACACCGTCCTCATCCCCCAATATAACCACCTTATGATCAAATGTTACCTCAGCACGTCTCTATGTAGCATAAATTATGACAATGACCCCATATGGTAATTTTTAAATAATGGCTTACCTGTGGCAAATGTAACAGGACCTATCCTTGTGAAGAGGGCATCCAGTGCCCCCTTCAATTCCATACACATACTGGTTGCTTTTGGAGGAATTTTCTGCAAAGTATATGCCAGCCCCAAACATTCCGCCAATGTAAGCATGTCTTTCATCAAAGCCCTTGTGAATAATGGCATTCACAAACAGGGAGCCTGTTAAAAAAAAAAAAAAAATTCAGAGAAATGTTAATTATTGTTGTCTGTTATGCTTCCTATACCTGAAAGGAAAAAGTAGGGAAAAGTATAGTTACGTACAAACTTACAGTAACAGCAGATCTTTGAGAGAAGCTCTTGCAGCAGGCAACACCGGTAGGACTATGCCACCAGGCACTAGGACCACATAGAAAACTTCTAACTAGCAGTCTACCATGGGGGACAGTCCCCCGCAGACATTAGCACAGGCTATGTAGGACAGCGGTCCCCACATCTACCTCGGTTCTCCCACCGGAGACCCTGCACAGCCAGCTAATGGGAGAACCAAGGAGGTTATACCCAGAGAGCCAAAGGAGAGAGGAGTTGATGCAATAGAAAAAGAGGAGTTTGGGGGAGGGGGGCAAGTCCTGCTGCAAGAGCTTCTCTTGAAGATCTATTGTTACGCAAGTTCTTACGTAAAGTACAGTAACGTAAGAACTTACCGTAACAGAAGATATTTGAGAACAGCTCTTGCAGCAGGTTACACCATTAGGACCGAAGCCGGCAGGCAGCAGGACCTCACAGAAAACTTCTAGCTAGCTACACACAGCGGGGGACTGCCCCTGATGTCAGCCCTGCCCCCAGTGTCACGTACATCATAAAAGGGACGGTTCCCCAGAATCCTCAGTTCTCCCGCCAGAGACTCCCAGCATAGTGATGTGATTCTGATGGGGAGACCGAGAATCCGCTTCCAGAGGAAGACCATTACTGATGAAAATGCAGATGTCCTCCTGAGGGGAAGGTTGGTGAGAAAGTAACTACTGCAAGAGCTGTTCTCGAAGATTTACTGTTACGGTAAGTTCTTACGTAACTGTACTATCTTACTTCGAGAAACCGCTCTTGCAGCAGGTTACAACACTAGGACCGAGTCCCAAGCAGTGATAGGTATTACCCCTAAATTTGGGAGGAGAATAGGAGAAGGGTGAAAGGAACCCCTCTTGAAAGAAGCTCCTGCAGAACTGCAAGGCCAAAGTCCGCTGTGCGCATAGAGGCAATGTCCAGACTGTAGTGTCTGATGAATGTGTGCACTGTACTCCAAGTAGCGGCTGCACAAATGGTAGGTGCTGAAACATTTTTCAGGGAAGCGAAAGAGGTTGTCACCCCTCTGGTGGAATGACCCTTTACCGGTCCCGGTAAGGGTTTGCTTCATTTCTGGTAGCAGAACACAATGCAGTTCACCAACCATTTTGAGTGTGTCTGTTTAGACATCAGTGCCCCTAACATCCTGTGGGCAACGGACAAAAACAATTGGTCAGACTGTCAGTGCGGTCTGGTCCTGGTCAAGTAGAACCTGAGAATCCTGTGGACATCCAATGTGTGTAGGAGAGCTTCTCCTCTACTGGTATATCTTGGATAGTAGACCGGTAGGTCTATATCCTGGTTAAGGGTAAATTCTGCCACTACCTTAGGAAGAAATTTAGGATTATTTCTTAAGGACACTCTGTCCTTTTGGAAAATTAAATAAGACTCTTTACACATAAATGCTTGGAGCTCTGAAATTCTCCTTGCTGAAGTAACTGCAACTAAAAATAACACCTTCCAAGAGAGAAGGTGTAGCTTGCAATCTGCGGCTGGTTCAAAGGGAGGCAGTGTGAGTTGTTCTAAAACGAAGAGAAGGTCACAAGGAGAGATCGGATCTCTAATGGGTGGCTTCAAGTGGAGAATGCCACGCAAGAAGGTGCATGACAAATCTAATTGGGCCAAAGATTTATCCCCGAATGGTGCATGGTATGCCGACATGGCACAAAGGTCTATTGAAGAATAGCTCAGCCGTGCCTGCAACAAGGAAAGGAGGCACTCAAACTGATTTTACCAGGCAAGATAGCGAGTCTAGGTCACGGGCATGACCAAAGGCAGAACCGGCACCATTTCATGGCACATGTGGCGCGAGTAGAGGGCTTCCTTGCTGCCACTATGATGTCCGCCACACTGTCCGATACACCGCAGCAAGGCACAGCTAGGTCCTTAGGAGCCAGGCGTGCAGATGCAATGATCTGAGGTTCGGGTGAATCAAAGACCCGTTGTCTTGTGGCAGTAAGTGAGAGCTGAATGGAAGAGGAAGAGGTGGTTCGCTCACTAGCCCTTGCAGAAAAAGGAACCATATCTGTCTGGGCCAATATGGGGCCACCAGAATCATGACTGTTCCATCGTCCTGCAGTTTGAACAGGACCCTCTGGATCAAAGGGAGTGGAGGAAAGGCATAGAGGAACCTGCCTGTTCAGGAGAGGGACAACGCATCCCGCCAGAAAACACCAGGCCCTTGATCTAGCGAGCAGAAATTGGGCAGTTTTGCGTTGTATGGGGAAGCGAATAGATCCAAATCTGGCATTCCCCATTTTTCGAAAAGCTACTGGTTGTAGGAGCATCCATTCGTGTGCGCTGGATCGAGATATGCTTAACAGATCTGCCAGAGTGTTCTGTAATCTGGGAACATGCACTGCAAACAGTGTGATGTGCTCTACTGCCCAGTACCCTACACTCATGGCTTCTCAACAGAGCTAGCAGCAGTGAGTGCCTACCTGCTTGTTGATGTAGAACACTACTGACATGTCTGTCTGGATCAGTAAGTGTCCTGGGGTTATGTCTGTTTGCGAGGCTTGAAAGGCATAAAGAACTACCCTCATCTTGAGGACAGTTACGTGAAGGGCTCTTTCGGCCCCTGACCATAGTCCCCAGAGTCTTTCTGCCACCCAAATGGGCGCCACAACCCGATCCCCATGCGTCTGTGGTCAGTATCAGTGAATGGGTAGGAGATAGGAAGGGAAATCCTACCGAGAGGTGTTACGGAACCATCCACCATTGCAGACTTGGAAAATAGAGTTGGGGATTGAGACTAGCTGGTCCAAGTCATCTCGGCGTTGGTCCCACTGGACCCTGAGTGTCCAGTGAATGGCACTCATGAGGAGAAGTGAAAGGGGGACCATCCGCCATATGCCCCAGAAGACGCAACATGGTTCTTGCGTGGATATGACTGAGCTCTGATGTCTCTCACCAGGGCTCGTAGACGTTCTGCCTTGTCTTCTGGTAAAAAGGCCCTTCCTTGTTGGTGTCCAGTACTGCACCAATGAACTGAAGCCTTTAGCTGGGTGTGACTCAATTTCGCCAGATTGATCGTGACCCCTAGAGTCAAATATTGAATAGGTGTCTCGTAGAGCGTGGTTTAACTCTCTCTGGGACATGGCAGTCAGAAGCCAGTCATCCAAATAGGGGAAGACATAGTAGCCCTTTCTCCCGAGTGGTGCCGCTACCACTGCCAGGCATTTGGAGAATACCATCGGAGCCGATGAAAGGCTGAAAGGTAGGGCTCAGAATTGATAGTGGTGACCCTGGAATTCAAATCGCAGGAACCTCTGATGATGTTTCGCGACTGGAATGTGGAGGTAGGCTTCTTACATGTCCAGCGATGCGAGCCAAGTGTCCGAGCGTAGCATCGGGATCAAGCCTGGTAAGGTTACCATCCTGAGGCATTTGTATGCCACAAAGGTGCTGAGATCGCTTAGGTCTAGGATGGGACGTAGATCTCCAGTCTTCTTTGGTACCAGAAAGAAGTGGGAATACCACATTTTTCCTCTCTGGAGCCATGGGACCTTTTCTATGGCTTCTTTTTTGAGAAGAGAAGCTATCGCTTCCTGAATTAGAGTGGCGTGCTGACCCGAATACTGGGAACACAGTGGTGGTCTGGATGGTGTTTGACCTATGAACTCGACAGAGTGCCCTCTTTGAATGAGTTGGAGCACTCATTGATCTGATGTGATTTGTTGCCACCCTGGCATGTGGTTTGTGAAGCGACCCCCAACCTTCTCTTCCCTTCGAACCAGCGGAGGAGGAGCGTTCTGCAGTGAGTCAGGCAGTGGAGGGGGAAGGAAGGGTTGCCTGAGGAGTTTGTGTGTTCCTGGCACCTTGACCTCTGGTAGCGCGAGTTGGCCTTTCTGATTAAAGCTGCCTCTCTGCTGTTGTCCAAATCGGGGTCGTTGACCCTGTTTGCCCTTGAATCAGTTTGTTGCCTCTGAAATGGCTTCAGTTTGGGTCTGTACATTGCCTGTACTGATCTGACCGCCTTTACGGCATCCTGCAGTTCTGCTATTATCTTCTCGGACTCTTCACCAAAGAGAACCGAGCCTATGAATAGGATGTCTAGGAGCCCTTTCTGGACGTCAGGCGTAAAATCCCAGACTCTCAGCAAGGAGCGTCTTCTGAGACAGACTCCCGATGCCGTGCTTCTGGCTACCAAGTCTGGGGAGTCATATGCCATTCTGAGCACCTGTGTTCCCACATCAGAGCCTGTTTGGAAGAGTTTTATTAGCTCCTTTTTGTCTCTCTCCAGCATGTCTTTTACTAGGTCTTGGCCTTGTTCCCACAAGGCATTTTGAAATTGCAACATGTGAGTCAGGAAATTAAGTTACCATATGGAGCAAGTTGCTGATGCATACATTTTTCTCCCCACGGAGTAGAGCTGTTTTGATTCTCAGTCTGGGGGTTGTGTACTGAAATGCTGTAGTCTTTGAGACCTGTCATGAGTGGCCGTTATGAACACAGAATCTGCCACTGGTTGTTCTAAATAGGGATCCCCAACAGGGGCCCTGTACAAACGATCCGCCTTTTCGGGGACTGTGGAATAGGAGAAGGGGTGCTTCCAAGTGGCTTTTGTTACATCTTGGAAGGTTTCCACTAATGGTGGGACCACCACTGGCTTGGGGTCCTTTTGACTTAATTATTTTGCCAGTCGGTGTCTTTCGGGATCCAAGTCTTCAGTGTCCCAACCCATACTGTCTTGGATATGGCACATAATATCCATAAATGTTGGGTCGTCTGGGGGATGACCTTGGCAGATCCCACAGAGCTGGTGAAGGACACTAAGGAGCAATGCCGATCTGGACGATTCAGAAGATGAGGAGTCTGATCTCCTATGATGTCTCTTAGACCCTTTGTGAACTAGGAGAGCGGGAAGGGGTCTGGGAGGGAGACCTCAGCTGCTTCCTATACTTGTAAGACCTTTTGTCCTTAGACCTGCCCCTAGGTATTGGACTCTCCTCTCTAGGGGGTGGTCTGTCCGGGCTTTTCTCTTTCGGAGGAGGTAAGTTCTCCAATGGAGGCTTTGTGGGAACTACGTCCTTCCTGATGGTTTTCCACCAACAGGAAAACAATTCCTTTACTTTGTTTATGTTGAGGCCTGACAACTGATCTGGCATCTGTTCCTCTCTGCCCATTGCCTGTATCAGGCTTTTTGTGGCCTGACTCACCCGTCGACTGGTTTTTGGGTGGTATCGGGTTGTGTTGGAGGTTTAATTCCTCCTTGTCTGCACTGATCTGCTAGACACCGGCATCGGTACTGTCGTCATCCAAACAACCTGGATGCTCGACATTCGGCAAAGACGAGGTGACATCCTTCTGGTGAGCGAGAACTTCTGACTGTTCCCTGGGACGTTCAGCGGGCGTCTGCTCTGACTTCCGTTTCTGGTCTGAGGTCCGCTTGAGGAACGCCAGATCTGTGGTCCATTTAGTGGATGTCCCTTGGTTACCGGGGTTGGGAGGCAGACCTCCAGTGGTCAGTATCCCGGCGCCGGTCCAGGGAACCAGGGCCTGCAGTAGCGGCTGACTTGGAGTGCGCCTTGTGGCAGGATGATCTGTCGATGCAAATCGGCCTGAAAAGCTCGAAGGTCGGCTATGCGACGAGTCCTTGGGCTGGACCTTAAAAGGCTGTACGGTGGATGACTTGTCTGTACCACCTGACGTCTGGACTTTGGCCGGCGGAGGTTGGGTCTTTGCCTGAGACGGAGATCTGTTGGAGTAGGTAGAGTCCAAGCTAGCCCTGGAGTCAGATGTCCCGCGTTCTTTCTCCTTCTCCCTCCTTTTTTCCTCGTGTTTCCCCGATCTGTGGGATAACTCTTCCCAAGAGGACACACTTCTCAGCATGGCTGCTAATCTTTTTTCTAAAAGGAAGGGCTCTAAAACTTTCTGTCTGTGGATCCTCGTGCGGCTGTTAAAGTTTTGGCAAATGGAGCAGGCCTTAGTGTCATGTTTTGGGCCAAGGCACCTGACACAGGCTGTGTGTTGGTCCTTAAAAGGAATTTGTTTGCCACACGCACACTTAGAGGAGCACCTTTCGAGAGAGGACGTCAGGGAAGACGACATGCGAAGGTAGATAAGAAAATCGAACTTACTAGAGAAAATAAAGGAATACTGTTGTATAGTTCCCTGGTTAGACCCCACTTGGAGTATTGTGCTCAGGTGTGGTCTCCATATAGAAGAGAGGATACTGTTAGGCTGGAGGGGGTCCAGAGAAGAATGACTAAAGCTGTAATAGGTTTGGCAAATAAATCTTACAGGTAAAGGATGGAAACATTGGGCTTATATTCATTGTCCTATCATAGATTTAGAGGGGATATGTGTATGCTTTTTAAAGCTCTGGTTGATCCCTTATTGCGGGAGGAGCTGGGAATTCAATTTAATATGGACCGTGTCAGTTCTAGGAAGCATCACAAACAACTTTTTTCTGTCAAGATGGAAGTTGAAATTAAGAAAGCATTGGTTTAGCCAAAGGGTTGTGACATCTTGGAACAATTTACTTGCATTGATAGTGGCGAGTCCTAATATGAATACCTTCAAAGCAAGATTGGATGTTGAGTTTAGAGACAGGATTCATGAATTTTAATCAATATAAAAGGGACTGGACAAGCTAATGGGACGTGTAGCCCATAACTGCTTGTATTTTTCCTATGATTCCTAAGTGATGGCGTCATTCAATAGCTGAAGGCATCCATGGAACCGATGCTTGTGAGTCGACGGTTGGAAAAGAACTGAGGGTCCGCCCCTTTTATGATGTATGCTACGCCAGAGCGGGGCCGATGCTGGGGGAGTTACCCCGCTGTGTGTAGCTAGCTAGATGTTTTCCGTGGGGTCCTGTTGCCTGTCAGGTTCAGTCCTAATGGTGTAACCTACTGCAACAGCTGCTTCTTGAAGTAAGATCTGTACTGTCTTACTTTGAGGAAGTCTCTTGCAGCAGGCCACACAAGCAGGACTGAGTACCGGTATCACCAAGATGAAATCACCGGGAGGAGATCAGACAGTTATCAAGAGTTCATGACAGAAAGCCCTGAAGGACCTGCCAGGCTGAAGCTGGCTCTATGCCTAGAGGCGATATCCAGACTGTAATGCTTGGTGAAAATGTGGACAGAACTCCAGGTGGCAGCTGCACAGATGTCAGCAGCAGACACATTTCTGAAGCAAGCTGCAGAGGTGGCTATACCTCCGGTGGAATGGCCCTTGACCACCCCCTGGAAGGGGCTTGTTGAACTTGAGGTAGCAATAAACAATGCAATTAAACCACTAAGACAAACACTGTTTGGAAGCAGGAGTGTCCTCTCTCTTGGGGGCAAACAAAACAAACAACTGGTCAGTTTTCATCAAAGACTTTGTGTGGTTTGTATCTTACTGCAACATCCTGTGAACATCCAAAGTATGAAGCAAGGCCTCCCTCCCCTGATTGGAATACTTAGGAAAACAAACTTACTTTACTTAGATTCTGTTGACCGGGTAAGTGCACTAGACAAATTCTGCCTATTTTTAGGCATGACCGGGGGATACAGATGAATGCCAACTGACCTTGAACCAGATTAAGCTGTTGGTGGTATTTTTAGTGAATGGGGGATTTGGCCAGGGCACCGGGGAAATTCTCCTAATAGCTGCTGCGTGGTCAGTATGCAGGAGTCAGCGTTGGAGTTGGATGTCGAGAGTGCAGGGGAGCGGGCCTCCTCCTCTGTGCTTCAACTTTCAGGGGCCATAGAAGAAGAATGTGTAGTGGCTGAGGTCGCGATGGCGACTATTATTTCAACGGAGGACCGAGTCGATTTTGTTCGGTCTGGGTTACAAGCAGTGGATATTACTTTACAAAATGGTACCTTGCAAGCATCTTTACGTGCAAAGCAGTTGGCTTTATTGCAGGAGCTTTCTTCTCTTGATACGGAACTTGCAGCGCTCCCGCAGGCATTTTCAGGGCTTCCCGATGGTGGAACACTGAGGTCTGTTAAGCCCCCTGTTGACACAGAAGGTTCTGCGTCATTTGCAAGCGACTCTGTGTTACCGGAAGGTTATGCTGGGGCTGGCAGCTTACCGAGCATTCCCTTGGAGTGCCCACAACCCCAGCTTGTTTCTCTGGATTCCCCTGCGAGGCAGGCAACCAAACAACGTCTGGAGTATGCATCTGTTCAGGGTACGCTTCCTGGAAATCGGCGAGAGACATCTTCGGCTGGGACTTCGGAGCCTGAGGTATTTTTCTTTCCCCCTTCACAAAAGCCAGGTTGGAGCAAGAGACAAAGTACTTTAATGACTGGTGGGCTTTTGTCTGGGAAAGGCCTTTCCAATACATCTCAGGATTGTGGTCGGGGCGCCTTGGTCACCCGAAAAAGCTTTAAAGGATGCTGGTTGGGAACAGGGAGATGGCAGTACTTGGACTCCTGACTCCCAGGACCCGACCTATTTGGCAATGCTGCAAAAGGCAGCAGATTCTGTGGCCACCAACACTGTTCTGAGCTCCAACGATCCCCGGGGGGGGGGGGTGTGGAGGTTATTACTGAAGAGTCTCAGCTTGATGGCACTGTAGGGGGTGTATTGCCTAAAGTTTTGCAAGCTCAGGTTTCTACTGTTTTTGATGCTCTGATTTCAGATCAAAAGGTGGTTTGTTCTCCTGTTCCTGTTATTTCTGTGCCCCTAGAACCAGAGGTTTCTCTCAGGATGGGACCTGCCCCTCTCTTGCTCGATACTCTGGAGGAAGATCCTGTTCGGCCAGTTGGTTTTAAACTAGCTGATTTATTTTCTTCCAAGGAAGAACCGGCCCCCTGCCGAAATGCTGTTTGTTTGTTATATAAAGGTGGGTTGGTGGATCCCCCTAATAGGCTTTATGTGGCTAAAACATTACTTAAAAGATCAATAAAATTTTTCTCTTCAGAGATCTTTGCTCTTATTAGTTTGGGAAATCATAGTTTTGATATTAGTTTTAAACAGGTTTCCAGTTTAGATAGATTTTGGGCACAGTATGCGGCCTGCCAGGCCTCTCCTACTTGGTCTCCCTTTCAAGCTATTCCTTTGACTAAACCTGCTGTCAGAAACATTACTATCATGTTTAAAAGCGAAGGGGTTAATGTAGAGGACATTTTATTTTGGTTACGACAACGGTGTGAGGTACTTAACAAACCTACCCCCACACTGGATAGTGAGCAAATCTGGGATGGGGGATGGTGAGTTAGAGTAAAATTGTATTCAACTAATGCTGGGCCTAGTCATTTACCTAGTTTTTTGTTTTTTTTTATCTGGGGAAAGACAAAGGTCTCATTTTCTATGTGGGGCAGCCTAAATCTTGTTTTAAATGTGGCTCTCAAGTTCACTTTAGTTCAGCCTGCGATACAGTAAAATGTAGCCATTGTTTTGACTTTGGACATAACTCTAGTGCCTGTCTAAATCTTTTCAAATGAAATCTTTGTGAACGTACAGGTCACACCTATGGTCGTTGCCCTTGGGCATCCCATAGTAGGGAAGATTGTCCTTCACATGAAGGTCTGATTTCTATGGCACAGTAGGCGCAGGCTAAAATTACTGCAGCCCGGGACTTGAAAATCAGCATACTTTCCTCAGCATCAGGGGTTTAGCTAAAGGGACTGATGAGATTAGTATTCAGGATGCTTTGGCCACCCCTCCTCCTTTGGCATTAGATCAGCCTGAGGTTGGTATTTCGTCTCCTGTCTCTGAGGTTCCTGTTGTAACGGAGGGGTCCGGGGTGGTTGTTGGTGACATGCGCCCCCCCCACCCCCAACCACAGTCTGCTTCTGGTGCAGAAGTATCAGGTTTTGTTCAAATCCCACATAAACGGACTAGGAAAGGTTTGTCTGTGGCTGGTCGGGGTGAAGATGCTGGAGTCCGTACTTGGCAGTCTGGCAACAAATTTGCAGTTTTAGCCACTGACTTCTCTGATAAAGATTCTGGGGAGAGATACGGATACTTCCTCTATCTGATCTAATACGGATACTGAGGGTGGTGGGGACCTGGACCCTATTGCTAAACGAACCCAACAAAGTCGTAGGAGTAAGTCACCCATAGGCACTTAGATGGCTTCATTATCTGTTTGTACTTTAAATGTTAACAGCATTAAAGGTCATAGGAAGCTTGGGGGTGTGTTCTTAACTTTACAAGACTTTAAATGTGATATTATTTGTCTAGTGGATACTAGACTGAAATCACACCAGGAACTTCAACAAGCTTCCCGGGCATGGACCCTTGGTCCATCTTTTTGGTCATCAGGTACTGATAAGTGTGACAGTATTGGGATTTTATTTTCTAACTCTGCTTTTCTGCAACCTGGTAGGGCTCTGTTGTTGGACTTTACTTATTCTTTTGAGAGATTTAGGATAATTGTTGTTTATGCCCCTCAGACAAAAGCACAACGGGTGTCTTTTTCATTTAATTAGGACCTTTTTGCATACTTCTAGGTTACTCTTGGTGGGTAGGTGATTTTAATTGTGGTTTACACCAGAGGGATAGGGGGTTACAAACCCCCAAATTATTCTGCGATTCTGTTGCATTGAAGGATGTTATCACCACTGCCCAGCTAGTAGATGCTTACCGGTATTGTCATGAGTCGGGGGTTACTTTTTAAGGACCCTTAAGGACTCATATTGATTTTGCTTTTTATCTAAAGTTTTGATGATTCTTTCCTGTCAAACTATGGGGTTGAGTTTTCCGATCATGCAGCCCTTAGAGTGTCCTTTTCATGGCACAAAACCCCGAGATGTAAAAAAAAATAGGTGGAAGCTTAATGATTCCCTTTTGGAGGATCCTCGTCTTCTAAAATTGTGGAGGAGGGAATGGGCGGACCGGCTCTCGGTGGATGACATCTATGAGGAACCATGTGAGTGGTGGGAAGATTCTAAAATCAGATGGAGGCAGATTTTTCACGGGAAAGTTGTAGCAAATCAGATGGCTCGATACTTAAAATATTTAGCATTAAGGCAACAATTGCAGCATCTGATTTCCTTATCAGATACTACTAATAACGATTACAGTGACCACACTGCGGTGGTTTGTACCCAAATGAAAACCTTGCAATATGATTGGGCTAGTTCTTTGGGACAGGAGGCAAGATCTGGGACCCGGGTGACCAAAGGAGGGTTAGACCCATTTAAGGCCTGTAAAGGACGGGTAGAGTCTAAGTTTATTCAGACTTTACAGTCGCCCTAAGGTGTGACCTGGTTACAGAGCCTGAGGCACTGGTTCAGGTTGCGGAACAACATGTTCTCTCCATGTTAGGTAATCTACCTATTTGTGAGTCTGCAGACTCCTTTTAAGACTCTTTGCACCTCCCTTTGCTCTCTTCAGCCGAGCCGGGTATGTTGTCAGGAGACATTGTAGCCTCAGAAGTGGCTCAGGCCATTGATAGTTTAAATTCTAATTCCGCTCCAGGATCAGATGGCCTTACTGCCCATTTTTTTAAAACCTTTAAGGAGGATTTAGTTCCCGCTTTGACTTTGTTATTTAATGATATGTTGACCACAGTCTCTTTTACTAAGTCCATGAAGGAAGCCATTTTGGTCCTAATTTTTTTTAAAAAGGGGATAGGGCTGAGTTGCAGAATTGGAGACCACCGAGTTTATTAAATGTAGATATATAAAATCGTGGCTAAAATTTTGTTGGCTAGATTACTAAAAATTGCTGATTGTCTCAGTCTGGCTCAGATGTGTGGCATTCCAGGTAGAAGCCAACATGATAATTTGATTCTGTTAAGAGAATTATTTGCCCTGGGTGAAAAAGGGATGGTTACGGGTTGGGTCTTGGGTTTGGACCAAGAGAAGCCCTTTGATGGGGTCTCTCAAGATTTCCTATTTTCTGTGTTGAGAGCCTTTGGGATTCCTGTTCAGTTTCTCTTGTGGCTTAAGGCTCTCTATGATGGGGCTACCATCATTCCTAATGTGAATGGTTGGTTGGGGAACCCTGCGACGATGGTACGGGGTAATACAAGGGTGCCCCTTAAGCCCTCTCCTTTATAATTTTTGTATTGATACTTTGATTAGGGCTATTTCCCTTTGTCCTCGTATTCTGGGGTTGGGGGGCGGGCTCCTCCATTGGATCCCACCAAAATTTTAGCTTATGCTGATGATTTGGTCTTGACTGTAGATGTCTTTACTGAGGAAGCTGTGTTGGTACAGGTCCTCTATGCATATTCCTCAGTTTCGGGATCTTGTGTTAATTTTAGGAAAAGTATTGGGGTACCTATTGGTCACCTTGCTCTTCCACAGTCTGGTTCTTATGCAGGATTACCAATTTCTACAGCTCCCTTTAAGTATTTGGATATTTTTTGGGGGACAGGGGTTATGCACTCTTATAACTGGCAGCGTGCTTTAGGGAAGGCCGAAGGTCTCGTTTCCGGCTGGAAACAGTACCAGATTGGTTAAAAAAAAAAAAAGGGTTGTGTTACTTAAGACTTTGGTGATCCCCATTTTTTGTATCTTTGTTATGTATTTCCCCCGCCTATGTTTTTTTTTTTTGTTTTTTTTTTTACCAGATTATATGGGATTTTTTTCAAGGGTTTTGGGGGTCTCATTTGAACCCAGTAAAGAGGAGTATAACATATAGACCGCTCAAGGAGGGAGGGGTTGGGATGATCCACCCTGTTGCTTTCTTTTATAGTTTATTTTTCAATTATAATTTTGGAAAAGTATTAAAGCCGTGGGAGGTGGTTTGGAAACCTATTCTGTAGAAATGGTTGTTGCCTTGCCTTCCAATTTGGGAACTGGGGAAAAAGGGTTGGGTTTTTTGTTTTTCGGAAATTCCCCTGTATGGGAAAGAAGCTCTTAAGGTGGCCCTGTCTTGGGTTTTTTTTCCCCACAGGATTTTTGTGTGTTGTCTCAGCCAATGCTTTATGACAAAGTTTGGAGGAGGGGGCGCAGGATGAGGTGGCTTTCCCTTTTTGCCCTCCAAATCGCTTTGAATGGATTCTTCAGCAACTCAGTAATCCCAGTTTGCCCCCCTATGTTTGGGATACGGTTTGGTTGGGTAACTATGGGCGTTTAAGTGTTAAGGGAAATCATAAACATAAAGCATTGGACGCTCGATATTGCCCCAGGGATTGCTGTCAGGGTATTATAGAAACCCAACAGCATCTCTTTTTGGGGTGTCATTTTGTTCTTACTTTTTGGACTTTGTTAGCAGGCTTGTGGTCTGAACCTTTGATGTTACATTTATCTTATGAACAACTTATGTTCTGTGCACATGGTGCTTTGTGCCAAAAATATCATGCAGATACTTTATTTATTGTTGTTGCCTTGATTCATTATTATTTATGGCAGGCCAGCTGTATGTTGGTTTTGCATCAAAAAATGATTATGGTACAAGAAGTGATTGAGAATATTAGAACTGCTATTCGTTTTGTTAAATTGCATAATTTCAAAATCCTTGCAGGGCCTCAGTTTTTTCATTTATGGCGCAATTGTGATCTCTTTTCAGTTGATTAATTGTTATCCTTTTGTTTCTTTCTTATAGGTGCCCTTTTTTGTTTATTTCTATGTTAATTATTGCTGTATTTTGCTTTAGATGTTGATCTACAGGATATTATTTCTTTTGTAATGAAGTCCAACTTTTCTCAATAAAATTCCCCTACTCTTTTCGAGAAGTGCCATGGGATCTTTAACATCTACCTGAACTACAACCAAAACAGGCAGACGGGACCTCAGTTTAAAGTCTCATCCGAATGACTGCACCTCAGGAGTGCAGCACCCCCTTGTGCTGCACTATGGTGTCAGTACTGGGATTTATCCCAAGTGCCTGGTGTGGGGATAGAACCCACAGCCTTCTGATCTCCCGGCATCAGAGGCGAGTGTGCTACCTGCTGAGCCACTGACACTGACAAAATGGAAGGTGGATGGATTGATTTAAAGTAAATTCCTTTGGCAAAAAAGTACAGTATGCCTAAGAACTTACGTTAACAGTAGATCTTCGAGAGAAGCTCTCGCAGCAGGTAACATGTAGGACTGATGCCACCTGGTGGCAGATCACTGCAATTCTTTTCTCTAGCAGTACCGACGTGGTACCGCCCACCCGACGTCACCCAGTATAAAGGCAGGAGGCGGTTCCCATGTGCTCCAGTTCTTGTATGCCAATGACAGGCCAAAAGCGGACAGCTGTGGATAAAATAACTCCACAGAAAAAACAAGGGCAAACAACTAAGCCCACAACTGAAAACTTGAAAGTTGGCTCAGAGCAGAGAGACTTATTCCCGGGGGAAGAAGGGAAGGAAAATAATACCTGCTGCAAGAGCTTCTCTTGAAGAGCTACTATTACGGTAAGTTCTTATGTAACTGTACTATCTCACTTCGAGATGAAGCTTGTGCAGCAGGTAACACATGAAGGACCGTTTCCCAAGCAGTATAAAACTAAAGACTACCCTTGTGAGGGGAAGGAAAAACAGACACACATAGGGAAAGAGACTGTTCATGAGATAAGGTCCTGGAGAACCACAAGGTCAAAACTTGCTCGACGCCTTGAAACAATATCCAGGCTGTAGTGCCTGATGAACGTGTTAACAGAGTGCCAAGTGGCGACAACACAAATGTCAGCTGCTGACACTTTGAGTGCTGCAAAAGAAGTAGCAACAGCTCTGGTGGAATGCACCCTGACTGCACCTGGAAGGGTTTTCTCACCCTTCTCAAAACAGAAGGATATGCAGTTGACCAACCACCATGAAAGCGTTTGGTAACCGGGTGCCCCAAGGACCCATCTGCGAAGGACACAAAAAGTTGATCTGACTGCCTGGCCTCCTCAGTTCTGGACAGGTAACAGCGCACAGCTCTACGCACATCTAGGGTGTGCAGAAGTGCCTCACCTCTATTGGAGTGTTCCAGATAATAAACCGGAAGCTGAAAAGACTGATTAAGAGTAACCTCAGAGGTCCAAGTCTGGTGTCCCCCCATCTGGCGAACACCTTGTCTGCTTCTGACGGTAGCAGAGACCACTCGTGAGCCAACGGTCTGGCTCAGCTGACAGCATCTGCAACCATGCTCCGAGAACCTGGAACATGGACTGCCGATAGATTGAGCTGATGCCTCATTGCCCAGTCCCACACTCTCATGGCTTCCCGACATGGGGGTAAGAGTGTGTGCCACCTTGCTTGTTGACGCAGAACACCACGGAGGTGTTGTCCATCTGAATTCAAAAGTGACCGGGAACTAAGAATGGACTCAGCGCCTGTAGGAAGTACAGGACCACTCTTAGTTTGAGCACGTTGATATGCAGGTTCTCCTCTAATGGGGACCACAGTCCTCAAGTCCTGTGGTTCCCCAGATGAGCCCCCCATCCTGTCCCAGACACATCTGTAGTGAGAGTACTGGTCAGTGTGTCTGGCTGAAAGGGGAGGCCTCTGCAGAGATTCTGAAGGGACCCCCACCAGCGGAGTTCTCGACAAATTGGTTCTGTGATTCCGATAGGCAAATCCAAGTCATCCCTGGTTTGGTCCCACTGGATGCGAAGCCTTGTGAAAGGGACCGAAATTATGGCAGCTGCCATGTGTCCCAGAAGCCGAAGGATGGATCTGGCTGGGATGGCAGATGCTGAAGAAGTTTGGATTGCTAGTGCCCTGAGGCGCCTCTGCTCTGTCGGAAGGTAGGAAGGCCTTCCCCAAGGAGGTATCCAGTAAGGCTCCTATAAATTGTAGATGCTGGGAGGGAAGGATCTGTGACTTTTCTGGGTTCACTGTGATCCCCAGGCACCGGCAGAGGAAGTGTGTGTCCAGGATGGTCCCCCAAAGACGAGACCTGGAAAGGGCCAACAGAAGCCAATCGTCTAGACAGGAAAACAGGAAATGTCCGTGCCTGCGCAGTGCTGCTGCGACAACAGCAAGGCATTCTGTGAAGACCCTGGGAGCAGAGGAAAGGCCAAATGGGAGGACCTTGAAATGGTAGGACCAATCTTCGAACCTGAATCTCAGGACTCTCCGATGATTTCTGCAGATGGGTATGTGCAGATATGCATCCTGCATGTATAGGGAAGCCATCCAATCCCCAACAGAAAGGAAGGGAAGAAGATTTGGAAGAGAGATCATTCGGAATCTCTGGTATGAGACCCACCGATTGAGGTCGCTGAGATCCAGGATGGGCCTTAAGTCCCCCGACTTCTTGAAAACCAGGAAGATGCCACCGGGACATGTTCTATAGTGTCCTTGGCCAGAAGAGACTGAATCTATCTGATGGGAGCTCTGTGGTCTCTCGGGTGGTGGGGGAGGGGGCGCAAAGGTCTGTCCGGGGCAGTGACTAAAACTCTATGGTGTATCCGAACTCCACGAGGTCGAGGACCCACTGGTCAGAGGTCACTTTTCTCCAAGAATGGGCATAAGAGAAAAAATACCTCCCACCGGCTCTCCTCACGACACGTCTCGGGGGTCGCTTAGATAGTCAGATTGAAGGAGGGGAGGAAGGGTGGCGGCAGGAGGTCTAGCCTGTCTAGAAGAGGTCCAGGCAGCACCTCTGGACCCTCCTCTTCAACTAAAGCCTCCCCTCTGAGTGTGAGGCGGACCGTGGGGCTGCTGAGGCTGATGTCCCCTTCTGCCACGTAAATGGGGTCCGCTACAGTTTCAGGCGGTACATGGACTGCACAGAACAGATGGCCTTTCAGGAGTCCTGTAGTTTCACAATGACCTTCTCTGTCTTCACTGAAGAGAACAGAGCCTCTGAAAGGGGCGTCCAGAAGTGTGGTCTGAACCTCTGGGTCGAACCCTGAGACCCGGGCCAGGAATGGCGCCGAAGACAAATTCCAGATGCAGCTGCCCTTGCCGAGGTGTCTGCAGAGTTGTACACTACTTGGAGAACGTGGGTACCCACATCCGAGCCCGTCTGCAAGCTCTGCCTTTTGAGGGCAGTCAGGCATGCTTTGCAGGATATCCAGTCCCTGGTCCTAAAGGGCATTCTGGAACTGGACGATGTGTGTCAAAAAACTGAGGCTCGTATGCTGCAGGTGGCAGCAGAGTACACCCTGCACCCTACAGAATCCAGCTGCTTAGACTCGTTGTCTGGTGGCTGGGGACTTAGGTGCTTCGGCCTCTGCGAACGATCATGTGCAGCTGATATGACACAGAATCAACTGTGGGATGTGCGGCTAGGTAAAATTGGTCCTTGGGGGCCCGGTGCAAATGATTTTCCTTTTTGGGCACTGCAGAGGAAGAGTGTGTATGCTTCCAAGTGGCAAAGGTGACATCCTGGAAAGTGTCCACTAATGGGGCATAACCATCAGCCTGGGGTCCTTTTGGCACAAATACTTCACCAGGCCCAAGCATTCGGGGTCCAAGGCCTCTGTATCCAGTCCCATATTCTCCTGTATGTGCCTCATGACGTCCATAAAACCGGGGTCATCGGGAGGAGACTTTGGCTGGTCCTCTGTATCACCAGGAAGTGAATCAGGGTCAGAATCCGGAAAGAGGGGTTCTGATCCTCCATAGTTCTCTGAAGAAGAGGAGGAGGAGGAATGGGTCTCCTCTTCTTATGTCTAGATCTTCTGGGCGAAGGACAGCAAGAGGAGGAAGGAGACCTGGTCCTCCTGCACTTAGTCTTGTGCTTCCTGAGGCTGATGGGGGTTTTATCCTCTTCATTTCCAGGTGGAACAGAGGTGACCTGAACATCTGGTTCGGGGTGATGGGAGAAGGTTTAAGAGTGGGAGCAGGGGGAGAAACCAAATACTGCTTCACTGTATCCCACCAATAGGTAAACAGTTCTCTGACCTGAGACATGCTCAGTTTTGGTGACTCAGGCTTCGGGGGCGATGTCTGTCTAATGGGTGACGACAGTGGTACCTCCGTGGTACCATCGTCGGGGTCAGCCGTCGGGTGGGTCGGCATACGATCTCGAGGAGAGACATCGGCGCTGCTAACAGGGGGAGACGGGGGAACAGATGACGGTAGAGGTGCGGTGGCTGGATTAGCCGGCATCGGAGGATGAACTGTAGGACGTTTCTCCGGCGTCGGGCCAGAGGCTGTATTCAACAGACGTCCCTTTACAGATGAAGGGTGGGGACGGTCGGAGTGAGAAAAGGCCTTGACCGGCCTATCAGCAGTTTTGTGGAGCTTGTCCGAGGGGCGCCGGTCAGACTTATGCTTCGGAGGCAGGGACGAAGCCCTGGAAGAAGAGTGCCCTGTGGCCCATTTGGACTCCCTGGGATCAGCAGAGACCAATCGGGAGGAGGACTTACCCGTTGCTGCTGTGGAGCCGGTGTCAGAGGGCCTTTTTGCAACAGCAGAACTGGAGTCTGAGGGAGTGATTTTAATAGGCTGAAGAGAAGTCCCCTGGGCAAGAGAAGCTGAGGTGGGAGGCTTGAGGGAGGTAAGCTGAGCCTCATGACCAGAGGAGCCGGAGCAACCAGCAGACTGGGAGCTGGGAGACCTGGGTCTGGAGGGCGAGCGGTCCCGGTGGTGGCGCTTCTCCTTTTTATGTTTCTTCTTGGATGGAGAGGGGGAAACGAGATTCCCTCCTGGAAGATGACCCCTGCTGCATCTGGGCCAAACGATGTTGGGCTAGGTAAGCCTGGAGAGATTTATGTCTCTGAATCCAGGTCCGGCTGCTGAAGGCCTGGCAACAGGTACAGGCGCTGGCGTCGTGGTCTGGGCCCAGGCAAAAAAGGCAGGCTGAATGTCGGTCTTTGGAAGGGATCTGCTTCCCACAAGAGCACTTGTTACGGTGCCCTGTCGGTGGAGTTGACATGTCGAGGAATCGCTGAGCGTCACGGAGAAAAAAAACGTTCTAAAACTGAGGAACTAGCTAGAGAGCTGAGAGCTGACGTGTGCTGCAGCGGGAATGAAATGGAGCACATGGGGACCGCCTCCTGCCTTTATACTGGGTGATGTCGGGAGCGGAGCCGATGTTGGGTGGGCGGTCCCACGTCAGCACTGCTAGAGAAAAGAATTGCTGGGATCTGCTGCCAGGTGGCGTTAGTCCTACGTGTTACCTGCTGGAAGAGCTTCCTTCGAAGTAAGATCTTTTTTTTTTTCCCTTTTGTTTTACCAAGTGAGACACTAAGCTGAAAGCTTGTTTACAGGTGCAACCTGGGAGCACAGGGAAGTTAAATGCCTTGCTCAGGGTCACACAGTATGAAAGTAGGGACTGTGGGATTCAAACTCAGGTCTCCAGGTTTGCAGCTCAGAGCCTTAAACCACTGCGCTATACTGCCTCCCTATCCTAGGATCAGTACACAGATTAGTAGGATTATGAAAAACTAAGTGAGGCACCGTACACATCAGAGCCTGAAGCTTGGAAATCCTTTGAGCAGAAGTAACAGCAACTAAAAAGAGTGCTTTCCACAACAGAAAGCACAGCTTGCAACTCACGGCCAGTTTAATGGGAGGTAAAGTGAGTTTCTCAGACATAAAACTAAGGTCCCATTTGTGTGGGGGGTGGGGGGGAGACTGGGTCCCGAATGGGAGGTTTCAAATGCAGAATGCCCGGCAGGATTGTGCAGGATACCTCAAGCTAGGCAACAGCTTTGCCCTCATTAGGTGCATGGTATGCAGAGATGGCAGAAAGGTACACCTTGAGAGACAAGTATCCCATGTCTGAATCCAAAAGGGAAAGGAGGTACTCCAACACCCGACTAACCGAACAGGTGAACAGATCCAAATGGTGAGCAGCAGCCCAAATGGAGAAGCGCTTCCATTTCATAGCATAAGTGGAGGGCCTTCTTGCTGCCACCAGGACATCAGTGACCCTAGAGGAAACTCCAAAGCAGGAGATAGCTAGGTCCGCAGGAGCCACACATGAAGATGCAGGGACTTGAGGCCTGGATGAACCAGGGTGCCCTGGTCCTGGGAAAGCAAGCCTTTGCAGAGGCAGAGGCACCGAAGGTTCCGCAGCCAAGTGTTACTGCAGAGGAAATCAAATTTGGCATGGCCAGAAGGGAGCACTGAGTATCATCTCTGCTCTCTCCAGCTGAAGCTTGAGTAGAACCCTCTAAGAGAGGAAGGGAATGCGTACAGAAAATACAGGTTACTCACCTGTAACAGGAGTTCTAGGAATGGTATATGTTGTTCATCCACACTGTCTGGCAGGTTCCTTGCTGCTTTAAATCTTGCCAGAAGGTCTTCAAGCTGGCTCCTCCCACCCACCCGGGTGGTAAAACACTCTGCTCTGCTCTGCCCCATGACGCCAGATCTAGCCCGCTGGAAGCCAGGTTGTGCATCGAAGCCGGGGAGGTCGGGTGGGTCGTGTGGATGAACAACATACACCATTCCTAGAACTCCTGTTACAGGTGAGTAACCTGTATTTCTAGGGACATGGATATGTTGTTCATCCACACTGTCTGGCAGACTCCTAGCAGTTCTCTGGGAGGAGGAAGGCAAGACGCACACCCCCTACTTAGGAAATAAAGACTGGAGAACCGAGGCCCCAAAACCAGCATCCCGGCGTGACTCAAGGTCGATGTGGTAGTGGGTGATGAAGGTGTGTGCCGACTTCCAGGTAGCAGCCCTGCAGATTTCCTGGATAGGGACGTCCCTGGAAGCAGCCACCGATGCAGCGGTATGGCAGGTAGAATGAGCTCTTATCCACCTGGGAGGCTGCATGCTCGCCAACCTATAGCAGAGATCTATGCAGGAGGTGACCCACCTGCCTATCGTCTGCTTGGCTGCACGTCTGCCAGGTGCGGCTTCAGCGTAGGTGACAAACAGCTAGCGAACCCCTCTCCGAACTTCAGCCGTCCGCTCCTTATAATAAACGAACACTCTTCTAGGGTCAAAAGTATGGAGCCTATATTCAGCCTCCGAGGTGTGACTGGGGTAAAACACCGGCAGAGTCAACACCTGGTTAAGGTGAAACTCCAACACCACCTTCGGAAGGAATTTCAGGTGGGGGCGCAGGACAACCTTGTCCCTGTGGAAGACCAGATAAGGAGACTCTATGGAAAGTGCCTGGAGCTCTCCCATCCTTCTGGCTGACGTGATAGCCACCAAGAAGGTGGTCTTCCACGACAGGTGAGAGATGTCACACCCTGCATTGGTTCAAATGACTTGCCCCTGAGCTTAGCCAATACCAGCAGTAGATCCCACGGAGGTGTAGGTTCTTGCACCGGAGGGGATATGTGATCAAGGCCTTTGGAAAAGTGCCCGACCACCTTCTCCTGCGCCACCGACTGCTTCCCAGCCCGCGTCCGGTAGGCAGAGATGGCTGCCAGGTGCACCTGGTCGTCGGCCAGAAGCCCTTGCTGAAGGGACTCAATTAGTCCAGAATGCTTACCAAGGAACAGGAGGAAGGGTCCAGGCCCTTGCCCTGACACCAAATGGAGAATCTCTTCCATCTGAAGGCATAGCATTTTCTGGTAGACTCCTTACGGGACGCCTCAACAACGTTGAGGACCTCGTCGGAAAGTCCCAAGGCCTGGAACTCTAGCCACTCAGGAACCAGGCCGTCAGGTGCAGGGATTGAAGGTCCGGATGGAATACCTTCCCCTGACTGACTGAGATCAGGTCCAGGCGGGCTGGAAGCCGCCTCTGGAGCCTGGAGCTGAGACTGAGGAGATCTGGATACCAGAACTGGCGGGGCCAGTCTGGGGCTACCAGAATCACCTGCACCTTGTCCCTCCTCACCTTGAGAAGCACCTTGTGGATCCAAGGGAATGGGAAAGGCGTGAAGAGGCCCGTGTTGACGGCCTAGAGAAGGCATCCCTGCAGCGAGCCCTGCTGAGGGGGCGGCATGAGACAGTCTGAGCTCAGATTCTCCTGAGGCAAACAGGTCCACCTGAGGCATACCCCAGTGGGAGAACAGATCTTGTACTACCTCCGGCAGGAGAGACCACTCGTGGGACGCAGCCCCTATCCGGCTTAGGGCATCGGCCAGAATGTTGGAGGCTCCTGCCACATGGATGGCAAGGAGATCCGCCTCCAGGCTGCGCACGAGTGATCAAATGCGAAGAGCAACGATGCACAGGGGCATGGAGCGCGTCCCGCCCTGGTGGTTTAGGTAGTACATGGTCGTGGTACTGTCCATCTGGACCTGGACCACTTGACCCCGTAGAAACGGAGCGAAGGTGGTGAGGGCTAGACGAACCGCTCAAAGTTCCAGCAGGTTGATGTGACATCGGGACTCCCGAGGGGACCAGAGGCTGTGCGCTCTGTGCTCCCCCAGATGGGCACCCCAACCCATCAGAGGCGCATCGGTCGATAGAGAGACCGTTGGCTCGGGGTGGACAAACAGGATGCCCTCCTGCAGATGTGCTGGAACGGTCCACCACTGGAGAGCGTTCCACATCCCCTGGGTCACTGTCACAAGCTGATCCAAAGGATTGGAGTACTGTGACCATTGGCTGGCCAGCCCCCATTGAAGGGGACACATGCACCAGCGGGCCCAACAGACCACGCTGGTGCAGGCCACCATGAGGCCCAGGAGGCCCAGGAAGTCCCGGGCATGGTGCAATTGCCCAACCTGAAATGACTGGGCAAAGGAGGAAAGAACCTCGGCCCTGTCCGCCGGGAGCCGTGCTCTGGCTCGTAGAGAGTCGAGCTCTGCCCCGATGAATTGTATCACCTGCTTTGGCACGAGTTCCGACTTGGCCTCGTTGATGAGGAGGCCAACCTGAGAGCAAACCTGGAGGGCCAGATCTCTGGACTGCTCCACCTCCGTTCTGGAGGAGGCTGCAATCAGCCAGTCGTCCAGATAGGGGTACACCAGGACCCTTCAGTGCCGCAGGAATGCTGTCACCACTGCCATGCATTTCGTAAAGACCCTGGGAGCTAGGGAAAGGCCGAAGGGCATGGCCCGGAACTTGTAGAGGGATCCTTCTGCCCTGAAGCGGAGGAATCTCTGGTGGGACGGCCGGATTGGGATGTGAAAGAACGCATCCTGGAGGTCCAGAGAACAGAACCACATGCCTCGTTCCAAGGATGGGATTATCTGAGCCAGAGTGACCATCCTGAAGGTCCGAGACCTTAGGAACCTGTGCAGGTCTAGAATGGGGCGGCAGCCCCCCATCCGTTTTGGGATCAGAAAGTACCTGGACACAAACCCCAGATCTGGTGGAGGATCCGCCACCTTCCTGATCACCTCTTTTGGAGGAGCAGGGCGATGTCGCTCGAAAGCTGCGGACCCGTATTCTCGAGGGGCGGCGGTCTGGAGACGTGGCCTGCTCGAACTCCAGGGCAGGCCTCATCTAACACCTCCAGCACCCAGTGGTCCGGGTGATAGCGGACCAGGCGGAAAGGAAGTGGCGGAGCTGCCTCCTGCGGGGAACCTGGGGAGTGAGGACGATGGGCAACACCCCACAACCCGTCACTGGGCAGGCTTGGAGGAGGGACCGGCCGAGGGACCTCCTGGGCCTTTTCCTCCCTGCTTCCTGTTAAAGGAAGCTGCAGGCTTGGCTTTGGGGTGCCAAGCGCGAGACTGCTGGCCCTGATGCTGGTGCTGTTGGGCCGGACGTGCCGCAGGCGCAGAAGGGCGAAAGGACTTATGTTGTTGACGACGGCCCTTGTCCTTCTGGGCGGAGGTGACAAGAGTCCAGAGTAGCATTGGACTTTTCGATCCACTGGAGGTGGCCTTCCACTCCAGGGCCGAACAGGTCAGTCCTCAAGAAGGGGACATCTGCCAGTTTATGCTGGGTATCTGCCATGAAGGTGGATATCCTCAGCCATGCGCTGCGGCGCATGACTACTGTGGCCGCAACTGATCTGGCACAGGAGTCTCCAATGTCGAGAGCCGTTTGGAGCTGCTGTTTTGCCACCGTCCTTCCCTGACCCCTTATCTGCTTATCTGCTTGACCGTGGTCTGCAGGTTGGCCGGGAGATGAGGGATCACCTCATCCAGGGAGCCCATGAGGGCGTGGGAGAAGTGTGCCATCAGCACGGCTGAGCTGGCCTGGCGGAGGGCGATGGAGGATGCAGCGTACACCTTGCGCCCGGCATAGTCCAGCTTTTTGGACTCCCTGTCGGGGGGGCTTATCCACATCCCTAGAGTTCCTGGAACACCGGAAAACACCATCGGTGACCAACCCCTCCACAGAGGGGTGCTCCGAAAAAACGGACAAAGAGCCGGTAGGGACCGCATACTTCCTGGCCATCCTGGCTGAAGGCGCAGGACAGGAAGCCGGCCGCTGCCAAAGCTCCAACGCTGGGCCAAAAATGGCTTCAGCCACCGGAAAGGCCTCCGTGGGCGAATCCCCTCGGTCCAGTATCTCCGTGAGGGGATACTTGGCCCGCTTGGATACGGGCTCGAGCTGCATCCCAGTGGACTCCGAGATGAGCCAAAGCAGACCCATAAAGGACGACGGGCTCTCATCCATCGACTGCCCCCCCGGAGGACTCCAGGTCAAGGGGCCTGGAAAACAGGGAGGAGTCGTCGGACTCAGAGGAGTCTGCGAAGAGCTGCCTGGGGCCTGAGCCACCCTCCACCTGCCGAGGACGGTCGAGAGTGAGGGTGACTGACAACCTGTGGGGCAGACCCTGACCCGACAGAGAGTCCTTGGTCGGCGCCCCCGATTTCGGTTGTGGAGGCGGAGGTTCCACCACAATCGGTGGGGCAGCTGGTTTCGGCCGAACAACCGGCCCAGGCTTGGGCACCTCGACTACAGCGAGGGGTTGTTTCGGCCGTTCGGGTGACAGCCACTTGATGGCCGGGGAAGGCGATGGCATCGGCTTGTTCCTGGACAGAAGTAACTGCTGCCACATTAGGTCCTCGTAGCGTCGACACAATTTGCACCGAAGCCTCTCTTCCGAGAGGAAGACGAGGACGAGCAGCTGCCAGCCGCTACTAAAATGAGACTAAGACCGCCGATGGCGGGATCGGCTGGACCGAGACGAGGTCTGAGACCAAGACCCTCTGTGTTTCTGAGGGCGGGTCTGGGAAGGGGCAGGGGACACCCGCTCTTCCCTCGGCTCGGAAGCCTTGACCGGGGACTCTGGCATGGGAGGCGCAGGCAAGTCCTCGGTCTCCACTGGGGGAACCGGCGAAGAAGGGTTGTCGGCTTCACTAATCGACAGCCCGTCCGACAGGTCGAGAAAAATCTCGACCGCGTCGACGGGTGTCTCGGCTGGCTGACCTGACGGAGACACCATGAAGCCAGTGGCCTTAGCCGCAACCTCAACTGAAGTAGAGTGTCTACTGTCCGGGGAAGGGGACCTCTCCCGCTCCTACGAACACCGATGGTGGGACTTACCTTTCGAGTCCTTCTTTTTGGACCGAGAAGAATGTCCCGATGGCCCCTCTCCCTTTGTGGAAAGGGATTGGCAAAGCTCCTTAAAAGAAGCTGTGTAGGAGGATCCCAGAGAGAGTGGGATAAATGCCGCGACTGAGGAAGATGAAGATGCGGCCTGGACCGCCTCCTCCTCGAGGGCGATCATCTGCTCGAGTTGTTCAGCCGAGCCAGCCGCCGCAGACACCGCCCGATGGCCCTCCTTCGACTTCACCAGCGGGTAGCGCTTCTTGGGGTGTCCAAGCTGTAACTGGGCAGCGCGGTCTTCCAGGACGTTGGCCGAAAACGAATGCCATAACTCACAGGCCTGCAGGTCATGATCTAGGCCGAGGCAGTAGACGCACGTGGAGTGCGGATCCATCCTGGACATTTTCTGCCCACATGGGCACCGCCGAAAACCAGTTGTCAATTTGTCCATCGCTGCCGCGAGGAGTAATTTGACCGAAGTCTTGAAAACTTAAGAATTAGTTTCAGGCGAACCGAAGAATTAGGATCCAGTATATAGGCAGAGCGTTAAGGAGGGAACCTGAGCTTCCAAGTGGTAAGGAAGATCTGGCGTCATGGGGCGGAGCAGAGAGTTTTACCACCTGGGTGGGTGGGAGGAGCCAGCTTGAAGACCTTCCGGCAAGATTTAAAGCGGCAAGGAACCTGCCAGATAGTGTGGATGAACAACATATCCATCTTCCTAGAAATGGAATTACGTACCTACCATAATTCTTGACCATCTTGGACAAAGTCTCCACCACTCATTCACACTAATAATAATAAAATTTATTTATATAGTGCAATTCAAATATCAAAGCGCTGTACAGAGATTAAAACACAAATAAACATTAAATAACTAAAAAAATCAAAATGCAATATTACAGCTGGAACAATCCCCCAAAGCGCGGCTGCATAGGTATGTTTTTAAAGCAGTCTTGAAGCTCTCCACTGTCAGGCACTCTAATCCGGTGAGGTAGAGAATTCCACAGGGTCGTGGCTGCATATATAAATGCTCTTGCACCAAAAGTTTTCAGTCAAATCCTGGGAACCTCTAGCAAACCCTCATCGGCTGAACGGAGGGGTCGGAGGGGCAGTATGGAACCAGGAGCTGTTGCAGATAGCTGGGACCCAGTATGTGCAGGGCCTTATAGGTCAGTAAACCGACCTTGAAGGTGATTCACCACTGAACAGGCAGCCAGGGCAGTTCGCGCACCACAGGGTGATATGACTAATCTGGGAAACCCCAGTTAGTAACCTGGCAGCAGCATTCTATACCAGCTGCAAGTGGCGAATATCAACCCCTG
Organism: Neoceratodus forsteri; assembly: GCA_016271365.2. Taxonomy (NCBI): domain Eukaryota; kingdom Metazoa; phylum Chordata; order Ceratodontiformes; family Ceratodontidae; genus Neoceratodus; species Neoceratodus forsteri. The sequence goes on from CM028135.1 coordinate 477,307,574, forward strand.
GAAGCCCTAGGTATAGGGAGTTGCAGTAGTCAAGGCGGGAGGTTACAAAGGCGTGGATCAACATTGGAAGGTCGCGAGACGGAACTAGGTGCTTAATACGAGCGATATTCCTCAGATGGAAAAAAAGAGGATTCGACTACAGCTGACACCTGCGAATGAAGTGTCAGCCCTTCGTCAAATATAATGCCCAGATTCCGCACCTGAACAGAGGACATGAGCTGGCGACCCCTGAGCCAAAGCCTGGAGTCAAGCCATGCTCCTGTCCTCTCTATCTCGCGTCCTGGGTCCACCAGCAAGACCTCAGTCTTATCAGGGTTTAACCTTAGCCAGCTGGCCGGCATCCAGTCCTGGAGCTCTGCAAGGCAGCTATTAAAACAGAGACCGCACTATCCTGGTCGGGGGCAAAAGACAAGTAGAGCTGGGTATCATCTGCATAACAGTGAAACCGCAGCCCATACCGTCTTACAGCATCTCCCAACAGCAGCAAATACACACCACGAACAACATAGGGGACAGCACAGAGCCCTGAGGAACCCCACATGGCAGTGAGAATGGAGCAGAGGAATAAATCCCTGACACAACTCTGAATTCTGCCAGTGAGGAAAATCTAAACCAGCTGAGGACTGTACCTGACAGGCCACAGATGTCTCAGGCACTCAAGCAGCCCCCCATGGTCCACGGTGTCAAAGACTGAGGAGAGATAGAGAAGGACCAAGATTGAATGACACTTCCGATCTCTAGCAATCAGGAGATCGTTGAGCACCCGAAGGCATTAGGACCACACAGGAGACAAAATTCTTCAGGAGGGCTGGTGCTGGGATAGGACCATGCATGCGTGGCGCAAGCTCACGCTGTACAGGCTATCTTGGCGTCGACTCTCCAACAGCCTCAGTACCTTTTTAACTGAGGAGGTGCACCATAAACTTACTTGAGAAAACCTAACCCTAACAACTCGGGCATAAGATAGCCCAGATGACCCAAGAAAGAAGGGTCAATTCAACAATGTCTTCACAGCCCGAACAACAAGGAAGTGAAGATCAAAAACAGAATGAGTGAGCTCGGGGGATAGTGGGTGGGCATGTGAATGAGTGGTGGAGACTTCGTTCAAGAAGATCAAGAATTACAATAGGTACATAATTTCCATGTCTTTCTGGACTAAAAGTCTCCACCACTCATGCACACTAATGGGACAGTACCGAGCTAAAAATCCCCCCCGAGTAGGGCGGTAGGAGACAGAGCTCACTCAAGACAGAAGTCCATAAGGACTGGCCTGCCGAAGAAAGTGAGCTGTATGGCATGGACATCCAGAACTCTGTGCTTCACAAAGGTATGCACTGAGCTCCAAGTCGCTGCCTTGCAGAAGTCTGCAATAGGTACATTACGAATCTTCCCCAGGGAAGCCACACACACTCTGGTAGAGTGGGTGTGAACCCGGCCTTCCAACTTGACCTACGCCATGGATTAGCAGTGTCATGTTAGTAACCATGCAGAAATACATCTAATGGCAACAGGCTGACCCACCTGAGGCATGCCGAAAGATACAAGAGTTGCTTGGATTGTGCACCTCTTTCGTTCTGTTGATGTAGAATCGCAGAACCCTCAACATCCAGAGAATGAAGGGGGAGCGTTCTCCTTCATTCTAGAAGTTAGCATAAGTAGGGAGAAGCAAAGGCTGGTTGAGGTGAAAGCTCAAACGACTCTGGGTAGGAATTTTAGGGTGAGTACGGAGCACCACCCTGTCCTCATGAAAGATGGTGTGGGGGGGGGGGGGCTGAGACTGAAGCATAGATTTTGGGGACCTTGCGAGTGAAAGTGACAGCCAACAGGAAGACTGCCTTCCAGGTCAGAAATTTCAATTTACAGGTAGCTAGTGGCTCAAAGGGTTTATAGGTGAGCAATCTAGCACCAGGTTACTATCCCATGCGGCCACTGGTCTACTGACCAGAGGTTTAGTGTGCCGGATACATTTTAGGAATCTCTTGACTAACAGTAACTGATCCAGTGACATGTTCTGTAATGGCTCAAGACAGGCCAAAAACACACAGAGGTGTACCTTCACTGCCGAGTATTGTAGACCAGCGTTCAACACGACCAAGAAATACCCCAACACCTTACTTGGTGGGAAACTGAAGAGTCTAGATGGGACTCTGCACACCAGATGGAGAAGCATTTCCACTTAGCCACGTAAGCCATTCTAGTGGAAGGTATATGTGTGGCTAAGAAGATTTCTACAATTGTCTGGGAAGCCTAAAACCTGCCCACTTCTATCTCCTCAGGAGCCCGGCATGGAGATGAAGGGAGTGCAGGTTGGGATGGACCAAAGTCCCGATGTCAGAAGGGCCGCTCATAGAGGGAGTTGCCTCGGGGGACTTCAGACAGTCTGTTGATCAGTGCAAATCATATCTCATCGAGGCCAGTCTGGGACGATGACAATTATCCTGCCCCACAGTGCCTCCAACTTGAGCAGCACCAACTGAACTAAGGGAAGAGGAAGGAAGCGTACAGGAAACATCCTGTTCACTGTAGTCTGAATACATCCTGACAGAAAAATTAAAATTACATACGTACCGTAAGAACAGGTTACTCACCTGTAACAGTAGTTCTAGGAGTGGTATATGTTGTTCATCCACACTGTCTGGCATTGTCCCTTTCCCCTTTAAATCTTGCCGGAAGTCTTCAAGCTGGCTCCTCCCACCCACCCGGGTGGTAAATACCTCGGCTCCGCCCCATGACGCCAGATCTAGCCCGCTGGAAGCCAGGTTGTGTGCCTAAAGCCGGGGAGGTCGGGTGGTTGCGTGTGGATGAACAACATATACCACTCCTAGAACTACTGTTACAGGTGAGTAACCTGTTCTTCTAGGAGCGTGGATATGTTGTTCATCCACACTGTCTGGCAGACTCCAAGCAGTTCTCCGGGAGGAGGGAGGCAAGGCACACACCCCCTACTTAGGGAATAGAGATTGGAGAACCGAGGCCCCAAAACCAGCATCCCGACGTGACTCTAGGTCAATGTGGTAATGGGTAATAAAGGTGCTTGCTGACTTCCAGGTAGCGGCCCAACAGATTTCCTGGATAGGGATGTCCCTGGAAGCAGCCACTGAAGCAGCAGTATGACGGGTAGAATGAGCCCTTAGCCCTTTGGGAGGCTCCTTACCCGGAAATTCATAGCACAGACCTATGCATGATGTGATCCATCTCGCAATAGTCCGCTTGGCTGCAGGTCTGCCAGAAGCGGCTTCAGCGTAGGTGACGAACAGCTAGTGAACCTCTCCCCGAATTTCCACCGTCCTCTTTTTATAATAGGAGAGAGCACGTCTGAGGTCCAGAGTATGGAGCCTATACTCAGCGTCCGAGGTGTAATTAGGGTAATATACTGGCAGGGTCAACACCTGGTTAAGATGAAACTCTGACACCACCTTCGGAAGGAATTTCGGGTGGGGGCGCAGGACAACTTTGTCCCTGTGAAAGACCAGATAGGGGGAGTCCACTGAAAGCGCCTGGAGCTCCCCCGTCCTTCTGGCTGACGTGATAGCCACCAAGAAGGCCGTCTTCACCGACAAGTGCGAAAGTGCAGACTTGTGCATGGGTTCGAATGGCTTGCCCATGAGCTTTTCCAAAACCAGCAAAAGATCCCATGGAGGTGGAGGTTCACGCACCGGAGGGAATATGTGGTCCAGGCCTTTGGAAAAGCGCCCGACCACCTTTTCCTGAGCCAACGTCGGCTGACCGACCCGCGCCCGGTAAGCCGATATGGCTGCTAGGTGCACCCTAAGGGTCGATGACCGAAGACCCCCTTTGGAGAGGGACCAAAGGTAGTCTAGAATGTTAGCCACCGAGCAGGATAAGGGGTCCAGACCTTTACCCTGACACCAAATGGAAAATCTCTTCCATTTGAAGGCATAACATTTCCTGGTCGATTCTTTTCGAGATGCCTCCACCACGGTGTAGACATCCTCAGAAAGACCCAAAGCCTGGAACTCTAGCCGCTCAGGAACCAGGCTGTGAGGTGCAGGGATTGAAGGTCCGGATGAAGGACCTTCCCCTGGTTCAGAAAAATCAGGTCCGGGCGTGTACTGAGCCGCTCCGGGGTCCTGCAGCTGAGGCTGAGGAGATCTGGATACCAGAACTGGCGTGGCCAATCTGGGGCTACCAGGATCACCTTCACCTTGTCCTGCCTCACCTTGAGTAACACCTTGTGGATCAAGGGAAATGGAGGAAAGGCGTAAAAGAGGCCTGGGGTCCACGCCTCGAGAAGGCATCCTGCAGCGAGCCCTGCTGAGGGGGGCCGGCATGGAACAGCCTCAGCTTGGTGTTCTCCCTGGAGGCAAACAGGTCCACCAACGGTTTGCCCCAATGAGAGAACAGGTAGTAGGCTACCTCTGGATGGAGACACCACTCGTGGGATGTCTGGCCTAAGCGGCTGAGAGCATCCGCCAGTTGGTTCGCGACTCCTGCCACATGGATGGCTAGGAGATCCGCCTCCAGCCGGCTGATGAAGGTCCAGATCCGGAGCGCCTCCTTGTATAGCAGACGGGAGTGCGTGCCGCCCTGTTTGTTGAGGTAGTACATGGTCGTGGTATTGTCCGTCTGGACTTGAACCACTTGACCCTGGAGCTGAGGAGCGAAAAGCTGACAGAGCCAGTCTGACTGCCCTGAGCTCCAACAGGTTGATGTGGCATCGGGACTCCTCTGGGGTCCAGAGCCCATAAGCTCTGTGGTCCCCCATGTGGGCTCCCCAGCCCATGAGAGAGGCATCAGTCGTAAGGACGACCGTCGGCTCGGGGCGGACAAACGGGATCCCTTTCTGCAGATGACTCGGGACGGTCCACCATTGGAGAGCGTCCCACACCCTCTGGGTGACCGTGACCAGCTGGTCGAAAAGACTCTGACGCTGAGACCACTGGGCGGCGAGCTCCCACTGGAGGGGGCGCATGTGCAGTCTGGCCCAGCGGACCACCGATGTGCACGCCGCCATGTAGCCCAGGAGGCGCAGGAAGTCCTGGGCAGGGCGTGAGTGCCCAACCAAAAATGATTGGGCAAAGGAGGAGAGAACCTCCGCCCTGTCCGCCGGGAGCCGAGCTCTGGCTTGACGAGAAGTCGAGCTCTGCCCCGATGAAGCCCATCACCTGAGAAGGTACGAGTTCCGATTTGGCCTCGTTGATCAGAAGGCCCAAGTGTGAGCAGGTTCGGAGGGTCAGGTCCCTGGACCTCTCCACCTCCTGAAGGAGGATCCGCCAGAGCCAATCGTCCAGGTAGGGTAATCAGAACCCCTGAGCGAAGATGGGCTGCCACCACTGCAATGCATTTGGTGAAGACCCTTGGGGCCGATGACAGGCCGAGCGGCATGGCTCTGAACTCGTACAGGGTCCCTTCGACCCTGAAGCGGAGGAACCGCTGATGAGACGGACGGATAGGGATGTGGAAAAAAGCGTCCTGAAGATCCAGTGTGCAAAACCACATGTTTCGCTCCAGGGATGGTACGATCTGATTTAGAGTTACCATCCGAAAGGTGCGGGACCTGAGATACCGATTCAGGTCGTGCAGACCTAGAATGGGGCGCCAACCCCCCCGTCCGTTTGGGCACCAGGAAATACCTGGAGATGAAGCCTAGGTCTGCAGGAGGATCCGTCACTCAGGCCACCACCTCTTTGAGGAGGAGTAGCGCAATGTCGTCTCGAAGGACAGACTGGGCGACTGAGATCCGCTCCTCTCGTGGGGCACAGGCTCGGCTGGGAGGGTACTGCTTTCGAATTCTGGGGCAGACCCTGCCCGACCACTTCTAGGACCCATCTGTCCATGGTGATACGGACCAGGCGGAAATGAAGTGGCGGGCGGCCCCCACGGAGGACCCGGCTGAAGTGTGGCCAGTGCAGAGGACACCCCGGCCCGTCACTGAGGCGAGGCTTAGAGGAGGAGGGCACCTGGACCAGCGCCTCGGCCTCCTTTGTGGGGCTGCTGGGGACCTTGCTTGGGCCTAGGGCGCCAAGCCTGAGCCTGCTGCTGTTGTTGACCCCCCTGGAAGGGTGGTTGTCTGACCGCAGGGGAAGAATGACGAAAAGGCTTCTTCCTGCGCTTCTGCTGGTTCTTACTTGAAGAACCCTTAGCGGATGTAGCATCTAAGGTGGCATTAGATTGCTCGATACGCTGCAGGTGACCTGCCACTCCTGGCCCGAAGAGGTCGGTGCCAAGGAAGGGCACATCAGCTAGCTTGTGCTGAGTATCCACGGGAAAGGAGGATAACCTCAGCCAAGCCCTGCGGCGAGTGGATACCGCTGCAGCTAGTGAATGGGCACAGGAATCACCCACGTCCAGAGCAGTCTGGAGTTGTTGTTTAACAGCTCTGCCCTGGTCCTGACCTGCTTGACCGTGGTCTGCATGTCAGCTGGGAGGTGGGGGAGAACTTCGTCCAGTGACCCCAAGAGGGCGTGAGAGAAGTGTGCCATAATCACCGCTGAGCTTGCCTGACGAAGGCCCAAAGATGATGCAGCATAGACCTTCCGGGCCGAGTGGTCCATAAGTTTGGACTCTTTGTCTGGATGGCGGTCAGTATCGGCTGAGCTGCCCATCCGCCTGAATACTGAGGCAGTCACAAGGCTTTCCGCCAAGGGGTGCTCAGTAAACCCCGCCAAAGACCCTGTGGGCACCGCGTACTTGCGTGCCATGCGGGCAGAAGGAGCTGGGCAGGAGGCTGGACACTGCCAGAGTTCCAAGGCCGGACCAATAATGGCTTCGGCGACTGGAAATGCCTCCGTAGGAGTATCCCCCCTCTTAAGAATATCCGTAAGGGGATATTCCGCCTTTTTCTGGATAGGCTGTAGGGCCATCCCCATCGATTCGGAAATGAGCCGGAGGATGCCCTGGAAGGAGGAAGGCCCTTCTTCCAAGCCTGATGCCGAAAGCTCATCGAGAGAGTGAAGGCCAGTGTTATCGGAATCAGTCCTGATATAAAGGCTGCTCACCTAAGTCCCCTCGATCGCCTAGGGCGATCAGAGGTGACCGTAATTGACAGTCTGTGGGAGACCGAGACTGTCGTGCCTCTGAGGGACCCCAGGGGCAGCTTAGTGGAGGTTCCACCAAATTGGTGGGGAACCTGAAACCGTTGCGGAAGACGCACCGGAGCCCCAAGAAACCGCATCGGAGCAATTGGTGTCTGAGGCGGCAAGAGGCTGAGGCCAAGAGATAGCCGGGACCACCGAGGGAGCCGGCTTCTGACCTGCTAGCAGGGAATTGCTGCCACATGAGATCCTCATGGCGTCGGACAATTTTTTTTAAAGCCTCTCCTAAATCCGAGGAGGAAGGGAACAGTGGCGCCTCTTCTGAGGTGCTTGTGTCCTTTTTGGTGAATCGAGCCGAGACTGTCTCCCTGATTGGGACCGGCGATTGTCTTCGGCTGTCGTCGGGAGAGACTGGGCTCGGTGGCATGAGGCTCCAGTTCTTTCCCTCGATCGGAGGCCTGTGGGCGGGTCTCCTCGTCGGGAAGGAGAGATGGCGTTCTCTCAAGAATCATCGACAGGAGTCGGTGATAGCAGCTCGATCGGGTCGAATAATCTCGGCGGATCGACCGACTCCTAAGCTTCACGCCCGGTACAGGCGGAAGGTCTGAAAACCCAGCGGCCGAGGAGGCAATTTCGACCAGTGGACCTCGGACCGCTCCTGATCCCAGGGCATCTTCTTCGACAAGAAGAAGATTTAGGATCCCTTTCTCGAATGGGAAGAATGCGAGGCCAAGGCGCCTCACCACCCTTGGTGAGGAGAGACTGGCACAAATCCGAAAGGATCCTGAGAAGGAAGAGCCCAGGTTGAGCGGCAGAGAAACCTCGCTAGCCGAGGCTTGGGTGGCTTCTTCCTCGAAAGCCATCGCTCAGCGACCTGCGATCCGCAGCCCTGAGACCGCCCACCTGGCCTCCTTGGATTTTACCGTGGGTTGCGGAGCTCCGGTCCTACCCAGCTTCAGGCACGCCTGACTATCTTCAGGCGTTGGGGTGGAAGGAAGCGCAAATGGAGCACTGCGAGGTATAGTGAATTAGAACCCGAGGCAGTAAGCGCCGCGAGAGGTGGGGATCGGTGCGCAACATTTTCTGTCCGCAAGGACACGGGAAGCCCGGGGGACGACTTGTCATCCATGTCCGAATCAGAGTCATAAACTCTAACGAGTTTCAGAGCGAGAAGATGTGGTGAAAACCGTCGAAACGAATCCAGGGCCTCAACACTGCAGAAAGCACGAGGGAACCTGAATCTTCCAGCGGAAAGGAAGATCTGGCGTCATGGGGTGCAGCCGAGGTATTTACCACCCGGGTGGGTGGGAGGAGCCAGCTTGAAGACTTCCGGCAAGATTTAAAGGGGAAAGGGACAATGCCAGACAGTGTGGATGAACAACATATCCACGCTCCTAGAATTATGATTTTTCTGTGTATCTTCACCATTCATCACAATTGGGATAATTGCCGAGGTCATGACCCCGTGGGAGCTCTTTTTTTTGGTAAGTGGAGCTGACGCACCGTCGGTGCCGCCCTCGAGGCCGATGTATTGCGTGGCGCTCACGGGTTGGCTGTTAGGCGCTGTCGACTCCACCTGCCTGCCAGTTCTGAGTCACCAGAGAGGTAAGAGGAAGGGACAAGGAAAAAGTAAAAGATATAAAACTAAAAGGAGAAATAACGACTGAGAGGACAGAAAGAGAGAAGTCGGGAACTAAAGGGATTGGGAGGAGCCCTAATCTCTGGAAACAGAGAAGGGAAGTAGGGTGGGGTAAAGAATTTAGAAGGCAGGAAGAGAGGAGAAAGGGTAAACACATCCCAGACCTTGGTCCGTCTCCAGATTGTATAGAAACTGCAAGGAGTAGCCAAAGACTTCTTGCCAGAATTCAAGGCACAGAATAGCTGGCAAAAACTCCATCTGAGCAGAGTCAGCTATTCTGGAAGAAGGACAGTGCACAGAAAATTAATGCCCTCGCAAGGAAAGATTTTTGGTGAAAAAGGGAAAGGATTTTTTTTTTTTTTTGTAATAAAAGATAGCCCAAAGGACAAGGAAAAATAGGTTTGATGGGAAAAAGGAGGAGAAGAGAATGGAGGGCAACTGCCAACTCCCATCCCACAGGGGTGGAACTAATGCACTGGAGAAGGAGTGCCCCCCATGCTGACCACTCTCCCCAGAACCTTATCCCTCTATGTTCCCCTGTTCACCCCACTCTTAGCAAGAAAGGAGGGGGGGTGAGGTTGGGCACACAGAGGGAGGTGGACCCAGACACTGGGGCCGCAGGGGCATGGAGGGCGGGATTGAGATGAATGGTGAAGATACACAGAAAGATCATAATTACGGTAGGTACGTAATTTTCATATCTTATCTGTGTAATCTTCACCATTCATCACATTTGGGTTTTCTTTACACCCTAAGGGACAATGTCCCTTAGCTCTCAGTGGGTAACACACTAAGATGGTGAACCTTCAGGGCCTGGAGAGGCCCGAGAGTGGGAAGAGTGAGACGGGGATCCCTCGGAGGGGAAAGGAAGCTGCCCTGACAAACGCTGTCTTGCTCTATGGGAGAAGAGCTAGGTTCTCTGGTAGGCGGAGTTAATCACCCTACGCCGGGCCAAGGGTGACAACTGGGAAAGACGTAGCCATGCCGTCCGCCTAGTGCAGAGCGTTGTCCCTACGACCCTGGTAGCTACCTCATTGGCATTATAGAATGCCCTCGCTTGGTGCCTTGCAAGCTCCAGGCCACGTGCTGAGTGTGCAATGGCTTGTCTGGTTTGCTCCGTGTCAGGCAACGAGGCTAGGAGTTGACCTAGCCTGGACCACGAGAACCTGTCATAGGCTGCACAGTGGGTCTGATGTGCAGAAATGGAAAGCAACAACTGTGCTGAGTAGAAAGCCCTCCTACCCCAGAAGTCAAAATCCGAGGAATCTTGATCTGGGGGCCAGTCACAGAGAAGGGCATGAAGCCCACTGGGAGTGTCCAGCTGCGTCAATCTGGACTGCGGATGAGGCATGGAACCTGGAGACGTCGGGGGGGGGGCACAATACCACTGGCAGAGATCCCTAGGGGCAGGAACTCCAGAGAAGGACCTCTGCCAGGAGCGCAACGACGCCTCCCGAAAGGGAGCAGGCCAGAGGGGCACCACAAGGGTGGCCTCACTGAAATCGCCCAGAAAGGCGTGCACCGAGTGCTCTGGATTGCTTACAGTGGAAGGGGTGAGGTGCAAAGTCCTCCAACATCCTCACGAGGAAACGCTGATAATCAGCAAGATCAGCGGCTGGATTGATGTGGACAGAAGGCTCCTCTCCCCCAGAAGAGGGGGGGGATGAAGAGTTAGAGGGCACCATCTGCTCAGAGGGCGGCTGCTCGGGGGGAGGTTGAAAAACCTGTCTGTCCATTGCCCTAACGTAAGCTGGGATCCGAGCAGCCACAGCCCTGAACTGCTCCCAGGAGAGAGGCCCGCTAGGACCAAGGATGCTTGGGAGCGCAGGAGAATGTGGCAGAAGGATGGAGACAGAGCAGAGAAGAGATGTCAGCTGACCTCCGCCTGGGCCAAGGAGCGGACCAAGAGCACCCGAAGAAGAAAGTGCTCCAGAAGACTCCACAGCCGACAGCTGAACAACCATTTCGGTACTGCCTTGGCTGCGCCCGGAAGAATCCCCCGTGAGGTGACTGGGGTCTGTATAGGTCCAGAAGGACGGTCCCCTACCTCAAAAGAATGGGGCTCTCTCAAAGAGACTGAGGAGGAAAAGCGGAAATCCGTGAAGACAAAGACAGCGTCGTAGAGACTCCCAAGGTGCCACTAGCAGTATTGGCGCTGCGAGCGGTGCCGACAGCATACGGTGCCGGAAGTGACAAACTGGCGCCGGACAGCTCTATCAAAACCCATGGTGCGCATAAGCAGTGCGGAGGCCCACAATGGCACCGACTGATGTATCGAGGGCGCGCCAACTGGGGCCTTGCGAAACGCGGGTCCAACACCGGGGCAGCCTTCACCCCCGGAGGGGTGATTGCCCTGGCGGCGCCTCCCGCCCGCCCCCAAAAGGAGCGGGACAGACCTCCTGCACAGCGGAAAGAGTCTTGCCAACGGCCAGACTACTAGAAGCCGAGGCTCCCTCCTCCTCGGTCCATGTAGAACCGGCAGGGGACCTGGAGTAAAGGCAGAGAGTACGTGGCTTGGCCCAAGTGTGCACCTGACCCCCGAAAGTCGGTGGAGCTCGCCCCACTTTCCACGCGTGTTGTTCGATGACCCGGCGGTCCATGGAGAAACAGGCGTCGCACGAATCCATGTCATGAAGCGGGCCAAGACACTTAAGGCAATGGTCCTGCTGGTCGGTGGCAGAAAATTTGCGGCCGCAAGGGCACCGTCACGTGGGGGGGCCATCCTGTCTTCAAAGTCTTTTTGCCCTCCAACCCAGACATGACCTACGAGGAAAAAAAACACCAAAAACAGTCTTGACGTTACCAAGAATAAAAATAAATGGTAAGATCTTACCAAGCGGCGTCTAGTAAGGCAATTAGAACCGGCAGGAAAGGAGCCAACGGACTGCGGCACGGAGGAATAGGCGGCTGAGGATGAAACTGCGCAGGCGATAGGCCTCAAGTTCTGCAATGCTTCCACACGAGGTGACCTCGACAGCGGGAGACGAAGAACTGGCAGGCAGGTGGAGTTGACAGCACCGAACGGCAAACCCGTGAGTGCCACGCAATACGTCGGCCTCGAGGGCGGCGCCTCCGGCCATGATCCCAAAAGTGATGAATGGTGAAGACTGACACAGACAAGATCACCAGGTTCTGGATTATTGAAGCAGGATAGAGGCAGACGTGCACTGAGAGGGGATGCAAGAAGGACCAGGTCCAGACTGCCTCACTCATTGAATAGTGACCGCACAACATCTAAACTGACACATCGTGCTCGAGGCACCACTCTCACATCCTCATGGCCTTCCTGCACAGAGGGTAGGGAGAAGCTCCACCCTGCTTGTTGATGTAATACATCATAGCTTTGTCGTCCGTTCGAAGGAGGATCACTTCGTGGCAGAGGGCATCCTTCAAGACATGGATAGCGTATAAGACAGTTCTCATCTCTAAGATATTTATGAGAAGATGAGGATCCTCCTGGCTCCACACCTGAGTGTGGGGATCTTGACTGTGAGCTCTCCAGCCAATCAGGAGTGCAGCCGGTGATGGTGATGTGAGATATCAAAGGGTAAGGGGTAGACCTTGCAGAAGCTTGTCCAACTGCATCTACCGTGCGAGTGATTTTGTCCGAGGCTCTCATTTTATGTGGAGGATTGCAGGCACATTGTTGGAGACCACTGCTTGCTGCAGACGATGGCATGGGTCCCAGCATCCACTGTCGAAAGGGGCCTGAACAGAGTAGTTTTACATGATGTAACAAACTATCTGAAGATGTCGTTTCTCCTGTCCGCCGGAAGGAAAACCTTTGCCCTGGAGTTATCCAGGAAGGCTTCTATGAAGAGGAGCTGCTGGGAAGGTGAATCTGGCACTGTCTCCAAATGGGCCCCCCACCACCCCCACCCCGGGAAGTGAGCAACTGAAAAGCTGTGGCTATTGGTTCCTGTCTCTCCTGCCCAGATGGGCTGGCTAGGAGCCAAACATCCAGGTAGTGAAGACCACCTGTTATCTTGGAACCAGAAGAAATGGAAATAGGAACCGGTGTTCCGCTCTGCCGTGGAACAACTTCTACTGCCCTATTCCCGCAGAGGCCTGTATCTCAGAAGCAAGAAGATCTGACTGAGAGGCAGATAGACTGGGCTGCCGTATAAGTGGAAGGGCTGGGGAAATCTCTGTGAAATTGGGCAAGTATCCCTCTTGGGCAATCCTGATGACCCAAACGTCTGCTGTAATGGACTTCCACTGGTTGAAAAACAGAGACACACACCCCTCTACCACAGAGGGGCATCCACCTCAGACAGCTGAGGTGGGACCTGGGCTAGACCCACAGAGGCTGGTACAGGGCCCGTTCGGCCCTGTGCCCACTGCCCTCTGCTGCATTTTCTTCACAGCTGAGGAGTTGGTTCCTGATAAAGGCTCCTCGGCACCTACCTTGAAAGGACTGCCTGTTACGAAAATGTCAACTGTTTCCATCTCTCTGAGGGGCAGCAGGAGCCTGTCTGGCTGTTTAAATAGCAGCCCTGATGTTCTGAGAGGCCTCCAGGGCTCACCCTGAGGGCCGAACAGATAAGCACCATTAAGGGGAGACGTTAATCATCTGCTGCCAGCAGCAGCTGCCCTAGAGGCAGTGTCATAAGCATCCATAAAAGCTTTCAGCTGATTACTGGGCTTTAGAAAATGGGCAAAAGAAAACAAGCCTCCTGATTGGCTGAAACAGCCTGGCACCCGGTGCCAATTTGGGTGCCCTATTACCAAGGGTATCCTTCGGCTCCCCGAATTCTAAAACTTGTTACCACCATTTGTTTTCTCACTTGCTAAGCGAGCCATGCCCATAATTGATACCTACATCAATCTCTCTCCATTTTTCCCCCATCCCATCATCTTCAAATGCTGCATTTATTTAAAAAAAAAAAAAAAACAGCTCAACTACCGAAGCTAAACAAATTCATGCCAAAACAAACAGCGACTGCGCCAACACTATGTATGAAAGCAGCGCGACTTTCTGATTTTCCGTTCCGCAGATGGATGTCCATCTCTGAGCGGAAAATACAATGCGCTCCTTTCAAGATGCAATAAGCGAGTACAACACTCCTCCTCTCTCGGTACTCCACAGTACCTTAGACTAAAGAAGCACCACACTGTTCAGATCTCTCTCCAAATATATTAAAAAGTCTCTGAATAGCACAAAAAGTTCCTCACTCTCACCTGAAACCAAAATAAATCAACTGCCTCCCCGACCACGTTCACTGTCCCAAACACACAACAGCACACACTGCGGCCCCACTAATAAATGAAACTCCGGCTCCCTCCTCCTGTTTGTAAACTACAGTTTTGGTTAATACAAAAGTCCATCATAATAGCAATGCAGGCGGAGGAACTATTTTATCACAACACCTACTTTAAATTAATTTTTCTTTACCTATTTTTTATTAAACAATTTTTTTTTCACCCTACCCATTTTCTAAGTGTAATAATACCCTCCAGGGTGGGTATTATGGGATATAACGGACCTTCCAGGGGCAGCGGAGGGCCTTATAGCCCCTGGAAGGTCCGTTATATCCCATAATGCCCACCCTCTCGGGTATTATTACTTACATATGCCCCTTGTAATGGAGTGTTAAGATTCCAGAAGGCTCTCAACCACTGATCTGAGTGTGTTCCACCAGGTGTACCCCTACTGAGGAATGTAGGAACTCAAGATGCAGAAGTCTGTTTTGGTCCACAGATGAAGTCTGAAATGCTATGGTGGACCCCATATCCCTGAGGAAAGACTGGAAAGAAAGATCTTCCATCACAGGCTCCGCTGATACAGAAAACTTGCATTCCAGACCATAAAAAGAGTCATCTGCTGTGTCTTCAACAAATCAGGACAAGGTGAGACTTATCAAGATCCACTTCTACCCCAAGAAGAACCTCCAAAAGGCAGGTCTAGGCCAGGATCACAGGAGTTACTGCCACCTTGATTGACGCTGAGAAGTTCAGTGCTATCCGTAGGCGGGTACCACCTGCAGCGTCAGCACCAGCACTGTTGCTAGACTTAGACCTGAAGAAAAAGTGTGTGTTTGTGGGGAGAGCGGTACCGTGCGGCCCTGCAGGAAAAAGCTAAGGGGTAGTCATGTGTAGTCTGCATCGATGGCGCTGGCACCGTGCACACATCCTGGCCTGACCGACCTGGCCATGGCCCAGCGTCTCTGAGGCCCAAAGGCCCCCGGAACCGGGTCCATTAGCCAGGTCAACCAGGCAGACGCTGTACCCACTGCTCTAAAAGATTGGCCCACAGATGAAACTGCTCACCGGAGCCCCATCGAGGACAGAGACGGGATCCAGTCTTGAAGGTCGCGGCTGTTAAGAATGGAGACAAAGAGGACCCAACCGGAGTCGAGTCAGGCCTACTGATCTCCACCACCGATGATCCCCGCGCAGACGTACCAGAGGGCAACCTCGAGTGGTACCAATTTTTCTTCCACTGACAGGAGGAAGAAGAACCTGAGGTCGAGCGGAGCCAGGTTCCAGACTGAGGTTGGGAACAGGCCCGCTACTTTTGTGCTTTGGGTGGACTGCCCCCCAAAGAACACCGGATTGCCTGTGGTCAGACCCTCCCACTGCCATCACAGCTTTCAAATGAAGTCTCCCCGTCTCACCGTTACCATCTAAGGTCGACTCCATTGATGGCAGGCTAAGAATTTCCTCCTCTTCTTTTTCAAAATAAGAAAAGATAGCCTATATAGTGTGAGTTTTTGTCTCGGGCCGTGTATGCGCGGTCCTATCCTGGCACATCCCTCCTGAAGATTTTTGGCTACTACAGGGTCCTAGCACATCTTCTGTACTCCCATTAGTGTGAACGAGTGGTGGAGACTTTTAGTCCAGGAAGATACAATAAATTACGTACCTACCATAATTACTGATCTTCTTGGACAAGTCTTCACCATTCATTCATACTGTTGGGTACTACGCCGGAGGTGCAAGGACCCAGCGGTAGCCAAAAATGTTCAGGAGGGTCGGTGCTGAGGTAGGAGCGTGCATGTGCGGTACCGCCAAGACTGACTTGCACCTACGTAGGCTATCTCGGCATCGACCCTCCAACATCCTCAGTACCTTTTTGACAGAGGAGGTGCAGCGTAAACTAACTTAAGAAATACCTAACCTAATCTGGGCATAAGATAGACCGGCTGACCCGTATAAGAAGAGTCGAGAAACAAAGTCTTCACAGCCCAACACACGAGAGAGTGAAGACCAGAAACAGGATGAGTGAGCTTGTGGGATGGTGGGTGGGCATATGAATGAATTGTGGGATGAGAGGCTGAGGCCAAAGACACGAGTCCCAAAGAACCACCGCCTAAGACTGTTAAGAGAGCGAGTGGTTTCACCACTGGCAGCCCGGGTAGATAGAGGGCTGACAGGGTGGCAGGAGACAACTTGCCATGGGAGGAAGACCCATGATCAGTGCCCGACTTGCACAGGGACCTGGAGTGGGAAGTGGACCGGGATTTCTCTGTGCTTCTCCCGATGTTTATGCTTTCCTGAAGACTTCTTCGAATCCCTTGCAGAAGTAGTGGATGCCCCGGAGGCTGGGGAAGTGGAGGTACTCTGATGAAGCTCCTTCTCCATTGATAGAAGCTCCTGCTGCAGCAGGATGGATTCCAAGGCCTTCTGGTGGCAAAGCTGGGTGCTTTGGTTGAAATCTTGGCAGTGCTGGCATGCCTCAATGTTGCGGCCCGGTGCCTAGGCAGAGTAAGCACACCGAATGGCCATCCTTATGAGGCAGCTGCTTGCCACAAGCGCACTTTGTTCACCGCCATTTGACATACGAGGATACAGAAGACATGCACAGATTATACTGTAGGGAAGAAAAAACTGTAAAATAATAAAGCGTGGGTAACGCGGTGAAAATGGTGGTCGACTTGAGCAGAATGCATCTGTGGAGGTCTGACTTGCATGGGTCGACTGCGGGAAAAGAACAGAGGTGGTGATGGGGGACTGCCCCTTTTATACCATAGGTGGACGTTGGGGGCAGGCGGACATCAGGGGTGGTTCCCCGCTACAGACTGCTAGCTATAAGTTTTCTGTGGAGTCCTGGCACTTGCCGGCTTCAGTCCTTATGGTGTAACTTGCTGCAAGAGCTCCCTCGAAGTGAGATCTGTAAATATTTCTGTTAAACTAAACTGACACAAAAATAAACTCTAGTATATTAAACACCAAAGACCCGAAATGCTGTCACCGTACAGACGGGAACGCTCTGACCCTGGCAAGGAAAGCAAGGATGCTACTGATGTGCATTCGGTGGGAAAAAAGGAACTGAGGTGGTTAAGAGCTGGAAAAGGACTGTGTACCAGTGGGCATGCGCGGTGACGCACGCATGCAAGGCCTCCTGAGTCGTCAGCTCCCACTAGAATGTTCTGGCTCCTGTGGGGTCCAAGCACCTCCGGCTTCAACCTACAAGTGTAAATCAACTTTAAAGATTGATTCACGGAAGTTTGCCCAACTCTGCGATCCTCCTCTACTGACAGAGAACCCTGGACTAGAACACCCTCACAGGCTCCCTTCACCTTTTGGTCTTGTAACTATCCTGCTTACCCTGTAGCCATGGGTGGCATGCATATTTTTGTTGGCTTGCCGTTAAGCACCGCATCTGCATGGCCTGGCACTAGGTGTGATGCTTAACATCGCGTGCAATCCTCAAGCAGTACACACATGCATTCTGTCAGTTGGTTGCGCCCAATGGGTACATGCACAACCACACACCTCTTGAACTTCGACTTCTTTTTTGGTTCCAAGAAGAAGACTAATAGAGCAGATAGCAGACAATGTGCATACAAGAATGAATCTAAAGCCGAAATAAAAGTTTGTAAAACATAGCTTAAAAAAAACCTGAAAACTAGCAGAATCCTAATTTACTAGCTGGAGCAGTGAAGGCAGAGATTTTTTCCTTCCAGTGGAAGAAAAGATCTGAGTGCAACTGGGGCAGAGCTGGAGGACAACATGGTTGGGTGGAAGGAGGAGTCAAGCTTGAAGACTGTTTATGAAACATTCACATGTAAGAATAAATAAACCCTTACAGAATATGAAATAGCTATTACCATGAAACAGCATTCTTTCATTGGCATGGTTGTGATTTTCCTCAGAAACCTCTTTTCTACGATGGGTATAGCGTTCCCACAGCTTCTTGTTGCATACTTTCTGAATCTAAAAGAGAAAGGACATTACAAAACATTATGTGTAAAAAAGTACAGTTACGTAACAACTTACTGTAACAGTAGATCTTCGAGAAGAGCTCCTGCAGAAGGCTATAACCTTCAGGACTATGCTACCAGGCACTAGGACCCCATGGAAAAACTATCTAGCAGTCTAAGGAGGGGGACTGCCGCCCTGACGTCACCAGTGGTATAAAGGGGTGGTCCCCCGGCACTTCAGTTCGTCCGCCGGAGACCCAGTTTGTATAAAGGATGGGGAAACGAGAAGGTTCAAACATCTGACATCCTGATAGGGAGAAAAAAAAAAGGGAAACATAACCAGGGGGAAGGATGGAGGGAAAGCATGCCTGCTGCAAGAGCTCTTCTCGAAGATCTACTGTTACGGCAAGTTCTTATGAAATTGTACTATCTCACTTCGAGATAGAGTTTTTGCAGCAGGCAATTACCATTGGCACGGAGTCCCAAGCAGTACAAAGACAGAATCCAGGTCAGTTGAGCGGTGGTTATGGAAACCCTCAGAAGCTCTTAAGAGAGTAGTTCTTTATAGCTTTATTCCAAAAACAACAAGGAAGGTTGATAGTGGCACAGCAATTATGTGCAAGGTCTCCGGCGCTTTGCCAATTAAGGCTTCATCGGGGGGATGAATGAAGATGAAGCCTTAATTGGTGACGCGCAGGCAATTACCACTGGCACTGAGTCCTAAGCAGTACAAAGATAGAATCCAGGTCAGTTGAGCGGTTCTTATGGAAACCCTCAGAAGCTCTTAAGAGAGTAGTTAATTATGGCTTTATTCCAAAAACAACAAGGAAGGTTGATGGTGGCACAGCAACTATGTGCAAGGTCTCTGGCGCTTCGCCAATAAAGGCTTCATCAGGGGGGATGAATGAAGATGAAGCCTTAATTGGTGACGTGCCGGGGACCTTGCACATAATTGTTGTGCCACCTTCCTTGTTATTTTTGGAATAAATCCATTAATTTTGCATTAGCAAATTGGACTTTGTGGCATTTTCACTATCTTCACTGGAGGGTTTGATGTCCTCCTGGCTCTGGAGTGCATGGTGGTGTTTTGTTTTTCTGGAAGCAGCAGCAGAGATCTGCTGCAGATAAATTTCGGAGGGATGCAAAAAAGTTTCTACACCCCTAGCGGAATGACCTTTAACCGAGCCCGGTAAAGGTTTGCCATATTTCTGATAGCAAAACACAATGCAACTGACCAACCATTTAGATGAAGTGTGCATGGTCACAGGAGCCCCTAACATTCATGGGGCGAAAGATACCAATAACTGATCAGATTTTCTTGAAGACCAGGTACGGTCTATATAAAAACAAAGAGCTCTGTGAACATCCAGAGTATGCAACAAGGCCTCCCCTCTGTTCGAGTACTCTGGAATACACTGGGAGACGAATGTCCTGGTTAAGGGTGAACTCGGACACCACCTTTGGGAGAATCTTAGGATTACAGCGCAGGGATACCCTGTCCCTGTCGAAAATCAAATAGGGCTCTTTGGACATCAGAGCCTGAAGCTCGGAAATCCTCTGGACTGAAGTAATGGCGACTAAAAATAACACTTTCCAAGACAGGAAGCGTAGCTCGCAATTTGCGTCTGGTTTAAAAAGAGGCAAGGTAAGTTTCTCTGACATAAACAGAAGATCCCATGGAGCAAAAGGGTCCCGAATGGGGGGCTTAATATGCATTATACCCCGCAGAAAGGTGTGAGACAGATTCATTTGTGCCAGGGTCTTGCTATTCACTAGTAAGCTGATACTGCAGAAAGGTGTACCTTTATGGATGAGCAGTTGAGACCTGAATCAGACAGGAAAAGAAGGTACTCCAGGAATGAATTCACCTGACAGATGAACAGGGCCAGATGTCTGGCAGAAGCCCATGGGCAGAAGCGCTTCCACTTCATAGTGTATGTGGCCCTGGTCGAGGGTTTTCTCACGGCCACCAGGACATCTGCTACCCTTGCTGACACCCCATACAGGTCCCTGACTAGGTCTGCAGGCACCATGCATGCAGGTACAGAAACTTGAGATGTGTGTGAACAAGAGTACCCTGCTCCAAGTGAGATGACAGGGGTAGAGGAAGTGGTGGTTCTATCGCCAACTGATGGAGCAATGGGAACCAAATCTGCCGAGGCCAGAATGGAGCCATCAAAATCATTCCTGCTCATTCCGCTTGCAGCTTGAGCAGTACTCGAAGGAGTCAGAAGGGAGGGAAGGCATAAAGAAACCTCCCTGTCCAAGACAGGGACAACGTGCCTCGCCAAAAACACCAGGCCCTGAATCTAGCGAGCAGAAACTGGGCAGTTTGGTGCTGAGCAGGGACGCAAAGAGGTCCAGTTCTGAAAGTCCCCATCTTTTGAATAGGTCTACCATGCCCTGTAGTAGCTCCCACTCGTGAGCCTGAGACAGAGAGTGGCTTAGGCTGTTGGCCCAAGGTCTTTTGTACACCTAGAACGTGAACCGCGGTGACTTCCTGAGAGTGCTCCACTGCCCAGTACCAGACTCTCATGGCCTCTTTGCAAAGGTGATAGGAGTGTTTGCCCCTTTGCTTGTTGATTTAAAAAAACAACAGGAATGTTGTCTGTCTGGATCAGCAAGGGGCCTGGAAGGAGGTCCGTCTGCAACCCCTGTAAGTCATACAGAACGGTTCTCATCTCCAACATATTTCTATGGAGGCTGTGTTCCGAAGGAGTCCATGCCCTCTTGTCTGCTTTTCTTTGAAATGCGCGCCCCACCCCAGTCCTGAGGCATCTGTTGTCAGGATCTGCTAAGAACTGGGACTTCGGAAGGGAGCCCCAGTCTCTAGATGGGAGTCAGTGAGCCACCACTCCAAAGTCTGAGGCACTGCACTGGAGATCCGAACTTGCTGCTCGAGATTGTCCATACGCTGATCCTACTGTACTCTGAGGTTCTACTGAAGTACTCGTGGAGAAGAGCCAAGGGCACTGTCACGATGGCAGATGCCATGTGGCCTAGAAGTTGTAGGACCATTCTGGCTGGAGCCTGGCTTGTGGAGGTAATTTTCCGAGCCAGCGCTTATAGGCAATCTGCCCTAAGGGGACAAAGGCTCGCACCGGACAGTGTCCAAGATGGCTCCTATGTATAATCTCTCACTGGGCCAGGGAGACACTGGAGAAGATTCCAGGTGATCCCCCCAGGCCTTGGAACAGTTGTAAAGTACATTCCAGTGTGTGACACAGTTGGTCCCTTGTGGGAGCTATCAGGAGCCAGTCGTCAAGGCAGGGGTAGATGTAATGTCCATGCCTCCTGAGAGTTGCTGCCACCACTGCCAGGCACTTAGTGAATACTCGAGGTGCCGAGGAAAGACCGAACGGCAGTGTCTGCAATTAGTAATGCTCTCCCTGGAAGGTCAAGCGAAGGTATTTTCTGTGGGACGGCAGGCTTTTGATATGTATATATGCATCCTGCATGTCCAGGGAGCATAGCCAGTTCCCTTGATGTAGCATGGGCAGTAATCCCGACAGTGTCACCATCCATATGAACATACGAAATTTGCCAGCAGATAAAGGCCTAGAGGTCTATCAAGTCTGCTCGAATGTGCAGCTAGCACCCCTTATTCTGCAGCTGCCCCTCCCTTCCACCCTTCCCCTTCATTAACCCTCCCCCTTGTCCTGTTCCATCCTCGTTTGAAGCAGTCCACTGTTCTACTGCATACCACTTCAGGAGGTAACATTCCACCCAGCCACCACCCTCTCTGTAAAAAGTGTCTCTATCTCCCTCCTGAACCTTCCTCGCTCAGTCTCATATCATGGCCCCTGGTGCCCTCCCTCCCTTACTTTGAACAGCCCCTCTGTACTTGTCTTGTTTATTCCTTTCATGTATTTAAAGGTTTCAATCATGTCACCCTGTCTCTCCTCTCCTCCAGTGAGTACATGTTCAACTCCTTCAACCTCCTCTCGTATGATAAGTCCCCCCAGCCCCTTGATCATCTTTGTCGCTCTGCGCTGCACCCCCTCCAGTAACTTAATGTCCCTCTTCAGATACGGACGCCAGTACTGCACGCAGTACTCCAGGTGTGGTCTAACTAATGACCTATACAGTGGCAGAATCACCTCCTCCCTCCTCGAGGATATACCCCTTGCAATACAACCCAGCATTTTGTTGGCCTTTGCAGCTGCCTTCCTACATTGTGCCGAGTTGTTCATTGACCCTGTAATGAGCACACCCAGATCCTTCTCCTCCTCCTCCTCTGTCTGGGCTAGCTGCACTCCCCCTAGCTGGTAACTCCTCCTTGGGTTCTTCATCCCAAAATGCAGCACCTTGCACTTTTTGGCATTAAAGCCCAGTTGCCAGGTGTCTGACCAGGTTTCAAACTGCCAGATCATCCTGCAACCCCTGCCATCCCCTAGGTCATCCACCACCGCGCCTACCTTGGTATCATCAGCAAATAGACTGATCTTGCTCTTGATGTCCCATGATATGTCTGCAATGAATATCCCAAACAACACTGGTCCCAACACCGAGCCCTGTGGAACACCACTGTCACTGCCCTTGGGTGTGAGAGCTCCCACCCACCACCACCCTCTGTTGCCTTTCCTGCAGCCAGTTTCCTACCCATCTCACCAGCTTTGCACCCGCCCTGTGCCTACTAACTTCCTTCCCAGACTTCCATGTGGCACTGGGTGAATGCCTTACTGAAGTCCAGATCGGGACATCCACTGCATGGCCCTGTCCAGTTGCCTAGTTACCCAGTCACAGAACTCGACCAGGTTGGTTTGGCAGGATCTGCCACGTATGAAGCCATGCTGTCTGCTGTCCTGTAGTCCTTTGGCCTCTAGGAGGCCACCAGCCTGTCCTTCAGGATAGTCTCCATTAGCTTACCCACGATGGATGTGAGGCTCACTGGTCTGTAGTTTCCTGGTTCATCCTTGGGGCCACTCTTATGGAGGGCACCACATGAGCCATCCTCCAGTCCTGAGGTACACACCCAGAATGAGTAAGGCATTAAATAGGTCTGCCAAAGGTCCTGCAAGGACCTCTGCCAGCTCCTTCAGTACCCTGGGGTGGATGCCATCTGGCCTGGCACCTTGTCCACCCTCAGTGCCTTCAAACCCTCTCGAACTCTGCTCTCCATGATTTCCCATCTGTCACCACTTCCACCCTGCTTCTGCCATTTCTCCCACCTTGGGTGTCACCCCTCTTCTCTTTAGTAAATACTGAGCAGAAGTACTCATTTAGTGCTTCACCTATCGCACCCTGCTTCCACCCAACCCCTCTCCTTCCTAATCCTTACTATGTGGTCCTTACAGCTCCTTTTCTCCTGATGTACTTAAAGTCCTTCTCCCCTTCTTAATGCCTTGTGCCAGCCGAGTTCCATGAATGCTTTGGCTCCCACTGCCCTTGTCACCTCCTTCGATTCTGTCAAGTACTCCTCCCTGTCCCCCCCCTCCCTGTTTTCTTGTACTTCCTAAAGGCAGCTCTTTTCCTCCTTACCTTTTCCATGACCTCCTTGCTCAACCAGATCGGTTTCTTAGCCCTAGCCTTCTTGCTCTGGGCTTTGCAGCAGGTTTTGGTTGCCTCCACTATCCCCAGCTTTATGAGCTCCCACCTCTGGTTAGTGTCCATACTAGATTGAATTCTGGCCAGGTACCCTTTTACCACTTCCCCCATCCTCCCAAAGTCGGCCCTCCTGAAGTCCAGCACTATTGTGCCAGATTCCACTCCTTCCTTGCCCATATCCAATGTGAGCCATACTGAGTGGTGGTCACTCCCTGACAGCGGTTCCTCTACTATAAGTTCTCTCACAAAGTCCCCATTTGCCAGCACAAGGTCAAGGGTATTCCCTAACCTGGTTGGTTCACTGACCATTTGCAGCAGGAAGCTGTCCTGGAAGGCATCCAGCAGTACCTGCTCCCTTCTGTTCCTGGTTGTTGGGGTGCTCCAGTCCACTCCTGGCATGTTGAAGTCCCCCACAATCACCACACTACCCTTTTCGCAGGTCCTCCTGATCTGTCCCGCTAGTTCCCTGTCTAACTCCTCCGTCTGAGATGGTGGCCTGTACACCACTCCCATTCTAAGAATCCTATTCTTGGAATCCTGGATTTGCATCCAAAGTGACTCCGTACTACCCTCCTCCCCTTCTTCCCTTACACACTTCAGTCCTTCCTTCACATATAGTGCCACCCCCCCTCCTTTCCCAATCACCCTGTCCCTACGAAATACCCTGGTACAGACAGGTCCCAGTCATTGTATTGGGTGGCCCATGTTTCCATGATGGCTGCAATGTCCACCTCTCCCTCTGCCATGAGAACCTGTAACTCTGCAGTTTTCCTCCCAAGACTCCTAGCATTAAGGGTAACCACCTTCCACCCTTCCCCTCCCATCCTGCCCTCCTTTCCTAGCATCACCAACAGTACTTGCCATTTGTCCTTTGTCACTGTTATGGGGGGTAAGCTCATATGATTTACCAACCTGTGGTCTCTGCATATCTCTTCCCCAACTGCCACCCCCCACTCCTAGTTTAAATTCCCAACTTCCTCTATGTACTCCTCCATCCTCTGTTTCAACACTTTTTCCCTCCTCACTCAAGTGTAGTCTGTCCTTGGCATACAGACTACTGTCCTCCCAGGTCCCTCCCCACTCCCCCAACAGCCCATACCCTTTAGCACAACACCAGGTTCTTAGCCATCCCTTAAATTCCTCTATTCTCAGCTTTCTTGTTGTGCTTGCCTTTGGCACCGGAAGTATCTCTGAAAAAGTTACTGATCTTCCTGCTCCCTCACATAATTGTGCTAGTTCCTCAAACCTCCTCTGGACTGTATTTACTGTCTTGTCAGCCAGGTCGTTTGTCCCAAGATGTATAATTAAATGAGGCTTGTCCCTACCCTTCTAGCATATTTCAGAACAGACTGTCCCACCCTTTCGCTGTCATTCCTGGCATGGCCTCCACCCTAAATGCGACTATTCCTCTCCCCTTGCTACCCCACCTAACTCCTCTTAGTATTGAGTCCCCAGCACTAAGATTCCACCCTCTTACTCCTGCTTGCTTCCATTCATCTCCCTCTCATTTCCAGCTCCTCTTCTTCCTCCTGCACATTATTTCCCCTTTTACCCCTGTTGCAATTCTCCCAGCAGAACTTCCCCCACTCCAGTTTGGTCCAGGCATTTATCAATTACTCCTCTAATTTCAGCATTTCCCTCCTCCACCTTCTTCCTCTCTAGCAGTGCACAACTATTTTCTGAAGGCCCTTCACAAATGCCGCTCCTCTCTCTTCATAGTAACCTGTTCTCTCCTTTCCACTCCATGACTTTTGCCACTTCTTCGCCTCCCCTCACAAGTCCCTATCTCCTCCTTCCATTTGTCTTTTGTCTCCTGACCTGGTTTCCCGGCAATTGTTCTTCCTGGCCTGGGCCTCTTGTCTCTGTTTCCTTCTTCTGACCCTCTCCTCACCACTGTTGGCTTAAATCGCCCTCCCTCATCTCCCCTTCTTCCTCCCTCCAGTATTGGGCTAAACCCACCCCCAATCTGCCTTGCCTATCTTAGTTCCTCCTGCAGACCCTCAATTTCCTTTCTAAGTTTTTCTATGTGGTTGCACACTAAACATCCTCCCACACTACAGGTAATTTTTAGAAAGACTGGTGCACTGCAGTTGTTGCAGCCTACCACCCTACCCACTGCTGCCGTTGCCCATCAGCGATCCCCCACCCTTCCAGATGCAGGATACCAAACACTCCCCCAAGTCTCCCCTCTCCCTCCTCTATCAGTGCAAAACATTTTCTTTATTTCCCTTACCTCCTTTGTTGCACACGTTTAGATATATTGAGCAACTGCTTTTTATATTCCTATCCTTCCTATCCACACTCAAAAACAGGCTTTAAGTAGCCATTGCACAACCTTCTTCAAACTCCTACTCCTCCTCCTTTCCCCAATGCAATATCAGTGTGAAGAAGTAATAATGAAAGCTCCTAGATTTGCATTTACTTCCCCTCCACTGAGAGAGCAGTCACCTCTTCACTTGCTGCTGTTCCTTTCCTGGTATGCCCCTCCTACTCAACACCCCTTACTATACCCAGTGTTTAGCTCCTAAATTGAAGCCAAACAGCAGCAGCAGGTCTGTGATGTAATCCCAAGGTCAGAGGAGCAGCAGTCCACTCTCTGTAAAGAGAATCCTGAATTGAAACCAAACCTTCCTGAACCTTCTGTATTCGATAAAACTGTTCAGCTGAGATCCAGGATGGGACGAAGGTCCCCTGTCTTTTCTGGCACTAAGAAAAAGTGGTGGTAGTAACCCCTTCCTCTTTGGCTCGGTGGGACTGCTTGGATCGCCTTTTTGCTCAGGAGGGCTTGGATTTCTGCCTGAATGAGGCCTGCGTGGGATGGGCAGCAATGGGTGGGAATCAGTGGGTTGTCTGGAGGTATCTGGGTGAACTCCAGAGCATAACCCTTTTCTATAATTTGGAGTACCCACTGATCTGCCATGATGTTGGACCAACCTGTAAAGTAAAGGGAGAGACACCCTCCTGCTGTCTCCCTTGTAGCTCCGTCGTGGGGGGAGGCAGGCAGGGAGTCATGCAGAGGTTGTTGGGGTGGGCAAGGGAGCTCTGGCATTTTTTGCATTTCTTGGTCCCTGTGCCCCTGCTGGTTGGGGGGGGTTTTCTTTTTGTATCTCCCTCTTTGCTGCTGCCTTTTCGCTTGCTGGCCTTGTTGCCTGCGAAAGGGCTGACATCTGTATGGGGTTGGCTCTGACTTAAACATCGTGTGGATGTCAGAAAATGAAAATTACGTACCTACCGTAATCCTTGATCTTCTCTTGTATCTTCACCATTCATTACTAATGGGTGTAAGCCTGAGGCGCGCACCCGCCACGGGAGTTTTTCTTCTTCAGAGGAATCGGCGCCAACGGTGCCTCCCCTAGAGTGATGCATCGCATGATGTGCAAGGGGTGGCCGTTAGGCGCCGCAGACTCCTCCTCCATCCCAGTTGTTAGTCGGAGAGGCGAAAAAAGGATAAGAGAAAAGAGTGAGGCAAGAGAGCCAAGGGATAGAAAAAGGAAAGGATATATAAACTGAAAAAGGAATATGCCGGTAGAGGTTAGAACAAAAAGCAAGAAATGCCTACCCAAAGGGACTGCAGGGCCTCACTTCGGGGGCGGCTCCAAGGGAGGAACAGATAAAAGAGAGGAGAAGGAGGAAGGAGAAGAGAGGGAGAGAACGAGGGATGTTGGGAGGGGAGAACTCTGCCCGTTGAGAGATTGGTTTAAATGCTTATAAGCTTGGAACCAAAAACAAGGAAGCAAGGATCCCACTTGACAGGGCTGAGGAAGGTTCAACCGAACCGTTTGCACAGATTGGACACAAAGGGCAGATTCTCTACACCTCCCGCCATCCCAGCCCCTTAAACTCTAGCTGAGAGCTCATGGACTGCCAAGGCAGAATTCTTTTCCGAAGAAGAGCATCCAGCTAGTTAGGGGGAGAAGTTTCCTAGCACCTCGTTGAGTGCTAACACAGATGTGTGTGGGGAGGGGGTGAGCTCTACAGAGGCACCCCTTTGTTGAAAAGGATAGAGTGGGAACTCTATCGGACTCCCTGAAGGCAAGACAACAGTATCAGCTCAAGGTAACTGAAGTGCCAGGAAAGCACCAAGCAGAAGAAACTGATACAAGAAGATTAAGACCAGCCAGAGGGACCAGGATAAAAAAGGGCCTGAGCCAAGAGGGACGGTCCTAAAACTGTGAATTGAACAACATGGTTATGAAAACCAAGAGGTCACCCTAGGGCCAATCAGAGTTCCCTCAGGATAGAATAAATTTCGCTTGTTCCCCCTTTCCCTTGAGGAAATAGGGTCCGTTCAGAAAAGAATGGAAAAATCAAGATAGTTTTTTTTTTTTTTTTTTAGCTTAAGACCAGTGAAGGAAGAGGAGGAGGAATGAGCAGGGAGGGGAGACGCCGAAGAAAGAGGCCTGTGAGTGAAAGGTGGGCGGGAACCAGTAATGAATGGTGAAGATACAAGAGAAGATCAAGAATTACGGTAGGTACGTAATTTTCATATCTTCTCTTGTCAATCTTCACCATTCATTACTGCTGGATGAGTACCAAGCCCCCAAGGGGGCCTGGATAGACCCTGAGGGAACAGATCCCTCAGCCTCCTACTGGTGGAAAGTAGGAAGGGGAGACCCTAACCAGCAGACTGGGCCAGTCTAAGGCTGGTGAGGACGAGGAGGTGTCCCCCGTGGGCTGGGGGAGGGAAGGTGCCCGTGAAGAAGCCTCCTCGCCCTGCGGCAGAACAGGCAGGTCCCCCGGAAGGCAGAGCTAGTCACCCTACACTGGGCAATGGGTGACAGTCTGGAGAGACGAAGCCATGCTGTCCGCCTGATGCAGATCGCAGTCCCTGCTAGTCTGGATGCCACCTTGTTGGCGTCATAGGATGCCCTTGCTTGGTGCATTACAAGCTCCAGACCTTGCACAGAGAGGGCAATGGCTTGTCTAGACTGCTCTGAGTTAGGCAAAGATGCTAGGACCTGCGATAGCAGTGACCACAGATGCCGGCTGTAAGCAGCGTGGTGTGCCTGATGTGAACGGGTGTGTGCTGACTTCCAGGTAGCAGCCCTGCAGATTTCCTGGATAGGGACGTCCCTGAAAGCAGCCACCGATGCAGCGGTATGGCGGGTAGAATAAGCTCTTATCCCTCTGGGAGGCTCCATGCCCGCCAACCTATAGCAGAGATCTATGCAGGAGGTGATCCACCTGCCTATCGTCCGCTTGGCTGCAGGTCTGCCAGGTGCGGCTTCAGCGCAGGTGACAAACAGCTGGCGAACCTCTCCCCGAACTTCAGCCATCTGCACCTTGTAATAATCGAGCGCTCTTCTAGGGTCCAAGGTATGGAGCCTATATTTGGTCTCCGAGGTGTGATTGGGGTAGAACACTGGCAGAGTCAACACCTGGTTAAGGTGAAACTCCGACACCACCTTCGGAAGGAACTTCGGGTGGGGGCGCAAGACAACCTTGTCCCTGTGGAAGACCGGATAGGGAGACTCAATGGAAAGTGCCTGGAGCTCCTTCTGGCTGATGTGATAGCCACCAAGAAGGCAGTCTTCCACGACAGGTGAGAGATGTCACACCTGTGCATCGGTTTGAATGGCTTGAGCCATGAGCTTAGCCAATACCAGCAGTAGATCCCACGGAGGTGGAGGTTCTTGCACCGGAGGGGATATGTGATCAAGGCCTTTGAAAGTGCCCCTACCACCTTCTCCTGCGCCACTGACTGCTTCCCCGCCCGCGCCTGGTAAGCAGAGATGGCTACGCCAGGTGCACATTAAGGGTGATGGGACCGAAGCCCTTGCTGAGAAAGGGACCGCAGGTAGTCCAGAATGCTTGCCAGGGAACAGGAGGAAGGGTCCAGGCCCTTGCCCTGACACCAAATGGAGAATCTCTTCCATCTGAAGGCACAGCATTTTCTGGTCGACTCCTTACGGGACACCTCAACGACGTTGAGGACCTCGTCGGAAAGACCCAAGGCCTGGAGCTCTAGCCACTCAGGAACCAGGCCATCAGGTGCAGGGACTGAAGGTCCGGGTGGAAAACCTTCCCCTGATTGACTGAGATCAGGTCCGGGTGGACTGGAAGCCGCCTCGGGAGCCTGGAGCTAAGATTGAGGAGATCTGGATACCAGAACTGGCGGGGCCAGTCTGGGGCTACCAGAATCACCTGCGCCTTGTCCCTCCTCACCTTGAGAAGCACCTCGTGGATCAAGGGAAATGGGGGAAAGGCGTAGAAGAGGCCTGGGGTCCACGGCCTCGAGAAGGCATCCCCCTGCAGTGAACCCTGCTGAGGGGGGGGGCCGGCATGAAACAGTCTCAGCTTCGCATTCTCCCTGGAGGCAAACAGGTACACCTGAGGCGTGCCCCAGTGGCAGAACAGAACTTGTACTACCTCCAGCAGGAGAGACCACTTGTGGGACGCAGTCCCTATCCGGCTTAGGGCATCTGCCAGGGTGTCGGAAGCTCCTGCCACATGGATGGCAAGGAGATCCGCCTCCAGGCTGCGCACGAGTGACCTAATGTGGAGAGCTTCCCTGCACAGAGGCATGGAGCGTGTCCCGCCCTGGCGGTTTAGGTAGTACATGGTCGTGGTATTGTCCATCTGGACCTGATCCACTTGACCCCGTAGAAAAGGAGTGAAGGCGTTGAGGGCTAGACGAACCGCTCGAAGCTCCAGCAGGCTGATGAGGCATCGGGACTCCCGAGGGGACCAGAGGCCGTGCGCTCTGTGCTCCCTCAGATGGGCGCCCCAACACATCAGAGAGGTATCGGTCGATAGAGAGACCGTCGGCTCAGGGCGGACAAATGGGATGCCCTCCTGCAGATGTGCTGCAACGGTCCACCACTGGAGAGCGTTCCACATCTCCTGGGTCACTGTCACTATCTGATCCAGCGGATCGAAGTGCTGTGACCATTGGCTGGCCAGCCCTCATTGAAGGAAACACATGTAGCAACGGGCCCAACGGACCACGCTGGTGCAGGCCGCCATGAGGCCCAGGAGGTGCAGGAAGTCCCGGGCAGGGTGCAACTGCCCAATCTGAAATGACTGGGCAAAGGAGGAAAGAACCTCGGCCCTGTCCGCCGGGAGCTGTGCTCTGGCTCGTAGAAAGTCGAGCTCTGCCCTGATGAATTGTATCACCTGCTTTGGCACGAGTTCCGACTTGGCCTCGTTGATGAGGAGGCCAACCTGAGAGCAAACCAGGCGGGCCAGATCTCTGGACTGCTCCACCTCCATTCTGGAGGGGGCTGCAATCAGCCAGTCGTCCAGGTAGAGGTACACCCGGACCCTTCGGCGCCGCAGGAATGCTGTCACCACTGCCATGCATTTGGTGAAGACCCTGGGGGCTAGGGAAAGGCCGAAGGGCAATGCCCGGAACTCGTAGAGGGATCCCTTTGCCCTGAAGCAGAGGAATCTCTGGTGGGACAGACGGATTGGGACGTGAAAGAACGCGTCCTGGAGGTCCAGAGAACAGAACCACATGCCTCGTTCCAAGGATGAGATTATCTGAGCCACAGTGACCATCCTGAAGGTCTGAGACCTTAGGAACCTGTTCAGGTCATGCAGGTCGAGAATGGGGCGCCAGCCCCCTGTCCGTTCTGGGACCAGGAAGTACCTGGACACAAACCCCGGGTCTGGAGGAGGATCCGCCACCTTCCTGATCATCTCTTTTTCGAGGAGCAGGGCGATATCTGCTCGGCGAGCTGACAGAGAGGCTGCGGACCCCATAGCCCCCGCCCCCCGAGGGGCGACAGCTCGGAAGGTACCACCTCCAACACCCAACGGTCTGTGGTGATAATGGACCAGGCGGAAAGGAAGTGGCGGAGCCGTCCCCCCAAGGGGGAACCCAGGGGGGAGTGATGAGGCTGGGGGCGACACCCCTCAACCCGTCACTGGGCAAGCTTAGGGGAGGGACCAGCTGAGGGACCTCTGGGCCTTTTCCTCCTGCTTCCTATTAGAGAAAGCTGCAGGCTTGGGTTTGGGGTGCCTAGCGCGAGCCTGCTGGCCCTGGTGCTGGTGCTGTTGGGCCAGACGTGCCACAGGCGCAGAAGGTCGAAAGGACTTATGTTGCTGTTGTTGACGGCCCTTGTCCTTCTGGGCAGAGGTGACCGAGTCCAGAGTGGCACTGGACTTTTCGATCCGGTGGAGGTGACCTTCCAGTCCAGGGCTGAAGAGGTCGGTCCCCAGGAAGGGGACATCCGCCAGTTTATGCTGGGTATCCGCCATGAAGGTGGATATCCTCAGCCATGCTCTGCGGCATATGGCCACCGCGGCCGAAGCTGATCTGGCACAGGAGTCTCCAATGTCCAGAGCCGTTTGGAGCTGCTGTTTTGCCACTGCCCTTCCCTGGTCCCGTACCTGCCTGACCGTGGTCTGCAGGTCGGCAGGAGATGAGGGATCACCTCATCCAGGGAGCCCATGAGGGCGTGGGAGAAGTGTGCCATTAGCACAGCCGAGCTGGCCTGGCGGAGGCCAAGGGAGGATGCAGCATACACGTTGCGCCCGGCATAGTCCAGCTTTATGGACTCCTTGTCGGGGGGCTTATCCACGTGCCTAGCGTTCCCGGAATGCTGTAAAACGCTATCGGTGACCAACCCCTCGGCGAAGGGGTGTTCCGAAACACCGGATAAAGAGCCAGTAGGGACCACATACTTCCTGGCCATCCTGGCCGAAGACGCAGGACAGGAAGCAGGCCGCTGCCAGAGCTCCAAGGCTGGGCCAACAATGGCTTCAGCCACCGGAAAGGCCTCCGTGGGTGAATCCCCTCGGTCCAGTATCTCTGTTAGGGGATACTTGGCCCGCTTGGATACGGGCTCGAGCTACATCCCGGTAGACTCAGAGATGAGCCGAAGCAGACCCATGAAGGACGATGGGCTTTCGTCCATCGACTGGCCCCTGGAGGACTCCAGGTCAATGGGCCTGGAGAACAGGGAGGAGTCGTCGGATTCCGAGGAGTCCACGAAGAGCTGCCTGGGGCCCGAGTCACCCTCCACCTGCCGAGGATGGTCGGGAGTGAGGGTGACCGACAACCTGTGGGGAAGGCCCTAACCTGACCAAGAGTCCTTGGTCGGCGCCCCCGATTTCGGTTGTGGAGGCGGAGGTTCCACCACAATCGGTTGGGCAGCTGGTTTCGGCCGAACAACTGGCCCAGGCTTGGGCACCCCGACTACAGCAAGGGGTTGTTTCGGCCGCTCGGGTGACAGCCACTTGATGGCCGGGGAAGGTGACGGCGTCGGCTTGTTCCCGGACAGAAGTAACTGCTGCCACATCAGGTCCTCATAGCATCTACGCAATTTGCGCCAAAGCCTCTCCTCTTCTGAGGAGGAGGAAGACGTGGATGAGCGGCGCCACCGCTTACTTCGGTACCGAGACCGCCGATGTCGGCAGGATCGGCTGGACCGAGATGAGGTCTGAGACAGAGACAAGATCCTCGGTGTTTCCGAGGATGGGTCTGGGAAGGCGGGGACACCAGCTTTTCCTCGGCTCGGAAGCCTTGACCGGGATTCGGCACCGGAGCGCAGGCAAGTCCTCGGTCTCCAGCGGGGAAACCGGTGAAGAAGGATTGTCGGCTTCACCAGTCGACAGCCCATTCGACGGGTCGAGAAAAATCTCGACCGCGTCGATGGGTGTCTCGGCCGGCTGACCTGATGGGGACACTGTGAAGCCACCGGCCTTAGCCGCAACCTCGACCGAAGTCGAGTGTCGACTGTCCGGGGAAGGGGACCTCTCCCGCTCCCATGAATGCCGATGGTGGGACTTACCTTTCGAGTTCTTCTATTTAGACCGAGAAGAATGTCCCGATGGCCCCTCTCCCTTCGTAGAAAGGGACTGGCAAAGCTCCTTAAAAGAAGCTGAATATGAGGTACCCAGAGAGAGCGGGATAAATGCCGCGACCGAGGAAGAGGATGATGCGGCCTGTGCCGCCTCCTCCTTGAGGGCGATCATCTGCTCGAGTTGCTCAGCGGGCCAGCAGCCGCGGTAACCTTGTGGCAGACTCCTTCACTTCACCGCGGGTAGCGCTCTCGGAGCACCCAAGCTGTAACCGGGCAGTGCGGTCTTCCAGAACGTTGACCGAAAATGAACGGCACAACTCGCAGGCCTGTGGGTCATGGTCTAGGCCGAGGCAGTAGACGCACGTGGAGTGCAGATCCGTCCTGGACATTTTCTGCCCACATGGGCACCGCCGAAATCTGGGAGTCAATTTGGCCATCGCAGCCGCGAGGGAGTAATTTGACCGAAGTCTTGAAAATTTTGGAATAAGTTTCGGGTGAACCGAATAATTAGGATCTAGTCTACACGCAGAGCATTAGGGAGGGAACCTGAGCTTCCGAGCAGTAAGGAAGATCTGGCGTCATGGGGCGGAGCTGAGAGTTTTACCACCCGGGTGGGTGGGAAGAGCCAGCTTGAATACCTTCCGGCAAGATTTAAAGCGGCAAGGAACCTGCCAGACAGTGTGGATGAACAACATATCCATGTCCCTAGAAGTGTAGGATTCTCCTTGAGGAATCTTTTGAACAGTGGCAACTGAGCCAAAGACAGTGTGCCCACAGGTTCATGGTATGCTGAAACAGAATATACAGTAAGTTGACCTTGACTGTGAACTACCACAATCCCAAGTCAAACATGTCCAATAAGTATTCCAAAACCTTTTCAGTAGGACAATGAAAAGGGTCTGTAGGGATTTTGGAACACCAAATGAAGAGATGCTTCCATATGGCCCCATAAGTTTTCTGGGTGGAAGGCTTATGAGCTGCAAGGAGGCCCTCAATGGCCCTCCGAGACACCTTAACCTGTTCAACTATTTCTTTGGGAGCTAGGCCTGGAGATGGAGGGGATGTGTTGGGTGAACTAGAAGGCCTTGGGCTTGAGTCAACAAATCCATCTTGGCTGGCAGAGTCTTCGTTTTGCTGACTGTCAACTGACTCGGAAGTAGATACCTCATTTACCTGGGCCAGCGTGGATCTATAAGAATAATCTTGCCATCCAGAGTCTCCAGTTAGAACATCACTATCTGAATGAGATGAACTGGAGGGAAGGCATACAGAAATGAAAGTTACGTACTTATAGTAACTGTTGATTTTCCACATCTTCAACACTGATTACCACTTACGAGTCTGGGCTGAAGGCACTAGGACCATGCCAGAGCAAAGCTTTTTCCAGAGGACTAGCCTCAGCTACAGGGCATGGAGCCTGTACCCCTCCCGTGTGGTGTCGTGTGCTACCAATAAACGCTGCAAACTCCATCACTAACCTCAGTTCTGTCTGCCAAGAGAAAAAGTGTGGGAGAAAAAAAAAAGACAGGGTTAGAACTTTCGGAGCACACAGGGATTAGGAAAGGATACAGGAAATATAAACAAAATAAAACCCGACTACTAACCTCTGAATGAAAGAAAAAAGGGCACACTAGGTGGCCTAAAGGGGTCGTAGGGTATGGAACCAGAGCTTCACACCACTAGTTGCACAGGAGATGGACAGTGATCTTAAAGGAAACCGCCCTGAAACATGTGGCTCTGGTAGAAAAGCAAGATGGGATGCCCAGAACTGAGATTGCACAATGTACCAAAATAAGAACAAATCACAATAGACTCCTGGAGAAAATCAAACCCCATGCTACCTGATAGATGACTGACTGAACAGCTAGTCAAAAAATGTTCCCTTTTCCCCATCCTGGGAAAAAAGAAGGCATCTTTGGTGCACGTGGAGCTGTAAGGCTGAACAGGTCAAAAGTGTCGAGATTGGTTCATCTCCCAAGGCATCCATTAGGGTGGCAGGCTAAAAGCCCAGCTGGCATGCGAGAAGAAAAACTGCATACCAACCAAAAAGGATAGTCGGGCATAGCCAGAAGAAAAAACATGAGAGAAAAGGACCTGCTCCTCCTGCAACAACAAGTACGTACCCTGTGTAAGAGCTAGTGTATCTAATCCAATTCAGTGCACAGCACTGTTCCACAAACAGACTGCACAGTGCTCAGAGGCAGAGTGCGTTAGGCAACTAAAAGGAATATACCCTGGACAGGTAGAAGGCTGCCAAGAATGAAAAAGGAGGAAGGGAGATTTTTGGTTGGTATGAGGGTCCTAAAAGGAACCCTCACCACAGTTCTGAGTTTGGTTTTTGTTGGGAGTTGGAACCCAGCAACAGGCACCAACATTTCTTTTTAAAACTACTCCATAGGGAGTACAACTGGGGAGATGCCATGGCACTAGATGGTGCCAGCCAGGACTAGCAGGGTGAGCTGCCCAAAGGCCCTGGCTCTGCCAGCGCGTGGGATGGTGGGCAGGTGTGGTAATCAATGGTGAAGATATTCTGAAAGATCAACAGTTATGGTAAGTTTGTAATTTTCGTGTCTTCCAAGAATCAATCGTCACCACTGATTCCTACTTCTGGGTCAGAGTACCAAGCTTTCCCTTATTTTATAAGGTAGGAGCTGGCTCACCCTAAGGATTACAGACACCCACAGCCCTCCGAAAGCGGAAAACACCTGAGGGCAGGGGCCTCTTACAGGTTTTGCTACACTTGAGACTGGTCAGGGCCAGGGGGTGCTGCTATGGCACAAAGTCAGAAATGTGGTCCTCTGAAGGCTATGCCTCCCAAAGATGTCGTTTGTTACATGAGGAAATCACTAACTTGAGGAAAAAACATGCAAACAAAATATAATACTCTCACCGAGGAGCTTGTACAGCGAGTTTTATTTGCTGGAAAACTCACAAAAGGTAATCATCATCCCCATGCGCATTTATCTTCACCAAGGCTTCATCAGGGGGTGGTGCTTACTGCTGCATGATATGCATGAACACCAACAGTTAATATTCTTAATATGTATCACCTATTCCTTGTGAACACAGTAGAATGTGCAATTAGTAAGTGCTAGACTGTTAAGATTAAAAACAAAGTAAAAACCAAACATCTTCAAGGTCCAATTTCTATGTGGCACTACTTAAGGATGACTAATGTGCATATTCCATTTACCTATGAATTCCAAGCGGGCAGTCCAGGTTCCCAAAATTTTCACTACTGTCTTAAAGGCCAAATTAATTTCATCAATATTTGTGCTGAACAAAATTCATAAGGAGATATTCAGAATAAAGGAGCTACAAAGTTACGGACCCTCAAATAAATGCAAGCCATGAATACAGAATGTTTGTTGGGGTGGGGGTGGAGGAGGTGATAATGAAATGGGAATGTACAAAAAAAAATGCAAACTTCTACAAAAGGTAAATGTCATGGTAATTTCTTTTTTTTTTTTTTACTTTTATTTATTATGTTTTTAGTGACACAAGGAGGATATATCGTCACTAGAATGTACAGATATCCAAATATCGTTATGGTCATGTCAATCCAACTACCAGTTATATTTTCCTCACACAAACAGTGGACTAAAAATAATTGGACTTGATACTAAATGCCACAATTTTACTGTACTGTTAAAGAACCAACATGTTCATGTATGTACCTTGTAATCTCCCGGGTCGCACCTGAAAATAGGCACTTGGCTGTCTAGTGTGCTTACCCAGTTAACAAGCAAATAAATAAATAAATAAACTTGGCCTGGGCCTCAGAACCATGGGAGGTCATGGACGGGGCTGGGGAAGCCAAGGAGCTTCTGGCCTGAAGCTCCTCCTTCATTTGAGCAACCTTCTGGTTCCATCAAGAAGGATTAGAGGACTTTCAGATGTCACCATCAGGTAGCGTGGTTGAAGCCGCGCAAATCTAGCAGGTCTGAACATCGTGGTTGGTGTCAAGGCAGTGGACACAAGTGTCGTGGTCATCCTTATCGAAAATCTTTTTGCCACACCCCGCAGCACCAGAATAAACTGTCAGAATCGGTTGGCATAAACAAACAAAAACAAAAAACTAATATCAATCCAGGGAGTAAAGTGGTAACGAAAGTAAGGTGAGAAAGAAAAGAAAATTCTCGAAGGAAAGAAAGGCCGATGACTGAATCTACGGTGTCTGTGGAGTCTGATGTCCGATGGTGGACAGCGGGAAAAGAACTGAGGAGGGCGTGGGGCCGCCCACAACTATATAGGGAGGAACGTTGGTATGATGTCACCATGGGCGGCCCCAGAAGACTGCTGGCAAAAAATGTTTCCATGTGGTCCTAGTACCAGACAGTTACAGTTCCAAAGGTGTGACCTGTTGAAGGAGATGCCCTCGAGGAAGATCTGAAAAATTCTTTTTTTTTATGTGCATTACCTTCAAGAAGTTGTATCTGCTGAAGACTCCACCTGCGTGACCTCCATCTCTATGTTCCCGCACTGTATTCTGCATCTATTAAAAAAACACAAGACAACAAATAGTGTAAAGGCCCAGGTTTCAACGAGGATTCTGACTAAACCTAAACAAGCACTACATTGCAAGATAGTCCACTCCGGAACATCCTTATTGTGGTATCTTCAAAAAAAATGATAAAAAATAAATACCTCTTCCTCCACAGACTGGAACTCTTTGTCATCAGGAGACAGGTCAATTAGGATTGTTCCACTTGTACTATTTATTGTTAAGTAGGGATTGAGACCTGAGGAGCAGAGGGGGAGAACAGTTATTTTAATAACTACCTGTATTGCTGCAAAACATCCATAAGAACTTTCACATACTGACAAATGTAACATCACAATATCAATCCAACTTGGGTAAAAATATGAGGTCAATAAATAAATTCAATAAAAAAAAAAAGAACCTTTCACTGTAGACTACCATAACGAAATGCAAACGTTTGAGTTATTATAACGTTTATTAACAGTATATAGGTCCTTGGTCTTCAGCATACTGGGTGAGTGCTAAGGTCTACAAAATCTTAGCCATTGTGGCTGAAATGCACCAAATTGCTTTAGCCAGGTATTATCTAGATTAGACACTATTATCAGGTTAACCGAAGAGTAAAAATTTCTAACACCCAAATACCTTAGCCAAAGTGGTGACAGTGAACATAAAAAAGCCAGATTCAATCTACTACAGCCACTGGTGATGATGGCGATCCTTAGCGCACACCTGGTTACATGCACATTTCCTGAAGAAATAGGGAAATTAGCATGCAAGTCCTTGACCAACACAGCTCCAAGCTAGTTATAAACTGTGGTAAATAAAATTAAAGTAACCATAAGAGTTAAAAAGCAGATCATATATGAATTTTATTTCATTCACTGAGCATCTCTAAATTCTACAAAACTACCAGTGTGGGGACATTCTGGTTACGGGGTTAAGGCATCCTATTGCTTCTTGCTTTACAAAACAAAAATGACTCACTAAAAAGCTTCAGTACTGCTGTATCATTTAGATAATGGACCTGTCAGCTTTCAGTGTATATTTCTGGTACTGTAGGACCAGGGTGCCTTTTGCCATCTGCAGGGCAAAAAGTCAAATATGCTTGCCAGTGCAGGGTCTGGGTGCAGTGGCTGGGCAGCTAGCCCACACACAAAGCAGGAAAGCCATTGCACTCCAATCACTCTGATGAAGTTTAGAGACTCAGAAAAAAGGTAATGCTCGTCCTAATCCCCTTATTTATTGTAATGACCACTAATTTGTTTGTTACTTTTGTTATTGCTTGTTTCCACTGATGATACCTTATTGTCCGCATTTTACTTAGTCTGCACCTTATTACTGCCTAAACTGTTTGCTGTTGCTTTACACCTTGTTACCTTTTTCACTCTGTTGACTGCACATTCTTGTTTATTTGTTGCTACCTACTATTGTACTTTCCCGGGTCGTGCCTGAAAATACACATCTTTTTGTCTAGTACACTTTACCTGCTAAACAAAAGCAGGTAAGTGTACACCACTTCTGATCCTCCATAACTCTACCTGCATGCTCTAAAGCTCAGCTACCACTATAAATTGCTTGTCCACCTTAGGTATGCTCTTACTACTGTTGCAATAAAGTTGACTTCTCCTACCTGATGTATTTTAACTGAACTTGCGTGTATCTGTATGTACCATAATGTACTTGCCTGCTGTATATACCCTTATCTGTTTTGTAATGTCTACGTACCTTGTCTATTGCCTTACGACGTGGAACATTTGTAAATGAGCTTTTAGCTCAAAGGTGTTATCCGACATTCCAACACATAGATAAATAAAATAAATAACTGCTGAGTGTCAAATTCAATGAAAATTCACCAAAACTAGTGCAGGATACCGACCACCACAGGTCCACAGATGCCCCAGACTCTATTTCACCTGAGTGACAGACTGGAGTGCGGTGACTTTACTGCTTTTTTGTTAGTTGCCATGTACATGCCTAGTGATGGCATATATGGTCCTTGATTTGCTTATACATATATTTTTTGTTTTCTGTTAAAAAACAAATACACAATTTGATGTGACCCGACCTTACTCATGATCTCAAGATGGCTCTGAACTGCGGGTAAACTCATGACCCGACCTTACTCATGATCACAAGATGGCTCTGAACTGTGGGTAAACTCATGACCCGACCTTACTCATGATCACAAGATAGCTCTGTACTTCGGGTAAACTCGTAACCCGACCTTACTCATGATCACAAGATGGCTCTGAACTGCGGGTAAACTCGTGACCCGACCTTACTCATGATCACAAGATACTGTAGCTCTGTACTGCGGGCAAACTCGTGACCCGACCTTACTCATGATCACAAGATGGCTCCGAACTGCGGGTAAACTAGTACATGCATGAGTTAGGCACTTGTTAAGCAAGCTGAGTTTAACACACATGCTGAAAGTAGGCATGAACAATAAATTAGGTAATATGAGTTATAATTCTAAATGAGCATTCTTACCCATAAAATGCGAGGTTAGAAAACTGAAACTGTGACTCTGCCACTGATGCGCATGCCCCTAGTCACGGTTTCACTTTTCTAACCTCTCATTTTAGGGTATGTAGGACTGTCTTTGCAGTCCCTGCTGGCTTACATCTGTCTAGCTTGTGAAAGCATCTGCAGTCTGCCCTCCATGGGAGGCCCTATGGCTCTGTTGTGCCAATACTGTTGGCAGGAGTTAAATGAACTATTTTGGTGACATGAACTCCTGCTGTGCTTGAGTATGCCTCTGTGGTACTGCACTGCTCTAGTGACCATCCACAATTCCTCCTATGCTGTAGTCCGAGACTATACCTTAACAAAACAGACATCCAGATATGAATGACCCTGAATGCCGTTCTCTCCGAGTTGGACTGTCGAAACTGACAGGATCCTTAAAGTACCACTCAGTGTGCTGAAATGGATATACGTACCTACCATAATTCTTGTTCTTCTTGAACGAAGTCTCCACCACTCATTCACGCTAATGGGAGTTAGCCGGAGATGCTAGGATCCAGTGGGAGCAAACTTTTTTCGAGAGGGTCGGCAACTGAGATGGAGCCGTGAGGATGCGGCACCGCGAGCCCTGGCTCGTGCAGTAATGACCATCTCGGCGTCGACCCTCCAACCACCTCAGTACCTTTTTTCCCCAAAGAGGTGCAGGATAACTAACCTACAAGTTGGACATAAGATAGTCCGAATGACCCACGTAAGAAGGGTCAACAACAAAGTCTTCACAGCCCAGCCACTGAGGGAGTGAAGACCAAAAACAGAGAAGTGAGCTTGGGGGATAGTGGGTGGGCGTGTAAATGAGTGGTGGACACCCAAGAAAATCAAGAATTATGGTAGGCACGTAATTTCCATATCTTCCTGGATATTAAGTCTCCACCACTCCTTCACTCTAATGGGAGAGTACCAAGACAATAATCCCCCCGAGACGGGTGGCAGGAGATAAAGAGCTCACATACTTAGGACAGAAGTCCGTTAAGAATGGTCCTGCCAAACGACAGATGTCGTCTGGCATGGACATCCAAGGTGCAGTGCTTAACGAAAGTATGCACTGAGCTCCAAGTAGCCACACTGCAAATATCTGCAATGGGTACGTTGCAGATTTCCGCCAGAGATGCCGCAACTGCTCTGGTAGAGTGAGCGTACACTCTGCCTTCCAGCTTGACCTGTGCCACAGAATAGCAGTGGCGTAGCCATGCCACCAGCCACGCTAAAATGTATCTAATAGCGACAGGCTGACCCAGCCAGTCAGGTTCTGGAAAGTGCCCACTAAAGGAGGGACCACCAATGGTTTCGGCTCCTTCTGCCTCAGGTATTTGGCCAACCTTCGGCGTTCCAGATCCAGGTCCTCAGTTTCCCACTCATTGTAGGCCTGGATATGCCTCATAACGTCCATAAAGGTCGGATCACTGGAGGCGAGCGAGGCTGGTCCTTCTCTCCCCCAGGGACTGCCCGACGTCGAGAGAGGAACATGTCGACGAAGAAGAGGAAGATCGACTACTAGGTCTGAAATAGTCAGATCTCTCCTTATGACCAGACTCCTTCTGTCGTAGGTAACTGGGGGACAGACGTCAGTCCAAAGACCGGCTCCGGTCCTCAGACCGGCGACGGAGCAAAGACCGACATCCATCAGAGGAACGACGTCAGGAGCGCTCTCGTCTATGGGAACGAGAAGGGCTGCGAGTGTGAGACTTGGACCAGCGACGGTCTCCAAAGTCTTTGGAGTGTCGACGGTGGTCTTTGTACCGGGCGCGGAAACGAGCCCTAGATGGAGGTGTAGGCGGCTATGGTTTGCCCGCCAGGTCCAGTACCGGTGTCTGGGATGGCGACGGGGGGTCCACTTCTGGACCTGCCCCCACCAAAAGGAGAACTACTCCTGCAGCTCGTCCTTCGAGAAAACTTCGTCCGCTCTGCCCAGAAGGAGTATCCGGAACGCCGGCATGCGGCGGGAGCCCTCTTGGGAGCTCAGGGAGGACGACGACTTGGGGACAGGGACGTCGGCTGATCCACGGTTCGCCCGAACCCTTCGCCCCCTCGGCCGGCATCAGAGAGGGACCCGATGATGGGTGTCTCGGAAGTGCCTTGAGTACTTGACTCGGGCGCCTTGGCAGGCGCGGTGCCTTGGGAGGTGGGGCCAAGCTTACCCCAAGGTCTCGTGGTAAACTACTAGTGGAGTTACCTTCGCTTGGCGGCTTCTTCTCCGGCGGCCAGCCTTGGCCTGAGATGACTTCGGATGCTCACCTGAGCCCGGGGACACACGGACCTTCTTGGGAGAGGGCCGTGAGCGAGAACGGGACCGCGACCGGGACCGCTGTCGGGACCTATTGCGGTCTTTCACATGGTGCTTGGT
Source organism: Neoceratodus forsteri (assembly GCA_016271365.2). Taxonomy (NCBI): domain Eukaryota; kingdom Metazoa; phylum Chordata; order Ceratodontiformes; family Ceratodontidae; genus Neoceratodus; species Neoceratodus forsteri. The sequence goes on from CM028135.1 coordinate 477,350,006, forward strand.
CTTCTTGCGTTTCCCCTCCGAAGGGTGCAGATCCATCTGTTTTTTGAGTAGAAAAGCCTTCAGGGCCTTAAGACGTCAGATCCGGCTGGTGAACGCCTGGGAGGCCGAGCAGGCCGCAGTATCGTGGTCAGGCCAGAGAAAGAAGACGCAGCACTTGTGCCGTCTTTGGCGGGGATCTGCCGTCCGCAATCACACTTGTTCTGGTAAATCTCCAGAGAGACCGACGACGGCGAAGACATCCGACGAAACACTGGAAAAAAACGTTGAAAAACTGTACAAAAATGATACATAAAAGTCAATTTCGCTGTTCCTGGCAAGCTGAGGAAGGAGGCTCTTCTCATGCAGCGGGAAAAGAACTGAGGTGGAGCTGGATCCACCCCCTTTTGTACCATGGCTGACATCAGGGGCGGGGCCGACGTCGTGGGCGGTCCCTGCTTGGTACTGCTGGCTGATAAGTTTTCTGGAGGGTCCTAATGCCTGCAGCACAGTCCTAACTGTTACAGCCTGCTGCAAGAGCTCCCACTCGAAGTAAGATCAAAAATTAAGGTAGGCACGTAATTTCCATATCTTCTTGGATATTAAGTCTCCACCACTCATTCACACTAATGGAGAGTACCAAGACAATAATCCCCACCCCCCCCCCCACCCCGAGACGGGCGGCAGGAGATAAAGAGCTCACATACTTAGGACAGAAGTCTGTTAAAATGGTCCTGCCAAATGGCAGATGTCGCCTGGCATGGACATCCAAGGCGTACTGCTTAACGAAAGTATGCACTGAGCTCCAAGTAGCCGCACTGCAAATATCTGCAATGGGTACGTTGCAGATTTCTGCCAGAGATGCCGCAACTGCTCTAGTAGAGTGAGCGTACACTCTGCCTTCCAGCTTGACCTGTGCCATAGAATAGGAGTGGCGTAGGCATGCCACCAGCCACGCTGAAATGCATCTAATAGCGACAGGCTGACCCAGCCGGGTTTCGCTGAAGGAAACAAACAGTTGTTGAGCCTTGCCAAATTCTTTTGTTCTATCTAGATAGAATCGTAGCAGTCTCTTAACATCCAGTGAATAAAGGGTACGCTGCCCTTCATTCTGGAAGTTCGCAAAGTAGGTAGGAAGGACTAAAGATTGATTTAGATGGAATTCTGAGACAACCTTAGGGAGAAACTTAGGATGAGTCCTAAGAACTACTTTGTCCTTGTGAAATACAGTGTGTGTGTGTGTGGGGGGGGGGGCTGTGACCAATGCATGTATTTCAGAAACTCTATGGGCTGAAGTGATGGCCACTAGGAAGGCTGTCTTCCAAGTCAGGAACTTCAAGTTGCAAGCATCTAGAGGCTCAAAAGGTTTACGAGTGAGCATGTCTAGCACAAGGTTAATGTCCCAGGCTGTGACAGGACGTCTGATAGAAAGCCTAGTATGCAGAATACCCTTAAGAAACCTCAACTACAGGTAACTGAGCCAGTGACATGAAAAGTACTGGCTCATATGATGAAATGGCACAAAGATGAACTTTGACTGTGAAGTACTGTAGACCTGTATTTGAAAGGTGTAAAAGGTACTCCAAAACTTTATTCTGTGGGCAAGAAAAAGGGTTCCAAGAGGATTTTGAACACCAGACAGAGAAACGCTTCCATTTGGCTGTGTAGGTTTTTCTAGTGGCTGGCTTACGGGCAGCCAAAAGAATATCTGAAACTCTACAAGAAACACTGAACCTATTCACTTCTATCTCTTCAGGAGCCGAAGGTGAAGCGACCTCAGTTTGGGATGGACCACGGGACCCTAGGTCAAAAGGTTCGTCTGAAGGGGAAGCGTCTTCGGGGTGGTTTCCAACAGATTGTTGAGCAGCTGGAACCATATCTGTCGAGGCCAGAAGGGGGCAATGAGAATCATTCTGACCCCATGCGACTCTAATTTGAGAAGTACCCTCTGAATTAGGGGAAGAGGAGGAAAGGCGTATAGAAAGTGTCTTGTCCGCCACAGCCTGAATGCATCCTGATAGAAAATGCCAGGTCCTAGATTTATGGAGCAGAAGAGAGGCAGTTTTGCGTTGAATGGGGATGCAAAAAGGTCCAGGTCTGGAGTTCCCCATTCTTTGAAGAGTGACTGAACGACGGTTAAGTTGAGAGACCACTCGTGAGGATCTGTCTCCGTTCTGCCAGCTTGTTTTGTACTCCTGGCAGGTAACCCGCCTGGAGTAGAGCCTTGTGCTCCAGGCACCATTCCCACACTCTCATTGCTTCCCTGTATAATGGGTAAGAGTGTGCATCGCCCTGCTTGTTGATATAATACATCACTACCTAGTTGTCCATTTGAAGGAGAATGCTCTTGAAACAGAGTATGTCCTTCAAGGCTCGGACTGCATAGAGGATGGCTCTCATTTCCAGGACGTTTATGTGAAACCTGGACTCGCCCCGAGTCCATGTACCTTGGGTGTGGAGATTCTGGCAATGAGCTCCCCACCCAATCAGGGACGCGTCCACAGTAATGGAGATCTGATGATACAGAGGAGCAAAGGAATATCCTTCCAGAAGGTTGTCCTCCTGCAACCACCAGGCGAGTGACCTCTTGAGAGGTTCTGTCACCATGATGGGAAAGGACTGAGGGGTGAGTGGTTGGGGGCCACCGAGTACTGAGCATCCACTGAGAGGTTCTCATGTTGAGACGAGCTAAGGGTACAGTGAACACAGAGGATGCCATGAGACCCAGCATCCGTTGCACTGAGATAGCTCGAACTGAGCTGTTTTCTCTGATGTATCGGGCCATCTGTAAGATATCGCTCCTTCTGTCCTCTGGGAGAAAAGCCTTCACACAGAAAGTGTCCAGAAGAGTTTCTATAAAGAGAAGCTTCTGGGAAGGTTGCAACTGCGACTTGTTGAGATTTAGCAGGACTCCCACATCCAGAGTCCCTTGTCTGGAGGGACTTGCTAGGAGCCAGTCATCCAGATATGAGAACACTTGTATTCCGATTTTCCTGAGATGTGCAGCGAGAACTGCATACCACTTTGTAAAAACTCGAGGCACCAAGGATAGCCCAAAGGGCAGGACTCTGAAATGATAAGTGTTGACCCAACGCCACGAACCTTAGGTATCTGTGGTGCTTTGGGTGTACAGGGATGTACTGGTAAGCATTCTGCATGTCCAGGGAGGCTAGCCAATCGTGTTGATGAAGCAAAGGTAGCAGGGTACATAGTGATATCTTGGACTTCTCCTTGTGAAAGAACTTGTTTAACTTTCTGAGATCCAGAATGGGGCGCATGCCACCGGTTTTCTTCGGGACCAGGAAGTAATGAGAGTAGAAACCTGTGTTTCGTTGATCCAGCGGAACTACTTCTACTGCCCTGTTGTTCAGAAGGCCTTATACCTTGGAAGTAAGAAGGTCTGACTGTACTGCCGACAGCCTGGGCTGTCGTTTGGGGGGGTTGGGATGATCCGGAGGGGTTTCCGAAAGACTTAGTGAGTACCGCTCGCGGATTATCCGGGGGACCCATTTGTCTGATGTTACAGACTTCCACTGGTTGTAGAACTGAGTCAGATGTTCTCACACTGCTTCGGAGAAGTCCCCCTCGAACAGCTGAGGTGGTACCTGGGCCAGAAACTCAGAAGGTGGCACTGGGCGCTTTGGGCCCCTGTGTCTTCTGCTGCGCTTCCTTTTGTGGCAGAGGATTGTGGTTTTTGCTAAAACCTCCTCTGCCGCGAAAGGACTGATGGTTGTGGAATTGACGCTTGTTTGCATCCCCCCCTCCCCCGGAGGGGGCAGGTGCAGGTCTAGCCATCTTAATAGCAGATCTAGTCTTCTGAGTGGCCTCCAGAGCTTGCTCCACCTGGGGGCCGAAGAGATACATACCATCAAAAGGCAAGGCCGTGACCTGTTGCTGGCATCATTCGTGAAGCTCGAAGTACGTAGCCAAGAGTGGCAACGGGTGCAGATGCTAGCCGCTGCCGCTCGGGAAGCGGTACTGAAAGCGTCAACTGCAGCTTTAACCTGTTGGTTACTGGACTCAATACCCCTGGTAATGGTCTGAAGTAGCTCTGAATTAACTTCCGATTCAGGCACAGTGCCGTGAGTGGGACAGTTTCCTTTTATGCTATCGGGGGGGACCGCCCATCTCCCTGAGCATCGGACCATCCCACTGTCAGACCCCCACCCTGGAGAGGGCGGCGGACCAGACCCAGACTGGCTGACTGACTGAACAGCTTTCATATAAAGTCTCCCTACTGTCACCTGACGTGCTCATGGTCGACTCCGTCAATGGAGGGCTGAAGACTTCTTTCTTGTTATAAGTAGAATTAAATATAACCGGTACTTATTCGAAGATAAACTACAAAACAAAAAACTGAAAACTAAGCTGCTAGTTTGAAGTTTGACTCCCGGGGGGCGAGTGACGTCATTGAAGCGCACTCGACAGCGGGGGAAAAAGGAACTGAGGCGGTTGGAGGGTCGACGCCGAGATAGTCACTGCCGCATGAGCCAGGGCTCGCGGCGCCGCTTCCTCATGGCTCCATCTCAGACGCTGACCCTCTCGAAAAAAGTTTGCTGCCGCTGGGTCCTAGCGCCTCCAGCGAACTCCCATTAGTGTGAATAAGTGGTGGAGACTTTATGTCCAGGAAGATCGATCTTCTATGTACTGAGACAGGTGACTACAGGAGAATATGGAAAACCGGAAATGGAACGGATGAATGGGGATTTGCAGATATGTCTCCACGAGTTCCAGAGATGCCAAGAAAAAATCTGTACGCGCTACTGCATGATTCTTTTGGGTAAGGCTTTTGACAGCTAGCACTGTGATGCCCCCTGTCATCTTGGGAACAGTGAATAAGATGACACACCCGAGCACCATGCTGTGTGGGGGTTGGGGAGGACTAGCTACAATGTATCAGAGATGGCCAACAGCAGCATGAAATCACTCTGACCTTGACCGGGCATTACTGGAGGAATTTCTGGGCTGGGGATTTCCAAAACCTAACAAGGTATACATCTGACAGCAACATCAATCTGCAAAATTTCCTTCTGCCAGCCTGTGTGTTGGGTGTATGGACCAGGAACAGGCCAAGCTAAATATGACTTGTGGTTATTACCCTCTCTGCTGTCCCTGTGGGATACTGTGCCTCACCTTCCTCCAAAGTAGCATGACAACCAGTGGTTAGATAAGCTATGTGCGTTGTCCTGAGAGACAAAGATGTGGCATTTGGGTTGCACTGGGTAAGATTTCTCTATGGCTGTGTAGTGTCCTGCCCATTTTGCAGGTTTTGGAGTTCCACAGGGCTATTGCCTTCAGGGGGGATAAGCTTTGGGCCTCTTTGAATTGGAGGAGTGGCTTTATTATTTGAGGGACCACATGAGGTGGAGTCCAGGCAGAATAAACAAAAAGGAAAGAAGCACTCCTACAATCTGCTAAAAGAAACAAAAAGCACCAAAAGCCCCTTGAGGAGGCTGGTTAAACCTCAGAACATAGGGGCGGTTCAGTGTTGTCACCTTTGCATGTAACTGCATCATGTGGCACTTTGGGAATAAACTTTTTTTTTTTTTTATAGCAGATTGCGAGAGTGCTCCTCCCTTTTGTTTATCCTGCCTGATTGCTTCTTCGGAGCACCTTATCACTGCTGTTGTAGGAGAGCAGAGTCTAGCCTGGCATTAATTCACAGTCTGAGTTTCAGATCCTGGGTGCTTAGTGCTATCTGACTGAAGATACTGTTTTTTTTTTTGGGGGGACTGTTTGTGTGCAAGCTGAAAGCGTCCATTTCCTCAGTGAGAAGATTCGCTGCCCTGATGAGCTTATCAGTCATGAGGTGCCTCATGAGTCTCAGAGATAAACATGTTACTCACCTGTAACAGTAGTTCTAGGAGTGGTATATGCTGTTCATCCACACAGACCCACCCGACTTCCCCGGCTGGGGACGCATAAACCTGGCTTCCAGTGGACTGAGATCTGACATCATGGGGCAGAGCTGAGGGTTATACCACCCAAGTGGGTGGGAGGAGCCAGCTTGAAGACTTTGGGCGATCCTTAAAGGGAAAAGGGACATGCCAAAGAGTGGATGAACAACATACCCACGATCCTAGAAGTATTGCATGAATCCTCTTGGTGCTGCACCAGGAAAAAAAAAAGGGGGGGGAGGCACTACGTTGCCTAGGAAGTCCTGAATCCTGCCTCTCAGCAGTTTCCACGTTTAGGCAAGCCTAAGGAGGAGCCTGATGAGCACTGGGCCTTTATCTTACCGAGGATGCTTTATCAAATCTCTAAACCTCCACCAGCTTATAAATAAATCCACCAGGCCGACAGGACTTCCGGTTGGGCTTACAAGCAGCATGGCGGTGTAAATGCAGAGCTCCACTACACCCCCCGCTAATCTTCCCAATTTGATGTTCAAAACCACAAACAAATTAAAATAAACAAGATCCAGATATCGGGGACATACGCAAGAAGCAACTTAAAGAAGAAAAATAAAAAACAGTAAAACTATGGGCAGCAGTGAGCAGAATTAAATCGAGCAGCAATGTCGGCCCAGGAGCCCTCCGATTCCAAAAACTCTCAAGCACCAGCAGAACGGCAGGACCAGATGACCATACCAAATAATAAAGCGAGACACAAACGCATAAAGTTAGATACTATATACAAGGAGCTATTATCGTCTTGTGCAGAAAGTACAGTTACGTGAGAACTTACCGTAACAGTAGATCTTCAAGAGAGGCTCTTGCAGTAGGTAATTACATATAGGACTGACGACGGCAGGCGGCAGGACCCCTCGGAAAAATTTCTAGCTAGCAGTCCCTGGCGAGGGACCGCCCCCACGACAAGTGACCGGCATCAGGAGACGTCGGTATAAAGGGACGCTCCCGGACACCCACCTTCCAGTTCTTTCCCACCACAGGCCAAAAGAGGCCGGACGAGAGGAGCGGATATTTCCTCAATGGAAAAGGAGCTGAAAAGCCTAGGGGATGGAGGGCGAGAAGGTATTACCTACTGCAAGAGCCTCTCTCGAAGATCTACTGTTACGATAAGTACTATCTTACTTCGAGAGGGCTCTTGCAGTAGGTAATTACATATAGGACTGAATCCCAAGCAGTCTGGAACAAAGAGAGGCACCGGGAGGAGGAAAACTACTCCAACAGGTAGTTCTGGTTGTGCAGGTCTCAAGATAGGAGGCCTCGAAAAACAACTAGTCCGAAGCCTGCTCTACAGTGAGGGGCAACATCCAAACTGTAGTGTTTCGTGAAGGTATGGACGGAAGTCCAGGTGGCGGCAGTGCAGATGTCTGCCGCAGACACATTCTTGAAACAAGCCGCAGAGGCAGCTACTCCTCTTGTGGAGTGGCTTCTGACTTGACCCAGGAGGGTCCTGTTGTATTTGTCATAACAGAAAGTGATGCAATGAGCCAACCACTTAGACAGGCATTGCTTGGAAACAGCATTGCCTTCCCTTTTGTGAGCAAAAGAGAAACAACTGATCAGTCTTTCTGAGATCCTTCGTCCTGTTGGTGTAGTATCTCAGAATCTGGTGAACATCCATAGTATGGAGTAAATATTCCCCTTGATTAGAGTACTGCGTAAAAAAGGCAGGTAACTCTATTGACTGATTTAAGGTAGATTCTGCTACTACTTTAGGTAGAAACTTAGGATTCGTGCGAAGAGCAACTCGTTCCTTGTGAAAAATCAAGTAGGGGATTTTACACATCAGGGCCTGAGATTCTTCGAGCCGAAGTAATGGCCACCAGGAAGAGCGTCTTCCATGAAAGGAACTTCAAATCCACAGAAGCTGCAGGTTCGAAGGGAGGAAGAGTAAGTTTCTCGAGAACAAAGTTCAAGTCCCAAGGGGGAGCAGGAGTACGGATGGGGGGCCTCAGATGGAGGACCCCTCTGAGAAAGGTCTTGGAGACCTCCAGTTGAGCAAAAGCCTTGTCGCGAAAGAAACATGATAGGCTGAAATGGCCGCCATGTGTACCTTCAGAGAGGAATGGCTGAGACCCAGGTCTAGCAGATGACATAGATACTCCAGCAGAAGCCCTGCTGAACAGGAGAAAGGTTCCACGTTCTTGGAAGTGGCTCAAATAGTGAATCTTTTCCACTTCATGGCATAAGTGGATCTGGTGGAGGGTTTTCTGGCCTCCATTAAAATCTCCGCCACTTTGGGAGACACTCCAAAACAGGATTGGGCTAGGTCAGCAGGAGCCATGCATGCAGTTGAAGGGATTTGAGGCCTGGATGGACCAGGGTCCTCTGATCCTGGGTCAACAAACTTTGAGACAGAGGAAGAGGAGGACTTTCTGAATATTGTTGTAGAAGAGAGAACAAGATTTGCCTGGGCCAGAAAGGAGCGATCAGAATCATTCTCGCTCCTGAAGCTAGTTTCTGCAAGACTCGTGGGATAAGTGGAATTGGGGGAAAGGCATAGATGAATCTGTCCTTCCAGTCTAGAGACAGAGCGTCGCTCCACAAAGCGCCTCGCTCTGGAATGAGCGAGCAGAAGATGGGAAGTTTTGCGTTTAGGGGGGATGCGAACAGGTCGACCTGTGGTGTTCCCCAAAGTTGGAAGATATTGTCTAGGACCCCTTGGTCCAGTTCCCACTCGTGAGTCAGAGCAGAAGAGCGACTTAGCTTGTCTGCCAGGGTGTTGTCGACTCCCGGAACGTGAATTGCCGTGAGGTGAAGATCGTGTTGTGTTGCCCAATCCCAAACCCTCACCGCCTCCCTGCACAGAGGGTAGGACCGAGTCCCTCCCTGCTTGTTGATATACCACACCACGCACATGTTGTCTGTCTGGACGGCTAGGTGGCCGGGAAAGATGCATTGGTGAAGGGCTTGGAGAGTGTACAACACTGCCCGAAGCTCGAGCACACTGATGTGGAGAGCTTGTTCTAGCTTGGATCAGGAGCCCTGGGTCCGATGAGGGCCTAGATGGGCTCCCCAACCTTCGCCTGAGGCATCTGTGGTTAGGGTCTGGGAGGGGGGAGCATGAAAGAAAGGAACTCCCCGGAAAAGGTTCTCTCGAACCATCCACCACTGCAAGTCTCGCATCATCGGTGAGGAGATCAGAACTGAGTGATCTAGGTCGTCTACTAGCTGATCCCACTGAGAGCGTAGTCCACTGAGAGATCCTCATGTGGAGTAGAGCGCGAGGTACCGTTGGGATAGCAGCCGCCATGAACCCAAGATGGCGAAGGACCGACCTCGCAGAGACCATCCTGCGGCCGGACAACAGACTTATTTGGGTCTGAGGGTGGCTGCCCTGTCCGGAGGCAGGAAGGCTTGCCCATGGTCAGACGAGGATCGCCCAATAAACTGTAGCCTCTGGGATGGGTCCAGATGAGACTTGGAATGGTTGATGGTAATACCCAGGCAGGCAAAGACCTGCTGGGTAAGGGAGAGGAAACGCAGGAGTTCCTCCCTGGATGAGGCCGCCAGGAGCCAGTCGTCCAGGTAAGGGAAAACCTGCACTCCCTTGGTACACAGGTGGGCCGCCACCACTGCCAGGCATTTGGTAAATACTCGGGGGGCCGAGGATAGACCAAACGGGAGCGCTTTGAACTGGTAGTGGTCTCCCTGGAAGGCAAAACGAAGGTATTTGCGATGAGATGGGCGAATGGGAATGTGCAGATAAGCATCCTGCATATCCAGAGCACAAAGCCACTGACCCGGCCGGAGGAGAGGCAGAAGGCTCTGCAAAGAGAGCATCTTGAACCTTTTGTACTCTATGGAAAGATTCAGGGAACTGAGATCCAGAATTGGTCTGAGATCTCTTGTCTTCTTTGGGACCAGGAAGAAATGGGAATAGTAACCCGTCCCTCGTAGATGAAGGGGGACAGGCTCTATCGCTTGCTTCAGCAGAAGAGCCGAGATTTCCTCCTGGACCAAGAGAAGATGTTCCCGTGAATACAACGACTTCAGAGGTGGGTGGCGGGGTGGTTTCTGAAGAAACTCTATGGAGTGTCCTTCTGCTATGAGCTGGAGTACTCAGGAATCTGTGGTTATCCTCTCCCATCCCGGAAGGTGGAGGGGAAACCTCCCACCTACCGGTTCCTCCGGGGAGTCCGGAGGCAGTGGGAGAGAAAAGGAGTCAGGTGGTGTGGGACAGCGCTGCAGCTGAAGCACCCGCTTCTTTTTGGGCCGGGAGGGGAGCTTGGCAGCTGCGGGGGCCCGGCGTTTGTGGCCCGCCTCCCTGGGTTTCGCCTTTGGCCAATTCAGTCTCGCGAAGATCGAGGCTGCTGCTGATGGGGAGTGCACGTGGAATCAACTGACTTCAGAGCCGTCCCCTTCTCTTGCAAATCGGTGATGATGTCCTTGACATCACCCCCAAAAAGCACCGACCCCCCGGAAGGGTGCATCCTGGATAGCAGATTGCACCTCCGGGATCAAACCTGACACGCGGAGTCAAGCATGACGCCGTAGGCCTACAGCGAAAGCTGGGCTCCGCCCAGCAGTGTCCACTGCATCGTATGTCGCACGTAACATGTGTCAACTGGCTGAACGAGCAGAGCGGACGCGATCAGCCAATTCCTGCTTGACTTGGGAGTCAGGCAAGGAGTCTAGTTTGGCTTCCGCCTGAGTCAGGATGGCCTTCTGGTAGTCCCCCGTATGGCCGACAAAGTTCAGGGCCCTGATCCCCAGTGTGGAGGAAGCGTAAATTTTTCTACCATACTGGTCCAGAAATACAGGTTACTCACCTGTAACAGGAGTTCTAGGAATGGTATATGTTGTTCATCCACACTGTCTGGCAGGTTCCTTGCCTCTTTAAATCTTGCCGGAAGGTCTTCAAGCTGGCTCCTCCCACCCACCCGGTGGTAAAACCTCGGCTCCGCCCATGACGCCAGATCTGGCCCGCTGGAAGCTCAGGTTGTGCGTGCCGGGAGGTCAGGAGTCAGGGATGAACAATATATACCACCCCTAGAACTCCTGTCACAGGTGAGTAACCTGTATTTCTAGGGACATGGATATGTTGTTCATCCACACTGTCTGGCAGACTCCTAGCAGTTCTCCGGGAGGAGGGAGGCAAGGCGCACACCCCCTACTTAGGGAATAAAGACTGGAGAACGGAGGCCCCAAAACCAGCATCCCGGCGTGACTCAAGGTCGATGTGGTAATGGGTAATGAAGGTGTGTGCTGACTTCCAGGTAGCAGCCCTGCAGATTTCCTGGATAGGGATGTCCCTGGAAGCAGCCACCGATGCAGCAGTATGGCGGGTAGAATGAGCTCTTATCCCTCTGGGAGGCTCCATGCCTGCCAACTTGTAGCAGAGATCTAAGCAGGAGGTGACCCACCTGCTTATCGTCCGCTTGGCTGCAGGTCTGCCAGGTGCGGCCAAGCGTAGGTGACAAACAGCTGGCGAACCTCTCCCCGAATTTCAGCCGCGCCTTATAATAAGCGACCGCCCTTCTAGGGTCCAAAGCATGGAGCCTGTATTCAGCCTCCGAGGTGTGACTGGGGTAGAACACCGGCAGAGTCAACACCTGGTTAAGGTGAAACTCCGACACCACCTTCGGAAGGAATTTCGGGTGGGGGCGCAGGACAACCTTGTCCCTGTGGAAGACCAGGTAAGGAGACTCGATGCAGACCGCCTGCAGTTCTCCCATCCTTCTGGCTGATGTGATAGCCACCAAGAAGGCGGTCTTCCACGACAGGTGAGAGAGTTCACACCTGTGCATTGGTTCGAATGGCTTGCCCATGAGCTTTGCCAGTACCAGCAGTAAATCCCACGGAGGTGGAGGTTCTCGCACCGGAGGGGAAATGTGATCAAGGCCTTTGAGAAAGCGCCAGACCACCTTCTCCTGCGCCACCGACTGCTCCTCGCCTGCGCCTGCAAGCAGAGATGGCTGCCAGGTGCACTCTTAGGGTCGCCGACCTAAGCCCTTGACGAGAAAGGGACCATAAATAGTCCAAGATGCTTGCCAAAGGACAGAAGGAAGGTCCAAGCCCTGTTCTGACACCAAATGGAAAATCTCTTCCATTTGAAGGCATAGCATTTCCTGGTCGACTCTCACGGGACGCCTCAACAACATTGAGGACCTTGTCGGAAAGACCCAAAGCCTGGAACTCTAGCCGCTCAGGAACCAGGCCGTCAGGTGCAGGGATTGAAGGTCCGGATGGAACACCTTCCCTGATTGACTGAGAGCAGGTCCGGGGCGGTGAAGCTGCCTCGGAGCCTGGAGCTGAGGCTGAGGAGATCTGGGTACCAGAAATGGCGGGCCAGTCTGGGGCTATCAGAATCACCTGCGCCTTGTCCCTCCTTGCTTTGAGAGAGCACCTTGTGAATCAAGGAAATGGGGGAAAGGCGTAGAAGAGGCCCAGGGTCCACGGCCTCGAGAAGGCATCCCCCTGCAGCGAGCCTGCTGAGGGGGGCGGGCATGGAACAGTCTCAGCTTCGCATTCTCCCTGGAGGCAAACAGGTCCACCTGAGGTGTGCCCCAATGGGAGAACAGATCTTGTACTACCCCAGGAGAGACCACTCGTGAGATGCAGCCCCTATCCGCTCAGGGCATTGGCTAGGGTGTTGGAGGCCCTGCCACATGAATGGCTAGGAGATCCGCCTCCAAGTGCAGACGAGTGACCAAATGCGGAGAGCTTCCTTGCATAGAAGCATGGAACGCTATCCCGCTCTGGACGGTTTAGGGTAGTACATGGTCGTGGTATTGTCCGCCTGACTCGGACCACTTGACCCCGGAGAAACGGAGCAAAGGCGGTGAGAGCTAGCGGACCGCCGGCACTCCAGCAGGTTGATGTGGCATCGACTCCGCTGGGGACCAGAGGCCGTGGCGCCCGTGTTCCCCAGATGGGCACCCCAACCCATCAGAGAGGCATCGGGTCGAGAGAGACCGCCGGCTTGGGGTGGACAAACGGGGTGCCCTCCTGCAGATGAGATGGAACGGCCACCACCGGAGAGCGTCCCACATCTCCTGGGTCACCGTCACTAGCTGGTCCAATGGATCGCAGCATTGTGACCACTGGCTGGCCAGTCACCACTGAAGGGGGCGCATGTGCCAGCGTGCCCAACGGACCACGCTGGTACAGGCCGCCATGAGACCCAGGAGGCGCAGGAAGTCCCGGGCAGGGCGCGATTGCCCAACCAGAAATGATTGGGCAAAGGAGGTAAGAACCTCGGCCCTGTCCGCCGGGAGCCGTGCTCTGGCTCGAAGAGAGTCGAGCTCTGCCCCGATAAACAGAATCACCTGCTTCAGCTCGAGCATCTTGGCCTCTGATGAGAAGGCCGATCTGAGAGCAAACCTGAGGGCCAGATCTCTGGACCCGCCCACCTCCTGTCTGAGGGGCTGCTATCAGCCAATCGTCCAGGTAGGGCACCTGACCCCTCGGCGCCAAGAGGGAAAGCTGTCACCACTGCTATGCATTTGGTGAAGACCCTGGGAGCTGGAGACAGGCCAAGGGCATGGCTTGAATCGAAGGATCCTCCGCCAAAGCGAAGGAATCTCCGGTGACGGACGGATAGGGACGTGAAAGAACGCGTCCCTGCAGGTCCAGAGAGCAGAACCACACGCCGTGTTCCAGGGATGGTATTATCTGAGCCAGAGTGACCATCCTGAAGGTTCGAGACCTTAGGAACTTGTTCAGGTCGTGTAGGTTCTAGTATGGGCGCGAGCCCCTCCGCTTCGAACCAGGAAGTACCTGGACACAAACCCCGGTCTCGAGGGAGGGTCCGCCACCTCCTGACCACCTCCTTTGGAGGAGAAGAGCGATGTCGGCCCGACGAGCCAACAGTGAGGCTGCGGACCCGAGGTGAGACGGTCTGTTGGCGCGGGGCCTGCTCAATTCTAGAGGCAGGCTCTTTCCCCACCACCTCTCTCCAGCACCCACCTGTCTGTGGTAATAACGGACCAGGCGGAAAGGAAGTGCTGGAGCCGCCTCCACATGGGAACCTGGGGTGAGGTGACGGGTTGGGGCGACACCCCTCAGCCCGTCACTGGGCAGGCTTGGAGGAGGGACCGCCGAGGGACCTCCTGGCCTTCACCTCCCTGCTTCCTGTTGGAGGAAGCCCCGGGCTTGGGTTTGGGATGCCAAGCCCGAGCCTGCTGGCCCTGACGTTGCTGGGCCGGACGCACCGCGGGCGCAGAAGGACGAAAGGGCTTAGGCTGTGGTTTGCGGCCTGTGTCCTTCTGAGCGGAAGAGACAGAGTCCAAGGTAGCATTGGACTTCTCGATCCTCTGCAGGTGACCTTCCACCCCAGGGCCAAAGAGGTCAGTCCCCAAAAAGGGAACATCCGCCAACTTGTGCTGGGTATCCGGGTAAAGGTGGCTATCCTCAGCCAAGCCTCGACGACGATAGCCACTGCGGCCGCCACAGACCTGGCACATGAGTTCCCAATGTCTAAAGCAGTCTGGAGCTGCTGTTTGGCCACTGCTCTGCCCTGGTCCCACACCTGCCTGACCGTGGTCTGCTGATCCGCGGGAAGATGAGGGACGACCTCATCCAGGGAGCCCAACAGGGCATGAGAGAAATGTGCCATGAGGACGGCCGAACTGGCCTGGCGAAGGAAGAGGGAGGACGCAGCATAGACTTTTCGCCCAGCATAGTCCAATTTCTTGGACTCCTAGTCGGGAGGTTTGTCCACATCCCTAGCGTTCCCGGCACGCCGGAAAACGCTGTCAGTAACTAACCACTCAGCCGAGGGGTGTTCCGAAAAAACGGACAGGGAACCGGTAGGGACCGCATACTTCCTGGCCATCCTGGCCGAAGGCGCAGGGCAGGAAGCAGGGCGCTGCCAGAGCTCCAAGGCCAGGCCCACTATGGCCTCGGCCACCGGAAAGGCCTCCGTAGGGGACTCCCTCGGTCCAGAATCTCCGTGAGGGGATACCTGGCTGCTTAGAAACGGGTTCGAGCCTCATCCCGGTGGACTCCGAGATGAGCCGAAGCAATCCCAGGAAGGACGAAGGGCTATCGTCCACAGACTGTCCTCCTGAGGACTCCAAGTCCATTCGCTTGGAGAAAAGGGAGGAATCGTCTTCAGACTCGGAAGAGTCCTCAAAGAGCTGCCTCGGGCCTGAGCCACCCTCCACCACGCCGATCGGGAGTGGAGGGTGACAGACAGCCTATGAGGCAGTCCCCTGAGCCGACCAAGAATTTTTGGTCGAGTCCCAACTAACGGCTGTGGAGGCGGAGGTTCCACCGAATCAGTGGGCAGCTGGTTTTGGCCGAACAACCGCCTGGGAACAGGCTCCTCGGATAAAACGAGGGTTGTTTCGCCGCCCGTGACAGCCATTAATGGTCGAAGACGACGGCCGGCTTATTCCCCGTCAGAAGGAGCTGTTACACATGAGTTCCTCATATCTTCGACGCAACCTGTGCTAAAGCCTCCTCGTCCGAGGAGGAGGAAGAGGACAGCGCAGCAGCATTACGGTGCTACAAGACCGAGACCATTTATGATCGTGGAACGGCTGGACCGCTAAGAAGTCCCGAGAACCTCGGTTTTGCGAGGACGGGCGGGAGGTGTCGCGGAACCGCACTTCGGTTCGAAGATTCAACCAAGGCACCGGAACCAAGGCACAGACGAGCCAACGGGTCCTCAACTCCCACTGGGGGAACTGGGGAGAGGGGATTCTCGGCTTCTCCAGCCGACAACCCGTCCAACGGGTCGAGAAAAATCTCGACTACGTCGACGGGAGTCTCAGTCAACTGGCCTGACGGGGACACCGTGAGACCAGTGGCCGAAGCCGAGAAGTCGACGGCCGACAACTCGGGGAGAGGGATCTTTCCTGCTCCCAAGAGCGTCGACGGTGAAACTTACCCTTGTCTCTCTTTTTGGACCGAGAAAACAGTCCAGAAGAAGTTGGACCTTCACCTTTAGTAGAGAGGGTCAGACAAAGCTCCTTAAAAGAAGCTGAATAATAGGCACCGAGAGAGAGCGGGACAAATGCCGCAGCCGAGGTAGAAGCGGCCCGCGCCGCCTCCTCTTTGAGGGCGATCATCTGCTCGAGCTGATCCGCCGAGCCCGCCGCCGCGGACACCGCCGACCGGGCCTCTTTTGACTTTACCGGAGGAAATCGCTTCAGGACGCCCCAGTTGTAAACGGGCAGCACGGTCTCTCGAGGACGAGGGTCAACAGGAAGAGCACAGGTCGCAGGCCCGCGGTCGTGCCAAGGCCTACAGTAACGACGTGAGTGCGGATCCGTCAGACATCTTCATTCGAGGACATCTCCAGAAACCGAGTCGATTTGTCCATCGCAGCCACGAGGAAGAGAAGACCAAGTCTTTACCAAAAAACTTTAATTTCAAAAATTCAAGAATTAGGAACCAGTCTTATACGTGAGAGCGTTAAGGGAGGAACCTGAGTTTCCAAGCGTGAGGAAGATCTAAGCGCCATGGGGTGGAGCCGAGAGTTTTACCAGCCGGGTGGGTGGGAGGAGCCAGCTTGAAGACCTTCCGGCAAGATTTAAAGCGGCAAGGAACCTGCCAGACAGTGTGGATGAACAACATATCCATGTCCCTAGATGGCGTGATTCCTTATCAGGAGGTGACGAGCTAAGATGTTTAGGGTTCGCCGACCAGCCGTGAGCGGCGCTAATCACGACCGAGTCAGCACGAGGGTGAGAATCCAGAAAATCAACACCCTCTGGAGCCTGATATAGCCGGTTCGACTTCCTAGAAGTGGGGCTAAGGCCGACTGCTGTTTCCATATTGTGGTAACAAGGTTGGCGTGAGGCTCTATCCAGGGTGGCACCAAGGTAGGAGCTGTCAAGGGCAGATCCAGATGTTCAGCGAGTTTCAGACGCTGAGGATCTGGTTCCAGAGAGTGCCTCTGATGAACCTCCTGGATTTTCCTGAGCAACTCTGCAAAAGAAGGATCCTCTGGAGGAGACTTCGGAGGAGTCCTTGGCCTGGGTTTCGACGGAGAGCGAGGCTCGTCGTCTCTCTCACGGAGCAACCGTCGGAAGAGTCCGAGGGTGAAGAGGAGGATGAAGAAGAGAAAGACTCCCTTTCCCAACCCGGGGGAGGAATGGGCCCCTTGGGAAGCCCCCGGGGAAGCACGTCCTGCCCTTCTCTGGACCCAGATGGAAGAACCCTGGAGTCCGGAGGTGGTGAGGGAGTTTGCCGCTTCGGATGTACGGGAACCTGGGACGGGCCCGTCGCTGGAAGGTGGCTCTCGACCTCTTTGGTGAGCTGAGCTTTGGCCTCAGCCCACCAGGAGGCCAGAGTCTCCTGCAGGTCCACCGGCGGCCGCGAGGGCGGTGGAGGAGGAGGAGGCGGGGGATAAGGATATGGTTATAATCGTATGGAGCGATCCAAACCCAGCTGCGGTATCCCGCCGAGTACTGTGGCGCCCAGATACCGTGCCCTGGCTACACCGGCATCGAATAAGACGGAGGATACCCAGGAGCCGGGGGGACTGCTGGAGCAGACGGCCCGGCCGGAGGCCTCACGGGCGGGTCCATAGTGGAGAGCCCGGAGGGCCCAATGAGAGCGGAATGTCTCCTGGAGTCGGTAAGGCCGACGTCAGGGCCGATGGCGGAGGCCCTGGTGCCAGAGGTACCGACATCTGAGGGGCCGGCATCTGAGCCGGCGTCCGGGGAGCCGACGTCAGGTCCGGGGCTCCAGGTGGAGGAATGACTGACAGAGGCAAAAGATCCCCAGCTTCGCCCGGGGATACTAACATACTAACATACTAAAATGCCACCAGAATAGGCCTAATGGTCTTTCGTGTCTGCTCGTTTGGTCAGCCCCCACCCTGGGGGTGCTGACCTTGCTGTCCCCCTCACCTTCTCTGGCTTCTCCCTTCCCAGTTCCGGATATTCTTGCTGCATTGGATTTTGCTTCCTGAACCCTTCCCCTGTACCTGTCCCACCTCCTCTTGAACCCCTCCACTGTCTCTGCCTCCACCAGCCCCCTAGGTAGTGCATTCCATGGCTCTACCACCCTCTCAGTGAAGTAGCACCTCCTCCTTTCTCCCCTGAATCTTCCCCCCTCCAGCTTCCACCCATGCCCCTAGTGGCCCCTCCTCCTTCCTTGAAGCACCCTCACTGTTCCTCCCCTATTTACCCTCTTCATGTACCTGAAGACCTCTATCATGTCCCCCGGTCCCTTCTCTCTTCCAAAGTGTACATATTTAGCTCTTGAGCCTCTCCTCAAGGTCCTGTCCCCAAGCCCCAAATCATTTTGGTTGCCCTCCTCTGACCCTCTCCAGGAGGTTAATGTCCCTCTTTAAGTGCGCTCCAAAACTGCACGCAGTACTCCAGGTGCGCCTCACCAAGCAGTTACACAGAGGAGTATCACTTCCTCCTTCTGGAGGTGATCCCCTAGCGATGCATCCCAGCATCCTGTTGGCCTTGGCTGCTGCCCTCCTACAAGTCTCAGAGTTGTTAATCTTGACATCCACCACCACCCCCAGGTCCTCTCAGCCATTGAGACTTGTAGTATTCCCCAGGGTGTACACTTGGCCTGGGTTTCTGGCCCCAGGTGGAGTACCTTGCATTTCCCTGCATTAAACCTCAGCTTCCACTTTCTAGGCCATTCTTCCAGAGCCTCCAGGTCCCCTGCAGGGCCACCTCCCTCCTCCCATCCACCACCGCCCCCAGTTTCGAGTCATCTGCAAAGAGACTCATCTCACTCCTGATTCCTGTCCTTATGTCAGATACGTAGGCGTTGAACAGAAGGGGCCCAAGGACTGATCCCTGTGGGATCCCACTAATGACCCTCCTTGGGGAAGAGACTATCCACCAACTATGACCCTCTGGGTCCGGTCCTGGAGCCAATTGCTATCCATCGGATCATCTGGTTTCCCACCCCATTTCTCCTAGTTTATCCAACAGGCCCACGTGAGGAACAGAGTCAAATGCCTTGCTGAAGTCTAGAAAGAGGACATCCACTGGTCTACCCAGGTCCAAGGCACTTGTCACCCAGTCATAGAACTCTCCACCAGGTTTGTCTGACACGATTTCCTGGGATGAATCCATGCTGTCCATCATCCAGGCACCCTGACTTATCAGGTCCCCCTAGCCTCTCCTTGACAATGCCCTCCATCACCTTGCCCACCACTGATGTCAGGCTGACAGGCCTGTAGTTCCCTGCCACCTCCCTTGATCCCCCCTTGTGGATAGGCACTACATGCGCCACCTTCCAGTCTTGGGGCACCCACCCTGTCCTCAGAGAGATGGTGAAAAGCTCTGCCAGGGGTTTCGCCAGGACATCTGCAAGTTCCTTCAGCACTCTAGGATGTAATTTATCCGGCCCCGGTGCTTTCTCCGTCTTAAGGGAGCTGAGGGCTTCCCTCACTCTCTCTGCTGTGATTTCCACTTCCAGTACCTCTTCTCCCTGCTTAGCCCTCCCCCCACCTGCCAGTGATGCCCCCCCCAGACCTGCCGATTGGTAAGGGGCCCCCCCTCCTCATTATCTCTGTCTCCTCCCATGTATGATGCAGCATCCCCATTTTCCCTGGTGAAAACTGAGGTGAAGTACTCATTTAGTACCTCAGCCTGCTCCTCTGGGTCTTGTGCCCATCTCTTCCTGATTTAATCCTGCTAATCTGCCCCTTCACCCTTCGTCTTTCCCCAATGTATCTAAAGAACCCCTTTTCCCTCTCCTAATTTCCCTGGTCAGGTTCTGCTCCTTCCTTGCCTTAGCCACCCTCACCACTCTAGTGGCCCTTCTAGCCATCAGCTCATACTCCCCTCGATCCCTTTCACTCCTTGAGCACTTGAATTTCTTATAGGCTGCTTTCTTTCCCCGCACCACCTCCTGGACCTCCCTGGTCCACCAACAGGGTTTTGGGCCCTCACCATTATTGCCTTACTCTTGCACAGGTGCTGGTAGCATCCTGCACCCTCTCCTGATGATTTCCCACCTACTATCAGCGTCCATGTCTGACCCAATCCCATCCAAATGCTCCTTAGGATCCTTCCCATTTCCTTAAAATCCACCCCTGAAGTCGGTTACTTCCGTCTTTGTGCAGCCTTCTACCCCTCCTAGGTCCAGGCAGAACCAGACCGTGACATGGTCACTCCCCGCCAATGGGTCCCTTACCTCCAGGCCCCCAATCTGGTCACTGTCTGCCAGGACCACATCCAGTACCCGTGCCTCCTGGTCGGTTCCCTCACCTGCTGAGTTAGGAGCATCTTGAAAGACATCCAACAACCTCTGTTCCTGGTCACAGAGGATGTCAGTCTCCAGTCTGTTCCTGGCATGTTTAAGTCCCCTAACACCACCACCTTTCCTCTGCCCAGTCTGCAGTGTCTCCTAACATCTGCCACCAGACTGTCCTCCAGCTCCTCCGCCAGGGCAGGGGGTCTATACACCACTCCTATTTTTACTCTCTTGCCCCCCCTTGTTATCAAGGTGACCCAAATCGCCTACACGGTTCCCTCCGCCTCCTCTACTCCCCCTATGCCAATGCAGTTTTTTACTATCATTGCTACTCCTCCTCCCCTTCTCTCCCCCCTGTCCTTCCTGAACATAGTGTAACCCTCCAGGTTCAGGTCCCAGTCATGTCTTACAGTGGCCCAAGTCTCAGTGACCGCTGCCACATCCACTGCTCCCTCAGTTAACATCGCCTGGAGCTCAGGCATTTTATTGCCCAAGCTCCTGGCATTCAGCAGGACTACCTTCCACCCTTTCCCTATAGTTCCATTTCCCCTGCTCGTGTTCCCTTGGGGATTCTGTTTTCTCCTGGTCTGCACTTTGCCAGTTGGTCTTTCCTGCAATCCTCCTGGTCCCCAGGGGGTGGAGACAGAGTCCCTCCTTATCGGCATCCCTTGACTGCCTTTTCTCCCATCCCACCCCTTCACAAGTTTAAACCCCACTTTTCACCAATGTACTCTCTATTTTCAACTTAAGGATTTCCCTCCTCCAAACTGAGATGTAGTCTATCTCTAGCATACAGCTCCTTATCCTCCCAGGTCTCCCCATACCCCATC
Organism: Neoceratodus forsteri; assembly: GCA_016271365.2. Classification (NCBI taxonomy): domain Eukaryota; kingdom Metazoa; phylum Chordata; order Ceratodontiformes; family Ceratodontidae; genus Neoceratodus; species Neoceratodus forsteri. The sequence goes on from CM028135.1 coordinate 477,370,848, forward strand.
AACCCATACCCTCTGGCCTCACACCACCCCTGAGCCATTGGTTTATCTCCCTAATTTTCTTTTTGTTCCCCACTAGCCCTTGGCACTGGCAGGATTTCTGAGAAGGAAACTGTGCATCCTATGTCATGACAGACCTGGCGAGCTCCCTGAATCTTGCCTGTATCTCTAGCTCACTATTTCCCTCAATGTCATTTGTGCCCAGGTGGACCAGTATGTCTGGGGAACCCCCACAGTCCTTTGCCAGTTGATATACCTCATGCTTAGCCCTGTGTACCGTTAGTCCAGGGAAGCATCTTGTTCTAACTGGCCAGGCTTCTCCCTTCCCTATCCCATTTGATACCCCTGATCATAGAATCCCCCAGCAGGAGCACTCTGACCACTCCTTTTCCTCCATTCCCCCCCTTCCATGTCCCTCATCCTTTCTACCGGCCCTTCCACCCAGCTGGCTCCTTGTTCCTCCCCCTATTTGTGTGCCACATGCCACCCGCTCCTTATTTACCATGGCCACTCCCTCCCCTCCAATCCTATGCCTGTCCTCCTCCTGAGTATCCTTCTGTACGTTAATTCCCCCCTCACTGCTCACAACTGGTCCTTCTCCCCCATCTGCTAAACTAGCCTGGCTCATCCTCCCTTCCTTCCTGTCCCCATTTAGTTCCTCCTTGCTCGTCGTGCTCCCCTGGCCTACCCCCTCAGCTCTCTTTACTGAATCCTCCTTGTACTTCTGGTCCTTCTTTACCTTTCCTCCCAACTGGTCCTTCTCAAAATTCAAGTCAAAGCCCCCAAAATATGTTTGCTGCCAAAGGAAACAGTTCTCCAATTTAATCAGCTTCACTAACACCAAATCAAACTAGGCTTGAAATTAACAGATATAGGTCTCCAATTCAAATAACCATCTCAAAGCAAATCCCACCAAACAGGTTTTAAGTCAGAAGAAATAGGCCTCTACCAGCGCAGCCTGTTACAAAGTGAAACATCCACAAAAAGAGCCCCACTTACAGCCACTAAATCAGTTTACAAACATCCAGGATACCCCGGAACAATACCCTGCTAGCCCCTTAGAAGCAAGAAAGAAAAGAACTAACCTACCAAGTAAAATGCACAAGAACCCTGTGAAAACAGCAGCAGCTACTGTCCTGGAACACAACTGATCCTGCCCCCTTCCAGTTCTTTCTGAGAAGACAAAGCAGCTAGCACCTCAACCTGATTCAGCCCTGCCTCCACTCAACTGGCTGAGTGAGACCTGGCCAGACCATTAACACCCCTCCCCCACTATGAACTAACCTTTACAGCTAATGGAGTCAGCACAAGGAATCAAAATTCAAGTCAAAGCCCCCAAAATATGTTTGCTGCCAAAGGAAACAGTTCTCCAATTTAATCAGCTTCACTAACACCAAATCAAACTAGGCTTGAAATTAACAGATATAGGTCTCCAATTCAAATAACCATCTCAAGCAAATCCCACCAAACAGGTTTTAAATCAGAAGAAATAGGCCTCTACCACGCAGCCTGTTACAAAGTGAAACATCCACAAAAAGAGCCCCACTTACAGCCACTAAATCAGTTTACAAACATCCAGGATCCCCCAGAACAATACCCTGCTAGCCCCTTAGAAGCAAGAAAGAAAAGAACTAACCTATCAAGTAAAATCCACAAGAACCCTGTGAAAACAGCAGCAGCTACTGTCCTGGAACACAACTGATCCTGTCCCCTTCCAGTTCTTTCATCCCTCAGTTCTTTGAGGGATGGAGGGGAAAAGTCCCCGGGGACGGTCCCCGGGGATGGGTTATGGAGACTCTGGTTCCCCAGATGGCAGCGAAGGCTGCGGGGAACTGGGTACGACGGACGTGGGGGGTCCGTCGTCGGTTCCTTCGCTGGCTGGACGTCGGACGAGCCCATGTGAGGCTTAGTGGCATGCTCTCGGCAGGTACCGGAGGAGCCGACGTCCGACTTACGAGAGCCATCACCGGAGGCAGGCTGAGTAAAGAGATCAGCCTGGTCCGGTGGAGAGGAGGCCACGTGTCGCCCCGGAGGGTTGGATGTCTTACCGGCCCTCTCCGGGTGGACGTCAGAGAAGCCGACGCCCGGCTTACTGGAGTCGCCCACAGTGGTAGGCCGCGAGCCTGCGGCCGAACCAGAGGCGGCGGCCTCCAACTGCCTGCAGGTGCCCGAAAGGCCCAAGTGCGAGCCAGACGGGCGGGCCGATGCCCCTCAGAAACCTCCGAGGCGGCCGTCGAGGAGCAGATGTTACCTGTGTCCCAGTGACTCCCGAGGGAGACGCGGTGGAGGAGCCCTTGTCCCGGTGCCTCTCCTCCTCCTTCTTCCGATGGCCTTTGGGGGAATTGGACGCCTGCCTCAGTTTTCTGAACTCCTTCTCCACAGAACTCATTTTCTTCTTTAGAATATGGGCTTCCAGGGATTGCTGCCGCCTTTTCCGGGTAGCCGCGTTAAAACTGAGGCAGTGCTGGCACTTCTCGACCGGGTGATCGGGGCCTAGGCAGAACAGGCAAAGGGAGTGGCCATCATATGTGTGGTAGTTGGGGCGCCGCACAAATTGCACTTATTCTTGTGCTCGGAGGGTGTGGGGGATGACGTACACCGACACTAGTACTGATATTAGTCGAAAAAATAATGATTTTTCGGTAAAAAACTGATGAAGGTAGGGCTGACAAAGCACAAACTTTTCCGTGAGGCACTGCATGAGCTAACGGCAGGAAAGAACTGGAAGGCGGGCGTCCAGGACCGCCCCTTTATACCGACGTCTCCTGACGCCGGTCACCTGACGTGGGGGCGGTCCCTTGCCAGGGACTGCTGGCTAGAAATTTTTCCATGGGGTCCTGCCGCCTGCCAGCGTCAGTCCTATATGTAATTACCTACTGCAAGAGTCCTCTCAAAGTAAGATATGAAAGATCTTTACGGAGAGCTTCACAGAGACGTAGGAAGCCTGGAGCAACGAGCTGATGCATCGGAGAGACAGATAACAGCAGTAGAGGACATGGAGAATACAATTCAACTCTTACAAGATCAACGTGTACAATTGCAAGAAAAACAAGATCTAGAAAATAGAGCTTGCAGAAAGAACTTAAGATTATATTGCATTCCTGAAGGCTCAGGTCAAGACATCACTGAGTTTACTATTACTTTGCTCAAAACAGCTCTTGAATTGCCCTCTGATATTCAATTATCATTAGAGAGTTCACCGTGCACTGGGCCCACGGCCTACAGATCCGAATGCTAGGCCTCGATCTATTATTATGCGCTTTCTAAGCTACGCAGTCAAGGAGACAGTATTAACAGCAGCATGGTGAAAAGGCAAGGTCTTTTATGGACAAACCTGTTTCTATGTAGATAATGACTATGCTCCACAAACTATACGGAATTGCAGAGCATATGCAGACATCTTACCAGCTTTGAAGGGGGCAGCCATCACATTTACAACACCGTACCCAGCCAGACTTGTGGTGCAACTGCCATCGGGAAGGAAGGAATTTCATACTGCAGAGGAGGCCAGATAGGAGCTCCTTAAAGTGGGAATTCAAATAAAAACAAAATCCACGTTGGGACTGTAGAGAGCTGACCCACCGCGCTGGCAAACAGTGAATTTGGGCAGAGCAAGGAATGGTGGAGAGAAACAGTCATGGCCAAAAATATTGGCGCTCTTGCACTTTTTCAAATAACTCACAATTTCCTCTAAAATAGGTTGAAATTAACAACAGTACAGTATTTGGTCTCCACAATTCTTTATTTCTCTGTTAATATTACAAAACCTTTGTTTTTGACTCAGAATTTAATATATCCTTTTAAATCAGAAAATGAAAAGAAATGGCATTGACAAAATTATTGACACCCTAGACTTAATATTTGGTAGCACAGCCTTTGGTCAAAATAACTGCAATCAACTGCTTCCTATAGCCATGGATGAGCTTCCTGCACCTCTCTACTGGCAGTTTGGCCCACTCTTCTTGTGCAAACTGCTCCAGTTCTCCCAGATTTGAAGGGTGCCTTCTCCCAATTGCTGTTTTCAGATCTCTCCACAGGTTTTCAATGGGATTTAGATCTGGACTCATTGCTGGCCACTTCAGAACAGTCCAGCGTCTTGTCTTGAACCATTCCTGGGTGCTTTTTGAAGTGTGTTCCATGACCTTCGACGGAGACCCAGCTTTCTGACACTGGGTTCAACATTATGCCCCAAAATGGCCTGGTAATCTCCAGATTTCATGATGCCATGCACACGTTCAAGGCACCCAGTGCCAGAGGCAGCACAGCAACCCCAAAACATCACTGAACCTCCTCCATGTTTGACTGTAGGGAAGGTGTTCTTTTCTTTGAAGGTTTCATTTTGTTTTCTGTAAACATAGAGATGATGTGCTTTACCAAAAAGCTCTAATTTGGTCTCATCTGTCCACAGGACATTCTCCCAAGGATTTTGGCTTGTTCAGGTGTGTTTTGGCAAACCCCAGTCAGGCTTTCTTATGTCTCTCTCTCAGCAATGGGGTCCTCCTGGGCCTCCTACCATATAACTCCCTTTCACTTGAGCTGGCGACGGATGGTGCGAGTTGAAACTGTTGTACCTTGTGTCTGAAGGTCAGCTTGAATCCGTTTGGCAGTTGATCGAGGTGCTTTCTCCACCATTCGAACAATCCTGCGCTGCAATCTTCGATCAAGTTTTCTCTTGCGGCCACGTCCGGGGAGGTTGGCTACAGTGCCATGGGCCTTAAACATCCTGATAACATTACGTACGGTGGAAACAGGAACATCGAGGTCTCTGGAGATTGATTTGTAGCCTTGAGATTGTCCATGCTTGGTTACAATCTTCTGTCTGACCTCCTCAGACAATTCTTGGCTGTCTTTCTTTCTCCATGCTCATTGTGGTACACACAGTGACACAAAACAGGAGAATGAGTCCTTTTCTCTATTCAAACCGGTTGAATGAGTGATTTTATATTGCAGGCACTGCAACTCACCACAGGTGAGTTCAATTCCAAAGTGAAGGAGAATCACCTGCTTGAAATCTAATTATTTCTAACTACTTCTAAAAGGTGCCAATAATTTTGTCCGGGCCATTTAAGGATTTCTGTGTGGAATAAGCTAAGACTTGATAAATTTTTCAACTTTTTGTGTTTTATTCCACTGCAAACCAAAGAAATACATATGTAGATACCAAAATATTTTTTAATTTCAACAATTTTCTAGAAGGAATGGTGCATTATTAGAAAAAACTGCAAGGGCGCCAATATTTTTGGCCACGACTGTAGCAAAGAGGGGGAACATTTCCAATCGCCTGGCAAATTTTCGCCCATCGGCAAGGGGAAGAACCTGACTGATAGAAGATGAAGATTGGCTTGGGATTTCTCGAGGGTCCTCCGGATAGAGGTCTCTGAAAGAGCATGACTGATGAGAGGGACTGGGAATTCAGTTATCTGAACTGGAATCTTTATTAGATGACAACTCTCTCACAGGAGGTTGGACAGAGAAAAGGAACGCGTAATAAGTTTACCTGCAGAAAAAGTACAGTTACGTAAGAACTTACCGTAACAGTAGATCTTCGAGAACAGCTCTTGCAGCAGGTTACACCATTAGGACTGAAGCCGGCAGGCGTCAGGACCCCACGGAAAAATTCTAGCTAGCTATCTTCAGCAGGGACCGCCCCCGACGCCGGTCCCGCCTCCGACGTCAGGCGTAGTACATAAGGGGACGGTCCCGCCAGATTCCCCAGTTCTCCCGCCGGAGACTTCCGGCCGCAGGCTGACATCAAAATGGGAGACTGAGGATCCACCGTCAGAAGACAAACGGGAAAAATCCTGTTAACAAAGGCTTAAACCATGCCTCCTCCAAGGGGGAAGGTGGGCGGGAAGGTACCTGCTGCAAGAGCTGTTCTCGAAGATCTACTGTTACGGTAAGTTCTTACGTAACTGTACTATCTTACTTCGAGACACAGCTCTTGCAGCAGGTTACACCATTAGGACTGATTCCCAAGCAATAGTGCTTGCAAACACTCTGGGAGGAGGAAATAAGAAAGAACGTTCCAGGTCCTGAATCTAGGACAGGAGACCCTGTAGCACTGCCAGGCCGAAGCCTGCTCTTTGCCGTGAAGCGATATCCAGGCTATAATGCCTGATAAAGGTATGAACAGAGCTCCAAGTGGTTGCAGGACAAATGGCAGAAGTGGAGACGTTTCAAAGTGCTGCAAAAGATGTGGCCATGCCCCTAGTGGAATGACCCCGGACTGCTCCTGGTAGGGGCTTTCGTTTGATATCATAACAGTAAGAGATGCACTGGACAAGCCAGTGAGACAGGGACTGTTTGGATACTGGTTGGCCCTTCATCCTTTCGGTAAAGGAGACGAAAAGCTGCTCCGAAGTGCGAAGCTGCTTAGTTCTGCTCAGGTAGTACCTCAAGCTGCGGTGAACATCCAGGGTGTGAAGCAGTGCCTCTCCTCTGTTAGAGTAATTAGGAAAGTAGACCGGCAGGTCAATATCCTGGTTGAGAGTGAGTGTAAACCACCTTAGGCAAGAATTTAGGATTCGTCTTCAGGGATACTCTGTCCCGGTGGAAAATTAAATAGGGCTCTTTGCACATGAGAGCCTGAAGCTCAGAAACTCTTCTCGCTGATGTAACAGCAACCAAAAATAACGTTTTCCACGAAAGAAAACGCAGCTCACAATCCGCGGCAGGTTCAAAGGGGGGGAGCGTGAGCTGCTCCAGGACAAAGAGCAAGTCCCAAGGAGGCAGTGGGTCCTTAATGGGTGCCTAAGGTGTAACACTCTCTTAAGAATTCTCGACAGGCATCTAATTGTGCCACTGTGCGCTGTCCCATCGGGAGGTGATAAGCTGAAATGGCACAGAGGTGCTTTATAATCGAGGAGTAGGCGAGACCGAGCGGAAAAGGAGAGCAGGTACTCTAACACGCTTTCACCAGACAACCTAAAGGGGAAAGGCCGCATGCTATGGACCAAAGACAGAAACGGCACATTTCATGGCATACGTCGCATGCGTTGCCGGCTATCTGGCTGCAGAAAGGACTTCCGCAACCTCTTGCGAGACCCCGTGACGCTAGATGGCTATGTCTCTAGGAGCCATGCACAGGTTCAGTGAGCGTAAGTCCGGGTGGACCAGTGAACCCTTCTCCTGAGACAAGAGGTGGAAGCTGAATGGCAACGGGAGTGGAGGTTCCCGGGACAGCTGAATTAGCAAAGGGAACCAGATCTGCCTGGGCCAGAATGGGGCCACCAAGATCATAGTCGCATGCTCCCTGCGCAGTTTGAGAACTCCTCTCTGGATCAACGGGAAGGGAGGGAAAGCGTAGAGGAATCTGTCTGCCCAGGAGAGGGACAACGCGTCTCGCCAGAAAACACCAGGCCCTGGATCTAGCGAGCAAAATTGGGCAGTTTTATGCTGGATGGGGAAGCGACCAAGTCCAATTCTGGAGTTCCCCATCAAGAAACAGATCCTCTGCTTACCTCCTGAAGAAGTTCCCACTGTGGACTCTGGCCTGGGAACCGACTCAGGCCGTCATGCATTGTGTTGTCCACCCCGGGAACATGTACTGTGATCAGGTTCGCGCCATGTCGGATTACCCAATCCCACACCCTCATGGCCTCCTCGCAAAGGTAAGAGGCGCCTTCTGTTTGTTGAGGTGACATCACGCAGTTGTCTGTCTGAAGCAGGAGAGTACTCGCGGGATTTCTGACTGAAAGGCCTGCAGGGCATAAAGGACTACCTCATCTCTAGGACGCTGATATGGAGGTGGCTCCAGAGGGGTCCACGACTCCTGGGACTTCACCCCGTCCAGGTGTGCTCCCCACCCTAGGCCTGAGGCGCCTGTGGTGAGGATTACCCAGGACGGGCGCCATGAACGGGACGCGATAGAAAGTGTCCTTGGGTCTCAGCCACCACTGCCAGTCTCGAATCGCGTATTCGTGATTCTGACCGAATGCTGCATGTGGTCTTCCTTGGTCCCATTGCATCTTGAGCATCCACTGAGTTACCCGCATGTGGAGCCTTGCGAAAGGGACAGTAGGAATGGCCGCAGCCATGTGTCTGAGCAAGCGAAGGACCGACCTGGCTGGGGCGGTCTTGTTCGACAAAAGCTCCCTGATGAGGGATCTGATGCGCTCCGCTTTGTCATCTGGAAGAAATGCTCTTCCCTGAACGGTGTCCAGTACTGCGCCTATGAACTGCAGTTTCTGCAAAGGTACCAGGAGAGACTTCTCGTGGTTGATTAGAATACCCAGAGATCGAAACAGGTCCTGAGTGCTCTGGATCGCCCGTAAAAACGCCTCTCTGGAGGCGGCCATGAGAAGCCAATCGCCCAGGTACGGAACACATAATGGCCCTGTCTCCTGGAGATGCTGCCACGACTGCCATGCATTTGGTAAAGACCCTGGTGTCGATGACAGCCCGAATGGAAGGGCTCAGAACTGAAGATGATGGCCGAGAAACTCGGGCGAGGAACCTCCTGTGTGTTGAGCTATAGGGATGCAGGTAAGCTGCCCTGCGTATATCTAGAGATGCTAAAAAGCATCTTGCTTCAGCATTGGAATAAGACCCAAGAGTTACCACGCGGAATTTTTGTACATCGACAATTGAGGTCAGCTGGAGGTCCAGAATCGGACAGAGGTCCCCTGTTTCTTTGGAACCAGGAAGAAGTGGGAATAGTATCCGTGTCCTCTGGTTCTCTGGGACGACTCTATCACTCCCTTTGCAGGAGCGTGAGCACCTCTTGCCTGATCAATGACTTGCGCTGGACTCGGGTACCGAGAGTACCCGGAGGCCTCGAGGGTGGCTTTTCCGCCGAATTCTATAAAGTGGCCCTTCCGACTATGTAGAACCCACCTGTCGGTGGTTATAGTCTGCCATCCCGCAGGAAATTCGCATGCGACTCCCGACCATGACGCCCCATTGATCCAGAGGCGGGGCCGGAAGAAGTCAGACTGTGGCAGCTGAGGGTCCCGCTATTGGACCGCTTAGGAGCTGGGCTGGTTCCGACCTGGGGTTGTTTTCCTGGCCTGCGAAACCGGAGCCCCTCTGTTGTGGAACGGGCAGGACTGTTGTCTCAAGGCCCATTCATGAAATCGGCTTTGGTTCCTACGAAGGAACTAGCCTGGGTCGGTACATGGCCTGAACCGACCTCACCGCCTTCCCAGCCTCTTGAGTTTGGTAATTATCTTCTCTGAGGGTTTACCAAACAAAACTTCTCCTCGAATAGGCGTCCATGATGTTTTCTGGACGTCCGGGGGTAAAACGGAGACCACGGAGCCAAGAGTGCCTTCGAGGCATACGCTGAAGCTGCTGCTCGGGCCGGAGTCGTGACGCGGCTCGTAGCACCTGGGTTCCTACGTCCGAATCCGGCACGGAGGAGCTGTAACATCTCTCCTTCTGCTCACCTTCCGCAATTTCTCAGCTGCATCCAGACCCTGCTCCCACAGGGCATTTTGGAACTGCACCATGTGGGTCAAATAATTCAGGGATCTGATGGTGCAAGAAGCGGAAGACATCGGGTGCTTCTACCCATGGAGTCCAGCTGCTTGGACTCTGGGTCCGTGGCAGGGTGCTCTAGATGTTGCGTCTCTGGGACCGGTCATGAGAGGCTGTTTTGACCAGAGAGTCGGCCTGAGGATGCTGGGTCAAGTACTGGTCTTCTCTTGGAGCCTTGTACAAGCGGTCAGCTTTCTTTGGCATCGCCGGGAGCGAATGTAGACGCTTCCATGCTGCCTTGGTGACGTCCACCAAAGTGTCTACCAAGGGTGGCACCACCACAGGCTTGGGGTCCTTCTGCCGAAGATACTTTGCGAGGCGCAGCCTTTCGGGGTCTAACTCTTCCGCATCCCATCCCATGTTCTCCTGGATGTCTCATGATATCCGATAACCAAGGGTCATCCAGAGGAGACTTTGGCAGCTCACGGGTCCGGAGAAGGGATGGAGAGGGAGATGGGATCTGATGTAGAAAACTCTGATCCCGTGGTCCTCTGTCGAAGGCAACGCGGCATCTTCTGGGTCTCTTGGGACTGGGTGACCTAGAAGAGGATCTGGACGGAGGTCTCCTTTATCGAGTCTCCCCCTTGAGGGGTCCTGGGCCCGGGAGGAGGTAACCGCCTGCAGACCCAGATGGGGGACTGGGGCAGGAACCGGAGGTGCAACCGTGGAGGAGGAGGAGGAAGGAGGTGGGAGGGGGACCATGTCCTTTTGATGGTATCCTACCAGTAAGTGAAAAGCTCCTTCACCTCTGTAAAGGAAAGGCCCGACGACGTCCAGGTGCCAGTGGATCGTCGCCGGGGCCCAAGGCCGGCTCCACAGGGGCTCAGGTCGGCGAGGGTTCCTGGGAGTCTCAACAGGACCGGGTCGCCAGTCTGGTCTCTCGGGCTAGGCTAACTCCTCCTCAGTGATGGTCTCTGACCGACGCCGGTCAGAGGCGCTGGGTCCTCTTCGGATTGAGCGGGCGCGGTCCCCTACCAGCGTCCGGTGTGATAGGCCTGGCCGGCGACGGCTCTGGGGACCTGTGGTGAGAGGCCGACGTCGGACGAACCAGTGTCGGGTCCTGCGGCCTCTTGAGTGAGGTGAGCTCCTTGGTTTTCCGAGGAGGCAAGGAAGCAGACCTGACATCGGGTTCCGAATGGTGGGAACCCGACTTGTGGTGATGGTGGCGATCCCCGACTTAGCCAGGGCTTGAAGACAAGGAAGGCCTGGGAGTCTTGCCTGAGAAGAGGAAGAAGATTTTCTCACCGCAGCGGGGAGGCTGAGAGCTGGCCCGGAAAGAGGGAGCGGTCGGACCTGGAGCCAGAACTGTGCTGAGTCGGAGGCCCTAGAAGGGACCTGGAAGGGCCCTCTGTGTCTTCAGCATGCTTACGGGTTTCATGGTCTTCCTAGCATGAACTCTTGAAGCCATGGACTTGAGTTGCTCCTCTAACAGGAACGCCTGTAGGGCCTTCAGGTGACGGATCCAGGTTCTGCTGTTGAACCCTGACAAAAAGAGCAGGACCGGATGTCGTGGTTCGGCTCAGGCACCGGACACAGGTCGCGAGTGCGGATCCTTAAATGGATCTGCTTCCCACAGGCGCATTTCAAGGAGTGACCGGAGGTCGGGAGGACATCAGAGAGAAAACTGAACTCGAGAACAAATTTCCGTGAGAAAGCACTTTACCACGCTGGCCGCACGCCAGAAACCGAATCAAGGGTCGAGACATGCAAGTCGACGGCGGGAAAGAACTGGAGAATCTGGAGGGACCGCCCCCTTATGTACTACGCCTGACGTCGGAGGCGGGACCGGCGTCGGGGAGCGGTCCCCATTGAAGATAGATAGCTAGCTAGAATTTTTCCATGGGGTCCTGACGCCTGCCGGCTTCAGTCCTAATGGTGTAACCTGCTGCAAGAGCTGTGTCTCGAAGTAAGATCTCTGCCATAACAAAGAAACAAGTAAAACTTTCGATCTGGCTGTTCGAACTGGCCCTGACGATTGCTCTGAAGGAAGCAACGGATATAGCTCTAAAGAGCAGATTATTGAGGGCTGTTTGATCTGTTTTCAGGGCTAAATTGATATAAGGGCCTAAGAAAAGCTGCCCTAGTTGTATACTACAGAATTTAGTTAATAATAAAACAAACAATTTACTTATGGGTGTGGGGGAGGAGGCATCTCCGACCTAATAGGAAGCTCATTTCAAATCAAAGACAGATAGGCAGGATATTTTGAGTTAACAGTTTGATTTTTATTTAGCTTGTCTGCACATTTCCTTTTATTTTTATTAGGGAAGTAGTATATCCACAGGAGGCCTGGGCATTTGGTGTTACCAGATATCCTCTGGTAACCTCAGACTATCAGGAGGCACACTTAGGGAGTAAGTTTTTAGACTCCCCTACCTTGGAAGTCAATATTATTTGTAACAAAGTGAATGTACATAGTTATCAAGAAAAAGATCAGACATATACTGATAATTTGCTTCACATTTCAAAAAGTTTGATAAGATCGCTGCAGGAGATGTTTAAGAATAATCTAGACAGGAAAGGCATAAAATATTTCAAAAAAAGTAACGTTCAGAAAGATGGCTCGGGGTGGGGGGGGAGCATCAGTATGGTGATCCTTCAGGATTTGGATTAAGATGGGGACAACAGGAGAGAATATGTTTCCATAAGGGAATAAGATGGTTACTCAGATAGTAACAGCACTCTCGCTTAATATAAATGGGCTTAACAACCCCATCAAAAGGGCCAGACTGTTCCAATATATTAAGAAACAACTCAGTGATTTTTATTACCTCCAGGAAACACACTCAACAGATACCAAACATGCAAAATTGAATTTGGGGGGGGGGCAGGTTTTGGGTATATGTGTCGTCCTTCCCTAAAGGGAAACGAGGAGCAGCCATTTTAATACCTAGGACCTATCCTTTTCATTTAGAAACACAGTGCTTAGACTCAGAAAGAAGGTATATAATCTTAAAAGGTACCCTTTATGGGAAAAAGGTCACATTAGTGAAGGTGTATTTCCCCCCTTACGTCAGGTTGTCTTCTGAAAAGATTTTTTGAAATGCTTCTAGACATTATGCACAGCTATCTTATAATAGGGGGAGATATCAATTTAACTTTGACACCTCGGTTGGACTCCTCTGCACCTTCCAATTATAGGCTATCAGCTCAAAGATTATTTCTCTCTCAACTTAGGGAATTGGGTCTAATCGATGTATGGAGTCATTTTTATCCTCTTTCTGGGGGATATACGATTTTCTCCCCTAGACACAACTCTTACTCAAGATTGGACTACTTTTTCATTTCAAAAGAACATTTGGACTGTTTACAAGATTTAACTATAGGACCTAGATTTCTTTCTGATCATTCTCCCCTATTTTTGAGGCTAGATTTTAAAATACCAAGGAAATCCACTGGGTGGCACCTGAATACATCCTTTCTAAAGGAAAAAGCTTTTAGGGACAGCTTTAACTCAAAAATAGCTCAGGTTATTGCAGAAAATTCATCCCAGGAGACATCCAATACGATTGTTTGGGATACGCTGAAGGTTGTGATCGGGGGGGAGATAAATGCGCATTCAGCATACAAGAAGAGATACTGGGAAACACGATATGGTGAATTACATGAGAAATTGAGGGATACAAAGTTTACCCTTATTACTACAGAGGCCCAAACCCAGATTAATCAGAGAAAGGCTGAGCTCCAGAAACTTTTAGATGAAAAAACACAACAGGCACGTTTTTACTTGAAAACATATAGGTATGAGGGAGGGCCAAAAGGGGCGAGAAATTTAGCCTGGAGGCTTAGGGGACACAGGACAGCCACAATCATAGCACATTTAGTGGATCCGGAGAAAAAAACAAGGGGTTTTAATTCACAGCAGATAATGCAATTGTTCCAGAAATATTATAGGCAGCTATATGAGAACCCACAAGATCCAGAAGTTAACAAAATTGAGGACCCCCACATTAAGAATGCTAACAAGGAAATGGAAATCAGATTAAAAGCCCTATCAGATCAGAGGAAGTCAGGACGCATATAAAGGAAAGTAAATCATTAAAAACCCCTGGCCCAGACAGATTTCCGTCCGAGTGGTACAAGACTTTAGTAAACAACTGACCCCCTTACTACTAAAGGCCTTTTTAGAGATTCAAAAGGAGAGTCCACCTCCTCCTTCATGGGATTACACTATTATTTCACCTATATTAAAAGAGGGCAAACCAGCAGATCTGCCTACTTCATATAGGCCAATATCTATATCAAACATGGACTACAAGTTATTTATGTCCATATGGGCACATAGACTGGAGGAACTGTTACCCTATTTGATTAATTCAGATCAATCTGGGTTCATTCGAGCCAGAGAAACCACAGATAATATATGTAGAACGATCCATTTGTTGGACAACTTAAATCAGAGACGGGTACAGGCAGTGTTGCTCAGCCTTGATGCAAACAAAGCATCTGATCGCGTCAGTTGACCTTTTTTATGGGAAACTTTGCGCAAGTTTGGATTTCCTTGGGAATTCTCTAGCATGATACAGAGAATCTATACCTCTCCAAAGGCACATGTTAAAGTGAATGGACAGTTATCTTCAATGATACAGCTGGGAAGGGGAACTAGGCAGGGTTGCCCACTTTCCCGCTTACTGTTTGCCATATACATTGAGCCATTGGCTGAAGCCATAAAGCAACATCCTAATATTCAGGGGGTCCCGTTAGGAGGGAAGGAGGGATTTTACTATATCACTATATGCAGATGATGTATTATTAACACTCCTAGAACCAGAAAAATCCATTCCTGCTACTTTACAAGTCATAGCTAAATTCTCAGAGATAGCCGGATAAAAAATAAATATACGAAAAACAGAGTTATTATCTTTAAATTTAATCCCCTCTCAGTCTCTGAAGAACCAGATCTCTCTGAAATGTAGAAATAATAAGATTAAATATTTAGGTGTAAATATTCCCCAGAAATTGGAACATTTGGAATTGTTTAATTTAGAGCCCCTATCGATAGAGATAGAGAATTTAGTTGGGAATTTGACACATCAGGTATTCTCTTTTTCAACTCGAATACAAGCTATTCGGATGACCTTATTTCCTAAGATATTATATTATTTCCAGACTTTGCCGATTATTCCATCACAATTCTACTTTGCATCCTGGGCTAGAATCTTTTCGAGATTTGTGTGGGCAGGACAGCAGTCTAGGGTCAGATGGTCTCAGTTACAGTTACCAGTGGCAAAGGAGGGTTGTAATCTTCCAAACCTTAGAGATTACCATAAGACAGTAACATGTAAAATAGTGATGACATGGCTGAATCCTCAGGCAGAAAAACCATGGAAATTTATTGAATTTACACTAAATGATTTAGTAAATATTATCCCTATTATATTTGCCCCCCAAAACGCTTATCCAGTGTTACAAAACTTTACATTTGGAACCCGTTATTCATTAAAGGCTTGGTCTGAGCTAACGGCATCTACTACATTAACTGAAGTTTTTGGTTATTTTAAACTAATAGGTACAGAAAGTGTATCTTCGGAGAAAGGAGCTGTTCGGGTCCATCAAGAATGGCAGAAAAAAGGTCTGCTTTTGTTATATCAATACCTAGATGTAAATGGAGTATTGCCTTTTGCCACACTACAGGCAAAATATCAACTTCCCCATATACACCATTATAGATATTTACAGATTCGGTCATTTATACAGAAAGAATTAGCATTAAATACTCTGCCCTCTCTCACACCTATGTTGATGTCCCTTTAAGGGACGCTTATAGAAAGCAGGGAACAAATTCATTTAACTGGACAAATATATAAAGCAATAAGAGTTTTGAAGGAATCTTTGAAGATATCTTAAGGAGATGGAATAGAATTAGGGACTCGGATAACTTATGCGAAATGGTTGGAACCTATTCCTCACTCGATTAAAGTATCACAGTCATCATACTGGTCAGAATATATATGGAAATGTCATAGTAGGTATTTTTTATACCCCTGACAAAACTGCTAAATTTGTATCTATGAGGTATGGCCTTTGTTGGAGAGAATGTGGAGAAAAAAAGGCAAATATAACACATTTTTTGTACCTGTCAGAAAGTTACTCAATACGGGTTAGATATAGAAAAGAGTATACAAAATATTGTGGGACCAGAAATTAATTTATCCAATCAGATGATTTTGCTTATATTGGGAAAGACGGAAAAGTTCACTGATGTGGAAATAAGAAAGTACCTGTACCTGGCAGCTAAAGGTTATAATCATGGCAAACGGCTGTGCACTCACCTCCTGATTGGCATTCACTGATGACTGGGATATATTATATTGAGAGAACAGTAGCTTCTAGAGCTGGAAGGATGTCACGATTTGAGCTCCAATGGAGACCATGGGTTTTCTATATCTCACCTCTAGATGGAAAAATGAAAATTACGTACCTACCGTAATTCTTGATCTTCTTGGACGAGTCTCCACCACTCATTCACACTATTGGGATCTGCGCCGGAGGCACTAGGACCCATCGGGAGCAAACTTTTTGCTGGAGGGCTGGTGCCAGAGATGGAGCCATGCAGGAACGGCACCGCGAGCTCCTCAGCTCGCGCGGGTAATTACTTATCCGGCGTCGATCCTCCAACCGCCTCAGTACTTTTTTACCAAGGAGGTGCAGCGTAATTCAACCTCAGAAGGGTAGCTTCATCCTCAAAAATTGACATAAGATAGTCCGGGCGACCGTGATAAGAAGGGTCGAATAAAGAAGTCTTCACAGCCTAAAGATTTGAGGGAGTGAAGACCAACAACAGAGGTGAGCTCGGGGACGGAGGGTGGGTGGGTGAATGAGTGGATACCTGCCCAAGAAGACCGCACCACGTAGGTACGCACTTTTCATATCTTCCCGGACATAAGTCTCACCACTCATTCAAGCACTATTGGGAGAGTACCGAAGCACTAATCCCCCTGGAGAGGGCAGCAGGAGAGACCAAGAGCTCACATTTCTGGGACAGAAGTCCATTAAGGATGGCTCTGCTAAAGGAAGAATGTCGCCTGGCATGGATATCAAGTGCATGTTTCACTAAGCATGCACTGAGCTCCAGGTGGCCGCGTTGCGAAATATCTGCAATGGGTATGTTGCTAATCACGATGCTGCTGACCAGCTTTAGTAGGAGTGAGTTTTAAACCTACCTCCAACTTCTAACCTGCTGGCGCCATGGAATAGTAGGGCGTAAGGCATGCCACTAGCTATGTTGAGATACATCTGATAGCGACAGATTGACCAGCCGGGTCTCGCTGAAGGAAACAAACAGTTGCTGGGCTTTGCAAAAAGTCCTTGGTTCTATCTAGATAGAAACTAAAGCTCTCTTAACATCCAAAAGAATGAAGATCGTTCTCCTTCATTTGGAAGTCCACAAAGTAAGAGGGAGGACCAAAGTTTGGTTTAGATGAAATTCTGACACAACCTTAAGAAGAAATTTAGGATGAGTCCGAAGGACTACTTTGTCCTTATGGAACACAGTATATGGAGGGTCTGTGACTAGGGCATGTATCTCAGAGACCCTGCGGGCTGAGGTAATGGCCACTAAGAAGGCAGTCTTCCAGGTGAGAAATTTTAGCTCACAGGTAGCTAGAGGTTCGAAAGGTTTCCGAGTGAGCATGTCTAGCACAAGATTAATGTCCCAGGCTGCAACTGGGCGTCTTTTGTAGGAGGTCTGGTATGCAGAATTCCTTTAGAAATCTCTTTAACCACAGGTAACTGAGTCAGTGTTAAGGAAAAACGGCTCATGATACGCTGAAATGGCACTAAGGTGAACTTTGACTGTAAGTACTGAGACCTGAATTTGAGAGGTCCAAGAGGTACTCCAAACCTTATCTGGTGGGCAGGAAAAGGATTCAAAGAGACTTTGCACCAGATTAACAACGCCCATTTGGCTGTGTAAGTCTTCTCTAGTGGCTGGCTTCCTGGTACTCAGAAGAATATCTGAAACCCGAGAGACATTGAACCTGTTCACTTCTACCTCTTCAGGAGCCAAGCGTGAAGGTGAGCGATCTCAGGTTGGGATGGACCACAGGCTCCTGAGTCAGGAGGTTCAGCTGAAGGGGACTGGTTTCGCGGAACTGCCAACATATTGTTGAGTAGTGAAACCACAGCTGTCGAGGCCAGAAGGAGCAATGAGATCATTTTGCCCTGGGATTCAAACTTGAGAAGTACCCTCTGAATCAGAGGAAGAGGTGGAAGACGAAAGAAGCGTTTTTGTCCACGCAGCCTGAACGCATCCTGACAGAAAATGCCACCCCTGGTTTCTGGAGCAGAAGAAAGGCAGTTTTGCATTGAGTGGGGATGCAAAAGTCCAGGTCTGGAGTTCCCACTCTTTGAATAGTGACTGAACTATGGTTGAGTTGAGGACCACTAAGTGGGGATCTGTCTCTGTCTGCTGAGGCGGTCTGCCAGTTCGTTTTGTATTTCCGGTAGGGTAGCCGCTTAATTGAAACCTTGTGCTCCAAGCACCATTCCACATTCCCATACCTTCATCGCTTCCCTGCATAAGGGGTAAGAATGAGCACCGCCCTGCTTGTTGATGTAATACATCACTGCTTTGTTTCCATTTGAAGGAGAATGTTCTTGTGACGAGAATGTCCTTCAACGCTTCCGGACGTATAAAGGATGGCTCTGTTTCTAGGACATTTATGAAACTGGGCTCGAGCCGAGTCCACGCACCTTGAGTGTGGAGAGCCTGACAGTGAGCTCCAGACCCCATTAGGGACGAATCTGTGGTAATGGAGATCTGATGGTCCAGAGGAGCAAAGGGATACCCTTCCAGGAGATTGCTCTCTTGAGACCACCAGGTGAGTGACCTCTTTAAAGGTTCTGTCACTTTGATGGGATAGGACTGCGGGTGAGTGGTTGGGGACCACTGAGTAGTGAGCATCCACTGAGTGGTTCTCATGTGCAGATGTGCTAGGGGTACAGTGAACACTGAGGATGCCATGAGGCCTAGCAATGTCTAGGGAGGCTAGCCAGTTGTGTTGATGAAGCAAAGGTAACAAGGTTCCCAGAGAAATCATTTTGAATTTCTCCTTGGGGAGAAATTTGTTTAGCTTTCTGAGATCCAAAATGGGGCGCATGCCCCCGGACTTCTTTGGAACCAGAAAGTAATGGGAGTAGAACCCTGTGTTCCGTTGATGCAGCGACACTACTTCTACTGCCCTGTTGTTCAGAAGGCCCTGAATCTCGGCGGCGAGAAGGTCTGAGTGAAGGGTTGACAGCCTGGCCTGTCGTTTTGGGAGGACGATCCGGAGGGGTCTCCACAAGATTGAGTGAATACCCCTCGCGAATTATCTGAAGGACCCATTTGTCTGAGGTTATGGACTTCCATTGGTTGTAGAAGTGCATCAGACGACCTCCCACCGAAGAGGGAAAAGTCCACCTCGGGCAGCTGAGATGGGACTTGGGCCAGCAACTCATAAGGTGGCGCTGGGCGCTTTGGGCCCTTGCGCTTTCTGTTGTGTCTTCTTTTGAGGTTGGGCAGGTTGGTTTTTATGGAAACCTCCTCTGCCTCGAAAGGACTGACGGTTATGAACAGACGTTTATTGACACCTCGAGGGGACAGGAGGGGTCGAGCCAACTAATGGCTGACATAGTCTTCGTGTAGCTTCTAGATCTTGTTCTACCTGAGGACCAAAAGATATGCACCATCAAAGGGCAGCGCCATTACCTGCTGCTTTCTTGGCGTCATTAAGTGAAGCCTGAAGTGCGCAGCCAGGAATAGCGGTGGTACAAATACCGGCAGCACGCCCGGGCGGGAAGCAGTGTCGAAAGCATCCATAGCTGCTTTAACCTGCTGGTTATTAGATTCGATACCTCCTGGTAATGGTTTGAAGAAGCTCTGGCTTTGTATCCGATTCCGTGGAGCTTCAACCATCTGCTTGATAGAGTGCCAAAGGATATACTCATACTGGAGAAATAGTCCTAGTAGCTGGCAATCGATACTTAGGTAGAAGCAGCAAAGACTCTCTTACTTAAGGTGTCTATCTTACGAGATTCTTTGTTAATAGGTCAAGCTGTTATTAGTCTGAGGAAGAACAACTTTATCATTCTTTGCCAGGACTACAATAGGATCCATAAAGCTCGAGATGCCAAAATGGGCGATCCTTGGGGGCTGAATATTTCCTATCTATGAGTTTAGCCACCGAAGGGGTGAGAGCAGGATTATTCCCACATACCATTTGAGACAGCGTCTTGAAGGAAGGCTGAACCGAGGAGTCAAATCCAGATCTCCGGGCATGAAGGTATGGGAGTCTTAATTTCCCAGGATTGATGTCTGTAGTCTGGAGAGAAGAGTGGAAATCAAATTTTCAGCAGAGACTTAAAGGACAGGTCCTCGACCACAGGCTCTGTAGCAGTAATAGATCCTGCTTCCTCCACTTTCATCACCCAGCCGAAGTCTGGGTCAGGCTCAATGTCATCTCCTGACAGTCCAGGAGGGACTGTATGGACAGGAAAGGAATGAAAGTCAGAGGAAAGGGAAGAAGGAAAAAGAATGAAAGGAGAGTCCTGAAAGGCAGAAGATGCCCGAGAGCCCTCGGCGCGTGGGAAGCGCACGCACCCCAGGAATAGACGCCATGACCATGTGGCACCGAGAATGACACCGAGGGACCACGGTGCCTAAAATGGCGCCGAGGACCTACACAGTGCCGAGGACTACACGACGCCGAACGGCGCCAAGGACGGGCGCTGAAATGCGCTGGCCGACGCTAAGGGCACCGAAAACACTCCAAGACTCCGAAAAACAGGCTTTGAAGAAGGAAGAACAGGAGATAAGGGCATCGGGTGGCCCCTCGCTGTAGCCATGGGGGGGACATCTGGCGGAGTCGATGGCACCGAAAAAGGTGCTGCGCGACCAGGAGAGTTCAACAGCTACCTGGTCTCAAGAAGCCCAAAGGCCCCGAGTGACCGAGCCAGGTAACTGAACCAACCTCCCGAGCCCATTGCTCCATAAAAGCGCCCACTGATGAAACTGCTCATCTGAAGACCTACATGCGGGTGGGTGGCTCCCTGCTCGAGGCGTTGGCTACCAGAAGCAGAGGTTGGTGACTCCGGGAGAGACCGCAACTAGCACCGATAACCGACGTCTGCGGCAGAGCTATATCGAGGGCGATCTCGGTGATGCTTCTCTTTTGACCTGAGGCCAAAGAGCAGCTCGAGGTCAGCGGTGCTTGTGAATGCATCGCTTATTTTTATGCTTCCGGGACTGCCCGTCCTCGGCATTGGACTGACAGTTGTCAGACCCCCCTTCCGGAGAAGGCGGCGGACCGGACCCAGCCCGACTGACTGAACAGCTTTCATACGAAGTCTCCCTACCGTCACCTGACCTGCTCATGGTCGACTCCGTCAAAGTAGGCTGAGACTTCTCTTATTTTTAAAATAAGAATAAACTTAAGCGATACTTATCGAGATATGACTACAAAATAACAAAACTGAAAACCATGCTGCTAGTTTGAAGTTTGACTCCCGGGCGGCGGCGTCGTTCACTGAAGCGCACTTTCGGCCGGGAAAAAAGAACTGAGGTGTTGGAGGTCGACGCCAAGATAGTCATTATCACGTGAGCTGAGGCTCTGCAGTGCCATTCCTCGCGGCTCCATCTCTGGCGCCGACCCTCCAGCAAAAAGTTTGCTCCCGATGGGTCCTAGTGCCTCCGGCACAGATCCCAATAGTGTGAATGAGTGGTGGAGACTTATGTCCAGGAAGATACAGGTTACTCACCTGTAACAGTAGTTCTAGGAGTGGTATATGTTGTTCATCCACACTCTTTGGCAGACTCCTAGCAGTTCTCCGGGAAGAGGGAGGCAAGGCACACACACCCTACTTAGAAAACAGAGAGCGGAGAACCGAGGCCCCAAAACCAGCATCCCGACGTGATTCAAGGTTGATGTGGTAATGGGTAATGAAGGTGTTTGCTGACGTGCAGCTAGCAGCCCAACAGATTTCCTGGGTAGGGATGTCCCTGGAAGCAGCCACCGATGCAGCAGTATGGTGGGTAGAATAAGCTCTTATCCCTCTGGGAGGCTCCTTGCCCGCCAACTCATAGCACAAACCTATGCATCATGTAATCCATCTTGCAATGGTCCGTTTGGCTGCAGGTCTGCCAGAAGCAGCTTCAGTGTAGGTGACAAACAGCTGGAGAACCTCTCACCAAATTTCCGCCGTCCTCTCCTTGTAGGAGAGAGCACGTCTAAGGTCCAGGGTATGGAGCCTGTACTCGGTGTCCGAGGTGTAGTTAGGGTAATATACCGGCAGAGTCAACACCTGGTTAAGGTGAAACTCTGACACCACCTTCAGAAGGAATTACAGGTGGGGGCGCAGGTCAACTTTGCCCTGTGAAAGACCAGATAAGGGGAGTCCACCAAGAGCACCTGGAGCTCCCCTGTTGTCCTGGCTGACGCGATAAACACCAGGAAGGCAGTCTTCCATGACAAGTGCAAGAGCTCACACTTGTGCATGGATTCGAATGGCTTGCCCATGAGCTCTGCCAAAACCAGCAAAAGATCCCACGGAGGTGGAGGTTCACGCACCGGAGGGGATATGTGATCCAGGCCTTTGAAAAAGCGCCCGACCACTGTCTCCTGTGCCAGTGTTGACTGACTGGCCCGTGCCTGGTAAGCGGAAATGGCTGCCAAGTGCACCCTAAGAGTCGATGACCGTAGACCCCCTTTGGAGAGAAACTAAAGGTAGTCTACGATGTTAGCCACAGAGCAGGATAAGGGGTCCAGACTCTTACCCTGACACCAAATGGAAAACGTTTTCCATTTGAAGGCATAACATTTCCTGGTCAATTCCTTATGAGAGGCCTCCACCATGGTGTAGACATCCTCAGAAAGACCCAGAGCCTGGAACTCTAGCTGCTCAGGTACCAGGCTGTGAGGTGCAGGGGCTGAAGGTCTGGATGGAATACCTTCCCCTGGTTCAATGATATCAGGTCCGGGCGTGTACAAAGCCACTCCGGGGCCCTGCAGCTGAGGCTGAGAATATCTGGATACCAGAACTGGCGGGGCCAATCTGGGGCTATCAGGATCACCTTCGCCTTGTCCCTCCTCACCTTGAGTAACAATTGTGGATCAAGGGAAATGGAGGGAAGGCGTAGAGGAGGCCTGGGGTCCACGGCCTCGAGAAGGCATCCCCCTGCAGCAAGCCCGGCTGAGGGGGGTGGGCATGATACAGCCTCAGCCTGGTGTTCTCCCTGGAGGCAAACAGGTCCATCAACGGTTTGCCTCAATGGGAGAACAGATTGTAAGCTATCTCTGGATGGAGAGACTATTCGTGGGATGTCTGGCCTATGTGGCTGAGAGCATCCGTAAGTTGGTTCGAGACTCCTGCCACATGGATGGCAACGAGATCCACCTCCAACCGGCTAACGAAGGTCCAGATCCGGAGCGCCTCCTTGCATAGCAGATGGGAGTGCGTGCCGGCCTGTTTGTTGAGGTAGTACATGGTCGTGGTATTGTCCGTCTGGACTTGAACCACTTGATCCCGGAGCTAAGGAGCGAAAGCTGTCAGTGCCAGTCTGACTGCTCTGAGCTCTAGCAGGCTGATATGGCATTGGGACTCCTCAGGGGTCCAGAACCCGTGGGCTCTGTGGTCCCCCATGTGGGCTCCCCAGCTCATGAGAGAGGCATTGGTCATGAGGACGACCGTCGGCTCGGGGCAGACAAACGGGATCACTTTCTGCAGACGTCCTGGGACGGTCCACCACTGGAGAGCGTCCCACATCTTCTGGGTGACAGTGATCAGCTGGTCGAAATGACCCTGACACTGAGTCCACTGAGCAGCCAGCTCCCACTGGAGGGGTGCATGAGCAATCTGGCCCAATGGACAACTGAGGTGCACGCTGTCATGTAACCCAGAAGGCGCAGGAAGTCCCAGGCAGGGCGCAAGTGCCCAAGCCAGAAATGATTGGGCAAAGGAGGAAAGAACCTCCGTCCTGTCCACCGGGAGCCGAGCTCTGGCTTGACGACAGTTGAACTCTGCCCTGATAAAGCCCATCACCTGAGAGGGCACGAGTTCCAACTTGGCCTCGTTGATCAGGCTGCCTAATTGGGAACAGGTTCGGAGGGCCAGGTCCCTGGACCTCTCCACTTCCTGCAGGGAGGAACCCACCAGGGGCCAATCATTGAGGTAGGGGTATATCCGAACCCCCTGATGCCGTAAATGGGCCGCCACCACTGCAGTGCACTTGGTGAATACCCGAGGGGTCGATGACAGGCCGAACGGCATGGCTTGGAACTCATACAGGGTCCCATCTACCCTGAAGCAGAGGAACCGCTGGTGGGACGGATGGAAGACCTGAGATATTGATTCAGGTCATGGAGATCTAGGATGGGGCGCCAACCCCCCCGTCTGCTTGGACACCAGGAAGCACCTGGACATGAAGCCTGGGTCTGTAGGAGGATCCGGCACTGGAGCTACCGCCTCCTTGCGGAGGAGCTCTGCAATGTCGTCCCGAAGGGCCGACTGAGTGCCAACTGAGATCCTTTCCTTTCGTGAGGTATGGACTCGGCAGGGAGGGTACTTCTCGAACTCTAGAGGCAGTCCCTGACTGACCACTTCCAGGACCCACCTGTCCGAAGTGATACCGGACCAGGCAGAATGAAAGTGGCGGGGGAGGACCCAGAACTGGCGATGACGGGTGTAGGGGTGGCCACCCCGACCCGTCACTGCACAGGCTTAGAGGAGAAGAAGGCTCCTGGACTGGCACCTCTGCCTCCTTTGCGGGGCTGTTGGGGACCCTGCTGTTGCTGCTGACCTCCCTGGAAGGGGGTCTGTCTAACCGCAGGAGAAGAGCGCCAAAAAGGCTTCTTCTTGCCCGAAGAACCTTTTGCAGAAGTGGCATCCAAGGTGGCACTGGACTGCTCTATGTGCTGGAGGTGACCTGCCACTCACTCCCAGACCGAAGAGATTGGTGCCAAGGAAGGGCACGTCAGCTAACTTGTGCTGAGTATCCGACGGAAAAGAGGATAACCTCAGCCAGGTCCTGTGGTGAGTGGCCACTGCGGCTGCTAATGAATGGGCACAGGAATCTCCAATATCCAAGGCCGTCTGGAGCTGCTGTTTTGCAACAGCACGGTCCTGGTCACGGACCTGCTTAACCGTGGTCTGCATGTCCACTGGGAGATGAGGGAGGACTTCATCTAGCGACCCCAAGAGGGCGTGAGAGAAGTGTGCCATGATCACTGCTGAGATGGCCTGACGAAGGCCCAAGGATGAGGCCGCATATACCTTTCGGGCAGAATGGTCCATATTTTTGGACTCCTTGTCCAGAGGGTGGTCAGTATCCGCTCAGCTACCAGTGTGTCTAAACACTGAGGCAGTCACAAGGCTCTCGGCCGAGGGATGCTCTGTGAAGTCCGTAAAGGACCCCATGGGTACAGTGTACTTGCAAGCCATGCGGGCAGATGGAGCCGTGCAAGAGGCAGGGCACTGCCATAGCTCAAGGGCCGGGCCAACAATGGCTTCGGCCACTGGGAAGGCCTCCGTCGGGGTATCCCCCCCTCTTAAGGATATCCGTGAGAGGATATTCCACCTTCGTTTGGAAAGGCTCCAAGGGCATACCAGTGGAATCTGAAATAAGTCGGTGGATGCCCTCGAAAGAGGAAGGCCCTTCCTCCAGGCCTGTCACTGACAACTCATCATCAGGGTGTGAGTGAAGACCAGTGGTATCCGAGTCCGAGGAGTCGGGACACAGGGGTCTCCCGCCTATGTCCCCTTCAATACACTGAGGGTGATCAGGGACAACAGTGATGGACAGACGACGGCCAGGCCCATATCTGTCCGGTCCTCATTCGAGGGAGCCCCTCCCTGAGGCTGCTTAGGCAGTGGCTCCACCAAAATTGGTGGGGAGACCGGAACAGGCCGAACAGGAATGTGTGCCAGTCCTACTGGAGAGAGAACCGGAGTCTTCCGTTCCGGAGGGGTCGGCGTCGGCCTAAGAGGCTGGGGCCAAGTAATGGCCAATGTAGCCGGTGGAGCCAGCTTTTGACCAGTCAGAATTAGCTGTTGCCACAT
Organism: Neoceratodus forsteri; assembly: GCA_016271365.2. Lineage (NCBI taxonomy): Eukaryota > Metazoa > Chordata > Ceratodontiformes > Ceratodontidae > Neoceratodus > Neoceratodus forsteri. Next base: position 477,396,357 of record CM028135.1, read on the forward strand.
AAGGTCCTCATAACGCAGAAGGAGCTTCCGTAAAAGTCTCTCCTCGTCAGAGGAGGATAAGGATTGGTGGTGACGCCTCTTCCGGGAGTGTTTGTGACCCTTTTTTCGGTTTTTCGACCGACAGGGTCCTAGTCCTCGATCAAGACCGACGGTGTCGGCTTCCTGGATCGGGAGAGGCCGGATTCAGTGAAAACCGAGGTTCCGGCCCCTGTCCCTCGATTGGGATACCCGAGGGAAGGGTCTCCTCGTCGGGGAATGAAAGGATGGATGTCCTCTCCAAGGAGTCGTCGACCGGGATCGGCGACAACGGCTCGATCGGGTCGAGAGAAATCTCGGCCGGTTCGGCCGTATCCTCATCCTCGGTGCCTTAGCCTAACGGATGGTCTGAGAAGCCGGCCGCCGAGGAAGCAATCTCGACCGAGGTCGAAACCACAAGATCCTAAGAATCTGACCGCTCTTGGTCCCAGGATTGTCTTCTTTGGGCAGAAGATGATTTAGGGTCCTTAGGGCGGGAGGAGTGCGAGCATGAGGGCACCTCACCCCTGGCGGGGAGAGACTGGCACATCTCTCGAAAGGACCCAGTGAAAGTGGAGCCCAGGTTAAGTGGCACGAACAAAGTTCGGCTGGCCGAAGCTCGAGCAGCTTCCTCTTCGAGAGCCGCCATCTGTTAGAGCTGATCGTGGATCCGATGACTCGATGGAAACCTCCACCTGGCCTCCTCTTCGCTTTCACCGTGTGGGTTGTGAGCCCAATCTCCCTAGTTTTAGGCACGCTTTGCGGGTCGTCCAGGACGGTGGGATGGAAGGCCAGACAAATGGTAAGAGGTGGTGTCATGCATGACACCCAAGCAATAGCGCATACGAGAGGTGGGGATCGGTGCGTGACATTTCTTTCCGTAGGGACACCCGAAGCCGGGGAGACGACTTTGCCTCCATGTTCGATGCGCTTGAAGTAGAATCGTAAACTCATACGAGTTTCAAAGAAAGCAAATGCGGCGAAAACCGTCGATTAGAATCCAGGGCCTACGGTACTGCAGAAGTAGCACGAGGGAACTTGAATCTTATAGCGGAAAGGAAGATCTGGCGTCATGGGGTGGAGCCGAGGTATTTACCACCCAGGTGGGTGGGAGAAGCCAGCTTGAAGACTTCTGGCAAGATTTAAAGGGGAAAGGGACATGCCAAAGAGTGTGGATGAACAGCATATCCACCCTCCTAGAACATTTATTCCCTGATACAGCCATTTGAAAGTGACCAATTTTTGTAAGATATGAGTTTTGATCAAGTGTCATTTGATATATAACAGAATGATGTTATAGAAACATGAATTGCCAACCCGATGAACATTCCATGTATTGTAAGACAAAAGAGCAATACTGTATAGATGAACTACTGCTGTCATATATACATATATATATATAACCATATAAAAAAACAAAAAAATAAAGAATGTTAAAAAAAAAGAAAAAAAAATCCACCAGGTCCAACCCCAACTCCAAAAACCACACCCTCCTAGACTGGATTCTTGCCTCTCACCTCCATCGGATTTACTCCGCTGGCACACTCCGACATAATCAGGGATCTCCTCATGGCTTACTGCGTGCGCAAACTGCAACTACCCCATTCTCCCACTACCTAGCACTGGATCAGATCATTATGCTCCCTAAACACCGCCGCACTCCTACATGATCTTGCTTCCTCAGATAGGTCCCTCTTCTACTCAGCCACTGATGTCAACTCTATTTTTATTTTATTTATTTATTCAATCTCAGATTACAAAGTACCTTTGAGCACATCGCAGCTCATTTACAAAGGTTCCACGTCAGTGGGGAGGGTTACAAACAAACTGCATTTCTAACATACAATAACAGTGCATAATACATCATAAAAATGTTTGGAGACCAGGTCTCACTGCCTCCTCTCTCTTCTGCCATATGCCATAATGCCTGGAGCATGCACTACATGCGCCACAAAGTCGGACATTTCCACCACCCTAGGATATCTGCGACATCATCAAGCTCTGCACCTCTCCACCACCAAGCGGGTTTGCTATAAGGCTTCCCTCTCCCACATTGATCTCTCTACCTACTGCACTTGAAGAAACTCATGCACCAAAGTGATTAGAGCCGTTAAAGCCAGTACTTCAAGAATACCTTTAAGGCAAACCTTAACTCACCACACAACTTCTGGTAAACCCCCCATCCTCCACCTCCTCCCTCCTCACTGACAGCAAATTGGTCACTAACTACCACACCATCGTCTCCACTCTAAACACTTTCTTCACAACCTGTGCCCTCTCCTCTAACCTTTTAAACCCACCTTTTCTTTGCCCACTTCCCCATCACCAAATGGCTTTAATTTCTCCCACACCACTGCATAGGAGGTACTTCAGGCCCTACAATCTCTAAATTATCGCAAATCAAGCCCCGACAGCCTTGACCCCCTCCTTCTTCAAATCTCAGCCCCACCCATTGCCCATCCTTTATCCCATCTGCTCAACCTCTCTTTCTCTCTTAGCACTGTCCAACAGACCTGGAAATCCGCAAAAGTGACCCCCTACACAAACGACGGCGATCACTCCTCATCAGGAAATGACCACCCATCTCTCTCCTCACTGTACTGGCCAAGTTCCAGGAGTCCCTAGTCCTAACCAGGCTCACCCCCTTCCTCTCCTCCAACAACTTCCTCTCCCCTTACCAATCCGTGTTTCAGAAGAAAAAAAAAAAATCACTCCAGTGTCTCATCTCTTCTCCGTGTCATTGACGCTATTCTTACAGGCATGAACCAAGGGCACCTTACCTCTGCCATCTTCATTGACCTTTCCAAGGCCTTTGATTCAGTCTCACATCATCTCCAAACCTGGACCTGCTGGTCTTTCCCCCTCCCACAGCTGAGTGGCTCAGATCCTATCTGTCTGGCTGCACACATGTTCTAGCTAGGGGACCCCCCCCCCCCATTCTAGTTAGTGTACCTCAAGGCTCAATTCCAGGCCCCATCCTCTTCTCTATTTTTCTAAATGATCTCCCTTCTGTCCGCTCCTCCTCCCAAATTCACCTATACACAGATTAAACCGTCCTCTGCGCTTCAGGCCCCTCCACTTCCTTAGTGGCTACTCAGTTGCAAAATGACTTCACCCATGTTCTAAAGTGGTTCAAAGGCAACCAACTTAAAGTAAATGACAAAAAAAAACCAGTATACATGACTTTCAGGACACCACAAAAACTCTCCATGCTTTCCATTCTCCCCTCTTTCACCACCCTTGATGGCACCACACTGGACACTGTCCGCCTACAAGAACCTAGGCGTTTGGCTGGACTGCATTACTCACAATGATTACTTGCATTCTAAGCTCCGCCCAAAGCTCAGGGTTCTTTACAGAAATAAAGATGCCCTATCCCTCCCAGTCTGCTACACACTTCTCACAAAAACAATCTTGCCCATTTTCGACTACACGATGTCATGTATGAGTCTTCCTCCTCCTCCTCCACCCTCTCCAGACCAGACACTCTGTTCAATGCATTTTGCTGTTTCACCATATATGCTCCCCCTAGGACTCATCACTGCACCCTTTACTCCCACCTCTCTCTCTCCCAGTCCTCACATTGCAAGCACCACATCTCCACCATCATAGCTAAATACTGGTTTGGCTCACTAACCCCCTAACTCTCCTCCCTCCTTTCACCCTCCTCCCACACATCCTACCCACTCCACTCCACTCCAGAGACACTCATATCTTTGCCCCTCCCAGTCCCAACTCAAATTCTGGTAAGGCTACTTTCTCCTACCACTTCCCTCACAATTGGAACTCCCTTCCACCATCTCTCCACCTGCTATCCTCATTAAACCTCTTTAAATGTGCGCTCTCCCACCCACAACCTCCCACCTGCCCTTGCTACCAGACAGGCTAACTCCCCTAACTTTTCTTTCACACTACTAGACTTGCTAGCTCTTTTTCCAGCAAACTGCCCAACAAAGTGCTCTTGCTAAATGAACTGTTCTGTATCACATATTTTATTTTTCTCACCAAGACTTTTTGTTTCTCACCCTTATACTTTGTATTTATAGGTGCTTGAGCTACATGCTGATCTGGACTTCCATTTTTGTACTTCTACCCAAGACATAGTAACTAGCCCGTCTAGATGTTTTTAAACCCATCTCCTGTATAATAAGTGTCACTTGTATACGATATTTGTACTTTAAAATTGTAACCTGAATAATTGTCTCCCTATCCTCCTCCCCCAGGTCGCACCTGGAAATGAGCCCTGGCCTCTCCCGGTCACCAGCTTTTAAATAAAATAAAAAAAAAATAAAATGAGATGGGCAACAGGGCCAGGGTCCCTTCCTCCTGTTCCTTGGCAAGCATTCGGTCGATGACCCTTAGGGTGCACCTGGCAGCCATCGCTGCTTACCGGGCGCAGGCAGGGAAGCAGTCGGTGGTGCAGGAGAAGGTGGTTGGGCGCTTTTTCAAAGGCCTTGATCACATACCCCTTCCGGTGCGAGAACCTTCACCTCAGTGGGATCTACTGCTGGTATGGGCTAAGCTCATGGGCAAGCCATTTGAACCGATGCACAGGTGTGACATCTCTCACCTGCCGTGGAAGACCGCCTTCTTGGTGGCTATCACGGCAGCCAGAAGGATGGGAGAGCTCCAGGCGCTTTCCATCGAGTCTCCTTATCTGGTCTTCCACAGGGACAAGGTTGTGCTGCGCCCCCAACCGAAGTTCCTTCCAAAGGTGATGTCGGAGTTTCACCTTAACAAGGTGTTGACTCTGCCGGTGTTCTACCCCAATCACACCTCGGAGGCCGAATATAGGCTCCATACTTTGGACCCTAGAAGAGCGCTCGTTTACTACTAGGAGCGGACGGCTGAAGTTCGGGGAGAGGTTCGCCAGCTGTTTGACACCTACATTGAAGCTGCACCTGGCAGACCTGCAGCCCAGCGGACGACAGGCAGGTGGGTCACCTCCTGCATAGATCTCTGCTATAGGCTGGTGGGCATGGAGCCTCCCTGAGGGATAAAAGCTCATTCTGCCCGCCATACCGCTGCATCGGTGGCTGCTTCCAGGGATGTCCCTATCCAGGAAATCTACAGGGCTGCTACCTGGAAGTCAGCACACACCTTCAGCACCCACTACCACATCAACCTTGAGTCACACCCGGATGCTGGTTTTGGGGCCTCGGTTCTCCAGTCTATTTCCCAAGTAGGGGGTGTGCGCCTTGCCTCCCTCCTCCTGGAGAAGTGCTAGGAGTCTGCCAGACAGTGTGGATGAACAACATATCCATGTTCCTAGAAATACAGGTTACTCACCTGTAACAAGAGTTCTAGGAATGGTATATGTTGTTCATCCACATGACCCACCCGACCTCCCCGGCTTCGACGCACAACCTGGATTCCAGCGGGCTAGATGTGGCATCATGGGGCGGAGCCGAGAGTTTTACCACCCGGGTGGGTGGGAGGAGCCAGCTTGAAGACCTTCCGGCAAGATTTAAAGTGGCAAGGAACCTGCCAGACAGTGTGGATGAACAACATATCCATGTCCCTAGAACAGGGCCTCTCCTCGATTCGAATAGTTGGGAAAGTACACTGGTAGATCAATGTCTTGATTAAGGATGAGAGCTGAGACCACCTTAGGCAGAAATTTGGGATTAGTCCATAGGGGTACCCTGTCTTGTTGAAAAACCAAATAAGGCTCTTTGCACATGAGTGCATGGAGTTCAGAAATTCTTCTGGCCGAAGTAACGGCAACTAAAAACAACGTCTTCCAAGTGAGAAGACGTAGCTCGCAATCCGCAGCTGCTTCAAAGGGTGGCAGCGTGAGCTGCTCCAGGACTAAGGGTAGATCCCATGGCAGAACTGGATCCTTAATCGGAGGTCTAAGGTGGAGAATACCTCACAGGAAGGCTCGTGCTGTGACCAACTGGGATATCGTGCGTTGGCCTATCGGACAATGATAGGCTGATATGGCACAGAGGTGTACTTTGATCGAGGAGTAGGCCAAGCCTGTTTGAAAGAGAGACAGGAGGTAGTCCAAGACTGACTTTCTGGACAATCTAGAGGCAAAAATTCCCACGCTCCAGCCCACAGGCAAAAACAGCACCATTTCATGGCATAAGTGGCCGGTTTTCTTGCAGCCTCCAGGACATCAGCTACCTCTTGCTAGACCCCGTGTCGCAAAATGGCTATGTCTCTAGGAGCCAAGCGTGCAGGCTCAACGAACGAAGGTCCGGATTGGACCAAGGAGCCTGCCTCCTGAGACAAGTGAGAGCTGATTGGCAGAGGCAACGGTGGTTCCCGGGACAGCTGGTGTAGTAGCGGGAACCAAATCTGCCTGGGCCAGAATGGCGTGATGAGTATCAGCATCGCTTGCTCTTTGCGAAGTTTCAGAAGAACCCTCTCAATCAACTGAAAAGGCATAGAGGAATCTGCCCGCCCAGGAGAGGGACAACGCGTCTCGCCAGAAAACACCAGGCCCTGGATCTAGCAAGCAAAAATTGGGCAGTTTTGCATTGGATGGGGACGCGAAAAGGTCCAACTCTGGTGTACCCCATCTGTGAAACAGATCCTCTACTGCCTCCTGGAGTAGTTCCCACTCGTGAATTCTGGCCTGAGAGTGGCTCAGGCCATCTGCGATGACGTTGTCCACCCTGGGACATGAACAGCAATGAGGTTTGCGCCGTGTTGCAAAGCCCAATCCCGCACTATCATGGCCTCCCTGCAAAGCGGGTAAGAATGGGTGCCTCCTTGTTTGTTGAGGTAATACATCACGGCGGAATTGTCTGTTTGTAACAGAAGAGTACCCGGTGGAATCTCCGACTGGAAGGCCGGCAAGGCGTAAGAAAAAATTACTCACCTTAGTAATGTTGTTTCTTCTAATGGAGTCTTGCTATATTATAGACATTAGCAGTTTGATCCAGCTCTAGAACTGCCCCGGAGTGAAATGGTTAAAACCATTCCAAAATAGAATTTTGGCACGAGAGCAGCTCTATCTGTGTCATTTCAAACTTGAACTGTCAGATCTTTACGAGCCAAACTCACTAAGGTCTGTGTGGAGCTGTAACTCTACACTAGCCAAATGGCTACCTAATAATAACAACCATTGATGGTCCCAACACCCAAGACTCAAGTCAGGGGACCAGAAATACTAACACCATTCTAATAATATGAAAATGGAACATAAGTATAATAAAACACACACGCTGCGTACACATACACACCCCAAAGTCCCAAAGGGACAAAATGCTAAAGAACATAAGTAGTGCCCACACTAAGTTGCCCCACCCCACCAAGTAGAGGTTCTGAGAGGGGCAGGTTGGGTGGGAGGTCTATAATATAGCAAGACTCCATTAGAAGAAACAACATTACCAAGGTGAGTAATTTTTTCTTCAAACAACATGAAGTCTTGCTATATTATAGACATTAGCAGAATACACAGCAGTACCTCCATGGAGGAGGGGCAGACCCTACTTAGGGAACAGGCTCTGAAGAACAGCTGTGCCAAACCGAGCATCTCTCCTGGCCTGGACATCCAGGGAGTAATGCTTGGTCAAAGTGTGTACCGTTTTCCAAGTAGCAGCCTGGCAAATCTCTAATAAAGGGATATCTCCGGCAGGAGCTAGAGACGCAGTTGTACCCCTGGTAGAATGAGCCCTCAAACCGGGGGGTGGGGGCTCTGCCCACTTTCTGATAACAAAATTGGATACAAGAGACAATCCACCTGGCTATTGATCTCTTAGTGGCAGGTTTGCCTTTCCAAATTCACCATAGGTAAGGAAAAGTTGGAGGGATTCGAACCTGTGACCTTTGGTACGTTCTATATAATAACTAAGAGCTCTCTTAACAGCCAGGCTATGCAACCTCCTCTCACCCAAAGAGGAGCGATCAGTGAAAAATACTGGAAGGGAGATAGATTGATTAAGATGGAAATCTGAAACCACCTTAGGCAAAAACTTCCTATTAGTCCTAAGGACTACCTTATCCCTGTGGAAAGAAATAAAGTCAGTCTCCACTGACAAGGCTTGCAATTCACTTATGCGTCTGGCAGAAGTGATAGCCACTAGAAAAACAGTTTTCCAAGTTAGGTACTTAAGCTCTGCAGGAGACAGAGGTTCAAAAGGGGGTTGCATTAACTGGGCAATGCAAACATTAAGGTCCCAAGCAGGGGCCGGTTCCCGAAAGGGAGGATTAGTATGGAGTAATCCCTTAAAAAACTTGGTAAAACACAGGATGAGAGGAAAGAGGGGATGACTTTCCTGCTGACACAAAAGCAGACACAGCTGCCAAATGAACTCTCAGGGTAGCTGGTCTGAGACCCAAGGAATTAAGATGTACCATGTAATCTAACAAAATGGGCAATTCAGCAGATTCTGGGAAATATTTTTCCAGCACACCGAATGGAAAACCTTTTCCATTTAGAACTATAAGTAGCTCCTGGTGGAAGGCTTTCTGGAAGCCTTTAGATCTCAAGAACACCCTGAGAGAGGTGTAAATCAGCAACTTTAACTCCTCAAGAGCCAGGCCTTGAGGTTGAGGGATTTGAGGTCCGATACCAAACCCTTCCCTGGGCACAAGTCAACAGATTGTGATTCCTGGGGAGGCACAGGGGAAGATGGACTGTCAGAGACAGAAGGAGTGGTACCAGGGCTGCCTGGCCCATCCGGGCAATCAGAATCACCCTGCAAGGCTGAGATCTGATTTTGACTAGTACTTTGAATAGGAGAGGAAGGGGAAAGCATAGAGAACTTCCTCCCAATCCAGAAGAAGGGCATTCAGGGGAACTGAGCCCAGCACTGGAGGCCTGCAACAGAACAGAGGAAGTTTGTGATTGTCTGGGGCTGCAAAAGATCTATCTGAGGATGCCCCACCTGACAAAAAACTATCCCAGCATTTGAGGATCCAGGGACCATTCGTGATGGCCCTGGGAAATCCTGCTGAGGGCATCCGCTAGACATTTCTTCCCTGGAAGATGAACTGCTATGAGGAAAGTGTTCAGGGAATAGGCCAGAGACCACAACTTCATTGCCTCGGTGCACAAGGCCGAAGACCGAGTGCCCCCTTGTTTGTTGATGTACCACATTGTTGTGGTGTTGTCTCTTCTGACTTGTATCACCTTGTCGTGGACAGATGCAGAAAAAGCTTGAAGAGCTAAAAAGACAGCTCTGAGTTCCAGCAAATTGATGTGGAGCAGAGATTCCTGGGGGGACCAAACTCCCTGAGTGGAAAGGTCGCCCATGTGGGCTCCCCAACCCAGAAGGGAAGCATCTGTAGTGAGAGTCAAGTCGTGAGAAGGGGAAATGAAGGGGACCCCGCCTAAATTGCTCTGATCCTGCCACCACTGGAGAGCTAGGATCAAGGTTCGAGTCACTGGGACCAACTTGGAAAGGGTCTCTTCTCTGAGACCAAAAGGTTCTCAAGTGAAACTGAATGTCTCTCATCTGAAATCTGGCTCCCTGTGCAACAGCTGTGGATGCAGCCATGTGCCCCAGGAGCTGCAGAAAGTGTCTTGCTGGTCGAGAGACCTGCAGAGTGAAGGAAGAGGCCAGAGCCACTAAATTCCTTACCCTTTCTGGGGAAGAAAGGCTCTGGCTAGCTTTGTGTCCAATTCTGCCCCTATAAAGGGAGTACCTGGACTGGTTCCAGAACCGACTTTGTAGGTTTAGCAGAAAACCCAGGGAGGTGAGAAGCTGCTGGTGACCTGCAGGTGAGATTTTACTTGTTCTGGGGACTGGCCTACAATAAGCCAGTCGTCTAGATAGGGAAAATCAGCAATCCTCTGCCTCCTTAAGTGGGCCACTGCCACTGCTAGACACTTTGTGAATACCCTTGGAGCAGAGGTAAGGCCGAAGGGCATTGCTCTGAACTGGTAATGACCTGAGGGCAGTTCGAATCTGAGGTACTTTCGATGGGATCTTCTGATTAGGACATGGAAATAGGCATCCTTGAGGTCCAGGGAGGCTAGCCAGTCCCCTGGCCTTAGGGAAGGTAAAATCATTGCCAGAGTTACCATTTTGAACTTTGGTTTCAAAAGATGCTTGTTCAGATATCTGAGATCTAAGATGGGCCGCCATTCTCCTGTCTTTTTTGGGGTAAGGAAGTATCTGGAATACAGACCCCTGCCCTGATGCAGGGGAGGAACCCTTTCTACTGCTCTGAGAGCTAACAGGGATAAGACCTCTGTTTCCAGAGCGAGGGTCTCTGAAGCACTTGCAGGTAGAAAAAGTCTGCTTCTCAACTTGGGAAACTTTCTGAAGCGGAGAACCAGACCCTGGCTTACTACTTCCAGAACCCACTTGTCTGAGGTTAAAGAAGCCCAATTCTGACTGAAGTAAGCCAGCCTGCCCCCCACTGGTACAGGAGAATCGGCCCTGGGCACCCCATCAGGGTGCCTGTTTCGCAGAAGCTTTAGGCTGTGGGGTGGGAGCAGATCTGCCCACCCCTCGTCTGCCCCTGCCTCTGAAGAAGCCCCTCTGAGCATAGGCAGAGGAGGCCTGAGTCTGGTAGAAAGGCCTGTGAAAAGGCCTACCCCTACCCCTGGGGGCATGCCTTTGAGGAGTGGCTTGCCGCTCCTTAGCCTGGGCACTCTTGTAAGTAGTGCTATATTCATCCATCTTCTTCATGTAATTCTCTGTCTGCTCTCCAAACAGAGAATTTCCCACCACAGGAAAATCCATAGCCTTAGTCTGGGTATCCTGTGACAAACTAGTACACCCGAGCCAGGCCAACCTACGAAAAGCTACAGATGTGGCCATGACCCTAGAAGAAACATCATTAACATCCACAGCAGCATGAAACTGAACCTTAGAGGCTTCAATGCCATCAGCAGCCACCTGTTCGTTCACTAGCCAGCTGGCCATGGGCCTGCTTGGCCAACTGCATAACAGTATCCCATCTAGATTTCTGATACCTAGCTACATAAGCCATATAATTTGCTTTGCCTAAGTCCCAGAGAGGCTGCCATATACTGTTTTTGCCATGGCATCAATCTTCCTGGAATCCTTGTCAGGAGGATGTGAAGCAAGGAATATTAGCTTTATACAGGCAGCAGCCTGAACTACCCTAACATGACTGCATTGCTGAGAAAGGAATTCTGTATCAGGGCCTGACAATGTATACCTTCTGTCCATCTTTTATCTACAGGAGGCACAGAATTAGGAGCTTTTAAAATTTTAATTGTTTGTTTCCTAAAAGACTTATGTAAAGGAATAGACAATCTCCTAGACTCTGGAATATCCATCATTTCTACAAAATCAGGCTCCTCTTGCTCATCCACAGCCTCTTCTAAAGGAAGCTGGAGGGTTTCAGCAACTTTTTTATAAAACATAACATGAGATGGGGACTCAGACAGCATAGGGGGAGATTCTAAAGGTCTGTCTGGGGAGATGTCTGGTTCAATGGGCACACCCAGACCTTCCCAGCCACATTCATACTGTTCATAATCCTCCTCCCCCTCCTCTGGTTCATAAAATTCCTCAATATCATAATCCTGAACCACTGGGTCCGGACGAACCGACCTTTTACCAGATAGTGGTGGTTCGGACAGACCCTGAGACAGTGACTGGACAATTTGTATGGCTTTTGCTATCTCTGCAACAGTTGGAGAAGGAATTTTGGACTCCAGACCTGCTGATTTTCTTGTTTTCTTTACTGGAATTGGTTCCTCAGAACCAGCTTTTCTTTTGCCCGAGGAAGTCTGGCCCTGGTCAGAGGGCACTCCCTCTGGTTCGGTTGGCACCGAACCGGGCTGGCCATCCGGGTCAGCGGACTTTTTGGCCTCCTCTTCCCCTGAGCCTGCCCAATCTTTTTTCCAGGGTGGCTGCAGGGAAATTCTTACATACCTGGCAGTCTGACTGGAGGTGGTCAAACCCCAGACAATAAACACATGTGGTGTGTGGGTCAGCCTTGGCAAAGACTTCCCCACAAACATCACAGTGTTGAAACCCAGTGGGCCCGGTTTTTCTTTTGGGTTTCTCAGACATAATGCCAGCCTAACCAAAAACTTGCCCTTTTAACGGCAGTGCCAGGCAAGACACCCTTATTGGTTCCTAACCGTCACACTGGTATTGGAAAAAAACGTAATAAAACCGCTTTTTTAGAACCGATAAGAACCGGAACCAGACTCTAAAATAGTAACTTTTAGTTTTAAATGAGTTTTAACCCACTGATCGGTTCAAAACCGAACCGATAACTTACAAGTTCCACACAGACAAAACCTTCATTTACTTACGGTTACCACAGATAGAGCTTGAACTGAACGGTTTTGCGGTTAAAATAAAACTATTCTCAGTTAAATCCAACCGAGAAAACACTTTTTAAACCGAGAAATGAACCGAGCAGAAGGAGAAATCTCCGGAGCGACTAGTCACTGAGGCGGAGTAAAGAATCTGACAGTTCAAGTTTGAAATGACACAGATAGAGCTGCTCTCGTGCCAAAATTCTGTTTTGGAATGGTTTTAACCATTTCACTCCGGGGCAGTTCTAGAGCTGGATCAAACTGCTAATGTCTATAATATAGCAAGACTTCATGTTGTTTGAAAGAACTGCTCTCATTTCCAGGATGTTTATGTGGAGATGAGTCTCCTGGGCTGTCCACAGGCCCTGAGACCAGACACCATCGAGGTGTGCTCCCCATCCGAGCCCTGAGGCGTCTGTGAAGAGTGTCACAATCAGAGACGCGCAGTGAAGGGGACCCCTGCCGATAGATTCTTCTGATCTAGCCACCATTGCCAATCCCAGATTACGGTCTTCGTGATCCGAACTGGAAGCTGCAGATGGTCTTGCTTTTGATCCCACTGGACCCGTAACATCCACTGGGTGACACACATGTGGAGACGAGCAAGCGGGACTGTCGCAATGGCCGCAGCTATGTGTCCGAGCAGGCAAAGGACCAATCTAGCAGGAACGGTCTTCTTTGCCGAAATGTCCCTGATGAGGGATTTGATGTGTTCCGCTCTGTCCTGGGGAAGAAAGGCTTTCCCCTGGATGGTGTCCAGAACTGCGCCTATGAACTGCAGAGTCTGGGATGGAACCGGGCATGACTTCTCTTGACTGATCATGAAGCCCAGCGTCTCGAACACAGAGTATAATGAATGGCGGACATCAAGGCCTCCCAAAAGAGCGCCACAAGAAGCCAGTCGTCCAGGTAGGGGAACACGTAGTGGCCTTGCCTCCTCAGAGTTGCTGCTATGACCACCATACACTTCGTGAATACCCGAGGTGCCGATGACAGTCCGAAAGTGAGGGCTCGGAACTGATAATGGTGGCCCTGGAACTCGAGGCGCAGAAACTTCCTGTGTGTTTAGCGATGGTATATGGTAGTGGGGCACCGTATGTCAAAGGACGCGAAGAAAGGTGCCTCGCTTGAGCATGGGAATCAGACCTGAACAACAAGGAAGTGAAGACAAAACAGAACAAGTGAGCTCGGGATGGTGGATGGTAATGAGTGGAGATCATCCAAGAAGATCAAGAATTGTAAGCACGCAATTTCCATATCTTCCTGGACTAAAAGTCTCCACTACTCATTCACACTAATGGGAAGAGTACTAAGCTGAAAATCCACCCCCACCCCCCCCCGAGCAGGGAGGTAGAGCTCACACAGGATAGAAGTCCATAAGGACCGTCCTGCCAAAGAAAATTAACTGTCAGGAACAGACATCCAGAACATAGTGCTTTACAAAGGTGTGCACTGAGCTCCAACTCGCCACCTTGCAGATGTCTGCAATAGGTACATTACAAATCTCTGCCAAGAAAGCCGCAACTGCTCCGGTAGAGTGGTGTGAGCCCGGTCTTCCAACTTTACCTGTGTCACGGATTAGTAGTGTCGAAGACATGCTACTAACCAAGCAGAAATACATATCATGGCAAAAGGCTAACTCAGCCACAGCATGCGGAAAGAAACAACAGTTGCTTCAATGCGCATCACTTTGTTCCATCGATGTAGAATCGCATGACCCTCAACATTCAGAGCGATAAAGGGAGCGCTCCCTTTCATTCTGGAGTCAACAAAGTAAGTAAGAAGAAGCAAAACTTGACTAATGGAAACTGAGCCTGTGATATGTCTACTGGCTCAAGACTGTCTGAAAACGCGCAGAGGTGAACATTCTCTGCTGACAAATACAGACCTGCATTAGACAGGTCTATGAAGCACCCCAACCTTTTACTTGGTAGGCAATCAAAAAGGTCCAGACAGAACTTTGCACGCCAAATGGCGAAGAGTAACGACTTAACTGCATAAGTCCTCCTGATGGGAGGTCTATGCACAGCAAGAAGATCTCTACAAATGTCTGGAAACCTAAAACTTGCCCACTTCATCTCTTCAAGAGCCTGGCATGGAGATGAAGGGAGCACAGGAAGAAAGGACCAAAGTTCCTGTGCTAGAGGGTCTGCTCATAGAGGGAGTTGCCTCAGGGGAAAGTACAGTTACGTAAGAAGTTACCGTAATAGTAGATCTTCGAGAGGCGCTCTTGCAGCAGGTTATAACCATTAGGACTAACGCCACAGGCCTACGGACCCCCAGAAAAACTTAGCTAGCAGTACCCAGCACAGACTGCGCCCGATGTCGGCTCCACCCTGCATGCCATAAAAGGGCGTGGCCCCCGGCTCCACCTCAGTTCCCCTGCCAAGACCCGCGAACGGACCCTAGCAAGCGAAGCTTGTCGAACACATGCTGTAATCCTCAACAGGGGAAGGAGGGTGGGAATGCAACGACTGCTGCAAGAGCTCCTCTTGAAGATCTACTGTTACGGTAAATGCTTATGTAACTGTACTATCTTACTTCAGGTGGGAGCTCTTGCAGCAGGCTATAATCATTAGGACAGATTCCCAAGCAGTCCCGCGCCAAGGAGGTGACCAACCTCGTGAGGAGGAAAGGTGAAGAATGGCCAACATACAGCAAATCAGGACAAAAGTCCCTAAAGGACTGCCAAGCCGAAACCGGCACGGCGCCTGGAGGCAATGTCCAGGCTATAGTGCTTCACAAATGTGTGCACTGAATTTCAAGTGGCGGCAGCACAAATGTCACTTTTAGAGACATTCTTTAAAGAGGTAAAGGAGGTAGAAATTCCTCTGGTGGAATGAGCTCTAACCGGGCCCGGAAGAGGTTTGTTGTACTTGTCGTAACAAAGTACAATACAGCAGACAAGCCACCTGGAAATAGTTTGTTTAGACACTGGTTTGCCCAGGTGTTGTGGCGTCAAGGCCACAAACAGTTGCTCCGATTTACAGTGTGCAGCTGTGCGCTTGAGGTAGTACCTCAGTGCCCTGTGAACATCCAATGTGTGTAGGAGAGCCTCTCCCCCATTGGCAGGGGTAGAATAATAGACTTGAAGGTCAACCAATTGATTGAGGGTCAACTCTGAGACCTCCACTGTGGGCAAGCTGATTGAGACCATACTAAAGGAAAGGTTGGTGGAATATCTAGAGGAATATGGTCTCCAGGATGAGAGGCAACATGGGTTCATGGGGGGGAAGATCATGTCAAACAAATCTGGTTGACTTCTTTGACTGTGTCACTAAAACAGTAGACAGGGGTAGACATCCTCTATCTTCATTTCAGCAAGGCCTTTGACTCTGTGCCCCACAAAAGGTTGATCAGGAAGTTGGTGGATCTTGGTGTTGGGGAAAAGATGGTCAGATGGGTGGAAAACTGGCTGAGGGACAGAACCCAGAGGGTGGTGGTGGGGGAAGAGTTATCTGGCACCTGAGAAGTAACCAGTGAGGTCCCACAGGGCTCTGTGCTGGGGCCGGTGTTGTTCAATGTCTTCATCAATGACACTGGGGATGGCATTAAAGGCAAAATGTGCCTATTCGCAGATGACACCAAGCTCTGTGGGACAGTGGACACAGCTGAAGGGATAAGGGACCCACAGGAAGATCTGGAAAAGCTGGGGAGGTGGTCCAGGATCTGGCAACTTGGCTTCAATGCCAAGAAATGCAAAGTTATGCATATTGGAGCCAAGAATCCCAGGACAGAGTATTACCTGGGTGGAGTCCGAGTATCTGCATCAGAGGAAAAGAAGGACCTGGGAGTGATGATCACGAGTGACCTGAAGCACTCCACGCAGTGCAAGAAAGCAGCAGCAACGGCAAACAAGATGCTGGGATGCATAGCTAGGGGGATCAGTAGTAGGAGAGAGAAGGCTATACTGCCCTTGTACAGCTCACTGGTAAGGCCGCATCTAGAGTATGGAGTGCAGTACTGGTGCACACACCTCAAAAAGGACATTAACCTGCTGGAGAAGGTACAGAGGAGGGCTACAAAGATGACAGCCGGTCAGCAGGGCAAGGCATATGAGGAGAGGTTGAGGGCACTGAACATGTACTCCCTGGAAGACAGGGGGGAGAGAGAGAGAGAGAGAGAGAGAGAGAGAGAGAGAGACATGATTGGGACATTCAAGTACTTGAAAGGGATAAATAAAGTTGATAAGAAGAGTCTCTTTAAGCTGAGTGGCAACCATATCACAAGGGGGCACAGCCTTAAGCTGGAGGGTGGAAGGTTTAGAAGGGAGGTCAGGAAGCACTTCTTCACAAAGAGGGTGGTGGACACTTGGAATGCGCTGCCAGAAGAGGTCATCTCGTTGAATACAGTGGGCAGCTTTAAGAGAGGCTGGGATAGGCATAGGGGGAAGGTAAGAATCATGGGTATGGAGGATGGGAGGAGTGGCGAGGGGGGTAAAGGACATTAGCTCAAGCGGTGGACCCTGCAATACGAGCAGACTTGATAAGACCAAATGGCCTTCTGCTGGCTTCTTCGTATGTAACTTAGGATTTGTTCTAAGGGAAACACTTTCCCTGTGAAAAACTAAATAAGGCTCCTTACACATCAGGGCCTGAAGCTTGGAAACCCTTTAAGCCGAAGTAACAGCAACTAAGAAACAAACCTTCCAGAAAACATAACGCAGCTCACAAACAGCAGATAGTTCAAAAGGGGAGAGAGTGAGCTTCTCCAACAAACATAGGAGGTCCTTGAGAGGGACAGGATCCCTAATGTGAGGTCTCAAATGTAAGATACCCCCGTAAGAAGGTGTGGGCCACATCCAGTTGGGCCAAGGTTCCATCTCCAAGAGGACATGATATGCCGAGATGACCCACATGTGCCCCTTTATAGAAGAGTAACTCAAGCCTTGCTGGTATAAGGAGAGGATACTATAATGCTGAGTTCACCGGACAGGTAAGGGGGCCCAGATGGTGAGACGAAGACCACAAACAAAAATACTTCCACTTCATAGCATAAGTGGAGCGTGTAGAGGGCTTCCTTGCTGAGACGAGGACATCCGGCACCTCTTGGGAAACCCCATACCTGAATTTGTCTACATCTGCAGGAGCCAAGCATGAAGGTGCAGAGACCCAAGATCTGGATGAACCAGCCTGTCCTGATCTTGGGACAGCAACTGCTAGCATATTGGTAGCAGAATTGGAGGTTCAGAGGACAACCACTGAATTAGCGGGAACCAAATCTGCCAAGGCCATAGTGGGGCAATCAGAATCATTCATGCCCCCTCAGCCTGGAGTTTCAATAAGAGACTCTGAATGAGAAGGAAGGCATAAAGAAACCGCCCTACTCAACAAAGGGAAAACATGTCTGGCCAGAAAACACCAGGTACGTGCTCTCGCGAGCAGAAAACTGGCAGTTTGGCATTGCGTGGAGACGCAGAGTTCCAGCTCTGGATGACCCCAAGTGCCAAAGAGCTGGTCCGCTACTGACTGTAGCAACTCCCACTTGTGCACCTTGGACTGAGACCTGCTTAGGCTGTCTGCCAAGTCATTTTGGGTGCCTGGAACATGCACCCCGGACAGACAAATGTGACGCTCCAGTGCCCAGTACTAGACTCTCACCGCCTCCCTGCACGGGGGTAAGAGTGCGTTTCCCCTTGCTTGTTGATGTAAAAGAGGACTGCCATATTGTGCTTCTGAATGAGAAGACAGCCTGGTACAAGGTCCTCTTGAAAGGCTTTTAAGAGCATTGAGGACCGCTCACATTTTCAGAGCACTGATGTGGAGGGTGCGCTCCTCTGGGTCCAGACCACTTGAGTCCGGCGGGCCCCTAGGCGTCCCCTCCCACCCCAAATCGGATGCATCTGTTGTTAAGAGTCTGACTTGGGGTCTCCTGACGGAAGGGGACCCTTTTCTCCAGATGGAGGGGGTCGATCACCAAAGCAGGGTCCTCCAGACTCGCTCTGCGATCCTGACCATGTGGTCTAGGCCGTCAGAACTTTGATCCCACTACACCCTGAGCATCCATTGTGGGACCCTCATGTGGAGGCAGGCCAAAGGAGTGACAGGGATGGCCGCCGTCATGTGACCCAGAAGTCTGAGGAAGATCCTGGCCTGGACCTGAGGGGTTACTAGGACCGATCCGGCTATCTTTCGCAGGCGATCTCTCTCTCTCTCTGGAGGAAGAAAAGCCATGCCCTGTACAGAATCCAGGACCGCTCCAATAAAGACGAGTCTTTGGCTGGGCTCTGGGGAAGACTTTGGAAGGTTCAGGGTGATCTCCACGTCTCGGAACAGAGTATAAGTGTCTCTGAGAGCTTGAAGAAGATGTGTCCTTGATGGAGCTGTGAGCAGCCAATCGTCGAGGTAAGGGAAGACAGAATGTCCCTGGCACCTTAGAGCCGCAGCTACCACTGCCAGGCACTTGGTGAAGACTCGAGGAGTGGAGGAGAAGACGAACAGAAGAACCAGAAATTGGTAGTGCTCCTCCGGAAGTGGAACCTCAAGTACTTCCTGTTGGGGGGGGGGGAGAGACCCCGATGTGCATATATGCAGGGAACAGAGCCAGTCTCCCTGGTGCAGCAGAGGAATGAGACCTGGAAAGGTCACCATCCCGAACCTTCGGTATTCGATACAGACATTTAGGGAACTGAGGTCCAGGATGGGCCAAAGGTCTTGCGTCTTCTTTGGAACCAGGAAGAAGTGGGAGTAATACCCCCTTCCTCGCTGCTGTAGAGGAACTGGTTCTATTGCCCTTTTTTGCAAGAGGGCCTGAATCTCTCCTTCTATAAGGGGATGTGAGAAGGAGGATACCTAGAGGACCTTGGTGGAGTTTCTGACGGGATCTCAAACTCCAGCGTATGTCCCCTCCTTATAATGTCCAGGACCCACTGGTCCACTGTTATGGAGCTCCATCCCTCCAGATGAATGGAGAAGCGACCCCCCACTACCTCCCTTGGTGCCTCTTCAGGAGGAGGGGGGTCGAGAGTCACTGCGCGGAGCTGGGGTTGGGCAGAGAGGCTGAGGTCGTCTTTGGGCCTCGAAAAGGAGAGCCTCCAGGATGCTGGTTTCTGGCTTTCCTCTTGAAGCCACCTCTCTGACCTTGCTGACTGCTATGGGCTTGAGAGCCTGAGGGCTTACGAAAAGGCCGACATCTAGCACGTTTCTGGTCCCCTCGATAAGTCTGTCGGATGGACCAGATAGACTTGCCTGACTCCTGGAGACGAGAGATGAGAGCCTCTGTCTGCTGCCCAAAGAGGATGGAACCCAGGAATGGGAGGTCCCGCATTCCAGACTGTAGATCCTGGTGAAAACCTGAGCTTCTCAACCAGGTATGGCGCCGGAGACAGACACCTGCCGCTCTAGCTACTGTATCCGCAGTGTCGTACAAGGCACAAAGGACATGCGTGCCTATGTCTGAGCCCGATTTGAGAATATCCAGGAGCTCAGTCTTCTGAGCAGAGTCTTGTAAGGCACTGGCTAGCTTTTGTCCCCTCTCCCAAAGCGCATTGTGGTACCGGACCATATGCATGAGGAAGTTCAGGGAGCAAATGGAGCAGGTGGAAGCAGCGTAGATAGGCCCACCTGGTCCAAATAATGGGATTCCTGGTCAGGAAGCTGAGATGCTTGGATTTGTCATGGGCAGCCGTAATAACCGAAGAATCCGCCTGAGGGTGCACTGCCCAAAAAAGTCTCATCCCTCGGGGCCTTATACAGCCTGTCTGACTTCTTTGGAACTGCTGGGACAGATGCTGGATGCCTCCAAGATATCCTGGTGAGGTCTTGGAAAGTGTCCAGCAAAGGAGGTACCACAAGAGGCTTGGGCTCCTTCTGACTCAGGTAACGGGCCAGTCGCCGGCATTCCAGATCCAGGTCCTCCGTCTCCCATTGATTAGAGGCCTGGATGAGCCTCACAACATCCATCAAAGTTGGATCATCAGGAGGCGAGCAGGGTAGGTCCTTATCCCCCAGGAGAACCCCCAACACCTGGGAAAGACTAGGAAGAAGAAGACCTGCTACTAGGCAGAAAGGAGCCTGTGCTGCATCTTGGACTACCCTCAGCCAAGCGTTGGTGACTGACCAACCGACGGTTTCGGTACGGACGATGGAGCAATGACTGACATTGGTCTGGGGACTGGCATCGGGAAGAGAAGCGAGCCCGTCTGGAAGAAGATCTACAGCAGCTGCGGGATCTGCTCCTGGGCCAGGACCGACGAAGGCTACCCGACCAGGAAGGGTGCATACGACGGTCCCCAGACCGGGACCGAGTGCCCGAGGGAGAGCAGGGATTAGGTTGCAAGGGGGTCTTCTCTTGCGAACTGACAGGTTGACCCTCAGGCTTCTGGTTGTCTGGCCAATCAGGAACTGGTGTCTGGTCCGGCTTCCGTGGAGTCTCCTCCTTTACCCGACTCCACCAGAAGGAGAAGAGTTCCTGTAACTCCTCCTTGTTGAATACAGAAGCCACTGTCCCTAACAAGGGGACTGGAGAAGCCGGAGGATCCATCAGGGCATCAGCAGAGGAATCCCCCAAAGAGCCTTGTGGGGTGGAAGATCTAGGGGCCTGTGATGCAACCTTAACCGGCGCCCCCTCTGTAGGAGTATCCTCCGCGGGAGGAGTCTCCGCCGGTATCGGTGCTTTAGCCGGTGTAGGTTTGAAGAGTCTGGAACTGGGAAGCGGAGTTCAACCGGAAAAGCTGAGGTCTTCTTGGGCAGGGCAGAGGCTACCAAGAGGCTTCTGGAAGAGTCCTCGACTGGAAGAGATGCGAGTGAGAGACCTTAAGTTGAGGGCATCTCCTTGAGGTTCCTGCCTTGACTGACATCAGATCCTTGGCAGGAAGGCTTGACTTGGAGGAATCCTCCTTGCGAAGATGCTGCAGGCGATCGGGGGCGCCCGAGCAGGAAGAAGACTAGGCTTTCCTGGGAGAATAGCAGGAATGGTGATGGGACCAGCTACAGTCCTTGTCTCGGGACCGCTCACGAGACTTGTCCCGGTGCTTTCCCTTGACCTCCAAGGTTTGTAGGACATCTATTTGCTGTTCTAACAGGTGGGCCCTGAGGGCCTTCAGGCTTCAGATGCGCGTCCTGCTGGTGATGCCTCTGCAGATCTTGCAAGCTGCACTGTCGTGGTCTGGAACCAGGCAGAAGACACTTCGCGTGGCCATCCTTTGATGGGATCTGGCAGCCACAAGTGCACTTAGTATTAGGCCTGGAAGAGACGGATGACAGTGAAGACATAAGACGGAGGAACTGCAAAGGCAAGGAAAAAAAAAATTTGAAGAAATTCACTGGAACTGCTGGAAGCAAGCGCCAAGATTCTCCCAACGTGAGTGGGTTGCGGTGTGAAAGGAACGGAGGTGGAGCCTGGATGCGCCCCTTTTATGGCGTGACCGACATTGGGGACGGTCCCTGCTGGATACTGCTAGCTAAGTTTTTTTCAGTGGGTCCTGTGGCCGGCGGCATTAGTCCTAATGGTTATAGCCTGCTGCAAGAGCGTCCACTCAAAGTAAGATCTTCTGACAGACTGTTGATCTATGCAAGTTATATCTGCAGAGGTCAGTCTGGGATGATGAGAATCACCCCGTCCGTTTGTCTACAACTTGAGCAGCACCTTCTGAACTAAGGGAAGAGGAGGAAAGCATAAGGGAGCATCTTGTTTACTGCAGTGAATACATCTTGACAGAAAACACCAGGGTCTGCATTTCTGAAGCAGGACAGAAGCAGATCTGCGTTGAGAAGGGACACAAAAAGAACCTGGTTCGGACTGCCCCACTCGTCGACAGCGCCTGAACGACGACTGAACTGATGCAATGTGCTCAAGGCACCACTCACCTCCTTGTGGCATTCCTGCACAGAGGGTAGGAGAGAGCTCCAACCTGCCTGTTGATAAAACATCACAATTTTGTCATACATCTAAAGTGGAATCACTTTGTGACAGAGGGCCTTTCCGACTTGGAAAGTGTAAAAGACAGTTCTCATCTCTAAGAAATCTATGAGAAGATGAAGCTCCTCCTCCTGGCTCCACACCAGAGTGTGGAGTTTCTGACAGTGAGCTCCCCAACCAATCAGGAGTGCATCCGTGGTGCTGGTGATCTCGGATTTAGAGGGTAAGAGTAGACCTAGCAGAAGCTAGGCCAACTACGTCTACCGCGCAAGTAATTTTGTCTGAGGTTCTGATGTTTATGCAGAGAATTGCGGATGATTGGTCAGAGGCCACTATTTGTTGTGGATGAAGGCATAAGTTCCAGCATCCACTGTATCAAAAAAGACCCAGACAGAGTCGCTTTCCTAAAGTAATGAGACATCTGAAGATGTCGTTTCTTCCATTCTCCTGAAGGAATAACCCTCGCTCTGGAGGTATCCAGGAGGGCTTGTATGAAGAGGAGCTGCTGGAAAGGTGAATCTGGCACCTTCCCTGAATCAGGAAATCCCTTCTGGAAGACAGCAACTGAGAAGCTGTGGCAACTGCTTCCTGAGACTCCAGCCCGGATGGGCTGGCTCAGAGCCAAATGTCCAGGAAGTGAAGGCTTGAATCCCAAGGTTGTAGCGAACACCTCCCTGAACAGGTACTTGTTTACCCTTCAAGGTCGAGAAATGGGCACATGCTGCCTGTTATCTTGGAATCAAGCAAAGGAGCAGAAACCTGTATTCGATTCACCATGGAACAACTTCTACTGTTCTGAGGCCCCGTCTCTCAGAGCAAGAGGGTCTGACAGAGGCAAACAGACTGGGCTGCCACCAGGGTCTGGGGAAAATCTCTGTGAAAGTGGGAGAATATCCCTCTCGGAAAATCCTGATTGACCCATACATCCGCTGGATTGGGCTTCCGCTAGTTATAAAAACTAAAATCAGGTGCTCCCCACTACCGCTGATAGGCATCCACCTCAGACAGCTGAGGTGGGACCTGGGCTGGATCCAAGAAAATGGTACTGGGTGCTTTTGGGCCCTGTGCCCTCTGCTGTGATGACAAAAGGCTTCCAGGCCTCTAATGAAAGGACTGCCTGTTACGAGAATGACAACAGCGCCATCCCTCTGAGGGGCAGCAGGAGTCTGAGCGTCCTCCAGAGCTCAACCTGAGGGCTGAACTGATAAGCACCGCCCAGGAGATGTTAATCACCTGCTGCCAAGAGCAGCCGACACAGGGGCAATGTCACAGGGATATATACAAGCTTTTAGCTGATTATTGGGCTATATGCCCCTAGCAATGGAGTGGTAGAGTCCGGGAGGCTCTCGACCATTGAATTCAGTTTGCTCCATAGGGAGCACTCGTACCGAGGAATGTAGGAACTCCAAACGTAGAAGTCTGCTTTGGTCCACAGATGAAGTCTGAAAAATTATGGTGGACCCCACATCCCTGAGGAAAAACTGAAAGGAAGATCTTCCATCACAGGCTCTGGTGATACAGAAGGATTGCATTCCAGCCCCTAAAATGAGTGATCCGCTGTGTCTTCGACAAAGCAGGACAGGGAGAGACTCATCCAAATTCACTTCTACCCCAGAAGGACCTCCAAAAGGCAGGACCAGGCCAGAATCACGGGAGATGCAGCCACCCGGAGTTAGGTGCCATTCATGGGGCAGGCACCACCCGCGGCACCAGCACCACACGCAGCGTTCAACATACTGGCCTTAGACCTGAAGAAAAAGGGGAGAAGGAAACTGGTACCCATGCCGGCCCCTGTAGAGGAAAAAGTAAGGGGGTAGGTACACGGGGTCAGAGTCGATGATGCTGGCACCGGAGAGTGCACATCCTGTCCACCCAACTCGGCTGTGGCCCAGCAGCTCCAAAGACCCCAGAACCGGATCCACTGGCCAAGTCAACTGGGCAGACGTCGTACCCCTTGCTCTAAGAGAGTGGCCCAGAGGTGAAACTGCTCACCGGAGCCTCATCAAGGATAGAGATGGGGCCTGGAGTCGTAGATTATGGCTGTTAAGAATGGAACCACCGAGAACCCAACTGAAGTCGGGTAAGGCCTACCGCTCGCCACCACCGACGATTCCCGTGCAAATGTACCACAGGGCGACCTTGAGTGGTACAGTTTCTTCTTCCACTGGTAGGAGGAAGAAGAGCTCGAGGTCAAGTGAGGCTGGGTCCCCAGCTGGGAACGGGCTCGCCGCTTTTGTGCTTCAGGCGGACTGACCCCGCCCCCCACTCACCCCCGAGCACTGCACTGACTGTGGTCGCCCCCTGCAAAGTGCGGCAGACCGGAAACAGCCCCACTGCCATCACAGCTTTCAAACGAAGTCTCCCTACCATCACCGCTACCATCTAAGGTCGACTCCGATGATGGTAAGCTGAGAATTTCTTCTTCATCATTTTTTTTTTTTTTTTGTTAAAGAAAAGAACACTAAGTAGTAAATTAATCTAATACCGAACAGCTATAGCTGCTGTCATATACATGAAGACTTGACTCCCGACAGGCGAACAATGTCAACATTGAAGCGCAATCGACAGTCGGAGAAAAGGAACTGAGTTGGTTGGAGGGGCGATGCAGAGATATCCTATACGGCGTAAGCTAGTCTCACAGCACCGCGCATGCGTGGTCCTATCCCGTGCCAGCCCTCCTTAAGATTTTTGGCTCCTGCGGGGTCCTAGTACCTCCGGCTTAGTCCCATTAGTGTGAATGAGTGGTGGAAACTTTTAGTCCAGGAAGATCTAGAATCATCCCAAGATTAAGACCAATGACATATTCTGATAGGCTAGCCTCCACTGGACTACACTCACGCTATGTCAGATGTCAAAGGGGTGATCTTTTGCTACTGCACAAGATTCTACAGGACCGTAAACTTGCCGACAGCTGTGGACTCTCTCACAGTACTAACATGAATATCACCAGGTCCCATAACTCTAAATTAATAGTCCCACGTGTGAACATGAACAAAAGAGGTAACTTATTCTATATGAGTCGCCAAAACCTGGAATGAACTACCAGCATCCATTGTAGAAATCAATGATTTTAATTCCTTCAAGAGAGCACTGGACACTTGGTACTGTAACAAACACATATTGGTTCAATCTTGACCTACTTATGTGGGGGACATTCTCGATGGGCCTACTGCCTTCTTATGTCCTTTAAAAACCTAGTAAACTTAGTAAGCTGTCAGTTTTGTTACTATTTTTCTGTTATATTCTTTGGTGTTCAGACCTGTTTATTTTAAATGTCTTCGTGTATGTATTCCACGCTATTTTAGTCTGCTTAAAAAACTTCAAGTCCCAATAGATGCAGAATAGAAAGTTGTGACGGTCAAGTAAGTTTCAGTTTCTAATAAAACAAAAACAAGCAACATTAAGAAAGAGCCACTCAAAACTGGGTATCTGCCCAGTTCAATCAAGGTCTGTTTTGTTAAATGACTTCCACTCAGAATGTCCACCTTAGACTACTTTGCTGGATTTAGGAAAATAAAATCTAGTTTAGTGACCGGTAAACATTTAGCACAAACAAATCTATTTCCAAGTGGGAGGATGTTCAGATCATAAATATTTAGTTAGAAAATGTATGTATACAATAGAGATGGCCACTAAATAGGATGGCAGCTTAAAGATCAGCTTCACAACCCAGATGGAAATATCCTTTAAAATCCTTTTTCTACCAGCTGGTATTATATCCTCACTCTACTGTAACTTGTGGGGTAATACTCAAGCTACACTAATTTAGTTTCATAGATACAAAAAGCCTTCATTTGCTGTGTGGAAATCGCTATTTTACTGAAGAGCCTCCTGGATGAGGTAGGCCTGAAAATATGGCTGAAGGCCGCTTGACACAAACCTGGGAGCAACCGTCAGTTGAGGCGATGTTCGGCCAGTTTATGGCCGCACAGGTCACTGTGGCAGCTAACTGAAACACCCATGTGGTTCAAAATTTAGAAGCTAGGATGCTGCAAACCGAACAGTGGGTCTCGGCGACGGAGGGACATGTTCAGGGCTTAAGGGCAGAATTAAGAGATCAATAACGGACCACACAGATGCTGCATAGTAAGATGGATGACCTCAAGAATCAAGGTCGCCATCATAATCTTCGCTTCCTGGGCTTCCCCGAGTGTATAGAAGGCAAAGATACCGAGGGATTTCTATAATTAGCCATCGCTGAAATGCTGCAGTTGGACCTACTGATACCGCTCCAGGTGGAACGCACACACCATATGTTAGCCCCCATGTCTCAGGCCCAGGACAAACCATGACCTATCATAGCCCGATTTATTGATTTTAGGGACAAAGAGAAGGTCCTAGCTAGAGCTCATGAGTTACAGCATGTAGTGTGGAGATCGACTAGGATCCACATTTTTCAGGACTTCACTAAGGATCCGTCAGACAAACGCTGAGCATACTCTGAGGCAAGGCATAAAATGCACAGTATTGGACTGTCCTTCTCCTTGCGTTACCCAGCCACTATGTGGGTTATGCATAATGGGGTCCTGAACAGTTCTGAATCTCCTGATGCACTCATGGATTTTTTACAGCGTAACTGGCCACAAGAATTCACCACCACCACTACCCTGGGAGCCCCTTTGGCAAAAACTGCTACCGACGGGTTGGATTGTTGCTCCTCTCCATCAGTGAGCAGGCCTGCAGTTTGGCAAGACCTCAGGGAGCAACACTGGGAACTCCCCCCAAAAGCACACTGAAAGAGGCAATCCTCAAAGAAACACGGCCGCAGGGAGCATCCTTCGGAGAGAGGGCAAGACGACACAGAGGAGGCCACAAGCATGGACACTGTAGCTCCAGATCCGTTACAGGCCTACCACACCACTAATTGATATGAAGCTATACGCCCCAGCTCTCCGGATCAACACCCAGGCATCATGGATTCGACCATGGAAGGCAGGCCTACTCCTATGTTGCAACCCAGCTACCTGTCCCAGTCAGCAACTCCTCACGGAGCTACAGATAACGGAGGGTAGCGTCCACCAAATGCTACGAGGGAAGCTTCCTCTACCAGCGGAGATCTCATCTTCAGTGTGGACGTCCTGAGCGCTCTACATCTCCAGGGCGATCGATCAGAGAAAACCCACTGGCATGGTCAGATAAGTAGTTATCCTATTTTCTTTCTATTCCTGTTCTTTTAATCCCCATGGGGAGTTGTAGGTATGGGGCGAGTTTGGGGTGTCTGAATTGATATTCAGTGGACAATCTCCTTGGTTGACCCATCTGCTACCCTTTCACCGTGTTACCCATGTAAGGGAACTTTCAAGCCCCTCTTCACCCCAACCTTGACCATCGACTTGCACTGCCACATGGCAGAGAAGATGCCTCACTCCTATACTGAGAGGGATTCAACGAGGCCTACCAACAAGCTCTCAGTGGACGTCCTGGTCAAAGGTCTAGGCACGTCTACATGGCAAAGAAGGCCTTTTTTGTACCATCTGATTAAACAGCAGAACCTTTGTGGGTCCTACCTCACTTACTGTGTGTGTGTGTGTGTGTGTGTGTGTGTGTGTGTGTGTGTGGAGGGTGAGGTCCGCTGGGAAGCTATGTCATAGAATATGAAAGTATTTGTTGGCATGCATACACTGTTGCGCTGAATGGGTAGCCAGGATGTGTTTTACGTGAGGCCCTAAGTGGTGAATGGCACAGGCCTGTGCCCCTCTGGTATGTTTTTTTTAATTATTTTTTTCTATCAAGGGGAGGTCTCCCAGCCCCCACACTGGGTGGCTTACAGTACGCTCTTCATAGGTGTGACGAGCCTGACCTCACCACGAGTTTTGTTGTGAGAACACGTTGACACCCATCAACAATAACCCTAGGCTCGCCGAAATAGTGGCCAGTTCTCCCCCACTTTCTTTCCTGCAAACCCCCACCTCATTAGAAGCATTGTGTAGTCCCATTTTAACTACCTCAGCTTCTGAGCTACACTGTTGGAGCAGCTCTCTCAACCCTCTGGGGTTGCAATGAGCCATGTGGCCCAACCTTCTTATTAGCGTTGCTTTCGATTCTGCGAGGGGGACGGGACCTCCCCTTGCACTCACCGTGGTGCTAAGGAAGGATGGATATCACTTGACAATGCCCTGGGAATAGGGGCTGGCCTACAGTAGGGCTCTGCGGCCGAAGAGATACCTCTATATCTCCAAATTGCATGGTACACTGTGCACAATGTATATAGTTTGCTAATGTGTTTATGTATGTTTGTTTCACAAGAGACACACACAGATGTTTCATTATTTGTTAGTATAAGGTCATCTACTAGGGGCAGGGTATATGGGCTTTACCCACTCTCTCCATATCTGGTGGCGCTCTATACAAATTTGCCTCTTCTGGTTGGTCTGCCCTCGCCCCTATCTGCTGGTTGTTCTTGATATATCTCTTAATTAAATATTTGCTCCCTATTACTAACAGGTGATATCACTTGTCTGACATGGAACGTCAGAGGGCTTAACACCCCAAACAAGAGGAAGCAAGTTTTGGGCCACCTTAAGAGACTGGGAGTGAGGGTCACCTTCCTGAAGGAGACCAAACTTAACGGGGGGGGATCCTGAGAGACTGAAGAGGGAGTGGGTAGGTCAGGTCATACATGCCTCTGCCTCCTCTAGAAAGAGAGGGTGGTGATTCTGCTTCACAAGCAACTACAATGGAAACTGCAGAGACAAGTTAGAGACCCTGAGGGTAGATGGGTGGGTGGTACTCATGGATACTGGGGAGGGTCCTCTGATCCTGGGTAACATATACGCTCCGAATGAGGCCTCGCCCTCCTTTCACAAATTGGCTCAGGTGCTGGGATCCATAGCTTTGGAAGACACCCCCATTTTATTAGGGGGTGATTTTAATCTTACTCTGGACCCTTTCCTGGATAGATCCCCTTCCAATACTGAGCCCCACTCCAGGGCTGTAATGGCAGTGGCTCAATTACAACAAGAGTTGGCCCTTACGGACATCTGGAGAATATTTCACCCCTCCCAGCGGGACTACACCTTTCATTCCCCAGTACACAGTTCTCTTAGTAGAACATACTTCTGGCTCACCTCTCCTACTATTACCAGTAACACTGTTAAACCTTATTCATTCCTTAGTTATCTCGGATCATGCCCCTGTGCATCTTGCCTTCACATGGGGCCCCCCCCTTCCCAAGTCTCCGGCATGGAGGCTTGACCCATTGCAACTTCGTGACCCAGACTTTACCCCTTGGCTTCAAAAGGAAGCAAGAGAATTTTTTCGGCATAACCTCATAGCAGATACCTCTGCAGGTAACACATGGGAGGCATTCAAAGTTGCTCTAAGAGGGGTGATAATGGGGTATGAAAGTCGGTGCCGAAAGAGGAGGGAACAACATTTGAGGGGGCTTGAACGACCACTCCGAGAAGTGGAGCTTGCTTTTAAGGCCCTTCGCATCCCTTCCCTTAGGTCAGAGGCAGGTCACAAGGTCACCTCTCTGAAGATGCAAGTGAACAAGCTGGTCTCTAGAAAGGCAGATTTTGATCATTAGACTCAAGCATGACTATTGGGAAGGGAGAGAAAAGGGGGGTAAGCTGCTGGCACACTGTCTCAAAAAGCAGCAAGCCTAAAGGCATATAGCGGCTTTAGAGGGTGCAGTGGGGTAGGTCAGAGACCTTGGCGCAAGGTATTAATCAAGTAATGATGGATTTTTACTCCTCGTTATATAAATCCTCCAGAGCCCCAGACCCCCAGGGGGTCCGCCCATTTCTGGAGTCCCTACATCTCCCCAAAATCTCAGAAGCCCAGGCTAATGCCCTAGATGCCCTGATCTCAACCCAGGAGGTGGCAAACACCATCCTCTCCCTTAAAAAGGGAAAGGCCCCAGGAGGGACGGTTTCCCTGTTGAAGTGTGGCAGCTGTTGCATCCCATAATCTCTCCGGTATTGCAACAAGTATTTACTGAGTCATTGCAAACAGGGTCTCTCCCTTCATCCCTTAGGGAGGTGACTATTACCATCCTACCAAAAAAAGGTAAAAACCCTCTTAAAGCGTCCAGTTACCACCCTATTTCACTACTGAATGTTGATAGCAAGGTGCTAGCTAAGATACTAAGCTAATAGACTTAATCCTCCTTCCCAGTTTGATCCACCCATCCCAATTTGTTAAGGGCCGCTTCAGCGCGGATCATATTAGATCGTTGGTAAATTTAATCCATGAGGCCCAAACATTATCTTCCCCCGCTGCTACCATTGCAATAGATTTCGAAAAGGCCTTTGATTCCCTGGAGTGGGACTATGTCCAACAAGTACTTTGCACTATGGGCTTGGGGGCGGGGTTTCAGGCCTGGACTGGGGCAATATATTCATCCCAAGCTGCACGGATACTCACCAATACGATGCCGTCTCCCCCATTCATACTGGGTAGGGGTACCCATCAGGGCTGCCCACTTTCCCCACTACTTTCTGTATTGGCAGTAGAACCCCTGGTGGCCGCTATTAGGCAAAATCCTCTAATTTCCAGGGTCCAGGTGGGAACAAGGGCATACCTTACTCTTGTGTATGCAGACGACCTGTTGCTCCCTATAGCCAATATAGTCACCTCCCTCCCTTCCCTACTGTCCACCTTGTCAGATTTCTCTACATTTTCAGGGCTCAAGGTTAACCAGGCCGAAACGGAGGTCCTACCTTTAAACTCTAAGTGTACCTCTCAATTGGTTACTCAGCATGGGCTCTGATGGGCCCCAGAGGGGATTACCTACTTGGTCATCACTGTCTCTCCAATTTGCATAAAACCTGGGACCTGAATATGAAACCACTTTTTGCGTCCATTTGTACAGAACTGGACAGATGGAAATCTCTTAAGACTGTCACTTGTAGGTAAAATATCCGCAATTAAAATGGTCACAGCACCAAAAAATATGCATCTTCTCTCCCACATTCCTTTGAAAATACCTCGTTATTGGTTTACTAAGTTAGACTCCCTGCTGGGATCCTTTTTGTGGGAGGGTAAGAAACCTAGGTACAGTAGAAATAAGCTCAGAGCTCATTGGTCGGAAGGGGGCTGGGGTCTTCTGTGGTTAGAGGGGTATAAATGGGCCTTTCAGCTGGCTCAGATGTTAAAATGGTTCCTTTTCCCTGAACACAACACTCCCCAGTGGCTGGATATGGAGAGAAGGGTATATCAGTGTACTCACTTGGTACTACTGTAATTCAACCATCCCCATAAGGGCACTCGCTCTCATCCTACTATAGGTCCCTCTCTGGAATATTGGGCCAAGGTGCATAAGAAGATGGGCACCTCCCCATCTCCCCTAAGACTTACTCCACTATGGGGCAATAATGAGATTACCATCAATACACAACCAATTGCATGGCCCTCATGGGAACGTGGTGGTATCTCACTGCTTCAAGATATGCTCATTCCTGGTACAGATACCCTTAATTCCTCTGAGGGCCTGCGGAGCTCTTATGGGATCTCTCCCAAAGACTTCTGACAATTCCTCCAAATAAGAAGCGCCATCCTTACGTACAGGCATAAGCGGCACCAACAGCAACAAATCTCTCAGGTAGAGTCATGGCTGGCCCTAGAAAGAGGACAGTCAAGCCAGGTATATGCAGCCATTCGGAGCACCATCCCGTCCCAAGCAGAGGAATCCAAGCATAAATGGGAGAAAGCACTGCATGCTTTCTTCCATACGAACCTGGAGTGGAAGTCTTGTCTAAAACTAGCTCACGGGGCATATCCTGACACCAGTAGTCAATTAATACAGCACAAGATAATTCACTCCTGGTACAGGACTCCTGCAGTCCTCGCCAAGGCAAAGCTGGCTCAGTATGACCTGTGTTGGAGGTGTCAATAACTCCCTGGTGACCTGTTCCATATACTTTGGTCCTGCAGGCTGATCCAGCCCCTATGGCAGGCTACCTGTGAGATGGGGTCCAAAATACTTAGGAAGCCAGAGCCTCAGTCCCCCAAGTTGCTGTTATTAGGATTCTGGCCCCCAGCACCTCACCTTCGTCTCTCCAAGTTGAAACTACTTCTGACACTCAGTATGCAGCTTAAAAGACTCCTACTGTGTAAATGGCGGTCCCAGATAATCCCCTCCCTTGGGGACGTACTTACCTCCATGGCTCAAGTTGCCAACTGGGCCAGAATATCCCGTACTGTGACCAATACCCTCTTTAAATATACTGCCCTCTAGACTCCCTTCCTTCTGTTTTTGAAACCTAGGGAAGGAATTGGCCGAATAGGCACAACTACGCTACTATAATGGTCTCCTCTCATGCTGCATTTAGGGGCAAGTGCTGGAGAGTTTGTTACTGGGTTATAGGGGACCCTGCTCTACGGATGACATGGTATAATATCAGTAAAGGATAGTATATTCACTGACAATGAAGACCTGTTTGCTTTGTGTGTGTGTGTGATCTCCTGCATTTTGTAGACTTAAAGTAGAGGACAGTGGCCTTGGACCTCTCATAATTTCTGATGCTTTGTCAAATACTGCAGAAACTAGCAGGATGGGGCCAGGCAAGATATGTTTGTATGAGTTAGCCATAATGCAAAGCACCAACTGCTAATACTTTCAAAGTTAATCTCCAGCCGGATAGGTGTTGTACATCCAGGAACAGAGTATCATCCTACTGCTTACCTGGCTAGTATATTCAGTTCGTTACTATTTGGCCAGCACGTTCCTTTCTCTGCTTCTACAGACATATGTAACAGTCTGTAAGATCTTTGGAATGTATCTGACTGTTTTAATGTTTGTGTTGTCTTAAGTCAAATCAATAAAACTTATTAACCACAAAAAAAGAATTTATACAATAAGGCAAAATTATCTGACATACTCCATTTCTAAGGACTGAAATTCAACTTTCAGAATGCCTAACAACCAACATTACTGCGAGGAAAAAATTAATTTACCTTGTTGTGCAGCAATCAGTCTCTCAACTCCTTTGATAATTTTATGTCTATGGCCATAAGCATTTATTCCTATTTCTTTTAACTCTTTGTGGCCCATTTCGACTAAAACATCCAGAGTGATCTGCAAATAGTCAAACAGAAGGCTCTCAAAAATTATTCTATAAGCAGTACTCATGGTAATTAAATGCTGAATCTGCTGCTCAAATTACTTTCCTCTTTCTGGATATTAATTTTCATTTGCTTTCAGCAATAAATACGAAGAACTTATTCACTGATAAACCTTTGATATTTGAAATAATCTTCTCCATACAATCATACTTTGTTGTCTAGAGCTGGCAAGTGGTGGCCCCTTGGGACACTGAGAATACTGCTGACATTGGCCTCTGCCGTGACCTTGTCTCTACTGTATATGAACCCAACGTAATCAATGGTCTCCAGTTCTATTCAACTGCAAGCAGGGGCCGGTACATTACAGAAGGTGACAATTTTGGCAGATTGAAAAGGAAACCAGGATAAAGCATGCATATAGACACAAGCATACAGACACAAGAAGTATCTGACAGAAAAACAAAAGTACAGTTATGTAGGAACTTACCGTAACAGTAGATCTTTGAGAGGCACTCTTGCAGCAGGTAATGCCATTAGGACTAAGCCACCAGGCATTAGGACCCCATGGAAAACTTCTAGCTAGCAGTCTATGGCGTGGTATAAAAGGGGCTGTTCCCCAGCACCACCTCAGTTCTCCTGCTGGAGACCCGGCTGAAAAACAGATGGAGAACAGTGGAGGATCTCCTATCCCCAAAGAGAAAATTCTAATACTAGTCCCTGGAGGCAGGTGGGTGGGAAAGCCACCTGCTGCAAGAGCTCTTCTCGAAGATCTACTGTTATGGTAAGTTCCTATGTAACTGTACTATCTCACTTCGAGGGGGAGCTCTTGCAGCAGGTAATACCATTAGGACTAAGTCCCAAGCAATCTCCAAGAAGAGTCCCAGGTCAGAAGGGTGGAGGACAGTAGTGCAGAGCTGTAGGCATCTAAGAGAGGAGTCCCTGAAGGACCACTGGGCCGAAACCTGCTCTCCTTCTGGAAGCAACATCCAGACTGTAATGCCTAACGAAAGTGTACACTGAACTCCAAGTAGCGGCTGCACAGAGGTCCGCTGAGGAAACATTCCTGAGTGAAGCAAAAGATGTCACAATCTCTCTGGTGGAGTGACCTTTGACCAGTCCTGGCAAGGGTTTGCTGTACTGCTGATAACAGAACGTGATACAATTCACGAGCCACTCAGTCAGCATCTGTTTCATCACTGGTGCTCCAACTGTCCTTTGGGCAAAAGAGAAACAACTGGTCTGTCTTTCTGGAGGAACTGGTTCAGGCAAGATAGTAAGAACAGGTTACTCACCTGTAACAGTAGTTCTAGGAGTGGTATATGTTGTTCATCCACACTCTTTGGCATGTCCCTTTCCCTATAAATCTTGCTGGACGTCTTCAAGCTGGCTCCTCCCACCCATCCGGGTGGTATAACTCTCGGCTCTGCCCCATGACGCCAGATCTTAGCCCGCTGGAAACAAGGTTGTGCGCCTTAAAGCCAGGGAGGTTGGGTGGGTGCGTGTGGATTTACAACATATACCACTCCTAGAATTTCTGTTACAGGTGAGTAACCTGTTCTTCTAGGAGCGTGGATATGTTGTTCATCCACACTCTTTGGCAGACTCCTAGCAGTTCACCGGGAGGAGGGAGGCAAGGTGCACACCCCCTACTTAGGAAACAGATAGGAGAACCGAGGCCCCAAAACCAGCATCCCGGCGTGACTCAAGGTCGATGTGGTAGTGGGTAATAAAGGTGTTTGCTGACTTCCAGGTAGCAGCCCGACAGATTTCCTGGACAGGGGATGTCCCTGGAAGCAGCCACCGATGCAGCAGTATGGCGGGTGGAATGAGCTCTTAATCCTCTGGTAGGCTCCTTGCTCGCCAACTCATAGCACAGACCTATGCATGATGTGATCCATCTTGCAATGGTCTGTTTGGCTGCAGGTCTGCCAGAAGCGGCTTCAGCGTAGGTGACAAACAGCTGGCGAACCTCTCCACGAATTTCCGCTGTCCTCTCCTTGTAATAGGAGAGAGAACATCTCAGGTTCAAAGTACGGAGCCTGCACTCTGCCTCCAAGGTGTAGTAGGGGTAGCACACCAGCAGAGTTAACACCTGCTTACGGTGAAACTGACACCACCTTCGGAAGGAATTTCGGGTTGGGGCACAGGACAACTTTGTCCCTGTGAAAGATCAGATAAGGGGAGTCCACCGAAAGCGCCAGGAGCTCCCCTGTCTTTCTGGCAGATGTGCTAGCCACCATGAAGGCAGTCTTCCACGACAAGTGTGACAAGGAACACTTGTGCATTGGTTCGAATGGCTTGCCCATGAGCTTTGCCAGTACCAGCAATAGATCCCATGGAGGTGAAGGTTCATGCACCGAAGGGGATATGTAATCCAGGCCTTTGAAAAAGCACACGACCACTGTCTCCTGCGCCAACTTCAGCTGACCGGCCAGCGCCTTGTAAGCAGAGATGGCTGACAGGTGCACCCAAAGGGTCGATGACTACAGACCCCCTTTGAAGAGAGACTAAAGGTAGTCGAGAATGTTAGCCACTAGACAGGAGAGAGGGTCCAGGCCCTTGCCCTGACACCAAATGGAAAACCTTTTCCATTTGAAGGCATAACATTTCCTGGTCGACTCCTTTCTAGATGCCTCCACCACGGAGTAGACTTTGTCAGAAAGACCCAAAGCCTGGACTGAAGGTTCAGATGGAATATTTTCTCCTGATTGAGAGAGATATCAGGTCCGGGTGTGCTGGAAGCCGCTCCAGAGGCCTGCAGCTGAGGCTGAGGAGATCTGGATACCAGAACTGGCACGGCCAGTCTGGGGCTACCAGATCACCTTCGCCTTGTCCCTCCTCACCTTGAGGAGCACCTTATGGATCAAGGGAAATGAAGGGAAGGCGTAGAGGAGGCCTGGAGTCCATGGCCTCGAAAAGGCATCCCCCTGCAGGAGCCCTGCTGTGGGGGGGTGGGCATGGAACAGCCTCAGTTTGGTGTTGTCCCTGGAGGCAAAAAGGTCCACCATCAGAGAGCCGACTGAGTCTGAGCAGATACTCTTTCCTCCCGAGGGGCGCAGGCTCAGCTTGGAGGGTACTGCTCAAATTCCAGAGGCAGTCCCTGACCCACCACTTCGAGAACCCACCTGTCCGAGGTGAGACTGGACCAGGCGGAAAGGAAGTGGAGGAGCCGGCTCCCCATGGGAGGACCCAGAGCTGGGGTGATGGGAGAGGGGTTGGCAGCCCCCTCTCCGTCACTGAGCAGGCTTGGAGGAGGAGGATCCAGGACCGGAACCTCTACCTCCTTTACGGGCTGCCAAGCTTGAGCCTGCTGCTGTCCCCCTTGAAAAGACGACTGCTGAGCTGCAGGGGAAGAATGCCGAAAAGGCTTCTTTTTCTTCTGCTGGTTCTTGCCTGAAGAACCCTTGGCAGAAGTAGCATCCAAGGTGGCAATGGACTGCTCAATGCGCTGAAGGTGACCAGCCACTCCTGGGCCGAACAGGTCGGTACCCTAGGAAGGGCACGTCAGCTAGTTTGTGCCAAGAATCCGCTGGGAAGGGGGAGAGCCTCAGACAAGCCCTGCGATGAGAGGCAACTGTGGCTGCCATCGAACAGGCACAAGAATCCCCAATGTCCAGGGCTGTCTGCAGTTGCTGCCTGGCTACAGCCTGGCCCTGATCCCGAACCTGCTTGACTGTGGTCTGCATGTCCACGGGGAGATGTGGGAGGACTTCATCCGAAGACCCAAGAAGGGTGTGGGAGAAGTGTGCCATGATGACGGCCGAACTTGCCTGATGAAGGCCCAGGGAAGAAGCTGCACAGACCCTCCTGGCTGAATGGTCCAAAAGCTTGGACTCTTTATCAAGAGGTCGGTCAGTATTGGCAGAACTGCCAGTACCCTGAACACAGAGGCGATCACCGGGCTCTGCCGGATCGGGTGCTCTGGTGAACCTCAAGGATTCCCATGGGCACCGCATACTTGCGGGCCATGTGGGCAGACAGAGCTGAACAGGAGGCAGGGCACTGCCAGAGTTCTAAGGCCGGGCCAACAATTGCCTCAGCCACAGGAAAGGCCTCAGTCGGGGTACCCCTCTCTTGAGGATGTCCGTGAGCGGGTACTCCGCCTTTTTCTGGATTGGCTCCAGGGGCATACCTGTGGACTCAGACTGAGGCAAAGAATGCCCTGAAAAGAAGAGGGACTTTCCTCTGTTTCTAAGCCAATGGTTGATTCATCATCTCCTGGATGAGAATGCAGGCCGGTGACGTCCGAATCAGAGGAATCCAGATACAACGGTCAACCGTCCAGGTCACTTTCGACCCACCAAGGGCGGTCCGGGGTGACTGTGATCAACAAACGCCGGGGAAGCCCAGTGTCTGGCCTATCTTTTTGTTTTTGTTTTTTGTTAGTTATTTAATCAGGACTAGCACACTAAGCTAAATGCTTTTTTTTTTTAAAACAGGTGCGACCTTGGAGCACAGGGAAGTTAAGTGCTCAGGGTCACACAGTATGTAAGTGGAAGCTGTGGGGTTCAAATCCAGGTCTAGTCTGCTGGATGTCACCAAATTTGCAGCTCAGAGCCTTAAACCACTGCGCTATATTGCCTCTCTAAATCTATCTTCCTTGGAAGAAGCCCCTCCCACAGGCTGTTTGGGCGGAGGTTCCACCAAGATCGATGGCGAGACTGTTTTAGGCCGAGCTGGGGGCTTTACCAGCTCCGTGGGTGGGGGAACCAACTTGATCGGCTCCAAAGGAGTCTGCTTCAGCCTAGGAGGCGAAAGCCATGTAATGGCCGGGGTGGAAGCCGGAGTCTGCTTGTGCCCGGTCAAAATCAGCTGCTGCCACATGAGGTCCTCGTAGCGCCGGAGTTTTCGCCGGAGCCTCTCCTCGTCCGAAGACAACCGATGGTGTCGCCTCTTTTTAGAGCGTTTATGGCTCTTTCTCAGCCTTTTGGTCCAGGGGGTCTGAGACCTCGATCGAGATCGGACAGGCTGATTTGGTCACTCTGGAGACACCAGCGGGACTGGTGACTTCCCGGGGTGAGGGACTAATTCCTCGATGGTAGTCCCAACAGGCTGGGTCTCCTCGTCGGGGAAATTCAGAATAGGAGTTCGACCGACGGAATCGTCGACTGGAGTCGGCGATAAAGGATCGATTGGGTCGTTGACGATTTCTACATAGTCAATCGACAATTCGATCGACTGACCAGGTGGCAAAGCCGAAAAGCCAGTGGCCAAAGAAGCAATCTCGACCTAAGCAGAGACTGCTGGTTCCTGGGACCAAGATCTCTCCCATTCCCAAGATGGCCTCCATCGAGATGAAGATGATCCCAGATCCTTTTCTCTTTTACGGGATCGAGAGGAGTGCGTGCCCATAGGACCTTCTCCCTTGGTCGAGAGAAACTGGCACAACTCTCGGAAGGAACCCGGGAAGGTGGAGCCCAGGTTGAGTGCAACAAAGAAGCTCCGAGAAGTTTCTGCAGCCTGCCACTCCTTTCTCAATGCTTGCATTCGCTCCACTGTTCTCATGGATCCCACAGCTGTGGAAACCGCCCACTGAGCCTCCTTGGATTTCACCGAGGATTCCGTTTCTCTGGCCTCCCCAACTTCAGGCATGAGAGACTGTCGTCGAGGACGTTGGGATAGAAAGCGAGACAATTCATATTTTGAGGTGTTATGGTTGACACCGAGGCAATATACGCATGCGGTGTGGGGATCGGTGTGCGACATCTTCTGGTTGCAAGGGCACCAATGAAATCCGGGGGAAGACTTGTCCTCCATAATCGAAGAAGCAAATTCGCGATCGCTAATGTGAATAAGACAGATTTTAAGAATAACTGGAGGTTTTAGAGCCAGGGCCTACAAAAGTGTGTGAGCATGAGGGAGGCAACCTGAATCTTCCAGTGGAAAGGAAGATGTGGCGTCATGGGGCGGAGCCGAGGTATATACCACCTGGGTGGGAAGAGCCAGTTTGAAGACTTCCAGCAAATTTAAAGTGGAAGGGGACATGCCAAAGAGTGTGAATGAACAACATATCCACGAACCTAGAAGACTTCTTTCTTGTATTAGTAAGAAATTTGTTAAAATATAATCGGTACTTATCGTGATAAAATACAAAATAATAAAACTGAAAGCTAAGCTGCTAGTTTGAGGTTTGATTCACGGCGAGCGACGTCATCACTGAAACACACTCGACGGCAAGGAAAAAAGGAACTGAGGTGGTTGGAGGGTCGACCCAGAGATAGTCTTTATCGCATGCGCCGGGCTCGAGGTGCCGCTTCCTCCTGGCTCCATCTCGGCGTTGGCCCTCCTGAAAAAGTTTGCTCCCACTGGGTCCTAACGCCTCCGGTGTACTCCCATCAGTGTGAATGAGTGGCGGAGACTATGTCCAGGATGATCTTACTGCAATAGATAGTCCTCGGAAGATCTACTGTTACGGCAAGTTCTTGCGTAACTGTACTATCTTCTATGGACTGGTCTCTTGCAGCAAGTCATTACTTATGGGAGATTACCAAGCAGTAAAATCCAAATGGAAGGAAAGTCAAAGATGTAAAAGCACAATAATACGTCAACTTAAACCGCACCCCCAGAGGCAGACAGACCAGGGTGGGGTTAGGACCAAATGTTTGATAACGAACAGAAATGTCCAACTCAAACGTCTTCCGTGCAGGCAGATAGGCTAACGGTTAGGTGAATACATTGGCATGAAACTAGGAGAAATGTCAACTCAAACCACACCCGCTCAGGCAGAAAGGCACAAAGGTGGGTGAGGACAGCATGCAGGAGGCATGATGTAGAAAGAACTATAGGTGGCCAGGTACAGTGATTCATCCTGACAAGGCAGAGGTCAACAGGCCCTGGCATAAAGTCAATGTCAGTAAATAGACAAGGAGAGCGGATCAGACAGCAGAAAAAGGAGCACCGGGAAAAAAACATCCCGGATGGTCACAGGAAGGAACAACTGAAGGGCTCCAGCAGGGAGACTGGCAGAAGCTCCAATCAGATCTGCATGGAGTGAAGCGTCCAGACCGGGGACAAGCCTCCAAGAAAGGTAAAGAGACCCCTGGGCACTTCAGAGGCCTGTAAGAGGAGACTGGGATACCCAAAAAGCGGGTTAAGGTGCAGAAGGGGGTCCTGCCCCACGTGAGGGACGGGGACGCCGTGGAGGGGCAGACTGAGCTGCCCCCTGGAGGCCCTACTGTAGTCCTGAGAGGCACTTCGGTAGAGGAGCTGGGCAGGAGGTGGCCCGCCCATGGGGGCGCAGAGGTGGGACCTGGGGGCGTGACAGAGGTCCTGAACAGACCATAGAGTATGCCCCGAAGCCTGAAGGGAATCCAGGATGGACTGAGAACCAGGTCCAAACAGCAGGTTCCCAGAAAAATGGGGCATCGGCGACCGACAGCTGGACACTGGGAAACAAACCTGAAACCTGCAGCCAGGCGAAGCACCGAAGGGTGCCACTGGAGGCCGAGAGGCGGGCTGAAGCGTCAACTGCAACGAAGCACGCATGGAGCAGGTGACGGGAAAGGGAGGGCATAGCAGACAGCAGCTGAGCTGATCAGGGCCACGTGGGGCAGGCTAAGCAGAAGCAGGACAAGACCAAATATACGAACATACGAAATTTGCCAGCAGATAAAGGCCTAGAGGTCTATCAAGTCTGCTCGAATGTGCAGCTAGCACCCCTTATTCTGCAGCTGCACCTCCCTTCCACTCTTCCCCTTCATTAACCTTCCCCCTTGTCCTGTCCCATCCTCATTTGAAGCAGTCCACTGTTCTACTGCATACCACTTCCAGAGGTAACGCATTCCACCCAGCCACCACCCTCTCTGTAAAAAAGTGTCTCCTCATCTCCCTCCTGAACCTTCCTCGCTCCAGTCTCATATCATGGCCCCTGGTGGCCCTCCCCTCCCTTACTTTGAACAGCCCCTCTGTACCCATCTTGTTTATTCCTTTCATGTATTTAAAGGTTTCAATCATGTCGCCCGTCTGTCCTCTCCTCCAGTGAGTACATGTTCAACTCCTTCAACCTCCTCTACTATGATAAGTCCCCCAGCCCCTTGATCATCTTTGTCGCTCTGCGCTGCACCCCCTCCAGTAACTTAATGTCCCTCTTCAGATACGGACGCCAGTACTGCACACAGTACTCCAGGTGTGGTCTAACTAATGACCTATACAGTGGCAGAATCACCTCCTCCCTCCTCGAGGATATACCCCTTGCAATACAACCCAGCATTTTGTTGGCCTTTGCAGCTGCCTTCCTACATTGTGCCGAGTTGTTCATTGACCCTGTAATGAGCACACCCAGATCCGCCTCCTCCTCTGTCTGGGCTAGCTGCACTCCCCAGCTGGTAACTCCACCTTGATTCTTCATCCCAAAATGCAGCACCTTGCACTTTTGGCATTAAAGCCCAGTTGCCAGGTGTCTGACCAGGTTTCAAGCTTTGCCAGATCATCCTGCAACCCCTGCCAGCCCCCTAGGTCATCCACCACCGCACCTACCTTGGTATCATCAGCAAACAGACTGATCTTGCTCTCCCATGATATGTCTGCAATGAATATCCCAAACAACACTGGTCCCAACACTGAGCCCTGTGGAGCACCGCTCGTCACTGTCCTTGGGTGAGAGCGCTCCCCACCCACCACCACCCTCTGTTGCCTTCCCTGCAGCCAGTTTCCTACCCATCTCACCAGCTTTGCACCCGCCCCTGTGCCTATGAGAGAGCGCGTGAAAATATGCAGGAATCAAAGGTGGGACAACCATGGCAGGCTCCTCAGGAACGCTGAAGTAGGCAGCCATGTCCCGACGAAAGGAGTCCTGATCCGCAGCAGGGAAGCCAAAGCGCCGGATCTGCAGCATGAACTCCGTGAAGGAGGGATCCGGGAGTGAGGAGGGAGCAGGGGGTTCAGGCGGGGAGGACTCCAAAAAGGAGGATACGGACGGGGGGGACCAAGGTCCCCATGGTCCGAGAGGTCCCCGCCAGGAACATTCCCACCCCGGAATCTCCATAATGGGAGTCCACATAAGTGGAAGGGGGGGTGGGTGGGGAAGGGAAGGCTGGATCTGGGTGCAGGCGCCCAGGCAGAGGGAGGGGAATGGAACAAGCCCGGACCCTGGCTCATAGACTCACAGGTTCTCCAGCACAATGTAGGCGATGCCCAGCACTTGTGATGGGTGGAGTCAAGGAGGCGCCAAGGGGCGGTGCTAAAGGGAGGGTGAGCCAGCCGGGAACCGCTGACCCTGAATAGCGGAAGGCACTCAGCCCCTGTGGTCTGGGGACCAGCAAAGGGCAAGGGACTCAGGGTTGGGTCCCAAGGCCCAGGAAAAGTCACAACCAAAGGGTGCAAACAGGCATCGGGGAGACCCTCTCCCGAGGATACTGGAAACAAGGTGCCAGGACGATCGGGGGGCACGGGAGCAAAGCCCCGAGCAGGGGGTGACCAGGGAGGGAGGCCTCATCACCAAGGGAAGCATCTCTGTCGAGGAGGTATGGAGGAAAGGCTCCTCTGTCAACTGTGGAATGAGCTCAGTCAACGAGAGACCAGAAACAAGCTTCTCCGTCGACAGTGGAAGCCGTCCCATCGACGAGGCATGCAAAACACGCTGTTCTGTCGACAGGAGAGGCCTCCCCGTTGATGAGGAGTGCCCAGTCGACTGAGAAGAAGCCTCCATCGATGAGAACAGCAGAATCATGTCCCGTCGATTGGAGAAGAGCTCCCATCAATGAGGGAGAGCAAAAGAACACGTCGTCGACGGGGGAAGTATCCCCGTCGACGAGGAATGGTCTGCTGACAGGGCAACACAGCCCGGTGACGGGAGACATTCAGAAACAAGCTCCATCGACAGGACGAGGCCTGAAAATAAAATAAGCCCAGCAGGCTCAGTCAACGTGGGGAGCAGCCCCGAAGAGGAATGCTCCATCGACGATTGCGGAGCCACCATCGATGGAGTAAGGTAGAGGGAGTGTGAATCCTGCTCACTCCTATGCCTGGAATGAGTGCCCTTGACCAGGTAGCAGGGGTACTGCGAATGGGTCACAGGCCTGCTATGGAAGTCCGGGGGTGCTGAGAGCAAGTCCCAGGTCCCAGGCCCAAAGGTAGAAAATCGGTTCAAGTTCGAGTCAAAGACTGCAACCCAGGAGGTCAGGAGAGTGGAGTGAGCGAGCTGAAGCTGGCAGGAAAACGAACAGAGGGTTCTGAGGGCCGCCCACTTTTGTACACATCCACAGGAAGTGATGTGTGGGCGGCCCCCCTTGGAAGACTTCGGGAAGAAGCTGCCGTGTGACAGCGCCATCTGGTGGATACTCCCATAAATGACGACTTATTGCAAGAGACCAGTCCATAGAAGATCTACTGTTACAGGTGAGTAACCTGTTTTTCTAGGATCATGAATATGTTGTGCTATCCACACTGTTTGGCAGACTCCAAGCAGTTGTCCGGGAGGAGGGAGGCAAGGTGCAGATCCCTCTGATATACTTACTTGGGGAAAAGAAATTGGAGAACTGAGGCCTCAAAACCAGCATCCTGGCGTGACTCTAGGTCAATGTGGTAATGGGCAATGAAGGTGCTTGCTGTCTTCCAGATAGCAGCTCGACAGATTTCCTGGATAGGGATGTCGCTGGAAGCAGCTACCAAAACAGCGGTGTGGCGGGTAGAATAAGCTCATCCCTCTAGGAGGCTCCTTCCCTGCCAACCTACAGCAGAGATCAATGCAGGATGTAATCCATCTGACAATCGTCTGCTTTGCTACAGGTCTGCCAGATGTGGCTTCACCGTATGCGACAAACAGCTGGCGAACCTCTCCCAGAACTTCCGCCATCCACTCCTTATAATAAGAGAGTGCCCATCTCAGGTCCAGAGTATGGAACCTGTACTTGACCTCCGACGTGTACAGGTCGAACACAGGCAGGAGTCATCACATGGTTAAGATGGAACTCTGACACCACCTTCGGAAGACCAAGTAAGGAGACTCCACCGAGAGCACCTGGAGCTCCCCAGTCCTTTGGCAGACCAGACAGCCACCAGGAAGGCGGTCTTCCACAACAAATGTGACATCTCACACTTGTGCATTGGTTTGACTGGCTTGTCCGTGAGCTTTGCCAGTACCAGCAGTAGATCCCACGGAGGTGGAAGTTCATGCACTGGAGGGAATATGTGGTCTAGGCCTTTAAAGAAATGCCAGACCACCTTCTCCTGCACCACCTTCTGCTGACCGGCCCGCACCCGGTAAGCAGAGATGGCTGCCAGGTGCACCTTAAGGGTCGTAGA
This sequence comes from Neoceratodus forsteri, assembly GCA_016271365.2. Taxonomy (NCBI): domain Eukaryota; kingdom Metazoa; phylum Chordata; order Ceratodontiformes; family Ceratodontidae; genus Neoceratodus; species Neoceratodus forsteri. The sequence continues at coordinate 477,440,686 of CM028135.1, forward strand.
CCGAAGACCCCCTTTGGACAGAGAACAAAGGTAGTCTAGGATGCTAGCCACTGGACAGGACAAAGGGTCCAGGCCCTTACCCTGACACCAAATGGAAAACCGTTTCCATTTGAAGGCATAGCACCTCCTGGTCAACTCCTTTCTGGATGCTTCCACTACAGTGAGTACATCCTCAGAGGAGACCCAAAGCCTGGAACGCTAGCCGCTCAGGAACCAGGCTGTCAGGTGCAGGGACTGAAAGTCCAGAGAGAATACCTTCCCCTGACTGACAGATAACAGGTCCGGACATACTGGAAGACTCCTCGGAGACCTGGAGCTGAGGCTGAGGAGATCTGGATACCAGAACTGGTGCAGTCAATCTGGGGCTACTAGGATCACCTGTGCCTTGTCCCTCCTGACTTTGAGGATCACCTTGTGAACCAAGGGAAGTGGAGGAAAGGCACAGAAGAGGTCTGGGGTCCACGGCCTCAAGAAGGCATCCCCCTGCAGCGAGCCCTGAGGGGGGTGGGCATAAAACAGCCTCAGCTTAGTGTTCTCCCTAGAGATGAACAGATCCACCAGAGGTTTGCCCAAGTGGGAGAACAGGCTGTGAACTACCTCTGGATGGAGAGACCACGTGTGGAACGTCTTGCCCACGCAGCTGAGAGCATCTGCCAGATGATTTGACGCTCCTGCCAAACGGATGGCTAGGAGTCCGGCCTCCAGTCGGCTCACGAGGTTCCAGATGTGAGGCGCTTCCCTACACAGCAGCCGGGAGTGCATGCCGCCCTGTTTGTTGAGGTAGTACATGGTTGTGGTATTGTCCGTCTGTACTTGTACCACTTGACCCTGAAGGTGCGGAACGAATGAGGACAATGCCAGTCTGACTGCTCAGAGCTCCAGCAGGTTGATAGGATATCCGGATTCCTCGGGGGCCCAGAACCCATGGGCTCTGTGGTTCCTCATGTGGGCTCCACTACCCATGAGAGAGGCATCAGTTGTAAGACGACCGTCGGCTTGAGATGGACAAATGGGATCCCTTCCTGTAAGTGATCTAGGACGGTCCACCATTGGAAAGCGTCCTAGAGCTTCTGGGTCACAGTGACCAGCTCCCATTGGAGGGGGCGCATATGCCACCGGGCCCATCGGACCACGGTGGTGCAGGCTGCCATGTACCCCAGAAGATGCAGAAAGTACCGGGCAGGGTGCAAGTGCCCAACCAGAAATGACTGGGCAAAGGAGGAGAGAACCTCCACCCTGTCCGTCAGGAGCCGGACTCTGGCTCGGCAGGAGTCGAGCTCTGCCCCGATGAAACATATCACCTGAGAAGGTACCATTTCCGACTTGGCATTGTTGATTAGGAGGCCAAGATCGTTGCAGGTCTGGAGGGCCAGGTCCCTGGACCTCTCCACCTCTTGTTTGGTGGAACCGCCAAGAGCCAGTTGTCAAGATATGGGTAAACCCTGACCCCTCCACGCCGAAGATGGACTGCCACCAATGCAATGCATTTGGTGAAGACCTGTGGGGCCGAAGACAGGCCGAACGGCATGGCTCTGAACTCAAACAGGGTTCCTTCTGCTCGGAGGTGAAGGAACCTCTGGTGAGCGGATGGATTGGGACGTGAAAGAATGCGTCCTGGCAATCCAGAGAGCAAAAGAACAGGTTACTCACCTGTAACAGTAGTTCTAGGAGTGGTATATGTTGTTCATCCACACTTCTTGGCATGTCCCCTTCAACTTTAAATCTTGCTGGTAGTCTTCAAGCTGGCTCCTCCCACCCACCCGGGTGGTATACACCTCAGCTCTGCCCCAAGACGCCAGATCTTAGCCCGCTGGAAGCAAGGTTGTGCACCTAAAGTCGGGGAGGTCGGGTGGGTGTGTGTGGATGAACAACATATACCACTCCTAGAACTACTGTTACTGGCGAGTAACCTGTTCTTCTAGAAGCATGGATATGTTGTTTATCCACACTTCTTGGCAGACTCCAAGCAGTTCTCCGGGAGGAGGGAGGCAAGGTGCACACACCCTACTTAAGAAATAAAGATTGGAGAACCGAGGCCCCAAAACCAGCATCCCGGCATGACTGAAGGTCGATGTGGTAGTGGGTAATAAAGGTGTTCGCTGACTTTCAAGTAGCAGCCCGACAGATTTCCTGGCTAGGGTTGTTCCTGGAAGCAGCCACCGATGCAGCAGTATGGCGGGTAGAATGAGCTCTTATCCCTCTGGGAGGCTCCTTGCCCGCCAACTCATAGCACAGACCTATGCATGATGTAATCCATCTTGCTATGGTCCATTTGGCTGCAGGTCTGCCAGAAGCAGCTACAGCGTAGGTGACAAACAACTGGCGAACCTCTCCATGAATTTCCGTCGTCCTCTCCTTGTAGTAGGAGAGCGCACATCTCAGGTCCAAGGTATGGAGCCTGTACTCTGCATCCAAGGTGTAATTAGGGAAGTAAACCGGAAGAGTCAACATCTGGTTAACGTGAATCTCTGACACCACCTTTGGAAGGGATTTCGGGTTGGGGCGGAGGACAACTTTGTCCCTGTGAAAGACCAGATAAGAGGAGTCCACCGAAAGCACCTGGAGCTCCCCTGTCCTTCTGGCAGACGTGATAGCCACCAGGAAGGCCGTCTTCCATGACATGTGTGAAAGCTCACATTTGTGCATGGGTTCGAATGGCTTGCCCATGAGCTTTGCCAAAATCAGCAACAGATCTCATGGAGGTGGAGGTTCACGCACCGGAAGGGATATGTGATCCAGGCCTTTGAAAAAGCACCCAACCACTGTCTCCTGCGCCAATATCGTCTGATCGGCCTGCGCCTGGTAAGCAGAAATGGCTGCCAGGTGCACCCTAAGGGTTGATGACCGTAGACCCCCCTTTGGAGAGAGACCAAAGGTTGTCGAGAATGTCGGCCACAGAACAGGACAAAGGCTCCAAACTCTTACCCTAACAAATGGAAAACCGTTTCCATTTGAAGGCATAACATTTCCTGGTCGATTCCTTTCCGGATGCCTCCACCATGATGCAGACATCTTCGGAAAGACCCCAAGCCTAGAACTTTAGCCGCTCAGGTGCAAGGACTGAAGGTCTGGATGGAAGACATTCCCCTGGTTCAGAGACATCAGGTCTGGGCGTGTACAAAGCCGCTCCGGGGGCCTGCAGCTGAGGCTGAGGAGATCTGGGTACCAGAACTGGCACGGCCAGTCTGGGGCTACCAGAATCACCTTCGCCTTGTCCCTCCTCACCTTGAGTAACACCTTGTGGATCAAGGGAAATGGAGGGAAGGTGCACAAGAGGCCTGGGGTCCACGGCCTCGAAAAGGCATCCCCCTGCAGCGAGTCCTGCTGAGGGGGTGGGCATGAAACAGCCTCAGCTTGGTGTTTTCCCTGGAGGTAAACAGGTCCACCAGCAGTTTTCCCCAATGGGAGAACAGGCTGTAAGCTACCTCTGGATGGAGAGACCAGGCGGGATGTCTGGCCTATGTGGCTGAGAGCATCTGCCAACTGGTTCGAGACTCCTGCCATATGGATGGCTAGGAGATCCACCTTCAACTAGCTTACGAGGGTCCAAATGCAGAGAGCCTCCTTGTACAGCAGACGGGAGTGCGTGCTGCCCTATTTGTTGAGGTAGTACATAGTCATGGTACTGTCCGTCTGGACTTGAACCACTTGACCCCGGAGCTGAGGAGCGAAAGCTGACAGTGCCAGTCTGACTGTTCTGAGCTCCAACAGGCTGATGTGGCATCAGGATTCCTCAGGGGTCCAGAACCGTGGGCTCTGTTGTCCCCCATGTGGGCTCCCCAGCCCACGAGAGGCATCGGTCGTAAGGACGACCGTTGGCTCGGGGCAGACAAACAGGATTCCTTCCTGCAACGAGTCTGGGGCGGTCCACCATTAGAGAGCATCCCACATCTTCTGGGTTACAGTGATCAGCTGGTCGAAGTGACCATATCGCTGAGTCTACTGGGTGGCCAGCTCCCATTGGAAGGGGCGCATGTGCCACCAGGCCCAACGGACCACTGAGGTGCACGCCGCCATGTAACCCAGAAGGCACAGAAAGTCCAGGGCAGCGCGCAAGTGCCCAACCAGAAATGATCGAGCAAAGGAGGAGAGAACCTCCGCCCTGTACGCCGGGAGCTGAGCTCTGGCTTGAAAAGAGTCGAGCTCTGCCCCGATGAAACCCATCACCTGAGAGGGCACGAGTTCCAACTTGGTCTCGTTGATCAGGAGGCCGAGTTGGGTGCAGGTTTGGAAGGCCAGATCCCTGGACCTCTCCACCTCCTGAAGGGCGGAACCTTAGAGCCAGTCGTCGAGATAAGAGTAGATTCTGACACCTCGACGCCAAAAATGGGCCACCACCACTACAATGCACTTGGTGAGGACCCGAGGGGCCAATGACAGGCCAAACAGCATGGCTCGGAACTCGTACAGGGTCCCTTCGACCCTGAAGCGGAGGAACCGCTGATGGGATGGACGGATTGGGACGTGAAAGAACGCGTCCTGTAGATCCAGTGAACAGAACCACATGTTTTGCTCCAGGGAGAGTATGATCTGGTTCAGAGTGACCACCTGAAAGGTGCGGGACCTGAGATATTGATTCAGGTCGTGGAGATAGAGGATGGGGCACCAACCCCCCATCCGCTTGGGCACCAGGAAGTACCTGGAAACAAAGCCTGGGTCTGTTGGAGGATCCGGCACTGGGGCTACTGCCTCCTTGCGGAGGAGCTGAGCCACGTTGTCTCGAAGAGCCAACTGGGTGCATGCGGAGATCCGTTCCTCCCGACGGGCGCGGGCTCAGCTGGGAGAGTACTGCTCAAATTCCAGAGGCAGTCCCTGACCGGCCACTTTGAGAACCCACCTGTCCGAAGTGATAGCGGACAAGGCGGAAAGGAAGTGGCGGAGCCGACCCCCCCATGGGAGGGCCGAGAGCTGGCATGACGAGTATAGGGGTGGCGACCCCCAACCAGTCACTGAGGAGGAGGAGGAGGCGGCTCCAGAACCTGCGCCTCGGCCTCCTTTGCGGGGCTGTTGAGGACCCTGCTTGGGCAGCGGGCGCCAAGCTTGAGCCTGCTGCTGCTGTTGCTGCTGACCTCCTTGATAGGAGGGCTGCCTGACCGCAGGGGAAGAGTGCTGAAATGGCTTCTTTCTCTTCTGCTGGTTCTTGCCCGAAAAACCTTTGGCAAAAGTAGCATCCAAGGTGGCACTGGACTGCTCTATATGCTGAAGGTCACCGGCCACTCCTAGACCGAACAAGTCGGTCCCCAGGAAGGGCACGTCAGCAAGCTTATGTACAGTATCTGCCAGGAAGGAGGAAAGCCTCGGCCAAGTCCTGCGGCGAGAGGCCACTGCAGCTGCCAATGAGTGGGCACAAGAATCTCCACTGTCCAAGACTGTCTGGAGCTGCTGTTTTGTGACAGCACAACCTTGGTCACGGACCTGCTTGACTGTAGTCTGCATGTCCAGTGGGAGATGAGGGAGGACCTCATCCAATGACCCCAGGAGGGCATGGGAGAAGTGTGCCATAACAACAGCCGAGCTGGCCTGACAAAGGCCCAGAGAAGAGGCAGCGTAGACTTTGCGGGCAGAGTGGTCCATATTTTTGGACTCCTTGTTCGGGGGTTGGTCAGTATCGGCCAAACTACCCATGCGCGTGAACACCGAGGCGGTCACCAGGCTCACGGCCGAAGGGTGCTCAGTGAATCCCGCAAGGGACCCCATGGGCACCGCGTACTTGTGGGCCATGAGGGCAGATGGTGCTGGGTAGGAGGCAGGACACTGCCAAAGTTAAGGGCTGGGCTAACGATGGCATCGGCCACTGGAAAGGCCTCCGTCGAGGTATCCCCTCTCTTGAGGATATCTGTGAGACAGTACTCTGCCTTTTTCTGGATGGGCTCCAGGGGCATTCTGGTGGAGTTGGAGATGAGGCGGAGAATGCCCTGGAAGGAGGAAGGGCCTTCCGCCAACCCTGCAACGGCTGTTGACTCATCATCCACGGGATGTGAGCGCAAGCCGGTGACGTCTGAATCCAAGGAGTCATGGTAGAATGGTCTACCGTCTAAGTCACCCTCGATGTGCCGAGGGCGGTCCGGGGTGACTTAGAAAGACGTCGGGGAAACCTGGTGTCATCGGTCCTCTTTAGAGGGCGTCCCTCCCTCAGGCTGTTTAGGCAGTGGTTCCACCAGAATCGGTGGAGAGACCTGAATAGGCAGAACCGGGAGACGGGCCGGAGGGGTCGGCGTCTGCCTAGGAGGCGGCAGACAAGTTATGGCCGGGATGGACGGCGGAGCTGGCTTCTGCCCGGTCAGAATCAGCTGTTGCCACATGAGGTCTTCATAGTGCTGGAGTTTCCACCGGAGCCTCTCCTCGTCCAAGGAGGATGAGGACCTGTGGCGATGCCTCTTCTTAGAGCGCTTGTGGCTCTTTCTCACCCGTTCAGCTGAGGCGGTTCTGGACCTCGACCGAGATCAGGGAGGCCGACTCGGTCGATCAGGAGACACCGGGGTTGGTGAAAACAGAGGGTCCAGAACCAGGTCCTTGATGGGGACACCAGTGGGCTAGGTCTCCTCATCAGGGAAGACAAGGACCGGAGTCCTTTCCAAAGAGTCGTCTGCCACGGCCTGCGACAGAGGGTCTATTGGGTCGAGGATACTCGACCTCGCCACTTCCTCAGTCCCCTGGCCAGACGGAAGATCCGTGAAGCTGGCAGCCGAGGTTGCGATCTCGACCGAAGTCGAGACCACGTGCTCCTGGAACTCGGACCTCTCTCGGTCCCAGGAACGTCTTTGAGAGATGAAGACATGGGAGCGGAAGAAGTGCGAGCCCGAGGTCGCCTCACCCAGAGTGGGGAATAGACTGGCACAACTCCTTGAAGGAGCCCATAAAGGTGGAGCCAAGGTTAAGAGGAACAAAGATGCTTCAACTGGTCGAAGCTCCAGCTACTTCCTCCTCAAATGCTTTCATTTGTTCCAGCTGTTTGGTGGAAACCGCCCACCTCGCCTCCTTCAATTTCACCAGCGGGTTCCTTTTCCCCGGTCTCCCCGACTTCAAATACGCCTTGCTGTCGTCCAGGACGTTGGTATGGAAGGCCAGGGAAAAACTACACAACAAGGTGTCATGTCCGACACCTAGGCAGGAAACGCGCGTTAGGTGGGGATCGGTGCGCAACATCTTCTGGCCGCAGGGGCACCGGCGAAATCCGGGGGAAGATTTTTCCTTCATGGCGGATGCGGTGAAAGCACAATCACTAACTCGAACGAGTTTAAGAATAAGTTTCAGTAAAAACTGACAAGTAGAATCCAGGGCCTACGATATGCTTTGAGAGCACGAGGGAACCTGCATCTTCAAGCAGAAAGGAAGATCTGGCGTCATGGGGCGGAGCCGAGGTATATAACACCCGGTTGGGTGGGAGGAGCCAGCCTGAAACTTCCGGCAAGATTTAAAGTGGAAGGGGAAATGCCAAGAAGTGTGGATGAACAACATATCCACGCTCCTAGAACCACATGTTCTGATCAAGAGATGGCATGATCCGGGACAGAGTTACCATCCTTAAGGTGCATGACCTGAGAAATTGGTTCAGGTCATGTAGATCTAGAATGGGGCACCAGCCCCCCCCCCGGTCCACTACGGAACCAGAAAGTACCTTGATATGAACCCTGGATTGATCAGAGGATCCGTGACTCTGGCCACCACCGCCTTGCAGAGGAGTTTGGCAATGTCACCTCTGAGAGCCGACCGAGCGTGTATGGACACCATTTCCTCCTGTGGGGCACGGGCTCGGCTTGGAGGGTACTGCTTGAATTCCAGAAGCAGATCCTGGCCGACCATTTCTAGAACCCACCTGTCCATGGTAACAGCGGACCAGGTGGAAAGGAAGTGGCAGAGCCTACCACCCACAGGAGGACCCAGAGCTTGCGTGACAGGAATAGGGGTGGCCACCCCTATCCAGTCATTGGGAAGGTTTGGAGGAAGAGGGTCCAGACTGGGGACCACCGCAGCCCCATCCTCCGGGCTTACGGGCCGCCGGAGACCCAGACTTGGACCAAGGGCGCCAAGGTTGTGCCTGTTGCTGCCCTGCTTGGAAGTGGGGCTGCTTGGTCACAGGGGCAGAGTGCCAAAATAGCGGCTTCTTCTGCTTTTTGGAACCCTGAGATTTCTTTTGTGCAGAAGTTACAGAGTCCAAGGTGGCACTGGACTTCTCAATGTGATGGAGGTGACCATCCACACCTGGAATCAGTACCCAGAAAAGGGACACCCATTAGCCTGTGCTGGGCGTCTGACGTGAAGGTGGAGACCCTTAATCAAGCTCTGCGGCGCACAGCAACTGCGGCTGCCACCGAACAGGCACATGAATCCCTGAGGTCCAGGACCATCTAGAGTTGCTGCTTCACAACTGCCCGACCCTGGTCCCAGACCTGCTTGATCATGGTCTCGAGGTCTATGGGGAGGTGAGGGAGAATCTCATCAAGGGAGCCCAGAAGGGAGTGAGAGAAATGCACCACGATAACAGCCGAGCTTGCCCGACGGAGGCCCAGCGAAGAGGCGGCATAGATTTTGCAGGCAGAATGGTCCAGTTTTTTGGACTCCTTGTCTAGAGGTCTATCTGTATCTGCTGAAGCACCCAAGCGTCTGAACACAGATTCGGTCACCAAACCCTCCGCAGATGAGTGCTCTGTGAACCCCCAAAGGGACCCAATGGGCACTGCGTATCTGCGGGCCATCCGGGCAGAAGGTGCAGGGCAGGATGCTGCCAAAGCTCCAAAGCCAGACCAACAATGGCCTCGGCCACCGGAAAAGCTTCCATTGGTGAATCCCCCCATTTGAGGATACCCGTGAGGGAATATTCGGCCCATTTTTGAATGGGCTCGAGAGGCATCCCCGTGGATTCAGAGATCAGACGGAGAATGTCTATAAAGGAAGAAGAGCCTTCCGCTGTTGAGAGACCACTGACTGATTAATTGTCCAAAGGACAGGAATGTAGATCAGAGTCATCAGTCTCAAAAGAGACTGGATAAATCGGCCGGACACCTACGTCTCCCTCCACCCGCCTGCGGCGGCGGTCAGGAATGAGGGTAGCAGAGAGCCTACGTGAGAGGCCCGGAACAGGCAGAGACTCTTTGGCAGGCACCCCCACCAGGGGCTGTTTAGGTGGTGGTTCCACCAAAATTGGTGGAGAGGTCGATTTGGGCCAAACCGGAACGGTTTTGACCAGCTCCGTGGGAGGAGGAACGGTGCAGGCCGGCTCCAGAGGAGTCTGCTTCAGACTGGGAGGCGAAAGCCAAGTAATGGCTGGGGTGGAAGCCGGGATCAGCTTTTGACAGGACAAGATCAGCTGTTGCCAAATCAAATCTTCGTAGCGTCGGCAGAGTTTACGTTGAAGCCTTTCTTCATCCGAGGAGGACGAAGAATAGTGTCAGCATCGCCTCTTCTTAGAGCGTTAGTGCGCCTTCTTTGGCCTGTCGGTCGAAGGAGTCCAAGACCTCTATCGTCGGGGTGACCAACAGGGTCGATCGAAAGGCACCGGGGAGACCGGTGGTTCTTCTTGGGTCTGGGACTGTTCCCTGGGATTCCCATGGGCTGGGTCTCCCATCAGGGAGAGGTAGGACCGGAGTCCTGAATAAGGAGCTGTCGGCCTCGTCAAGCAACAATGATTCGACCAGGTCAAGGATGATCTTGACCAGATTGTCATCCAAAATCTGAGCTGGCTGCCCCAACGGTGGGACCGTGAAACCAGCGGCCGAGGCTGCAACCTCGACTGAAGTCAAGACAAGTGATTCCTGGGACTGAGAGCTCTCATGATCCCAGGAATGTCATCGGTGAGACGAAGATTCTGTCGGTTCCTTGTCCTTTTTACGGGACCAAGAGACATGCGTGCCTGAAGGTGAGAAGGGATTGGCACATCTCCCAAAAGGAACCAGAGAAAGTGGAGCCCAAATTGAGTGGCATGAAAAAGGACTTTGAGGACCGATGTGCAGCTCATGCCGCCTCTTCCTCGAAAGCCTTCATTTATTCGAGCTGCTCGGCGGACCCCACCGCCGCAGACACCACCCATCGGGCTTTTGTAGATTTGACCAGCGAGTTCCGTTTCTCCGGTCTGCCCAACTTTAACTGTGCGAGACGATCCTGCAGGACGTTCAGGTGAAAAGCGTGACACATACCACAGGCCTGGGTGTCACGGCCTACACCCACGCAATATACGCATGTGGCATGCACGTCTGTGCGAGACATCTTTTGCCCACATGGGCAGTGGCGGAAACCAGGCGAAAACTTGTCTTCCATCATAGTCGAGATCGTGAAGCGATTATTATTAACTCGAACGAGTTTAAGTTTAAGCAAATCCAAGGATTATGAAGCCAGGGCCTACTGAATGCAAGAGCGGTAAGGAGGGAACCTGCATCTTCCAGCGGAAAGGAAGAGCTGGTGTCATGGGGCAGAGCAGAGGGTTATACCACCTGGGTGGGTGGGAAGAGCCAGCTTCAAGACCTTCCGGCAAGATTCTTAAAGGGAAAGGACATGCCAAACAGTGTGAATAGAACATATACACAATCCTAGATGAAGAAGTCTATGTACATCCAGAGTATGTAATAAGGCCTCCCCTCTGAGTACTCTGGACAGTAAACTGGTAGTTGGATATCTTGGTTCAACGTGAACTCAGATACCACCTTCAGAAGAAATTTAGGGTTTGTAAGTAGGGCTACCATATCCCTGTGAAAAATAAGATAAGGCTCTTTACACAACAAGGCCTGCAGCTCAGAAATCCTGGAAACGGAAACAATAGCAACTAAAATTAATGCTTTCCAAGAGAGAAGGCATAGCTTGCAACCTGCGGCTGGTTCAAATGGGGGGGCAAGGTAAGCTTTTCCAATACAAGCAAGAGGTCCCAAGGAGGCACGGGGTCTCTCCTGGGAGGTTTAATATGCAAGATTCCCCTTAAAAAGTTCTTGCATAGGTCCAACTGTGCCAGATTCTTCCCTTTCAGTGGTGCATGATAAGCTGAAAGCGCACAGAGATGCACCTTAGTGGATGAGTAGCTAAGGCCCAAGTCCGAGAGGGAGAGAAGATAATCCAGTACACATTCCATCGGATAGGTGAGGGGATCCAGAGAAAGTGGGAATGCCCACAAACAGAAATGCTTCCACTTCATGGCATTAGCTGCCACAAGCACCTCTGTCACCCTGAGGGATACTCAGAATCTATCCCTAGCTAAGTCCGCAGAAGCCATGCAAGCAGATGTAGGGACAGGAGGGCCAGATAGACCAGTGTCCCTTGCTCCTGGGAGATCAAGTGAGTGGACAGGGGCAAGGGAAAGTACAGTTACATAAGAACTTACTGTAACAGTAGATCTTCGAGAACAGCTCTTGCAGCAGGTTACACCATAAGGACTGAAGCCGGCAGGTGCCAGGACCTCACGGAAAAAATTCTAGCTAGCAATATCCAGCAGGGGACCACCCGCAATGTCGGTCCCGCCCCTGACGTCTGTCATCATACAAAAGGGGCTGTCGCCCAGCATCTCTCAGTTCTCCTGCTGGAGACTCCTGCATACTAAGGAATTAAGGGGAGACCGAGGATCCACTTCCAAAGGAAGACCCATGAAAAACAATAATCAGATTGCATCTGAGACACCAAGTCTTAAGACCAAACCTCCTGAGGGGAAGGTGGGAGAGGAACCACCTGCTACAAGAGCTGTTCTCGAAGATCTACTCTTACGGTAAGTTCTTACATAACTGCACTATCTTACTTCGAGAAACCGCTCTTGCAGCAGGTTACATCATAAGGACCGATTCCCAAGCAGTAAGGGAACAAAATACCCTATTTGGGAGGAAGATAGGAGGGATCCTACAGTGAACCATATTTAGGACAAAAGTCCTTGAAGGACTGCAAGACCGAAACCAGCTCTGTGCCTAGAAGTAATGTCCAAACTGTAATGCCTGATAAGAAAAAATTACTCACCTTAGTAATTATGTATCTTCTATTGGAGTCTTGCTGTATTCTGACTAATGCAGTTAGCCCCAGCCTTTAAACTGCATCGGAGAACAAAGGGTTAAACTTTCTATGCAGAGCATAGAATGGTTGGTGTCTCGGTTTCCCTTTGAAATCTAACCGACAGATCTTTACGAGCAAAAAACTCACTAGCTATCCTATGTGGAAATTGTAACATTTTATTAGCCAACTGGCAACTAAAAGTTTTGGATTCCCAAAGGAAGACTCAAGTCAGGAAACCCAAAACAAAAAAACAATTCAAATAACAATAACAGCAAGATAAACACCCAAACAAAAAAGCAGAGGGTGTGAAGGAGCACCCCTGAGGTGCAACACTGCGTCTGCCCACCCACTTCTCAAAAAAAAGGTTCTGAGAGTGGAGGCAGGGGGGGGAGGTCAGAATACAGCAAGACTCCAATAGAAGAAACATAATTACTAAGGTGAGTAATTTTTTCTTCAAACAACATGAAGTCTTGCTGTATTCTGACTAATGCAGACTGCCAAGCAGTACCTCCATGGAAGAGAGACAGAACCTACTTTGGGAATAGGCTCTGAAGTACTGCTGTGCCAAACCGAGCATCACTTCTAGCCTGGATATCCACAGAGTAATGCTTGGTAAAGGTATGGACTGTTTTCCAGGCTTGACAGATTTCTAAGAGAAGAATATCCCTGGCAGCAGCCAGGGAAGCAGCTGTACCTCATGTAGAGTGAAGCCCTCAGGCCTGAGGTTGGAATCTTTCCCAGTTTCTCATAGCAGAATTGTATACAAGACACAATCCACCTGGCAATAGTTCTCTTGGTGGCAGGTTTGCCCTTTCCCACTTCTCCATAAGTGAGGAACAACTGGAGAGACTCAAACCTGCGGCCCTTGGTACGTTCTATGTAGTAGCTAAGGGCTCTTTTAACATCTAAACTGTGTAGCCTCCTCTCTCATGAGGAAGAATGATCAGTGAAGAAAACAGGAAAAGACAGACTGATTCAAGTGGAAATCTGAAACCACTTTGAGCAAGAACCTTCTATTGGTTCTAAGGACCACTTTATCTCTGTGAAAGAAGATACAATCAGGTTCCACTGACAGAGCCTGCAATTCACTGATATGTCTGGCAGAGGTAATGGCTACCAAAAACACAGTTTTCCAAGTCAAGTACTTAAGCTCTGCTGAGGACATAGGCTCAAAAGGGGGTTGCATAAGTTGAGCAATGCAAACATTTAAATCCCAGGCAGGAGCAGGGTCTCTAAAGGGAGGATTGATATGAAGCAATCCTTTAAAAAATTTACAGAATACAGGATGAGATGATAGTGAGGAAGACTTCCCCACTGACAGAAAAGCAGAAACAGCTGACTAGTGTACCTTGAGAGTAGCTGGTCTGAGGCCTAGGCCATTAAGATGGACCATACAGTCCAGAACTGTAGGCAATTCAGCAGTATCTGGAGAAGTATGCTTCTTAGAACACCAAATGCTGAATCTCTTCCATTTGGGGTTATAAGTCTTTATGGTAGAGGGCTTTCGAGAAGCTTTGAGAATATCCAGAACCCCCTGAGACAGATGCAAATCTGCAAACTCTAACTCTTCAAGAGCCATGCCTTGAGATTGAGAGACTGAAGATTGGGGTACCAAATCCTCCCCTGAGAGAAGGTTAACAGGTTGTAATTCCTGGGAAGAGACAGGGGAAGATGGACTGCTAGAGACAGCAACAGGGGGTACCAGGGCTGTCTGGCCCAATCTGGAGCAATCAGAATCACTCTGTAAGGTTGTGACCTTATCTTGACTAAAACTTTGAACAGAAGGGGGAAGGGATACAGAAATTTCCGTTCCCAGTTCAGAACCAGAGCATCCAGGGGGACTGAGCCCAAGACTGGGGGTCTGCAACAAAAGAGAGAAAGTTGATGATTGTCTGGGGCTGCAAAAAGATCTATCTCTGGAGTGCCCCACCTTGAAAAAAATCACCTTCAATACCAGAGGGTCCAGGGATCATTCGTGATGGCCCTGTGAGATCCTGCTCAGTGCATCTGCTAGCACACTGTCCTTCCCTGGAAGATGAACTGCTATCAGAGAGGTTTGCAGGGAATAAGCCAGGGACCACAACTTCATGGCTTCTGTGCACAAGGCCGTAGACCAAGTGCCTCCCTGCTTGTTGATGTACCACATGGTGGTAGTGGTGTTGTCTGTTCTGACCTGAACCACCTTGTTCTGTACTGACTGAGAGAAAGCTTGCAGGGCCAGAAAAACTGCCCTGAGTTCTAGGAGATTGATATGGAGAAGGGATTCCTGAGGGGACCACAGTCCCTGGGCAGTAAGGGCCCCCAGATGGGCTCCCCAGCCCAGAAGGGAAGCATCTGTGGTAAGGACCACTGAATGAGACTGAGTGGCAAATGGGACCCCTTGCCTTAAATTGTCCTGATCCTGCCACCACTGAAGGGCTTGGATCAAGGTCAGAGTCACTGGGATCAGTTTGTTAAGGGAATCCTTCCTCTGAGACCAAAAAGCCCTCAGATGGAACTGAATGCCCTCATCTGGAATCTTATTATTTATTTATTGAATTTTGTTGGCCGGGTAGGCCCACTGGGCCCCGGAGGTCCCTTTTTCAGGGGTGACCCCGTGGGTAAAAATAACATACAGGTAAGCAAAACAGTACAAAATTGGTAAATTCCATAATGTTTGACAGTGAAAGACTTCATAGGGTTACAGTCAGATAGGTGGTGGGGGAAATGCCCCTCAGACCACTGCTGCAGAAGCTGCCATGTGGCCCAAGAGCTGGAGGAAATGCCTTGCTGGTCGAGATACCCGAAGGCAGAAGGAAGAGGCTAGTTCTATAAGAACCCTTGCCCTTTCCAGGGGAAGAAAGGCTCTTGCTTTGACCGTATCCAGCTCTGCCCCTATAAAGGTAAGAAGCTGGACAGGCTCGAGAACTGACCTGGGAAGTTTGAGAAGAAATCCTAGAAAAGTGAGCACTTGCTGGGTCACTTACAGGTCTGACTTGACTTGGTCTGGAGACTGGCCCACTATTAGCCAGTCATCCAGATATGGAAAAATGGAAACCTTTTGCCTCCTTAGAACGGCAACTACTGCTGCTAGGCACTTTGTGAAAACCCTTGGGGCTGAAGTTAGGCCAAAGGGCACTGCTCTGAACTGATAGTGGCCTGAGGGCAACTCGAACCTGAGGTGCTTTCTGTGGGAGCACCTGATGGGAATGTGAAAATAGGCATCTTTGAGGTCCAGGGAGGCTAGCCAGTCCCCTGGCCTTAGAGAGGGAAGGATTATTCCCAGTGTTACCATCCTGAACTTTGGTTTTAAAAGATGTTTGTTTATACGTATCTTAGGTCTAGGATGGGTCGCCACTCCCGTCTTTTTTGGGGTAAGGAAGTACCTGGAGTACAGACCTTTGCCCCAGTGTAGGGCAGGTACTCTCTCTATGGCTCTTAAAGCCAGCAGAGATGAAACCTCTAACTCTAGGGCAAGGGTTTCTGAGAGACCTGCAGGTGGAAAAGATCTGGCTCTCATCTTCGGAAATTTTTTGATCCTGAAAAACAGTCCCTGGCTTACTACTTCCAGGACCCACTTGTCTGATGTAATAGGCATCCAATCCTGGACGAAGTAAGTCAGTCTGCCCCCTACTGGTACAGGAGAGTCAACCCGGGCAGGCCCATCAGGGTGTCTGCTTGGCAGGGGCTTTAGGCTGAGCAGTGGATGCAACCCTGCTCATCCCCCTTCTGCCTCTCCCTTTGAAGAACCCCCTCTGTGAAAAGGGAGAAGAGGCCTGTGCTTGGTAAAAAGGCTTATGAAAAGGCCTGCCCCTGCCCCTAGACTGCTGCCTTTGAGGAGTTGCCTGCCTCTCTTTGGCCTGAGCACTCCTGTAAGTGGTCCTGTACTCATCCATTTCCTTCATGTAATTCTCTGTCTGCTCCCCAAACAGAGAATTACCCACTACAGGAAAATCCATGGCCTTAGCCTGGGTATCCTCCGAGAGGCTAGTACACCTGAGCCAAGCCATTCTCCAAAGAGCCACAGTTGTAGCCATGACTCTTGATGACACATCACTGGAGTCAGGCAGCAGCATGAAACTGAACTTTTGATGCCTCAATCCCATCTGCAGCCACCTCTTCCAACTCCTTGGCTAGCTGGGGGGAGGCCTGTTTAGCCAGTGCCAATACAGTGTCCCACCTGGACTTCTGGTACCTGGCTGTACAGGCCATATAATTCGCCTGCCTGAGTCCCAAGGAAGATGCCATGTACTGTTTTTTTGCCATGGCAACAATCTTCCTGGAGTCTTTGTCTGGTAGGAGTGAAGCCAAGGGAATGTTTGCCTTATCACAGGCAGCAGCCTGCACAACCCCAACATGGCTGCATTGCTGATATAAAAACTCTGTATCTGAGCCTGAAAGTGTATACCTCTTGGCCATTCTTCTATCAACAGGAGGTATAGAATTGGGAGACTTCAGGAATTTTTGAGTCTGCTTCCCAAAAGTTTTGTGAAGGGGAACAGACAGTCTCCTGGACTCTGGGATGTCCAGTTCCACAAAATCAGGCTCCTCTTGATCCTAAATTGCCTCCTCCATAGGAAGCTGGAGGGTCTCAGCCACCTTTCTGTAGAAATGAAAATTACGTATCTACCATAATTCTTGATCTTCTTGGACGAGTCTCCACCACTCATTCACACTATTGGGATCTGCGCCGGAGGCACTAGGACCCATCGGGAGCAAACTTTTTGCTGGAGAGTCGGCGCCAGAGATGGCACCGCGAGGAACGGCGTTGCAAGCCCTAGCTCGTGCAGTAATGACCATCTCGGCGTCTACTCTCCAACCGCCTCAGTACCTTTTTTACCAAGGAGGTGTAGCGTAACTAACCTAGAAGGGTAGCCTAACCTCAAAAACGGACATAAGATAGTCCGGACGACCCGTGTAAGAAGGGTCAACAAAGAAGTCTTCACGGCCTAAAGATTTGAGGGAGTGAAGACCAACAAGAGAGGTGAGCTCGGGGGGTGGAGGGCGTAGGATGAGTGGTGGAGACTCGTCCAAGAAGATGAAGAATTACGGTAGGTACGTAATTTTCATATCTTCCTGGACATAAGTCTCCACCACTCATTCACACTACTGGGAGAGTACCAAGCTAATAATCCCCCGAGAGGGCGGCAGGAGAGACCAAGAGCTCACATTTCTTAAAACAGAAGTCCATTAAGGATGGCTCTGCCAAAAGAAGAATGTCATCTGGCATGGACATCTAGTGCGTAATGCTTAATGCAAGTATGCACTGAGCTCCAGGTGGCTGCATTGCAGATGACTGCAATGGACACATTGCGGATTTCCGCTAGGGATGCCGCGACCGCTCTAGTAGAGTGAGCGTAAACTCTACCCTCCAACTTAACCTGCACCATGGAATAGCAGTGGCGGAGGCATGCCATTAACTGTAGAGTACTGCAGACCTGAATTTGAGAGATCCAAAAGGTACTCTAAAACTTTATCTGGTGGGCAGGAAAAGGAATTCAAAGAGGACTTTGCACACCAGAGTGAAAAACGCTTCCACTTAGCTGTGTAAGTTTTCCGAGTGGCTGGCTTCCGTGCAGCCAGAAGGATATCCGAAACTCTTCGAGAGACATTGAACCGATTTACTTCTACCTCTTCAGGAGCCAAGCGTGAAGGTGAAGGGATCTCAGGTTGGGATGTACCACCGGTCCCTGAGTTAAAAGGTTCATCTGCAGGGGAAGTGGTCTCGGAGGAACTGCCAACATACTGTTGAGTAGTGGAAACCACAGTTGTCGAGGCCAAAAGGGAGCAATGAGAATCATCTTGTCCCCCTGAGACTCGAACTTGAGGAGTACTCTCTGAATTAGAGGAAGAGGCGGAAAGGCGTAAAGAAAGCGTTTTGTCCACCGCAGCCTGAACGCATCCTGACAGAAAATGCCACGCCCTGGATTTCTGGAGCAGAAGAGGCGCAGTTTTTGCTGAGTGGGGATGCAAAAGGTCCAGGTCTGGAGTTCCCCCTTCGAATAGTGACTGAACTATGGTTGAGTTGAGAGACCACCCATGAGGATCTGTCTCTGTTCTGTTGAGACGGTCTGCCAAGTCGTTTTGAACACCTGGCAGGTAGACCGCTTGAATTAGAGCCTCGTGCTCCAAGCACCATTCCCAGACCCTCATTGCTTCTCTGCATAAGGGTAAGAATGAGCACCGCCCTGCTTGTTGATGTAATACATCACTGCTTTGTTGTCCGTTTGGAGAATATTCTTGTGACAAAGAATGTCCTTCATTGCTCGGACCGCACAAAGGACGGCTCTCATTTCTAGGACATATATGTGAAGCTGGGACTCAAGTTGAGTCTACACACCCTGAGTGTGGAGAGCCTGACAGTGAGCTCCCCACCCCATTAGTGAGGCGTCTGTGGTGATGGAGATCTGATGGTCCAGAGGAGCAAAGGAGTATCCTTCCAGGAGATTGTCCTCTTGAGACCACCAGGTGAGTGACCTTTTTAAAGGTTCCGTCACCTTGATGAGATAGGACTGCGGATGAGTGGTTGGGGACCACTGAGTACTGAGCATCCACTGGGTGGTTCTCATGTGCAGACGAGCTAGAGGTACAGTAAAACACTGAAGATGCCATGAGGCCTAGCATCCGTTGCATCGAGAGCGCTGCAACTGACCCGTTTTCTCCGATGTAACGGGCCATCTGAAGGATATCGTTCCTTCTGTCTTCTGGAAGAAAGGCCTTATGCAGGATGTGTCCAGAAGGGTCCCTATAAAAAGGAGCCTCTGGGAGGGCTGCAGTTGCGATTTCTTGAGGTTCAGCAGGACTCCCATGGACGTAAGGAGGCGAGAGGCCGTCTCTATGGCATCCAGAGTCCCCTGCCTGGAAGGGCTTGCCAGAAGCCAATCGTCCAGATAAGGGAACACCTGTATTCCGAGTTTTCTGAGGTGTGCTGCGAGAACTGCACAACACTTTGTAAAAACCTGCAGCGCCGAGGATAGCCCAAAGGGCAGGACTCTGAACTGATAATGTCCTAGAGCCACAAACCTCAGGAATTTGTGATGCCTCAGGTGAATGGGAATGTGCTGGTAAGCATCCTGCATGTCTAGGGAGGCTAGCCAGTCGTGCTGATGAAGCAAGGGTAACAGGGTTCCCAGAGAAATCATTCTGAATTTCTCCTTGGGGAGAAATTTGTTTAGCTTTCTGAGATCTAGAATGGGGCGCATTCCCCCAAATTTCTTTGGAACCAGAAAGTAATGAGAGTAGAACCCCGTGTTTCGTGGATGCAGCGGCACAAGTTCTACTGCCCTGTTGTTCAGAAGGCCCTGAATCTCGACGGTGAGAAGGTCTGACTGAAGGGTAGACAGTCTGGGCTGTTGTTTGGGAGGACGATCCGGAGGGGTTTCCACAAGATTGAGTGAATACCCCTCGCGAATTATCCGAAGGACCCATTTGTCTGAGGTTATGGACCTCCACTGGCTGTAGAAGTGCATCAGCCGACCTCCCACCGGAGAGGAAAAGTCCACCTCGGGCAGTTGAGGTGGGACTTGGGCTGGCAACTCATAGGGTAGCGCTGCGCGCTTTGGGCCCTTGCGCTTTCTGTTGCGCCTTCTTTTGAGGCTGGGCAGGTTGGTTCTTATGGAAACTTCCTCTGCCTCGAAAGGACTGACGGTTATGAAACTGCCGTTAACTGGCATGCCCTCGAGAGGGGGCAGGAGGGGGTCGAGCCAACTTAATGGCTGACCTAGTCTTTTGAGTAGCTTCTAGAGCTTGCTCTACCTGAGGACCAAAAAGATACGCACCATCAAAGGGCAACGCCATTACCTGCTGCTGCGCGTCATTCGTGAAACCCGAAGTACACAGCCAGGAATGACGTCGGGTGCAAATATCAGCAGCTGCTGAACGGGAAGCGGAGTCGAAAGCGTCCATGGCTACTTTAACCTGCTGGTTGTTAGATTCAATACCTCTGGTAATGGTTTGAAGAAGCTCTGGCTTTGAATCCGACTCCGGAAGAGATTCAACCATTTGCTTGAGAGAGTGCCACAGGATATACTCGTACTGGGAAAAATAGCCTTGATAACTGGCAATACGCATATTTAGGGTAGAAGTAGCAAAGACTCTCTTACCTAAGGTGTCTATCTTACGAGATTCCTTGTTAATAGGTCAAGCTGTAGTAGTTTGAGGAAGGACGACCTTATCATTCTCTGCCAGGACTACAATAGGATCCACAAAGGCTTGAGTTGCCAAAATGGGACGATCCTTGGGGGCTGAATATTTTCTATCAATGAATTTAGCCACTGATGGGGAGAGAGCAGGATTATTCCATACCATTTGAGACAGCGTCTTGAAGGAAGGCTGAATCGGAGGAGTCAAATCCGTAGGGATCTCCAAAGCATGAAGGTATTGGAGTCTCAACAATTTCCCAGGATCGATGTCTGTAGTCCGGAGAGAAAGTGTGGAAATCATATTCTTCAGCCGAGACTTAAATGACAGGTCCTCGACCACAGGCTCTGCAGCAGTAAAAGATCCTGCTTCGTCTACTTCATCGCCCAGCCGAAGGTCTGGGTCAGGCTCAACATCATCTCCGGAGAGTCCAGGAGGGACTGCATGGACAGGAAAGGGATGAAAAACAGAAGAGGAAGGAGGAAACGAGAGAAAGGGGAAGTCCCCGAGAGCCCATGGCGCCGAGAACGACACCGAGGAACCACGCGGCGCCGAAAACGGCGCCCAGAAGCCGCCCGGCGCCGAGGGCAATGCTGAGATGCCGCACAGCACCGAGGACGGCGCCGAGAAGCCGCGTGGCGCCGCAAGGCCACACGGCGCCGAAGGCACTCCCAGAGAGCGAAAAACAGGTTTTGAAGGAAAAAGAGCAGGAGATAAGGGCATCGGTGTGGCCCCGCCCAAGCCATGCGGGGGACACCTAAGCATGGAGTTGACAGCACCAAGAAGGTGCCACGACCAGGAAAGTCCAACCGCCCTACTGGTCGCCCAAGAGCCCGAAGGCCCATGAGCGACCGGGCCAGGTAGCCGAACCAACCTCCGAGCCCATTGCTCCAAACGAGTGGCCCACTGATGAAACTGCTCATCTGAAGACCTACCTGCGGGTGGGGTAGGACTCCGATGTCGAAGCCGTCGGCTACCAGAAGCAGATGTTGGCGACTCTCGAGGAGGAGACCGCAACTAGCTCTGATAATCAACGCCTACGCCGCAGACGTATCAGAGGGCTGGACTTCCAGTGATGCCTTCTTTAGACCTGTGGGCCTAAGAAGAGCTAAGGCCGAACGGTGCCAAGAATGCGACCGCTTGCTTTATAGCCTGTGGGGACCGCCCGTCCCCAAGGCATTGGACTGACCGTTGTCAGACCCCCCCTTCCGGAGAAGGCGGCGGACCGGACCCAGCCCGACTGACTGAACAGCTTTCATACTAAGTCTCCCTACCATCACCTGACCTGCTCATGGTCGACTCAGTCAATGTAGGCTGAGAATTCTTTATTGTTTTTATTTAAAAATAAGAATAACTTTAAGCGATACTGTATCGAGATAACTACAAAATAATAAAAAACTGAAAACTATGCTGCTAGTTTGAAGTTTGACTCCCGACAGGGTGGCGACGTCGTCACTGAAGCGCACTTCGGCAGTGAGGGAAAAAAAGGAACTGAAGCGGTTGGAGAGCTTCGATGCGAGATGGTCATTGCCAGCTGAGCTAGGGCTCTGACGCCGCCTCTGCGGGCGCCATCTCTGGCGCGACCCCAGCAAAAGTTTGCCCGATGGGTCCTAGTGCCTCAGGCGCAGATCCCAATAGCGTGAATGAGTGGTGGAGACTTATGTCCAGGAAGATCATAAAGTGGGAAGGGGATTCAGAAAGCCTAGAAGGGGATACACCTGAAGGTCTGTCTGGGGAGATGTCCGGTTCAACAGGCACATCCAGACTTTCACCATTACCATCTTCAAACTCCGGTTCTGAAAATTCTTCAGGGGTATAATCGTGAACCGGGGTAACCGACCGAACCCCTGCCAAAAGGTGCCGGATCAGTCAGAACCGGGCAAAGCGATTCCACAATCCGAATCGCTCTGGCCATTTCCTTGGTGGTCGGAACATGGGCTTCTAAATCTGAACCGGACTATTTCTCTTTCCGTTTTCTTTTTGTCAGAACCGAACCCTCGGGATTGACTCTCCTTTTGCCCGAAGAAGTATGGTCAGAGGGCACTCCTTCTGATTCGGTCAAAACCGAACTGGGCTGGCCATCCAGGTCAGCGGACTTCTCGGCCTCCATTTCCCTCAGTCTACCTAATCTCTTTTCAAGGGTAGGTTTGGGAAAGTTTTTACAAATTTGGCAGTCTGAATCGAGGTGTTCAAACCCCAGACAATAAACAAACACAGATAGTGTGGGGATCGGCCTTAGCAAAGACCTCCCAACACTCACTGCAGTGTTGAAACCCAGTGGACCAAGTTTTTTTCTTGGGTTTCTCAGACATGGCCAACCTAACCAACTTACACTTTTTTTGGCAACCGCTAGGCAAGACTCCCTTATCCGTTCCTAACCGTGTCATGGGTCTTGGAAAAAACGTACCAAACACGTTCTTTTTTTTTTAGAACGGATAAGGACTGGTAACCACACACTAAAGTAAGATACAAGAGCTAACAACTGATCGGTTCAGCCGAACCAATCCACACTTTTACAAGTCCCACACAGAAAAACAGTACAAAACTTATCTAGTACTCATGGTACCACAGACAGAGACTGAACTGACTATGCAGAAATAAATACAGGTTACTCACCTGTAACAGGAGTTCTAGAAATGGTATATGTTGTTCATCCACACTGTCTGGCAGGTTCCTTGCTGCTTTAAATCTTGCCGGAAGGTCTTCAAGCTGGCTCCTCCCACCCACTCGGGTGGTAAAACTCTCGGCTCCGCCCCATGACACCAGATCTAGCCCACTGGAAGCCAGGCTAAAGGCCGAAGCCGAGGAGGTTAGTGGTCGCAAGTGGATGAAAAACATATACCATTTCTGAACTCCTGTTACAGGTGAGTAAATACAGGTTACTCACCTGTAACAGGAGTTCTAGGAATGGTATATGTTGTTCATCCACACTTATTGGCAGGTTCCTTGCCGCTTTAAATTTTGCCGGAAGGTCTTCAAGCTGGCTCCTCCCACCCACCCGGGTGGTAAAACTCTCGGCTCCGCCCCATGACGCCAGATCTGGCCCGCTGGAAGCTCCGGTTGTGCGTCGAAGCCGGGGAGGTCGGGTGGGTCATGTGGATGAACAACATATACCATTCC
Organism: Neoceratodus forsteri; assembly: GCA_016271365.2. Lineage (NCBI taxonomy): Eukaryota > Metazoa > Chordata > Ceratodontiformes > Ceratodontidae > Neoceratodus > Neoceratodus forsteri. The sequence goes on from CM028135.1 coordinate 477,463,882, forward strand.
TAGAACTCCTGTTACAGGTGAGTAACCTGTATTTCTAGGGACATGGATATGTTGTTCATCCACACTGTCTGGCAGACGCCTAGCAGTTCTCTGGGAGGAGGGAGGCAAGACACCCCGATACTTACTTGGGAAATAAAGACTGGAGAACCGAGGCCCCAAAACCAGCATCCCGGCGGACTCAAGGTCAATGTGGTAATGGGTAATAAAGGTGTGTGCTGACTTCCAGGTAGCAGCCCTGCAGATTTCCTGGATAGGGATGTCCCTGGAAGCAGCCACCGATGCAGCAGTATGACGGGTAGAATGAGCTCTTATCCCTCTGGGAGGCTCCATGCCTGCCAACTTATAGCAGCGATCTATGCAGGAGGTGACTCACCTGCCTATCGTCCGCTTGGCTGCAGATCTGCCAGATGCGGCTTCAGCGTAGGTGACAAACAGCTGGCGAACCTTTCCCCGAATTTCAGCCATGCGCTCCTTATAATAAGCGAGCGCCCTTCTAGGGTCCAGAGTATGGAGCCTATATTCGGCCTCCGAGGTGTGACTGGGGTAGAACACCGGCAGAGTCAGCACCTGGTTAAGGTGAAACTCCGACACCACCTTCGGAAGGAATTTCGGGTGGGGGCGCAGGACAACCTTGTCCCTGTGGAAGACCAGGTAAGGAGACTCGATGCAAAGCGCCTGGAGCTCTCCCATCCTTCTGGCTGACGTGATAGCCACCAAGAAGGCGGTCTTCCACGACAGGTGAGAGAGTTCACACCTGTGCATTGGTTCGAATGGCTTGCCCATGAGCTTTGCAGTACCAGCAGTAGATCCCACGGAGGTAGACGTTTTCGCACCGGAGGGGAAATGTGATCAAGGCCTTTGAAAAAGCGCCCGACCACTTTTCCTGCACCACCGACTGCTTCCCGGCCCGCGCCCGGTAAGCAGAGATGGCTGCCAGGTGCACCTTTAGGGTCGCCAACCTAAGCCCTTGACTAGAAAGGGACCATAAATAGTCCAAAATGCTTCCACAGAACAGGAGGAAGGGTCCTAGCTCCTTGCTCCTGACACCAAATGGAGAATCTCTTCCATTTGAAGGCGTAGCATTTTCTGGTCGACTCCTTACGGGACGCCTCAAAAAACATTGAGGACCTCGTCGGAAAGACCCAAGGCCTGGAACTCTAGCTGCTCAGGAACCAGGCCGTCAGGTGCAGGGATTGAAGGTCCGGATGGAACACCTTCCCCTGACTTGACTGAAAGCAGGTCCGGGCGAGCTGGAAGCTGCCTCGGGAGCCTGGAGCTGAGGCTGAGGAGATCTGGGTACCAGAACTGGTGGGGCCAGTCTGGGGCTACCAGGATCACCTGCACCTTGTCCCTCCTTGCTTTGAGAAGCACCTTGTGAAACAAGGGAAATGGGGAAAGGGTAGAAGAGGCCCAGGGTCCACAGCCTCGAGAAGGCACCCCCCTGCAGCGAGCCCTGTTGAGGGGGGCGGGCATGAAACAGCCTCAGCTTCGCGGTTTCCCTGGAGGTAAACAGGTCCACCTGAGGTGTGCCCCAGTGGGAGAACAGATCTTGTACTACCTCCGGCAGGAGAGACCACTCGTGAGATGCAGCCCCGATCCGGCTCAGGGCATCGGCCAAGGTGTTGGAGGCTCCTGCCACATGAATGGCTAGGAGATCCACCTCCAGGCTGCGCACGAGTGACCAAATGCGGAGAGCTTCCTTGCATAGAAGCATGGAGTGCGTCCCGCCCTGGCGGTTCAGGTAGTACATGGTCGTGGTATTGTCCGTCTGGACTCTGACCACTTGACCCCGGAGAAACGGTGCAAAGGCGGTGAGAGCTAGGCGAACCGCTCGGAGCTCCAGCAGGTTGATGTGGCATCGGGACTCCCGCGGGGACCAGAGGCCGTGCACTCAGTGTTCCCCCAGATGGGCACCCCAACCCATCAGAGAGACGTCAGTCGATAGAGAGACCGTTAGCTCGGGGCGGACAAACGGGATGCCCTCCTGCAGATGGAATAGAACGGTCCACCACTGGAGAGCGTTCCACATCTCCTGGGTCACTATCACTAGCTGGTCCAAAGGATTGCAGCGTTGTGACCACTGGCTGGCCAGTCCCCACTGAAGGGGGCGCATGTGCCAGCGGGCCCAACGGACCACACTGGTACAGGCCGCCATGAGACCCAGAAGGCGCAGGAAGTCCCGGCAGAGCGCATTGCCCAACCAGAAATGATTGGGCAAAGGAGGTAAGAACTCGCCCTGTCCGCCGGGAGCCGTGCTCTGGCTCAAGAGAGTCGAGCTCTCCCCGATGAACAGGATCACCTGCTTCGCTCGAAGTTCCAACTTGGCCTCGCTGGATGAGAAGGCCAACTCGAGAGCAAACCTGGAGGGCCAGATCTCTGACCGCCCCACCTCCCGCCTGGAGGAGACTGCTATCAGCCAATCGCCCAGGTAAGGGTACACCGGACTCTAGGCGCCAGAGGAATGCTGTCACCACTGCCATGCATTTGGTGAAGACCCTGGGAGCTGGAGATAAGCCGAAGGGCATGGCTCGGAACTCGAAGAGGATCCCTCCGCCGAAAGCGGAGGAATCTCCGATGTAACGGATGGATAGGGCGGAAAGAACGCTCTGTAGGTCCAGAGAGAGCAGAACCACACGCCGTGTTCCAGAGATGGATTATCTGCGCCACAGTGACCATCCTGAAGGTTCGAGACCTTAGAAACTTGTTCAGGTCGTAGGTCGAGAATGGGCGCCAGCCCCGTCTGCTCGAACCAGGAAATACCTGGACACGAACCCCGGTCTGAAGGGGGTCCTCCACCTCCGTGATCACTTCCTTTGAGGAGGAGCTATGTCGGCTCGGCGAGCCATTAGTGAGGCTGCAGACCCCGAGGCCCCCGAGGTGCGACGCAGGCCTGAAGGGCGGGTCTGCTCGAATTCCAGAGGTAGGGCCTTTCCCACCACCACCTCAGTACCCACCTGTCCGTGGTAACAGCGGACCAGGCGGAAAGGAAGCGTCTGAGCCGTCCCCCCACAGGGGAACCAGGGGTGAGGTGACAGGGATGGGGGCGAGACCCCTCAGCCCGTCACTGGGCAGGCTTGGAGGAGGGACCGGCCGAGGGACCTCCTGGGCCTTTACCTCCCTGCTTCCTGTTGGAGGAAGCCGACGGCTTGGGCTTGGGACACCAAGGTCGAGCCTGCTGGCCCTGACGTTGCTGGTCCGAGCAGGCGCGCAGAAGGACGAAAGGGCTTAGGCTGTGGCTTGCGGCCTTTGTCCTTCTGAGTGGAAGAGACCGAGTCCAAGGTAGCATTGGACTTCTTGATCCTCTGCAGGTGACCTTCCACCCCAGGGCCGAAGAGGTCAGTCCCCAAAAAGGGAACATCTGCCAACTTGTGCTGGATATCAGAGGTAAAGGTGGATATCCTCAGCCAAGCCCGACGACGCATGGCCACTGCGGCCGCCACAGACCTGGCACATGAGTCCCCGATGTCTAACGCAGTCTGGAGCTGCTGTTTAGCTACTGCCCTGCCCTGGACCCGCACCTGCCTGATGGTAGTCTGCAGATTCGCGGGAAGATGAGGGACAACCTCATCCAGGAGCCCAACAGGCGTGAGAAAATGTCATGAGGACGGCCGAACTGGCCTGACGGTGTCGAGAGAGGACGCAGCATAGACTTTTCGCCGCATAATCCAATTCTTGATTCCTTGTCGGAGGTTTGTTCACATCCCCTGCTGCCTCCCGACGCGGAAAACGCTGTCGGTAACCAACCCTCGGCCGAGGGTGTTCAAAACCGGACAGGGAACCGGTGGACCGTGATACTTCCTGGCCAACCTGGCCAAGGCGAGGGCAGGAAGCAGAACGCTGCCAAAGTTCCAAGGCCGACCCACTATGGCTTCGGCCACCGGAAAGGCCTCCGTAGGAGAATCCCCTCGGTCCAGAATCTCCGTGAGGGGATACCTGGCCCGTTTAGAAACGGGTTCGAGCTTCATCCCGGTGGACTCCGAGATGAGTCGAAGCAACCCTAAGAAGGACGAAGGGCTATCGTCCATTGACTGCCCTCCCGAGGACTCCAAGTCCATGCGCTTGGAGAAGAGGGAGAAACCATCATCGGACTCAGAAGAGTCCTCAAAGAGCTGCCTCGGCCCTGAGCCACCCTCCACCTGCCGAGGTTTATCGGGAGGAGGGTGACAGAAAGCCTATGGGCAAACCCAAAGCCGACCGAGATTTTGGTCGAGCCCCAACTAATGGCTGTGGGGCAGAGGTTCCACCAGAATCGGTGGGGCATGGAATTGGTCAACAACCGCCTGAGAACAGGCTCGACACTACAACGAGGGGTTGTTTCGCTGCTCCGGTGACAGCCACTTAATGGCCGGGAAGATGACTGGGTCGGCTTATTCCCGGTCAAAAGGAGCTGTTGCCAAATAAGTTCTCGTGCACTCGACGCAACTTGCATCAAGCCTCCTCGTCCGAGGAAGAGCGGGCGGCGCCGCTGTCGCTGCAAGCCGAGATCAGACCGCCTATGACGGGCGGGATCGGGTTGGACCGCGAGGATGTCCGGAGACCGAGTCTCGACTAGGCCGAGGAAGGCGAGGAGAAGTGTCGAAATCGGCACTTCGCTCGGACTGATCGCACCGGAGGCTCCGGAACCGGAGGCACAGACGAGCCGACGGGATCCTCAACCTCACCGGGGAACCGGGAGAGGGATTTCAGCTTCCCAGCCGACAACCTGGCTCTAACGGGTCGAGAAAAATCTCACCTGCCGACAGGAGTCTCGGTCAACTGGCCTGACGGGACACCGTGAAGCCAGAGGTCAGCTGAGGGTCAACCAAGTAGACTGTCGACAAGGGAGGGGAATTTTCCCGCCTCCCAAGAGCGCCGACTAAGAGACTTACTTTTGCTCTTTTGGACCTGGAAAAGGTCCCGAAGTTGGACCTCACCTTGGTCGAGAGGGTCAGACAAAGCTCCTAAAGCTAGCCGAGCACGAGGCACCCGAGAGAGCGGGACAAATGCTGCAGCCGAGGTAGAAGCGGCCACGCCTGCTTTCTCGAGGGCGATCATCTGCTCTAGCTGATCCGCCGAGCCCGCCACGCGACACCGCCAATCGGGCCTCTTTAGATTTCACCGTGGAATTTTTTCTCGGCGCCAGTTGTAATCGGGCAGCACGGTCTTCGAGGACGAGGAATAAAAGGAAGAGCACAAGTCACAGGCTCGCGGGTCGTGCTCAAGGCCCAGGCAGTAGACGACGTGGAGTGAGGATCCGCCCCAGACATCTTCTGCCTGCAAGGGCACCTCCGAAACTGGGAGTCGATTGTCCATCGCAGTCACGAGGAGAAGAAGACCAAGTCTTTAGCAAAACTTTTAATTTCGAACTTTTCAAGAATTAGGAACCAGTCTTAATCGCAACGCTGCTAAGGAGGGAACCTGAGCTTCCAAGCCGGTAAGAAGATCTGGCGCATGGGGCTGAGCCGAGATTTACCACCCGGTGGGTGGGAGGAGCCAGCTTGAAGACCTTCCAGCAAGATTTAAAGCGTGTAAGAACCTGTTCATAGTGGATGAACATATCCATGTCCCTAGAACCTGTATTTCTAGGACATGGATATGTTGTTCATCCACACTGTCTGGCAGACTCCTAGCAGTTCTCCGGGAGGAGGAGGCAAGGCACACACCTCTACTTAGGAAATAAAGACTGGAGAACCGAGGTCCTAAAACCAGCATCCCGCGTGACTCAAGGTCGATGTGGTAATGGGTAATAAAGGTGTGTGCTGACTTCCAGGTAGCAGCCCTGCAGATTTCCTAGATAGGGACGTCCCTGGAAGCAGCCACCGAAGCAGCGGTATGGCGGGTAAAATGAGCTCTCATCCCTCTGGTAGGCTCCATGCCCGCCAACCTATAGCAGAGATCTATGCAGGAGGTGACTCACCTGCCTATCGTCCGCTTGGCTGCAGGTCTGCCAGGTGCGGCTTCAGTGCAGGTGACAAACAGCTGGCGAACCTCTCCCCAAACTTCAGCCATCCGCTCCTTATAGTAAGAGAGCGCTCTTCTAGGGTCCAAAGTATGGAGCCTATATTCGGCCTCCGAGGTGTGACTGGGGTAGAACACCGGCAGAGTCAACACCTGGTTAAGGTGAAACTCCGACACCACCTTTGGAAGGAATTTCGGGTTGGGGCGCAGGACAACCTTGTCCCTGTGGAAGACCAGACAGGGAGACTCGGTGGAAAGCGCCTGGAGCTCTCCCATCCTTCTGGCCGACATGATAGCCACCAAGAAGGCGGTCTTCCACGACAGGTGAGAGATGTCATACCTGTGCATCGGTTCGAATGGCTTGCCCATGAGCTTAGCCAATACCAGCAGTAGATCCCACGGAGGTGGAGGTTCTCGCACCGGAGGGGATATGTGATCAAGGCCTTTGGAAAAGCGCCCGACCACCTTCTCCTGCACCACCGACTGCTTCCCAGCCCGCGCCCGGTAAGCAGAGATGGCTGCCAGGTGCACCTTAAGGGTCATCGACCAAAGCCCTAGCTGAGAAAGGGACCACAGGTAGTCCAGAATGCTTGCCAAGGAACAGGAGGAAGGGTCCAGCCCCTTGTCCTGACACCAAATGGAGAATCTCTTCCATTTAAAGGCATAGCATTTCCTGGTCGACTCCTTACAGGATGCCTCAACAACGTTGAGAACCTCGTCGGAAAGACCCAAGGCCTGGAACTCTAGCCACTCAGGAACCAGGCCGTCAGGTGCAGGGACTGAAGGTCCGGATGGAATACCTTCCCCTGGTTGACCGAGATCAGGTCCGGGCGGGCTGGAAGCTGCCTCGGGAGCCTGGAACTGAGGCTGAGGAGATCTGGATACCAGAACTGGCGGGCCAGTCTGGGGCTACCAGAATCACCTGCGCCTTGTCCCTCCTCGCCTTTGAGAAGCACCTTGTGGATCAAGGGAAATGGGGAAAGGGAGAAGAGGCCTGGGGTCCACGGCCTCAAGAAGGCATCCCCTGCAGCGAGCCCTGCTGGGGCGGCATGAAACAGCCTCAGCTGCATTCTTTCTGGAGGCAAACAGGTCCACCTGAGGCATGCCCCAGTGGGAGAACAGATCTTGTACTACCTCCGGCAGGAGAGACCACTCGTGGGACGCAGCTCCTATCCGACTTAGGGTATCGGCCAGAATATTGGAGGCTCCTGCCACATGGATGGCAAGGAGATCCGCCTCCAGGCTGCACATGAGGGACCATGTGCGGAGAGCTTCCCTGCACAGAGGCATGGAGCGCGTCCCGCCCTGGCGGTTTAGGTACTACATGGTCGTGGTATTGTCCATCTGGACCTGGACCACTTGACCCCGCATAAACAGATCAAGGCGGTGAGGGCTAGACCAACCGTCAAGCTCCAGCAGGTTGATGTGGCATCGGGACTCCTGAGGGGACCAGAGGCCATGCGCTCTGTGCTCCCCCAGATGGGCACTCCAACCCATCAGAGAGGCGTCGGTCGATAGAGAGACCGTCGGCTCGGGGCGGACAAACGGGATGCCCTCCTGCAGATAAGCTGGAACGATCCACCACTGGAGAGCGTTCCACATCTCCTAGGTCACTGTCACTGGCTGATCCAAAGGACCGGAGCGCTCTGACCACTGGCTGGCCAGTCCCCACTGTAGGGGAAGCATCTGTCAACGGGCCTAATGGACCACGCTGGTGCAGGCCGCCATGAGGCCCAGGAGGCGCAGGAAGTCCCAGGCAGGGTGCAATTGCCCAACCTGAAGTGACTGGGCAAAGGAGAAAAGAACCTCGGCCCTGTCCACCGGGAGCCGTGCTCTGGCTCGCAGAGAGTCGAGCTCTGCCCCGATGAATTGGATCACCTGCTTTGGCACGAGTTCAGACTCGGCCTCGTTGATGAGGAGGCCAACTTGAGAGCAAACTTGAGAGCAAACCTGGAGGGCCAGATCCCTGGACTGCCCAACCTCTGGTCTGGAGGAGGCCGCAATCAGCCAGTCGTCCAGGTAGGGGTACACCCGGACCCTTTGGCGCAGCAGGAATGCTGTCACCACTGCCATGCATTTGGTGAAGACCCTGGGAGCTAGAGAAAGGCCGAAGGGCATGGCCCGGAACTCATAGAGGGACCCCTCTGCTCTGAAGCGGAGGAATCGCTGGTGGGATGGACAGATCGGGATGTGAAAGAACGCGTCCTGGAGGTCCAGAGAGCAGAACCACATGCCTTGTTCCAAGGATGGAATGATCTGAGCCAGAGTGACCATCCTGAAGGTTCAAGACCTTAGGAACCTGTTCAGGTCGTGCAGGTCTAGAATGGGGCGCCAGGACCCTGTCCGTTTCGAGACCAGGAAGTACCTGGACATAAACCCTGGGTCTGGTGCGGGATCCGCCACCTTCCTGATCACCTCCTTCTGGAGGAGCAGGGCAATGTCAGCTCGACAGGTCGACAGAGGCTGTGGACCCCGTAGCCCCCCCGTGGGGCGACGGCTCCCAAGGGCGTGGCCTGCTCAAACTCCAGAGGCAGACCCTTTCCTACCACCTCCAACACCCAGCGGTCCGTGGCGATAGCGGACCAGGCGGAAAGAAAGTGGCAGAGCCGTCCCCGCATGGGGGGAACTCAGGGAAAGCGACACTGCTGGGGGCTACTCCTCAACCAGTCACTGGCAGGCTTGAGGAAGGACCAGCCGAGGGACCTCCTGGGCCTTTTCCTCCCGGCTTCCTGCTGAAGGAAGCTGCAGGCTTGGCTTTGGGGTGCTGGCGCAGCCTGCTGGCCCTGATGCTGGTGTGTTGTTGGGCCGGACGTGCCGCAGGGGCAGAAGGGCAAAAGGACTTATGCTGCTGCCGGCCGCCTTTGTCCTTCTGAGCAGACGTGACAGAGTCCAAGGTGGCACTGGACTTCTCAGTTCTCTAGAGGTGGCCTTCCACCCCAGGCCCGAACAAGTCGGTACCCAGGAAGGGGACGTCTGCCAACTTGTGCCGGGTATCCGCCGTGAAGGTGGAGATCCGCAGCCAAGCTCTGCAGCGCATGGCCACTGCGGCCGCTACTGACCGGACACAGGAGTCTCCAATATCAAGAGCCATTTGGAGCTGCTGTTTCACCACTGCCCTTCCCTGATCCCACACCTGCTTGACCGTAGTCTGCAGGTCAGCCGGGAGATGAGGGATCACCTCATCCAGGGAGCCCATATAGGCGCTGGAGAAGGATCAGTACGCCGAACTGGCCTCAGATTAGAGGTCGAGGAGGACGCAGCATACACTTTACGCCCGGCATAGTCCAGCTTTTTGGACTCTGTCGGGGGGCTTGTCCACGTCCCTGGCGTTCCCGGAACACCGGAAAATGCTATCGGTAACCAACCCCTCCGCAGAGGGGTGCTCCGAGAAACCAGACAGTGAACCGGTAGGGACCACGTACTTCCTGGCCGAAGGAGCAGGACAAGAAGCCGACCGCTGCCATGACTCCAAGGCTGGGCCAACAATGGCTTCAGCCACTGGAAAGGCCTCCGTGGGAGAATCCCCTTGGTCCAGTATCTCCGTGAGGGGATACTTGGCCCGCTTGGATACGGGCTCGAGCTGCATCCCGGTGGACTCCGAGATGATCCAAAGCAAGCCCAAGAATGAGGATGGGCCCTCGTCCATCGACTGTCCCCCGGAGGACTCCAGGTCAAGGGGCCTGGATAACAGGGAAGAGTTTTCGTCAGACTCCGAGGAGTCTGCGAACAGCTGCCTAGGGCCTGAGCCACCCTCCACCTGCCGAGGACGGTTGGGAGTGAGGGTGACTGACAACCGGTTGGGCAGTCCCTGACCCAATGGAGAATCCTTGGTCGGAGCCCCCGATTTCAGTTGTGGAGGCGGGGGTTCCACCACAGTCAGTGGGGCAGCTGGTTTTGGCCGCACAACCAGCGCCGGTTTGGGCACCTCGACCACCGCGAGGAGTTGTTTCAGCCTTTCGGGTGACAGTCACTTAATGGCCGGGGAAGGCGACGGTGTCTGCTTGTTCCCGGTCAGAAGGAGCTGCTGCCACATTAAGTCCTCATAGCGTCGATGCAATCTGAGGAGGAAGACGAGGACGAGCGACGCCGCTGCTTTCCTCGGTGCCGAGACTGCCGATGTCGGCTGGACCGAGAAGAGGTCCCAGACCGAGACCGCCTGTGTTTGCGAGGGTGGGTCTGGGAGGGAGTAGGGGAAACTCATTCCTCCCTCGGCTCGGGAGCCTTAACCGGGGACTCCAGCACAGGAGGCACAGGCAAGTCCTCGGTTTCCATCAGGGGAACTGGTGAAGAAGGGTTGTCGGCTTCTCCAGTTGACAGCCCGTCCGATGGGTCGAGAAAAATCTTGACCGCGTCGACGGGTCGAGAAAAATCTCGACCGCGTCGATGGGTGTCTTGGCTGGCTAACCTGATGGGGACACCATGAAGCCAGCGCTCTTAGCCGCAACCTCGACCGAAGTCGAAAGTCGACTTCCCGGGGAAGGGGACCTCTCCCGCTCCCACGAACGTCGATGATGGGACTTACCCTTCGAGTCCTTCTTCTTGGACCGAGTGGAGTGACCCGATGGCCCCTCACCTTTCGTGGAAAGGGAGTGGCAAAGCTCCTTAAAAGAAGCTGTATAGGAGGAGCCCAAGGAAAGTGGGATAAATGCCATGACCGAGGAAGACAAAGACACAGCCTGGGCCGCCTCCTCCTTGAGGGCGATCATCTGTTCAAGTTGCTCAGCTGAGCCAGCCGCCACGGAAACCGCCCAATGGGCCTCCTTCACTTCACCGGGCGTATATGCCTCTGAGCCTAAGTTGTAGCCTCAGCAGCACGGGTCTTTGACGACATTTGCAGAGAAGGACTTGCACAACTCGCAGGCCTGCGGATCGTGGTCAAGCCTGAGGCAGCAGACGCACGTGGAGTGTGGATCGGTCCTAGCCATCTTCTGACCGCATGGGCACCGCCGAAAACCGGGACTCGATTTGTCCATCGCAGCCATGAAGGAAGAAGCAGACCGAAGTCTAGAAAACTTTAAAATAATTTTCGGGTGAACCGAAGAGTTTGGATCCAGTCTAAACGCAGAGCACTAAGGAGGGAACCTGAGCTTCCAAGCGGTAAGGAAGATCTGGCGTCATGGGGCGGAGCCAAGAGTTTTACCACCCGGGTGGGTGAGAGCAGCCAGCTTGAAGACCTTCTGGCAAGATTTAAAGCAGCAAGGAACCTGCCAGACAGCGTGGATGAACAACATATCCATGTCCCTAGAAATTTTGTTTAAAAACCGACAGTAAACTGACACTTCAACCGACTTTCAAACCGAGCTGCAAGAGAAATCTCTGGAGCGACTGTTCAGTGAGGCGGAGTAAAGAATCTGACTGTTAGATTTCAAAGGGAAACAGACAGACACCAACCAAGCTCGAGCTCAGCATTCTATGCGCTGCATAGAAAGTTTAACCCTTTGTTCTCCGGGGCAGTTTAAAGGCTGGGGCTAACTGCATTAGTCAGAATACAGCAAGACTTCATGCTGTTTGAAAGGTATGTACAGTGCTCCAAGTAGCAGCCGCGCAAATGGCCTATGTAGAGACGTTCTTAAGCGCCACGAAAGAGGTAGCCACCCCCTCATGGAATGTCCTTCAGCCGATCCGGGGTAAAGGCTTGTTGCGCTTTTGGCAACAGAATGTGATGCATTTAACCAGCCACTTGGACAGAGTTTGCTTCGATAGAGGTGCTCCTTGCATCCTGTGAGCAAATGACAGGAAGAGCCGATCTGACCAGCGATGGGATTTGGTTCTGGTTAAACAGTACCAGAGGATCTTATGCACGTCTAACTAATGTGTGCAGGAGAGCTTTCCCCCCATTAGAGTGGTTGGGCTAGTACACCGGAAGGTCAATATCCTGATTGAGAGTTAAGGTCGAGACCACCTTGGGAAGAAACCTAGGATTTGTCTTTAAGGACACTCTGTCCTTGTGAAAAATCAAGTAAGGTGCTTTACACATGAGCGCATGAAGCTCAGAAATTCTTCTAGCGGAAGCAACCGCAACTAAAAATAACATCTTCCAAGAGAGTAGACGTAGCTTGCAATCTGCTGCTGGTTCAAATGGGGGCAGCGTGAGCTGCTCTAGGATGAAAAGAAGATCCTAAGAGGGAATCGGGTCCTTGCTGGGAGGTCTCAAATGGAGGATGCCGCGCAGGAAAGCATGGGAGGCCTCTAGCTGCGCTAGTGACCTCTGACCTACCGGAGAATGGTATGCCGAAATGGCACAGAGGTGTACATTTATGGAGGATTACACTAGCCCCGATTCATACAGGAATAGGAGGTAGTCCAGCACGGAATTCTCGGGGCAGTCAAGTGGAGCTAAACCACAAGCCTGGGCCCAAAGACAAAACCTGCGCCATTTCATAGCGTAGGTGGTATGAGTGGAGAGTCTTCCTGCTGCCACTAATACGTCTGCCACCTCCTGCGAAACCCCGTGTCTAAGGACTGCTATGTCCGTAGGAGCCAGGTGTACAGGTTCAGTGACTTGAGGTTCGGGTGGACCAGGGAGCCGGCTTCTTGGGACAACAGGTGTGAGCTGACCTGCGAAGGAAACGGGGGTTCCTGGGCCAGTTGGTGCAGGAATGGGAACCAAATTTGTCCGGGTCAAAAGGGTGCCACTAGGATCATTGATACTCCCTTCTCGCGGAGCTTCAGTAGAACACTGTGGATCAAAAGGAAGGGCAGGAAAGTGTAGAGAAACCTACCTGTCCAAGAGAGGGACAATGCGTCTCGCCAGAAAACACCAGGCCCTGGATCTAGCAAGCAGAAATTGGGCAGTTTTGCATTGAATGGGGATGCGAATAGATCCAAGTCTGGTGTCCCCCATCTGTGGAACAGATCCTCTACTACTTCTTGTAGCAGTTCCCATTCGTGAGCCTTGGCCTGCGACCGGCTCAGGCAATCTGCGATGGTGTTGTCCACACCGGGAACTTGCACTGCAGTGATCTCTTCACTGTGCTGTAATACCCAATCCCACACCCTCTTTGCTTCCCTGCAAAGAGGGTAGGAGTGCATGCCTTCCTTGCTTGTTGATATAGTACATCACCGAGGTATTGTCTGTAATAGCAGGAGACCTGGTATGATCTCTGACTGAAAGGCCAGTACAGCATACAGGACTGCTCTCATTTCGAGGATGTTGATGTGGAGGTGAGGCTCCAGGGTTGACCAAGATCCCTGGGTCCTGACTCCTTCCATGTGGGCTCCCCAACCGGACCCCAAAGCACCCGTGAAGAGAGTCAGAGTTGGAGCAGGCACTAAGAAGGGGACTCCTCTGGAAAGGTGCTCTGGGACGAGCCACCATTGCCAGTCCCAGATGACGGCATTCGTGACCAGGAATAGCTGATGTACTTTAACCTGCTTTTGGTCCCATTAAGCTCATAGCATCCATTGGGTAATCCTCATATGAAGCCAAGCCAGGGGGACCGTTGCGATGGCCACCACCACGTATCAGAGGAAGCAAAGAATGGTCCTGGCTGGGACCAACTTCTTTTCCATGATGGCCCTTAGGAGGGATCGGATGCGTTCCGCCCAGTCTTGGGGCAGGAAAGCCTTCCCTTGGCCGGTGTCGAGAAATGCACCAATAAACTGCAACCTCTGTGAAGGGACGAGGCAGGACTTCTCCTGATTGACAGTAATGCCCAGCAACTCAAAAAGGGAGCGTGTGTCTTGAATCACTGCTATCAAAGCCTCCCAAAAGGGGGTCATGAGGAGCCAGTCATATAGGTATGGGAACACAGTGGCCCTGTCTCCTGAGGGCCGCTGCCATGACTGCCAAGCATTTCGTGAACTTGCGAGGCGCCGAGGACAGTCCGAAGGGGAGTGCTCGAAACTGATAATGGCATCCCAGGAACTCTAAGCGCAGGAACTTCCAGTGTGCTTGAGTGATGGGGAGATGAAAATATGCGTCCTGCATGTTCAGTGACGCCAGCCATGCGCCCTGCTTGACAATGGCGATGAGACCCGGAAGGGTGATCATGCGGAAGCATTTGTACAACACGAAGGTGTTGAGGTCGCGAAGGTCCAGGATCAGGCACAAGTCCCCTGTCTTTTTTGGAACCAGGAAGAAGTGTGAATAATATCCGTCTCCTCTCTGGTTCTGTGGTACGGATTCTAAGGCATCCTTGTCCAGGAGTACCAAGATCTCTTGCTGTATGAGCAAGGCGTGATGACCCGAGTAACAGGAGAGCAGAGGAGGTCTTGATGGTGGGCTGTCGAGGAACTCGACAGAGTGTCCTCGAGTTACTAGTTAAGGAACCCACTGGTCGGATTTTATCTTCTGCCACCCAGACAGGTGGTGAGAGATGCGACCCCCGACCTTTCCTTTCCTCGGATGCAGAGGTGGGGCAGAGACTGGGAAGGAGTCATGCTGCAGTGGTATTAGTTCCGGTGGGCTGAGCAGATTTTTGGTTTCTCTGGCCCTGGCCTCCGGAGAACCTGGATTGACCCTTACGCTGGAAGGTGCCCCTGGGTTGCTGGCCGGAACGTGGTTGCTGTCTCTGTTGCCGGCCACGAAAACAGTTCTGGTTCCTGGGAAAGAAGCCAGACTTGGGTCTGTACATGGTCTGTACAGTCTTCACTGCCTTCCCGGCATCCTGTAGCTTGGTGATGACCCTTTCAGAGTCTTTGCCAAACAGGACCGGGCCATTGTAAGGGACGTCGAGAATATTTTTCTTAACATCCGGGATAAATCCAGAGACCCTTAACCAAGAGTGTCTCTGGAGACAAATGCCTGTAGCAGCACCCCTGGCTTCAGAGTCCACTGAGTCGTAAGCAGCTCAAAGGACTTGGGTCCCCACATCAGACCCAGTGAGGAGGAGGTTCAGCAACTCCTCCTGCTTCTCACCCTCTGGAAAGTCTTTCAACCGGTCTTGGCCCTGTTCCCACAGAGCATTCTGAAATTGCACCATGTGCGTGAGGTAATTGAGAGACCTGATGGAGCATGTAGTAGCCGCACACATGCATTTCCCCAAGTGAATCTAGCTGTTTAAGATTCCTGGTCTGGTGCTGAGGTCTTCGAGACTAGTCGTGTGAGGCCGTAATGACCAGAAAGTCAGCCAAGGGCCGCCGTGCCAAATAAGGATCTTCCATGGGTGCCCTATAAAGGTGGTCGGCCTCCCTGGGTACTGCTGGGTCCACGCTGCTTTGGTGATGTCCATGAATGTGTCCACCAGCAGTGGCACCACCAGCAGTGGCACCACCACAGGCTTAGGATCTTTCTGCCTGAGGTATCTTGCCAGACGTTGTCTTTCCGGGTCTAAGTCCTCAGTCTCCCGCCCCATGTTCTCTTGGATGTGCCTCATTATCAGAGAAAGAGGGATCACATGGTGGTGACCTGGGCAGGTCTCATGGGTGTGGTGATGGGAGACTAACTGGAGAGGGCGACCTCAAAGAGTCCTTAGAATCCGGACAAGAGTCATCCCGACAGAGTGTGGGATCTCCGTCAGGGACGTTTGGGTGGATGGTCACTGGGGGATCCAGAGGGAGTCCTGGAAGGGTGTGCTCTGTTTCTCTCTCATGATCTGCCCCTAGGAAGTGGAGCAGGTTCCTTCGGGGGAGGAGGCTTGATGGGCACATCCTTTTTAATGGTGTCCCACCAGAAGCTGAAGAGGTCCTTCTTCTTGAAGATTTAGGCCGGACAGGCCTGGCGTCTGTGTCTGCCAGTCGACGGGTTAGGGCGTCAGACCTTAGGGCGCAGCTGGGTCGGGCGTCTGTTCCTGAGGCAGTCAGACGTACTCGATGTCACCTGCCTGGTCATCAGGAGGGAGGGCCCAGACGTCCTCTTTAGAAAACCCCCGGCAACCGGTGTCAGTAGGCGGAGGCAGTGGGGGTGGCATCGGGTCCTTCAACCATTTTGCGGGTGTCGTGTCGGATGCCTGTTTGGGCTCTGAGGTCCACTTAAGGGACGTCAGCTCTGTGGTCTTCCTCCCCTCTCAGAGATTGGAAGACTGACCAGTGGACGGTGTCCCGACGTTGGTCTGACACATTGGCGCCTGCTTTAGGGGCCAATTTGGACATATGCCGGTCCGAGGCCTTGGGCCTGGTTGCCGAGCCAGAGGGCCGGCGTTCCTTGGATTTAGGCTTAAGAGGCTATGGGGAGACTGAACTAGAACCTCAAGAAGAACGTACCATCACCGGAGGGGGCTGAGAACGAGCACAGGAGGAAGATCTCTCAGACTCCGTGGAGCTGGAGCTGGCCCTGGAGTCTGAGGCCCGACTTGGGGATCTGTCTATATACTCGTCCTGGTGCTTTTCGGGGTGTTTCCCTGATTTATGGTGGGAAGATTTCCCCTTGGAGGAAGGGTCTTTCTCTATGACTTTCAATTTTTCTTCTAGGAGAAACCCCAGAAGTGCTTTTTGGCAGCAGACCCTGGTCCTGCTGTTAAACTGCTGGCAAAATGGGGCAGGCCTTGATGTTGTGCTCCAGGCCTAGACACCGCACAAAAGCAGTATGTGCCTGTCCTTAAACGGGATCTTCCTTCCGCAAGCACACTATGAGGGGTGTCCTTCAATAGGAGGAGTCAGAGAAGAAAACTTGGAGGTGATTTTCTGACACGATTTGAAGTTCGAGCGTCGTTCATCTGCTAGAGGCATCCGTGAGGCCGATGCTGGTGAGTTGACGGCAGGAAAAGAACTGAGGGATGCTGGAGGACCAGCCCTTTTGTATGATGACGAATGTCGGGGGCGAGGCCGACGTCAGGGGAGGTCCCCTGCTGGATACGGCTAGCTAGAATTTTTTCCATGCAGTCCTAGTGCCTGCCGGCATCAGTCCTTATGGTGTAACCTGCTGCAAGAGCTGTTTAAGTAAGATCCGGTGTTTCCCATGTCAGCTGTTGCAATAATGGGAACCACATCTGTTGAAGCTAGGAGGGCACGATTAGAATCATTTGGGCACCTTCTGCCTTGCAGCTTGGGCAGGATCCTCTGAAGAAGAGGGAAGGCATACAGAAACCTCCCTGCCCAAGAGAGGAACAATGCGTCTCAACGAAAAACACCAGGCCCTGGATCTAGCGAGCAGAAACTGGGCAGTTTGGCGTTGTGTGGGGATGCAAAGAGGTCCAGTTCTGGCTGACCCCACCTTTTGAAAAGGACGTCTACAACTTCTTGCTGTAGTTCCTATTCATGGCTCTGAAATCAAGAGCAACTTAGGCTGTCCACGAGGACATTGTACATCCCTGGAAAGTACAGTTACGCAAGAACTTACCGTAACAGTAGATCTTCGAGAGGAGCTCTTGCAGCAGAGGCATTAGGACCCACCGGAAAAATTCTCAGCCAGCAGTACCCAGCAGGGACCGCCCCCCGAAGTCGGCTCCACGCCGTCAGCCCTGGTATAAAAGGGGGCAGATCCAGCTCCACCCCAGTTCCCCCACCAAGAACCGCGAACAGGCCCTGACAAGAGAAGGAGGCGAAGCCCGAAGAGGATGATCTGCACACCTCATTTAGGGGATAGAGGGAGGCAACGCCTGCTGCAAGAGCTCCCCTCGAAGATCTACGGTTATGGTAAGTTCTTACGTAACTGTACTATCTTACTTTGAGTGTGAGCTCTTGCAGCAGGCTGTTACAATAAGGACTGAATCCCAAGCAGTCCCTCGCCAAGAAAGTATCCGATCCCAGGAGATGGCAGGAAATAAACTGGACACAGCAAGTTAAGGCAAAAGTCCCTGAAGGACTGCCATGTTGAAGCCGGCACGGTGTCTGGAAGCAATGTCTAAACTATAGAGCTTTACGAAAGTATGCACAGAGTTCCAGGTAGCAGCCACACATATGTCCTTAATGGAGACATTCCGCAGAGCGGCAAAAGAAGTAGACACTCCTCTGGTGGAGTGAACCCTAATCGGACCTGGAAGGGGTTTACTGTGCTTCTCATAGCAAAATGTAGCACAGTGGACAATCCACTTGGAAATGGTCTGCTTGGACACCGGTTTACCCAAGTGTGAAGGAGAGCTTCTCCTCCATTAGAGGGAGAAGGGAAATAAAATGGAAGGTCAACCGACTGGTTGCAGGTCAACTCTAAGACCACTTTAGGAAGGAACTTAGGATTCGTTCTTAGGGAAACCCTTTCCCTATGGAAAATTAAATATGGTTCTTTGCACATCAGAGCCTGAAGCTCGGAAACCCTTCAAGCCGACGTAACGGCAACTAAAAGGCAAACCTTCCAGAAAAGGTAACACAGCTCACAATCTGCTGCAGGTTCAAATGGAGGAAGAGTAAGCTTCTCCAACACAAATAGGAGGTCCCAGGGAGGGATAGGGTCCTGAATGGGAGGTCTCATGTGTAGAATCCCCCGTAAAAATTTGCGGGCCACATTCAACTGGGCTAAGGTTCTGTCTCCCAAAAGGGCGTGAAAAGCAGAGATGGCCCACATGTGCACCTTTATGGAGGAGTAGCTCAAGCCTTGTTGTTATGGGGAGAGGAGATACTGCAATGTCGAGTTCACCAGACAGGGAAGGGGGTCCAGACGGTGAGACGACACCCACTAGCAGAAACGCTTCCACTTCATAACATAAGTGGAGCACGTTGAGGGCTTCCTTACTGAAATGAGTACGTACGCCACCTCTTGGGATACCCTACACCTGGACTTTGCTGCGTCCGAAGGAGCCAAGCATGAAGGCGCAAAGACCTGAGATCAGGATGGACCAGTGAGCCCTGATCCTGGGACATCAACTGCGAGCATACTGGCTGTGGGACTGAAGGTTCCATGGACAACCGCTGAAGTAGTGGGAACCAAATCTGCCAAGGCCATAGAGGGGTGATAAGAGTCATCTGAGCCCCTTCGGCTTGAAGCTTCAAGAGAACTCTCTGTACGAGAAGAAAGGGAGGGAAGGCGTAAAGAAACCTCCCTGCCCAACAAATGGACATCGCATCTGGCCATAAAACACCAGGCGCGGGCTCTCGCTAGCAGAAAACTGTTAGTTTGGCGTTGCGTGGTGACGCAAAGAGGTCCAGCTCTGGATGACCCCATTTGTCAAAGAGCTGGTCTGCTACTGATTGCAGTAGCTCCCACTCGTGCACCTTGGACTGAGACCTACTGAGGCTGTCGCCAAGTAGTTTAGGATGCCTGGAACGTGCACTGCGGACAGGGAGATGTGCCGCTCCAGTGCCCAGTACCAGACTCTCATCGCCTCCCTGCATAGGGGGTAAGAGTGAGTGCCCCCTTGCTTGTTGATATAGAAGACGAGCGCCATGTTGCCTGTCTGAACAAGGAGAGCCTGGCACAAGTTCCTCTTGAAAGGCATGTAGCGCACTGAGGACTGCTTGCATCTCCAAGACAATGATGTGGAGCTCGAGCTCCATGGGGGTCCAGATACCCCGTGTTTGGCATGCCCCCAGGTGTGCTCCCCAACCAAAATCCGAGGCATCCGTTGTAAGTGTCTGATTCGGGGGTTCTGGACGGAAGGGGGCCCCTTTTTCCAAATTTAGTGGGTCCAACCACCAAAGAAGTGTCCTCTTTACTGGCTCTGTGACTCTGACCATGTGGTCTAGGTCGTTTGAATATTGATCGCACTGCACCCTGAGCATCCACTGTGAGATTCTCATGTGGAGGTGGGCCAGAGTAGTGATGGGAATGGCCACCACCATGTGCCCCAGAAGTCTGAAGAAGGTCCTAGCTTGGACCTGAGGGGTTACAAGGACCGATCCGGCAATCTCCCACAAGCAATCGCCCCTCTCTGGGGGTAGAAAAACCATGCCCTGGACCAAATCCAGGACCGCTCCTATAAAGACAAGTCTTTGGTTGGGTACTGGGGGAGACTTTGGAAGGTTCAGGGTGATCCCCAGATCTCGGAACAGAGCATAGGTGTTTCCGAGAGCTTGAAGAAGGCGTGACCTTGATGGGGCCGCAAGCAGTCAATCGTCCAGGTAAGGGAAGACATAATGTCCATGGCACCTTAGAGCCGCAGCCACTACTGCCAAGTATTTTGTGAAGACTCGTGGAGCAGAGGAGAGGCTAAACGGGAGAACCTGAAACTGATAATGCTCCCCTTGGAAGTGGAACCTCAGGTATTTCCTGTGAGGGGGAAAGACCCCGATGTGCATGTACGCATCATACATGTCTAGGGAATAGAGCCAGTCTCCCTGGTGCAGCAGAGGAAGTAGTCCTGGAAGAGTCACCATCCGGAACTTTCTGTACTCTATATAAAGATTTAAAGAGTTGAAGTCCAAAATTGGACAAAGGTCCTGTATCTTTTTTGGGACCAGGAAGAAGTGGGAATAATATCCTTTCCCCCGTTGCTGCAGGGGGGACTGTTTCTATTGTCCTTTTTCACAAGAGGGCCTATATCTCTCCTTCTATGAGTGGAATGTGAGAAGGAGGATACAGTATCTGGAGGACCTTGGTGAGGTGTCTGGAGGAATCTCTGAACTCTAGAGTATGTCCTCTCCTTATGATATCTAAGAGCCACTGGTCCGCATGAAAATAGAGCTCCTTCCCTTTAGATAAAGGGAGAAGCGACCCCCTACTGCCTCACCTGAAGCCTCCGCCAGAGAGGGGGTCGGGAGGGAGTCACTGGGCAGAGCCGGGAGTGGGCAGAGAGGTCTGGGAGGACTTGGGGCCACAGGAAGGAGCGCCTCCAGGATGCTGGTTGCCGGCTCTCCTTCAAAAGCCACCTCTCTGGCCCTGTTGGTTGCCACGGGCTTGGGCACCTGAGGGCTTACGAAATAGCCGCTTTCTTGGTCTCCTCTGTACATCTGACGGACAGACCACATGGATTTCCCTGACTCCTGGAGACGAGTGATGAGCAACTCAGTCTCTTACCCAAACAAAATGGTACCCTGGAACGGTAAGTCCCGGATCCCGGACTGCAGGTCTTGGTGAAAGCCTGAGACTCTCAACCAAGCGTGGCGCCAGAGACAGACCCCTGATGCTACCGCTCTGACCGCTGTATCTGCAGTGTCGTACGAGGCACGCAAAACATGTGTGCCTACGTCCAAGCCCGACTTAAGGACATCCAGAATCTCAGTCTTCTTTTCGGAGTCTGACAAGGCATTCACTAGCTCTTGTCCCCGCTCCCAGAGCACATTCTGGTACTGAACCAGATGTATCAGGAAATTTAGGGACCCAATGAAGCAGGTGGAGGCAGAATAGACCTTCTTGCCCACCTGATCCAAATAGTGAGACTCAGGGTCAGGAGGCTGTGAGCTAAGGTACTTGGGCTGCTTAGATTTATCATGGGCAGCCGTAATCTCGGAAGAGTCTGCCTGAGGGTGTTCAGCCAGAAAAAGGTTCATCCCTCAGGGCCCTATACAACCTATCTGATTTTTTCAGAACTGCCGGGACCGAAGCTGGATGCTTCCAAGTGATCCGGGTGAGATCCTGGAAGGTGATCACTAAAGGAGGCACCACAAGAGGTTTGGGCTCCTTCTGCCTCAGGTACTTGGCCAGTTGACGGCCTTCCGGATCCAGGTCCTCCGTATTCCATTCATTAGAGGCCTGGATGTCCCTCATGACGTCCATGAAGATAGGATCAGCAGGAGGAGAGTGGGGCTGGTCTTTTTCTCCTGGGGAACCCCCGATTCCCGAAATGAAGGAAGAAGAGGAAGAGGTGGACCGGCTACTAGGTGTCAGGTAGCCGGACCCATCCCTGTGACTAGCCCCGCTCGAGTGTAGGTGGCTCACAGACCGGCGACGGTCAGAGGACAGACATCAGAAGCGGGCCACCTATCAGAACGGGATCGGCTCCTGGTGTGAGACCTGACCCGGCTACCAGACCTTGGTGAGAGCCGGTGTCGGTCTGTGGACTAAGAATGGGAACAAGCGGTGGAGGATGTTCGAGGTGGCTGCCTCTTGAGGGTCTTCTACGGTGAAGAGGCACCTTCCGGCTGTGGTTTACACGATGGGTCGGTACGGTGACTGGGCCAGCTTTGGGGTGGGTGGGAGTGGGGGTCCGCTTCTGGACCTGACCCCACCAAAAGGAAAAAAAGATCCTGTAGTTCGTTCTTCGAGAACACCAAGGCCGCTGTCCCCGGGAAAGGGGCCTCCGAAGTATCCGGCCTGGAAGGACAGCCGCCTGGGGAGCCCCAGGGGGAAGAGGACTTGGGGGATAGAGACGCTGTCCCTTCGCCAGCAGCGTCAGGATCCTTCGCCCCTTCTAACTGTGTTGGGACCGGCACTGGCTTAACGCGGGTGAGGGGGCTGGAGTGTCCTTGGACTCCAGGGGCACGCCCTTATTGGACAATGCGCGGCCTTGAAAGGCAGGGCTGAAGCTTGTGCCTCCAAGGACTTGGTGGTGACCATTAACAGAGTCACCTTAGGCTTGGCTGGTTTCTCCCTGATGGCCCAGCTTTAGCCTGTTTAGCTTTGGAGCACTCACCTGAGCCTGGAGAGGAGCGGGCCTTCTTGGGAGAGGGCCACGAGCGGAAGCGGGACCTGGACCTGGACTGGTGCCAGGACCAACTACGGTCCTTGACACGGGACTGCTTCGATTTCTCCTTACCGGAGCATTTGGCAGGCAAAAAAACAGGACGCGGTGTCGTGCTTAGGCCCCAGGCAGAAGACACATTTGGTGTGGCAGTCTTTGGCTGGAATTTGACGTCCGCAGCTACACTTGTTACGATGGGGTCCTGATGAGGAGCCCAGGACGGGAGCACATACATAAGTACTGAGACAAAACAGTTGAAAAGTAGAAAAAGCGGTGAAAACCTAAGTTTTTGCTGGAGGCTGGCAAGCCAAGAACTCTTCACTTGCTGGCGTGCAGCAGTGGGGAAAAAAACTGGGGTGGAGCTGGGTCAACGCCCTTTTATACCAGGGCTGACGTCGGGGTGGAGCAGACGTCAGGGGGCAGTCCCTGCTGGGTACTGCTGGCTGAGAAGTTTTCCGGTAGGTCCTAATGCCTGCAGCATTCGTCCTTATTGTAATAGCCTGCTGCAAGAGCGCACACTCGAAGTAAGATCAGGAAGCTGCAGATGCATGCCACCTTTCAAATCTGCTCAACATGGGAGAGGTAGCTGGTGACTTTTCTGATCAGAAAATTTCTAAAGCAGAAACAGCCATCAGGGGAACTCAAAGGGAGGTGACCCCTAGCTCAGTCTGAGAGATTCAAGGGGTACTCAAGGACCAGCTGGTCCCTTGTTTGTCAAGCCCTCTGAACAGTTTGCTTTATATAATTTTTTTTTTTTTTTTTTTTGCAGTTAATTTTTTTATTAGGAGATTTCAGATTATTACATATGTAGAACCATTAGACCTAATGGCTGACAAAGTGGTTACAAACATGCCACTTAATACAAACAGCCGAGGCACCATACAAACAACCACATTGTGCTGGTGTACATGTATTACAACTGGCTTAACACAAGTATTAACTGTGAAGCATCATTAAACCTGAAAAATCCTACCATGGGTATACTAAGAAAATCCAGAGAAAGGTATTTACTTTAAAAAGGCAGGCTCAAGAATGACACAGCATCTTCATATAAGGTGTGGAAACTTGCTTTTTGGGGGGGGGGTGGGGGAGAACATCTATGACCATCTGGAGGTGGGACACTCAAGATAGCTATAAAGAAAAGCCATTGCAGTCTTTTAACAATTAATCAACCATTACTACTAGGATGGTCATGGGCGTTTCAGTTTGTCCTTCGAATATCTGGAGGGCAAGGCATGGTTACTGTGGTCAACATAGGTTAAATAAGGGGCCCAAAGTGCTTCAAACTTGTTTTAACACTGGTGTTTAACACAAGAAATCCTGGTCAGGGTGGCCAACCTTTCTATGGCACTGAGCCACTCTACCAGGGATGGAACCTATAGTGATCTCCAGCGACGTATGATAAGACGTTTACATTCTATCGAGGCCTCTATGAGCCACAGTGTAGAGGTTTTGGGGAGAGTGAGAACCTTGGGCATAAGGCCTAACAGCCAAAGACCAGGATCCACTGGAAGGGACGTCTTTAGGATAAGGGAACAATGTAGGATTACTTCCTCCCAATAGGACTTCAAAGGAGTACATGACCACAGGATGTGAAGCAGATTCGCGTCTGGGGCCTTACATCTCCAGCAGCAGTCTGAGGAGAGAAGACCCATCTTGTTTAGTTGGGACGGAGTATAATACCAGAGGTGCAGTATTTTATTCTGTAAAAGAATGCTTTGGGAGATGCAGCAGGCCTGGCGAGTTCTCAACCAGCACTGTCGCCATTGTGGAGTTTGCTTCATAACTCAAACAAGGCAGCTTCCCAGTGATCAAAGGGGATATCTTTGCTGCAGCATCAATAACAATTTGATGTGATGTTTCTTATGTAGTTACAGCTCACTCCATAATATTTGTCAAAATCTGTCTCGCAGAAATAACCCCAGCGTCAGAAACATAGTCATGACACCACTCAACTTCAATTACAGAACCCTCGCTGCAAAGACAATGCCACAACACTGTCGGAATCCTATATTCTGACTACCTATGCATATTCTGCTTGCCTATATAAGGCACTAACTGGGCGCATGAGGTGCTCACAATTCTATCACAATTAACCACAGCACCTACACACTATAGCTCAGGGAAGTCTGCCATGATTGGATAATTAAGCAAGTCATGGGCTGCAACTCACTAAAAAAACTCATACAATTATCTAAACGCACAAGCTGCAATGCAGTAATAAAACTCGTAGACCTTGCTGCAACTTTTTAACTCACATTGTGGCTACCTGCTCTGACGCGATTCTGGCGGCGTGTGGTTAAATCACCTTAGTACTACACGGTCAGATGCACTCACTATTCTCCAGTCATCGCTGTTCCTTCTTCCGCATTTGAGACAGTGTGATTTTCTCCATACTCCTTTGTGGCACGCAGACTTGACAGGATACCCTTACCATCAGGTGGCAGGAATCTGACACAACCTTTACTGGTTGGACCCTG
The DNA here is from genome assembly GCA_016271365.2 of Neoceratodus forsteri. Lineage (NCBI taxonomy): Eukaryota > Metazoa > Chordata > Ceratodontiformes > Ceratodontidae > Neoceratodus > Neoceratodus forsteri. The sequence goes on from CM028135.1 coordinate 477,488,669, forward strand.
ACCCAAACAAGTTTCCAGTGTGGTCTGCACATTAAATGTGTACGGAATGCTTTAAAAATGCAAAACAAACACTGTACTTCAGCACTGTAAACACCAGCCAAATAATCCCTATTTTAAAATGCATATACTAAAATAAAACGCATTTATGCCAGATTTTATTATTAAGACTTTGGTGGTATAATAGCTAGTTTCTGATTGGATTTTTTTTTTTTTTTTTAAAGATGGAAACAGCATCGGTTAAAAGGGTAGGAATGTTTACCTGCTCTCTCTCAAATATGTCATACAGATGTTCCAGGCCAACATTTTTTAAAAACTGGTTGACGCTTATATCCAATCCAGGAACTGAGATAAAAAAAAAAAAAAACGAACACATTTAGAACTAAATGTATAATTTTGTTAGTCAACTATGATGAAAAAAACAAGCAGAATAACCCGTATATATATATTTAACAAGTAATCAGTAAGCATTTGCTACAAGACGAATCCAAATCTTTAACAACTCACAATTTGTTTTGTCCCAATTAAGTCTGCTTTCAAAATTGTGAGTTAAATTAAATGCAATACTTTTTACCACTCATGACACCAACAACATGGGTTCGGAAACAAGCCTGGGACATTGCAGACTGGACTTGGGCAGATGTTTGTGGTCTCCACTAACAAACCGACACCTGGCTTACCACAGGTTTTAGTAGAGTTGGAGGGTGATGGGGAGATGCAGCCTAGCTCCAGTGTGCAGTTACATATGTATGTGCTCATCTAAGTGCTGGAACTGGCAGCACCCCGGGGAAGAGCATGCAAGCAGGAAAAAACAAAACAATGCATGGCAGAATGGTGCTGACATTCTAGAGCCCTACTGCTTGCAAATCCCATCCGTCTCCATATGCCACGGCCCCGAGAGAGAACATGACTGATGGCTCTCGATGGAATTCACCACACAGGGAAAGAGCTGGTCCCAGGGGTCCACTAGAGGTATTTTCTTTGGCAAAGGAAAGTAAATATGGGATATGGAGAGGGCTGGGACGTTGCCTGGTTGAGGAAGGTCAGAATTAATGACCGGGGGAATAAACAATGTATACTAAAAGAATACAATTCTTTGCCTCAGGACCCTTCAAGAAACAAAACTACCAAATATCAGGGTATGGAGAGACATCACCCCAGGGCTACATATGATTATCCTTTGTAGATTTTAAAAGGTGACATGAAATGCATTCCATGCTAATGCTCATTTTACTGTTTATGGTTTTTCTCAAATATTTACTGAAACGTAAACATATTTTAAGAAGGTTATATTTGCCCAAGTCTCACTTCTTTTTGCTGTGTTCAATGGCCTTTCACACTGCTATGTCACAGTATTACACAATTATTGCTGTCTTCCAGCATACTGCACTGCTCTGGCTGCAACCCTGTCTACCTAACATTAAAATCATCGTCAGCTGTTAATCTGCATTCAAGAAGGGCACTGGCTCAGTACACTTACCTGGTAAGCAAAAACTAGAAAAGAAGGAGAGGAGACACTGTCTGTCACCTTCGAGACTGGAAATGGCACCACAATCCGCACAGGGGTTGTATACAGACCCCCCCTAAATATGCCAGATGTTAACTGGAGCACCTTTGCTGCAGCCACATCCAAGAGCAGGGCCATTCTCGATGCCCTACAGAGGGCATGCCTCAGACAGCTAGTTTTGGAACCCACTAGTGAGGGAGCAATCTTAGACCTCATACTCTCAAATGGGGACAGTGAGAGGATCTCAGATCTAGAAGTGGGTAGCCATCTGGGAACAAGTGACCACCAAACAGTGTGGTTCACGATAAACTCAGCTACAGAGTCAAGCCATACAAAAGTGAGGGTACTGGACTTCAGGAAGGCTGACTTTGGCAAGATGGGAGAGTGCCTTAGAAAAGCATGAGCAAACAGGCTTGAAGGAGGGGTGGAGCAAGAATGGAGAAACATCAACACTGCCATCACAGAGGCAACAAGCCTTTGTGTGAAGCAAATAAACAAATCAAAACGAAAGAATACTATGGTTCTCAAAAGAGGTGGCCAGGAAGGTCAGGGAGAAAAAGGTAGCATTTAGGAAGTATAAGGAAACACAGAAGGAGCAAGACAGAGAACTGTATTAGTTAAGGCAGAAGGAAGCAGGGAGGTAAGTTAGACTAGCGAAGGCCCAAACGGAGGAAAAGACAGCCAACTTGGTTAAGAAGGGGGATAAAACCTGCCTCTGCACTTAACTAACCCCCTTCGACCCACTCCACTCTGGTTGAGTCGTTACCTAATTTGTCTGCTCAAGGCGATGATGCACCTTATCCACTAGTTAGCTCGCAGCTATTAGAAGAATTGATTGTGTTGGGTCCACTCTGGCTAAAGCTGCTCATCAACTGTGTACATGTTCCTGTTCAGTCTTCATGTTTTGTCCTAGGCCTCTCTAACCCCAGCTGTAACTATTTGATTTACCTGCTACCCTTATCCTTTAGGGCACTGCTGCCCTGGTATGATGGCTACTGCCTTCCATACTTGAACCATGCTGTTATCTACCTTCTGCTTGCAACGTAAACCCCTGAATTTCTTGTTTTTGCCCAATGTTTACTGAATGTACAGTACTTTGTACTTGTTTTTGCCTGATGTTCCTGAATGTACCTTTGTATTCTCCTGGGTCGCATCTGAAAATAGGCACCTGGTTGTCTAGTGTGCTTATCTGGTAAACAAAAGCAAATAAATAGTGAGGCTGAATAGAATGGACGGTGGGTGGGCAGAGAGGGACAGTGAAAAAGCAGGGATACTGAACGAATACTTCTGCTCAGTATTCACAAAAGAGGAGGAGGAGGTGCCTAATCCAATTAACAGAAGCACTCTGGATAAGGGGGTCGATCCCAGTCCTTTCACAGAAGAAAGGGTTCTGAAAGAACTCCTGAAACTGAAGGTGGACAAAGCAATGGGGCCAGACGGGATTTGCCCCAGAATTCTAAAGAATTAAGGGGAGAATTAGTAACACCACTGACTACCCTTTTTAACAAATCATGGGAGGATGGTGTGGTAGCTGAGGACTGGAGGAAGGCAGATGTGATTCCCCTTCACAAAAGTGAGAGCAAGACAGAGGCAGGAAATATAGGTTACTCACCTGTAACAGGAGTTCTAGGAATGGTATATGTTGTTCATCCACACTGTCTGGCAGGTATCCTTGCCGCTTTAAATCTTGCCGGAAGGTCTTCAAGCTGGCTCCTCCCACCCACCCGGGTGGTAAAACTCTCGGCTCTGCCCCATGACGCCAGATCTGGCCCGCTGGAAGCTCAGGTTATGCGTCGAAGCCGGGGAGGTCGGGTGGGTGGTGGATGAACAACATGCAGACCATTCCTAGAACTCCTGTTACAGGTGAGTAACCTGTATTTCTAGGGACATGGATATGTTGTTCATCCACACTGTCTGGCAGACTCCTAGCAGTCTCTGGGAGGAGGGAGGCAAGCGACACCCCAGTACTTACTTGGGAAAGAGAGACTGGAGAACCGAGGCCCCAAACCAGCATCCCGGCGTGACTCAAGGTTGATGTGGTAATGGTAATGAAGGTGTGTGCTGACTTCCAGGTAGCAGCCCTGCAGATTTCCTGGATAGGGACGCCCTCAAGCAGCCACCGATGCAGCAGTATGGCAGGTAGAATGAGCTCTTATCCTCTGGGAGGCTCCATGCCCGCCAACTTATAGCAGAGATCTATGCAGGAGGTGACCCACCTGCCTATCGCCTGCTTGGCTGCAGGTCTGCCAGGTGCGCTTCAGCGTAGGGTGGCAAACAGCTGGCAAACCTCTCCTCATTTTCAGCCGCGGCGCCTCCTTATAGTAAGCGAGCGCCTTCTAGGGTCCAAAGTATGGAGCCTATATTTGGCCTCCGAGGTGTGATTGGGGTAGAACACCGGCAGAGTCAGCACCTGGTTAAGGTGAAACTCCGACACCACCTTCGGAAGGAATTTCGGGTTGGGGTGCAGGACAACCTTGTCCCTGTGGAAGACCAGGTAAGGAGACTCGATGCAGAGCGCCTGGAGCTTTCCCATCCTTCTGGCTGACATGATAGCCACCAAGAAGGCGGTTTTCCACGACAGGTGAGAGAGTTCACACCTGTGCATTGGTTCGAATGGCTTGCCCATGAGCTCTGCCAGTACCAGCAGTAGATCCCACGGAGGTGGAGGTTCTCTACCGGAGGGAAATGTGATCAAGGCCTTTGAAAGCCAGACCACCTTCTCCTCCGCCACCACGCTTCCCGGCCCGCGCACGGTAAGCAGAGATGGCTGCCAGGTGCACCTTAAGGGTCATCGACCTAAGCCCTTGCTGAGAAAGGGACCACAGGTAGTCCAATATGCTCGCCAAGGAACAGGAGGAAGGGTCCAGGCCATTGCCCTGACACCAAATGGAAAACCTTTTCCATTTGAAGGCTTAGCATTTTCTGGTCGACTCCTTACGGGACACCTCAACTACCTTGAGGACCTCGTCCGAAAGACCCAAGGCCTGGAACTCTAGCCACTCAGGAACCAGGCCGTCAGGTGCAGGGATTGAAGGTCCGGATGGAATACCTTCCCCGATTGACTGAGAGCAGGTCCGGGCGAGCTGGAAGCTGCCTCGGAAGCCTGGAGCTGAGGCTGAGGAGATCTGGGTACCAGTACTGGCGGGGCCAGTCTGGGGCTATCAGAATCACCTGCGCCTTGTCCCTCCTTGCTTTGAGCAGCACCTTGTGCATCAAGGGGAACAGGGAAAGGCGTAGAAGAGGCCCGGGGTCCACGGCCTCGAGAAGGCATCCCCCTGCAGAGAGCCCTGCTGAGGGGGGCGGGCATGGAACAGCCTCAACTTCGCATTCTCCCTGGAGGCAAACAGGTCCACCTGAGGTGTGCCCCAATGGGAGAATAGATCTTGTACTACCTCCGGCAGGAGAGACCACTCGTGGGACGCAGCCCCTATCCGGCTTAGGGCATCGGCCAGGGTGTTGGAGGCTCCTGCCACATGAATGGCTAGGAGATCCGCCTCCAGGCTGCGCACGAGTGACCAGATGCGGAGAGCTTCCTTGCATAGGAGCATGGAGCGCGTCCCCGCCCTGGCGGTTTAGATAGTACATGGTCGTGGTATTGTCCGTCTGGACCCAGACCACTTGACCCCGAAGAAACGGAGCAAAGGCGGTGAGAGCTAGGCGGACCACTCGGAGCTCCAGCAGGTTGATGTGGCATCGGGACTCCCCCGGGGACCAGAGGCCGTGCGCTCGGTGTTCCCCCAGATGGGCACCCCAACCCATCAGAGAGGCATCGGTCAATAGAGAGACCGTCGGCTCGGGGCAGACAAACGGGATGCCCTCCTGCAGATGAACTGGAAAGGTCCACCACTGGAGAGCGTTCCACATCCCCTGGGTCACCGTCACTAGCTGGTCCAATGGATCGCAGCGTTGGGACCACTGGCTGGCCAGCCCCCACTGAAGAGGCGCATGTTCCAGCGGGCCCAACGGACCATGCTGGTACAGGCCGCCATGAGACCCAGGAGGCGCAGGAAGTCCCGGGCAGGGCGCAACTGCCCAACCAGAAATGACTGGGCAAAGGAGGAAAGAACCTCGGCCCTGTCCGCTGGGAGCCGTGCTCTGGCTCGAAGAGAGTCGAGCTCTGCCCCGATGAAAAGAATCACCTGCTTTGGCTCGAGTTCCGACTTGGCCTCGTTGATGAGGAGGCCGACCTGAGAGCAAACCTGGAGGGCCAGATCTCTGGACCGCTCCACCTCCTGTCTGGAGGGGGCTGCTATCAGCCAATCGTCCAGGCAAGGGTAAACCTGGACCCCTCGGCACCGCAGGAATGCTGTCACCACTGCCATGCATTTGGTGAAGACCCTGGGAGCTGGAGATACATAGATACATAGACAGTATCGGCAGATAAGGGCCTATGGCCCACCCAGTCTGCCCATTTGAGCTTGTAAGTTCAGTTTGTTTTCCTAGAAGTCTGTTGCCCCTTACCCCTGACCTCCAGAATTCCTTTATGTCTATCCCATGCATTCTTAAATCCCGTGATTGTTTCAGCCCCCACCACTTCCTCTGGCAGGGTGTTCCACTTGTCCACCACCCATTCTGTGAAGAAACTCTTTCTCATGTTTCCTCTGAATGGTCCTCCCTCCAACTTCATCCCATGCCCTCTAGTCCTGGAACATCTTTTTTCGCTTAAAAATAGTGTTTTCCTGCACCTGTTCCTCCCTGTAAGATACTTGTATGTCTCCATCATATCCCTCTCTCCTCCTCTCCTCCAGGCAGTACATGTTCAGTTCCTTCAACCTGTCTTCATAGGACTTGTGATGCAATCCATGCACCATCTTTGTTGCCCTCCTCTGAACCTTCTCTACCCTGTCTATGTCCTTACGTAGGTATGGTCTCCAGAACTGTACACTGTACCCAGGTGGGGCCTCACTAATGTCTTGTATAGCGGAATTATGACCTCCTTTTCCTGCTGGTGATGCCCCTGCCTATACATCACAGCATCCTATTTGCTTTACCTGCTGCTTGTCACACTGTTTCCTACCTTGAGGTCATCAGAGATGATAACCCCAAGATCCCTTTCCTGCTTGGTGCATGCTATATCCTCACCCCCAACTGATATATTGTGCCAGGGTTTTGTGCCCCATATGCACTATCTTGCACTTCTTTGCATTGAATTTCAACTGCCAAACCCTGACCATTCTTCAAGTTTCTGCAGGTCTCTCATTCTATCTACACCCTCTGTGTGTCTACTCTGTTACAGAGCTTTGTGTCATCAGTGAACAGTGAAATTCTGCCTTCCAGATCCTGTGCCATGTCACTGATGAAGATGTTGAATAGGACCGGTCCCAGCACTGATTCCTCTGGTACCCCACTGGTCACTCTTCCCTCTGTGGAGTGACAGCCATTTACCACCACACTCTGTGTCCTGCCACCCAGCCAGTTACCTACCCACCACACTACTGTCCTGCCCACACCCATATTCCCCAGTTTGTGTAATAGTCTTCTATGTGGCACAGTGTCAAAGGGCCTTGCTGAAGTCCAGATAGGCCATGTCCACTGTCCTCCCTGATCCACCTCCCTAGTCACCCAGTCAAAAAGTCAATGAGGTTTTTCTGACATGACTCCCTGGTAAAACCATGCTGCCTTGGGTCCTGTAGTCCACTGACAACCAGATGTTCCACCAATCTCTCTTCAGTAGTGCTTCCATGATCTTCCCCACTACGAGGTGAGGCTGACTGGTCTGTAGTTCCCTGCTTCCTCTTTGTTCCCACTTTTGTATAAGGGGACTACATCTGCTGTCCTCAGTCTTTGGGTACCTCCCTGTTTCCAGTGATCAGCTAAACAGGATAGCCAGAGGTTCAGCCACCACCTCTCTTAGTTCTTTAAGGACCCTAGGGTGCACCCATCTGGCCCCATTGCTTTATCAACTCTTATTACTTCCAGTTCCTTCAGGACCCTTTCTCGTGTAAAGGGACTTGTGTCCATTTCTGCACCATTCTCACCCCTTGTACTCCCTTCAGACCCATTACCTTCCTCTTCCTCAGTAAAGACTGAGCAGAAATACCTGTTCAATATGTCAGCTTTACTGTTGTCATCCTCAACGTTGCCCCCATCCTCCCCCTTCAGTCTCACTATCCCTCCCTTTGTCTTTCTTTTTCTTTCTTTTAGCTGAAGGGCATGGCTTGGAACTCGAAAAGAGAACCCTCCACTCGAAAGCGAAGGAACCTTTGATGGGACGGACGGATAGGGACGTGAAAGAACGCGTCCTGTAGGTCCAGAGAGCAGAACCACACGCCGTGTTCCAAGGATGGGATTATCTGAGCCAGAGTGACCATCCTGAAGGTTCGAGACCTTAGGAACTTGTTTAGGTCGTGTAGGTCGAGAATGGGGCGCCAGCCTCCTGTCCGTTTCGGAACCAGGAAGTACCTGGACACGAACCCCGGGTTTGAGGAGGGTCCACCACCTCTCTTATCACCTCCTTCTCGGGAGGAGGCGATGTTGGCCCGGCGAGCTGACAGCGAGGCTCGGACTCGAGGCCCCTGAGGTGTGGCTCTGAAGGGTGGGGCCTGCTCGAACTCCAGAGGCAGGCCCTTTCCCACCACCTCAACACCCACCTGTCTGTGGTAATAGCAGACCAGGTGGAAAGGAAGTATCGGAGCCGTCTCCGCAGGGAACCTGGGGTGAGTGGCGAGGTTGGGCGACACCCTCAACCCATCACTGTGCAGGCTTGGAGGAGGAACCGCCGAGGGACCACCTGGGCCTTCCTCCTGCTTCCTGGAGGAGGAAGCGCAGGCTTGGGTTTGGGATGCCAGCCGAGCCTGCTGGCCCTGGTGTTGCTGGGCCGGACGTGCGGGGTGCAGGCAGACGAAAGGGCTTGGGTTGTGGTCTGCGGCCTTGTCCCTCTGAGCGGATGAGACCGAGTCCAAGGTGGCATTGGACTTTCGATCCTCTGGAGGTGGCCTTCCACCCAGGGCCAAGAGGTCGGTCCCAGGAAGGGACATCCGCCAATTTGTGCTGGCATCCGCTGTGAAGGTGGATATCCTCAGCCATGCCCGACGGCATAGCCACTGCGGCCGCTATGACCTGGCGCATGAATCACCGATGTCCAAAGCAGTCTGTTGCTGCTGGCCACTGCCCTGCCCCTGGTCCCGCACCTGCTTAACCGTGATCTGCAGGTCAGCTGGGAGATGAGGGACCACCTCGTCCAGGGAGCCCAACAGGGCGTGAGAAAAATGTGCCAACAGTACGGCCGAGCTGGCCTGATGAAGGCCAAGGGAGGACGCAGCGTAGACTTTTCGCCCGGCATAGTCCAATTTCTTGGACTCCTTGTCGGGAGGTTTGTCCACGTCCCTAGCGTTTCCGGCACGCCGGAAAACGCTGTCGGTAACTAACCCCTCGGCCGAGGGATGTTCCGAGAAACCGGACAGGGAACCGGTAGGGACCGCATACTTCCTGGCCATCCTGGCCGAAGGCGCAGGGCAGGAAGCAGGGCGCTGCCAGAGCTCCAAGGCCGGGCCCACAATGGCCTCAGCCATAGGGGAATCCCCTCGGTCCAATATCTCCGTGAGGGGATACTTGGCCCGCTTGGATACAGGCTCGAGCTGCATCCCGAGATGAGTCTGAGCAACCCCAGGAAGGACGAAGGGCTGTCGTCCAGCGACTGACCTCCAGAGGACTCCAAGTCCACTCGCTTGGAGAAAAAGGAGGAATCGTCGTCGGACTCAGAAGAGTCTGCAAAGAGCTGCCTCGGGCCTGAGCCACCCTCCACCTGCCGAGGGCGATCGGGAGCGAGGGTGACCGATAGCCTATGGGGCAGACCCTGAGCCGACCGAGAGTTCTTGGTCGGAGCCCCAAACCACAGCTGTGGAGGCAGAGGTTCCACCGGAATCGGTGGGGCAGCTGGTTTTGGCCGAACGACCGGCCTGATACCAGGCTCCTCGGTAAACGGGGTTGTTTCGGCATCCGTGACAGCCATTTAATGGCGGGGAAGGAGCTTGGCTTGTTCCCGGTCAGGAAGGAGCTGTTGCCACATGAGGTCCTCGTATCGTCGACGCAACTTGCGTCAAAGCCTCCCCTCATCCAAGGAGGAGGAAGAAGAGGACGAGCGGTGGCGCCGCCTACCGCAGTGCCGAGACCGCCAATGATGGCGGGATCGGCTGGACCGCGAAGAAGTCTGAGACCGAGACTGAGAACCTCGGCTTTTCCAAGGATGGTGCGGGGAAGGGACGGGTGAACTGGCTCCTCCCTCGGCTCGGAGGGAACACCCAAGGGCTCCGGAACCGGAGGCACTGGCAAGCCACGGGATCCTCAACTCCACCCGGGGGCAGGAGAAGGTTTCGAGCTGCGGTCGACAACCCGGTCCAACGGGTCGAGAAAGATCTCGACTGCGTTGACGGGAGTCTCGGTCAACTGACCTGTCGAAGACACCGTGGAGACCAGTGGTCGAGCCGAACGATCGGATCAAGTCGATGGCCGGCTAACCCCGGGAGAGGGACCTTCCCGCCTCCCAGCCGCCGACGAAGAGACTTACCCTTGTCTTTCTTCTTGGACCAAGCAGAAGGTCCAGCAGACGTTGGTCCCTCTCCCCTAGTGGAGAGGGACAGACAAAGCTCCTTAAAGGAAGTTGTGTAACAGGAACCCAGGGAGAGTGGAATAAATGCTGCGGTCGAGGAAGATGCGGCCCGCGCCGCCTCCTCTTCGAGGGCGATCATCTGCTCTAGCTGATCCGCCGAGCCAGCCGCCACGGAAACCGCCGACCGGGCCTCTTTTGACTTTACCGGAGGAAAACGTTTCTCGGGGCGCCCCAGTTGTAAACGGGCAGCACGGTCTTCGAGGACGTAGGCTGAGAAGGAAGAGCACAGGTCGCAAGCCTGCGGGTCATGCTCAAGGCCTAAACAGTACACACACGTGGAGTGCGGATCCGTCCGAGACATCTTCTGCACGCAAGGGCACTGCCGAAAACCGGGAGTCGATTGTCCATCGTAGCCGCGAGGGATAGAAGACCAAGTCTATTAGCAAAAATTTTAAATTCGGAAAACCAAGAATTAGGAACCAGTCTTATATGCAGAGCGTTAAGGAGGAACCTGAGCTCCAAGCGGTAAGGAAGATCTGGCGTCATGGGGCGGAGCCGAGAGTTTTACCACCCGGGTGGGTGGGAGGAGCCAGCTTGAAGACCTTCTGGCAAGATTTAAAGCGGCAAGGAACCTGCCAGACAGTGTGGATGAACAACATATCCATGTCCCTAGAAAAGTACAGTTACGTAAGAACTTACCGTAACAGTAGATCTTCGAGAACAGCTCTTGCATCAGGTTACACCATTAGGAAAAGAACTGAAGCCAGCAGGCACCAGGACCCCACGGAAATTTTCTAGCTAGCAGTCTTCAGCGGGGACCGCCTCCGACATCGGTCCCACACCCGATGTCGGGCGTAGTACATAAGGAGGCGGTCCCCCCATAATCCTCAGTTCTCCCGCCGGAGACTCCCAGCCACTGGATGACATGAGAAGAGGAGACCGAGGATCCACCACCAGATGGCAAAGACTAAAGAACAGGAACGTCCCATCCCATAAGATGGGTGCTTGACTACAACCTACCTCCAAAAAGGGGGATGGTGGGCGGGAAGGTACCTGCTGCAAGAGCTGTTCTCAAAGATCTACTGTTACGGTAAGTTCTTGCGTAACTGTACTATCTTACTTTGAGATACAGCTCTTGCAGCAGGTTACACCATTAGGACTGATTTCCAAGCAATAGTGGCAATCATGCACTACTGGGAGGAGGAAAGGTAAAGACCTCGATATAACTCGGGCCTAGAACAGAAGTCTCTGAAGGACGGCTAGAACGAACCCCACTCTTCGCCTCGATGCAATGTCCAGGCTGTAATGCCTGATAAAGGTATGCACAGAGCTCCAGGTAGCAGCAGCGCAAATAGCTGAGGTGGAGACGTTCTTTAACGCCGCAAATGAAGTAGCCACCCCTCTTCTGGAATGACCCTTGACCGCACCCGGTAAGAGTTTATTGCGCTTGTCATAACAGAAAGTGATGCACTGGATGAGCCACCTAGAGAGTGACTGTTTGGAGACAGGAGCGCCTTTCATCCTGTGAGCAAAGGAGACGAAAAGTTGGTCCGACTTTCGGAGCTGTTTGGTTCTGGTTAGGTAGTATCTGAGGCACGATGCACATCAAGGGTGTGCAGAAGGGCTTCTCCTCGATTAGCGTGCATTTGGGAAATACACTGGTAGATCAATATCCTGATTTGGGGTGAGGGCTGAAACCACCTTAGGCAAAAACGTTGGGTTTGTCCTTAGGGATACCCTGTCCTGGTGGAAAACGAAATAAGGCTCTTTGCACGTAAGAGCATGCAATTCCGAGATCCTTCTAGCCAAAGTAACAGCAACTAAAAATAACATTTTCCAAGCAAGAAAAGTAGCTCGCAATCCACAGCTGGTTCAAAGGGTGGCAGCGTAAGCTGCTCCACGACAAAAGGTAAGTCCCAAGGAGGGATTGGATCTTTTTTTTTTTTACTTTCTTTCTTTATCTCCTCCTTACTACCCCCGGAGCCCCCTCCTTCCGTCCGCTCATGTCTTCCCCATCCTACCTTGGGGATCTGCCCCTAGAGTGCCTGTCCTCCTCCTCCTCTTGCACATTTGGGGTCTGTCCTTCAGGTCATCTGGGGGACTTAGGGCGGCTTTCATCCAGGGCTGCCGGGGGGGATTTTTCAGTTTTCCCTTACATCCCCACCCCTAGGACGTCGGTCGCTGGGGGACGCATGTCCCCGAGATGACGCGTAACGCACGCCAGCGCCTCATGCGCCAGCGGCGTCTCTCCCCGACCTGCTTAGACGGAGCCGCCCATCCTCAATTGTCGGTGCTTCCACCGCTGCGAGGGTGATGCAGAGCGCGAAGCGCTATGGTTCCACCCTGAGGGAGGAGAGCATCCGTTGGGGCGCTCGATCCTCCCTCTCTCCCTGCCGACCCCGACACCCGAGTCCGTTCCCGAACCGGGTCGCCGCGCGTATGGCGAGGTGTGGCTTCCAGCACTCAACCTCAGCGCCACCGGCCGGGCGGATTGATCTTTATGGGTGGCCTAAGGTGAAGGACACCCCTTAAGAAGGCACAAGTAGTGTCCAGCTGGGCCACCATCCGATGGTCTATGGGGGCATGGTAAGCAGAGATTGCACAAAGGTGCACTTTAATCGAGGAGTAAGCCAGTCCGGAGAGGAAGAGGGAAAGCAGGTAGTCCAGAACCAGCTTTTCGGGACAGTCTAACGGCGGAAAGCCGAGCGCTTGAGCCCACAAACAGAATCTACGCCATTTCATGGCGTACGTTGCGTAGGTTGCCGGTTTCTACGGGCAGAGAGTACGCTCACACTTTAGCAGACCCCGTATCGCATCATGGCTATGTCTCTAGGAGCCAAGCATGCAGGTTCAATGAGCGCAAGTCTGGATGGACCAATGAACCCACCTCCTGAGACAACAGATGGGAGCTGATTGGCAAAGGAACTGGAGGTTCCCGGGATAGCTGGTGCAGAAGAGGGAACCAAATCTGTCTGGGCCAGAAGGGTGCGATCAGAATGAATGTCGCTTGCTCCCTGCGAAGTTTTAAAAGAACTCTCTGGATCAACGGGAAAGGAGGGAAGGCATAGAGGAATCTACCCGCCCAGGAGAGGGACAACGCGTCTCACCAGAAAACACCAGGCCCTGGATCTAGCGAGCACAAACTGGGCAGTTTTGCATTGGATGGGGACACGAAAAAGTCTAACTCTGGAGTGCCCCATCTGTGAAACAGATCCTCTGCCACCTCCTGCAGAAGTTCCCACTTGTGGATTCTGGTCTGAGAGCGGCTCAGACTGTCTGCGAAGGTGCTGACCACTCCCGGGACATGTACTGCAATTAGGTTTGCGCCGTGTTGCAATACCCACTCCCACACTCTCATGGCCTCCCTGCAAAGCGGGTAGGAGCGAGTGCCTCCTTGTTTGTTGAGGTAATACATCACCACGGTATTGTCTGTTTGTAGCAGAAATGTACCCAGTGGAATCTCCGACTGGAAGGCTTGCAGAGCGTACAGGACTGCCCTCATTTCCAAAATGTTGATGTGGAGAAGAGCCTCCTGGGCTGTCCATAGACCCTGAGACCGAACACCATCCAGGTGTGCTCCACACCCGAGCCCTGAGGCGTCTGTGGAGAGGGTCACAGTCGGAGACAGCACTGTGAAGGGAACCCCCGCAGAGAGGTTCCCTGGATTTAGCCACCATTGCCAATCCCGAATTACGGCTTTCGTGATTCGGATCGGATGCTGCAGATGGTCTAGCTTTTGGTCCCATTGCACCCGAAGCATCCACTGGGTTACTCGCACGTGGAGACGTACCAGCGGGACTGTCGCAATGGCCGCAGCCATGTGTCCGAGCAGGTGAAGGACCAGTCTGGCTGGGACGGTCTTCTTCACCGACAAGTCCCTGATGAGGGATCTGATGTATTCCGCTCTATCTGAGGGAAGAAAAGCTTTTCCTCTGACGGTGTCCAGAACTGCTCCTATAAACTGCAGTTTCTGGGACGGCACTAGGAGTGACTTCTCGGAGTTGATGAGAATACCCAGTGATTGAAAAAGGGACTGGGTGCAGTGAATAGCCGTCATCAGTGCCTCTCTGGAGGGCGCCATGAGAAGCCAGTTGTCCAGGTATGGGAATACATAATGGCCTTGTCTCCTCAGAGATGCCGCTATGACCACCATGCACTTCGTGAATACGTGAGGTGCCGATGACAGCTTGAAGGGAAGAGCTCGGAACTGAAATGGCGTCTCTGAAACTCGAAGCGCAGGAACCTCTGGTGCGCTTCAGCAATCTGAATATGCAGGTAGGCGTCCTGCATGTCCAAAGATGCCAGAAAGGCGTCCTGCTTCAGCATGGGAATTAGGCCTAGAAGGGTCACCATGCGGAAGCGTTTGTAAACGACCGAAAGGTTGAGGTCGCTGAGGTCCAGTATTGGACAGAGATCCCCTGTTTTCTTTGGAACCAGGAAGAAGTGAGACTAGTACCCTAGTCCTCTCTGGTTCTCTGGGATGTGCTCTAAAGCTTCCTTTTCCAGAAGCGCGAGCACTTCCTGCTGTATGAGCAGGGCATGCTGACCCGAATATCAGGAGAACAGGGGAGGTCTTGTAGGTGGACTGCCTACAAATTCTATACAGTGGCCTTTTTTGACCAGCTGCAGAACCCACCTGTTGGTGATGACTGATTGCCACCCTGGCAAGTGGCATGCGATGCGACCCCCGACTTTCTTTTCCCGTTGATGCTGAGGAGGGGCGGGGGCCGGGAAGGAGTCATGCTGTGGCAGTGTTTGATCCGGCAGGCTGGGCCGACTTTTTCAAATCATTGGCCTCTGCCTGTGGATGACTTGGCCTGGGCCTTGCGGGTGAAAGTGCCCCTCTGCTGTTGGCCGGAACGTGGCTGTTGCCTTTGTAGCCGGCCACGGAAAAGGCTCTGGTTCCTATGAAAGGAACTAGGCCGAGACCTGTACACAGCTTGTACAGATCGGACTGCCTTCCCTGCGTCCTGAAGTTTGGTGATTACTCTCTCGGAGGCTTCACCAAATAGGACCTCGCCATTATAAGGAACGTCTAAGATGTTTTTCTGGATGTCCGGGGTAAAGCCGGAGACAAGGAGCAAAGAGTGTCTCCGGAGACACACGCCTGAGGCTGCAGCTCTGGCTGAAGAGTCTGCAGAATCATATGCGGCTCTGAGCACTTGGGTCCCCACATCCGAACCCGTGAGGGAGGAGGTTCAAGAGCTCCTCCTTGTGGTCGCCATCGGGCATCTTCTCGACCAGGTCCTGTCCCTGCTCCCACAGTGCATTCTGGAATTGAACCATGTGGGTAAGGTAATTCAGTGACCTGATGGAGCAAGTCACGGTTGCGTACGTGCGCCTGCCCAGAACATCCAATTGCTTGGATTCCTGGTCCGGTGGCTGTGTGCTCAAGTGCTGAGGTCTTGGAGACCAGTCA
This sequence comes from Neoceratodus forsteri, assembly GCA_016271365.2. Lineage (NCBI taxonomy): Eukaryota > Metazoa > Chordata > Ceratodontiformes > Ceratodontidae > Neoceratodus > Neoceratodus forsteri. The sequence goes on from CM028135.1 coordinate 477,504,140, forward strand.
AGTGAAGCAGTGATGACCAGGGAGTCAGCCAGAGGATGGTTCGCCAAATACTGGTCCTCCCTAGGGGCCTTGTATAGGCGGTCAGCCTTCTTCGGCACTGCGGGAGTGGAGTGCGGACATTTCCAGGTGTCCTTGGTGATGTCCGCAAAGTTATCCACCAAGGGGGGCACTACCACAGGCTTCGGATCTTTCTGCCGAAGGTAGCGAGCAAGGCGGTGTCTCTCGGGATCGAGCTCTTCAGCATCCCAACCCATGTTCTCCTGGATGTGCCTCATGATCTCCGTGAAAGAGGGATCATCCGGAGGAGAACTGGGTAGGTCGTGTGGGTCCGAAGAGGGAATGCTGATAGGAGAAGGTGATCTGGAGCACTCAGATGTCAGATCTGGAATCCTCCCCAGACAGAGTGTACCGGTGTCATCTGGGTCTCTTGGGGCTGGGTGACCCTGAGGGGGATCTAGAGGGAGGTCTTCTTCTTTCTGAAGATCTGCCCCAAGGAGATGGTGTCTGCTCCTTGGGGGTTGGCGACCATCCTACGGGCCCCTTTGGTGGAGGAGGGGGCGCAGGCGGTGAAGGAGTAGGTGGAGGCGAAGTCTGAGTAGTAGGAGGAGGACACGTGTGGTGACCACATCTTTTTTGATGGTGTCCCACCAGAAGGTAAAAAGTTCTTTTACCTCTGCCAGATTCATACCCGACGATGGGCCTGGCGCCGGTGGCCTGTCGTTGGGGTCGGGTCCCCGTGGGAGCCCGGCATCTCCAGTGTCGCCCGCCTGGTCCTCGGGCAGTGTGGCGTCCTCCTCAGATGAATCCTTCTGACCGGCGTCTGCCGGCGACAGTGGTGCGGTCCTCTTCTCAGGAGAAGCCGACGCGTCCCCTGGCCGACGCCTCGAGGCGACGCCTGGCCGGGCGACGTTGAAGGTGTCACTGCCCCGGGAGCACCGTGATGCTTGGCCAACGTCAGGTGGGCCAACGTCGGGTCCGACGTCTGTCTGAGGGACGTCAGGTCCTTGGTCTTACGGGGAACTGGATCCAAACCATGCGGAGGCTGGGAAACTGACCTGACGTCGGTGTCCCGCCAGCGGGAAGAAGATTTATGGCGCTCCCCAGACTTTGACGAGGCCTTAGATGGAGTGGAAGAGGCTGACGGCTTGGAAGTCTTCAGGGGCTGCAGAGAAGCTGGAGGATCTGACCTGAACCGGGGTAGGTTATGACAGAGCCCTGGAGGGACAGCGGTCCGATTTCTAACCGGAGTTTCGGGAGTCCGAGGCCCTCGCAGAGGACCTGGACCTTTCCTTTTCCCAGTGCTTGTGGGTTTTACCCGACGACTCCCCCTGGGAGGAAGGTTCTTTATCCATAGTTTTCAGTTTCTCCTCCAAGAGAAACGCTTGAAGGGCCTTCTGGCGGCGGATCCTGGTGAGACTGTTGAAGCCCTGGCAGAAGGATCAGGCCTTGGTATCGTGTTCCGGGCCTAAGCAGCGCATGCAGGCCGAATGTGGATCCTTGAAGGGGATCTGTTTGTCGCGAGGCACACTTCATGGTGACCCTCTACAGAAGTTGTTGGAGAGGACATCAGTTGATCCAAAGTCGAAAGAAAGATGAAAATCGTCATAGTTCTAAAGGTCGTCGCACGCTAGAAGAGGAGACCGACAGGCCGATACTGGCGATGTCGACAGCGGGAAAAGAACTGGGGATTATGGGGGGACCGCCTCCTTATGTACTATGCCTGATGTTGGAGGCGGTCCCCGCTGAAGACTGCTAGCTAGAAAATTTCCGTGGGGTCCTGGTGCCTGCCGGCTTCAGTTCTTTTCCTAATGGTGTAACCTGCTGCAAGAGCTGCATCTCGAAGTAAGATCTATAGACCAGTCAGTCTGACCTCTGTGGTAGGGAAAGTGATCGAATCACTTCTGAAGGAAAGAACTGTCGAGTACCTGGAGACCAGCGGGGCACAGGACCCAAGGCAGCATGGGTTCACAGCGGGAAAGTCACGTCAGATGAATCCAACGGATTTCTTTGACTGGGTGACCAAAGTAGTAGACCAGGGAGGGGCTGTGGACATGGCCTACCTAGACTTTAGCAAGGCATCTGACACAGTCTCACACAAAAGATTACTAAACAAATTAACCAGCCTGGGAGTGGGTCCCAGGGTGGTAGCCTGGGTAAAACACTGGCTGGACAACAGGACACAGAAGGTAATTGTAAACGGAGTCCACTCTGAAGAAAGGGGGGTTACTAGTGGGGTACAGCAGGTTTCAGTACTGGGTCCAGTCCTTTTTAATGTCTTTATAAGTGACATTGCAGAGCGAATGGAAGGAAAAGTATGCCTCTTTGCAGATGATACAAAGATCAGCAAAAGGGTCGATACACAAGTGGGGGGTGGAAAGGATGAGAAGGGACTTGGCAAAGTTGGAGGAATGGTCAAATGTATGGCAGCTTAGATTCAGTGCAAAGTAATGCACCTGGGAAACAAAAATCCAGGGGAAAAGTACACAATGTGGAGGGAGGTACTAACAACAACAAAAATGGAAAGGGACCTGAGGGTAGTCATATCAGATGACCTTAAGGTTGGCAAGCAATGTGAGAAGGCAGGGCTGGGGGATACTGGGATGTATAGGGAGAGGCATCAGCAGCAGAAAACAGGAAGTTGTTATCCCTCTGTGCAGTCAGTCAGTGAGACTGCGTCTAGTTCTGGAGACCCCAACTCTGCAACGACACAGACAGGATGGAGGTAGTCCAGAGGACAGCAACTAAAATGGTGCAGGGTCTGCAAGAGAAGGCATACGAGGAGAGACTAAAGGAGCTTAATATGTATACCCTTGAGGAAAGGAGGGAGAGGGGGGACATGATGGAAGCTTTTGTACCTCAGTGGAATCAACAAAGTACAAGAGGGTAGCATCTTTCAGAAAAAGAGATGTGCAAGAACAAGGGGACACAATTTGAAGATGGAAGGGGGTGGCTTAGGGGCAATGTGAGAAAGTATTTTTTCACAGAGAGGGTGGTGGATGCATGGAACAGCCTTCCTGAGGAGGTTGTGGGGTCTAAAACTGTGGGAGAATTCAAGGATGCATGGGACAGCCATAAGGCATTTCTTGTGGGGGGTAGGAAGAAATAGGCTGTTGGTTAACTAGGATCTGAGGCCTATCCTGTAGGTAGGGAAATGGGCAGACTAGGTGGGCCAAGCGGTCCTTATCTGCCGTCAAAGTCTATGTTTCTATGTAGGACAACCACTAGTATCTTCTGACTCTTTCCATGTATATATTTACTTTTTCTAATTATGGTAATACTACACATTAATTAAAAACTGTATTTTACAACTTAATTTTCATTCGTCTTATGCCCTCACGTTGTGCACGTTTTAGTCTCCCTTCTCACAATCCCTACTATAGCGCTGGCAGAGAACAAAAAATAAAATAAATGAATGGATACAAATACGCTCTGAAGCAGTTAATAGTATGTCATCAACGGTTGTAATGTTTCACTGACTGCCCATTTTCAAATGCTTCAAATAAAGCAGGAAACCACAGCTACACTGTATAAGCTATTCGTTTGTGTGCTGCAAGGTAAAAAAAAGATGCAAGGAAAGTTGCAACGTTTCCACAATGTGCACACTTTGCAGACTTTCAAACTTTTTTAAGTACCCACTTCACAGGCATCCCCTAATCACCAGGTGTCAAACTGAGTGACCACTAACTATGAAGTCAAACAGAAACATGGTCTTCTGTGCACCAAGAACTAAACAATAGTTTAAGGTTTATGAATCATGTTTACCCTCTTCCTTCTTCTCTAAGCCAACGGCACCTTCTGCTCCACTGGCATTAACAATGGCAGGTATTTCAGAGAAGCTCCCAGACAAGTTGTCGAGGCTGCTGGCTGCAGAGAGGCTGGAGGGACTGGATGGCACAGAAGGCAGTGATGAGGCTGTAGGTCCGGTGGACTGTGACACACTGATAACCGGAGGCTTGTATAAAGATGGCAAAGCAGAAGGAGGCATTGCAGCAGTCAGCAGAGCTCGGACATCATCTGCCTGCAAGGAGGAAAAAAAGAAAGGGTGAACTAAGGGTGGGTGGCATCTTTCAGTCTTTAACCTGTGCTTAGTATAGCGCTTACATTTCTTTCTTTGAATGTTTTATTAAATAAAGTGATTACTTAGTCCTACATAACATCTACCCTCCCACCCCCCGTACAACTTTCGATCTAGCATGGGTTGCGGATTCATTGTTCCTAGGCATAAACTTAACTTGGAGCAATCAGGTTTTAGTTACAAGCTCCATCAGCTGTGGAACAATCTGGCCTTGGGTGACAGCCCTCATTCCAGCATTGCCTCGGCTAAACTATACCTCATGAATTTTATTACCTCATTCTGTGACTGTACCTATGATTTGTTTCGCAAAACTTTTTGTCATATGCACATTGTTAGAGTTAATGTAAACTGCACTACACTGCCTGTATGTACTGTGTCTAGAACTTGTATAACCTGTCTTTGTATAAAATGTACTATATCTCCTCTCCCTCATATCCCGCCCCCCCCCCAAAATCATATCTGTGAACAAGAGTATCCTTGTATCTCTGTATATTTACCTGGTGAAATAATATAAAAGAAATACATAAATACTTTTTGGCCATTGTTCTACTACTAGTATTCAGTTCACATCCACAATCAGGCCGGTTCTACTGAGCATAATCAATTATTGAAAAAGTCTTAAGCTTGACAAATATTACTACCCAAACCCATGTCCTCTTGTCTCCGCCAGAGACTGGTCTGTGTTTTAGATGCTGGGAGGTGACCAAAAAAGAAAGCCTGCTCAGAGGAGGTTGAGCTGCTCATGGGGATTTTAACCGAATATTACTAGCAGAAAAGAAAACTTATAGCATTTACTGTATCTGACAATCTTCCTCAATATCTTCTCCATATTACAGACTGTGGGAGCGTCATGTGACGTCTTGTCCAATCACGGTGCTTCTTTCAGCTGCGCGAGATACTTTTATTTCCATAAGAGTGTCTCGCACGCTGTGCCAAATGAACGGGCTTCTCATTAGGGCAGCATGCGCTGCACAGTCCTGGACTGTTTTATACATAAAAAGGTACAAAAATAATCAGCTCATGATCTGTAATAACAGGACGCTAGGAGGGCCTTTTATGGACATAACAGTGACACTAGTTGCGGCCTTAAGGCAGCTGTACTGCTCACCTTTCGTTCACAGTTCTCTTGCCCTAAAAACACATGAGGTAACACTCATATCCATAAGATGCCTTCCTAGCATCTCCATAAATTTATAGAATACCACTCTTGGGCTGAAATTAGAGGCACCAGGATCCCACTGGCACAAATCTTTTCATCCGGGGGTCAGCACCAGATACTGGCTTGGTGCATGCATGACACTGGGTGGTGCCATGCACCTGCCAATATCCATCGTTGATGCCTTAGCCTACCCTCAGTTCTGTTAACAAAGTGGGTGAGAATAACATGATCACAAGCAGTGCTTATAAAACAGACAGTACAGTAAGAATAGAAAAGAAAGGATATTAAGAGAAAACTGGACGCAGTATAGTGCACTGGTTTAAGACTCTGAGTTGTAAACCTGGAGACCTGGGTTTGAATGCCCCAGCCCCCACTTGCACACTATGTGACCCCGAGCAAGTCACAACTTCCTTGTGCTCCCAGGTCGCACCTGTAAACAAGCTTTCAGCTTAGTCTCTCTCGCCTGGTTAAAAAAAAAAAAAATGAACATCTGAATGTAAATCAGACTACCAAATTAGACAGAGAGTGAGGGAGGAAAGCGTAGGGAATGCACCCCCTAGTGAGGACTGGTGGTAGTTTAAAAAAAAAAAAAACCCTGAACAAGAGCTACTGTTATACTCAGTTACCCTCAAAGTAAGAGAAGCTTTGCTGAAAAACAAGAAAAGCAGGGGTAAAGAACAGCCATGTAAGAACTTACCGTAACCGTAGATCTTCAAGGGGATCTTTTATCAGGTCAAACCTATAGAACTTGGATATCAGGCACCAGGATCCCACAAAGCTTTTTTTGCAGCAGTCTATTGGGGCAATCTATGCCAACGTCACTCTCCATATAAAGGCGTAGGTGGCTCCAATCCCTCAATTCCATGCTGGAGACCATTTCTGCCTGGCTATTTCTGGAGAACCAAGCAGAGAGACAGAGTGCCTAGCCTGGTCAAGGCTGGAGCATGGACAAGCCAGTCTGGAAACCAAAGGCAACTCCAACGTGGGATGGAGGTGGAGATGGCATGACCTGATGAAAGATTCCCTCAAAGATCTACTATTATGGTAAGTTCTTATGTAAAGTACAGTTACGTAAGAACTTACCGTAACAGCAGATCTTCGAGAAGAGCTCTTGCAGCAGGCTACACAAGGACTATGCCGCCAGACACTAGGATCCCACGGAAAAATTCTATCCAGCAGTACCCAGTGGGGATCGTCCTCTGACATCAGCCCACCCCTGACGTACGCCAATGATATAAAGATGGCGGTCCCCAGCCCCAACTCAGATCTTCCGCCTGAGACCCAGCAGATGGATAAAAGGAGAACCGAGGAGGTTCTGAAAATTCCGAACAAGGAAAAGACAGCACCAGGAAGAAGGATGGAGGGAATGCAAGAGCTCTTCTCGAAGATCTACTGTTACGGTTCTTACATCACTGTACTATCTTACTTCGAGTTGGAGCTCTTGCAGCAGGCTACACCATAAGGACAGAGTCCTAAGCAGTGCAAGGGTAAATTTGCAGAAGGGAGACTTATCAGAGCCTCATGAAATGAGGCCTTGTAGAACAGCTAGGCTGAATCCTGCCCTCCTCCTGGAGGCTATGTCCAAACTGTAGTGCTTCACGAAGGTGTACACTGAGTTCCAAGTTGCCACAGTACAAATGTCAGCTGCAGAGAAATTCTTTAAGGCAGCAATTGAGGCCGCCACCCCCCTGGTGGAGCATCCCTTCACCGATCCCGGTAAGGGTTTGTCATATTTCTGATAACAGAGTGTGATACAATTAACCAACCATTTAGATAAAGTTTGCTTGGAAACTGGCACTCCCAGGAATCTAGGAGCAAAGGCAACAAACAATGTATCGTATTTCTGAACTGAATGGGTGCAATCTACATAATACCTGAGCTTCCTGTGAACATCAAGAGTATGAAGAAGTGCCTCCCCCCTATTCGAATACTTGGTGTTATAAAAAGGAAGGCTGATGTCCTGGTTTAGGGTAAGCTCGGACACCACCTCCAGAAGAAACTTAGAATTAGTTCTAAGAGACACCCTGTTTCTATGAAAAACTAAGTAAGGTACCTTACAAACGAAGGCCTGAAGCTCAGAAATCCTCCAGGCAGAAGTAACAGCAACTAAAATTAATGCTTTCCATGAGAGAAAGCATAGCTCGCAGTCCATGGTGGTTCAAAAGGAGGCAACGTGAGTTTCTCTAGGCTAAATAAAAGGTCCCACAGGGAACGGGGTCCCGAATGGGATGTTTCATGTGCAGAATACCCCGTAAGAAGGTACGGGACAAATCCAGTAGGGCGACAGTCCTGCCTTCTACCGGTGCATGGTACGCTGAGATGGCAGAGAGATGCACCTTGATGGAGGAATATCGGAGCCCTGTGTCAGAAAGAGACAGCAGATATTCTAGGACGGAGTTCAGACAGAAGAATGGATCCAGGGAATGAGCCAATGCCCATAAGCAAAAGCACTTCTACTTCTCATGGGGTACGTAGCGCATGTGGAAGGCGTATGAGCATCTACCAAGACCTCGGCTACTCTCTGAAAGACCCCACAGTGGGAAACCGCTAAGTCCGCAGGAGCCACACATGAAGATGCAGGGATCTGAGGTCCGGGTGGACTAGGTGCCCTGCTCCTGACACAGCAATCGTGAGGACAGGGGGAAGAGGGATTGGAGGCTCCACCGCCAGCTCCTGGAACAGGGGGAACCAAATCTTGCGCGGCCAGAGTGGGGCGACCAAGATCATCTCGACCCCCTCCTCCTGAAGCTTGAGTAGCACTAGCTGGATTAGTGGAAAGGAGGAAAGGTGCAGAGAAACCTCCCTGTCCAACAAAGAGACAAAGCATCTCACCAGAAAGCACCAGGCCCTGGATCTAGCGAGCAGAAACTGGGCAGTCAGTTTGGTGTATGGAGATGCAAAGAGGTCCAGTTCTGGACGACCTCACCTTTCAAAGAGGTTGTCTGCTACCTCCTGAAGCAGTTCCCACTCATGGTTCCTGGACCAGAATTTGCTGAGTCAGTCTGCTAAGATGTTTTGGACTCCTGGAACATGGACTGCGGTTGAGGTGAGATCATGATCTACGGCCCAGTACCACACCCTCATCACTTCCCGGCATAGAGGGTATGAGTGTGTCCCCTACCTGCTTGTTTATGTAGAATACTACAGACACACTGTCTGTACAAGCAAGGGCCCCCTGGGTGAGGTCCATCTGGAAGGCCTGAAGAGCGTAAAGGGCCACTCGCACCTCTAGGATGTTGATGTGTAATGTCAACTCTAGAGCTGACCACAGGACCTGCATCTGGCGATACCGGAAGTGGGTTCCCCACCTGAGGCCAGAAGCATCGGTTGTCAGAAACTGCTGCTGTGATGCAGCCTGGAAAGGAACCCCCGATGTTAGGTTGGGAGACGTCTACCACCAGGATAGAGTCTGAGACACAGCTCTCGAAATACAAATGGGTTGCTCCCATTGCATCCTGAAGGTCTGCTGAGGTACCCGCATATGTAAGCGGGCCAGGGGCACTGTCACTATGGCAGCCACCATGTGACCTAGCAGCTGGAGTATAGTCCGAGCTGGAACCTGGGTGGAGGAGGAGACCCAAAGAGTCACGTTCCTTAGCTGAGTACCCCGTCTTGTGGGAGAAAGGCTCTTCCTTTCTCTGTGTCCAATATGGCCCCTATGTACAGAAGGTGCTGGGAGGGCCAGGGATATGACTTAGGGATGTTCATGGTGATGCCTAGACATCGGAACATTGTGAAAGTGTCTGACAGAGTTGACAGGAGTTGAGCTCTGGAGGGGGGGGGTCAGGAGCCAACCGTCTAGGTAAGGGTAAATGAAATGGCCCCAACGTTGCAAGGCACAGTATCACACCAAGCATTAGACAATGTTCCTACCTCCACCAGGGAGATAAGGGAGGCCTGTGGACGCTGTAGCTCCCTGGGAGCATTTGCCAGGTCTGGCGTCTCCAAGGGTTTCAGGGCCCAGGCGTTTTGCTCAGAAGCTGAGGGTCCCATTGTCAGATCCCTTGATGTATGGTTCGGGGACGTCGGGCTGGTAGTCACTGGTAGTTACCGCTGCCACCCACGAGGGGTACACTCACTGGACTTGGTATTTCACCTGGGGCTGGAGATCACCGACATGGTGGTGGATCCTGTCAGATGGTCTGACCATCATGCCCTGAGGTTCAGTTTTACGACTCCCCTTATTAGGCCTGCTGCAAAGGAAACTATTCAGCACCGCCCTTTAAGAAGAGTTACCTCAGAAGGTCTAATGGTGGTGATGGACCTTTTGGGAATCCTGACTGAAAGCGGTGACCCAGGCTTCCTTGTTCTTGCCTATAATAGGGCAGCAGCAGGGGCCCTGGATGTCATCACTCCAGTTCGTGTTCGTCCCCTGACCCTTTGCCCTGGGGCCCCATGATATGATGGGTAATAAGGGAGTTGGAGAGACACTGGCAGAAAACTCATCTGGAAGAGGACAAGCTTAGTTTGCTAGACCATTATAAAATCTACCAATCATCAATCTCCAATAAGAAGGCAGATTTCCTGTCCAAGGAGATTGCTGCAGCCAAAAACAGGCCAGCTCAGCTCTTCCGCACTGTAGACAGACTGTGCAATCCAGTCGGTCTGCAGTCTGGTCGAGCCTTATCACAAGGAAAGTGTGATGAGTCTGTGCAGTTTTTTTTGCTGATAAGGAGGCTTCCATCAGGAGCGAGATCATCCAGTGCCTCCCCATTGGGCCTCACTCTGATCAACTGAGTGGTACAGTTACCCGGGTGACCTGGTCTATCTTCAGCCTACCAGCAGTCACTGATATTGTGAGGATCGTCCAGACTCTGCAGCCAACCTGCTGTAGTCTGGACCTGGGCCCAACTCACCTTCTTGTAGGGTGTGTTGAGTTCACTGGCCCGGTCCTGATCAGGATAGTTAGGAGTTCTCTGGAGAGAGGGATCTTCCCAGACCCCTTAAAAGAGGTGGTTGTTCGGCCCCTCTCGAAAAAAACCATCCTTAGACCCGGACTCCCCGGCCAACTACAGACCAGTCTCTAACTTGCCTTTTATGGGTAAAGTTATTGAGAAGGTGGTCACCCTGCAGCTGGAGGACCATTTAATAAGCCACAATATCTATGACCCTCTCCAGTCGGGTGTCAGGAAAAGGCACAGCACTGAGACATCCCTGGCAAGGGTACTAAATGATCTCCTGATGGCCAGAGATTAGAGATCCCGAACCATTCTGGTTCTCCTTGATGTCTCGGCAGCATCTGACACTGTGGACCATGGGGTACTTAGAGCGCCTGTGGTTCTTCTGTGGACTGGGGGGGAGCAGTCCTCAGCTGGTTTTGATCATTCCTCAAGGGCAGATCTCAGAGGGTGGTGTTGGGAGATTTATTCCTCGGCCCCCTATGAGCTACCCTGCGGGGTGCCACAGGGCTCGGTGCTGTCCCCCATGTTGTGCGCAGTGTACATGCTACCACTGGGGGACATAAGATGGCATGGGATCTGAATTTTCACTGCTATGCACATGATGCTCAACTGTGCATGTCTTTTGTGCCTGACCAGAAGAAAATTGCTGTATCGGTGTTTAACAGCTGCCTGGCTGAGATTCAGGACTGGATGAGTACCAGTTGGCTAAGGCTAAACCCGGAAAAAACAGAGGTACTGGTTGTGAACCCACACTGCAGGTCGGCCGGGACGTTGGTGGGACAACCCTCTGGTTTACAGCTGGGAGGGATACTACTAATTGTCTCGGACCAGGTGCATAACCTTGGTGTGATTATTAACGAGGGCCTGACCCTGAAGGCTCAGGTGTTAGCCGTAGTCAAATCCTCCTTTTACCATCTTAGGAATATAGCCAGGGTGAAACACCTGGTTCCGACTGAAGATCTTCCCACCCTGGTCCACGCCTTTGTCACCACCCATCTTGATTATTGTAATGCCCTCTACCTAGGGCTACTGGGGGTTGATATCAGTGTCAGTGGCTCAGTAGGTAGCACACTCGCCTCTGAGGCCGGGAGATCAGAGGGTTGTGGGTTCAGTTCCCACATCTGGCACTTGGGTTAATATCCCAGTACTGACACTGTAGTGCAGCATGAGAGGGGTGCTGCACTTCTGAGGTGCCGCTCTTCGGATGAGACGTTAAACCGAGGTCCCATCTGCCTGGATTGGTGGTAGTTCAGGTGGATGTTAAAGATCCATGGCACTAATCGAAAAGAGTAGGGGAATTTCCCCGGTGTCCTGGCCAAATTTCCCTCATTCACTAAAAATACCACCAACAGCTTAATCTGGTTCAAGGTCAGTTGGCATTCATCTGTATCCCCCTCCCCCGGGTCGTGCCTGAAAATAGGCAGGATTTGTCTAGTGCACTTACCCGGTCAACAAAAGCTAAATAAATGAATAAAAATATCCATTGCTTGTAGCTAGTGCAGAACGCAACGGTTAGGTTGCTGACTGGAGCCCCTAGATCCAGGCACATAACACCTGTGCTGTGTAAACTGCACTGGCTGCCAGTACAGTGGTGGATAACCTTCAAGGTCACATTGTTGACCTATAAAGTCCTACACGATCAGGGACCGCAGTAACTGCTAGAACTCCTGATCCCATAGTGCCCCTCCCACCCATCCGATCCAGGATTGCTAGAGATTCCCCATGGTCTGTCTGAAGACATCTGGAGGAAGAGCATTTGCTTTTATGGCTCCGACCCTGTGGAATGCTCTACCTCGTCGGATACTAGATACTCCGACCGTAAAGGGTTTTAAAACATCTTTAATAACCCCACCTTTTTAATCAGGCCTTTTCTGGCCTATAATAGGAAAGGCCTTTCATTAGGTAGTTGTTTTATAAGAAGTATGATTTGTACTGGTCTTTGAAACTTAGCTTCCCGGCCAATGCCCTTTGGGATAAGCTTTGCCTCAGTGCTTGCGCACTAGTGTTCTTTGTCTTTTAGCTTGTTTTTTTTGGTTTTATTGAGCTCACAGTTTATTAATATTTTAATTGTGTATGGTGTTGTGAATTCATGTTATGTGTATATGTTATTGGATGTTTTAATCTGTAAGGGTGCCCTGAGCTCTGGAAGGGCGCTCCTTAAAAAAATAAAGTGATGATGAAGATGATCAGGTCTGGGGAGTCCGGGACATCCGATGACCTCCCTTCTGGTGTCTGGGCTGGGGGCGTCGGCTTGGCTGACGTATGGTCCTCTGGTAAAGGAGGTGGGGGTGTAAGCGCGACTGGAATACGGCCCCCATGCAACAGAGTCTCCTCTGGCTGCTGTCGGCGACTTCGGGGGAGGTGTCGCTTGAGAGGACTCTTAAGAGGAAGTGGACGCCAGGCTCTGATGCTTGGGAGTCCGACGGCCGCTTCTTGGGGGAGCGCTCTCTAGAATGGCGAGAGTGCTTCTGACACCGGTGCCTGTCATCAGGACCGGAGGATGTGCCTGATGACGGCAGCATCCCAGCCAGACACCCAGCAGACATTTTGCTGGAAGTCTCGGCTGAGTCCCTGGCTTTGGTCCCTGAAACCTGCTAGAAGGGCTGAAGGCTAAGGGAAGGACCCAAAGATCCGTGCCCCAAAGGACCCCTACCTGACATTTGGATAAGGATGGGCGCTCATCAACGCAGCTCTGAAGAGGAGGAGGCCTGCCGGGCGGGGCAGAGTCCGCTCTCCCATGGGAGTGCGAACGAGAGGACTTATCCTTACGGTGAGGAGACCAGGAATGGGAGTTAGACCTATGCTGCTCCTTCTCCCTGTGATAGTGCTTCCCGTTGGTACTCTGATCCTTGAAGAAAGATGGAGACCTATGGGTGGAAGAAGATGAGGAGCCCACTGGTTTCTGCTCTAGGGCAGTGAGCGGTTGCTCCATGACGTAGGTCTTCAAGCAGTGGATTTGGGTGTGTCAACTGAACTTGCAGCAGTGCAGGCAGGCGTTCGCATTTGGGGCTGAGGACCACCCTCTTTATACCACTGGCGGACGTCAGGGGCAGGCCAATGTCAGAGGGCAGTCCACATTGGGTACTGCTGGCTAGAAGTTTTCCGTGGGGTCTTAGTGCCTGGCAGCATAGTCCTTATGGTGTAACCTGCTGCAAGAGCTCCAACTCTAAGTAAGATCTGTTCTATCTTCTTTGGGAATATCGCTTTCATTAGGTCACACCTATGGAATGAGTCCCAAGCAGTTCTGACAGCAAGACCAAGAGGGTGGCAGGAGGCCCTAAAGCACAGCCAGGCCAAACCCTGCCCACCTGCGAGAGGCAATGTCCCAACTGCAGTGTTGTTTGGTGAAAGTATGGACAGTACTCCAAGTGGCAGAAACACAGATGTTCGCAGCTGACACATTACTGAAATAGGCAACAGAAGTGGCCATACCCCTGGCTGAATGGCCCTCAACAGCCCCAGGAAGTTCCTTACTGTAACGTCCTACAACAAAAAGTAATACAGTTGGCCAACCATTTGGACAATCTCTGTTTAGACACTGGGGTGCCCTCTCTACTAAGGGCAAGAAAAAAAAAATAAAATAAATAACTTTGGACTTTATGTAGTCCTTAGTAAGGCCTGTATAGTAATGCAAAAGTCCATGCATATCTAGAGTAAGGAACAATGCTTGCCCTGGATAGGCAAGCTCTATGTAATAAACAGAAAGGTGGATAGACTGATTTTAAAGTGAACTCAGATACCACCTTAGGAAGGAAAAAACAGGTTACTCACCTGTAACAGTAGATCTAGGAGTGGTATATGTTGTTCATCCACACTTATTGGCACGTCCCTTTCCCCTTTAAGGATCGTTGGAATGTCTTCAAGCTGGCTCCTCCCACGCAATTGGGTGTTATAGCCCTCAGCTCCACCCCATGACGCCAGATCTTAGCCTGCTGGAAGCCAGGTTGTTGCATCGCAGCCGGGGAGCTCTGGTGGGTCTGTGTGGATGAACAACATATACCACTCCTAGAACTACTGTCACAGGTGAGTAACCTGCTTTTCTAGGATCGTGGATATGTTGTTCATCCACACTTCTTGGCAGACTCTTAGAAGTTCTCTGGAAGGAGGGAGGCAAGATGCACACCCCCTACTTTGAGAACAGAGACTGGAGAACTGAGGCCCGAAAACCAGCAACCCGGTGTGACTCAAGGTTGATGTGGTAATGGGTGATGAAGGTGTTTGCTGTCTTCCACGTGGCAGCCCGACAGATATCTTGGATAGAGATGTCCCTGTAAGCAGCCATCGACGCAGCAGTATGGTGGTTAGAATGAGCTATTATCCCTCTGGGAGGCTCCTTGCCAGCCAACCTATAGCAGAGATCAATGCAAGATGTAATCCATCTTGCAATCATCCGCTTTGCTGCAGGTCTGCCAGAAGCAGCTTCAGCGTAGGTGACAATCAGCTGGCAAACCTCTCCTTATAATAGGAGAGAGAGCTCGTCTCAGGTCCAGATTATGGAGCCTGTAGTCGGCATCGGAGGTGTAGTGTGGGTAGAACACAGGCAGAGTAAACACCTGGTTAAGGTGAAACTCTGGCGCCACTTTCGGGAGGAATTTCAGGTGGGGGGGGCGCAGGACAACCTTGCCCCTGTGGAAGACCAGATAAGGGGAGTCCACCGGAAGCGTCTGGAGCTCCCCTGTCCTTCTGGCAGACGTGATAGCCACCAGGAAGGCCGTCCTCCACGACAAGTGGGTTCGAATGGCTTGCCCATGAGCTTTTCCAAGACCAGCAGTAAATCCCACAGAGGTGGAGATTCACGCACCAGAGGGGATATGTGATCAAGGCCTTTGGAAAAAGCACCAGACCACCTTCTCTTATGCCATAGTCTGCTGACCGGCCTGCGCTCGATAAGCAGAGATGGCTGCCAGGTGCACCTTAAGGGTCGAAGACCTCCTTTGGACAGAGACAAAGGTAGTCTAAAATGATAGCCACGGTACAGACAGAGGGTCCAGGCCCTTGCCCTGACATCAAATGGAAAATCTTCCATTTGAAGGCACAGCACTTTCTGGTTGACTCCTTTCTGGATGCTTCCACTACGGTGAGTACATTCTCGGACAGACCCAAAGCCTGGAACTCTAGCCGCTCAGGTACCAGTCTGTCAGGTGTAGGGACTTGAAGGTCCGGATGGAGGACCTTCCACTGATTAACAGAGATCAGGTCTGGGCGTGCTGAAAGACTCCTTGGGAGCCTGTTGCTGAGGAGATCTGTATACCAGATACCAGGTGTTTTCACCTGCGCCTTGTCCCTCCTGACTTTGAGGAGCACCCTGTGAATAAAGGGAAATGGAGGGAAGGCATAAAAGAGGACTGGGTCCATGGCCTCGAGAAGGCATCCCTTGCAGCGATCCCCACTGAGGGGGAAGGGCATGAAACTGCTTCAGCTTGGTGTTTTCCCTTGAGGCAAACAGGTCCACCACTGATTAGCCCCAGTGGGAGAACAGCCTGTAAGCTACCTCTGGATGGAGAGACCATTCGTGGGATGTGTCACCTATGCGGCTGAGGGCATCCGCCAGTTGATTTGAGGCTCCTGCTACATGGATGGCTAGGAGATCTGCCTCCAGTCAGCTCATGAGTGTCCAGATGCAGAGCGCTTCCCTGCACAGCAGCCGGCAGTGCATGCCACCCTGTTTGTTGAGGTAGTACATGGTCGTGGTATTGTCCATCTGGACTTGAACCACTTGACCCCCGAAGCTGCTGAGTAAATGCAGTCAGTGCCAGTCTGACTGCTCTGAGCTCCAACAGGTTGATGCGGTAACGGGACTCCTCGGGGGTCCAGAACCCATGGGCCCTGTTGATCCCCATGTTGGCTCCAAAGCCCATAAGAGAGGAATCAGTCGTGAGGACGACCGTTGACTCGGGGCGGACAAACTGGATCCCTTCCTGTAACCGGTCTAGAACGGTCCACCACTGAAGAGTGTCCCACATCTTCTGGGTCACAGTGATCAGCTGGTCAAAATGACCTAGGCACCAAGTCCACTGGGCGGCCAGCTCCCACTGAAGGGGTGCATATGCCACCAGGCCCAGCAGGCCGCCATGTAACCCAGAAGGTGCAGAAAGTCCCCGGCAGGGTGAATTGACCAACCAGAAATGACTGGGCACAGGAGGAGAGAACCTCTGCTCTGTCAGCCGGGAGCCGAGCTCTGCCCTGATGACTCACATCACCTGAGAAGGCACGAGCTCAGACTTGGTCTCAATCAGGAGGACAGGTTGAGTTCAGGTCTGGAGGGCCAGGTCCCTGGACCTCTCCACCTTTTGCTGGGTGGAACCTGCTAAGAGCCAATCATCGAGGTTAAGGGTATACCCTGACCCCTCAATGCTTGAGGTGGGCTGCCACCACTGCAATGCATTTGGTGAAGACCCATGGGGCCGATGACGGGCCGAATGGCATGGCTCGGAACTCATAAAGGGCATCCTCTGCTCTGAAGCGGAGGAACCGCTGGTGAGACGTACGGATTGGAACGTGAAAGAACGCATCCTAAAGATGCAGTGAGCAGAACCACATTTTGCTCCAGGGATGGTATGATCTGGGACAGAGTTACCATTCGAAAGGTGTGCCGCCTGAGATACTGATTCAGGCCATGCAGATCTAGAATTGTGCGCCAGCCCCCCTGTTCACTTCGGGACCAGGAAGTACCTGGAAACAAACCCTGGGCTGACTGGATGATCTGCCAACTGGACCACTGCCTCCTTGAGGAGGAGATGGGCTATGTCGTCTCTCAGAGCCAACTGAGCGCTAGCTGATACTCTCTCCTCCTGTGGGGCGCGGGCTCGGTTGGGTGGGTACTGCTCAAAGTCTAGAGGCAGACCCTGGCCGACCACTTCAAAGACCCACCTGTCCGTGGTAACAGCGGACGAGGCGGAAAGGAAGTGGCGGAGCCGACCCTCCACAGGAGGCCCCAGAGCTAGCGTGACAGGAATAGAGGTGGCCACCCCTATCCCGTCACTGGGCAGGCTTGTAGGAAGAGGGTCCAGGGCCTGAACCCTGATCTCCTCTGCGGGACTTGGGGCGCCAAGCCTGTGCCTGCTGATGCTGTGCTCCCTGAAAAGAGGACTGCTGGGCCGCAGGAGCAGAGTGCCAAAAAGGCTTCTTCTGCTGCTGCTGCTTCTTAGGGCCAGAAGCTCTTTGAGCAGAAGTAGCAGAGTCCAAGGGGGCACTGGACTGTTCGATTCGCTGAAGGTGACCATCCACACCTGGACTGAAGAGATCAGTGCCCTGGAAAGGAACATCAGCGCGTTTGTGCTGGGTATCCGCCTTGAAAGTGGAAAGCCTCAGCCAAGCCCTGTGATGCGAGGCAATCGCGGCTGCCACCAAACGGGCGCATGAGTCCGAAATGTCCAGAGCTGTCTGAAGCTGCTTCTTGGCAATGGCATGGCCTTGGTCCCAGACTTGCTTGACCATAGTCTGAAGGTCTGCAGGGAGATGTGGGAGAACTTCATCCAAGGACCCTCTAAGGGCATAGGAGAAGTGCGCCATGACGACAGCCGAGCTTGACTGATGGAAGCCTAAAGAGGAGGCCGCATAGATCTTCCTGGCAGAGTGGTCCAGTTTCTTGGACTCCTTGTCCGGGGGTCTATCAGTGTCGGCAGAACTGCCTGCATGTCTGAATACAGAGGCGGTCACAAGGCTCTTGGCCGAGGGATGTTCTGTGAACCCTGAGAGGGACGCCATGGGCACCGCATACTTGTGGGCCATCCGGGCAGACAGCGCTGGGCAGGAGGCAGGATGCTGCCAAAGCTCCAAGGCTGGGCCAACAATGGCTTCAGCCAAAGGAAAGGCTTCCGTCGGAGTATCCCCTCTCTTGAGAATGTCAGTGAGAGGGTACTCTGCCCATTTCTAGATTGGTTCCAGGGGCATCCCCGTGGATTCTGAGATAAGGCGGAGAATCCCTTGAAAGGATGAAGGGCCTTCCTCTGTCGACAGATTACCGGCCGACTCGTCATCCCACGGGTGAGAGTGAAGGTTGGTGTCATCTGAATCCGAGATATCCAGGCATAACTGTCGTCTGCCAAGGTTGCCCTCAACATGCCTGGGGCGATCAGGCGTGAGGGTGACCGAGATCCTGTGAGAAAGACCCGGGGTTGACCGAGCTCGTAGGGGCCACTCCCGAAGGCTGTTTAGGTGGTGGCTCCACCGCAAATCAGTGGAGAGAACAATATCGGCCGAACCAGAGAGGGTTTTGCTGGCTCCGCGGGCGTGGGAACCGATTTCACCGGTTCAAGAGGAGTCTGCTTCAGCCTAGGAGGCGAAAGCCAAGTAATGGTTGGAGTAGAGTCCGTGGCTGGCTTCTGCCCGGACAGGATCAGCTGCTGCCACATCAGATCCTCATAGTGTCGGCAGAGCTTCCGCTGAAGCCTCTTCTCATCTGAGAAGGACAAGGATGACCAATGGCGGCGCCTCTTTCTGGAGCGCTTGTGCGCCTTCCTCAGCCTGTCGATTGTGAGGGTCAGAGATCTCGACCTGGATCGCACTGGCTGAGTCGGTCGCTTGGGAGACACTGGTGGGACCGGTGACTTCCCAGCATCAGGGAGCGGTTCCTTGACGGAATCCCCAGCTGGCTGGGTCTCCTCGTCGGGAAAAGACAGGACCAGGGTCCTACTGAGAGTCTCATCGACCGGAATGGGCGACAATGGATTGATGGGATCGAGAAAGATCTCAACCTCGATAGAGACCTCGATTGACTGGCCAGATGGCAAGGCCGAGAAGCCAGTGGCCGAGGAGGCAATTTCGACCAAAGTCGATATTGCACGGCTCCTGGGACCGAGATCGCTCACAATCCCAAGAGCGCCTTTGTTGAGAAGACTGATTCGGACCCTTATCCCTCTTACAGGACCGAGAGGAGTGAGAGCCCGCTTGTCCCTTGCCCTTACTGGGGAGAGATTGGCACAACTCTCGCAAGGAACACGAAAAAGTAGAGCCCAAGCTGAGAGGAAAGAAAAATAACAGAGGAAGACTCTGCTGCCTGCGCCGCTTGTTCTTCGAAGGCCTGCATTCGCTCCAGCTGTTCGGCGGATCCCACAGCCGCAGAGACCACCCAACGGACCTCTCTAGATTTCACCGGAGTTTCCATTTTTCGGGCCTGCCCAATTTGAGGCGTGTGAGACGATAGTCGAGGACGTTCAGGTGGAAAGCGAAACACCTCGCAAGTCTTGATGTCATGGCCAACACCCAGACAGTAAATATACGTGGTATGCGGATGAGTGCACAACATTTTTGGGCCGCACCGGCACTGGCGAAATCCAGGGGAGGATTTATCTTCCATGATGGAATGGTGAGAATCACCGTCGCTAACTGAAACGAGTCGAAGTTTCCGAATAACTGAAGGTTTTGAAGACAAGGCCTTCAAAAAGCGAGAGCAGAGAGGAGGCAATCTAAAACTTCCAGCAGAAAGGAAGATCTGGCATCATGGGGCGGAACAGAGGGCTATACCACCCGGGTGGGTGGGAGGAGCCAGCCTGAAGATCTTCCAGCGATCCTTACAGGGGAAAGGGACGTGACAAGAAGTGTGGATGAACATATCCACGATCCTAGAAACTAGAATTAGTACATAAAAAGACCCCGTATTTGTAAAAAATTAAATTAGGCTGCTCACATGAGAACCTGCAGCTCTGAAATTAGAAGTAATAGCAGCTAAAATAATACTTTCCATGAAAGAAAGTGCAGCTCGCAAGACACAGCCAGTTCAAAAGGAGGCAAGATCAATTTCTTTAACACAAAATTCCGGTCCCATGGAGAGACAGAATTGCGAACAGGTGGCTTGAAGTGAAGGATGCCCCGCAGAAAAGTATGAGCCACATCTAACTGGGCTACCATACAGCCTCTGAGGGGCACATGGAAGGCTCAAATCGACAGGTGCACCCTGATGAAGAAATATCTCAAGCCAGAGTCTGAAAGGGACAGAAGATACTCTAGGACCTGGTTCACCGAGCAGGTGAAAGGGTCCAAGTGACAGGCAGATGCCCAAATGGCAAAACACTTCCACTTCATCCAATAGGTGACTCTGGCAGATGGTTTCCTAGCAGCCACCAAGACATCAGCCATTCTCTGAGACACACTAAAATGGGCTATGGCTTCAGGAGCCAAGCTTGCAGTCGAAGTGATTTACAGTCCGGAAAGACCAGGTTCCCCTAGCCTGCTTCAACAAGTCCCTGCAATGAGGCAAAGGAACTGGAGGTTCCATAGTCAGCTACTGTAGTAACAGAAAACAAATCTGCCAAGGCCAGAATGGTGCCACCAGGATGAGAGGCGCCCCCCTCCAGCTGTAGTTTGAGAAGGACCCTCTGGATCAGAGGAAGGGGAAGGAAAATGTAAAGAAACCTCCCTTTCCAGGCGAGGGACAACGCATCATGCCAGAAAACTCCAGGTCCTGGATCTAGCCGGCAGAAACACGGCAGTATTGTGTTGATTTGGGACCCAAAAAGGTCCAACTCTAGACAACCCATCTTTTGAACAGGTCTTCTGCGACCGAGGACAGCCGTTCCTAATCATGTTTCCTGGACTGTGACCTACTGAGGCTGCCAACTAAGATGTTTTGGTCTCCTAGAACATGGATGGCCGACAACTCCAGGCCATGGTCCACAGCCCAGTACCAGACTCTCACCGCTTCCATATACAGGGGATAAGAGCGCGTTCCACCTTGCTTGTTGATGTAATATACCACACTGCAATTGTCCAAATGCACCAGAGACGAGTGGTTCTGGGAAAGCCTGGTGCCCATATAGGACCGCTCTCATTTCTAGCACGTTTATGTAGAGGCGAGTCTCCACCATGGACCATGAGCCCCCAGTCTGGAAGGGACCAAGGTGGGCTCCCCACCCCATGCTTGAGGCAGCCATGGTAAGGATTTGCCCAGGAGAGGGAATGAGGAAAGGGACTCCCCACAAAAGGTTAAGCAGGTTCTACCATCCCCTGCAAGACCTTGCAAATCAGAGAGGAAACAAGGATCAGTTGATCCAAGTCATCCGAGCGCTGGTCCCACTGAACTCGGGAGGTTCCACTGGAGAATGCGCATATGAAGTCTACTTAGGGGAACAGTGGCTATAGCCGCTGTCATGAGGCCCATGGGTCTGAGACAGGACCTGGCTGTGACATGCCTCTCCTGAGTCACTAGGGAGGCATGAGCCATCTGGCATTCCACACTGTACTGGACAGGAAGGCCTTGTGCTGGGTCGTGTCTAGAACCACTCCAATGTACTGCAAGCGCTGGAACAGAAAAAGAACAGACTGACTGTAATGCCCAGGGAATGAAACAACTGCAGAGTCCTGTGCAGTGTGACCAGCAAGAGATCCGTGGATGCGGCCTTTAGCAGACAGTCATCCTGATATGGGAACACATGAAGGCCCTCCCATCTGAGAGCGGCCGACACTGCTGCTAAGCACTTTGCAAAGATCTACAGCACAGAGGACAAGCCAAAGGGCAAGACTCTGACCAGGCAATGCTCCCCCGGAACAGGAACCTGAGATACCGCCTGTGTGTGGGGCAAATCAGGAAGATATGCAGATAAGCATCCTGCATGGCCAGGGAACAAAGCCAGTCTCCCTGCTTCAGTAGTGGCAGCAAGCCCCGCAAGGTGACCATCCAGAAATTCTTGTACTGAATGTACTGGTTTAGTCCCTGGATATCTAGAATGGGACACAGATCTCCTATTCTTTTTGGGACCAGAAGAACCTGAAGCAGATATGAAAATTACGTACCCACTATAATTCTTTATCTTCCAAGATACCTTCATCACTCATTACTGCTGGGTATAAGCCAGAGGCGGCAGGCCCTGTGGGAGCGTGTGGCTTAAGATTTTGAGAGGGGCTGGCCTCAGAGGCAGCAGCCCACTTAGAGGCCGATGTACAACGTGGCACTCCATGGGTTGGTCAGTAACCAACGCCAGCCCCACAGCTCCTCAGTTCTACTCACCAGAGAGGAAACAAGAGGGAAAAAAAGGAAGGTGCAGCAAGGGAGCCAAGGGACAGGAAAAGGAAATGATATAAACTGAAACCCAAAGATAACCAGAGAAAGAGAGAGGTACAAACTCTGGGAGGGGCATTAAGACCAGGGGTGACCAGAACCACTGGGCAGGCCAAAAGAAAAAAAAGAAAAAATTACTTGCCATAGTAATATTGTTTCTTCTAATGGAGTCTTGCTGTATTCTGACAAATGCAGTATGACCGACCGGTTCAGCTGCCCCGGAAACAGAGAGTTAAACTCTATGCAAATGCATAGAACGTTGAGCTCTGTTTTCAAACCACCATCCTCGGTATATTCTAGTAACTGATCAGATTCTTACGAAGCTAACCACAGCAAAATAATTTTTAAAACTACTAGCCAGACCTAAATGCCACCAGGGGCAAACACAACAAGTAAACTGGGTAGATGGAAGGCTCAAGCCACTGATGCCCATGAAAAAACACCTACCCACTGGTGGGTGAAATTTCTTAAAACCAAAAACCAGCCTTTTGACCCCCTAGGTTCTGTAGGGTAGGCTGGGTGAGAGGTCAGAATGCAGCAAGACTCCAATAGAAGAAACAATATTACTATAGTAATTTTTTCTTCAAATAACATGAAGTCTTGCTGTACTCTGACAAATGCAAACTACCAAGCAGTGCCCTTGGGAGATGGGCACAGAATCTACTTGGGAAATAGGCTCTGCAACACTGCTGTGCCAAACCTGGCATCACTCCTGGCCTGGGTATCCAGGCAGTAGTTCCTAGTAAATGTGTGAACAGTTTTCCAGGTGGCTGCTTTCAAATATTCAGCAAAGGGATACCTCTGGCTGCTGCCACTGAGGCAGCAGTACCCCTAGTGGAATGAGCCCTCAGACCTGAAGGGGCATCTTTCCCTAGTTTGCCATAGCAGAACTGAATGCAAGCTACAATCCATCTGGCTATGGTCCTTTTTGTGGCTGGCTCGCCCTTACCTACTTTCCCATAGGTACAGAAGAACTGGTTGGAACCCTGTCTGTGTTCCTTGGTCCTGTCCATAGAATAGCTGATGGACCTCTTTACAGCCAGACTGTTCAGCCTGCGTTCACCTGAGTGACAGACTGATTACGGTGAAAATCAGAGACCACCTTGGGGAGAAACTTCCTGTTGGTCTGAAGGACAATCTTATCCCTATGCGGGGGTAATGTAGTTAGGCTCCACTGACAAGGCTTGGAGCTCACTAATCCTTCTGACAGAGATGATGGCCACTAAAAACAGTCTTCCAAGTCAGAATCTTAAGCTCTGCTGAAGACATGGGCTTAAAGGGAGGCTGCATAAGCTGACCTATGCAAATACTGAGATCCCAGGCTGGAGTGGAGATGTAACAGTCCCTTAAAGAACTTCTTAAAGATGGGATGTGCAGCTAGGGAAGGGTCCTTCCCTGCTGACAAGTATGCAGAGAGACAGCTGCCAAATGTACCTTTAAGGTAGAAGGCTGAAAAAGAAGGGACTGCTGGTGTACCAGATAGTCCAGTAGCACTGGAAGCCCAGCCTGTTGAGGATCCAGACCCTTCTGGGAACACCAGATGGAGAACCTCTTCCATTTACAGGGATATGTTTTCCTAGTGGAAGGCTTTCTGGAGACCCTTAGAATGTCCAAGACACACTCAGAGATGCAGGCCTGCATACTTTAGGTCTTCAAGAGTCAAGCCCTGAGGCGGAGGGACTGGAAATTAGGATAGAGGAGCCTCCTCTAACCTGAAGTCAGCAGGTCGTGTCTCCTGGGGAGATGAATGGGACTGGCCACTGACAGACACAGGAGCACTGGGTACCATGGTTGTCTGGCCCAGTCTGGGGCTATGAGAATCATGGTCACAGGCTGAGATCTGAGCTTGACTAAGACCCTGAGGGTCAGGGGAAAAGCATACAGAAACCTGTTTGTCCAGTCTAGAAGTAGAGCCTCCAGGGGCACTGAGCCCCGAACAGGAGTCCTGCAACAGCACGGAGGCAGCTGATGACTGCCTGGAGCTGCAAAGATGTCTACCTCTGGAACCCCCCACCTCCTGAATACTGACAAGAGGACTTGTCTGTTGAGGGCCCACGCATGATGTCCCTGGCTTATCCTGCTGACAGCATCTGCTAGGACATTGTCCTTCCCTAGTAAGTGGACTGCTGACAGGGAGATGTCCAAGGAGTAGGCTAGACTCCAAATCTTCAAGGATTCTGTGCAGAGGAGGGAGGACCTTGTTCCCCCCTGCTTGCTGATGTAGTACACTGTAGTGGTGTTGTCTGTCCTGACTTGACCACCTTCCCCTGCAGATGACTGGCAAATGCCTGAATAGCCAGGAACACCACCCTGAGCTCCAGGAGGTTGATGTGTGACAGGGACTCCTGAGGTAGCCAGTTCCCGTGAGCTGTGTGTTCCCCAGGTGTGCACCCAACCCAAGAGGGAAGCATCTGTTGTCAACACCAGGGAGGGTACCTTTTGAAGAAAAGGTACTCCCACACTGAGATTGTCCATGTCTTGCCACCATTGGAGGGCTTGCAGGAGGGGGGAGGACACTCGGATTAGCTTGGACAGGGAGTCCTTTCTTTGGGACCAAAAGGATCTCGAGTGGAACTGAATGTCCCACATCTGAAACCTTGCTCCTGGGACCACAGCTGTGGTAGATGCTATGTGGTCCAGGAGTTCCAGGAAATGCCTTGCTGGGCGAGGAACTCAAAGTTGGAAGGAACCTGCCAAATGAATGAGTGCCTGAGCCCTTCCTGGAGGCAAGAAGGCCTTTGCCGGGATGGTTTCCAGCTCTGTCCCTACAAAGTCCAGGACCTGGAAAGGGGTCAGCATGGACTTTTTGAGGCTTACCAAGAAACCCAGCGACTGGAGGGTTACCCGAGTGAGCTCCAGAGACTGTTGTACTTATTGAGAGGACTGGTCTACTAGTAGCAAGTCATCCAGATAGGGGTAAACTGAAACACCTTGCTTTCTGAGAAATGCCACTACCACTGCTAGGCACTTTGTAAACACCCTTGGTGCAGAGGTCAGTCCGAAGGGCATGGCCCGGAATTGATAATGGCCTGAAGGTAGCCCGAATCTGAGGTACTTTCTATGGGACTGCCTGATTGGTATGTGAAAGAAGGCATCCTTGAGGTCTAGGGATGCCAGCCAGTCCCCCTGTCATAGAATGGGTAGGATTGTTGCCAAGGTTGTCATCCTAAACTTTGGCTTTGAAAGGTGCCTGTTCAGGTATCTGAGATCTAGGATGGGCTGCCACGCCTCAGTTTTCTTTAAGGCGAGGAAGTACCTGGAGTACAATCCCTTTCCCCTGGGCTGAGGTGGCACAGCTTCCACTGCCCTTGAGAGGAGGAGGGTGGAAACCTCTGCCTCTAACAGAGCTGTTTCTGAAGGGTTGTGAGGCCTGAAGGATCCTGCTCCCAACCTGGGGAAGGATTTGAAGTTGGGAGCAAGTCCTTGATCCACTATCTCCAGGACCCACCTGCCTGAAGTGATGGATTGCCAGGCCTGAAGATAGTGGGTCAGCCTGCCCCCCCTTCAGGGGTAGGCGAGGCGGCCCAAGCAGACCCCTCAGGGTGTCTGCTTGGCAGGAGTAGCGGGGTGTGAGGTGGAAGCAGCATGGCCTGCACCCCTTCTTCCCCGTCCCCTAAAGGACCCCCTTGGTTGCTGAGAAAAAGGGAAAGCCATAGCCTGATAGAAGGGCCTACAGTAAGGTTTGCTCCCCAACCCCGGCCTCTTGTCTCTGAGGGGTGGCAGACTTCTCCTTAGCAGAAGCACTCTTGTATGCCACCATATAGTCATTCATCTTTTTCATGTATGCTTCTGTCTGTTCCCCAAATAGGGAATTTTGTGTTAGGGGAAAATCCAGAGCATTACTCTGGGCATCCTGGGAAAGGCTGGTACATCTCAACCAGGAAAGCCACCTGAAGGAAATGGCAGATGCCACAGCCCGAGAGGCTGCATCATTAGAGTCCACAGCCATATGAAACTGGGACTTAGATGCTTGAATTCCCTTAGACACCACCTCCTGAAGGTCAGCTGCCAGTTCAGGAGAAGCTTTTTGGGCCAACTACTGCACAGATTCCCACAGTGCCTTTTGGTACCTAGAGGCATAGGCCATGTGTAAGGACTGCCTTATGCCCAGGGAGGAGACCAAGCATGTTTTCTTGGCCAGGGAGTCAATTTTCCTAGAATCCTTGTCCAGAGATTGGGAAGCCAAGGGGAATACCAGCCTTCTCACAGGCTGCAGTCTGTACAACCCCCACATGGCTGCAATGGGAGGATAAAAACTCAGTGCCACTGCCAGCCAGGGCATATTTCCTGTCCATCTTCTTATCCAAGGGAGAGACAGAAAGGGGTCTGGAGGACCTCGAGGGTTTGCCTTTTCAGAGATTTATGGATAGGCATGGGGAGGCCATGTGAAGCAGGGAG
This sequence comes from Neoceratodus forsteri, assembly GCA_016271365.2. Taxonomy (NCBI): domain Eukaryota; kingdom Metazoa; phylum Chordata; order Ceratodontiformes; family Ceratodontidae; genus Neoceratodus; species Neoceratodus forsteri. The sequence goes on from CM028135.1 coordinate 477,530,668, forward strand.
GTCCACCATTTCCCTGTAGTCTTCCTCCTCGATCCTCCTCCTGTCTAATCTCCTGGACAGAGATCTGCAGGGTCTCTGCTACCTGCCTCATAAAAGCAAAATGGGAGATAGCTTCAGAGGGGAGAGGAGGAGACTAACACTCAGGATGATCAGGGGAAACATCAGGTTCAATAAGTTCCCCTTCATACTCATCTTCAGCATCACATTCATAATCTGATTCATAATACTCCTCAGGGTCCAGGTGACCAGAAGGAGTTGAACTGGCAGGGACCTGAACCGGTGACTGCCCAAGCAGTCCCTGAGCCAGTCTGCCAAAACTGGGCTGCAGGGACTGAACAATCCTAATCGCTTTGGCGATTTCCTCAGCGGTTGGAACTGCAACCGGTTGTTTGCGCAGTTTTGAACCAGATTTCTTGGACGGAGCGGTATCCAGGGTTGAATCCGACCGTCTTTTAGAAGACGAAGATTCGCCCTGATCCATAGGTTCTGTACCCAGACTGGCCGGTTCAACGGAAACGGACCCGACATCCTGGGATAATTTCTCCATTCTTTCCCTTAATTTACCCAGTCTTCTGTCAAGGGTAGATCGGGGAAAACTGTTGCAGATTTCCCAGTCTGCTTGCAAGTGGTTGAAACCCAAGCAGTACAGACAAATTAAGTGTGGGTCAGCTTTAGCAAATTGTTCAGCACACTCGGTGCAACGTTGGAACCCAGTGGGACCGTTTTTTCTCTTGGGTTTCTGTGACATAACCCTTTAAATTTAGTGCTTAACCCAGTGACTTAGGCCAGTTAAGCTGTGCCCAAAGACTTTGTTATCCGAAATGGCTTAGTTAGGCGAGGATAAACTAGAAATTATTCACCTCTGGTGGCTTAGTTAGGCCGGGTAAGAGAGAAGACAAGGACTGATGACTGGCGGTTCAGCACCGGCTGAAAAAAAACGAGACAAAACTCAGTTAAGTCAGGACCTCGCACCGGTACCCTAAACTAAAAACAAAATAAAAACATTTAAGAAAATAACTGCTCGGTCTCCTCACAGTCGGCGGAACCCATCAGAAACTGAACCACTTACGCAACCGGGAAACTAGGCTATACCGAGGACAACAGTTTGAAAAACACCAAACACACACTAGAAAAACGGACAGATAAACCAACGATTTTACTCCTGAACTGAGAAGAAGAGGAGCAATCTCTGAGGCGTCTTCACTGGCAAGCAGAGTAAAGAATCTGATCAGTTACAAGAATGTACCGAGGATGGTGGTTTGAAAACCGAGCTCGAGCTCAACGTTCTATGCATTTGCAGAGAGTTACACTCTTTGTTCTTCGGGGCAGCTGAACCGGTCAGTCATACTACATTTGTCAGAATACAGCTAGACTTCATGTTGTTTGAAAGAGAGAGAGAGGGTCCCTTAACCCCAAACTCACTGTCCTATCTAGACTTGAAGAGCTGAAGATGGTCCACAGAGAGCCTCCCCTGTATAGCCACATTGTAAGGCATAAGCAATTCAATAGGACCAGACAAAGGCAGACACCCTACTAGTGCCCCACCCTTTTTCTCCCCTGACAGAGAAGGATTTATCTGGGACTGAGGAAAGGGACCCTGAAGGAGAAGAGGAGCCGACTCCAAAAGGAGTTCGCAGGATGCAGCTTGAAAAGGAAGGCACCATTATCTGACCTAAGGAGAAGATATTCAGAGATAATGTGAGACTGCAATGAGCCCATCAGCTCCTGTCAGAGTAAGGAGGTCCAAGATGCCTGCAAAACCACTACCAGGACCTGGCCTAGAGAGGGAGAACTCCAAGTTGACTTCTGATGGTGTCTCTCCCCCCCTTCTCCCAAAGGAGTTCCAAAAGGTGCTCTGGAAACCTGTCTGATCCAGAGTTCAGAATCATCCCCTGCAAGAAAAAACAGGAGGTGAACTGGCACCTCTAGAATTAGAGATAAAGGGATCCCTGGGAGGTCTAGAGAAACCTCTTCTCTATGTGGAAGAGAAAAGGGAGGTCAACTGTCCGTGACTGCTTCTCCCTCTAAAATTTAAGGAGAACCCCCTCCTCCCTGACCAAAATCTTAGAGCCCTCAGGAGGTGACAGCTGGGTATCAGTCCTAGTAAGGGAGAAGGAAAACAAGGAGGTGGCACTGCCCAGAAGCCTGGCCATGAAGGGACGGTGGTTGGGAAGCAGTAATGAATGGTGAAGATAATTTGTGAGACCAAGAATTGAGGTGAGTACATAATTTTCATATCTTCCAGAGATCAATCTTCACTATTCATTACTGGTGGGTAAGTACCAAGCATAACCTAGGTGGCACTGGCACATCCCTGAGGGAAAAAGGTCTCCCTCTGCCCCCTGTGGGGGAGAGCACAGGAGGAGCGGGCTTCTCACGGGTGCAGTGAGACCCAAGACTGATCTGGGTCAAGCAGAGTCTTCCATTGTATGGGAGAGGAAGAATGCTCAGACAGCTAGTGCTGACCCTGTGGGAGAAGAAATGCTCCCTCTCACCCTCAGAAAGCAGAGCAATCCGACGCCAGGCCAAGGGTGACAACAGGGAAGAAAGCCGCGATCCGCCTGATGCACCAGCTGTCCCCACCAACCTGGAGGCTACTGTGGTTGGTGTTGTGACATGTCCTCACTGATGTCTCACTAACTCAAGGCCTGTGAGGAAATGGCGTGTGCTCGCCTGTTGCCTCGCACTCAGGCATGGCCACAGGATCTGCTCCCCAGCATAGCCCACAGGTGCCTCGCATAGGCAACTTGGTGTGCCGAGACAAACAGGAGATACGCCAAGAAAACTCTTCTACCACAGCAAACAAATTCAGCTGAGACAAAGTCTAAGGGAAGTCGCGCTCGGGGCAACAATGCCCGGAAGGGGTGTCCAGTCACTCCAGACCCAAGGAGGGGTGAAGCATAGCTCCTGGAGAACCAGAGAGTGCGCAGTACCTGCACTGGTAGTCCCTTGGAGGTGAACAGAGGCTGAGCGGAACTGTCAGATGCTGTGCGACTCCTCCATGAAAAGTTGAGGCCATCACGGTTAGAAGGATCATGGTGGATTCTGAGCTATACTCCCCTAGGAAGACAGCGTCACGCGTGTAGGATTGTGACCTACACAGCGGGTAAGGTGAAGCTCCTCCAGCATCGACAAGATGAAAGTACAGTTACGTAAGAACTTACCGTAACAGTAGATCTTCAAGAACAGCTCTTGCAGCAGGTTACACCATTTGGACTGATGCCGGCAGGTGCCAGGACCCCACGGAAATTTTCTAGCTAGCAGTACTCAGCGGGGACCGCCCCTGACGTCAGACACAGTACATAAGGAGGCGGTCCCCCAGAATCCCCAGTTCTCCCGCCAGAGACTCCCAGCCGATGGATGACACCAGAAGAGGAGACTGAGGATCCGCCATCAAATGGCAGTCAGAGAGATGCTGAGAACACCTGATCCTAGGAAAAGGATGTTGGAACTAGAATCTACCACCAGTAGGAGGGAAAGTACCTGCTGCAAGAGCTGTTCTCGAAGATCTACTGTTACAGTAAGTTCTTACGTAACTGTACTATCTTACTTAGAGAAACAGCTCTTGCAGCAGGTTACACCATTAGGACTGATTCCCAAGCAATAATGGAAATCCCACACCACTGGGAGGAGGGAAAGTAGAAATCCTTAATGGAACCTAAGCCTAGGACAGAAGTCCTTGAAGAACTGCTAGACCAAAACTTGCTCTTCGCCTCAATGCAATATCCAGGCTATAATGCCTGATGAAAGTGTGCCTGGAGCTCCAAGCAGCTGCAGCACAGATGGCCGAGGTGGACACATTCTTAAGGGCCGCAAAGGAGGTAGCCACCCCCCTTGTGGAATGACCCTTATCCACACCCGGTAATTGTTTGTTGCGCTTCTGGTAACAGAACTTGATACCCTGAATGAGCCACCTGGACAGCGACTGTTTAGAAACAGGAGTTCCCATCATCCTGTGAGCAAAGCAGACAAAAAGCTGGTCCGATTTTCGGTGGTGTTTTGTTCTGGTCAGGTAGTTATTAGAGACACCTATGCACATCTCAAGTGTGCAACAGGGCCTCTCCTTGATTAGAATACTTAGGAAAATACACTGGTAGGTCGATGTCCTGATTAAGGGTGAGAGCTGAGACCACCTTAGACAGAAACTTAGGATTAGTCCGTAAGGGTACCCTGTCTTGGTGAAAAACCAAACAAGGTTCTTTGCACATGAGTGCATGAAGTTCAGAAATTCTTCTGGCCGAGGTAACAGCAACTAAAAACAACGTCTTCCAAGTAAGAAGACATAGCTCGCAATCTGCAGTTGGTTCAAAAGGTGGCAGCATGAGCTGCTCCATGACAAAGGGTAAATGCCATGGCGGAATCGGATCCTTAATTGGAGGTCTAAGGTGGAGAACACCTCTCAGGAAGGCTCGTGTTGTGTCCAACTGAGATATGGTACGTTGGCCTATAGGAGTGTGATAGGCTCAGATAGCACAGAGATGTACCTTACTCGAGGAGTAGGCCAAGCCTGTCTGAAAAAGGGGCAGGAGGTAGTCCAAGACCAACCTTTCTGGACAATCCATAGGCGAAAAAACGCGTGCTTGAACCCATATACAAAATCTACACCATTTCATGGCATAAGCAGCGTGGGTAGCCGGTTTCCCAGCAGCAGCAAGAACGTCTGCTACCTCTTGCGAGACCCCATATCGCATCATGGCTATGTCTCTGGGAGCCAAGCGTGCAGGTTCAGCAAACGAAGTTCCGGATGAACCAAGGAACCCGCCTCCTGAGACAGCAAGTGGGAAATGATTGGCAGAGGCACTGGAGGTTTCCGGGACAGCTGATGTAGTAGAGGGAACCAGATCTGCCTGGGCCAAAACAGCGCAATAAGTATCTGTGTCGCTTGCTCTCTGCGAAGTTTCAGAAGGATGCTCTGGATCAACGGAAAGGGGGGAAAGGCATAGAGGAATCTGCCCGCCCAAGAGAAGGACAACGCGTCTTGCCAGAAAACACCAAGCCCTGGACCTAGTGAGCAAAAATTGGGCAGTTTGCATTGGATGGGAATGCGAAAAGGTCCAACTCTGGTGTACCCCATCTGCGAAACAGATCCTCTACTACCTCCTGGAGTAATTCCCACTCGTGGACTCTTGCCTAAGAGCGGCTCAGGCCATCTGCGATGACGTTGTCCGCTCCTGGGACATGAACAGCAATGAGGTTTGGCCGTGTTGCAAAATCCAATCCCACACCCTCATGGACTCCCTGCAAAGCGAGTAGGAATGGGTGCCTCCTTGTTTGTTGAGGTAATACATCACCACGGAATTGTCGGTTTGTAACAGAAGAGTACCCGGTGGAATCTCCGACTGGAAGGCCTGCAGGGCGTAGAGAACTGCTCTCATTTCCAGGATATTTATGTGGAGATGAGTCTCTTGGGCTGTTCACAGGCCCTGAGACCGGACACCGTCAAGGTGTGCACCCCATCCGAGCCCTGAGGCATCTGTGGAGAGTGTCACAATCGGAGATGGCGCAATGAAGGGGACTCCCGCCGATAGATTCTTCGGATCTAACCACAATTGCCAATCCCGGATTACGGCCTTTGTGATCCGGATTGGGAGCTGCAGATGGTCTTGCTTTTGATCCCATTGGACCCGTAACATCCACCGGGTCACCCGCATGTGGAGACGGGCAAGCAGGACTGTTGCAATGGCTGCAGCCATGTGTCCAAGCAGGCAAAGGACCAATCTAGCAGGAACATTCTTCTTCGTCAAAATGTCCCTGATGAGGGATCTGATGTGTTCCGCTCAGTCCTGGGGGAGAAAAGCTTTCCCCCTGGACGGTGTCCAGAACTGCACCTATGAACTGCAGAGTCTGTAACGGAACCAGGCGTCACTTCTCTTGATTGATAATGATGCCCAACATCTCAAACAGAGACCGAATATAATGAATGGCGGACATCAGGGCCTCCCGAGAGGGCGCCATGAGAAGCCAGTTGTCCAGGTAGGGGAACACGTAGTGGCCTTGTCTCCTCAGAGTCGCCGCTATGACCGCTTTGCACTTCATGAATACCCAAGGTGCTGATGACAGTCCGAAGGGGAGGGCTCAGAACTGATAATGGTGGACCTGAAACTTGAAGCGCAGAAACTTCCTGTGCGCATGAGCAATGGGTATATGCAGGTAAGCATCCTGCATGGCCAAGGATGCTAGAAAGGCACCCTGCTTGAGCATGGGAATCAGACCTGGGAGGGTCACTATGCGGAAGCGTTTGTATAGGACAGACTCGTTGAAGTTGCTGAGGTCCAGTATCGGACGGAGGTCCCCTGTTTTCTTGGGAACCAGAAAAAAGAGAATAATATCCTGCACTCCTCTGGTTCCGTGGTACATGCTCTATAGCTTCTTTTCCCAGAAGCGTGAGCACCTCCTGCTGTATGAGCAGGGCGTGCTAACCCGAGTAACGGGAAAGCAGGTGAGGTATTGCCGGTGGGTGGTCGAGAAATTCTATGAAGTGGCCTTTCTTGACCAGTTGGAGAACCCACCGGTCAGCAGTAATCGACTGCCACCCTTAAAAGTGGCGAGCAATGCGAATCCCGACCTTTTGTGCCCACTGATCCAGAGGAGAGGCGGGGGCCGGGAAGGAGTCATGCTGTGGCAGCACTGGTCCCTGCAGGCTGGGCCGGTTTAGTGTAGCATTGGGCTCTGCCTGGGGACAACTTAGCCTGGGCTTTTCGCTGAAAAGTGCCCCTTTGTTGCTGGCCGGAACGTGGCTGTTGCCTTTGTTGCCGGCTGCGAAAACGGCTCCGGTTCCTACGAAAGGAACCAGACCTTGATCTGTACATTTCCTGTACAGACCTGACTGCCTTCCCAGCATCCTGGAGTTTGGTGATAACCTTCTCAGAGGGTTCACCAAAAAGCACTTCGCCGTTGTAGGGGATGTCAAGAATGTTCTTCTGTACATCCGGGGTGAAATCGGAGACACGGAGCCAAGAGTGTCGTCGGAGACAGATGCCTGAAGCTGCAGCTGAGGCGGACGAGACCGCAGAATCGTAAGTGGCTCATACTACTTGGGTACCCACATCAGACCCTGTGTGGAGAAGGTTTAGCAGCTCCGCCTTCTGATCACCATCCAGAAGTTTAAATCGACCAGGTCCTGGCCCTGTTCCCACAGGGAATTCTGAAATTGTACCATGTGGGTTAGGTAGTTCAGGGACCTGATGGAGCATGAAGCAGCCGCATACATGTGCCTCCCCAGGGCATCCCATTGTTTGGATTCCTGGTCCGGTGGCTGTGTGCTCATGTGTTGCGGTCTTTGGGACCGGTCATGTGAGGCCGTAATGACCAGGGAGTCTGCCAGAGGTTGTTGAGCCAATTACTGGTCCTCTCTTGGGGCCTTGTACAGGTGGTCAGCTTTCTTCGGCACAGCGGGGGTGGAGTGCAGACGCTTCCACGCAGCCTTGGTGACATCCTCGAAGGTGTCCACCAAGGGTGGCACTACCACAGGCTTTGGGTCTTTCTGCTGAAGATAATGGGCAAAGTGCTGCTTTTCGGGGTCGAGGTCTTCAGCATCCCACCCCATGTTGTCCTGGATGTGCCTCATGATCTCAGAGAAGGTCAGGGATCATCCGGAGGAGACCTGGGAAGGTCATGTGGGTCAGGTGATGGAATGCTGAGTGGAGGAGGAGATCTGGAATAATCCGATGTATCCGATCTGGAGTCCTCCCCTGACGGAGTATACCGAAGTCATCTGGGTCGCTTGGGGCTGGGGGACCCGGATGGAGATCTTGAGGGAGGCCTCCGGTCCTTGGATCTACTCCTAGGAGGTGGAGTCTGCTCCTTAGGGGTTGGGGGTCGTCCTGCTGGCCCCTTTGGTGTAGGAGGGGGCGTAGGAGGTGAAGGAGGAGGAGGTTTTACAGGGACCACATCCTTTCGGATGGTGTCCCACCAGAAAGTAAAGAGATCCTTTACTTCTTGTAGATTCATGCCCGACGACGGGCCTGGTGCCGGTGGTCTGTTGCCGGGGTTGGGCGTCCGGTCCGCGGGTGTCTCCAGGGTGGGCGAAGGTTCCCTAGGGAGCCCGGCATCCTCAGTGTAGCCTGCCTGGTCTTCGGGCAGCGTCATGTCCTCCTCCACTGAATCCCTGTGACCGGTGTCCACCAGTGACTAGGGGGCGGTCTTCGGCTCCGGTGAATGTGAGGCAGTCTGTCGCTTGCCCGACGCCTTTGGGTCCGGCAGATGCTCAGCCGGCATCTTGTGCCTGGCTGGTGTCCGCGGCTCCGGCGAAGGCCTGGCCGACTTCGTAAGCTTGGCTGACGTCGGGTGCTGGGCCGACGTCCGCTTTAGGGATGTCAGGTCTTTCGTCTTCCTGGGTGGCAGATCCGGACCTCTGGGAGGCTGGGAGACCGATCTGGAGTTAGGGTCCCGATGTCGGGTCAATGAGGAAGACTTGTGGCGTTTGGAAGAGGCACGAGAGGGAGTGGAGGAAGCAGACGGCCTTGAAGTCTTGATGGGCTGAAGAGTCGAAGAGCTGCCTGAAGCCTGGACTTTGACCGGAGGGGGCTGAGAACAAGTCCTGAAGGGACAGTGGTCCAACCTGGTGGAGCCTGAGCTACGGGAGTCTGCAGCTCAGTTTGGGGATCTGGACCTTGCTTTCTCCCAGTGTTTATGGGCCTTGGAAGAAGAAGAATCGCCCCTGGAGGAAGGTTCTTGGTCCATCCTACTAAGTTTTTCTTCCAGCAGATAAGCCTGAAGTGCCTTCTGATGGCGGATCCTGGTGCGGCTGCTGAACCCTTGGCAGATGGTGCAGGCCTTGGCATCGTGGTCTGGGCCTAAGCATCGCACACCGGAGGAATGAGAATCCTTAAAAGGGATCTGTTTTCCGCAGGCACACTTGGAAAGGTGTCCCTCAAATGAAGGAGTTGGAGAGTACATTAGTTTGGAGAAACTCTTGAAGTTCTAAGTCGTCATGCGCTAGGTAGAGACTGAGAGGCCGATGCTGGCGAGTCGACGGCGGGAAAAGAACTGGGGATTCCGGGGGACCTCCTCCTTATGTACTATGTCTGATGTCGGGGGCCGGACCGGCGTCGGAGGCGGTCCCCTGCTGAATACTGCTAGCTAGAAAATTTCCGTGGGGTCCTGGCGCCTGCCGGCCTCAGTCCAAATGGTGTAACCTGCTGCAAGAGCTGCTTCTCGAAGCAAGATCTGTTGATAAAGTGATTTACCAACTTCCCCCGATGTCATGTTTGCAGATCACCTTCCCTTCATTGAGTGATGCAAAGCTCAGCTGCCCTGAAGTTAAGTATTAAATATATTCAGATGCTTAGTTTTTTAACATTTTTGTGCCACAGTTGTCTCTGCATGTTTTTTTTTCTTTGTTTGAAGTTCGCACATGAGCAGTGCATCCACATGCATGAGTGACATCAGCACAGGGAAGGTGTTCCCACTGCACCTTTCTCACCGCTTGTTCATTCATCTTTCCTGGACCCAGCCTCAGTGAGTGCAGATCAAAAACTGAATAAGCAAAAATTACAGCACTGATGACAGAAACTGTTTGTTATATTGGCAGCTGAGGCGGATACTTGCTTTTGGGATTGCAGAAGTGGTCATTTCTTCCGATTTTCAATTTTACTCATCTGACTAAGCTCTGTGTCCTAGGTCCATCGGTTCTAGGAACATCACAATCTACATTGCTTGAGTACAGTGTTACAGTTTTAGTAAGTGCTGCAAGTACATAATTATAACAAGTCTGTATAAAAAATAATTTTTTTTTTAACTGAGTGGAGCTGTAATTTGTAGCGTATTGGGACACAAAAGGACGACTTTTGAACTGAGCAGATCTATAAATTGAAGTAAGCTTTTCAGTATTGGTACATAGAGGTTTGTGTTAAATGGATGACTTTTTCAACAGTTCAGAATTGTAATGTGCAATAAGAGTATAAGAACTGAGCTGCACAGTCCAGTCCCAGGAGAACAGTGCAATAAACTGTGTATTTTTGGCAAGTGCTGCTTCCAGTGTGATTGCTTCAGTAAACTGCCTTTGCTATTGCATTTCTGATTGTCACCATCATTATAGACAGTTCATATTTTTTCCTGTGCTCCTGTGTTTTCTTGGGCTCATTTGGTGTTCTCATGCAAGCACCATAACACGGATCACCAAAGTATGCTTAGATGTGCATGAATAAAGGGACATGGTACACTGAATTGTTTCTCCAGCTTGCCAGCTCCTCGCTAAGTTTATAAATGAATGCAATAAAATCAGTTATATACTGTACATAGTTATACTGCACATAGTTTACAGTGTATCTCAAAATTAAACACTTAGTTTTTAAACATTTTAACATAGAGTCTTTATTTATAATTAGGATTATAACATCATTGTATGTGCTCCAGAGCATCAGCAAAAGAAGAGACTGCAGTTGCCATCCTCTCCCCGACACTGTGGTACCAATGTACGGCTTCTATGGTGTTACATTGCAAAGTGTGCTAGTCAGTTCGGCATACTTAGGGAATAATGTCTGAACCAAAATATGGGCTACACAGCAATGAATGCAGGGAGTCTACACAATGCACCATGACATCGGTAAGGCATGGGAGCCACTATAGTGCAGCATCTCTTCTATTTGCTGCACACTTTACGCATGTGCATCAGAGATCCACTGTAATGGAATAAATGGGAAAACACAAACGGCTTGACACAGACCAAAGTGGTAATGAAGTATGGTGACATAAGTGAGGAAGGGTGGTTCAAATACAGTCTAACACTTAAGCACCTACTGCAAGGATATGTTTTTGTAGTGGACCAATCAAATGGTACTTAGGCTATCTAAGCATAAATGCAGTCTCTTTCTCCATGAGAAGGGTATTGGCAGGGTCATTTTTAACCTTGGGGAGTGGGGGACGATCACCGACTGTACTGTGTATTTGTTGCTCAATACATAATGCACCTGGAGGCACACATGTAGTGGCAATAAGCCAATGCCAGGATGGTATTACAGATGCTTATGCAGACACTAATGACAGCTGCAGTCTGTACAGTTCCTGAGCGCAGGTGCTGGTGCAATAATTTGTAGTTTTAAATTTATAACATGCCGTAAACAGGGGAACTGGAGACTTCAACATGTTACTCAATCACTGATACCTCTAAAGGGAAAAGTACAAGCAGGTCCCCCAACCCCAAACACACACATGCACATGCACAGAGAAGAAAGCTATAGTGTAGACCATTTGGAACTAGGGCAAAGAAAGACCCAAACAGTATAAATAATTTACAGATAATAAAAGTTCTATGCTGCAGCATTTTTCTAAGTGTATGTGTGCAGCTGGGGGGTTTGGAGTGGTTGGGGTACAAAGTGCCTGCTTGCAATTTCCACCCTGTGCTCCATCAGAGTGAGTGACTGAAATCAGTTGGCAGGAGGTCACTACTAACTAGTACCAGGTGAGGAATTTGGACAAATTGTGAGCCATTTATCCTGCTCAAGCAATGCCACCAGATCAAGCCATGCTCTCAGTGTCAAATTGGAGTTGCCAACAACTCATTTGCATAGGGAAAGCAACCCCCAAAAAAAGAAATATAAAAACCCAGGGTACTATCACTACCATTTGTGTGGGCAGATTGATGCTGGGAGTAACAGAACACACACCATACCTCGATTTTGTACAGTAAAATGACAGCAATGACGGGAACCAAACCGCAGCACTAAGTAGCAAAATATAACATTACCAGTTCGTGTTGCTAAGTCTGCTCTCACTGCTATACTGGAATGGATCGGGACTACTGCTGTGACTGCCTGAGCTACTGCCCACATCATTCTCGCTGCTGTCATAGGGTCATCCCTATGGGGATCTACTATGCAGCGGCTGTCAAACTGTGGCACTATGTTAGTGTCCGAAAGATCACTGTTAGTGCAGGACAACAAAATGCTTTCATCATCGGACCCTGAAAATGAACTGTTTGACATTGCCATTGTCGTGCTGCATGCTGCGACCAAGAGCTCTGTTATCAAGACAGAATTGCTGTGACCAAGAACTAATTTTAATTGCAGAGCACAGATCTCCCTGTGGTGACATTGCAAAGGTAATGAGTGTCAAAGGTCACCAAATACAGGCTCCAATACACAAAATGACACTTCCTGGTTTGTGAGGGTGAAAACCTGATTTAATTTGCTAAAATAGGCTATGCATCTATCAAAATACATTGCGAATCAGTTCTATATGCAGTCACCTTGCAGTATGTGTGTTCATGTATCAAAACTTGGTAAATCGCTTTAAAGTAATCAGCATCTGAAGAGATGTGGGTGGAGACGTCCTCTTCCCCGGAGAAGGAAGTCGATGAGGTGGAGGAGTTTTGCTCAGGGGGAGACGGTGCATGGAGTGGAGATTCAAAAATGTCCTCGTCAATGGACCCGAGGTAAATGGAGAATGCAGCCACAGTAGCCTTGTACTGTTCCCAAATCAAGGGCCCTGGGGACCCGAAAGAGCTGGGAGAAGGATGCAGAGAAGGAAAAGGAGAATGGTCATGGAAAACCACAGATCCTCTGCCAGGGCTACAGGAGCATGCAGTGGACCCTTCCTGAGGGAAGAGCTGCACAGCCCGCCCACTGGAGAAAGGCCCAACTGGCGAGAAGCAAATATGGTGGTGCCCTGGGGGGAGACCCCCTGGTGAGGAGACCAGAGCCATTCTGGTCCACTGGGGCAGCCCCTGTCCCCGACTGTAGACCCCTGCCCACCAGGAGGGCACTCTGACTGTGCCCAGAGACTCACAGTGCCCTAGGGACAGAACGCAACCTCGCCACCCCCGAACAGCCAGACAAATCTATCCCTTGAGAAAAAGTTTCCCATGGCAGCAACACGCAGAGGGGAGGCCGACCCGGCACCGAAGTCGGCAGACAAAGAAGGAGAGGCACCGCAGTCAGCACCAGACAGAAAAGGAGCAGGCTGCAAGGAGGGCCTCGGGCTGGGCCTAGGAGAGCTCTGAGGTTCCACAGAGCCTAGCTGCCAATCAGGATCATCCAGATCTTCATATGAATCAGAGAACAAGATCAGCGAGACCCCTCCAATGAAGCAACCCCTGTAACTCTTCCTCTCCCAGTACAGAGGACTGTGTCAGAAGACCCAGTGGCCCCAACAGCGCTGCCCCACTCATCGACACTGGGGACAGTGTTAGGAGCTGAGGTGATGCCGGCTGGCACCACCGAGGGTGCCACCAGCACAGCATATAGCCGAGACCTCGATACCGGGGTTGTCTGGGCTCCCAAGGAGGCATCGAACTGAGAGGGGTGCCCAGCTGCCCCGAGGGGGGCCAACTGTCCACCTGACCCCTCGCACAGGCCTCCAGTCTCAGAAGACTGGGAAAAAAATGAGGCCTGCTCCCTCCTCAGTATGTATGGTACTGGGGAGAGGCCTGGGGGAAGGGTCCTGCATTTGGTGTCTCTGATGTGATGTTGCCCTCCGAAAGTCGGGGGGGGGGGGTCCACCCCAATTTCACTGCATGCTGACAGATGGTGCAAAAATCCGTAGAAAAGCAAGTGTTGCAACTATCCACGTCGTGATGGGGATCCAGGTATGAAAAGCAATGGTCATGCTGATCAGCAACAGTCATCGAGTTGCCGCTAGGGCACCAATGCATGGGGCAAAGTCCCGCCTTCAAATTACTTTTTTGGACTCAGGACTGGACAAGACCGTGACGGAACAAAATAACAAAACAAAAGAAAGCACTTGATGCTGTACTGAAAAAAGAAATAAAAAAGGTACAACCTGATGGAAACAGACTGGTACGGTGCCGAGCAAGGTTTAGCGCCAAGCAGAAAGTGATAAGGTAGATCTGGTTTTGCTCCACACGAGGTAATGGAGGGAAAAGCAGAACTGAGGAGGTTGGTGGGGGCTGGCGCCAGTTACTGGCCAAATGAGTGCCACACTGTACGTCGGCCTTGAGGCTGGCGCCGTCTCCAATGTCAGCCCCCTTTCTCAAAACTCGTAAAGCTACATGATCTTGCGAGGTCTGGCGCCTCTGGCTTATACCCACCAGTAATGAAAGGTGAAAGACTGGTCTCTGGATGATCCCAGTGTTCTACTGACCCCGTGGGACAGGCTCTATTGCCTACCTGCGCAACAGGGAAAGGACCATGTCCCGGAGCATTGAAATGTGGTTCAGAGGGTACAGGGATGGAACAGGCAGAAAGTCTGGGGGCTGTTCCAGAAGCTCTAGAGTGTGGCCCAGCTCTAATTGCAGAATCCACGCATTTGTGGTAATGGTCCTCCACTGCACAAGATGGAGGGAAAAATGACCTCCTACTGCCACCTCCTGGCTTGAAACTAGAGGGGGGGGGGTCGGGCATGAAGTCAAGCTGAGATGGGGCCAGGGGCTGAGGCAGTGCCACTGGCTTCGGGGCTTCTGGCTGAGGGGCCAGTGGTTGAAGAAGAGGTAGGTAGAGAGAAAATAGCTCTGTGTTTCCCTTGAAGGCAGGTGCCCAACCTAGCTTCTGGAGACCCTGCAAAAGGAAGGTCAGGGACGACTCTGGGTCGAGTATGATAAAGGGAACGGACTGATCTAATGGCTCTCCGAGGCCTGCAACTCATTAATAATGTCCTGCATGTCAGGGCCAAAGAGTTTGGAACTCAAAAAGGGGACATCCAGGACTTTCTGCTGCACATCTGCAGCTAACACAAAAACATGGAGCCAGGAGTGCCTCCTTGGGCAAATGCCTGTGGCAGCTGCCCTGGCTGTGGTTTCCGACATGTCATAGATGGCTCAAAGGAGGGGTTTACTGATGTCCTCTGCTGCCTGAAAAAACCTTGAGAAGCTCCTGCTTCTAAGACCCTTGTGGGAGGGCCTGGGCGGCCACCATGCCCTTCTTCCACAGGGTGTTCTGGTACTTAACTAGATAAGACAGATAACCTTAGACCAGAAGGCCCAAAGTAGCTCAGGCAAAGGTCCTCTTACCGCACAAATCAAGCCTCCTGGACTTCTTATCAGAAGGGAGGGAGCCAAGGTGTTTTGGGCACCTTAGATCAGTCATGGGCAGCTTTAATGACCACCGAGTCTGTTTCAGGTTGGGCAGAATAAGACTTCCTAAGGGGAGCCTGGTACAGTCTATTCGCCTTTCTGGGCATGGCAGCGACTGAGTTAGACCTGTGCCAAATTGCCTGGGCAACATATTACAGATCTGGGAGCAAAGGAGACATGACCTTTGGTGGTGGTGGTGGTGGGGGATTCAGGAATCTCCAAAAAAAAGCCACAAGATTTTTCCTGGTGATTTCATCTTCAGTTTGGAATCCAACAGCGAACTGAAGCTGCTTCATAATATAATAGAAGCTGGGGTCCACGGCGGAGGATCGGATCTGGGGGTATTTTTTCTCTAGAGTCCACACTCCTGGATGAAGCAGTGAACCTGTCAGAGGAGTAGGCCCCAACGTCGTTTCTCTTCCTCTAGAAGGATGAGATAAGGGTGATATTCCTCCTCTGTTCTGAGACAGGTACCGATGAAGCAGCCGTCAACGATGCCCAGAAGGGCACAGGGTGAGAAGGCCAGATCAGTGAGGAAGTGGAAGGAGGCCCTAAAGGAGGCATTGACGGCAGGGCAGTAACTGTGGTGAGCTGCCTGACCACAGCTGACGTGACAGAATTCAGAATCGAATTAAGGTTGGCAACCGGGTATGGGATGGTGGTCATGACTGGGAGAAACTGCTAAGGACTGGGACTGAGGGCAATGGTGTGGGGGGGGGGAAACAGATGTTGATGGCCCAGCAATAGCAGAATGCAATGGGCCGAAGTAAGGCCAGCCTACGATGACCCGATATCCACAACAGAAGCAACAGGGCCCAGCGCCATAGAGCTCTGTGAAGCAGAAAGCAGGGTTGATGGGGCAGGGGACAGTGACCCAAGGTTGATGGCCTAGCATCCACGGACGCTAGAAAAGGACCCTCCACCCGGATTGGCTTGGAATACACCAAGGCCGAGGCAGCGGCGGAAGTCGGCCACTTGGTGTTGACGACAGAGTCCCGAAGGACTGTGGAGAAGCCAGTGGGGACCAGGACCAATGACCTGAGGAGTGGTCTTTACGATGGACCTTGTCCCTATGCTTCCCCAAAGATTTTTCCCAGGTTTTGGACCTACGAGTCTGAGGATCGCACCGGTAAGAAGGAAGAAGCTCCCCACCCCGTTCCATACTAGCTAACTTTTGCTCCATCAAAAATACCTTGAGGGCCCATTTTTGGTGCTGCAGTGTAGTGAGGTTTAATTTCTGGCAAAACTTGCAGGTGAGGGCTTTATAAGAAGGCCTGAGACAGCAGACACGGAGTTTGTGTTTGTCCTCATGGTTAAATCTTCTTTCTGCAGTGGCAGCAATGGAAGAGAGAATGACTTAACAGTTCTAGTCATAAAAATAATGAAAAGAAAAACTTTAGAAAGTTTTGGTGGTTGACTGAACAATGACGCTTCCTACAGTCTGTGTGAGAATGGTCGATGGCGGGAAAAGAACTGAGGAGGGAGTGGGGCCACCTATGCCTTTATATGGAGGGTGACTTTGGTGTAGGTGGCCTGATAGATTGCTACAGAAAAAGCCTCCTTGGGATCCTAGTGCCTGACTATTAAATTCCACAGGTGTGACCTGATGAAAGAGATATCCCCAAAGATCTCCAGGTACACAGAGAAGTTCCTCCCGACAGCGTCCTACTCCTTTGCCTTGAATCCCATGGCAGTCTGGAACTGCCTCATGATGGCTAAAAAAGAGATCATTGGGGAGAGACCATGGTGTGTAATTCACTCCTCCGCCCGCCCCCCAGGACACAGCAGAAGAAGAGAGAGTAGAGCTAGCGGTGCCGCCCTCATCATTATCATCGTCCGTCTCCCCTGGCAGGAGATCTGGCTAACACTCATCCTCGTCACTGTGCTCAGAAGTGGTTACCGACAGTGTGTGAGCACACGGATGAGTCGAATGTGGTGCCATAGGAGGCGACAGCGTGGGAAGAGGTACAGTAGGTCCTGGCATTGCAGACCTTAGCATCACCGGCCCCGATGGAGGGACAATATGATGCATGAATTCCCAGAAAGACATCAACATGGTCTGGACATAGACGACCAGCAGCTCCGCAGTGGGATGCAGCATCAGAAGTGGAAACTGAGGGCCTGTAGGCATCACTGGGGCAGGCTGCAGTGTCAACAGAGGCAACTGAGGGCCCAGCGCTAACAGGCTGAGGTCATCAACAGGAATAGGAGTCTGGCATCGTGGATTAGCCTGGGACATCAACAGGAGGGACTGGGTTCCCATCGTTGTGGAAGCAGTCTGGGGCATTGTCGAGGGAGAGTGTGTTGCTGAGGTCGAAACAGAGCCCACTGAAGAGGCTGCGGACGTCACTAGGGGAGACTGGTGCTCCAAAGGCGACAGGCTGGAGTTTGCCATGGGCAGGCTGGCAGAGAGACCTACCTGCGGGCCCTGAGAAAGGGCTAAGGGCGATGCCAGAGGAGGTAGGACTCTAGCCGATGACTGGCCCATGCTCACTAGATTGGACTGGCAGAGCTCCCCGATTGTAGGCCTGCTGAGAAAAAGGGCAGAAACAGCTGGGGCAAAGAAAGCGGTGGGGGTGGGATCGGGCCTGACCCTTAAGCCTCCTCATCTTAAAGGGAGAGGTGGGGGGGGCTGCAAATGTGGACCCTGCAGAGGACAGGGTGTGAGCTTCAGCAGAGGTCGACGCCAGGGATGTTGATGACCCAGTCATGGTCGGCGCCTTATGCGGCTACTGCAAGCAAGCCGGGGAGGAGTGCTCTCGGTGTTTGTCATTCTGGCGGTGTTTGTGCTTCCTTGCTGGCTTGTTCCAGGACTTGGAGGACTAGGAGCCCAAGGACAGGGCCGGGGAGGTGGAGGAGCTTCTGGCCTGGAGCTCCTTTTCTATGGCTTTTACTTGGTGCTCCAGCAGGAATTTCTCGAGGTCCTTCTGGCGGCGTCTCCATGTGGCCTGGCTGAACCCGCGGCAGACTTTGCAGGCTTTCATGTCATGGTCCAGGTCTAGGCAGCAGATACAGGCAACGTGGCCATCCTTTTCGTACATTTTCCTTCTGCAGTCAGAGAGACGGAAACGTTTAGATAGTTTAGAAGACTTGGTCAACATACACCACCAAATGAAAGAATCACTTTAAAATAAAGTGGTTTGATGAACTAGGGTGAGAAAATAAAATAGAAAAGTAAAGAAGTTATGGCGGTTGACTGAAGGAGCATGTCTCTGAGGAGTCCAACGTCCACTGGTTGATGGCGGGAAATGAAAATTACGTACCTACCATAATTGTTGATCTTCTCTTGTATCTTCACCATTCATTACTGCTTGGGTTGTGCCGGAGGCGCGCACCCGCTACGAGATTTTTTTTTTTTTTTTGAGTCTGCTCCAACAGCGCCATGCTCGAGGGGCGGCCGTTAGCTGCTGCAGACTCCTCCTCCTCCATTTCAGTTCTGGTAGCCGAAGACGCGAAAACAAAGGGTAAGGAAAAGGAAGAGCGAGGCAAGAGAGCCGAGGGACAGAAAAAGGAAAGGATATAAACTGAAAAAGGAATAAGCCGGTAGAGGACAGAAAGAAAGAGAGAGAATGCCTACCCTAAGGGACCGCAGGGCCTCACTTCTGGAGTAGCTCCAAGGGAGGAACAGATAAAGACAAAGAGAAAAAGGGGAAGAAGAAGAATGGGAAGGAAACAAGGGATGTTGAGAGGGGAGAACACAGCCCATAGATATACTAGTTGAGAGGCTTATAAGCTCGGAACCAAAAACAAGGGAGCAAGAATCCCTCCTGATAGGACTGAGAAAAGTTTCAACTGAACCGCTAGTACAGATTGGACACAAAGGGCAGATTCTCTAACCTCCCGTCATCCCAGCCCTCCACACTCTAGCTGAGAGCTCACAGACTTCCCAGGCAGAAATTCTGTTTCAGAAAGAAAGCGCCCAACTAGGAAGGGGAATAAGCCCCTTAGCACCTTAAGTGCTAACACAGATGTGTGTGGGGAGGGGGTAAGCCCTACAGAAAGCAGCTTTGTATAAAAGGATAGAGTGGGAACTCAATCGGACTCCCTGAAGGCAAGGCAGGAACAACAGCTCAAGGTAAATGAAGTGCCAGAAGCACCAACCAGAAGTTGACACAATATTAATTAATACCTACCAGAGGGAAACTGAAAATTGGGGCCAAGCCATAGAGGGACGGCGTCTTCAGCTGTGAACTGAACAACATGGCTAAGAAGCCAAGAGGTCACCCCTAGGGGCAATCAGAAAGAGTTCCTTCAGGATAGAATAAATCCTACTCGTTCCCCTTTACCTTGAGGAAAAAGGATCCGTCCAGAAAAGAACAGAAAATCGAGATAGGGTCTTTTTTTGGCTTAAAGGCCAATGAGGAAGGGAGAGGAACGAGTAGGGAGGGGGAGACACTGCAGTAGGAGGCCACTGAGGGGAAGGTGGGCAGGTATCAGTAATGAATGGTGAAGATACAAGAGAAGATCAACAATTACAGTAGGTACGTAATTTTCATATCTTCCCATGTCAATCTTCACCATTCATTACTGCTTGGGTGAGTACCGGAGATAATAGAAACCCTGAGGGAACAAGACCCTCAGCCTCCTGCTGGTGGGAAACAGGAGGGAAAGACCCTGGGCTAATCAGATGAGAAGCCTATGGCGGAGGACAGCTAGGAGGTGTCCCCCGGGGACAGGGAGATGGAGGAAGCCCCTGCAGAAGCCTCCTAGCCCTGGAGGAAAAAAAAGACGGGTCCCCAGGAACGTGCAGCGAAATCACCCTACACCGGGCCAGGGGTGATAACCTGATAGACGAAGCCATGCTGTCCGTCTAATACAGATCGCTGTCCTTCAAGCCACCTCACTGGCATCGTAAGATGCCCTTGCTTGGTGTCTTGCCAGCTCCAGGCCTATAGCAGAGAGGGCAATGGCCTGTCTAGATTGCTCCGAATCAGGCACTGATGCTAGAAGCTGGGATAGCATCGACCATAAATGCCTACTGTAGGCAGCATGGTGCACCTGATGTGAAGCAATGCACAGCATCGCACGGGAAGAAAAGAACACCCTTCTCCCCCACCAGTCAAATTGTAAGGAATCTGAATCCAGTGGGCAGTCGTGCGCCAGGTGGCGGCACCCGGAGGGAGTTTCTAGGAATGCCAATCCCAAAGGCGGGTTGGGAAGAGAACCTAGAGACACCAATGGGGCAGAATACCTTCTCCTGCAGTCTGCTGGGGCTGGAACAGGGACGGCTGGCGACTGCCAGGAACGGACAGACGCCTCCTGGAAAGGAATAGGCCAGGACAGTAGCACCAAATGCTGGGCACTGAATTCACTGAGGAATTCACATGTCTCCCGTTCGGTATGGTCTCACCTAACAAAGGAGATACAAAGATCCCTCATCATCCTCGAAAGGAATCGCTGATATTCAGTGGACTCCTGCGGCGGTAGGGGATAGGCGAAACACCCGCTCATGCATATATCTAACGTATGAGGGGAAGGCCGCCGCAGAGCCTCTGAACATATCCCAGGATAGGACAGACATGGCCTGGGAGAGAGGGGGGTGGCTGCAGAGGAACGGGAGAGGGACACCTATGACGAGGCAACTGTCCTCTGCTGAGGCTCTGAAATCCAGAAAATGGAGCCCGAGCTGGCGGGATCCCTGACAACAAACCAGGTCGCAGAACGGAACCCTGGGGATGCGAAGCCTGGAACAGCCTAGTAGGGGATCCTCCTCTGTGACGAACCTGGGGCTGCATGGGTCCAGAAGGGCAGCCCACAGCAATGCCACCAGAGGGGTTCCTGGAGCCCGAGAGGGAAAGACCGGGCGCAGCGCTGCGGCTCCTACCCACACCCCGAGGGGTGGCAGGTGAAGACCGAGTGCCTCAACCTGGTCTCTGAACCCCCGGACTCTGAGAATGCCTCCTCCTCCTCGACACCAGCGACAATCCCCGAGCAGGTGCAGCAGCACACGGGATCGGCAGCTACCCCAACCCGCTCAGGAGGATGAGCCCCTCCCCCCGCTATACCCCTCCAGGGACCCCAGACCACCCCCAGCCTGGGAGGCCTCAGAAGAGGACAGCAGAGGAATAGACGCGCTGGGCCGCCTAGCACCTCGTCTCATTGGAGACCCTGACTCCAAAGAGTCAGGGTGCCAGGACAGGTCCATGTCCGAATCATCCTCCGAGGAGGAGGAAGAGACCAGTTGGACCTCAATACTGGCCACCCCAGGGGTTTCCAGAGAAATGGCATCGCGAACATTGCCTGTGTCACTGGCGGTGCTGGACGATGTTGGACCACCTGCAACGCCCAAACCCAGCACTGACTCCCCAACGCCGCCGATCAGACATGCAGCACCGCCCTTTGCACCGGGACACAACTCGGCACCGCCAGAAGAGTCGACCGGGCCCACGGTGCTTCAGGTGGCGTTGAGAGCCAACATGGCAAGAGCGGTGCCGGAAGGTGGTGTCAAGGGTCCACTGATGCCGGGCCCAGCAGACCTGGGCCTCAACACTGGGGGAGCCTGCACCTCTGAAAAAGTGACTGCCGAGGCGGTGTCTCCACTGCACCCCCGGGAGGGACCACGGTGCTCCTCGACACCGCAAAAGAGGCCTCCTCCTCGGCAAGACTAGGAGATGAGGAGGCCTCCTCCTCTCCAGACCGTATAGCCCTGGGAGAGGACCCAGAGGAAGGGTCTAGAGATCTTACCTGGAGAGCCCTGGAGCGACGCCGT
The DNA here is from genome assembly GCA_016271365.2 of Neoceratodus forsteri. Lineage (NCBI taxonomy): Eukaryota > Metazoa > Chordata > Ceratodontiformes > Ceratodontidae > Neoceratodus > Neoceratodus forsteri. Next base: position 477,552,345 of record CM028135.1, read on the forward strand.
CCCCGAAAGTCGGCGGAGCCTTGCTGATCTTAAACGTGCAGACTTCTAGGACGCGACGGTCCATCGAGAAACGGGCGTTGCACAAATCCATATCATGGTTGGGTCCCAGGCAGCGAAGGTGAACATCATGCCAGTCTGTAATGGAAAAATGCCGGCCACAGGAGCACCGACGCATGGGGGTGCGGCCCGCTTTCTACTTTCACTTTGCTCCCGAACCGGACAGGATGCGAAAACAATATATAACACAGAAAAAGGCTCCCGGCACCGTAGAAATAAGGAACGGTCTTACCGGACTGAAAATGGTTCAACGGCGTCGGGAGGAACTGGAGAAGGAGTAGCAGGAAGGCCTACGACGCAGTTCAACAATCTCACACACGTGGTAGCAGGTGCAACCTCGATGGCGGGAGAAAACAAAACTGAAATAGAGGAGTCATCTGCGGCACCTAATGGCCGCCCCTCGCATGACGCAGAAAGTTGCTCTTGGGAGCGCGCTGTTGAGAAGACAAAAAAAATCTCCCGTAGCGGGTGCGTGCCTCTGGCACAACCCAAGCAGTAATGAATGGTGAAGATAAGAACTGACGAGGGCACGGGGTTGCCCACATAAATACAGGAGTGGCAACATCATCCGACACTCTTGCTGTGAATGGCCCCGATGGCAGCTAGCTAACAAGTTTCCATGTGGTCCTACTGTCTGATGGCTATAGTTCCAAAGGTGTGGCTTGCTGCAAGAGATATCCTCGATGAAAATTAAAATTTTAGAGTTTGAATTTTATATTATACAAGAAAGCAGCAAAGTGGCCAATTCGAAAGATGGGCGTATGTAGCACTGAACAGTACTTACAAAACAAAGCAGTGAAGTACTATATAGCACTATGAATTAATGTACTGACTTCTCGCGCGGCTGGACTCCACATGGTTTCAGATCAAGCTCAGATCACAAGAATAGCAGTTTGGAAGGCAGATCCAGTTCTTGCTGGGCTATGTTATTTACAACCCCCTCCCCAAAAACACTGACAAATAATATAACAGAACAAATTATGACAGTATTTTTTTATTACTATTATGCCCAACAATAGCTATTGATTGCTCACGGCTGAGGCATTCTTGTATAATCAAGATAATCTGCAACTAGGACATGTCATTTTCACTGCTGCTCACAACTCGGTTGGTGCATATTAGCGTATGGATTGGTTCACTGAAATCTGAAACATTTACAACACATTGCAGCTGTTTTCTTTTTTAAATGTTTTCCATAGAAGACCAATGATATTTTCGTCTATGGAAAACTGCTTAGCAGCAAAGAAAATATAAGCAGCTAGTCTCAAGGAGAAAGCACTTACTGTAACTAGATCCAGTGGTGTTTGCCCTTCCTGGTTTTTCAAAGAGGGATCAGCTCCATGAGCCAGTAGCAAAGCACACAGCTGTGTTCTTCCTTTTTGGGCTGCTTCATGCAGAGGTGTAAAAGCCCATTTGTCTGTGGCATTCACACATGCGTTATATTTAATCAGCAAGGCTGCTACGTCTACATGCTGCAACACATAAAACACCATTCAATACCAAGTGTGTGTGTGTGTGTGCGTATGTGATATGTAATGGCCTAACTAAAAGATATGCAATTTATTTTCAAGTGTAAAGTGGCAGGACCGTAACTCCTAAGTGGTGGAGCCATGAGTGAGTTATGAAAGTCCTGCTCCCTCACAAGTGATGATAAACTGCCTATCTGGAGCCAGACCATTGCTTGTTCGATTTATACAACATCAGATTTCTAGTTATACCTTTAAAATTTGCTGTTTGTTTTAAGATTCAACCATTGTCTTTTGAGTTTAACTGCTGATGTCAATACTGCACTAGGCAAATGTGAAGTCAACAGCATATGAAAGCTGGCGGATTGGTGCAGTATTCAACTGAAACAATTCTAGCCTTCCAGATAGCCATTATGACACTACTTACGGCAACACATTTTTGATATTTTGTTGTAAGTGTTGTCATCGGCCAAGATGTCACTTGTTATTTTTACCCTCGCTCTTTTTTTTTGGTTTTGTTTAATACTTATCTTTTGCTGCTGAAATGGAGGAGATCAATGAGACAACACTGAAGCGGTTAAGTCAAGGGAGGAAGGGTGTTATCATGAGGATGTGGCATGAATACTGTTAGCGGAACTGTAAGCAACTTTTAATTCCATCTACAAGGCTGCAGTCCAACAGGCGGCCCGGTAGCACAGACGGCTAAAGCGCTGGCGCCTTACCTCAAACCAAACCGGCAACCCGTGTTCGGGAATGAGCACGGGCTGCCAGGGGTCGGCCAGGGAGGAGAAGGATTGAATGCCTGACGGCTGCTCTTCTTCAGGTCGGGAGATCTGCAAGCCTCGCTGCTTTGCCACCACCAGGGGGAACCAGGGGGAACTCGGGTGAAGGTGAAGTAAAGAGGTATCAGCACTGTGGGTGGCTGGATGCCAGCCGAGGACTGGAGCAAAAGGCGTGTCTTCCACTCCTTGCCCTCCTAGAGCACTGACGTCCAAGGGGGCAGGGAGAAAACCACGGAGGAAAAACAGCCAACACTGGCACCGGTAGACGGGCTCCAGAAGCCGGCGATCGGTGGAATCCGCGGACCTAGGCGCAAGGTGCACACTCCATCTTAGGTCTGGGGGAGTCAAAGGGGAGACTCCTCCACCCTGACCGGGGGGTCATCCAGATATCAAAGGTTCACTGAGTCGGGCACCCATATGCACCGACAGCCTTGGAAGCTCCGACGCAGGATACCACAGGAGCCCCGAAGAGTGGGGCAAATGCGGGCAATAGGTAGGAGGATAAACAGAGATAAAAAGGTTGCATTCCAATCCCTCAGTATGTACGACTCCTAGCAGTGCCGGGAACGATGGGTCGAGAGAGAGTTTATACAGGAAAAAAATGCTCTTTGGCACTGAAGAACCCAAATCTTGGAGGACTGCAGGTCAACACTGTAGTGAGAAGTGAAGGTATGATCAGAGGACCAAGCAGTGGCCCTACAAATTTAGCGAAGGTAATGCGGAGTCATAGAACTACCAGTTTGGGGGCGAGGATGAAAGACCCACTGGTACCAGGACACTATCTAGTGGGAGAGAGTCTATAAGCAGGTCAACCATGAAAGCATTCTGCAAAAGGTCCCAAACAGCAGCTTTAAAATCACCTTTGATACCCTCAGTACTCATATAGATAGATCTCAGTTGGACTCTTCACATTCAAATGGTGAAGCGCTGCTTTTACTCTGGAGGTGTGTCAACTACAAGACTCTGGCAAAGTTAAGGACTGGTTCAAGGAGAATCCGGAGCACAGGATGTATATATGGCATCACCACATCTTTGTGGAAAACAAAGGGTCAAAAAGCTTTCTGACCCTCCTGTCTGATGTCAAAGCCACCAAGAATATCATTTTCCAGATGTGGAGGTAGCACTGGCCTACAAGTTCAAGAAGCGTCATGGGGAGTGTTCATAAGTACATGACCAAAGACTTGGAATGCTTCCTCAACGAGGTTCAAAAGGGACCAAAAGACTCTCTGCAAAGCCCTGAGCAACCCACTTGACCTCTCCGCTTCAGTCCTCCCAGCTGTAAACTTGAGTAAATAAAGGTCCCCACTGAAAAGGAGATACTGCATCTCAGTTTTGGTATAGGTGAGAAATAAATACAGACCTGCATATTTCAAACAAAAAGTAGACTAATGCCCATCTAGTTTGTCCATCACTACTGCAGTGAGTAGTAGCCCTCAATGCCCTTAATCAAAAAACGGTCTAAATTCTTTTTAAAACCTGTTCAAATTTCACTACCCACCACCTCTTGAGGGAGATTATTCTTACCTGCCAGCACCCTTGCAGAAAAACTATTTCCCTCTTTTGTGTTTTTACGTTCTTCCCTGTTAATTGATGATGTCTGCCACATACGTGTCTTTGTGTCTCTAATATAAAGGCTCAGACTTACCTTTAACTCCGTACACCTTATACACCAGAATCAAGTCTCTTCTCATTCTTCTTTCTAATTTGTGGAAGTTAAGTTCCTTAACCCTTGCATCACTATCTTTCTCCCCAAAGCCCCTTATCGTCTAAGTTGCCCTTTTCATCATGAAAAAAGAATTTACCAACTGCCGATAAATGCAAATAACAAAGCTTTCCCCATTTGACATTTCTAACTGAAGGTGCTGAAGTCTACAAAGGATTCTTTACTAGACTGAACCGAAAAACTAGAATTCAACACAGCTTGATTATAAATATGCTGCAAACAAAGCCTCAGTTCTTAGTGTTCAGTAATAATCACAAAACTGGAATCCAAACAGAGTGCCTCTGCAGCTGAGGTTTCATCATTACAATGTAAAGAATTCAGAAGGCTTACCCCATATGATGCTGCATTGTGTAATGGGATAAGACCACCTTTATCCTGTGCATTTACATCAGCACCACTCTGTAACAGGTATTCAGCAACCTCCAAATTGTTGTAGCCAGCTGTTGGAAAAAGAAACAAATTATTATTGGACTCGATTTAAAGAGCAGCTGATGCCTTTGGGAAAACTTTAAAAAAAACATAATAGCTGGACATAATTCAGCTTGTATTTCATACGTCTAATATATTTCTCTTCTCGATTATTTATTGCTGCAGAAATTCCCACAAAAATGGAAATTATGTACCTACCGTAATTCTTGATCTTCTTGGACGAAGTCTCCACCACTCATTCACACCAATGGGATCTACGGCGGAGGTGCTAGGACCCAGTGGGAGCAAACTTTGCAGGAGGCCGGGCGTCAGAGATGGAGCCGTGAGGAGTGGCACTTGAAGCCTCTGCTCGTGCGGCAATGACTATCTCAGCGTTGATCCTCCAACCGCCTCACCCCCCGAGACGGTGTAGCGTAACTAACCTAGGACAGCCTAACAAAAAACAGACATAAGATAGTCCGGAAGACCCATATAAGAAGGGTTGAGAAAGAAGTCTTCACAGCCTAAAGACTGAGGGCATGAAGACCAACAACAGAGGTGAGCTCGGGGGATGGTGGGTGGGTGTGTGAATGAGTGGTGGAGACTACGTCCAAGAAGATAGTACAGTTACGTAAGAACTTACTGTAACAGTAGATCTTCGAGAACAGCTCTTGCAGCAGGTTACACCATTAGGACTGAAGCCGGCAGGTGTCAGGACCCCACAGAAATGTTCTAGCTAGCAGTCTTCAGCGGGGACCGCCTCAGACGTCGGTCCCGGCCCCGACGTCAGGTGTAGTACATAAGGAGGCGGTCCCGCCAGAATTCCCAGTTCTCCCGCCAGAGACTTCCGGCCGCTGGATTACATCAGAAGAGGAGACCGAGGACCCGCCATCAGAAGGCCAAGACTAAGAACAGACCTTTCCGATCCTAAGGATGGTGTTAGGATAGAACCTACTTCCTCCAAGGGGGAATGGTGGGCGGGAAGGTACCTGCTATGAGCTGTTTCGGAGATCTGCTGTTACGTAAGTCTTCAATAACTATACTCTTCTTCGAGATACAGCTCTTGCAGCAGGTTACACCATTAGGACTGATTCCCAAGCAATGGCGCCTTTGAAAAGCCATCGGGAGGGGGCAAGATGGAAGTTGAGACCCGTCCTGAGCCTAAGACAGAAGTCCCTGAAGAACGACTAGGCCGAAACCAGCTCTTCGCCTTGAGGCGATATCCAGGCTATAATGCTTGATAAGAGTGTGCACCGAACTCCAGGTGGCTGAGGCACAGATAGCCGACGAGGACACGTTCTTCAGTGCTGCAAAGGAGGTAGCCTCTCCTCTTGTAGAATGGCCCTTGATCACTCCTGGTAAGGGTTTCTTACGTTTGTCATAACAAAACGAGATACACTGAGTGAGCCAGCGTGAAAGGGTCTGCTTCGAAACCGGGACCCCTTTCATCCTCTCAGCGAAGGAAATGAACAGCTGCTCCACTTTCCGGTGCTGTCTGGTTCTGGTCAAATAATATCTGAGACACCTGTGAACATCCAGGTTGTGAAGCAGTGCTTCTCCTCGATTGGCATACTTGGGAAAGTACACTGGTAAATCAATGTCCTGGTTAAGAGTAAGGGCTGAAACCACCTTAGGCAGGAACTTAGGATTTGTCCTCAGGGATACCCTATCCTGATAGAAAATTAAATAAGGCTCCTTGCACATGAGAGCATGCAATTCGGAGATCCTTCTTGACGAAGTAACAGCAACTAAAAACAACGTTTTCCACGACAGAAAACGTAGCTCGCAATCTGCGGCTGGTTCAAAAGGTGGCAGCGTAAGCTGCTCCAGGACAAAGGGTAAATCCCAAGGAGGGACAGGGTCCTTAATGGGCGGCCTAAGGTGGAGGACCCCCCTTAGGAAGGCACGAGTAGTATCCAACTGGGCCACCATGCGGTGGCCTATGGGGGCATGATAAGCTGAGATTGCACAAAGGTGCACTTTAATCGAGGAGTAAGCTAGCCTGGATTGAAAAAGGGAAAGCAGGTACTCCAGGACCAGCTTCTCAGGACAGTCTAGGGGCAAGAAACCACGTGCTTGAGTCCACAGGCAAAACCTGCGCCACATCATGGCGTATGTTGCCGGTTTTCTGGCAGCAGAAAGTACATCAGCCACCTCTTGCGAGACCCTCTGTCGCAACATGGCTACGTCTCTAGGAGCCGAGCATGCAGGTTCAATGAGTGTAAGTCCAGGTGGACTAGCGAACCCGCCTCCTGAGACAACAAGTGGGAGCTGACTGGCAAGGGAAGCGGAGGTTCCCGGGACAACTGTTCCAGAAGCGGGAACCAAATCTGCCTGGGCCAGAGAGGCGCTATTAAGATAAGCGTCGCGTGCTCCCTGCGAAGTTTGAGAAGGACTCTCTGTATCAATGGGAAAGGAGGGAAGGCGTAGAGGAATCTGCCCGTCCAGGAGAGGGACAACGCGTCTCGCCAGAAAACACCAAGCCCTGGATCTAGCGAGCAAAAATTGGGCAGTTTTGCGTTGGATGGGGATATGAATAGATTCACAAAGATCCAATTCAGGAGTGCCCCATCTGTGAAACAGGTCCTCTGCCACCTCCTGTAGAAGTTCCCACTTGTGGGCTCTGGCCTGGGAACGACTCAGGCTGTCTGCGACAGTGTTGTCCACCCCGGGAATGTGAACTGCAATGAGACTTGCGCCATGTCATATTACCCATTCCCACACTCTCATGGCCTCCCTGCAAAGGGGGTAGGAGTGTGTGTCTCCTTGTGTGTTGAGGTAATACATCACCGCAGTATTGTCTGTTTGTAACATGAGAGTACTCGGTGGAATGTCTGACTGGAAGGCTTGCAGGGCGTAAAGTACCGCCCTCATCTCCAATATGTTGATATGGGATGAGATTCCTGAGTAGTCCATGTCCCCTGAGACTTCACCCCGTTCAAGTGCGCTCCCCACCCCAGCCCTGAGGCGTCTGTGGAGAGGGTTATCACCGGGGACAGCGCCGAGAAAGGAACCCCCGTAGAGAGGGTTCCCGGATCTAGCCACCATTGCCAGTCCCGAACCACGGCCCTCGTGATTCTAACTGGGTGCTGCAGATGGTCTTGCCTTTGGTCCCATTGCACTCTTAACATCCACTGGGTTACCCGCATGTGGAGTCTTGCCATCGGGACTGTAGGAATGGCCGCAGCCATGTGTCCAAGTAGGCAAAGGACCAATCTGGCCAAGACAGTCTTCTTCACTGATAGGTCCCTTATGAGGGATCGTATGCGTTCCGCTCTGTCTTCGGGAAGAAAGGCTTTCCCCTTGACGGTGTCCAGAACTGCCCCTATGAACTGCAGTTTCTGGGACGGTACCAGGAGAGACGTCTCGTAGTTAATTAAGATGCCCAGAGACTGAAATAGCAATGCCTCCTCGGAGGAGGCCATGAGAAGCCAGTCGTCCAGGTACGGGAACACGCAGTGGCCCTGCCTCCTCAGAGACGCTGCCACGACTGCCATGCACTTGATGAATACTCTGGGTGCTGATGACAGCCTGAAGGGAAGCGCTCGGAACTGATAGTGGCGTCCGAGAAACTCGTAGCGCAGGAACCTCCTGTGCGCTTGAGCAATAGGAATGTGCAGGTAAGCGTCCTGCATGTCCAAGGACGCCATAAAAGCGTCCTTCTTGAGCAAGGGGATTAGTTCCGGGAGGGTCACCATGCGGAAGCGCTTGTACACGACCAACATATTGAGGTCGCTGAGGTCCAAGATTGGACGGAGGTCCCCTGTTTTCTTCGGAACCAGGAAGAAGTGTGAATAATAACCTGCTCTTCTTTGGTTCCCTGGAACATGCTCCAGAGCTTCTTTCTGTAGAAGCGTGAGCACTTCTTGCCTTATGAGCAAGGTGTGTTGACCAGAATAACGGGAGAGCAGAGGAGGCCTTGTGGGGGGCTTGTCTATGAACTCTATATAGTGACCTTTTTCGACCAACTGTAGCACCCACCTGTTGGTGGTGATCGACTGCCACCCTGGCAGGTGATCTGCGATGCGACCCCCGACCTTCGTTTCCCGTTGATCCTGAGGAGGGGTGGGGGCCAAGAAGGAGTCATGCTGTGGCAGCAGTGGGTCCTGCAGGTTGGGCAGACTTGGTAGCACGTTGGCCTCTACCTGAGGACATCTTGGCCTGGGCTTTACGAGAAAAGGAGCCCCTCTGTTGCTGCCTCTGGGTCCGGCTGCGAAAGCGACTCTGGTTCCTACGAAAGGAACTAAGTTTAGATCTGTACATGGTCTGGACAGATCTAACAGCCTTCCCAGCTTCCTGTAATTTGGTGATTACCTTTTCCGAGGCTTCACCAAACAAAACTTCGCCATGAAAAGGAGCGTCCATAATGTTTTTCTGGACATCCGGGGTAAACCCGGAGACACGGAGCCACGAGTGCCTCCGGAGGCATACGCCTGAGGCTGCCGCCTGGCCAAAGAGTCCGCAGAGTCGTATGCGGCTCGGAGCACCTGGGTCCCCACGTCTGAACCCGTGCGGAGGAGCTGTAGGAGTTCCTCCTTTTGGCCACCATCTGGCAGTTTCTCCGCCAGTTCCTGTCCCTGTTCCCACAGTGCGTTCTGGAACTGAACCATGTGGGTCAGGTAATTCAATGATCTAATGGCGCAAGTCGCGGCCGCGATAAGTGTGCCTGCCCAGCACGTCCAATTGCTTGGACTCCGGGTCCGGTGGCTGCATGCTCAGATGTTGCAGTTTCTGAGACCGGTCATGAGAGGCTGTAATGACCAGGGAGTCGGCCAGAGGATGGTTAGCCAGGTACTGGTCCTCCCTTGGGGCCTTGTACAGGCGGTCAGCCTTCTTCGGCATTGTCGGGGTCGAATGTGGACACTTCCACGCTGCCTTGGTGACGTCCATGAAGGTGTCCACCAAGGGTGGCACTACCACAGGCTTGGGGTCTTTTTGCCGAAGGTAGCGGGCAAGGCGTAGTCTTTCCGGGTCGAGTTCCTCCGCATCCCATCCCATGTTCTCTTGGATGTGTCTCATTATCTCTGAGAACGAGGGGTCATCCGGAGAAGACCAAAGGAGGTCGCGTGGGTCCGGAGAGGGGATGCTGATTGGTGAAGGAGACCTGGAGCATTCAGAGATGTCAGATCTGGAATCCTCTGTAGACGGTGAATACCGGCATCTTCTGGGTCTCTTGGGGCTGGGTGACCCTGAAGAGGATCTTGATGGAGGCCTTCTCTTTTCTGTAGATCTGCCCCTAGGAGGCGCTGCCGGCTCCTGGGGGGAAGGTGCTCGGCCTGCTGAACCCTTAGGTGGAAGAGGGGGTGAAGGCGTCGGTGGTGCCGTGGGTGCAGAAGGAGGGTGCGTGGTGACCCACCAAAAGGTGAAGAGCTCCTTCACTTCTGCCCAGTTCAAACCAGACGACGGACCAGGCGCCAGTGGTCTGTCGTCGGGGCCAGGTGCCGGCTCCCCGGGGGTCTCTGGTTCTGGAGAGGGCTCCTGTGGGAGTTCGACGGGTCCGGAATCGCCCGCCTGGTCTTTGGGCTGGGTAGACTCCTCCTCCGACAACGCCTCCCGACCGACGTCGGTAGCCGGGGGTGTGGTCCTCCTGGCTGCGGCATCTAATGCCGGTACCCCTGCCGGCATCCTGGGGGGTGAATGCCTGACTGGTGATGGGTGATGAACTGCTGCCGGTTCCCTGGAGTGCTTATGTATCTGGGCCGACGTCAGGTCCAACGTCCGCTTGACGGAGGTCAGCTCCTTGGTCTTGCGTTGGGGTGGCGGCGGCAGGGAGACTGACCGGACGTCGGAGGCCAAGTGCCGGGAAGATGACTTGTGGTACTCCCCAGACCTGGCCGAGGCCTTAGCCGAGGAAGCAAGCCTGGAGGTCTTGGCAGGCCGCAGAGTAGAAGAACCACTGGCCAATTTAACCACAACCGGGGGAGGCTGAGAGTGGGCTCTCGACGGGGAGTGGTCCGACCTGGAGCGGAGCGCCGGGAGTCCGAGGCCCTGGAGGGGGATCTGGGTCTCACCTTCTCCCAGTGCTTCTCATGATGCCTGTGTGACTTCCCTGAAGATTCCCCTCTGGAGGAAGGTTCCATGGCCTTAAGCTTTTCTTCAAGGAGGAAAGCCTGGAGGGCCTTCTGTCGGTGGATTCTCGTTCGGCTGTTAAAGCCCTGACAGAAGGAGCAGGCCTGGGTGTCGTGATCCAGGCCAAGGCACCAAACGCAGGCCGAATGAGGGTCTTTGAAAGGAATCTGCTTCCCACAGGCACACTTCGAAGAATGGCCCTCCACGGAAGTTGGGGAGGACATCAGACGAAAAAAACGGCTGAAAAATAGATTTTTTCCGAAGTTTGGAAGGTTTTCCTGGTCGTCGTGCGCTAGCCTTAACCGATGAGGTCGAGACATGCAAAGTCGACGGCGGGAAAGAACTGGGGATTCTGGCGGGACTGCCTCCTTATGTGCTACACCTGACGTCGCGGGCGGGACCGACGTCGGAGGCGGTCCCCGCTGAAGACTGCTAGCTAGAAAATTTCCATGGGGTCCTGACGCCTGTCGGCTTCAGTCCTAATGGTGTAACCTGCTGCAAGAGCTGCATCTCGAAGAAGATCAAGAATTAGGGTAGGTACGTCATTTCCATTTCTTTCTGGACATATAGTCTCCACCACTCATTCACACCAATGGGAGAGTACAGAGCTAATAATCCCTCCGAGAGGGCGGCAGGAAAAACCAAGAGCTCACAAATTCAGGACAGAAATCCATTAAGGATGGTTCTACCAAACGACACGTCATCTGGCATGGACATCTAGGGCATAGTGCTTGACGAAAGTATGCACTGAGCTCCAGGTAGCCGCATTGCAAATATCTGCAATGGGCACGTTGAGGATTTCATTCAGGGATGCCATGACCGCTCTAGTAGAGTGAGCGTACAATCTGCCCTCCAGCTTAAGTATGCAACAGAGAACAGAAACAACCACAATTAAATGACTACCAACCTAAAAGAAGAGCTTACCTTTCTATGCACCCCCCCTTATAAATGGGGATAGGCCACAAGGCCTTATGGACAAAACAATAGGAAACAACAAGCCTGGGCTATGTCCATGTGGCCCAAGGTAGCGCCAAAAGAGAAGAAAACAGATGCTAAAAAGCACCCAACAGCCACAGCTCTTGCTAGTAAAGCAGATTACAATGTTTTTTTTTCCCCCAAAACTTTCTTTATCACTGGCGCACCAAGGAACTCTCTCAAACTAACCCCACTCGCCACCACTGCTCTACCAAACAACTGAAGCATGCCTCACCAGGAAATTGGAGACACCCCCACCTACCTCAGACCGACAGACCCCCAAGGTGGGGCCGCCTTCCACTCCTGGCGCTCTTTCTAGAGTTCAGTACATCAGCCACAAGGTAAGGCAAAGGGTTGGGAGAGCCGGCGAGATGAGCTTGGTATTGGGTGTGTGGCAGCGAGGCACTAGTGGCAGCCACTGCCTATTCCAGGGGCCACAATTTTTCATGTAAGAGTTACCCAATGGAATGCGGATGTGCAATGATGTCTGCACTGGCACGCTGTTGATGTCTGCCACCACTCCACCCCTGTATGGCGTCAGCACCTGTAGTGCCCTCGGTCTCCATCGGCGGGGGGCACTAAGGAGCCGAGCACACCCCACAGCCCACCCCAGGAGAGGAGAGCAGTCTTACAGATGCTCAATCCTCTCCCTCCCCGACAACCCCCAGTGGCCAGAGTCCATTCCCGAATCCAGGTCACCGGTGTGGTGTCCACTGCCTCAACCCTCAGCGCCACCGGGTCGGCCAGATTACAATGTATATCAATGAGGAGATCACCAATCTTAGGATGCCTGAGGTGACCTATGTGTAGTGAGTTATAAAGCATGCAGAAACAGGCACTGTATCCCATGAATGTGGGATGTCTAGCCATTTAGAGAACCAGAATATGTATTTATCTAGACAGAACATAGGAAAAAGGCACAGCAAAGAGAGTCATATTAAAGAAACTGCAAGAAATTACTAAATGCTTTGGTACTTACACAGGAAAAATGACAAAGCAGCCAGATGACTGGTACACTTGAGAGTGTAAATAAATGACTGGCCACCATGCAGGAGTAGTCTCCCCCCCCCCAAAAAAAAAAACAGCTGATATGTCACATGACTAAAGCAGAAGGGAAATGTGGGCTGGGCCAAAATGGGGTCAGTAAGTGACTTGAGGTTAGGGAAGGAACCTAAAATTAAGGCATCTTCATTGTGGAACAAATTTCTCAACACCCAGATGCAACAGGTGAAAGGCATTAGAGATGCATGCCATATGGCTAAATAAGCTATCACCTGACTGGTCACCTAGAGAGGGATCTCTGAAGACAAGGGGATGTACCGACTGAGGATGTACCTCACTGATCACAGCAGACAAAGGATGTACCCCTTTGGGTCACCAGAAAGAAAACGGTATGAAGGTCTGGCAAGGGAGCTGCATTCCCCCGTACAAAAGTCTCAGGTTATTCTCAGGGTTTGTGCCGGCCACTATTGTGAACTGGGGTTGTGAGGCTGGGGTGGCAACTGAACACCAAGGAAAATGCTTGGGAATACAGATATGGAAGAGTGCCACTGCTGAACACCAAGAAGGGCTTATGGGCAGAGGGATGGGGAAGGGAGAGGGTTAAGTATAACTGGAAAGGGAGAGGGAGTCCCCAGCCCCCACTGGAATAATCTCTATTCTAGCTTGGGGCAAGTGCAAATTGGTACTACTCTTCTGCTACATCCTACCCTCTGCCTAATTTGGTGTCCTTAAGGAACCTAGCCAATATATGAACATATGAAGAAGTCAGCAGAAGAAGGCCACCTGGTCCATCAAGTCTGCTCATAATGCAGGGTCCACAGCTTGAGCTAATGACCCTGCCCTCCCTCCCCACTCCTCCCATCCTCACTACCTATGATCCTTACCTTCCCCCTATGCCCATCCCAGTCTCTCTTGAAGCTGCCCAGTGTCTTCAACGAGATGACCTCTTCCGGCAGCGCATTCCAAGTGTCCACCACCCTCTCTGTGAAGTGCTTCCAGACCTCTCTCCAAAACCTCCAGCTTAAGAATGTGCCCCCTCGTGTTATGGTTGCCGCTCGACTTAAAGAACCTCTGCTTATCAACCTTATTTATCCATTTCAAGTACCTGAAGGTCCCAATCATGTCCCCTCTCTCCCCCTCTCCTTTCTTCCAGGGAGTACATGTTCAGTGCCCTCAATCACTCCTTGTATGCCTTACCCTGTTAACCAGCTATCATCTTTGTAGCCCTGTTCTGGACTTTCTCCAGCAGGTTAATGTCCTTATTGAGGTGTGGACACCAGGACTAAACTTCATACCCTAGATGCAGCCTTACCAGTGACCTGTACAAGGGCAGTACAACTTCCACTCTCCTACTACTGATCCCCTAGATAAGCATCCCAGCATCTTGTTTGCCTTTACTGCTGCTTTCTTGCACTGCATGGAGTGTTTCAGGTCACTAGTGATCATCACTCCCAGGTCCTGCTCCTCCTCTGATGCAGATACTCTGACTCCACCCAGGTAGTACTCGGTCCTGGGATTCTTTGCTCCAATATGCATAACTTTGCACTTCTTGGCATTGAAATCAAGCTGCCAGATCCTGGACCACCTCCCCAGCTTTTCCAGATCTTCCTGTATGTCCTGTATCCCTTCAGCTGTGTCCACTCTCCCACAGAGCTTGATGTCATCCTCAAATAGGCACATGTTGCCCTTAATGCCATCTCCAATGTCACTGATGAAGACATTGAACAACATCGGCCCCCCAAGACCAAGCCCTGTGGGACCCCACTGGTTACCTCTCTGGTGCCAGATAACTCTTCCCCCACAACCACCCTCTGGGTTCTGTCCCTCAGCAAGTTTTCCACCCATCTGGCCATCTTTCCCCCAACCCCGAGATCCACCAACTTCCTGACCAACCTTTTGTGGGGCACAGAGTCAAAGACCTTGCTGAAATCAAGATAAAGGATGTCTACCACTTGGTCTCTGCCTACTGTCTTAGTGACACAGGCAAAGACATCAATCAGATTTGTTTTAGACGATCTCTTCCCCCCCCAATGAACCCATGCTGCCTCTCATCCTGGAGACTATGCTCCTCTAGATATTCCACCAACCTTTATACTGGTATGGTCTCCATGAGCTTGCCACAATGGAGGCCAGACTGACTGGACTGCAATTCCCTGGGTCATCCATGGGACCACTTTTGAGGAGGGGCACTACATGTGCTTTTCTCCAGTCCTGCGGTACCACGCCTGACTCTAGTGAACTATTAAATAGGTCTGCCAGTGGCCATGTCAGCTCCTCAGCCAGCTCCTTTAGTACCATTGGATGTACTCTGTCCTGGCCTGGTGATTTGCCCACCTTCAACGCCAGCAGCCGCACACACCCCCCCCCCCCATCATCACATCTGCAACCCTCCCTTGAAGGCACTGGTCCATCCTTCTCCTGGTGAAGATGGAACAGAATCATTCATTTAGTATCTCTGCTTCCCCCCCATTATCCTCCACCCACTCCACCCCCTTCTTCAGTCTAACAATCTCTTCCTTCTTGTCCCATTTTCTCACTTATATATCAAAAGAAAGCCTTCTCGATTCCTTCAGCTATCTGCAGCTCCTTCTGTGCCTCTACTCCCCAGACTTCCTTACTTGCCTCACTAGCCAACCTTATGTAATTTTCCCTATCCACTTCTCTCTTGGTCTTCCTGAATTTTCTATAGGCCAGCCTATTTTCCCTTACTGGCTGGGCAACCCCAGAACTGAACCAGCTGGGCACTTTGGCCCTTGTGTTCTTCCCCCTGAGCCTAATACGCTCATCTGTGGCAACCAGTATTCCTTCCTTAATGATGGACCACCTCTGGTCCACCCCCCCATATCTGCTCTGATGCCTGCCACATGGCTCCTTAGCACTTTGCTCATTTTCCTTAAGTCCGCCCTCCTGAAATCCAAGATTTTGGTCTTAGGATACTCTCTTTGCCCATATCCAACTGAAACCACACTGTGCAATGGCCACTTCCACCCAGTGGCTCCCTGACCATTATTTCCTGTACATGCTCCCCATTTGTCAGCACCAGATCAAGAACTGCCTCAGTTCTTGTTGGTTCAGTGACGCCCAGAGTCAGGAGCCCACTCTGCAGTCCTTCCAGGATCACCCGACTCCTAGCACATGTTGTGGACGGTATGCTCCTGTCCACCTTGGACAGGCTGAAGTCCCCTACAATTACCACCTCTCCTTTCCCCGCCGCTTCCAATATTTGTGAGCTCAGTTCCCTTTCCCTCTCCTCATCCTTGACTGGGTGGTCTGTAAACCACCCCCAACCTCACCTTTATTTATTTACTGATGAATATTCCTCTTTCTCCCTCTACTGGACCTTAACTGAGCCCATAATGTCTCCACCTCCCCCTTCCTCCAACTCCACACTCATGCAAGTTATTAACATGGATTATTCCTTCAATTTGCATCAAGTCACCTATAAATAGGGCTATCCCCTACTCATAGCCTTGATCACGCATCCATTCCATTCAACCTCTGACTATCACAAAAATACAGGTTACTCACCTGTAACAGGAGTTCTAGGAATGGTATATGTTGTTCATCCACACTGGCAGGTTCCTTGCCGCTTTAAATCTTGCCAGGTGGTTTTCCAGCTGGCTCCTCCCACCCACCCGGGTGGTAAAACTCTCGGCTCCACCCCATGATGCCAGATCTAGCCCGCTGGAAGTCAGGTTGTGCGTCGAAGCCGGGGAGGTTGGGTGGGACGTGTGGATGAACAACATACACCATTCCTAGAACTCCTGTTACAGGTGAGTAACCTGTATTTCTAGGGACATGGATATGTTGTTCATCCACACTGTCTGGCAGACTCCTAGCAGTTCTCCGGGAGGAGGGAGGCAAGGCGCACACCCCCTACTCATCGAATAATGACTGGAGAACTGAGGCCCCAAAACCATCATCCCAGCGTGACTCAAGGTCGATGTGGTAGTGGGTAATAAAGGTGTGTGCTGACTTCCAGGTAGCAGCCCTGCAGATTTCCTGGATAGGGACGTCCCTGGAAGCAGCCACCGATGCAGCGGTATGGCGGGTAGAATGAGCTCTTATCCCTCTGGGAGGCTCCATGCCCGCCAACCTATAGCAGAAATCTATGCAGGAGGTGATCCACCTGCCTATCGTCCGCTTGGCTGCAGGTCTGCCAGGTGCGACTTTAGCGTAGGGTGACAAACAACTGGCGAACCTCTCCCCGAACTTCAGCCGTCCGCTCCTTATAATAAGCAAGCACTCTTCTAGGGTCCAAAGTATGAAGCCTATATTCGGCCTCCGAGGTGTGATTGGGGTAGAACACCGGCAGAGTCAACACCTGGTTAAGGTGAAACTCCGACACCACCTACGGAAGGAATTTCGGGTGGGGACGCAGGACAACCTTGTCCCTGTGGAAGACCAGATAAGGAGACTTGATGGAAAGTGCCTGGAGCTCTCCCAACCTTCTGGCTGATGTGATAGCCACCAAGAAGGTGGTCTTCCACGACAGGTGAGAGATGTCACACCTGTGCATCAGTTCGAATGGCCTGCCCATGAGCTTAGCCAGTACCAGCAGTAGATCCCACGGAGGTGGAGGTTCTCGCACCAGAGGGGATATGTGATCAAGGCCTTTGAAAAAGCGCCCGACCATCTTCTCCTGTGCCACCGACTGCTTCCCAGCCCACGCTCGCGGTAAGCAGAGATGGCTGCTAGGTGCACCTTAAGGGTAGTCGACCAAAGCCCTTGTTGAGAAAGGGACCACAGGTAGTCCAGAATGCTTGCCAAGGAACAGGAGGAAGGGGCCAGGCCCTTGCCCTGACACCAAATGGAGAATCTCTTCCATTTCAAGGTGTAGCATTTTCTGGTCAACTCCTTACGGGGACGCCTCAATGACGCTGAGGACCTCGTCGGAAAGACCCAAGGCCTGGAACTCTAGCTGCTCAGGAACCAGGCCGTCAGGTGCAGGGACTGAAAGTCTGGGTGCAATACCTTTCCCTGGTTGACTGAGATCAGATCCGGGTGTGCTGGAAGCTGCCTCAGGAGCCTGGAGCTGAGACTGAGGAGATCTGGATACCAGAACTGGCGGGGCCAGTCTGGGGCTACCAGAATCACCTGCGCCTTGTCCCTCCTCGCCTTGAGAAGCACCTTGGGGATCAAGGGAAATGGGGGGGAAAGGAGTAGAAGAGGCCGGGGTCCACGGCCTCGAAAGGCATCCCCCTGCAGCGGGTCCTGCTGAGGGGGGCCGGCATGAAAGAGTCTCAGCTTCGCGTTCCTCCTGGAGGCAAACAGGTCCACCTGAGGCATGCTCCAGTGGGAGAACAGATCTTGTACTACCCCTGCCAGGAGAGACCACTCATGAGACGCAGCCCCTATCCGGCTTACGGCACCGGCCAGGGTGTTGGAGGCTCCTGCCACATGAATGGCGAGGAGATCCGCCTCCAGGCTGCGCACGAGAGACCAAATGCAGAGAGCTTCCTTGCACAGAGGCATGGAGCGTGTCCCGCCCTGGCGGTTTAGGTTGTACATGGTCGTGGTATTGTCAGTCTGGACCTGAACCACTTGACCCCATAGAAACTGAGTGAAGGCGGTGAGGGCTAGACGAACCGCTCAATGCTCCAGCAGGTTGATATGGCATCGGGAATCCCGAGGGGACCAGAGGCCGTGCGCTCTGTGCTCCCCCAGATGGGCACCCCAACCCATCAGAGAGGCATCGGTGGATAGAGAAACCGCTGGCTTGGGGTGGACAAACGGGATGCCCTCCTGCAGATGTGCTGGAACGGTCCACCACTGGAGAGCGTCCCACATCCCCTGGCTCACTGTCACTAGCTGATCCAGTGGATCGACGTGCTGTGACCATTGGCTGGCCAGTACCCATTGAAGGCGACGCATGTACCAGCGGGCCCAAAAGACCACGCTGGTGCAGGCCGCCATGAGGCCCAGGAGGCGCAGGAAGTCCCGGGCAGGGTGCGATTGCCCAACCTGAAATGATTGGGCAAAAGAGGAAAGAACCTCGGCCCTGTCCGCCGGGAGTCGTGCTCTGGCTCGAAGAGAGTCGAGCTCTGCCCCGATGAAATGTATCGCCTGCTTTGGCACGAGTTCCGACTTGGCCTCGTTGATGAGGAGGCCAATCTGAGAGCAAACCTGGCGGGACAGATCTCTGGACTGCTCCACCTCCGCTCTGGAGGGGGCTGCAATCAGCCAGTCATCTAGGTAGGGGTACACCCAGACCCTTCGGCGCCGCAGGAATGCTGTCACCACTGCCATGCATTTGGTGAAGTCCCTGGGGGCTAGGGAAAGACCGAAGGGCATGGCCCGGAACTCGTAAAGGGATCCCTCCGCTCTGAAGTGGAGGAATCTCTGATGGGACGGATGGATTGGGACGTGAAAGAACGCGTCCTGAAGGTCCAGGGAACAGAACCACACGCCTCTTTCCAAAGATGGGATTATCTGAGCCAGACTTGACCATCCTGAAGGTCCGAGACCTTAGAAACCTGTTCAGGTCGCGCAGGTCAAGAATGGGGTGCCAGCCCTCTGTCCATTTTGGGACCAGGAAATACCTGTCTTTTTCGAGGAGCAGGGCAGTATCGGCTCGGCGGGCCGACAGCGAGGCTGCGGACCCCGTGGCCCCCCCGAGGGGCAACGGCTCAGAAGGGTGGGGCTTGCTCGAACTCCAGAGGCAGGCCCTTTCCTACCACCTCCAACACCCAGCGGTCCGTGGTAATAGCGGATCAGACGGAAAGGAAGTGACGGAGCCGTGTCCCCACGGGGGGAACCCAGGGGGGAGTGACGAGGTTGGGGCGACACCCCTCAATCCATCACTGTGCAGGCTTGGAGGAGGGACCGGCCGAGGGACCTCCTGGTCCTTTACCTCCCTGCTTCCTATTAGAGGAAGCCGCAGGCTTGGGTTTGGGATGCCAAGCGCGAGCCTGCTGGCCCTGGTGCTGGTGCTGTTGGGCTGGACGTGCCGCAGGTGCAGAAGGACGAAAGGACTTGTGCTGCTGCTATCGGCGGCCTTTGTCCTTCTGGGCAGAGGTGACTGAGTCCAGAGTGGCATTGGACTTTTTGATCCGCTGGAGGTGACCTTCCACTCCAGAGCCGAAGAGGTCGGTCCCCAAGAAGGGGACGTCCATCAATTTGTGCTGGGTATCTGCCATGAAGGTGGATATCCTCAGCCATGCTCTGCGGCGCATGGCCACTGAGGCCGCAACCAATCTGGCACAGGAGTCTCCTATGTCCAGAGCTGTTTGGAGCTGCTGCTTCGCCACCACCCTACCCTGGTCCCGAACCTGCCGGACCGTGGTCTGCAGGTCAGCCGGGAGATGAGGGATCACCTCATCCAGGGAGCCCATGAGGGTGTGGGAGAAGTGTGCCATCAGCACGGCCGAGCTGGCCTGGCGGAGGCCAAGGGAGGACGCAGCGTACACCTTACGCCTGGCGTAGTCCAGCTTTTTGGACTCCTTGTCGGGGGGCATGTCCACGTCCCTAGCGTTCCTGGAACACCGGAAAACGCTGTCGGTGACCAACCCCTTGGCAGAGGGGTGTCCCAAAAACCCGGGCAAAGAGCCGGTAGGAACTGCATACTTCCTGGCCATCCTGGCCGAGGGCACAGGGCAGGAAGCAGGCCGTTGCCAAAGCTCTAAGGCTGGGCCAACAATGGCCTCAGCCACTGGAAAGGCCTCCGTGGGGGAATCCCCTTGGTCCAGTATCTCCGTCAGGGGATACTTGGCCCATTTGGATACGGGCTCGAGCTGCATCCTGGTGGACTCTGAGATGAGCCGAAACAAACCCAAGAAGGACGATGGGCTGTCATCCAACGACTGGCCCCCGGAGGACTCCAGGTCAACCGGCCTGGAGAACAGGGAGGAGTCGTCGTTGGACTCAGAGGAGTCCACGAAGAGCTGCCTAGGGCCTGAGCCACCCTCCACCTGCCGAGGACGGTCGGGAGTGAGGGTGACTGACAACCATGGGGCAGGCCTTGACCCGACCGAGAGTCCTTGGTCGGCGCCCCCAATTTTGGTTGTGGAGGCGGAGGTTCCACCACAATCGGTGGGGCAGCAGGTTTCAGCCAAACAACCGGCCCAGGCTTGGGCATCTCGACTACGGCGAGAGGCTGTTTCCGCCGCTCAGGTGACAGCCACTTGATGGCCGGGGAAGGAGTCGGCGTCGACTTGCTCCTGGACAGAGGTAACTGCTGCCACATCAGGTCCTCGTAGCATCGATGCAATTTGTGCCAAAGCCTCTCCTCATCCGAGGAGGAAGACGAGCATGAGCGGCGGTGCCGCTTACCTCGGTGCCAAGACCGCCAATGTCGGCGGGATCAGCTGGACCGAGAAGAAGTCCGAGACCGAGATCCTCGGTGTTTCAGAGGACGGGTCTGGGAAGGAGCGGGGGACGCCCGCTTCTTCCCTCGGCTCGGACACCCTAACCAGGGACTGCTGCACCAGGGGCACAGGCAGATCCTCGGTCTCCATCGAGGGAACCAGTGAAGAAGGGTTGTCAGCTTCACCAGTCGACAGCCCGTTCGACGGGTCGAGAAAACTCTCGACCGCGTCGACGGGAGTCTCGGCCGGCTGGCCTGACGGAGACACCGTGAAGCCAACGGCCTTAGCCACAACCTCGACCGAAGTCGACAGTCGGCTGTCTGGGGAAGGAGACCTCTCCCGCTCCCACGAACGCCGACAATGGGACTTACCCTTCGAATCCTTCTTTTTGGACCGAGAGGAATGTCTCGATGGCCGTTCTCCCTTCATGGAAAGGGATTGGCAAAGCTCCTTGAACAAAGCTGAAT
The DNA here is from genome assembly GCA_016271365.2 of Neoceratodus forsteri. Taxonomy (NCBI): domain Eukaryota; kingdom Metazoa; phylum Chordata; order Ceratodontiformes; family Ceratodontidae; genus Neoceratodus; species Neoceratodus forsteri. Next base: position 477,573,600 of record CM028135.1, read on the forward strand.
ATGAGGTACCCAAAGAGAGCGGGATAAATGGCGCGACCGAGGAAGAGGGGGATGCGGCCTGGGCCGCCTCCTCCTCGAGGGTGATCATCTGCTCAAGCTGCTCAGCCGAGCCAGCCGCCGCGGTAATCGCCCAACGGGCCTCCTTTGACTTAACCGGAGGGTAGCGCTTCTCGGGCCGCCCTAGCTTTAACCGGGCAGCACGGTCCTCCAGGACGTCGGCCGAGAACGAACAGCATGACTCGCAGGCCTGTGGGTCGTGTTCTAGGCCAAGGCAGTAGACGCACGTGGAGTGCGGATCCGTTCTGGACATCATCTGCCCACGAGGGCACCGCCGAAATCTGGGAGTCGATTTGTCCATTGCAGCCGCGAGGGAGAAAGTTGACCAAGTCTTGAAAATTTTAAAATAAGTTTCAGGCGAACCAAGAATTAGGATCCAGTCCATCACGCAGAGCATTAAGGAGAGAACCTGAGCTTCCAAGCGGTAAGGAAGATCTGGTATCATGGGGCGGAGCCGGGAGTTTCATCACCCGGGTGGGTGGGAGGAGCCAGCTTGAAGACCTTCCAGCAAGATTTAAAGCAGCAAGGAACCTGCCAGACAGTGTGGATGAACAACATATCCATGTCCCTGGAATATAGCTTTTACTCGCATGCACATGGGTCATACACCCGAATGGATCGGGTGTTGGCCAGTGCCCCTCTTCTGGGTGGTATAAAAATCAGCCCATCATTCCTCCATATTGATCTCAGACCATGCATACCTTCAAGTGTCCATGTCCCTGGGTGGGACTGGGGGAGCGGGGCGAGGGGCCTGAGGGCTTGACCCCTTATTGTTAAAGGAAAAGGAATTCCTGGCCTACATGACCAGGGCCCTGGAGGACTTCTGGACCCACAATAAAAAGGGGGAGACTTCTTGCTCGGCTAGATGGGAGGCAATGAAGGCATACGTCCGGGGCCAGGTACTATCTTACTCGGCTTTTGAAAAAAGGGAAGCACAAAAGGACCTGTAAGAGCTCAGGCATCGTATTGAGGCTTATGAAGCACCTCATATGAAGTCCCCTACCCAGTCCCTATTCAGAATAGTACAGAAGCTGAAGTGGAAGTTTAATCTTCTACACACAACCCAAATAGAAAGGACGATTCTTCTGACAGGAGCAGGGGCCTATTTTGATGGTGACGGGGCCCTGGCCTGGCAATTAAGAAAGAGAGGGGGACAGGGCTGTTACTCATATACAGTCCTCACAGGGGGAACTCACTACATCGACGAAGAGTACTGGAGAGGAATTTGGTAGATTTTACCAAGCTCTGTACACATCAGAAGTAACACCCACCCCCCAACCAATGCTGGCCTTTTTTGAGAAGGCTCCCCTAAGGCAGTTATCTCCCAGAATAGCAAGTGACCTGGACAGGCCTTTAGAAAAGGCAAAGATACTCAAGGCCATCAGATCTCTAGCAGGGGGGAAGGCACCAGGACCGGATGGGCTACCTATTGATTTTTTTTAAGATGTTTAAAGAACAACTTATCAGAACTCTGTTTGATGTCCTTCAGGAAGGGCTGTCTTTGGGGATCCTTCCACCATCTATGAGAGCTGCCACTATCACAGTCCTTCCTAAACCGGGGAAGGACCCCACTCTGTGTTCCTCTTACCACCCCACTTCGTTGCTCACAGCTGACTATAAAATCTTGGCTAAAGTAGTGGCCACTCGTTTGGAGCTGGCCCTCCAAGAACTCATACACCAGATCAATTGGGATTTGTGGGGGGTAGGCAGGGAGAAAACAACATCAGAAGAACCATAGACATCCTGCACTCTTGGGGTAAAACGGCAGCAAAGCACGAGGCGGCTATATTACCACTAGATGCGGAGAAAGCCTTTGATAGGATTGAGTGGGGGTATATGTTTGAGGTCCTATCTAGGCAGGGACTCGGAAATGGGATAATGGGTTGGATAAAATCCATATACACCCGCCCACGAGCCCAAATATTAGTGAATGGACCATTATCTGTCCCTTTCGAGTTGGGTAGAAAGACAAGACAGGGCTGCCACTTGTCTCCTCTCCTTTATGTCCTGGCACTAGAGCCTCTGGCGGCAACCATCAGAGAACATGAGGGGATTCAGGGGTGGTCGTAAAGAACACAAAAGAAAAAATTACTCACCTTAGTAATGTTGTTTCTTCTAATGGAGTCTTGCTGTATTCTGACAATAGCAGAGAGTCCCAACCCCGAACTGCCCCAGAGATGAAAGAGTTAACTTTCCATGCCAGGCATGGAACGCTGAGCTCGAGCTCGGTTGAGACTCTGTCTGTTGCTGTTAAACTCAAACCGGCCAGATCTTTACGAGCTAAACTCACTAAGGTCCTGTGTGAAGCTGTAAACCCACACTAGCCAACTGGCTACTAAACATAAAACAGATTTTTGGTCCCAAAACAAAGACTCAAGACAGGACACCCAAAAAATGAAAAACACAACACCCACTCACCCAAGAAAAAAGGTGAAAACAACAAGGTGGGGCACCTACTGAGTGCCAACACTGCCACTGCCCACCCACATCCCAAAAGCAGAGGTTCTGAAAGGGGAAGGCAGGGGGAGAGGTCAGAATATAGCAAGACTCCATTACAAGAAACAACATTACTAAGGTGAGTAATTTTTTCTTCAAACAACATGAAGTCTTGCTGTATTCTGACAATAGCAGACTACCAAGCAGTACCTCCATGGAGGAGGGACAGAACCTACTTAGGAAATAGGCTCTGAAGCACAGCTGTGCCAAACCGAGCATCACTCCTAGCCTGGATATCCAGGGAGTAATGCTTGGTAAAAGTGTGAACTGTTTTCCAGGTAGCTGCCTGACATATCTCTAGAATAGGGATATCCTGGCAGCAGCCAGGAAGCAGTTGTACCTCTGTAGAGTGAGCTCAGGCCTGAGGGTGAACCTCACCCAGTTTTTCATAACAAAATTGGATACAAGAGACAATCCACCTGGCAATGGATCTTTTAGTGGCAGGTTTCCCTTTACCAACCTCACCACAAGTGAGGAACAGTTGGAGGGAGTCAAACCTGTGACCCTCGGTACATTCTATGTAGTAGCTAAGGGCTCTTCACATCTAAACTGTGCAGCCTCCTCTCGCCAGAGGAGGAATGGTCAGTGAAGTACACAGGAAGAGACATAGAGTGGTTAAGGTGGAAATCTGAAACCACCTTAGGCAAAAACTTCCTGTTAGTCCTGAGGACCACCTTATCTCTATGGAAGGAGATAAAATCAGGCTCCACTGACAAGGCTTGTAACTCATTTATGTGTCTGGCAGAAGTGATGGCTACCAGAAACACAGTTTTCCAAGTCAAGTACTTAAGCTCTGCTGAAGACAAAGGCTCAAAAGGGGGTTGCATAAGCTGAGCAATGCAAACATTAAGGTCCCAAGCAGGGGCAGGGTCCCTGAATGGAGGGTTGGTATGAAGCAATCCCTTAAAAAACTTGGAGAATACAGGGTGAGCTGAAAGAGAAGAGGGCTTACCTGCTGAAATGAAAGCAGAAACAGCTGCCAGATGCACCTTTAGTGTAGCTGGTCTAAGCCCCAAGCTATTCAAATGGACCACATAATCAAGGACTGTGGGCAGATCAGCAGACGCTGGGGAAATATGCCTACCAGAGCACCATATGGAAAATCTTTTCCACTTGGAATTATAAGTAGTCCTGGTGGAAGGTTTCCTAGAAGCCTTCAGAATATCCATTACACCTCGGGAGAGGTGTAAATCAGCAAACTCTAACTCTTCAAGAGCCAGGCCTTGAGATTGAGAGATTTGAGTTTCGGGTACCAAACCCTCCCCTGAGCACAGGTTAACAGGTTGCAATTCCTGGGAAGAGACAGGGGAAGATGGACTGCTAAGGACAACAGGAGTGGATACCAGGGCTGTCTGGCCCAGTCTGGAGCAATCAGGATCACCTTGAAGGGCTGAGACCTGATTTTGACTAGCACTTTGAACAGGAGAGGGAAGGGGGGAAAAGCATACAGGAACTTCCCTTCCCAACTGAGAACTAAGGCATCCAGGGGGACTGAGCCCAACACTGGGGGTCTGCAACTAAAAAGGGGAAGTTGGTGATTGTCTGGGGCTGCAAAGAGATCTATCTGTGGGGTGCCCCATCTGGAGAATATCACCTCCAAGACCAGGGGATCCAGTGACCACTCGTGATGGCCCTGAGATATCCTGCTGAGAGCATCTGAAGGGACATTGTCCTTGCCTGGGAGGTGTACTGCTGTGAGGGAGGTGTTCAGAGAATAAGCCAGAGACCACAGCTTCATTGCTTCTGTGCACAAGGCCGTAGACCACGTGCCTCCTTGCTTGTTGATGTACCACATTGTGGTGGTATTGTCTGTTCTGACCGGGATAACTTTGTTCTGAACAGATCTGGAAAAAGCTTGAAGTGCTAGGAATACTGCTCTGAGTTCCAATAGATTGATGTGAAGCAGAGATTCCTGCGGGGACCACAACCCCTGGGCAGTCAGGTCGCCCAAGTGAGCCCCCCACCCCAAGAGGGAGGTATCTGTAGTAAGGGTTAAAGAGTGGGACTGAGTGACAAAGGGAACTCCCTGCCTTAGATTGTTCTGATCCTGCCACCACTGTAAGGCCTGGATCAGGGTTCGAGTCACTGGGATCAATTTGGTCAGAGGGTCCTTCTTTTTGAGACCAAAAGGCTCTCAAATGGAATTGAATGTCTCTCATCTGAAATCTTGCTGCCTGCACCACTGCTGTGGAAGCAGCCATGTGCCCCAGGAGCTGTAGAAAATGTCTTGCTGGTCGAGACACCTGCAGGGTGAATGAGGAGGCCAGTGAGATAAGGGTCCTTGCCCTGTCCAGGGGAAGGAAAGCTCTGGCCTTTTCTGTATCTAGCTCTGCGCCTATGAAGGTGAGGAGCTGAACAGGCTCTAGAACTGACTTTGAAAGATTCAGAAGGAAACCCAAGGAGGTGAGCAGTTGCTGAGTTACCTGTAGGTGTAACCTGACTTGGTCTGGGGACTGGCCTACTATGAGCCAGTCATCCAGGTATGGGAAGATGGCAATCCTTTGCCTTCTTAGAGAAGCAACTACTACTGCCAGGCATTTTGTGAATACCCTTGGAGCAGAGGTTAGGCCGAAGGGCATTGCTCTGAACTGGTAATGGCCTGAGGGCAGCTCGAACCTGAGGTACTTTCTATGGGAGCATCTGATGAGAATATGGAAGTAGGCATCCTTGAGGTCCAGGGACACTAGCCAGTCCCCTGGCCTTAGAGAGGGTAGAATAATTCCCAGAGTCACCATTTTGAATTTTAGTTTTAAAAAGTGCTTGTTTAAGTATCTGAGATCCAGGATGGGCTGCCATTCTCCTGTCTTTTTTTGGGGTAAGGAAGTACCTGGAGTACAATCCTTTGCCCTGGTGTAGGGGTGGAACCCTTTCCACAGCTCTGAGAGCCAGGAGGGAAGAGACCTCTGCCTCTAGGGCAAGTGCCTCTGAGGTATTTGCAGGTGGAAAGGATCTGGTTCTCAGCTTTGGAATTTTTTTGAATCTGAGAACCAGTCCCTGGCTTACTACTTCCAGGACCCACTTGTCTGATGTTAGAGACTCCCAGTCCTGGACAAAGTAAGCCAGCCTGCCCCCTACAGGTAGTGGAGAATCGGCCCTGGCCAACCCATCAGGGTGCCTGTTTGGTAGGGGGTTTTGGCTGAGGGGTGGAAGCAGGTCTGCTTGTACCCCTTCTGCCTCTCCCTCTAAAGAACCCCCTCTGAGCATAGGCAGAAGAGGAGGCCTGGGCTTGGTAGAAAAGCCTATGAAAAGGCCTGCCCCTGCCCCTGGGGTGCTGCCTCTGAGGAGTGGCCTGCCTTTCCTTGGCCTGTGCACTCCTATAGGTGGTCCTATATTCGTTCATTTTCTTCATGTAATTCTTTGTCTCTCCCCAAACAGAGAATTACCCACAACAGGAAAATCCATGGCCTTAGTCTGGGTATCCTGTGACAGGCTAGTACATCTGAGCCAAGCCATTCTACGATGTGCCACAGATGTAGCCATGACTCTAGATGACACATCACTGGAGTCCACTGCAGCATGGAATTGCACCTTGGATGCCTCAATACCATCAGCAGCCACCTGCTCCAGCTTCTTGGCAAGCTGGCCAGGGACCTGTTTTGCTAAAGCCATGACAGTGACCCATCTGGATTTCTGATACCTAGCAGTATAGTGCAGGTGCAGACTCCCTTGATCCTTATTTTTTTAAAAATTACCCTGCAAGCACTAGCAGTTCCAATAACACACCTATTTAATCTCTCATTAAAAACAGGCTCTATTCCCTCAATCTGGAAAACAGCTCAAGTCATCCCCCTATTGAAAGCAGGGGACCCCATGGACCTTAATAACTACAGACCAATTTCTATCCTACCGGTGTTATCCAAGCTGCTTGAAAAAATAGCGAGTACCCAATTGAGAGGATATCTTGAAGAGGCTAATCTGCTAAACCACGCACAATCAGGATTTAGAGCCAAACATAGCACCATCTCAGCCCTGGCCAAAGTAACAAATGATTGGCAAAGTGAACTGGACAAAAAAAACTGTGTATGTGCTGTATTCCTAGACCTGAGTAAGGCTTTCGACACGGTCAACCATTATCTACTCCTCTCTTCCTTGTATTCCACAGGCCTAGATTCATCTTCCCTTAGATGGTTTAATAGCTACCTCACGGGAAGGACCCAGCAAGTGAAGTCTGAAGATCATCTATCTCCACTTAAACCCCTGCAAAGAGGAGTTCCCCAAGGATCCATCCTAGGCCCAATCCTATTTGCCATCTACATTAATAACATAGACATTAATCTCACCAAAGCCACTGTACATCTGTTTGCAGATGACACCGTATTATACGTCAGTAACCCCTCACCTGTCTTAGCATGTGAAGAGCTACAAGCAGAATTCAACATACTTCAACATCAGTTACTGGAAAAAAAACTTCTCCTAAACGCAAAAAAAAACGAAGGCAATGTTTTTCTCTCCCCAAAATCAAACAGACAACTCCTTTCTAAGCAATCTCCCCCAACTCTCCACTGTTATGGGTGAAAATCTTGAATTTGTCAAAAAATTCAAATATCTGGGGGTCTGGCTAGACTATAGACTCGACTATCTAACTCACCTGGAAGAGCTCCTGAAAAAACTCCGGCAGAGGCTTGGTCTCTTTCACAGAATAAAGCATTTTCTAAACAGGGATTCTAAAAAGAAGTTGGTCCAGGCCACATTTCTCTCGGTATTGGACTATGCAGACTTCCTATACGGTCGCTGCCCTAACTCTTATCTGTATAAACTGGACACACTTTACCACAGAGCACTGAGGTTCATTACAGACCTTCCCCTCAGCACTCATCACTGCTCGCTCTATGCTGCAGTTGGATGGCCTTCACTCCACTTCAGAAGAAACAGGAATGCCATACTATGGACATATAGGGCATTATCTAAGAAGCTCCCAAACTATATTTCAGACTGCTTCACACAAGTCACAGCAAGTAAATATGCCTTAAGAAGCCTCAACTTCATCATGCTTAAAGTGCCCAATTTCAATACTCGGTACGGGAGAACTACTATCAGCTACATACTATCTACTTTATGGAATATGACGCAGAAGACCCTGAAACTGAGCAGCTACATTACAGTTACATCCTTCAAACATCTGTATACAAGGCTTATCCAAGAAAAATGTAACTGTTTCCACTAGTACTAGTATATTCTAATATAAGTGCTAATCTTATCCTTCCCCTCCTCAGTCAGTCATTCCATGGAATGAATCCACCCTTAGCTAGTGCCTCCACCCCTTAGATGTATTACACCCCACCCTTCATCCAGCTCCCAGCACTTCCTTAAACTACATCACAGCCCTATACCCCTGTCATTCTACCCCCAGTATAGGCCCCAGCCCTTTCGCAGGCATCACTTATCACTTATCCATCCACCTTATAACTAATATCATCTTCTACGTTCCCCGCCAACTTGCAATCCACTCCTGCTCCCCCCCCTTCCCTTGTCTCCACTATCTATGTTAAATATTAAAGTATTGAACATTTTGCTTAGGATGTATGTTAGACAACGTGATTTTTTTTGAATTTTGTATATAATAGACCTTTTTATATGTGTTGTATATCTGTTGTATCTATGTAAGTTGAACCTTGACCTTACCAGGTCCATCTTGCAAATGAGTTGTGCTCAAAGATGTTCACCTAGATAAATAAAGATTTGATTGATTGATTGGTTGAGTATAGGCCATATAATTGGCCTGTCTGAGTCCCAAGGATGCTGCCATGTACTGTTTCTTTGCCATGGCATCAATCCTCCTGGAGTCCTTGTCTGGAGGGTGTGAAGCCAAGGGAATATTAGCCTTATCACAGGCTGCATCCTGCACTACCTGCATTGTTGTGTAAGGAAATTAAAATTACGTACCTACCGTAATTCTGATCTTTCTGTGTATCTTCACCATTCATCACAGATGGGTTACTGGCGGAGGTCAGGGACCCCAGCAGGAGCTTTTTTTTTTTTTTTTAAAAAGGGTAGTGAACCCGACACACCATCGGCACCCCTGAGGCCGGCGATACTGCGTGCGCCGAGGGTTGGCCATTAGGCTGTGTCGACTCCGCCTGCCTACCAGTTCTGAGTCGCCAGAAAGGTAAGAGGAAGGGATGGAGGGTGGGACAAGAGAGTCCAAGGGACAGAAAAAGGAAAGGATAACGACTGAGAAGACAGCAAAGAAGAGATTAGACTAAGGGGATTGGGTAGGGGCTCCAATCTCTGGAAGCGGAAGAAGGGAGGGTAGGGAGGGGAGAGAATTTAGGAGAGAGGGAGAGGTATCAAGGTATCCGAGACCCTTGTCCGTCACCAGATTGTATAGGAACTGCAAGGAGTAGCAAAGCTCTCTGCCAGAATTCAAGGCACAGAATAACTGGCAAATACCCCAGAAGCAGAGTCGGCTATTCTGGAGGAAGGACAGGGTACAGGGATTTAGTACTCTCTCAGGAAAAATGTTTGGTGAAAAAAGGGTTTGTTTTTTTTCCTGAAATAGTTGGATGGAAACCAGAAGGAGAACAGGAGGAGGGCAACCACCAACTCCCACCCCATCGGGGTGGAGACATGTAGTAGAGAAGGAGTGCCGCTCGAGCTGTCTACCCTTCATAGGCGAATACCCCCCTGTGTGTCCCTACTTTACCCCGCTCCTAAAGAGGAGAGGGGGAGCCACAGTGAGAGAGGGGGACCCAGAGACTGAGGCCCCAAGGGGATGGTGGGTGGGGTTGTGATGAATGGTGAAGATACACAGAAAGATCAGAATTACAGTAGTTACGTAATTTTCATATCTTATCTGTGCCAATCTTCACCATTCATCACAGGTGGGTGAGTACCAAGCCCCCCCGAAGGGGGTTGTTTCATTACACCCTAAGGGACAGGGTCCCTTAGCCCTCAGTGGGTGACACACTAAGGGGGGGGAACCATCAGGGCCTGGAGAGACCCGAGAGTGGGGAGAGAGACGGGTCCCCGGAAGGGGAAGGAAGCTGCCCCAACAAGCGCCGTCTCGCTCTACGGGAGAAAAGGTAGGTTCCCTGGTGGGCGGATCAAATCACCCTACGCCGGGCCAAGGGTGACAACCAGGAAAGACGTAGCCATGCCGATCTCCTAGTGCAGATCGCTGTCCCTACGACCCTGGTAGCTACCTCGTTGGCGTCATAAGATGCCCATGCTTGGTACCTTGCTAGCTCCAGGCCACGTGCAGAGTGCCGATGGCTTGTCTGGTTTGTTCCGAGTCAGGCAACGAGGCTAGGATCTGACCTAGCCTGGACCACAAGAACCTGTTGTAGGCTGCATAGTGGGCCTGATGAGCAGAAATAGAAAGGAGCAACCGTGCCGAGTAGAAGGTCCTCCTCCCCCAAAAATCAAAATCCGAGGAGTCTTGATCTGGGGGCCGGTCACGGTGAGGGCGCGAAGACCATCAGGAGTGTCCAGATGCGTCAAGCCAGACTGCGGATGAGGCATGGAACCTGGAGACTCCGGGGGAGCGCAATACCTCTGGCTGAGGTCCCTTGGGGCAGGAACTCCGGAGAAGGGCCTCTGCCAGAAACACAAGGACACCTCCCAAAAGGGAGCAGGCCAGGGCAGCACCACAAGGGTGGCCTCGCCAAAAATCGCCTAGAAAGGCGTGCGCCGCATGCTCAGGATTGCTGATAGTAGAGGGTGAAAGGTGCAAGTCCTCCAACATCCTCACGAGGAAACGCTGATACTCCGAGAGATCAGCAGCCGGAGAGATGTGGACAGAAGGTTCCTCTCCCCCAGAAAAGGGGGATGAGGAGCTGGAGGTCACCATGTGTTCTGAGGGTGGCTGCACAGGGGGAGGTTGAAAAACCTGGCCGTCCATAGCCCTAACATAAGCAGGGAACCGGGCAGCCACCGCTCTGAACTGCTCCCAGGTGAGAGGGCCGCTAGGACCAAGAATGCCTGGCAGCGCAGGAGAATGTGGCAGAGGGATAGGGCAGAGCCGAGAAAAGAAGTCGGCTGACCTCCGCCAGGGCTAGGGAGCGGACCGTGAGCACCCGAGGAGGGTGCCCCGGAAGACCCCACAGCCGACAGCTGTACAACCACGTTGGTACTGCCTTGGCTGCGCCCAGAAGAATCCCCCCAGTGAGGCAACTGGGGCCGTAAGGGTCCAGAAGGACGGTCCCCTGCCTCAAAAGAACAGGACTCCCTCAAGGAACCAGAGGAGGAAGGGTGGAAATCCGCACTACGGCTCCGTCCAGGGCCCGAGTGGACCCCAGAAAAGGACCGACACGCCGACCCCACACCCCTCGACCCCTCAGAGTCCGAGAGAGTCCTCCTCCTCGAGGGCCAGCCTAGGTAGCTGGCATCTCTGCGCAGCCCCCGAAGGGGAGACCCAGGGAACAGTACCCTCCCCTCCTGTAGGCTTCTCGATGGGCCCCAAAGTTGGACGATCAAGACACACCACTGGAGGGGGTACCACCACCGAGGGGTCAATGAAACCCTCAAGACCAGGTTGCAGAGCTATGGTGGCTCGCACCACTGCCTGCTGGTCAGCACCACTGACCCTAGTCTCGGGGGCCACCTGACTCTCCTCAGTAGGGGGCTGATGATTCTCCCAAGATGTCTGTATCTTTAACAATCTCTGCCCATTCGGGTGCCTCTCAACCACTTCAAAGATAAATTCCCTGGTACATGGCTTCATATGGAGGGGAAAGTCTGCCCGCATCAAGCGAGCAATACTGCAAATGCCAGCCAGCAAAGGTGGGGTGGGTCTGCCCAACTTCCAACTTTATTATCTGGCGGCACTGCTGGCATTCCTGCCAAGGGGGAGGACCCTCAATTACCGGATTGGCTGAGTATTGAGGAGGAACTGCTTGGGGGATCCTTGAGACAGAAGTATCTGTCTGGAGGGGTGGGGCTCAGGGTGAGTCCGAACACTAATAACCCGTGCATCCTGGCCACTTTAGGGGCCTGGCATAATGCGCACAAAAAATTGGGTGCAGGGGAAGGGGGGAGGCTATCCCCATATTCAGATCTACCCACAGTGATTAGGCAAAGTGGAACCTATACTGCCCTCATGCACCAGAGATTGAGAGCCTGGTACTCAAAAGGTATTAGATATGCTCTACAGCTTTTTGAAGGGGAGAGGCTTTTAGAATATACAGAAATTAGAAACAAATGCTCGGTACACCCCAGTGACTACTTTACTTACCAGCTTGTTCGCCGCCATCTGGGTGTTGCCCTGGATGCGGAACATGGATAGTCTGAGGCAACCCCATTGAAGAGGGGCTGTATAACCCCCCACCTGCGGCAAGGGCCCTGTCCACGTATTATCACACTTTGCTGGGGGCAGAGCTGGATAAAGCCCAACTCATTAGATGGAAATGGGAAGGGAACTTAAGTATCAGCATTAATCATAAGAACTGGCAAAGGGCAGTGAAACATCTAAACGTGTTCAAGAAACAACAGGCTGCATCAGATACAACTCAGTTTTATTTATCAAGCTTATCTGACCCCGGTGAGACTCCACAACATGAAGTTGGATAACTCACATTATTGCCCTAAATGTCTACAGGGGCAGGAGGATTTCCTACACATGGCTATGACTTGTCCTAAAGTGGCTCCCTTCTGGGCCGAGGTGCACAGAATAATGGAGTCGACCCTTTTGATGAATTTGCCCAGCACCCCCCTGGAATTGTTACTGGGAGCAGATTCTCAGAGGTAGTGTGCAATATGGCCATCCCCTATGGGAAATTGTGCTGGTCTATGCGAAAAAAAACGTTAGCCCAGTCTTGGTTGGTGCCCAGCCCACCCTCGGTGCAACAATGGGTCAATAACATAAAATGATGTCTCTCTCTTGAGAAAATTCAACATTCAACAAATGGTGATGTGGCAACTTTCAACAAACTGTGGGGCCCTTTAGAGAAAGCCACAGAAGATGGTATTTTTCCGGTATAGCCCGTTAACAATTTTGACATTCCTGTTCGTTTCCACAAAACACGTGTAACTTGGGTGGCTGCCTACAATCCTGAAAAGGTCCTGAGGATTATATGTCAAGTAGTGCCTAGCAGTTAGGCATGGTGTCCAAGTGTATGCGCTTCCTTCTCTGTTTGGATTGTAATGGTTGGTAATAATGTATTGTTGCATGTTTGTTTACCTGATATGTACCTGATGTACTAATGCTTCTCTCAAATAAAAACATTTTACAAAAACAAAATATATATATATATATATATATATCACCAGAGAGAAAGAGAGATGACATAGGGGTACCCAGGTCTCAATGAGAGATGTTTGAAGTTTGCCCTACAGTGTCATATAAAAACGTGAATGGCTTAGGTAGTCAGCTATACTAGCAAATGGGATAAGCTTTAGGAGCCAGGTTTTAGGGACAGAGGTATTACCCCTGATAATTAGGTCTGAGAAACAATAGCTCCAGTCCACAGCTTTATTTGAGTAGCCAGAGTCAGTAGATGGCTGGCAGAGAAGATCTACTGAGAGTTGGAGGGCTAGCAAAAGGGAAAATACTCCTACAAAGCTGCAGGGAAGTGAGATCGCCCCCATAGTGTACACTGGTAAAGAAAAGAAGGGAACGTAGGACTAGGGTAAAAGAGAGAAAGCAGCGAATTCCCACCAGAAGGTGAACAAATCCTTCACCTCCTGGATGTTCATGCCCGACGACGGACTCGGCGTCGGTGTGCGCCTGTCGTCTGGGTCAGGCGTCGGGCCCCGGGGAAGCACTGGATCCGGCTCCCTGGGCAAACCGGCGTCCTCTGTGTCGCCCGTCTGGTCGTCTGGCGGTGCAGTAGCCTCTTCGCCTGAGGACCCCCAATGTCCGGTGTCCACCGGCGTTGGTGTAGTGGTTGGCAGTCTTTCGGGTGCCGGGTCGGACGCCTTCTTGTACTCCGTCATCTGCTTAAGGGACGTCAGCTCGGAGGTCTTCTTGGGAGGTTGGGAGACGGACCTGAAGTCGGTGGGGATTTGGAGGAAGACTTTTTATGCCTGTCCGAAGGAGCAGGCTTAGAGGCATTCGTCGCCAGAGAGGTCTTGAGCGGGTGCAGGGAGACGGAGGAGCTCCCTGAAGACCTTACCTTAACCGTGGGGAGGCTGGGAGCGAGCCCAGGAAGGAGATCTGTTGGACCGGGCAGAGCTGGAGCTGGTCCTGGACTCTGAGGCCCTGCTTGGAGATTTTTCTCTGTCCAAGTCCCAATGCTTGTCCCGGTGTTTCTCAGACTTATGAGAAGATTCCCCTCTAGAGGATGGTCTTTTCTCCATCTTTTTTAGTTTCTCCTCGAGGAGGAATCCCTGAAGGGCCTTTTGGCGGCAGATCTGGGTCCTGCTATTGAACTGCTGGCAAACAGATCAGGCCTGGCTGTCGTGCTCCAGGCCCAGGCACCTGACACAGACAGAATGATGGTCTGCAAAGGGGATCTGCTTGCCGCAGGCGCACTTAGAGGGACGTCTGTCGGGAGAAGTAGAAGAAGCAGACATGGAGTAAAGTTTTTAAATGAAGATTGAAGATTTCACAAGGTGTAGAGTAGAGCAGGCTTCCGTGAGGCCGATGCTGGCGAGTTGACGGCAGGAAAAGAACTGGAGATGCTAGGGGACCGCCACCTTTTATGTGATGCCTGACGTCGGGGAAGGGCCGACATCGGGGGCGGTCCCTCGCTGGATATTGCTAGCTAGAATTTTTCCGTGGGGTCCTGGTGCCTGTCGGCTTCAGTCCTAATGGTGTAACCTGCTGCAAGAGCTGTTTCTCGGAGTAAGATCGGGCCACCACATCCACAGAGTCTAAGTGGCCAGTAGTGCGTTTGACAGGCAAAGCTCCTCTGTGAGCTCCTCTTTGAGCTCAGTCCTCCATGGCCATGTTGGCCTTCTGCAAAGAAACCATGTGCGCCACACAGTTTAATGAACGTAGGGCGCATGTGGCAGAGGAGTACATCATCTTCCCAAACTGGTCCAGTTGCCTGGATTCCTTATCGGGGGGGGGGGGAGCGGTGGCTATAACTATGGAGTCCGCTTTGGGATGGAAATCCAGGAAGGAGACACCTGCAGGCGAGTAATAAAGTCAGGGAAGGTCTTGGCAGTCTGCGTTCTAAGTTGGAAACCAACTGGGACCTGGCATCCTTCCACCAGGACTAAATCAGTGACAAAGTCCAGTTAAGGAGGTGGTGGAGGCGGGTTGGATGGAGGCAGATAAAAATGCGCTCCCAAACCCGGATACTGTTGGTGAGGGTACCCTTGGTAGTAGGGATAACCCTGATTCTGGTGCCCAGGATAGTAAGCCTAAGAGAAGGAACCCATTGCCAGACCGATGGCGGACAAACAGGTGCTTGGTACCCAGAAAAATGCGGGAAGCCTGGTGTGAAGTCTTGACCCGGTGGTCTGGAAGGACCGGGAAATGTACCCGACAACAGAGTAGATGACGTCGGGATAGCAGTCGTCTGAGGAGCCGACGTAAGGGCAGTGTACGTCAGAATACTTGACATCTGGGGATCAGACGTCAGGCTAGGTAATGTCAGGCCTCATGTCAGGGGCTGAAAAGAAGGTCCCGATGGAGGGAGCTGATGAAAGGTATCTGACGGCTTCCCTTGTGTCAGAAGGGGGGCAGCTGATGGAAGATGCCCCAACATTTGGGTAATGGATGGACCTGGCATCAGAGACGAAAGTATAGGGGCCCCTGAAAACAGGGGCACCAGTGCAAGAAGCTTTGGAAGGGCATTTTGGAGTTGGGGGGGGGGGAGGCCTGGGGAACCACCAATGGCGTGGGCGAGGAAAAGACCACTTCCAGGTGCCCTGCTTCCTCCTTCATACCAGGCGTAGGATCTGAGACAGGAGATTCCACCAGGGGAGGCAGAGAGGAAGGCTCCCAACCTGGAAGATCCTGGAGGGGGTGCTGACTCAGAGAAGCCAGCACACTCGACCAGGCGTCGGGAAAATCAGAGCCAGCCTCAGACGGGTGAGGGATGTCAGAGCAGTCGCCCGAAACTCAGACAACCAACTGACTGACAGCAACGGGTCCCACAGTGGTGGAGGTTCAGGTACCAGAGGGGATATATATAATGTAAGCCTCTGAAGAAGCGCCAGACCACTGTCAACTGCACCACAGACCGCTGCCAGGTGCACCATAAGGGTTGTCAACCCAAGTCCCCCTTTGTACAGAGACCACAGATAGTCCAAAATGATAGCCACCGGACAGGTCAAGGGGTCCAGCCCCTTGCCCTGACACCTAATGGAGAATCTCTTCCATTTGAAGGCATAGCATTTTCTGGCAGATTCCTTTCTAGATGCCTCAACTACATTAAGGACATCTTCGGAGAAAACCAAAGCCTGGAAGTCTAGCCACTCAGGAACCATGCTGTCAGGCACAGAGATTAAAGGTCCAAATGGAGTACCTTCCCATGACTGGAGAACGGGTCCAGGCATAGTGGAAAATGCCTCGGGAGCCTGTTGCCGAGGCTGAGGAGATCGGGGTACCAGAACTGTCGGGGCCAGTCCAGAACCACCAGGATCACCTGTGCCTTGTCCTCCTGATCTTGAGTAGCACCTTGTGGAGCAAGAGAATTAAAGTAAAGGCATAGAAGAGGCCTGGGGTCCACAGCCTCGAGAAGGCATCACCCTGCAGAAAGCCTTGCTGAGGAGGGGGCAGGCACAAAACAGCCTCAGCTTTGCTTTCTCCCTTGAGGCAAACAGGTCCACCTGAGGAGTGCCCCACTGGGAGAACAGACCATGTACTATCTCCGGATGGAGGGACTACTCGTGAGACGCCTCGCCCACCAGGCTGAAGGCATCTGCCAGCTGACTGGAGGCTTCTGCCACATGAATGGCTAGGAGATCCGCCTCCAGGCTGCACACGAGGGTCCAAATGCACAGAGCTTCCTTGCACAAGGGCAGGGAGTGCATCCCACCCCATTTGCTGAGGTAGTGCATGATCGTGGTTTTGACCATCTGGACTTGAACCACTTGACCCCAAACAAATGGAGCAAATGCAGTCAGCACCAGCCGAACAGCTCGAAGCTCTAGCAGGCTGCAGTGATACTGGGACTCCTCGGGAGTCCAGAGCCTGCAGACTCTCTGTTCCCCCAGATGGGCACCCCAGCCCGTCAGAGAGATGTCGGCCGTCAGGATGAATGTCGGCTTTGGGGTGGACAAACTGGATCCCTTCAGACAGATGCTCTAGGCCAATCCACCACTGCAGAGCGTCCCACATCCTCTGGGTCACAGTGATCAGCTGGTTGAAGTGACCTTTGCGCTGAGACCACTGGCTGGCCAGCTCCCACTGCAGGGAGCGCATATGCCACTGGGCCCCATCGGACCATGGTGGTACAGGCTGCCATGTAGCCCAGAAGGCAAAGAAATCCCAGGCAAATGCCCAACCAGAAATGATCTGGCAAAGAAGGGGAGAGAACCTCCACTCTGTCCACCAGGAGCCTGGCTCTGGCTCAGCAAGAGTCGAGCTCTACCCCGATTAAGTTGATCACCTGTGAGGGCACGAGTTCTGATTTGGTCTCGCTGACTAGGCAGCCACGAACAATGAAGAGCTGGAGGGCCAGGTGCCTGGACCACTCCACCTCCTGCTTGGAAGGACCAGCTATCAGCCAGTTGTCCAGATAGAGGTACACTCTGACCCCTCAATGCCTCAGGTAGGCTGCCACCACTGCTATGCATTTGGTGAAGACCCTGGGGGCCGAGCAAGGGCTGAACGGCATAGCCTGGAACTCACAGAGGGTTCCCATAGCTCAGAAGCGGAGGAACCTTTGGTGGGATGGACAGATCGGGACGTGAAAGAACGCATCCTATAGATCCAGAGAGCAAAACCACATGTCCTGCTCGAGAGATGGTATTATCTAGGAAAGAGCTACCATTCTGAAGGTGTGAGACCTGAGGAATTTGTTCAGGTCGTGCAGATCTAAAATGGGGCATCAGCTCCCCCCCCCCAAAAAAAAAAATCAAGTTTCGGCACCAGGAAGTACCTGAAGACAAACCCAGGGTGAATCGGAGGATCCACTACCCTGACAACTACCTCCTTGCAGATGAGTTGGGCTATGTTATTTTGAAGAACCAAAAGAATGTCTGTGAATACCAAATCCCCCTGTGGGGCAGGGGCTCGGCTTGGAGGGTACTGCTCAAATTCCACAGGCAGACCCTGGCCGACCACTTCCAGAACCCACCTGTCC
Organism: Neoceratodus forsteri; assembly: GCA_016271365.2. NCBI lineage: Eukaryota > Metazoa > Chordata > Ceratodontiformes > Ceratodontidae > Neoceratodus > Neoceratodus forsteri. Next base: position 477,591,290 of record CM028135.1, read on the forward strand.
GTGGTAACAATGGACCAGGAGGAAAGGAAGTGGCAGAGCCAGTCCCCACAGGAGGATCCAGGGGAGGTGTGACGGACATAGGGGTGGCAGCCCCCATCCCGTCACTGGGCAGGCTTGGAAAAGGAGGACCTGGCTGAAAAGCCACTGAGTCCCTTTCCTCCGGGCTTTCGGAGCACCAAAGCCATTGACATGGGCTGAGGGTGCCACGACTGAGCCTACTGCCAGGACTGGTGCTGGGCTGGTTTGGCCACAGGAGTGGAGGACCGAAAGGGCTTGTGTTTCTGCTGCTTGTAGCCCTTGGGATCCTTCTAGATGGATGTAACAGAGTCCAAGGTGGCATTAGACTTCTCGATGCACTGGGGGTGACCATCCACACCAAGCCTGAACAGGTCGGTGCCCAAGAAGGGTACGTCCGCCAATTTATGCTGAGTATCTGCCATGAAGGTCGAGATAGTCTCCAAGCCCTATGGTGCATGGCGACTGCGGCTGCCACCGAGTGATCACAGGAGTCCCCAATGTCCAGAGCCATCTGGAGTTGCTGTTCGGCCACAGCTCGACCCTAGTCCCAGACTTGCTTGACCGTGGTCTGGAGGTCCACAGGAAGATGAGGAATCGCCTCATCCAGAGAGCCCAAGAGGGCATGGAAGAAGTGTGCCATAATGACGTCCAAGCTTGCCTGGTGGAGACCAAGTGAGGAGGCAGTACAGACATTTTGGCGGAGTGGTCCAATTTCTTGGACTCCTTGACCGGTGGCCTATCAATGTCTCATATATTGCCCAAGCGTCGAAACATGGAATCAGTCACCAACCCTTCGGCCAAGGAGTGTTCTGTGAACTCCGAGAGGGAACAGATGGGCACTGCGTATTAGCAGACCATCCGAGCTGAAGACACAGGGCAGGAGGTGGGGTGCTGCTAAAGCCCCAGGGCCGGGACGACAATGGCTGCAGCCACTGGGAAAGCCTCCTTCGGAGAATCCCCTTTATCCAGAAGGTCTGTTGGGGGTAGCGAGATGCTTCTGAATGGGCTCCACTGGCATCCCCATAGATTCGGAGATAAGATGGAGGATGCACATGAAGAAAGTGGGTCCCTCCTCCATCAAGAGACCCCACACCAGGTAAGATTTCTAACAGCCGCAGCCCATGATGTTACCCTGTGCCCACCCTCCTTGATAAGCTTACTAAAACACTGGGAATAGCCACTCCTTACACTATTGTTTACCAGTTGATAGGCCTCTTTGGCATTCATTCCTTTACATATCTGCAAACCACTTACAAACTTCCATCTGAATTTTTTTCCACTGTATACTAAACTTAAGAGAAATCTGATGCCTCTGGAACAGACAAACGGGAGTAGCTGAGGCACCATCTGACCTAGTAACTTTGATTACAAGGCACTTAGGAGGTGAGGTTGTAGAACACATCATAAGCAATTTATACAAGGCAATTAGAAATTATAAGGACAACCTGGACTTGATAAGGCAAAGGTGGGAAAGATAATTAGCTATTCCGATAGAAGAAGCTACTTGGCAAAAACCAACCCTGCCCTATTCTAAAATTACTCCTACAACTTACTGAAGGGAGTTTGCCTGGAAGTCCAGTATTAGTTTTTTCAGGACTCCGGATGTGACTGCAAAAATGGCGAGGGCAGAAAAGGGGATACTGCTGGAGGAATTGTGGACATGCTCCGGCAGGTATGAGCATATATTCTGGTCATGTTCTCTCCTTTCAGGAAATTGGGGGGAGATCACAGCAGAGAACTCGAAAACCTTTGATGTGTCTGACTGGTTGACACCCACTTTTGTCCTGATGGCAACACCTCCTGAAGGGGTTAAAATGAACTGTATGTATTATAAAGTGGTAGTACTTTAAATTTTAATCACCAAAAAAAGAATTACTAGATCCTGGCTTACAGATATAAAATTTGGAATGTTCCTCAGCAAAAATGAATAACCAACTAAAGAGTTTTAATACTTGAGGGGGGAAATGGTTTTCCTATCAATTAGAGCATTACCCAGACTTTGTCCCATGATTGGACTCTATACAGTCAAGAAGCAAATGAGGCTGCTATGCCGTTGGATTTGTATATGGAAGGGGATGTTAGGGCAGAGAGTGCCTCTAGACTGGAATAAGAATGCAACCTGGATCTATATTAGACCAAGACAAATTAGGGAAAATCAATTATTGATTAATCTGCCTCAGCTGTTAATGTATGAAATCACTGATTTATCTTTCTCACAATGTACTGTAACCTCTGTGCAGGCATCAGAATTGTCATGCTGCAATATTATTGGACTCATATGTCTGTCTTCTCCTGAGTTGTATGATTATACACTTACTTTATAAAAATAAAAGTGTGTCCAAAAAAAAAAAAGAGATCCCACACCGACTCCTCGACCGGACAGGAGTACAGCGCAGCGTCCTCGGACTCCGAAGAATCCACGAAAGCGGCCAACCACCTGAGTCACCCTCGACCTGCCGCAGATGGTTGGGCATGAGAGTGACCAACAGCCTATGGGGGAGCTCCTTACTCGGAGTCTCAGTCGGTGGCTGCTGGGGCTCAACCAGCTCTGCAGGCGTCAGTGTCGGCCTATCGAGTGACTGCCATGTGATGGTCAGTGTAGGAGTGGAGGTTGGCTTCGGACCGACCAACACTAACTGTTGCCACATGAGGTCCTTGTAGCATCAACGCAACTTGAGCCGAAGCCTTTCCTCAGGCAAGGAGGACGAGGACAAAGAATAATGGTGGCAGTGCTTCCCGTGGTGCCGAGAGCGGGGACCTCCGAGGTCGGCATGATTTGCTCAACCTACTGGACAAGGAAGACTGAGGCCTCGACCGCTGGGAGTTCTCGGAGGGAGCCGGGGAGTGTCACGGATCCTCCTGGTCTAGCTTGGGGACTGGAGGGTTGTGCTCAGTGGGCCAAGTTCCCCCCGTCAGTTATCAGTAGGACCAGAGTGCTAAACAGAAAATTGTCGGCATCATCGAGCGACAATGGATTGACTGGGTCAAGAAAGCTCATCGGCCCGCCTCTCAGCGGGCTGGCCTGACGGGAGAAGGGTGAAGCCAGCGGCTAAGGCTGCAGTTCTGACCGAAATCAAAACCGGAGATTCCTGAGAATGAGACCGCTCTCGATCCCAAGAATGACGACAGTGAGTCTTCTCTTTATCTTTCAACTCCTCCTTACCAGAGCGCAGGCTGTGCGAACCCGAAGGGCCCACTCCCTTAGTCGGGAGATACTGGCACAGCTCCTTGAAGGAGCCTGAAAAGGTGAAGCCCAATTTCAGTGGAACAAAGGCAGAAGCTGAAGAGGACTGTTCAGCAGCCAGACCCGCCTCCTCCTCCTCCTCAAAGGCCTTAAGCTGCTCCAACTGCTTGGCAGACCCCGCAGCTGCAGAGACCACCCAACGGGGATCCTTGGATTTGACCAGCGGATTCCATTTCTCTAGGTGGCCACACTGCAAGCAGGTGAGTGCCACAGAGAAATGTGCTGTGGACGGGCGACAAACATTGCAGGCCTGGGTGTCCTGCTCATGGCCTAGGCAATACCATCACGGTCGCGATCGGAAATCGTGGTGAAGATGCTACTCTAACGAGTTTACGTTTTGGAAATAAATCCAAAGATTTGAGCACCAGGGCTTACTCAATGTGGGTGCAGTAAGAAGGGAACCTGCTTCTTCCAGTGTAAAGGAAAATGAGGCAACATGGGGCAGACCCGAGGGATATACCACCTGGGTGGGTGGGAGCAGCCAGCTTGAAGACTTTCTGGCACATCTTAAAGGGAAAGTACACTGACAGAATGTGTGGAGAGAACATATCCATGTTCCTAGAAATATAGTCATATTAAGATACATAGGCGTGAATTTTTCAAGCAACTTTTGAATGCTAGCTGCATATGACCTAATTGGAATACATATATAGTCTTTATTGCTTCTCCTATAATATGGACTGGATACCATCCAATATGTATATAACACGTTATAACTGTATGTGATTAATAAAAATTAAAAAACTGAATTTTTTGTACTGGATGAACAGATTTTGCTCCCGGAGGTATACAATGGGCCAAAGATCTCCTGTGCATTTGGGCACCAGGAAGAAAAGGGAACAGATCCCTCTGCCCCGTTGAGTCTTTGAGACGGATTCTATACCTCTTTTTTTTTTTGAGCAGTGGATTTCTTCCCAGAGCACTGGAATGTGGTCTGGAGGGTAAGAGGACCGGTTTTTTTTTTTTTTTTTTTTTGCTAGAGGTCACTCTAGAAGTTGCAGAGTGTGGCCTGTTTCTATAATCTGCAGTATCTAGGCATCTCTGGTGATTTTCCTCCACTTGTCTAAGTGCAGGGAGGAACGACTCCCCCTATCACCACCTCCTGCCTGAAGTGGGAGGTAGTGGAGAGGGTACAGGATGAACCGGCCGGGGATGCTCCTCCTCCTCTGGGAAATTCTCCTGTGGTGGAGGAGGGAGCGGGCAGGAAGTCTGTTTCATTGAAAAGAATGGTAGTTCTATTTGCCAACTGCAGAACTGTGGAATGAAAAGTAAAAGTAATTACTGCAGACAAAAAAATGAGAGGATTTCTAGACCTCTGTCTAATGTAAAATGGTCCAGCCACTCTCTAGCCTCACAGTAAATCTTTACAAAGTGGGAAAGAAGAGATGGAAGCCAAGTAGCATCGACACAAATGACACCACTGATGTAGAACTGCACAAGCAGGAGGAAGAAACTAGAGCAGCATTACAGCACAACCTGTTACCGCCAGGCCTCAAGTAAGTGAAAGGGAGCCAATGGAGCAGCCCTGGTCTGCAACCAGGCAATATAGGTCTTCAAGCAACTGGGCAGGCAGGGGGAGACATTCTCAGGAGCACAGCTGTAGTAAAGCAGCACTGGGCAGCAGGGGGAGACATTCTCAGGAGCACAGCTGTAGTAAAGCAGCAGTGGGCAGGCAGGGGGAGACATTCTCAGGAGCACAGCTGTAGTAAAGCAGCACTGGGCAGGCAGGGGGAGACATTCTCAGGAGCACAGCTGTAGTAAAGCAGCACTGGGCAGGCAGGGGGAGACATTCTCAGGAGCACAGCTGTAGTAAAGCAGCACTGGGCAGCAGGGGGAGACATTCTCAGGAGCACAGCTGTAGTAAAGCAGCACTGGGCAGCAGGGGGAGACATTCTCAGGAGCACAGCTGTAGTAAAGCAGCACTGGGCAGGCAGGGGGAGACATTCTCAGGAGCACAGCTGTAGTAAAGCAGCACTGGGCAGGTGGGAGAGAGCCATGGGACAATAAAATAGACTGCGGTAACCAAAAAAAAATAAAATAACCCTTCAATGCCCCTATGCCCTACATCCAATCCAAATCATGATGCCAGAATTGCTTTGCACTGCCTGACCTGTGCATCTGTCAAACTATCCCCAGGCTGCCTTTTCCTCAACATTCTTTCTGGGTAACTAGATTTTATTTTGGGGCTCATTTGAGTTGCCAAATAATGTAAAGCCCATCACAGAATTGCTGCAGAATCACCACAGAATTGCTTTAGCATGACTGCAGCAAGCATGAGGTCCTGCCATAGAATGTAGGTCCAGTTTGCTGCAGTAAACAGGGGGCCCTGGCCATGGCAGACTCAAGGGTTTGGTCCCAGAGCTGTTTTTTGTACTGGACCATATGGACAATGTAATTCAATATCCCAATGGACAAAGTGGCAAATACAAAGGTTCTCTTGCCAATGTGATCCAACCTTCAAGACTCCTTGTCTGGGGCAGGGGGCTGGGATGTTTGGGCCTCTTGCTGGAGTTGTGGGCAGAGCTGATGACCACAAAATCCACCCGAGCCTGATCAGCGACGAAAGGCTGTCCTGCTGTTGCCTGGTATAGCCCTGTCCACCTTCCCTGGCATGGCAAGTATCAAATTAGGTTGATGCCAGGCTGCCACAACGGCATGTTCAAATAGCTCAATTAAGGGTGGGATGATCAGAGGAGAGGCATCCAGAAGCCTTAAGTAGGTGGCTAGTCGATGTCAAGCTGGATCTTGCTCCTCAGTGTCGAAGCCCCATGGCCGACTGCAGCTGTCTCATGACAAGACAAAGGCGGGATCCTCCAGGGGTACTGGGGGGTATAGCTCGGGATCTCCCTGCTGTCAGCTGATACTGCAGAGGAGTTGTAGTAAGGAGCAACTCTTCCATCATTGCCCTCATCGGGAGGGATGACATCTGGACAGCCCCCAACCGGTTCTATGTGATAACGGCGACTGCCAAATGGCGAGTCGTGTTATCACAACGTCAGAGCGGCGAAAACATTTTGCCACTCTACATCCACAGCGCATGGAAGAACGGCACCGGGACTCAGGAGTATTGCTTTCTGTGGGGTTCTGCGCCCACTGCACCCACCTACTAAAGGATTCTCAACTCCAGGGGGTGCATGAAAGCAAAACAAATTAAGTTTCGGGCTGGGCACAATAGAACTGCACCAGCACCCGGACCCCCAACCCAGTACCTTCTCCACCGCAACCGCAGGCCAACCTCCACACCATAGCGCAACTCGGCAGCCCACTGCAGCGCCACCCCTACATCATCTCAACCCTCCCAGCCCACGCCGCCGTGCTCACTCGCCCCCAAGTGTGTGTGTGTACATATAGTGACATCCTGCGCTGCATTCACCCACCCCACCACATCCAGTCGCCCTACCCTCTCCATCGCTTATCTGGCCGCCATAACACGTAGTTAGCCCAGACGGCGCCTACTTCAGGCGCCAACATCACAGGCTACCCCACCCTTGTCACCCAAGTCCTGAGGGGGAGTGAGGGGTCAGGTTACAGGGGCGTGACTGCTGGATAAGCGGGGGGGGGGTGCTGTGGGGACTGGCCTTGGGGAGGAGCAAGTTTAGCCTGCATAAAGTCCCATAAGGCAGAAAGCATAGTATGAAAGTCTACTGCTATTGGCGCTGGACCGATCAGCATCAGATGGGGAAGGACCGGGGTCAGCGCTGGGGTCGGGGCCAGAGTCAGCACTGAGGAGGGTGGCCACTCAAGCTGGGGCCTGTGGGAGGGCTCCTCGGAGTGAGTAGAGGATGGCGATAGTGACCTAGGCTCAGGCCGGGGAAAATTTGGAGAAGAGAAAGGCTTCTGGCCAGAGAAGACTACCGAAGAAACAGCCAAGGTGGGTGGCAGGGGAATTACTGGCTGTGACTCGGCAGCAGCCAACACTTAGCCCATTGACAATGAGCTAGCTGAGTCACCTGAGTGCCAGAAGAAAATAAGGGCCTGGACAGCAGGGGATGAGAAATCTGTGTGGAGCCAGAGTCACTGGAACCGACCCCCGCCACTGAGACATATTGGGGGGGGGGGGGAGACTGTCAATTGTGGCCCTGCAGGGGAAAGGGCATGTGAGGCAGAGGGGGCTGCCCCGGCGATGAGGATGGCCCGGATGTGGTCAGTGCTGAGCAGTGACCAGGATCAAGACAAGGAGAAGCGGGTTCTATCCTTGGGCCAGTCCTTTTCTCTGTATTTGTGCTTCCCCAAAAATCTGGCCCGGGCCTTGGAAGGCTAAGAGCCTGCAGACGTTGACGGGGAAGCAGAGAAACTTCGAGTCTAAAGCTTCTTCTCCATCTGAGCGACCTAATTCAGCAGAAAAGTTTCATGGGTCTGCTCTCAGCATTTCCTGGTGGCCTGGTTGAAACCGCAGCAAATTTCGCAAGCCTGGGTGTCATGCTTCGAGCCTAGGCGGCAGACGCAGGCCTCATGGTCATTCTCAAGGATCTTCTCCCCGCAGGCACACTTCTTTAAAAGGTTTCTGGAAAAATCACTTTACTGCTAAAATGATACAAACTAGGGAGAGAAAATAAAAAAGTAAAAGTCCGATGAAGAAAATCAGCAGTCGACTGAAGTTGTCGGATCCACGTGAAAGAACCGAGGCGGTTGAGGGGGCCGCCCACCTCTACAGGACTGTTAGATGTCAGAGTGGGCAACCCCCTTGTAGACGGCTAGCTAGAAAAAAATTTTTGTGTGGTCCTAGTGCCTGACGGCATTAGTTCCATAAGTGTGGCCTGCTGCAAGAGATACCCCTTGAAGTCAGACATAAAAGTTTTAATGTATAGCAGAAGCTGATGTGAAGTGCGTCTGCTCTAACTCCACTGCTAACACAGCTCTCATAGGGCAGAGATTTCAATTGTCATAAAATGGAGACTCCCAGGATACTTACAGTGGACTAGCATGAACAGTGAAAACAAACTAAAGCAAAACACATATATCCCCATCAGCTGCAGGAAAAAAGCTGTAATTTGACATGAAAACAAATAAAATTTACAAAATAAGAGGATGTTTTCCTTTAATGGATAATACAGGAAGGTGAAGACCATCAGGTCAAAGCAAAAAAGTCACAGTTGAGATCCGAAGAATCTTGTTACACAATATTCTGAATACAATGACATTTCAGGCCTCTTTCTTTATTACTCCCTCTGCATGAAACAGGGAATCTTTGTTCCTTAATTATTAATCTGGCTGTGATACTCGCTATCCCCTCACTGAGATCGTAGTCCTCTACTTGGACAGTAAGATCTGTTGCGTGGAAAGGATAGTGTTGTCACAAGCAAAGCATTAAGACATCGGCCCAGGAAACAAGCAAGGACATGTACTATTGTATAAATGGCAATGATCTAGTTTTTATGTAAATGCCCCAAGTAAAAGATAAAAAAATGAATGGTTTAAATTCATATTTTTGGGGACAGAGTATAAGTGAGTTCTGAGAATACCAAATGTCATTTTCCTTTTGGTGGCAGGATACCCCTTAAAAAAAATGAAGCCAATTTTTTTTTTTTTTTTACAACTTTTATCAAGCTGAACCTGTACCTATGCTTAATAAATAAGGTAGGATTTATAAATACTAACCTGCTAGATGCAAAGGGGTTGAGTGCCGGCCCTGTGTATCTCTACAGTTAACATTCTCAGAAGTACAAAGTTTTTTCACTCGGGCCAAACAGCCTTTTTTGGCTGCATCTAACAGCGCCGCATCTCCCCGTAGCAAGTCTTGAATGTCTGTGTCTCCATCTTTAACTAGGTCCAAAGCAGTATTCCCATCTCTGTTCTTCCTTGTGGGATCTGCACCATGCTGTATATGAAGAGATCAACAACAACAAAAAAACATGCTGAATCACAGACCAAAGCCAGACCCCTCTGCCAATCACTGATGTGAACTGAAGTCCTGTACCACCAGTCAGGTAACAAAGTATTCTGGGTATTATACATGCATGGGGAAGTGTGTATAACAAGGATTTTAGCACACCAAAAGTTTGGGATGCCCCATAAATCCAGAGGGGTTTATAAGGGCATCGCACACCAAGGGTGTGTATAAAATCAGAGTTTAAACAATTCCCCATGTTTTATTTTTTATATTTACTGGTCCTTTGACTCGTGCATGTTTTATTCTGCTGCATGAAAGAATTAGTGAGGCAGCAATAATGAACTGTTGGTTAGTGTTTAACTATACTTTTTCTAAAAAAACATGTTTAACATTTTTAAAACATTCTTTACATTTTAAGCATTGTCAGATATGCCCTGCCTCCCCGTCCTCAATGTCAGCCGTGGCTCATGTAAAGCAGTATTAGTATAAGTCAATACGAAGGAGTAACATTTTCACAGTACAGAGACGTTTCTACTTGCACTTTTAGATCAGATTGACTCTAGGTGCTTTCCGTAGTACTGTCGGTGGGGTCACTGTCCTTTAGTAGTCCAGACTTATCCCAGCATTTAATAACGGGGTCGTCTGCATTCTACCCAGCTTATTTTTATTGTGTTCCGTTGAAGATTTTGTAGCACAACTATGCCCTGGTTTAGTTTGTTTTACTTGACAAGCACTTTTAGGAGTACTAGTGTGTGTGTCTGGGGAACAAGAGCCTGTATTTTAAACTTCTGTGCTTATACTGTGAGCTTTTATTGCGCCTTTTCACTGGAGCCCTGCCAAATTAAAACGAAAGCAGGAAGAGAGCTCCGTAGTTCACTGGAGCTAGTTAGAACTACAGACCTGATAAAAAGGGAGCTTTTGTTTTAAAAAACGAGACTACCACATTTATCTGTGCCTGGGCCACGCATGAGTGGCAGATGCATAGGATAACTGCATTTTAGGCTAAAACAGCTGATTGTTGTTGTATCGCAACATTGCAATTTCCGTGACCCCTAGTTCACTTCCGGGGTTATCGTGGGCATTTAACTCGACCCTGTAGCGAGCAGGGCGAGCATGTCTGCTGTCTCCGCTGAGGACACTGAGGCCTAGAAGGATTAAACCGTGGGAACTATAAAGGATATTTGTTAATAATTAAGGTAATTCTGATTTATAGGTGTAATAAGGGACAGTAAGTGCTGCTATGTCCCAACACAAGGCCAAAAGTTTGTACACAATGCAATATGTACATCAATGAAACACCCTGTTCGGACTTCATTTGTGACAAATGTCTTTTGATTAATTTGCTTCAAAAAGAAATACAACTAAAACTAAGATTAGAAAAGCAAAAAGAAATTAGTTCCTTGGAGAACGTCATAGATGAGGCATTACTTAGTACCAGTTCTCTTCAAGTAACCACAGCTGAACAAGGGCCTAAAAACCAGATTTGTGATTCTATTATAAATGAGGTGATTTCTTTCTCCAATGATACTGAACAAATACAGTACACTTCCCCCACCACTATCTAATAGCTATGATATTCTACCTAGCATAAATGTAGACCAACACTATCAAAATGTAATAGAACCATTTGAACAAGCTGTAATACCCCAAACCAATGACCTAATTGATATAAGGTCTCCTGTTAACCCCACAACATCAACATCATTAAAACAACGTGACATTGTGGTAATAGGCGATTCAATAGTTAGGGGTGTAGATACAGCAGTCTGTCATGGGAGAAAAGCCAATACGACAGTAAGCACACTCCCGGGTGCTAGAGTAAAAGATATTTCAAAACTTCTTGATGGACTCCTAGAAAATACTACTGAACCCCTAGTACTGTTACATATAGGCATTAATGATTTGCCATCTCAAAATCTGTTCCATGTGCAACAGGAGTACTTAAATATTATAGACAGGGTACTCAGTAAAAACAGGGAAATTATAATTGAGGGCATGTTACCCACGATAGGAAGAAATGCCTTTAAAAACAAATCAATTACGGAGTTTAATATGTGGTTACGCCAAATGTGCCAAATAAGGGGTACAGGATTTATGGACAACTGTATCACTTTTTCTAACAAAGTCTGTTATAAGCCAGATGGACTACATCTAAACTATTTTGGTACTAGAATTTTTGGTAAAAAAATAAATGAAGTTTTATCATTTCATTTAAACTGGAAAATGGGACAGGTGTCAGAATGGTAGGATATGAAAGAAATCACCTGTCCATTATTCCAGATGAACCAAATTACTCCAAACACATCATACTTCCTACTAATAACACTAACATCCCAGACAAACAGAATTGGAATGAACTCTTGACAAATGCTAGAAGCCTAACCAAAAAATTTGAGGAGTTCAAATTATTGTTACAGGAACATGATATCCATCTAACTTTGATTACAGAAACGTGGGGAACCGATAATGACAATTGGGACATAAATATCCTGGGGTATAATTTTTATTATAAGAACAGGAAATATAAAAAGGGTGGAGGTGTGGCTATTTCTGTCCACAAAACTATAAAATGTGAAGAGATGCTAGAGGAAGTGGAGGATGTCGAATTAATATGGATTAAAATGTATCCCCGTAACAGAGTTTCCATTAAAATAGGTTTAATATATAGACCCCCCCCTCAATACCCACAGAGAATGATATTAAGTTTTGGATTATATGAACAAATTGAACCCATCTGACAACATGATACTCATGGAGATTTTAATCTGCCCAATATTAATTGGACATCAAACAGTGGATGAAGCAGAACTGACTTATTATATTTGGATGTTTTTCCTTCTTTAGGAATGGACCAACTAGTAACTCGTCCTACTAGGGAAGATAAAATCCTGGATATTATTCTAACAAACATAGGAGACACTGTGGCTGATGTTAATACGACGACGCCTATAGGTAACAGTGACCATCTGTGTGTTACGTTCAAGGTGATGGATTACTATAGGCAACCAGGAGAGAGAACCACTGAAAAACTTAATTTCAAGGGAGCAAACGTTACTGCCATGAAAGAAGAAATGGAAAAATGGAATTGGGAAACTGCTTTTTGCAATCAGTCAGTCGAGGGAAAATGGGATCTGCTAACACCAAAAATTAAGACTGTAGTATCCAAACATATACCAGTGCTAAAAATATATTCCAACAAAGGAGCATCTCCAAGCTGGATGAAACCTCATATAAAAAAATTATAAATAAAGAGAGTAAGATGTTTAAAAGGATTAAAAATGGTAACTAACAATTGATATTAGCTTACAGAATATTGACAAAAAATATCAAAAATAAAATTAAACAATCCAAGGCTGAACATGAAATATATCTTGCAAAAAAAAGTTAATGATAACAAAAAAGTGTTTTTTCACACTGTAATAAAATAAGGGGGTCCACAAATACAGTAGGTCCATTTACCAACAATTTAGGACATCCCACTGACAATAAGGGGACAGCAGACTTCCAGAATAAATACTTTTCCTCAGTTTTTTTCTAAACCTGTTTTTGTAACTATGGAGAATAATCAGGCACCCACACCAGGACAAATTTTAATTAATCCAACTGACGTTTACGAAAGGTTGATTAAATTGGATATTAACAAATCCCCAGGCCCAGACGATATCCAGCCGAGAGTACTGAAAGAATTAGTGGACTACATTTACAAACCATTGACCAACATGTTCCAACACTCGTTAGACTCTGGCATAATTCCCCTTAGTTGGAAAGTAGCTATTGTGGTGCCACTTCATAAACAAGGCTAAAGAACTAGCCCAGAAAATTTTAGACCAATTAGTCTTATTTCTCTCCTGGGTAAAATACATGAGGGAATAGTGAAGGATCATATCCAATAACATTTAACAACTGTAGGTTACACTGACCCGTATCAGCATGGGTTCATTAAGGATAGATCATGTCTAACAAATCTATTGTTTTTTTTACGAAAGGGTAAACAGGGAAATTTATATGAAAAATTCAGCTGATACAAATATTTTTAGATTTTGCAAATGCCTTTGACAAATTACCACACTCTGAATTAATCAAACTAATAAAAACGTTAAAGTTGAGCACTAATATAGTACACTGGATTTCAAACTGGCTGAGGGGAAGAATGCAGAGGGTGGTGGTGAATGGATCTCTTTCTGACAGGGCTGGAGTGGTGAGTGGGGTGCCTCAGGGATCTGTATTGGGTCCAATTTTGTTCAATATTTATGTTTCATCACTAAAAATAAATGCTCCTAATGTTTGGCTGTCCAAATCTGCGGATGATTGCAGACTAGGCGCAGTGGCGAACACTACAGAAAATATTAATTTACAGAATGCTTTGAATCACATTTCATTTTGGACTATGCAGAACAAATTAGAACTTAAATGCAAGGTAATGCATTTGGGCACAATGAACAGACATTACAAATATACTCTAAACAATAATCCCTTAATGGAAACCACAAACAATAGAGACTTAGGAATAATAGTTACACATGATTTGAAATTTAGTTCTCATTGTAGGAGGCAGGTAAAAAAAGCCAACCAGTTATTGAATTATAGTGTATGGTGGAACGTCGTTCTCCACCGAAATCCATAGTTTTCGAAACCTTGTAGTCACACACTAGTGACGTTTGCAGTGCAGCAGAACGTTTTTTTCTACTGCACTGCGAACATCACACTGTGTCCTCGAGCAGCATTTGACAGTTAGGGCTCACTCCATAGACAGGACACACAGGGAACGCAGCAATGTCGGTGGCAGTACCAATGTTTAGCGTTAAAACGTTCAAAATGTAAAGTTATTAAACATTTAAAATGTCAAGCGTGAAAACGTTCACAATGTGAAGTTCTTTTTTCCTTCCAGTAACCTAGTAAAAATGTTTTGAAGCAGAAACATGATGTAGTTATTTCCCCCCCCAAAAAAAACGACATCCCACCATACACTATAAAGAAAAGTGTATGGGGAACAGCTGACAACAGGGCATCTTTCACCTTGTTGGCACTAGGACGACGGATTGCCTCTCGAGCTGCGTTCTCGAGGTAATCCGTTGTCATAGTGCCAACTCGGTGAAAGAATTGCCCTGTTGTCAACTGTTCCCCATGCACTATCCTATATGTATCACTAGGCACATATCTAGTAGAGCTAGTGAGGTGTTGCTTCCCCTCTATATGGCACTGGTTAGGCCTCATCTAGAATACTGCGTCCAAGTGTGGTTACCATACAAAAAGGAAGACATTAGAAAGGTGGAAGCCATACAACACCGATTTACAAGGCTTATACCAGGACTCAAATCAATACCTTATAAACATAGCTGAAATTACTCAATCTATATACTCTACAATATAGAAGAATAAGGGGAGATCTGTGTATGTTTCACAAAGTAATTAGAGATAATATTTTAATATGGGAATTAAGACTAAGTTTCAATATGGATAGGGTCAGCAACAGAAAGCACTCAAAACAAATGCGTCTAAATAAATGGAACACACTATCTAGAAGATATTGGTATAGCCAAAGGGTTATTACTCTCTAGAACCGTCTCCTACAAGAAGTGATAGATAGTGAGGATGTAAATATCTTTAAAATAAGACTAGATAATGTAATGGACGATGAGACAAAATTTGGGCTATAATACTTACTGATGGCAAGCAAAAGGACGAAAGTCTATTACAGCTTGTATTATCTATGAAATCTATGAAAGAAGTCAGTCCATCGCGCTGGCAGTTTTCTGTGGCAGAGTAAGTGAACTGACAGCCCAAGGAAAGGCATTCATGAAGCTGTTTCCCTGGCATAGAAACTCTTTTCAGAATCTTTCTGAAAAGTGGTTAACCAATCTCCATTATTCACTGTTCGTTATTCACACATGTAAATAACAGAGTTTGTGAGCTTCTGCCAGTGGTTGATAATTGATTCTAACCAGTAAATATGTAAGGAATAAAGTACATTCAAAGGTACATAATAAGGCTGCAATAGCACTCTGGGTACATTTATAAACCATTAGTGGGAGGCAAGTGTGGTTTATATTTGTCACCAGAGCCCCAAAATGTCGATACTGCCTAATTTGTTCAGTTTGGGTGTATTTTAATTGTTATAACCTTTCTCCTAATTGTCCTTTACCTATCCCTGCTCTGGAGCTGGTTTACTTTCAATTTTAGTGCCTGAGGTTGCAGTGATGTAGGAAAACACAGGTTATTCACCTGTAACTGTGGTTCTACGAGTGGTATATGATGTTCATCCACACTTACTGGCAGTGTCCTTTTCTTTTAAGATGTGCCAGAAAGTCCTCAAGCTGGCTTCTCCCACCCACCCGGGTGGTAACTCACTCGACTCCGCCCCATGACACCAGATTTTGACCACTGGAAGCAAAGTGCGTGTGCCGAAGCTGGGGAGATTGGGTAGGTCTGTATGGATGAACTTCATATACCACTCCTAGAAAGACTGTTACAGGTAAGTAACCTGTTTTTCTAGGGACGTGGATATGATGATGTATCCACACTTATTGACAGACTCCTAGCAGTTCTCAGGGAAGAGGGTGGCAAGGCGCACACCCCTACTTAAAAAATAAGGATCAGAGAACTGAGGCCCCAAAACCAGCATCCCGGTGTGACTCTAGGTCAATGTGGTAATGGGAAATGAAGGTGTGTGCTGACCTCCAGGTAGCAGCCCTGCAGATATCACTGGATAGGGACGTCCCTGGAAGCAGCCACCGACGCAGCAGTATGGCAGGTGGAAGGAGCAGTTAGCCCCTCAGGGAGGCTCCCTACCCAACAACCTATAGAACAGATCAATGCAGGATGTGATCCACCTGTCAATAGTCCACTTGGCTGCATGTCTGCCAGGTGCATCTTCAGCGCAGGTGACAAACAGCTGGCGAACCTCTCCCTGAACTCCAGCCGTGTGCTCTTTGTAATAAGACAGTGCTCACCTCAGGTCCAGAACATGGAGCCTGTGCTCAGTCTCTGAGGTGTGATTAGTGAATTACAATGAGAGATTAATCACCTGGTTAAGGTGAAACTCCAACACAACCTTCAGGAGGAACTTCGGGTTGGGGTGCAGAACAACCTTGTCCCTGTGGAAGACCAGAGTAAGCAGGCTCTACCGAAAGCGCCTGGAGCTCACTGATCCTTCTGGCTGACAGGACAGCCACCAAGAAAGCGGTCTTCCATGACAGCTGAGAGAGATCACACCTGTGCATCTGTTTGAATGGCTTGCCCGTGAGCTTTGCCAAAACCAGCAACAAGTCCCACAGTGGTGGTGGTTCATGCACTGGAGGGAAAATGCGGTCAAGGCCTTTGAAAAAAGTGCCCAACCACCTTCTCCTGTGCCACCAACTGCTGACCAGTCCATGCCCAGTAAGCAGAAATGGCTGCCAGGTGCACCTTAATGGTCATCGACTGAAGGCCCGACAGAGAGGGACCAAAGTTAATCAAGGATGGTAGCCACTGGACAGGAAAAAGGGTCCAACCCCTTACCCTGACACCAAATGGAGAACCTCTTTCATTTGAAGCATAGCACTTCCTGGTCAACTCCTTCGAGATGCCTTCACAATGGCAGAGACATCTTCAGAGAGACCCAAGGCCTGGATCTCTAGCCGCTCAGAAAGCACGCCATCAGGTGCAAGGATTGAAGGTCTGGGTGGAGTACGTCCCCCTGATTGATGGAAAGCAGGTCCAGGAATAGGGGAAGACACCTCGGGAGCCTACTGCTGAGGCTGAGGAGATCGGGGTACCAGAACTGGCGCAGCCAGTCCGGAGCCACCAGGATAACCTATGTCTTGTCCCTCCTGGCCTTGAGAAGCACCTTGTGGATCAAGGAAAGTGGAGGGAAGGCACAAAAGAGGCCCAGCGTCCAGGGCCTCGAGAAGGCATCCCCCTGCAGCGTTCCCTACTGAGGAGGGGCGGGCACAAAACAGCCTCAGCTCCGTGTTCTCCCTGGAGGCGAACAGGTCCACCCGAAGGGTGCCCCACCAGGAGATCAGACTGAACTTCCTCTGGGTGGAGAGACCACTTGCGAGATGCCTTGCCCACACGGCTGAGGGCGTCCACCAGCATGGCCAGGAGATCCGCCTCCAGGCTGCGCACGAGGGTCCAGACACAGACAGCTTCCTTGCACAAAGGAGGGAGTGCGTTCCGCCCTGTTTGATGAGACAGTACACAGTCATGGTGTCTGTCTGGACTTGGACCATTTGTCCCCAAATGTATGGAGTGAATGCAGTCAGTGCCAGCTGAACTGCTCGGAGCTCCAGAAGGTTGATGTGGCAGTGGGATTTCTCAGGGGTCCAGAGTCCGTGGACTCTGTTACCCGGGGTGGGCACCCCAGCCTGTGAGAGAGGCAACAGTCATCTGGATGACTGTCAGTCAGTTCTGGGCGGACAAACGGGATCCTTTCCTGCTGGGACCAGCCACCACTGGATGGCATCCCATATCTGCTGAGTCACAATGACCGGCTGGTCGAAGTGCCCCTTGCACTGAGACCACTGGCTGGCCAGCTCCCACTGTAGGGAGGGAATATGCCACCTGGCCCATCGGGAGCACATTCTCCAGCAGGCCCAAAGGATCACACTGGTACAGACTGCCATATAGCCCAGCAGGGGCAGGAAGACCCGGGCAGGGCACAATTGCCCAATCCAAAATGATCGGGCAAAAGAGGAGAGCGCCTCTGCCCTGTCCGCCAGGAGCCAGGCTCTGGCTCTGCAAGAGTCGAGCTCCGCCCCAATGAAGCTGATCACCTGCAAGAGTACGAGTTCCAACTTGGCCTCATTGACCAGACCACCAAGTCTGACACAGGTCTAGAGGGCCAGGTCCCTGGACCGCTCTACCTCTTGCCTGGAGGGACCTGTTATCAGCCAGTCATCCAGGCAGGGGTAGACCCAGACCCCTCGATGCCTCAGGTAGGCTGCCACTACTACGATGCACTTGGCAAAGACCCTGGGGGCCAAGGAGAGGCCGAAGGGCATGGCCTGAAACTCGTAGAGGGTTCCCTCGGCCCAAAAGTGGAGGAACATTCGGTGAGATGGATGGATTGGGACATGAAAGAACTCGTCCTGAAGATCCAGGGAGCAAAAACACATGCTTCGCTCTAGAGATGGTATGATCTGAGAGAGTTACCATCCTGAAGTTGCTCGACCTGAGGAACTTATTCAGGTCATGCAGATCTAGAATGGGGTGCCAGCCCCCCACCCCATTCTGGGTGTTCCGGAAGATTTGCGACAGGAACCACGACCTCCTTGCAGAGGAGCTGGGCTATGTCATCTCTGAGAGCTGACAGCATGTCTGTGGAAACTAAGTCCTCCCGTGGGGCGCAGGCTCAGCAAGGAGGGTACTGCTCGAACTCTAGAGGCAGACCCTGAACCACCACTTCTAGAACCCACCTGTCCATGGTGAAAGCGGACCAGGCAGAAAGTAACTGATGGAGCCGGCTACCCATGGGGAGACCCAGGGGAGGCGTGACGGGCGTAAGGGAGGCACCCCTCATCCTGCCACTGGGCACACTTGGAGGAGGAAGAGGAGGGCCCAGCCGAGTGGCCACCGGAGCCTCGAGCACCTGGCTTATGGACAACTGAGGCCACCAACTTGGGCCAAGGTCACAAAGCCTCAGCATGCTGGCCAGCCGGTTGCTGGTCTGGCTTGGCTGCAGGAGTGGAGATGGATCGAAAGGGCTTCCGCTTCTGATACTGCTTGGAGCCCTTGGGGTGCTTCTGAGCAGATGTCATGGAGTGCAAGGTGGCAATGGACGTCTCAATGCATGAGGTGACCTTCGACCCTGGGCCTGAACAGGTCAGTACCCAGGAAAGGGACATCTCTCAGCTTGTGCTAAGTGTCCGCTGTGAAGGTCGAGATCCTCAGCCAAGCACTGTGGCGCATGACCACTGAGGCCGCCATGGAGTGGGCACATGAGTCCCCAATGTCCATGGCAGTGTGAATCTGCTGCTTGGCCACAGCCTGGCCCCAATCTCAGATCTGTTTGACCGTGATCTAAAGGTCTGCAGGTAGATTAGGAAGCACCCCATCTAAGGTGCCCAGCATGGCATGTGAGAAGTGGGCCATAAGGAAGGCCGAGCTCGCCTGGTGGAGGCCAAGCGAGACAGCAGCACAAACCTTAGCCACATGATCTAACTTCTTGGACTCCTTATCAGATGACTTGTCAACATCCCTGGTGTTACCGGAGCACCGGAACAGAGTCAGCCACCAATCCCTCGGCCGAGGGATGCTCTGTGAATCGCGAAAGGGATCCGGTGGGTACCGCATACTTGTGGGCCATCCAGGCTGAAGGTGTACGGAAGAAAGCAGGGTGCTGCCAAAGCTCCAGGACAGGGCCAAGAATGGTCTCTGCCACCAGGAAAGCCTCCATCGGAAAGTATCCTTGGTCAAGGATCTCGGTCAAGGGGTAATGAGCCCATTTCTGGACAGGCTCCATCTTTATACCCGTCGATTCAGAGAACAGACGGAGAAGGCCCATGAAAGAGGATGGACCTTCATCCGTTGAGAGCTCCCCCATGGACTGCACACATTAACCAGAAGTGCAGGGAGAAACCCTTTGAATCTGAAGAGTCGTCCAAGAGCGGTCTACCACCAGAGTCCCCACTAACACTCCGCAGATGGTAAGGGGTGACTGTGGCCGACAGCCGATGGGGAAGCCCCTTGGCCGGTTGAGAATCCTTAGTCAGAGCGCAAGCCATCAGCTGTTTAGGTGGCAGTTCCATCACGATCGGCAGAGAAGCCAGAATTGGCTGAGTTGGGACCGTTTTAATCAATTCTGTCGGCAAAGTCTGCGTTGGCCGTTCAGGCGACAGCCAGGTGATGGCTGGCATAGAAACCGGGGTCCATTTGGCACTGGTGAACATCACCTGTTGCCACATCAAATCCTCGAAGCATCGACACAACTTGCGCCAAAGCCTCTCCTCACCCAACAAGGATGAGGATGAAGAACAGAGGTGGAGCCGCTTCCCATGGTGCAGAGAGCGAAAGCACTGATAACGGCGGGACTGGCTCAACCTACTGGAAGAAGACCAAGACCTCAACCTCAGCTTCCAGGAAGACCGGCGGCAGGGCTCAGAGGGAGTCTGCGATTGCTCAGGCTCGTCCTAGTCAGGGTGGACTGACCATTCCTTCCAACAGTTTGCATCAGGACCAGGGTCCTAGAAAAGGAAGTACTGGCCACTTTGGTCGACAACTGGTTGGTCGGCTCAAGAAAAATCTCGGCTGGGACTCTGACTAGCATCCCGGCCGGCAGGCCCGACGGGTTTACTGTGAAGCCAATGCCCAAGGCTTTGACCAAAGTCAAATTCTGAGAAGCGTGAGAATTGAAGCCCTCGACCGAGAATGCTCCCGATCCCATGACAGGCAACAAGTCTTTTCTTAAACTCTTTTAGATTTAGATTTGACAGAAGGTCAGCAGAGACTGGCAGAATTCTTTGAAGAAGCCTGTAAAGGTTGAACCCAGCTGAAGCGGTACAAAGGCAGAAGCCAAGGAGGAATGGGCCGTGGTCTGGGCTGCCTCCTCTTCGAAGGCCGCAAGCTGCTTGGCGGAGCCCGCAGCCATGGAGATCACCCAACAGGCATCCTTGGATATGGCCAGCGGGTTCTGTTGTGCCAGGCGGCCCAGTTTCAGATGGCAGACACAATCCTCCAGACTGGTCGGGTGAAACGGGCGACAAAAGTCGCAAGCCTGAGGATCATGGTCGTGCCCCAGGCAGAAGACACATGTGGCATGTGGGTCGATCCTGGACATCTTCTGCCCACAAGGGCACTGGCGGAAACTGGGAGCAGACTTCTTGTCCATCGCAGTAGCAATCCAAGATTGAGCTGAAGACAAAAACTCGTAAAAGTTGGTTTGGAAGTAATTCCAAAGAATTTAAGAGCTAGGGCCTACTCAATGCAGGAGCGATAAGGAGGGAACCTGCTTATTCCAGCGGAAGGGAAGATCTGGTGTCATGGGGTTGAGCCGAGGGAGCTACCACACGGGTGGGTGGGAAGAGCCAGCTTGAAGACTTTCCAACACATCTTAAAGGGAAAGGACACTGCCAGAAAGTGTGGATAGACCGTACAGTTACGCAAGAACTTATCGTAACAGTAGATCTTCGAGAGGAGCTCTTGCAGCAAGTAACATCATTAGGACTATGCTGCCAGGCACTAGGACCCCATGGAAAACTTTCTAGCTAGCAGTCCAAGGGGGGTGACTTCCACCTGACGTCAGCCCCGCTCAGACGTCACGTGTGGCATAAAGGGGGCGGTCCCCCAGCAACCTCAATTCACCCACCGGAGACCCAGCTGGCATTCAGAATGGGGAGCAGAGGAGGATCTCCCATTCCCAGAGAGAAGTACAGCTACATAACCCCAGGGGCAGGTGGGAGGGAAAACCACCTGCTGCAAGAGCTCCTCTCGAAGATCTACCGTTGTGGTAAATTCTTATGCAACCGTACTATCTTACTTCGAGAGGGAGCTCTTGCAGAAGGGAACACCATTAGGACTGAGTCCCAAGCAGTACAAGAAGTGACCCAGGTAAGAAGGGTGGCAGACCAGGATAAACGATGTTCTTAGCACTCCTTAGTAGAGTAGTCCCTGGAGGACCACAAGGCCAAAACCTGCTCTCCTTCTGGAAGCAATGTCCAGACTGTAGTGCCTAATGAAAGTGCGGACCGAACTCCAAGTAGTAGCTGCATAGAGATCTGCTGCAGAAACATTTTTGAGGGATGCAAAGGAGGCTGCGACACCTCTGGTGGAATGGCCCTTGACCGGTCCCAGCAAGGGCTTGTAGTACTTTTGGTAACAGAATGCAATGCAACTGACCACCCATTTGGCCAATGTCTGCTTGGTCACTGGAGCCCCTAAAGACAAACAACTGGTCTCTCTTTCTAGACGAACTAGTCCAATCTATGTAGTACAGAAGGAGTATGTATACATCCAGAGTATGTAACAAGGCCTCCCCTTTGTTCGAGTATTCTAGGTAGTAAACTGGTAGTTGAATGTCCTGCTTTAAAGTGAATTTGGATACAACTTTTGGAAGGAAAGTACAGTTATGTAGGAACTTACCGTAACAGCAGATCTTCGAGAGAGGTTCCTTCAGTAGGTCATCACATACAGGACTAGCGCCACCTGGCGTCTGGCTGCACGGCATACTTTTTCTAGCAATACATGACGGGGGACCGCCCAACCGATGTCACTTGACCAACATCACGTGGCGCTATAGAGTGGGCGATTCCCACGCCACCCTCCAGTTCTCCGCCGGAGCCCGGAATAGCCCGACAGCAGGAGGAAACAGTCTGGGGTCTCTAAATAAAAAAGGGTGGGGGGGGGGAATATGACCTACTGAAGGAACCTCTCTCGAAGATCTACTGTTACGGTAAGTTCCTACGTAACTGTACTATCTTACTTTGAGAGGGTTTCTTCAGTCGGTCATCACATATAGAACTGAATCCCAAGCAGTCCCTCCGCAGAGAGACAGAAAGAAACAAGGGAGGAGGAAAAAAAACTCCAACAACTAAGGAACAGAGTGGAACCAGCCTAGGACAGACAGCCCTGCAGAACAGCTAGGCCTAAACCTGCCCTCCACCTAGAAGCAATGTCCAAACTGTAGTGTTTGGTAAAGGTATGGACAGAACTCCACGTTGCTGCTGAGCAGATATCAGCTGCTGAAACGCTGCGCAGAAGAGACGTGGAAGCAGCCATGCCCCTTGTAGAATGACCTCCGACTGGTCCCAGCAGAGGCTCGTCATACTTCTGGTAGCAGAAACGAATACAATTGCCCAACCAATTGGACAGGCACTGCTTAGAAACAGCTTTGCCCAAAGATCTGGGGGCAAAAGAGACAAACAGTTGATTATCCTTACAAAACTCTTTCTTACGGTGAGAATAGCATCGGAGGGCGCAATGCACATCCACACTGTGCAGGACTGCCTCACCTCTATTCGCAATGGATGGAAAACATACAGGGAGCTCCACTGATTGGTTCAGTGTGACCTCCGAAACCACCTTAGGCAAAAACGTAGGATTTGTCCTGAGGACTGCCTGGTCCCTATGGAAAATTAAATAGGGCTCCTTACAGACTAGAGCCTGAAGCTCCGAAATTCTTAGAGCTGAGGTAACGGCAACTGAAAAAAAAAAATGTCTTCCAGGACAGGAAGCATAAAATCACAGCTCATCGCTGGTTCAAAAGGCGGGAGAGTGAGCTTCTCCAAAACAAAGTTTAAATCCCACAGTGGCGTGGGGCTGTGGATGGGGGGTTTCAGATGGAGAATCCCTTTCAGAAAGGTTTTAGAGACTTCCAACTGAGCCACGGATTTACCATCCACCAGCTCGTGGTACGCCGAAATAGTCAACAAATTGACCTTCAAGGAGGATATGCCCGAATCTGAAAGATGGAGGTTTTCCAGGACTTGTGGGGCAGAACAAGAGAAAGGGTTCCAATCTTTGGGAAACTGCCCAAATGGAAAAATATTTCCACTTCATAGCATAGTTGGAACGAGTAGACTGCTTTCTATCCTCAACAATTATCTGGGTGACCCGAAAGGAGACCCCAAAACAGGAGACCGCCATGTCTGCAGGAGCCATGCATGAAGATGCAGGGTCATGAGACCCGGGTGGACAAGTCCGCCTTGATCCTGTGTCAAGAGGTCTTAAGTCACGGGAAGTGGAACCAATGGTTCCTCCGCTAACTGTTGCAGAAGCGGGAACCAAATTTGTCTCGGCTAGAGTGGGAGATGAGGATCATTCACGCCTTCTCTGCCTGAAGCTTGAGGAGAACCCTCTGAAGAATGGGAAATGGAGGGAAGGCGTACAAAAATTTCCCCCGTTCAAGAGAGACAGCGCATCATGCCAGAAGGCACCATGCCCTGGAACAAGCGAGCAAAAACTGAGAAGATCTGTGTTGCAGTGGGAGGTGAAGAGGTAGAGTTCCAGACGCCCCCACCCTAGGAAGAGGGAGACCGCCACCTACTGATTTAGTTCCCATTCGTGACTTAGGGTCCGAGACTTGCTGAGACTGTCCGCCAGGACATTTTGAACACCTGGAATGTGCATGGCCACTAGGACCAGATCGTGCTGGACCGCCCAGTTCCACACCTGCATCGCCTCCCTGCAAAGGGGGTACAAGCAAGCTCCTCCCTGTTTGTTGAGGTACCAGACTACTGACATATTGTCTGTCTGGACAAGCAGTGATCCCTTGGGAAGGAGGATCTGAAATGCCTGCAAGCCGTACAAGACCACCTTCATCTCCAGAACACTGATGTGTAAAGATGCTTCCAAACTGGACCACAGTCCCTGTGCTTGATGCTCCCCTAGGTGTGCCCCCCATCCCATATTCGACACATCTGTAGTCATAGATGCAGAAGAAGCTGGGCTCCTGAAAGAAAGACCCACGGAAAGGTTGCAGGGATCCTTCCACCACAGCAATTCTTTCTGAATTGCCGATTAAACTAGGACTGGATGGTCCAGGTCGTCCAGGAGTTGATCCCATTGCACCCACAAGGACCACTGAGTAGTTCTCATGTGAAGCCTTGCTAGGGGAACAGTAGTGATGGAAGCTGCCATCAGGCCAAGCAGGCGGAGGACCTCCTGAGCCAGGATGGTCCTGGATGAAGCCACCAAAGAAGCCTGACGGATCAGGGTCTCCAACCTGTCTGGAGGAAGGAAGGCTCTGCATTGGACCGTATCCAAAACTGCTCCAATGAACTGAAGTCTCCGGGACAGGGAAAGGAATGATTTGGGGATACGGACAGTGATAACCAGTCTGGCGAAAAGGTCCAGAGTAAAGGACAGAGCCTCCAGTAAGGAATCCTTGGAAGGATCAGAGATCAGCCTATCGTCCAGGTAAGGGGAAACCATGATCCCCTGGTGGCGAAGGAAGGCCGCCACCACCGCCTAGCACTTGATGAATACCCGAGGTGCTGAGGACAGACCAAAGGGGAGGGCCCGAAACTGGAAGTGCTCCCCCTGGAATCGGCGGTGGCTGGGGAAGACCGGAATGTGCAGGTAAACATCCAGCACATCCAGAGCACAAAGCTAATGGTTCCCCAGAAGAAGTGGGAGAAGGCTCTGAAGCGTCAGCATCCAAAACTTTTTGTACTCGACGAACAGGTTGAGACTGCTCAAGTCGAGGATGGGTCTCATGTCTCCCATCTTTTTTGGAACCAAGAAAAAAATGGGAGTAAAATCCCCTTCCCTTTTGTCAGAGGGGAACGCTCTACTGCTTCCTTGAGCAAGAGGCTTAGAATTTCTTCTCGAACAAGAAGAGCCTGATCCCTGGAGTAGAAAGACCGGTTTGGTGGAGATTCTGGTGGGAGTTCCAGAAACTCCATCATGTGTCCGGCGGACACCAATTGCAGGACCCATGCATCAGAGGTTATGCCTTACCACTCCTGCACGTGGTAGGCGAACCTCCCCCCACTGGCTCCTCGCCGTGAGGCTGAGGAGGTGGTGGGGTGAGGGAGTCAGGACGTGGCAGGACGGTCAGGAGGAGGACCTCCTGAGTGTCTCTGGTTCTTGGAGGCAGGAGGAGTGACGGAACCCATGGCCTTGCATTTCCCCTGGCATCAAGCAGGGGCCTGTTTCCTCTGCTTCCAGGTCCTTTTCCGAATAGGATGCTGTTGATGTTGAGTGCCCGATCGGTACATGGACCTCACCAACCTCAGGAAAAGGCTCCTATCCCAGAGGTCGGTGATGATGTCCTTGGTGTCACCACCAAAAGGCACCGAGCCCAAGAAGGGGGCATCCTGAATCGCAGATTGAACCTTGTTGACGAGGCCAGAAATGCGAGGCCAGGCGTGCTGACTCAATGCAACAGCCATCACCGAGGCACAGGCTACTGAGTCGACCGAGTCATAAGTAGCCCGCAGAGCATGCCTACAGGAAAAACGGGAGAGGCTAAGATCCTTGGCGAGCTCCTCCTTGAGGCCTGAAGGGTCCATTGCCTGGACTCAGGCCTCCTGCCAGGCCAAGGTAGCCTTCTGGTGCAACACCATATGGGCCACATAATCCAGGGACTGAAGCGCGCATGTGGCTGATGAATAGACCTTCCTGCTGAACTGGTCCATCTGCCTCGACTCAGTGTCTGGAGGAGAGGTGCTCATGTGCTCAGTTGCGGAGGAGTGATCAAGAGCAGCCGAAATGACAACGGAGTCTGCTTTCGGATATGCATTGAGAAATGGAGCATACTTAGGCACCTGGTCCACCCTGTCCACCCTCTTGGGGACAGCCGGGATAGAATGAGGCATCTGCCAGACCGTAGAGGTGAGGTCCTGGTGAGGTCCAATCAAGGGAGGAACCGGACCCGTGGACAGAGTCTCTAAGTCCAAGTGTTCATCGAGTCTCTGTTGCATTGGGTCCTGCTCCTCTGACTAACAGTCAAAAAATTCTTGCATGGCCCTCAAGAGGTCCAAAAGGCAGGGTCCTCGGGGGACTTGGGAGAAACCTTGCCCCGGAACCTGGGTTCGTCCGAGGGCTCCTCTGGTGACTTATCACCATCACCATCATCATCATCATTTCCCCCTCATCCAGACAGTCTCCAAGGTCAAGGAGAACAATAATCTTGCAGGACGTCCCCAAAACGTGGACACTGGAAGGAGAGGAAGAACTCCTTGGGGATGGAGATCTAGGAGAGCGCGGAGGAGGGAGCCTGCTTTCCAGACCTGACACCAGCTCCGAACGCGCCCCCTGCCACCAAGACTGAATTAGGGTCTTGAAGTCCCGCATGGCCGGAGCATGTGGAGGGAGGCGGGGGTTTACGGGGAGGTGGGTAGTGGTACCCTGGTAACCAGAAAAGGATACCCTGGAAAGGATTGTACCTGGGATAGTACTGTCCAGTGCTACTCCAATCAAGACGAGGACCAGCCAGGTAGTAGTCTCCAGGATACCCCAGGGGGTAATGAGGGACAGTCCAGCGTCTAGAATATATCCCCAATGTCAGAGGGTTGGACAGAGAGGGAACCCATGTCAGGCCCACCGTCGGGATAGCCAAGGTCTGGGGTACCGATGTTGGGACTGGCACCACCCAATCCGGCGCCAGAAGGCTGGTGCAGATGGCTGGGCCCAGGCTCCAAGACCATCGTCGGAGGTTCCGGCATTGGGAGTTACCAGAGATGGACCAGATGGTGGGATCGGGACCAGGACGGTCGCCAGGTCTGGAGAGATCCCACCCAAAGGGAGAGGTGGGGCCTCCACAACAAGGCGGATGGCTGGGAGAGCCTCCTTTCCGGTGACCCTGTCAGGGGAGTGCGGAGCGGATCCCGAGGAATGGAGCATTTCGAGGGGCTCCGCACTGTCCTTGCCTGATGTAACTGCCTGAGAGGGGGAGGTTACCGGCAGGGGAGAAGGGAGGAGAAGGGCAGTCTCCTCCTGGCTCTACCGGATGTCGGGTGAGGCGCAGTCAGGCCCAGACGGGAGAGCCACACCTGAGCGGCCATCAGAGACGGGTGTCTTACCAGACAGAGCCAGGCAGAAGAAGGAGGAGCCCCCTGGCAACTTATCAGCTACAGCTGGGTGGGTCCCCAAGGCCTGGGGAGCAGACTTACCGGCAGCCGTGCGGTCCTTGGAGGAGCCGGGGGCCGACTTAATGGCAGATGCGGCACGGCCATCGGAGGAGTCGGTGGTCGACTTACCCGCAGAAGTTTTATGTGACTTACCGTCAGAAGTCTTCACTTTAGGTGGTGGCTGAAAAGCGGCCTTGCTTGTTTAGGGCAGAAAGGCCTCCGGCTGGGCCTCAGCGGAGCGCTCCCGATGTTTCTCCTTTCAGTGCTCCTTTTTGGAAGGAGAATCTAAAGAGGACTCACGGATCCGCTCCACCTGCTTTCCCAAAGAAGCAAGATGGACTTTTAAAAGATGGGCCTCCAAAGCCTGCCGCCTCCTTTTCCTAGTGGCCTGATTAAAGGGCTGGCACTCAAGGCAGGATGAGACAGGATGGTCTGGCCCCAGCAGATCACGCACTTAACATGGCTGTCCTTGTGGTGTATTTGTGTGCCACACGACGAGCATTTCTTCTTGGGTGAAGACATAAGTGAAAAACTCGAGATTGAGAAGAAAATGTGATGAAATAATCAGACGCAAGAACTTTCATGACGAACACTAATGGAAGTCTGCAATGTGACTGACACGAGGCGGGAAAGTACTGGAGGGCGGGCTTGGGGACCATCCACTATATAGCGTCACACTGACGTCAGTCACGTGACGTCGGGTGGGTGGTCCCCTATCAGGTATTGCTAGAAAAACTCTGCCATGCAGACAGATGCCAGGTGTCACTAGTCCTATATGTGATGACCTACTGAAGGAACCCTCTTGAAGTAAGATCTTAGAATCTGTACACAGGGCAACTCTATCCCTGTGGAAAATAAGATGAGGCTGTTTTACACATCAGAGCCAGTAGCTCGGAAATCCTTCGAGCGGAAGTAATGGCAACTAAAAATAATGCTTTCCAGGAGAAAGCGCGTAGCTCGCAGCTTGCGGCTGGCTCACAGTGAGGCAACATAAGTTTTTCCAACATTAAAAGAAGATACCATGGAGGGACGGGGTCCCTCCTGGGAGGTCTGATGTGTAAGATACCCCGCAAGAAGGTCTTGCACAGGTCCAATTGTGCCAGAGCTTTCCCATCCGTCGGTACACAATAAGCTGACAGCGCAGAAAAGTACATCTTAATGGATCAGTAACTGAGTCCCCTGTCTGATAAGGAAAGAAGGTACTCCAGCACAGATACCAGCGGACAGTGGAAAGGGTCCAAGGAACAAGGAGATGCAGAAACGTTTCAATTTCATGGCATATGTTGCTCTGGTTGAGGGCTTTCTCACTGTCACAAGAACCACTGACACTCCAAATCTGTCCCTGATTAGGTCTGCAGGAGGCACAGATGCAGAGACTGATGATTCGGAAGTACTAGGGTTCCCTGTTCCTGGGAGAGCAAGCAACTGGACAGGGGTAATGGGATCGGCGGTTCCAATGCCAATTGCTGGAGCAATGGAAACAAGATCTGACGAGGCCAGAAGGGCACTATGAGAATCATATGTGCACTCTCAGCATGCAGCTTGAGTAGCACTCTCTAGAGGAGCAGAAAGGGAGAGAAGGTGTACAGGAACCTCCCTGTCCAAGAGAGGGACAATGCGTCGGGCCAGGAAACACCAGGCCCTGGATCTAGTGAGTGGAAATTGGACAGTTTGGCACTGTGTGGGGATGCAAAGAGGTCCAGTTCTGGCCGACCCCACTTTCCGAAGAGGTCTACTACCTCTTGCAGTAGCTCCCACTCGTGACTCAGAGTGAGAGCGCTTAGCCTGTCTGCGAGGACACTGTGAATACCTGGAACGTGAACTGCTGTTATTTACAGGTTGTGATCCACTGCCCACTGCCAAACTCTCATGGCCTCTCTGCACAGGGAGTAAGAATATGTGCCCCCTTGCTTGTTGAGATAGAAGACTACTGGAGTGTTGTCTGACTGGACTAACAGAAGACCTGGCATGAGTACTGACTGGCCTGCAGAGCGTACAGGATGGTCCTCATTTCCAGCACGCTGATGTGGAGATTGCACTCCATAAAAGTCCAGGTGCCCTTGTTTGGTAGGATGTCAGATGAACCCCCCTACCCCATTACAGCATCCATGGTCCGGACCTGCTGAGGACTGGGGTTTTGAAAGGGAACCCCGATGTCCGACCAAGAAGGGGTGATCCCACATTCAATAGTACGATGTACCGTTTTGGATATCCTGACCGGTTGATCGAGATCGTCCATGCATTGGTCCCACTGAACCCTGAGGTTCCACTGCAGGACCCTCATGTGCAGGTAGGCAAAGGGACCATGGTAATGGCCATGGCCATGAGGCCTAAAAGCAGCAGCACCACTCTGGCCAGGATCAAATTTGTAGAGATGACCCTCCAAGCAACTGCCCATAACTTGTCGTCTCGGTCTGAGGGGAGACAGGGTCTTCCCTGGACGGTGTCCAGGACCACCCCAGGTAGGCCAGGGGAACGATTTAGAGAGGTTCAGAGTGACTCCTAACTCTTGGAACAGACTGAAGGTCTCCTCTGTTGAATGACACAGCTGTTCTTCCATACAGGTTGTAAGAAGCCAGTCGTCCACGTAGGGGTAAACGTAATGACCCCGCCTCCTAAGAGCTGCTGCCATGACGGCTAGGCACTTGATGAAGATCCTCAGTGCCAACGAAAGGCAGCACTCTGAACTGATAGTGTTCTCCCTGGAAGGTGAAGTGGAGATACTTTCTGTGGGACGGCAGGATTTTTATGTGCATATAGGTGCCCTGCATGTCCAGGAAGCAGAGCCAATCCCCTTGGTGAATCATGGGCAGCAGACCAGGCAGATTCACCATCCTGAACCTTTTGTATTCAATAAAATTGTTCAGCTGGCTCAGATCTAGGATGGGACGAAGGTCCCCTACCTTCTTTGGCACAAAAAAAAAAAAAAATGGGAGTAATATCCCCTTCCTCTGTAACCTGAGGGTATTGCCTGAATCGCTCTTTTTTACAGCCTGTTCTCCCACTGAGGCAAACTGATTGTCGTATACTGTGGCCTCCAGGGAAAAACACTCAAGCTAAGACTGTTCCGGGAGGCCAGAGAACCGGAACCCTCTGGTGAAATCTAAGGAGGGTCGGTGGGTGGTTTCCACGGCTGCGGGATCCGCCGAGCAACTGGAATGCATGCAAGCATTCGAGGAGGAAGCGGCTCGGACTGTAGAAACTACTCGGAGCTTCTTTGTTCCACTCAAACTGGGCCCCACCTTCTCAGGTTCTTTCCGTCAGTTGTGCCAGTCTCTCCCAACCAAGGGAGAGGGTCCTGCAGGCACACACTCCTCTCGGTCCTGTAAGCGGGAAAAGGACCCGGGATCGTCTTCGTCCCGACGGAGACACTCTTGGGATTGGGAGAGATCTCAGTCCCAGGAACCGGCACCCTCGACTTCAGTCGAAGTTGCCTCTTCGGCCGCTGGTTTCTCGGCTTTGCCATTTGGCCAGTCGACCGAAGTGTCAATCGACGACGCTGAAATAGTCATCGACTCGATCCTTGGTGTTTTCCCTGGAGGCAAACAGGTCCACTATCGGTTTGCCCCAGTGGGAAAATAGGCTGTAAGCTACCTCTGGATGGAGAGACCACTCGTGGGATGTCTCACCTAAGCGGCTGACAGCATCCGCCAGATGGTTTGAGGCTCCTGCCACATGGATGGCTAGGAGATCCACCTCCAAACGGCTGACAAGGGTCCAGATGTGGAGCACCTCTCTGCAAAGCACATGGGAGTGCATGCCCCCCTGTTTGCTGAGGTAGCACATGGTCGTGGTATTATCCGTCTGGACTTTAACCACTAGACCCCGGAGCTGAGGAAAGAAAGCTGACAGTGCCAGTCTGACTGCTCTGAGCTCCAACAGGTGACTCCTTGGGGGGTCCAGAGCCCATGGGCCGTTTTGTCCCCCATGTGGGCTCCCCAGCCCATGAGAGAGGCATCAGTCATGAGGACGACTGTTGGCTCGGCACGGACAAACTGAATCCCTTCCTGCAACTGGTCTGGGGTGGTCCACTATTGGAGAGTGTCCCACATCTTCTGGGTTACAGTGATCAGATGGTCGAAATGACCATGGCACTGAATCCACTGGGCGGCCAGCTCCCACTGGAGGGGGCGCATGTGCAACCGGGCCCAACGGACCACTGAGGTGCCCGACGCCATGTAACCCAGAAGACACAGAAAGTCCCAGGCAGGGCGCAATTGCCCAACCAGAAATGATTGAGCAAAGGAGGAGAGAACCTCCGCCCTGTCCGACAATAGCCAAGCTCTGGTTTGACGAGAGCCAAGCTCTGCCCCAAGGAAGCACACCACCTGGGACGGCACGAGTTCCGACTTGACCTCGTAGATCAGGAGGCCGAGTTGGGAGCAGGTCTGGAGGGCCAGGTCCCTGGACCTCTCTACCTCCTGTTGGGTGGTACCTGCTAGGAGCCAATCGTTGAGGTAGGGATAAATCCTGGCCCCCCTCAGACGCCTGAGATGGGCCGCCACCACGGCAATGCACTTGGTGAAGACCCGTGGAGCCGATGACAGGCCGAACGACATGGCTCGGAACTCGTACGGGGTCCCTTCGACTCTGAAGCGGAGGAACCGCCGATGAGACGGGTGGACTGGGACGTGAAAGAATGCATCCTGCAGATCCAGTGAACAGAACCAAATTTCACTCCAAGGATAGTATGATCTGGAACAGAGTGACCATCCGAAAGGTGCGTGACCTGAGATACTGATTCAGGTCATTCAGATCTACAATGGGATGCCAGCCCACTGTCCGCTTGGGCACCAGGAAGTACCTGGAGACAAAGCCTGGGTCTGGTGGAGGATCCGCCACTGGAGCTACTGCCTCCTTGAGGAGGAGCTGAGCAATGTAGTCTCGGAGAGATGACCGAGTCAGGATGAATACTCTTTCCTCCCGAGGGGCTTGGCTTGGCTTGGAGGGTACTGCTCGAATTCCAGAGGCAGTCCCTGACCGACCACTTTGAGAACTCACCTGTCTGTAGTGACAGCAGTCCTGTCAGAAAGGAAGTGGCGAAGGACCCTGAGCTGGCGTTACGGGAGAGGGGGAGGCAGCCCCCACCCCATCACTGAGCAGGCTTGGAGGAGGATCCAGGGCTTGAACTGCGGCCTCCTTTACAGGCCTCGGGGGGCCAAGCTTGAGCCTGCTGCAGCTGTGCTGCAGGGGAAGAGTGCCAAAAAGGCTTCTTCTTCTTCTGCTGGTTCTTGCCCAATGAACCTTTGGCAAAAGCAGCGTCCAAGTTGGCACTGGACTGCTCAAAATGCTGGAGATAACCAGCCACACCCAGGAAAGGCTCGTCAGTTAGTTTGTGCTCAGTATCCGACGGGAAGAAGGAGAGTCTCAGCCAAACCCTGCAATGAGAGGCAACTGCGGCTGCCATCGAACGGGCAAGAATCCCCAATGTCCAGGGCTGTCTGAAGCTGCAGTTTGGCAACAGCTCGGGCCTGACCATGGTCTGCATGTCCCCAGGGAGGTGTGGGAGGATTTCATCCAAAAGACCCCAAGAGGGCATGGGAGAAGTGTGCCATGATGACAGCTGAACTTGCCTGACGAAGGCCCAAGGAAGAAGCCGGATAGACCTTCCTAGCCGAATGGTCCAAGAGTTTGGACTCTTTCTCGGGAGGTCGCTCAGTGTCAACAGAACTGCCAGTACACCTGAACACAGAGGTGGCACCGCATACTTGTGGGTCATGCAGGCAGACTGTGCTGGACAAGAGGCAGGGCGCTGCCAGAGTTCTAAGGCCGGGCCAACAATGGCCTCGGCCACAGGAAAAGCCTCCGTCAGGGTATCCCCTCTCTTGAGGATGTCCGTGAGAGGGTACTCCGTCATTTTCTGGACTGGCTCCAGGGGCATCCCTGTGGGCTCAGAGATGAAGCAAAGAATGCCTTGAAAGGACGAAGGACCTTCCTCCATCTCCAGCCCATCGGCCGATTCGTCATCCCTGGGGTAGGAATGCAGGCCGGTCACATCTGAATCTGAGGAACCTGGATACAACAGTCAACCGCCCAGGTCACCCTCGACCCGTTGAGAGCACTCCGGAGTGACAAATGACAGAAAGATGCCAGGGAAGCACAGCGTCTGGCCTATCTTCTTTAGAAGCAGTCCCTCCCACAGGCTGTTTGGGCGGTGGTTTCACCACTATTGGTGGAGAGACTGGTTTAGGCCACACCAGAGGTTTCGCCGGCTCCGCGAGTGGGGGAACCGACTTGACTGGCTCCAAAGGAGTCTGCTTCGGCCTAGGAGGCGGACGCCAAGTAATGGCCAGGGCAGAAGCCGGGGTCAGCTTGTGCCCGGTCAAAATCAGCTGTTGCCACATGAGGTCCTCTCAGCACCGGAGTTTCCGCCGGAGCCTCTCCTCATCCGAGGAGGACGAGGATGACGATGGCGTTGCCTCTTTTTAGAGCGCTTGTGGCTCTTCCTCGGCCTTTAGGTCGAGGGGGTCCTGGACCTCAATCGAGATCGGACAGGCCGATTCGGTTGCTTGGGAGACACTGGCGGGACCAGTGATTTCCTGAGGTCGGGGACAACTTCCTCAACGAGATTCCCAGCAGGCTGGGTCTCCATGTCGGGAAAAGTAGGGATCGGAGTTTGATTGAGAGAATCGTCAACCGGATTCGGCGACAATGGGTCGATCGGGTCGATGACTATTTCAAGGTTGTCGATCGACACTTCGATCGACTGGCCAGATGGCAAAGCCGAGAAGCCAGCAGCCGAAGAGGCAACTTTGACTGAAGTTGAGAGTGCCGGTTCCTGGGACTAAGATCTCTCCCAACCCTTGCATGCATTCCAATTGCTCGGCGGATCCCACAGCCGCAGAAACCACCCACCGACCCTCCTTAGATTTCACCAGAGGGTTCCGTTTCTCCGGCCTCCCCAACTTCAGGCGTGCAAGACAGTCGTCATGGACATTAGGATGAAAAGCGAGACAAAGATCGCACTTCGAGGTGTCATGGTCGACACCGAGACAGTAGACGCACACGGTGTGGGGATCGGTGCGTAACATCTTCTGGCCGCAGGGACACCGGCGAAATCTGGGGGAAGATTTGTCTTCCACAATCGAAGGTAAGTAGTCGCGATCGCTAATGTGAACTAGATGGATTTTCGGAATAACCGAAGGTTTCGAAACCAGGGCCTACAAAATGCGTGAGCATGAAGGAGGCAACCTGAATCTTCCAGCG
This sequence comes from Neoceratodus forsteri, assembly GCA_016271365.2. Classification (NCBI taxonomy): domain Eukaryota; kingdom Metazoa; phylum Chordata; order Ceratodontiformes; family Ceratodontidae; genus Neoceratodus; species Neoceratodus forsteri. Next base: position 477,626,076 of record CM028135.1, read on the forward strand.
GAAAGGAATATCTGGTGTCATGGGGCGGAGCCGAGGGTTATACCACCTGGGTGGGTGGGCAGAGCCAGCCTGAAGACTTCCGGCAAGATTTAACGTGGAAGGGGACATGCCAAAGCGTGTGGATGAACATATCCACAATCAATTTTTTATTTATAAAAAGGTGCTTTTCTTCAATCCAAAGCGCCTGTACAATAACATAAAACAATAAATAAACAGAGTTTAGAACTATTATAAATCGTTAAAAGCTAGACTAAAAAGGTGGGTTTTCAAGGCTCCTTTAAAGATCAGGACAGTCGGACTATTTCGCACCTGACGAGGTAGAGAATTCCACAGGGTCGGCGCCATAAAACTAAATGACCTAGCCCCTGAAGATTTCAAACAGACCCTGGGAATCTCCAGCAATCCCTCATCAGTGGATCGGAGAGGGCGGGAGGGACAGTAGGGGCGAAGGAGCTCTTTCAGGTAAGTTGGTCCCTGGTCACGTAGAGCTTTATAGGTCAGAAGACTGACCTTGAAGGTGATTCGCCAAAGTACTGGCAGCCAGTACAGTCCACGGAGCACAGGCATTATATGTCTGGATCTAGAAGAACCAGTCAACAACCTGGCCGACGCATTCTGCACTAGCTGCAGATGGCGAAGTTCAACTCCCGATAGCCCTAGGTACAGGGAGTTGCAATAGTCAAGGCGGGAGGTAACAAAGGCGTGGATCAATGTTGGAAGATCTTCTGGAGGAACCAGATGCTTCACCCTGGCGATATTCCTCAGATGGAAAAAGGAAGTTTTGACCACTGCTGACACCTGAGCTTTAAGCGTCAAGTGGTCATCAATTATTATGCCAAGATTCCGCACCTGATCTGAGGTTGTCAGTGGAGTGCCTGCAAGCCATAAGCCAGAATGCGATCCAGCTGGCAAACCCGCCTCACAGCGACCTTTATCCACAACCAACACCTCAGTTTTCTCGGGGTTTAACCTCGACCAACTCCCATTCATCCAATCTTGGACTTCTGCAAGGCAGTTATTAAATACCGACAAGGCAGCATCCTGGCCGAGGCACAAAAGACATATACAGCGGGTATATCAGCGCATAGCAATGAAAACGAGTCCGTATAGATCTTATAATAAACTCCCCAAGGCAGCATATACACCTCGAACTAACATAGGTGCTAGAATAGAGCCCTGTGGTACCCTCAGAAGGCAGGGAGACTGATGCCGAGGAAAAATTCCCACACCACCCTCTGAGTCCTACCCTCAGGTGAATCTAAACCACCTGAGGACCATACCAGATAGTCCACAGATGGACCAGGACGCTCCAACAGCACAACATGATCAACAGTGTCCAAATGCTGCAGAGAGATCAAGAAGTACCAAGATAGAACGGGTCCCACGATCTCTCGCTATTAGGAGGTCATTTAGCACACTAACAAGTGCTGTCTCGGTACTGTGCCTTTTCCTAAATCCAGATTGGAGAGCATCATAGATATTGTTGTTGGTCAGATGATCCTCCAGTTGCAATGCGACCACCTTCTCAATAACCTTACCCACAAAGGGTAGGTTAGAGACTGGTCTGTAATTTGCTAGACAATCTGGGTCTAAGGAGGGCTTTTTTAAAAGAGGCCTAACTATAGCCTCTTTAAGGGGTTCAGGAAAGATCCCCCTCTCCAAAGACTTCCAGACTATCAAAGCCAGGACTAGGCCGATTTAATCCACTAGGAGACGTGTGAGGCCAGGGTCCAAGTCACAGCTGGTTGGTCATAGCGCTAGGATGACCATCACAATATCCTCGATTTTGGGGAGGCTGAAGTCAGACCATACAAACTGGGTGTTTGACATCTCCGGCCGACCATCACTACCCCCATTGGAGAGGGAAGAGCGGACGTCCGATCTGATTTTGGCAACCTTATCTGCAAAGAAAAGAGCAAACTCCTCACACCGTTCTGTGGAAAAGGCCCTCCCGGGCTGAAGACAGACTGGATTGCACAGTCTGTCCACAGTCCGAAAGAGCTGGGCTGGTCTATACTGTGCAGCCACTATCTCCCTGGACAGGAACTCTGCCTTCTTACGAGAGATTGCGGATTGATAGGCCATATAATGGTCCATCAAACTAAGTCTGTCATCATCCAGACCGGACTTCCGCCAACACCTATCCAGCCTTCGTCCAACCCTCCTCAATTCCCTCATGGTCTCATCAAACCACGGAGACCTGGGGCGAAGAGGGAGCGGAACTACCTAACAGGTGCAGTAGAATCCAGGGCCCTGTAACTACCCTATTATAGGCCTGTACTAGGTCACCTGGATCCAAGCAATCTATCGGAAGATCCGATAGGTCCAGTACCGCCATCAGGTCATCTGGGACACACCCTCAATGGGCAGTACCGGACCATTTCGAAGGGCTGACCTAGTGAGGCGGCCTCAAAATTGAACCTAATGGGTGATGGTCAGACCATCCGAGTGGTTCCACCACCACATCAGATATCCCCATCCCAGAAGGAACACCAGATCAATGAGTGCCCACCAATATGGGTCGGCGGAAACTACCTGTGTGAAGCCCAGTGATGACATCAACTGGAGGAAGTCTTGACCAAAGCGTGAGAGTTCATCGTCGACCCAAGCACTGAAGTCACCCAGAACCAACCATCTGGGGACCCCAATGGAGTCGACAATGAAGTCTGCGACTTCCTGCAGGAAAACATTCCGTCACCTGGTGGACGGTGCTCCAGAATCACTACCACACCCTCGCCTAAGACACACTCAAAGGATCCGGTAACTCCCACTGGTACCTCCACCAGGCCCAATTCTGATTTAAAGCAAATGGCAACACCCCCGGCCCTACGATCCTGCCTCGAGCGGTGTATCACCGAGTACCCGGCCGGAACTGCTGCGGCTAATACTGGCCCAACATTCTCATCCAGCCAGGTCTCTGTGATGCGAGCTAGGTCAGCTGACCCAACAAGATCAGCTATAATAGCCGTCTTGTTTTTAATAGACCTAGCATTGCACAACACCGCTCGTGCAGGATGGACCTCCGACGATGACCGTGTTACCTGCTGGTAACCAGAACCCTTGGGTATGGGCACAAGACAGGGAGAACCCCTCTCCTGAGCCCATTTCACCCCAGGGCGTCTCCTTGACCTCACTATCCCTATCCGCCTGCTCCTTTCCATCCCCCCCAGGCCCAGCCCCACCCCTCCTCCCCCCCTCACAATCCCCAGGCCCTACACCTTCTATAGACTCGGCGACAGAGGGACAGGAGAAGGGCGAGATCCCTGAGCCTGGAGGGGATAATAACCGACTGTCCTATTTTCATTTCCAACACATAGTAACACAACTTAATACAAACCCCAACAGAATATATAAATAACAGGATTTAAATTACAACACACAAATAACATATAATTATTATAACTAAGCAAAACAAAACTAACTAAAATTAAACCCTAACAAAATACTCTATCAAGGATAAAACATTCCATAACAATGTGTTACATAAATGTATCAGAAGGAGGCGGCCTGGCCTGAGTTAGTTCCGCTTGCGACACAGCGACCGGGTTCGAGGAAGCAGATCCGGGTCGTCGGAGGAACCAACGAGGGAGAAAAGATTGGCCCGTAGGCAGCTCTCCTTCTCCGGGGAGGGTCCCACCAGTATCCGGCGCGATGAGGGCTCCTAGCGGAGGCTGGGAGAACTCACGCTACCGGCCTGAGGTCAGGGAGGGGCGAGGCAGGCGGGGCGGACGCTGGCGTCACTGCACGTCCCCGCCTCCTCGAGGGTGGGGAAAACATAAGGGGATAAAATCCCTGCCTTGCGTCTACATGACGCTCTGCCCTGGACTGCCCTGATTGGCCACCGGAGCCGTTCCCCCTAACCAGATACAGTTCCGCGGCTGATAAGAGGGGTCGGTACCGCGGCCCCGCTCTCTGGGGGGTAAGCCAGGGATGACCTGGGGGATTCGGCAATGTCCGGTGGTCGGGGCTCCAGGGTCCGTGACCAGAGCAGATCAACGACGGAAGGGCAGGGGCAAAAAGAGAAAAATAATAAAAAATAAATGTAACAGAAGCACTTGTCCATCTACCCCCTCCCACAGTGCTCTCACCACTGTAGAAAAGGATTTTTTTTTTTCACCTACACAAAACCCTTAAAATTTGGCCCAAGGTTTCAATTTCCAAAATACTAAAGGAAAACCAAAACAAGAGTTCAAGGTCTTTTCTTCATCTTCTTAGTATCCACACTTTTGTGCTCTCACCACTAGTATGGCCCCAAAAAAAAAAAAAAATAAATAAAATTTTAAACAGTCTTCTCTCACAAGACTGAACTAAATAGCTCAGGTTTGGTCCTCCCAATCGTATACCAAAGTATAATTGAAGAGAACAAAAGTTCAAGTATACATCACCAAAGTAGCAGTCCACACAGATCCAGCTCCAGTAAAATCCTGCAAAATCCTGCAACCATCCAGAGAAAGCATCGACCAGAGTCCAGACTCAACCTGACCCTCGCAGCAATGGAGACAGGCTGAACCACCCTCAATGGTCCCCCTCTCACTAAGGAAGCAAGGTTAACCCCACCGCCGGGCAGAGAAACCCGCTACCCTGTCCGGACCAGGGAATCTGGACCATTTAATAATCAACAACTTCGTCTGTCCCAGACGCTTCCTCCATGCAGTAAGTCCAGTCACAGTAGGATCCCGATTACTTCCTCTTCCTGGTTCAGCGATAATCCTTCCCCGAATGGGAACCAGCACTCCACCACGAAGCGTTCCTCCTCACAATCCAGTCCAGCGTTCACCCCAAGCACGTAAGCAGCCACCAGAACCCCAGGCCGCCAGCAACTAAAATCTTCTCCCAAAAACAAAGTTTCCACTGGAAGCAGGTGGTGGCCGGGCTGCCCTCTCTCCTGGCTCACGAGGCTCCGTGTCACTTCTCTAGGCTGCTGGCTCGCCCTGTCGCTCAGCTCCTGTGTCATATCGCTGCTGGTAGTCCTCTCAGTTACCCGTTTCTTAGGTCATCTCGCCGGCTAGTGAAGTCACACTGGTTACCGGCTTCTTGGATTGCCTTCCACCCTGGCTCGTTCTAAAGCTTCCAATTTAAAATCCTAGCTGCCGACTTGCGCTCCTGGTTGGAGGCTCAAGATGCACGAGGGAGCAGAGGGAATAAGACAGAAAGCTCGAAAACAACTCCAACAATGGACGAATGAACGGACAAACGAACATGCGATGCAGTGGCTAGCCCAGCGTGGCCGCCCTAGAAACAGCAGTTACGTAAGAACTTACTGTAACAGAAGATCTTCGAGAGAGGTTCCTGCAGTAGGTCTTCACATATAGGACTGCGCCCCCTGGCGTCAGGCTCGAACGGCAAACTTGTAGCTAGCAATCATCGGCGGGGACTGCCCCCGACATCAGGTAACGCGACGTCAGCCAGACTATAAAAGAGGCAGTCCCGCACTCACCCTCCAGTTCTTTTCCACCAGAGACCTAGAGATAGGATAACAGAAAGAAAGGAGTAACAACTCCTGGGACCCTGTGCCCTGGCTAGACCCGGGGACTAGATAGAATAAAAAAGGAAAATTTCCAGGAGCTGGGGGAAGGTGGGCGGGAAACTAGACCTACTGCAGGAACCTCTCTTGAAGATCTACTGTTACGGTAAGTTCTTACGTAACTGCTATATCTTACTTCGAGAGGGCTCCTGCAGAAGGTTGTCACATATAAGACTGAATTCCAAGCAGTCTAACAAAAATAAGGAGTCTGACACAAGTTTCCGGGAGGAAGGAGATGTCTGCCAACTAAGGATCTGCCTTAAGACAGAAGACCTTGCAAAACCGCAAGGCTTAAACCAGCTCGGCGGCTAGAGGCAATGTCCAGACTGTACTGCATAGTGAAGGTGTGGACGGACGAACAAGTGGCTGCTGCACAGATCTCTACAGTGGACACATTCCTGAAAAAAGCGGTAGAGGTGGCAACACTTCTGGTGGAGTGGCCTTTAACCACCCCAGGAAGGGTTTTTCCGTATTTCTGGTAAGTGTAGTGAATACAGTTAGCCAGCCACCTACAAACAGTCTATTTAGAGATGGCCTTGCCCTGGCACTGGGAGGCAAAGGCCACATAGTTGGTTCGACTTTCGAACTGCCTTAGTATAGTACCTCAAAATCTGATGCACATCCAAGGTGTGCAAAAGATATTCCCCCCCTTATGGAATGCTGAGGAAACTAGACTGGCAGTTCAACACTCTGGTTGAGAGTCGTATCTGAAACCACTTTCGGAAGAAAAGAAGGATCAGTCCTTGTGGAAAATCAAATAAGGCCCTCTGCAAACAAAGGCCTGAAGCTCTGAGACCCTTCGAACTGAAGTAACTGCAACCAAAAACAGTGTCTTCTAGGACAGGAAGCACATCTCACAACTTACTGCCAGTTCAAAAGGGGGCATAGTAAGTTTCTTCAGCGTAGAGGACTGCTCTGGTCTACAGGATGCTGACGTGAAGATGCTGCCCCTGAGAAGACCATGAACCTTGAGTTCTGTGATCTCCCAAATGGGCCCCCCCCAACCCATATCGGAAGCATCAGAGGTGAGGGTCTGGGAGGGAGCCAGAGAGTGGAAGGTGGCTCCCACCAACAAGTTGGTGAGGTCCTGCCACCAGAGGAGGTTTTTCTGAAGGCTGTTGGAGATCATGACCAGTTGGTTCATGTCGGCTGATCATTGATCCCACTGGACTCTAAGAGACCACTGGGTAACCCTCATGTGCAGTCTGGCCAGGGGGATGGTGGGAATGACCGCTGGCATAAGACCCAAAAGACGGAGCACCGAGTACGCTGGGATCCATCGAGCTTTGGCCACCAAAGTGGCCTGAGAAGCCAAGGTCTCAGCTCGATCCAATGGTAAGAAGGCCTTGCTCTGGACTGTATCCAGTACCACTCCAATAAATTGGAGGCGCTGAGAGGCTACTAGCTGAGACTTGGGGAGACTGACCGAGATGCCCAGCTGGGCAAAAAGATCCAGAGTAAAGGAGAGAGACTCTTTCAGGCTGTCCAGGGATGGGGCTGAAAAGAGACAGTCATCCAGGTATGGGAACACATATATGCCCCAGCGGTGGAGAAACGATGCTACCACCGCTAGGCACTTGGTGAAAACCCTGAGCGCTGAGGACAAGCCAAAGGGAAGTGCCTTGAATTGGAAATGGTTCTCCCACAAGAATCGAAGGAAGCAGCAGTGGGCCGGGAGGATGGGGATATGGAGGTAAGCATCCTGCATATCCAGGGAGTACAGCCATGTGTTTGACTGGAGCAGGGGCAGGAGTCCCTGAAGAGTCAGCATGCGGAAATTCTTGTACTCCATAAAGAGGCTGAGCGTGCCGAGATCCAGGATAGGTCGCAGATCCCCAGTCTTGTTTGAACTAGGAAGAAATGGAAGTAGAATCCCCTTCCTAGTCGATTTGGAGGGACGGGTTCTATGGCTGCTTTTTGTAGCAGGGCCTGGATCTCTTGGTGGACAATGGGGATCTGACCAGACGGGTAAAAGGACCTTCCTGGAGGATCTGAAGGTGGAATCTCCAGGAACTCAATGGAGTGACCTCTTTATATGAGCTGAATAACCCATACATCTGCGGTAACAGATTTCCACCCTCTGGGTGGAGACTGAACCTCCCTATCAGTTTCTCAGAAGGGGACGGAGGGAGCGGGAGGAGCGAAGTCAGGAGCACCGGGGGAGGAGCTTTGGTTCCCTGAGGCTACTTTGGCAAACTTAGCATGAGGAGCTTGGGCTCCAGAGCCAGTGGCACGTCTTTTACCTTGACGCTTGTTCTGTTTCTTGTTCCATGTTCTCTGGTGACGAAAGGGCTGTTTCTTTTGACCCGTCCGATACATGGAGCATATGTCTCTAAGAGACCTACCACTCTCTTGCAGCCCTGTAATAATGTCTTTCGCGTCGCCACCAAAGAGGACGGAATCCCTGAAAGGTGTGTCCAAAAGGGATGATTGAACATCCTGTGTCAAACCCGCTAGGCGCCGAAGGCAGATTACCACGGCCGCGGTCCGAGCCACAGAGTCCACAGAATCATAAGTGGACCAGAGTGCATGACAGCAGGAAGATTTATTCTTGCAAACCTTGTCCAGCAGTTTAGCCCTGAGGTTTTCATCAGTGATGTCCTGAAGGTCCCTCTCCAGTTCTGTGAGAGAGGATTTCTGAAAAGTCACCATGTGGGACACGTAGTTCAGTGACCGGATGGCACAGGAGGTGGACGAATAGATCTTACTACCGAACTGGTCAAGTTGTCTTGAGTCCTTGTCTGGTGGGGAGGAACTTAAGTGTTTAGGTTGAGCCGAGCGGTCATGCACAGCTGTGATGATCATAGAGTCGGCTTTTGGGTGAGAAGACAGATGAGAGATCTCTTCCGGGGGAGGTAGGTTCTGTCAGCCTTCCTGGAAACAGCCGGAATGGAAGAGGGTTGTTGCCATATTGTACTAACTAGATCCCCGTGCAGGTCCATCCAAGGGGGAATGGGTAGAGGGCCTGTGGTGGTCAAGTCCAAATGTTCAGCCTGCCTTTTTCGCTGAGGATCTATCTCCTTGGACGGCCAGCCCCCTGCTGTTTGAATAGTTCTCAAGAGATCCCCAAAAGTAGGATCCTTTTGGATGAAGTTCAACCGGTGAATGAGGTTCAGAGAGGTCGATATTGGAATCCGAATCCAAGGGCTCCGAACCACCGGGAAGGGAAGAATCCATCCCAGTGTCGCCCACTGGAAGAGAACCCGTAGCATGTCCCAAAGGAACTGGAGAGGGAGGTGGTGCTCTGGGTAGAGGAATTCTTCCAAGCGGCTGGGACTGCCTAAGTTCTGTAAGGAGTTGTGTCCCAGCATCCTGCCACCATGCCGGGACAGATGATAATAGTAGTAGTAGTCGTAGTCGGGTACCTGGGATACCCCGGCCAAGGGCTGGTAAGCAGGATGATGATAGTAGGGGTATTGGTACCCTGCAAACCCCAAGGGATAACCTAACTGTGGATATCCAGGCGTCGGGTATCCCTGCCCGGTGTTGGATGAGAAGGGTCCGGCGGAGGGCCGCCCGGTGGTGGAACATGAGGGTCAGGCCCGGGAAACTGCCACAGGGTCCTGCAAGAGGAGCTGATGACCTGGCTGTGGGAGGTGCTGAAGGGCCACTGGACAGTGGCAAGGGATCAGGTGTGGGTCCCGCGGGAGGGGCTTCATACCTAAAAGATCCCGGTCTGGTGATGGACCCCTAGGAGGAGGGGGATCCGGCAGCAGAAAAGAACCAAGTGAAGGGGGAAGCTCTGGAAAAGACCCCAACGAAAGGTCTGGGAGTGATCCCGACCGAAGGGAAAGGTCGGGAACGGGTGGCGAATCCCTGGGGGTAGAGTCCGGCAGGGATGAAGTCTCCCCCACGAGCACACTCGTCCTGGCATCTGGGTCCTCAAGGGAGCCCGACGGGAGAGTAGATGCGGCTGTGCGGTCGACAGGGGGTCCATCGTCCGGCTTATCAGTTGCGACCGAGCTGGCTGCTGAAGAAGGACCATGGTCTGGCTTACTGGTCTGAGCTGGGTGCCTGGCGGCAGGGCAACTTATCGGCAGTGCTACGAGTGGAAGAACTGCTCGGCAGGAGGGGGCAGAAGGTGTCTGGACGGCAGAAGTGGACGGAGTGCACGTAAGAGTGGTACTGATGGTTCTGGAAGTGGAGGGTCTTCCTTGCGGTGACGGGCTTCTCTCCTGGCTCTTCTCCTTTTCCTTTTTCTTTCTTTTTTCTGGGGCCGGAGATGACAACCTCTCCCTAAGCTCCAGGAGCTCCTTTTCCACAGAAGCCAGCCGTTGGGTCAGAAGGTGGGCCTCGAGGGTCCGCTTGCGTCGTGTCCGTGTGGCCTGGTTGAACCCTTGGCAAATAGCACACTCAGCCGAGCTGTGCTTAGCCCCAGGCAGAGGAGGCAGTGGGAATGGTCGTCCCTGTGCGGGATTTGGGCGCCGCACTTGGAGCACTTCTTCTTGAGACAAGACTTAATACATATGTTCGAAAAATTCGGAGAAAAATGTAGAATAAGATGAAAATCGTTGAATACTAAGTGGGCGACTGATCGCTGTTCTATCACATCTGTCAAACAAACTGAAGCGATGGCGGGAAAGAACTGGGGGGCGGGAGCGGGACCACCCCTCTTATAGTCGGGCTGATGTCACGTCACCTGATGTCAGGGGGTGGTCCCCGCTGATGACTGCTAGCTACAAGTCTGCCATTTGAGCCTGACGCCAGCAGGTGCAGTCCTATATGTGAAGACCTACTGAAGGAATCCTCTCGAAGCAAGATTAGGCATTAGCCATACAAGTTTTTAAAAATTAAAAGACAGTAGTCCATAATTAACGAGTGGGGCTGTGAAGCGTCTCAGTCCATACTTTTTGTTTACCTGATTTAGCCTCAGTTCTCAACAGTGGAATTTTGAAGTACTGAGAGTCTAAATTAATTATCATCAAGATATTATTTAACTCCTGGGTTACAGACCTGCTAATACGAAACATGTATCCTGCAGATTCCACCACGTTACAATATGATACTGTTTTCAAGGTATAAAACAAGTAGGTATGCATCATAAATTCACAGTGAAAGTTATTTAAGGACTAAAAACAATCTAAACTGCAACAGAAGAGCAAGATAAAAAACACTACAGAGATACAAATAAGAGGATAAATCACAGAGAACAGAGAAAAACAGACTGAGTACAAACACTGTTCTGCATGGAATGCTAAAAACTATTAATAACAGTGGCAACTAATTTTCATGTACCAATCCACCTCTTCCCTTTGACTGTGTAGCAGGGGTGTAGCCAGGATTTCAGATCTGCACACCAAGTGGACTCACTGCTACCCACCCCCCCCCCGGATGTAGCCAGACAATATACAAATGTACACCAGGACCGTGTTTGTTGCCTCATTTGGCACAATAAATACAACTTTTGTATCTCATGACAGTGGTTCTTGCCATGCATGGGTAAATACAAATGCCATGCATTGTTCCCTAAGACACCCACATACCAGCCCAGAGCCTATAAAGTTGTATTGTCCTTGGGATGCAAAGAGAATGTTAGTGACCAGTCCTTCTAGTTTTGACTCCTATAAATAAAATTTCAGAAAGGTTCAGTATTTTCTTTGTTACTTTTCATGGAAGAAGGAAGCAGTTCAGAGCCTATTTGCTACCCCCCTTAAATAAAATTGCACACCGTGGAGTACTTGGAGTATGCCTGCCTACACCCATGCTGTGTAGGACACTGAAATCCAACATACCTGTAATAAAAGCTTACAGATCTCATACTTTCCTTTGGCAGCAGCTTCATGAAGGGGAGTAAACTTCCACAGATCAGCAACACTGACTACTGCCCCATGTTTAACAAGCAGCTCAGTTACCTCATAGTGGCCATAGGAACAAGCATTGTGAAGTGGGACAAGACCTCTGAAAGATTAACAGGACTCAATTAGTGCACTACTAGTCTGCAAGGGTAGCATGGTCTTTTAACAATATATGATTGTTTAACACTATGAATTACAAAACAGTATTGGGAATCAAGCCTTCTGATTGGCTGGGACTCATGTAACTACCACAGAGTATCCACACGGGTCACATGCGCCTTGCCGTTGTGTGATGCAGGGGCATGCAGGACAGCTACTGTTATGGGCCCCCCCCCTTCCAATTTTAAGCCGTAAATTTGCTGAAACACCTTACCATGTTTAATTTATTTTTGCTCCTAGGTCCAAGGGGTGGCTGTTCAGCCCTGTTCCCACTGCTTCAAGTCGGCAACCGCCTCTCCCAGCATGCAGATGATGGTCGTGTAGTTCCCCCACGAATTCACCCTTGTTGCAGTGCCGGAGAAGGGAGGAACACCCCCCACATATACAGAAATCCAGAGTGGACTGATGGTGAGTGCTGGGCAGCGGTGTGGACCCGGGACCAGCGGGCAGGCAATAATAAGCCACTTGAACACCATTTTTCCGCAATTCCTCCCTAGTCACAGTGACACGGGATACACATGCACATGGAGGCACAAATGTGCCCCAGAACCACAGCTCCCCCACCCCTGACAACAGTTAGCCACTCCTGCATCAGCACTAGCACCGGTCCTCCCCCTGGTGGCAGCCAAGAGCTGCGATGACTCGCCACCCCAATATGGGAGATGAGAGCTGCTGCTCAATCCACTCTCAGACCCCCAACCAAGCCTCAGCAACCTGAGCTCGAGCCCAAGCTCGGGTTGCTGGAGTGGGAGAGGTAGGGTGCAAGATACCTTAATCCTCTGATCCGGCCTCTCTCACCATGTTTTATTAAGACGGTAAGCTAATTCCAGTGGGAAGAGGGGATAACTGATCAGTAATGCTGCCCCCCATGGCAAACTGCACCAGCCTTGGGTTTGTGCTGTTTGATGGAAGGGTGTTATTATTAGACAATATCACCACCACCGCCCACCCCTTTCATGCCATACTGCTTAGTTAACCACAACAGCATATTTAGCAACTCTAAAGCTTCACTTGATTTAAAGGAGCACTGCATCTGCACATATTGTACAATTTTTGTTTCATTATTCCCCATCAACTCAACTGCTGTAGATACTAAGGATATAAATGACTGGTTAAATTTATTCTTACAATTTACAGTAGTCATCTGTAACTTTAATCAGTGCTTCCATTTTCTGATTAAGATGAATTCTTTTTCGTTCTTGCGAGTGGCATTAGCAGTGAGAACACGGCACGAGACCCATTACTCACTGTGACTGTAAGTTAAATAAAGTAGTAAAGGAAAGTTACTTATCTTAATGCCAGATCTTAAAGAATATCTTCTCCATAGAGCCACACTCCTTGCCAGCGAAGCTGCTGCTGAGAGGCCGAAATTCGCCTTTGTGAAGCTTTACAAAGTTACCACTGTGCTCAGCAATTTCAATTTCGCCAAAATTGGTGAAGTTTCACCACGAAGTGGGTGAACAGGTGACTTTGCAGGTGAAGTACAGCAAATTTGCAGGCAAATTTCACACACTTTGGCTATTTATTTAGTTTTTGTTAACTGGGTAGGTACACTTAGCAGGTATGACCCAGAAGATTACAACACAGACAATCATACACTGCACAGTATAACAGAGAGCAAGGTATTGACAATGTACAGGAGTAAGGCAGACAGAACAAGGTAGTCATGACACATAATTATGTATAACAATAAGCAGAAAAAGAACATGTATGCATACAATGGAACAAAATCATAGGTAATAAGTACAGCTGAAGGACACTGTCACAACTAGATGTACCTCACGAAAGCCATGCTCAGTAATACAATGTGTACAGTGCATTTTATAGCAACAATAAAAAGATAATGCAAGACAGAGTAATCCATAGGAGTGGTAGGAAGTACTGCTTGGGTATTATCTAGCTTGTATTAAAACACTTACATGCAGAACTACCAGAAGGTGTATGCCATAGGCATTAGGGAAAATTCCAGATGCTGGGCATGCTCCTAGGGCTCCCAGCTCTTCAACCACTCGATCCGCGGCCATCGGGCGGTCAGGGCTCCAGAAGCCGACACCCGAGACCACAAGCTCGGACACAAGCCGCTGAGAGCCAAGACCATCCTAGGGCTCCCAGCTCTTCCGCCACTCGATCAGTGGCCACCGGACGGTCGGCACTCCAGAAGCCGACGCCAGAGACCACAAGCTCAGACACAAGCCACTGAGAGGCACGGCAAAGCCGCAAACCAATCGGAGCGCGAGCGCCTTTTGCCAGGCTCATTCCGATTGGTCTCTTTACTTCTACATTCTTTCCTAGCTAGCGGAGCAAAAAGGCGCAATTTCTCTAGCTAAACCTGACTAAATCTAATGCCTATACTGTTGCTATTTGTTTAAACTGCTTAGAAAGTGTTAAATCTACCTAGAAAAGCTGTTTTTACTTTGTCAAAATAACCTAATGCTTAAGTGATTGCAGCCCTTTCCTTGACTCTGTAACTGTAGCCAGACTCCCAGGCGCCAAGGAAATCGCCCCATTCACTTGCAAATTTTCTTGACACTGGCTTGTGAGACCCTTTGTCCTCCTCCAGTACTAATTTGGCTTCCTCTCTCCTTCCCTCTTCAGCCGAGACCCTCCTAGGGCTCCCAGCTCTTCCGCCGCTCGATCCGCGACCACCGGGTGGTCGGCGCTCCAGAAGCCGATGCCAGAGACCACAAGCTCAGACTCAAGCTGCTGAGAGGTACGGCAAAGCTGCAAATTTTCGCCCACCTGCCCATCCCCCCCATCCAGCACATTTCTATATAGACCGTCTTACTCCGCCCCTTACTGCCATTGGTTCCCTACTACCTTCCCTTTACTTTTTTCCCCCATTTCTACTGATCTATTACTTAGTCATCCCTGCTAAGGCCCGGGCCATCACTTTAGCCCCGCTAAAAGAGCCTTTCTCCTTCTTAAGGACCTCTACCTGACTACTTACACTAATTACCATGGCGTTGTGACTCCAGTTTCTTAGTGTTCTATGTATATTGCCTATATTAGGGAATCCCCTAGACTGGACCTACTTTAGCAAGGAAATCCGACCAGAGTCCATCCAATGTGCTCACATTAGGCACATTAACTCCTGTAACACCTCTGTACCTTTACACCCTCACCAACTTGGGTGGCACATCCGATGTGCATCAAGCAGCCAAATTTCAGCTGAAAGGTATCAGCTACTTTCCTAGAGTGATCTTACACCATGATACTTCACAATAAGGGTCCTATGCTACGTAATGGTAGGTCAACATAAGCCTAATAATATGCCCACGCAAACTTACTCGGTTATTACATCTACCTGGAAAAGGTCAAAAATCTTCAAAACTTCCCTTGTGATCCTGAGAAAACTTGTACTCCAGTTATTACTATGCTCAGGCAATGTTGAGCTCAATCCTGGACCCATGATCGACATCACCTCACCATCTGAGCTCTCCAAGATAAAAGGAATTAGCTTCATGCATGTCAATGCATGTAGCCTTGTACAAAAAATTCTCCTCCATCCAAGCCTGGATCTCCCACACTGATCCTGACGTGCTTGTTATTTCAGAGTCTTGGCTACGGCCTGCCACCCCTGATAAGATCATCGGAATACCCAACTACCTACTGTTCAGAACTGACAGACAAACTAGGGGTGGCTGAGTCGTCATCTACATCAAGGACAAATTCTCAGTCTCTATACTTGATTCCTCCTCACATGCCAACGCTTACGAATGCTTATCCCTAACAATCGAAATCACTCCTACGTCAGCCATCCATATCATCGGCTACTACAGGCCTCCCTCAGCTGGACCTCAGTTCCTAACTTACCTATCTTCTATGCTGGACTCCAGCAACCTAGAAACTATAATACTAGGAGACCTTAACTACGACTGGATGTCCAGCACCTCACTACATCTCAAATCCCTCTGCGACACTCATGGACTTTCACAGCTCATCAATGAACCAACATGCATCAATAAGAAAAACCCAGCAAATAGCACCCTTCTAGATGTCCTATTAGTAAACAAACCACACCTCTACTCACATGCTGGTATCTTCCACGCAGACAACAGCGACCACTGTTTTATTGCTGGTGTGAGAACAAATCATATGCCCAAATCTACCTCGAAATTCTCTACTAAGAGATCAAAGCGGAATTTCGACCCACATGCCTATACCAATGATCTTAAGGACGCTCCACTTTGGCAGAGCTTCTTCCTTGCCAAATTAGTGAATGATGCATACACCATATTCCAAGAAATATTAACTCATGCCCTCAATACCCATGCTCCACTGGTCAAATCTCGTATAAAGCCTAGAACTCATCGCCGGTTTACACCAGACCTTAAAGCCACACTGCTAAAAAGGGACAAACTTTGGAAAATTGCTTGTAAATCACATCTTTCCAAAGACTGGTGTCTTTTCAGATCTGCCAGGAACACCTGCACAAGATTAATCAGAGAGGCAAAGTCCAACTTCTAGTGCTCTGAGTTAGATGCCGCCTCAATTTGCCCAACAAAATTCTGGTCCACAATAGAAGACCTCTCTGGTCACATGTCAGGAAGTGCACTCCCTTCTAAAATCTCCTCAAACAATGACTCTCTCAGCGATAAAAAGGAAATCTTGCAAGCATTCAATAACCACTCAGCCTCAGCTGGATTAGCCTTCGATAACTAACTTGCTTGCAACCTGCGCTCTCTGATGCATGCACCGCCACCTGAGCCAAATCTAACAAACGCTACCTTCTCATTCTCACCTGCTACTTTAAAAGAAGTCAAAGAGATATCCTTCACTTGGATACCAAGAAAAGCGCAGGGGCGGACTCGTGAGATCCCGATTTCATAAAGGTGGCCTGGCATGTACTGGCAGTGCCCACTACCCATTTATTCAATTTGTCACTATCCCAGGGGATTCTCCCTAACGTGTGGAAAACTGCCCACCTTATCCCGCTATTTAAATCTGGGGACCCCTGTGACCTAAATAACTACAGACCAATCTCATTACTCCCTACACTATCTAAACTGCTAGAAAAAAATAGTGAATGCCCAGCTACGAGTCTTCTTGGAAAAGACAAACTTCCTAAATCCTTTAGAGTCAGGCTTCCGAACGAACCACAGTACGGTTACGGCGTTGGCCAAGGTAACAAACGATTGGCAAAATGATCTTGAAAGCAAAAAATTCGTCTGTGCTGGCTTCCTTGATCTAAGTAAGGCTTTCAACACTGTCGATCACTCCCTACTTCTATCCTCCTTAGAAGCCTTGGGTCTAGATTCCACTTCCTTTGGATGGTTCCAGGATTACCTAACGGACAGGCACCAGCAGGTTAAAGCAGAAGGGGAGCTATCACCCTCTAAATCATTAGTAAACCATTCTCCCCGCCTTGCCCTCTTCTACCTGCCTACCCCCTTTCCCCCTCTCCCTTTCCTCCCCCCGGGCATTTCCTGAATTTTATCCCTCCCCTCCTTCCCCTTTAGAGCTCTTACCATCACCCTCTACCCTCCGACAATGGC
Source organism: Neoceratodus forsteri (assembly GCA_016271365.2). Classification (NCBI taxonomy): domain Eukaryota; kingdom Metazoa; phylum Chordata; order Ceratodontiformes; family Ceratodontidae; genus Neoceratodus; species Neoceratodus forsteri. Next base: position 477,643,049 of record CM028135.1, read on the forward strand.
CTTCCTGCCTGCATACCCCCTTCCCTCTCACCTGCAGTGCTTATTTCCAAGATTGCCCTTGGCTGGTATGTCATGCTACCTAACACTTGGCACATTTTGAATTACTGGAATTTCCTAAGTCTCAGTATCTTACTTCTTTTTATTGTGTAACTATGTATTATTATGTTGACCTTTGTATGTATGTATACCCCCCATTCCTTCAACGTGGAACCTTTGTAAACAAGCAGTTCCTGCTCAAAGGTATTTGTAATCCTAGATTTCAATAAAATAAATAAAAAAAAAGAGGTGTCCCCCAGGGTTCCATCCTGGGCCCAATACTCTTCTCCATATACATTAACAGCATAGACCTCGGCATAAAAAAAAAAAGCCAGTATTCACCTGTTCGCGGATGACACAGTACTATACCTAAGCCGATCAACACCTGAAGCTGCCCGTACAGATCTGCAACACGACTTCGACATCCTCCAATATCAGCTACTTAACAAAAAGCTACTCCTCAATGCTAAAAAAAACAAGGCAATGATCCTTTCCCCTGGCAACTCTCAGTCTTACCTGACTAGTGGCACTTTACCCTCTATCACCACCTTACTAGGGGAAAACTTGGAGTTTGTCCCCAAATTTAAATATTTGGGAGTTCGGCTAGACCACAAACTCTGCTTCGGGGAACACCTGGAGGATATGATGAAAAAGCTAAAGCAGAGACTGGGGCTATTCTACCGTATAAACCGCCTTCTGACTTCTGAAGCAAAAAAACAGCTTGTTCAGACCACTTTCATCTCCTTACTAGACTACGCAGACTTCATCTATAGTCACTGCAATGCCTCATACCTGGATAAGCTGGACGTTCTATACCACAGAGCGCTGCGTTTCATCACTGGCCTCCCCTCTACCCACCACTGCTCCCTATACACCGCTGTGGGGTGGACCTTCCTACAATACAGACGAAACAGAAACACTGCAGTATGGACATTAAGAAAAAATTACTCACCTTAGTAATGTTGTTTCTTCTAATGGAGTCTTGCTATATTATAGACATTAGCAGTTTGATCCAGCTCTAGAACTGCCCCGGAGTGAAATGGTTAAAACCATTCCAAAACAGAATTTTGGCACGAGAGCAGCTCTATCTGTGTCATTTCAAACTTGAACTGTCAGATCTTTACGAGCCAAACTCACTAAGATCTGTGTGGAAGCTGTAACTACACTAGCCAAATGGCTACCTAAATAATAATAACAACCATTGATGGTCCCAACACCCAAGACTCAAGTCAGGGGACCAGAAATACTAACACCACTCTAATAATATGAAAATGGAACATAAGTATAATAAAACACACACGCAGCATTACACATACACACCCCAAAGTCCCAAAGGGGACAAAATGCTAACAGGACATAAGTAGTCCCACACTAATTTGCCGCACCTCACCAAGTAGAGGTTCTGAGAGGGCAGGTTGGGAGGTCTATAATATAGCAAGACTCCATTAGAAGAAACAACATTACTAAGGTGAGTAATTTTTCTTCAAACAACATGAAGTCTTGCTATATTATAGACGATAACAGAATACACAGCAGTACCTCCATGGAGGAGGGCAGAACCTACTTAGGAATAGGCTCTGAAGAACAGCTGTGCCAAACCAAGCATCTCTCCTGGCCTGGACATCCAGGAGTAATGCTTGAGTAGAAAGTAATACCGTTTTTCCAAGTAGCAGCCTGGCAAATCTCTAATAAAGGGATATCTCTGGCAGCAGCTAGAGGCAGCACCCCTGGTAGAATAAGCCCTCAAACCCGGGGGCTGCCACTTTCTGATAACAAAATTGGATACAAGAGACAATCCACCTGGCTACTGATCTCTTAGTAGCAGGTTTGCCTTTCAACTTCACCATAGGTAAGGAAAAGTTGGAGGATTCGAACCTGTGACCTTTGGTACGCTCTATATAATAACTAAGAGCTCTCTTAACATCCAGGCTGTGCAACCTCCTCTCACCCGAAGAGGAGTGATCAGTGAAAAATACTGGAAGGGAGACAGATTGATTAAGATGGAAATCTGAAACCACCTTAGGCAAAAACTTCCTATTAGTCCTAAGGGCTACCTTATCCCTGTGGAAAGAAATAAAGTCAGTCTCCACTGACAAGGCTTGCAATTCACTTATGCATCTGGCAGAAGTGATAGCCACTAGAAAACAGTTTTCCAAGTTAGGTACTTAAGCTCTGCAGAAGACAGAGGTTCAAAGGTAGTTGCATTAACTGGGCAATGCAAACATTAAGGTCTACCAAGGGGGCGGTTCCGAAAGGAGGATTAGTATGAGTAATCCCTTAAAAACTTGGAAAACACAGGATGAGAGGAAAGGGGATGACTTTCCTACTGACACAAAAGCAGACACAGCTGCCAAATGAACTCTCAGGTAGCTGGTCTGAGACCAAGGAATTAAGATGTACCATGTAATCTAACAAAATGGGCAATTCAGCAGATTCTGGGAAATATTTTTCCCAACACACCAAGTGGAAAACCTTTTCCATTTAGAACTATAAGTAGCTAGTGGAAGGCTTTCTGGAAGCCTTTAGGATCTCAAGAACACCCTGAGAGAGGTGTAAATCAGCAAACTCTAACTCCTCAAGAGCCAGGCCTTGAGGTTGAGGGATCTGAGGTCCGGATACCAAACCCTTCCCTGGGCACAAGTCAACAGATTGTGATTCCTGGGGAGGCACAGGGGAAGATGGACTGTCAGAGACAGAAGGAGTGGGTACCAGGGCTGCCTGGCCCAATCCGGGGCAATCAGAATCACCCTGCAAGGCTGAGATCTGATTTTGACTAGTACTTTGAATAGGAGAGGAAAGGGGGGAAGCATAAAGAACTTCCTCCCAATCCAGAAAGAAGGGCATCCAGGGGACTGAGCCCAGCACTGGAGGCCTGCAACAGAACAGAGGAAGTTTGTGATTGTCTGGGGCTGCAAAAGATCTATCTGAGGATGCCCCACCTGGCAAAAACTATCCCCAGCACTTGAGGATCCAGGGACCATTTAGATGGCCCTGGAAATCCTACTGAGGGCATCCGCTAGGACATTGTCCTTCCCTAGAAGATGAACTGCTATGAGGGAAGTGTTCAGGAATAGGCCAGAGACCACAACTTCATTGCCTCTGTGCACAAGGCCGAAGACCGAGTGCCCCCTGTTGTTGATGTACCACATTGTTGTGGTGTTGTCTGTTCTGACTTGTATCACCTTGTACGTGGACAGATGCAGAAAAAGCTTGAAGAGTTAAAAGACAGCTCTGAGTTCCAGCAAATTGATGTGGAGCAGAGATTCCTGGGGACCAAACTCCCTGAGTGGAAAGGTGCATGTGGGCTCCCAACCCAGAAGGAAGCATCTGTAGTGAGAGTCAAGTCGTGAGAAGGGAAATGAAGGGACCCCACTCTTAAGTAGCTCTGATCCTGCCACCACTGGAGAGCTAGGATCAAGGTTCGAGAATCACTGGGACCAACTTGGAAAGGGGTCTCTTCTCTGAGACCAAAAGGTTCTCAAGTGAAACTGAATGTCTCTCATCTGAAATCTGGCTCCCTGCACAACAGCTGTGGATGCAGCCATGTGCCCCAGGAGCTGCAGAAAGTGTCTTGCTGGTCGAGAGACCTGCAGAGTGAAGGAAGAGGCCAGAGCCACTAAATTCCTTACCCTTTCTGGGGGAAGAAGGCTCTGGCTAGCTTTGTCCAATTCTACCCTATAAAGGTGAGTACCTGGACTGGTTCCAGAACCGACTTTAGTAGGTTTAGCAGAAAACCCAGGGAGGTGAGAAGCTGCTGGGTGACCTGCAGGTAGATTTTACCTGTTCTGGGGACTGGCCTACAATGAGCCAGTCGTCTAGATAGGAAAACAGCAATCCTCCTGCCTCCTTAAGTGGGCCACTGCTAGTACTTTGTGAATACCCTTGGAGCAGAGGTAAGGCGAAGGGCATTGCTCTGAACTGGTAATGACCTGAGGGCAGTTGAATCTAAGTACTTTGGATGGGATCTTCTGATTAGGACATGGAAATAGGCATCCTTGAGGTCCAGGGAAGCTAGCCAGTCCCCTGGCCTTAGGAAGGTAAAATCATTGCCAGAGTTACCATTTTGAACTTTGGTTTCCAAAAGATGCTTGTTCAGATATCGGATATCTAAAATGGGCGCCACTCTCCTGTCTTTTTGGGTAAGGAAGTATCTGGAATACAGATCCCTGCCCTGATGCAGGGAGGAACCCTTTCTACTGCTCTGAGAGCTAACAGGATGAGACCTCTGTTTCAGAGCGAGGTCTCTGAAGCACTTGCAGGTAGAAAAAGTCTGCTTCTCAACTTGGGAAACTTTTTGAAGCTGAGAACCAGACCCTGGCTTACTACTTCAGAACCCACTTGTCTGAGGGTTAAAGCCCAATTCTGACTGAAGTAAGCCAGCCTGCCCCCCACTGAGACAGGAGGAATCGGCCCTGGGCACCCCCATCAGGGTGCCTGTTTCATGGGAGCTTTAGGCTGGGGGTGGGAGCAGGTCTGCCCACCCCTCGTCTGCCCCTGCCTCTGAAGAAGCCCCTCTGAGCATAGGCAGAGGAGGCCTGGAGTCTAGTAGAAAGGCCTGTGAAAGGCCTACCCCTACCCTGGGGCATGCCTTTGAGGAGTGCTTGCCGCTCCTTAGCCTAAACACTCTGTAAGTAGTCCCATATTCATCCATCTTCTTCATGTAGTTCTCTGTCTGCTCTCCAAACAGAGAATTTCCCACCACAGGAAAATCCATAGCCTTAGTCTGGGTATCCTGTGACAAACTAGTACACCTGAGCCAGGCCAACCTACGAAAAACTACAGATGTGGCCATGACCTAGAGGAAACATCATTAACATCCACAGCAGCATGAAACTGAACCTTAGAGGCTTCAATGCCATCAGCAGCCACCTGTTCTGGTTCACTAGCCAGCTGGCCATGGGCCTGCTTGGCCAGTGCATAACAGTATCCCATCTAGATTTCTGATACCTAGCTACATAAGCCATATAATTTGCTTGCCTGAGTCCCAGAGAGGCTGCCATATACTGTTTTTTTTTTTTGCCATGGCATCAATCCTCCTGGAATCCTTGTCAGGAGGATGTGAAATAAAGGAATATTAGCTTATCACAGGCAGCAGCCTGAACTACTAACATGACTGCATTGCTGAGAAAGGAATTCTGTATCAGGGCCTGACAATGTATACCTTCTCTCCATCTTTTATCTACAGGAGGCACAGAATTAGGAGCTTTTTAAAATTTTAATTGTTTGTTTCTAAAAGACTTATGTAAAGGAATAGACAATCTCCTAGACTCTGGAATATCCATCATTTCTACAAAATCAGGCTCCTCTTGCTCATCACAGCCTCTTCTAAAGGAAGCTGGAGGGTTTCAGCAACTTTTTATAAAACATAAAATGAAATGGGGACTCCAGACAGCATAGGGAGATTAAAAAGGTCTGTCTGGGGAGATGTCGGTTCAATGGGCACACCCAGACCTTCCCAGCCACATTCATACTGTTCATAATCCTCCTCCCCTCCTCTGGTTCATAAAATTCCTCAATATCATAATCCTGAACCACTGGGACGGACAAACCCGACCTTTTACCAGATAGTGGTGGTTCGACGGACCCTGAAGACAGTGACTGGACAATTTGTATGGCTTTGCTATCTCTGCAGCAGTTGGAGAAGGAATTTTGGACTCCAGACCTGCTGATTTTCTTGTTTTCTTTACTGGAATTGGTTCCTCAGAACCAGCTTTTCTTTGCCGAGGAAGTCTGGCCCTGGTCAGAGGCACTCCCTCTGGTTCAGTTGGCACGAACCGGGCTGGCCATCGGGTCAGCGGACTTTTAGCCTCTCGTTCCCTGAGCCTGCCCAATCTTTTTCCAGGGTGGCTGCAGGAAATTCTTACATACCTGGCAGTCTGACTGGAGTGGTCAAACCCCAGACAATAACACATGTGGTGTGTGGGTCAGCCTTGGCAAAACTTCCACAAACATCACAGTGTTGAACCCAATGGACCCCGGTTTTCTTTTGGGTTTCTCAGACATAATGCCAGCCTAACCAAAAACTTGCCCTTTTAACGGCAGTGCCAGGCAAGACACCCTTATCGGTTCCTAACCGTGTCACGGGTATTGGAAAAAAACGTAATAAATCCATTTTTTTTAGAACCGATAAGAACCGGGAACCGCACTCTAAAATAGTAACTTTTAGTTTTAAATGAGTTTTAAACCCACTGATCGGTTCAAAACCGAACCGATAACTTAGCAAGTTCCACACAGACAAAACCTTCATTTACTTACGGTTACCACAGATAGAGCTTGAACTAACGGTTTTGCAGTTAAAATAAAACTATTCTCGGTTAAATCCAACGAGAAAACACGCTTACAAGCAGAAATGAACAGAGCAGAAGGAGAAATCTCCGGAGCGACTGTTCACTAGTAGAAGTAAAGAATCTGACAGTTCAAGTTTGAAATGACACAGATAGAGCTGTCTCGTGCAAAAATTCTATTTTGGAATGGTTTTAACCATTTCTCCCGGGCAGTTCTAGAGCTGAATCAAACTGCTAATGTCTATAATATAGCAAGACTTCATGTTGTTTGAAATACAGGTTACTCACCTGTAACAGGAGTTCTAGGAGTGGTATATGTTGTTCATCCACACTTAGTGGCAGGTTCCTTGCCGCTTTAAATCTTGCGGGAACGTCTTCAAGCTGGCTCCTCCCACCCACCCGGGTGGTAAAACTCTCGGCTCCACCCCATGATGCAAGATCTAGCCCACTGGAAGCAAGGTTGCACGTCGAAGCTGGGGAGGTCGGGTGGATTGTGTGGATGAACAACATATACCACTCCTAGAACTCCTGTTACAGATGAGTAACTTGTATTTCTAGGGACGTGGATATGTTGTGCAATCCACACTTACTTGGCAGACTCTAGCAGTTCCCCAGGAGGAGGAGGCAAGTCATGCACACCTACTTGGAAATAGGACTGGAGAACGAGGTCCAAAACCAGCATCCCAGCGTGACTCAAGGTCAATGTGGTAGTGGATAACGAGAGGTGTGTGCTAACTTTTCAGGTAGCAGCCCATGAATTTCCTGGATAGGGGCGTCCCTGGAAGCAGCCACACGAGCTAGCGGTATGAGTGGGAAGAATGAGCTCTATCCCTTTGGGAGGCTCCATGCCCGCCAACCCACAGCAGAAATCTATGCAGGAGGTGACCCACCTGCCTATCGTCGCTTGGCTGCAGGTCTGCCAGGTGCGGCTTCAGGCGTAGGTGACAAACAGCTGGTGAACCTCTCCCTGAACTTCAGCCATCCGCTCCTTATAATAAGAGAGCGCTCTTCTAGGGTCCAAAGTATGGAGCCTATATTCGGCCTCCGAGGTGTGATTGGGGTAGAGCACCGGCAGAGTCAACACCTGGTTATGGTGAAACTCTGACACCACCTTCGGAAGGAATTTCGGGTGGGGGCGCAGGACAACCTTGTCCCTGTGGAAGAACCAGATAAGAAGACTCGATGGAAAGCGCCTGGAGCTCTCCCATCCTTCTGGCTGACGTGACAGCCACCAAGAAGGCGGTCTTCCACGACAGGTGACAGACGTCACACCTGTGCATTGGTTCGAATGGCTTGCCCATGAGCTTAGCCAGTACCAGCAGTAGATCCCACGGAGGTGGAGATTCTGCACCCGGAGGGGATGTGATCAAGGCCTTTGAAAAGTCAACCACCGCTTTCTCCTGCGCCCACCGACTGCTTCCCGGCCCGCGCCTGGTAAGCAGAGATGGCTACCAGGTGCACCTTAAGGGTCGTCGACCGAAGCCCTAGCTGAGAAAGGGACCACAGGTAGTCCAGAATGCTAGCCAAAGAACAGGAGGAAGGGTCCAACCCCTTATCCTGACACCAAATGGAGAATCTCTTCCATTTGAAGGCATAGCATTTTCTGGTCGACTCCTTACGGGATGCCTCAACAACATTGAGGACCTCGTCGAAAAGACCCAAGGCCTGGAACTCTAGCCGCTCAGAAACCAGGCCATCAAGTGCAGGGATTGAAGGTTCGGGTGGAGTGTCTTCCCCTTGTTGACTGAGATCAGGTCCAGGCAGGCTGGAAGCCGCCTCAGGAGCCCAGAGCTGAGGCCGAGGAGATCTGGATACCAGAACTGACGGGGCCAGTCTGGGGCTACCAGGATCACCTGCGCCTTGTCCCTCTTCACTTGGAGAAGCACCTAGTGGATCAAGGGAAATGGAGGGAAGGGGCAGAAGAGGCCCGGGGTCCACGGCCTCGAGAAGGCATCCCCCTGCAGCGAGCCCTGCTGAGGGGGATGGGCATGAAACAGCCTCGGCTTAGCACTCTTCCTGGAGGCAAACAGGTCCACCTGAGGGGTGCCCCAGTGGGAGAACAGATCTTGTACTACCTCCGGCAGGAGAGACCACTCATTAGATGCGGCACCTATCCGGCTGAGGGCATCGGCCAGAGTGTTGGAGGCTCCTGCCACATGAATGGCTAGGAGATCCGCCTCCAGTCTGCTCACGAGAGACGAAGTGCGGAGAGCCTCCTTGCACAGAGGAAAGGAGCGTGTCCCGCCCTGGCAGTTTAGGTAGTACATGGTCATGGTGTTGTCCGTCTGGACCTGGACCACTTGAACCACTACAAATGGAGTAAAAGTGGTGAGGGCTAGTCGGACTGCTCGAAGCTCCAGCAGGTTGATGTGGCATCGAGACTCCTGAGGGGACCAGAGGCCGTGTGCTCTTGAGCTCCCCCAGATGGGCACCCCAACCCATGAGAGAGGCGTCGGTCATCAGAGTGACCGTCGGCTCGGGGCGGACAAACGGGATACCCTCCTGCAGATGAGCTGGAACGAGCCACCACTTGAGACAGTTCCACATCTCCTGGGTCACTATAACTGGCTGGTCCAGAGGACTGGAGCGCTGTGACCATTGGCGGGCCAGCCCCCACTGCAGGGGACGCAGGTGCCGGCGGGCCCAATGGACCACACTGGTGCAGGCCGCCATGAGGCCCAGGAGGCACAGAAGTCCCGGGCAGGGCGCAACTGCCCAACCAGAAATGATTGGGCAAAGGAGGAAAGGACCTCGGCCCTGTCCGCCGGAAGCCGAGCTCTGCCCGATGAACTGAATCACCTCGTTGGCACAAGTTCCGATTTGGCCTCGTTGATGAAGGGCCAATCTCAGAGCAGATCTGAGGCCAGATCTCTGGACCGCTCCACCTCCAACCTGGAGGGCTGCAATCAGCCAGTCGTCCAGGTAAGGGTACACCCGGACCCTTCTGCGCCGCAGGAATGCTGTCACCACTACCATGCATTTGGTGAAGACCCTGGGAGCTGGAGAGAGGCCGAAGAGCATGGCCCGGAACTCGTAAAGGGATCCCTCTGCCCTGAAGCAGAGGAATCGCTGGTGAGACAGACGGATTGGGACGTGAAAGAACACGTCCTGGAGGTCCAGAGAACAGAACCACACACCTCGTTCCAAGGATGGGACGATCTGAAGCAGAGCGACCATCCTAAAGGTACAAGACCTTAGGAACTTGTTCAGGTCATGTAGGTCTAGAATGGGGCGCCAGCCCCCCATCCGTTTTGGGAGCAGGAAGTACCTGGACACAAACCCTGGGTCTGGAGGAGGATCCACCACCTCCCTGATCACCTCCTTCTGGAGCAGCAGGGCAATGTCAGCTCGACAAGCCGACAGAGAGGCTGCGGACCCCGTAGCCCCCCTGTGGGGCGACTGCTCAATAGGGTGGGGACTGCTCGAATTCCAGAGGTAGACCCTCCTACCACTTCCAACACCCAGCGGTCCGTGGTGATATCGGACCAGGCAGAAAGGAAGTGGCAGAGCCGTACCCCCACCGGGGGAACCCGGGAAGGAGTGACGAGGTTGGGGGTGACACCCCTCAACCCGTTACTGGGCAGGCTTGGAGGAAGGGCCGGCCGAGGAGCCACCTGGACCTTTCCCTCCCAGCTTCCTGCTGAAGGAAGCAGCAGGCTTGGCTTTGGTGTGCCAAGTGCAAGCTTGCTGGCCCTGATGCTGGTGTTGCTGGGTCGGACGTGCCACAGGGGCTGAAAGACGAAAGGGCTTACGCTGCTGCTGGTGGCCTTTGTCCTTCTGGGCAGTCGTGACCGAGTCCAAGGTGGCGTTGGACTTCTCAATCCATTGCAGATGACCCTCCACCCCGGGACCGAACAAGTCGGTACCCAAGAAGGAAACGTCTGCCAGCTTGTGCTGGGTATCCACCATAAAGGTGGATATCCGCAGCCAAGCTCTGCGGCGCATGACCACTGCGGCCGCTACTGAAAGGCACATGAGTCAGCGATGTCCAAGGAAGTTTGGAGCTGCTGTTTGGCCACCGCCCTTCCCTGATCCCGCACCTGCTTGACTGTCATTTGGAGGTCAGCCGGGAGATGAGGAATCACCTCATCCAGGGAGCCCAAAAGAGCATGTGAAAAGTGTGCCATCAGGACGGCCGAGCTGGCCTAACGAAGGCCTAGGGAGGAAGCAGAATAAACTTTCCACCCGGAATAGTCCAATTTCTTGGACTCCTTGTCGGGAGGCTTGTCCACGTCCCGAGCATTCCCGGAACGCCGGAAAACGCCGTCGGTCCCTAACCCCTCCGCAGAGGGGTGCTCCGAGAAACTGGAGAGTGAACCGGTGGGAACAGCATACTTCCGAGCCATCCTGGCCGAAGGTGCTGGACAAGAAGCTGGCCGCTGCTAAAGCTCCAGGGCTGGGCCAACAATGGCTTTGGCCACTGGAAAGGCCTCCGTAGGGGAATCCCCTCGGTCCAGTATCTCCGTGAGGGGATACTTAGCCCGGTTTGAAACGGGTTCGAGCTTCATCCCAGTGGACTCTGAGATGAGTCAAAGCATTCCAAGGAACGAGGATGGGCTCTCGTCCACCGACTGACCCCCAGTGGACTCCAGGTCAAGCGGCCTGAAGAACAAGGAGTCGTCATCGTCAGACTCCGAGGAGTCTGCGAACAGCTGCTGAGCCCCTGAGCCACCCTCCACCTGCCGAGATCGATTGGGAGTGAGGGTGACCGACAACCGATGGGGCAAGCCCCGACCCGACCGAGAATCCTTGGTCGGGGCCCCAGTTTTAGGTTGTGGAGGCGGGGGTTCCACCACGATGGGTGGCGCAGCCGGTTTTGGGCGAACAACTGGTGCCGGCATCGGCTCCTCTACTACTACAAGAGGTTGTTTCGGCCACTCCGGTGACAGCCACTTAATGGCCGGGGAAAGCGACGGTGCCTGCTTGTTCCCAGACAAAAGGAGCTGCTGCCACATTAGATCCTCATAGCGCCAACACAACTTGCGCTGGAGCCTATCCTTCAAAGAGAACGACGAGGATAAGCGGTGCCGCCACTTTCCATGGTGCCGAGACCGCTGACGTCGGCGGGACCAGCTGGACCTGGAAGAGGTCTGTGACCGAGACCTTCGGGGATTCCAAAGGTGGTTCAGAGAGAGGGCAGGGGAAACCCACTCTTCCCTCAGTTCAGGAACCTTAACCGGGGACTCCGGCACAGGAAGCACAGGCAAGTCCTCAGTTCCCATCGGGGGAACCGGTGAAGATGGGCTGTCGGCTTCTCCAGTCGACAAACCGTCCAACGGGTCAAGAAAAATCTTGACCACGTCGACGGTCGTCTCGGCCGACTGACCTGATGGGGACCCCGTGAAGCCAGTGGCCTTAGCCGCAACCTCGACCAAAGTCGAGTGTCGACTGTCCAGGGAAGGGGACCTCTCCCGCTCCCACAAATGTCGATGGTGGGACTTACCTTTAGAGTCCTTCTTTTTGGACCGAGAGGAATGTCCCGAAGGCCCTTCTCCCTTGGTGGAGAAGGATTGGCAAAGCTCCTTAAAAGAAGCTGTGTAGGAGGAGCCCAAGGAGAGCGGGATAAATGCCGCGACCGAGAATGATGATCTGCAGCCTGGGCCGCCTCTTCCTCGAGGGCGATCATTTGTTCGAGCTGTTCAGCCAAGCCCGCAGCCGTGGACACCACTCAACGGGCCTCCTTCGACTTGACCGGAGGATAACATTTCTCGGGGCGCCTGAGTTGTAGTCTAGCAGCGCGGTCCTCCAAGACCGCAGCCGAAAAGGACTTGCACAAGTCGCAGGCCTGCGAATCGTGGCCAAGCCCCAGGCAGATTGGTCCAGGACAGCTTCTGCCCACAGGGGCACCAACGAAATCCGGGAGTCAATTTGTCCGTTGCAGCCACGAGGGAAGATAAAGACCGAAGTCTTGTAAACTTTAAAATTCATTTCGGGTTAACCGAAGAGTTTGGATCCAGTGCTTAAAATGCAGAGCGCTAAGGAGGGAACCTGAGCTTCCAAGCGGTAAGGAAGATCTGGCGTCATGGGGCAGAGCCGAGAGTTTTACCACCCGGGTGGGTGGGAGGAGCCAGTTTGAAGACCTTCCGGCAAGATTTAAAGCGGCAAGGAACCTGCAAGTAAGTGTCGATTGAATAACATATCCACGTCCCTAGAAAAGCTATTACTCGCAAATTACCACACTATATCTTCGACCTACCGCCTTTAAGCGAACTTCAAAACTATGCCACAAGGAGCTGCTCCCTAAACTCCTGAAGATCCCAGGGTCCATAACACCTTGGGAGAGCGCTGAGCTTCTGCCAACTCTCTGGAATTAAATATAGAAATCTCTGAAATTAAGATCTCCAGTAAGCGCTGCAGCATTTAAGACCTTATATGCAAAATCAATTAGAGATATGCCACTGTTTCCACAGCCTATGATCTAAAGCTTCCCACCCTTCTAAGGTCTCTGCCCAACAGCCACACGATCCATGGTAGCGAGGGCTCCAAGCCGATGCCGAGTCCACTAGTCCGGTTCCAAGTCCCATAGAGATCTTCGCAAACCTATCGGAGCGTGAGCACCTCTGCCGAGCACACTCCAACTGGTTCTTTACTCCACCCATTCTTTCCCTCACTTCTACCTCTTGCCTCAACTCCCTTCCATAGCGCCACTCGATCCCTTAGAGTATCAGTGTAGGCCCCATGATCCATGGCCTGTGATGCTGTCCCCTTAGCCCCCAAGTACCCATAGTCGGATTATGCTCCTTTAGTACCGTTAAGTCTCCAGCACCCCAGCCTGGATGTCGCATGTACCTACAGCTCCAGCGCCCCAGAAGCCATCACCCGTATGCCGCTCCCGGACAGCTGTGACCGCAGCGCACTCATCCCAAGCAGCCAAGGATTTGGCCACCAGCGGTCGTCGACCCAGAAGCCGCTCCAGCGTTCAATGACCAGAAGCCATCTCTGCGAAGCCATAATCTGATTTACCTCTTTTAGTACTACGTACTCTCCAGTAACCCAGCCTATAGTCGTATGCACCTTCAGCAACCAGGTCGTCAACGCTTCCGAAAACATTGTCCATACCCAGCTCCTTTAGAGTTATGACCGCAACTCAGCCATCCCAAATAGTTAAGGCTTATGGATAGACAGCATCACAACAAGCCTCCAACCCTTACATCACTTAGCCACAATGTAAAAAAGTATTCCACACAGTGCCACAATTAGAACTTTCTGCCTCTGCCCTACCCTCCCCACTTTTTGCACCCTACACCTCGAGACCCCACCTGCTCTCCCTTCCCTCACCCCTTCCATCTCCATGCCACGTATATAATTAAGACACACCTAACCTGTGCCTCATGGACCACAGTTTCTTACTGTTTACTTAGCCTATTTTTTCTGGTTTACCCACATGTACTTCTGTACTGACTGCACTTATGAGAGAATATATGTACTGTAATTCCTTTTATTTGTTCTTACAATTATTTAATTATATTGTTTTTTTCTTCCCATGTACTGTTGTAATTCCTGTATTTATATGCGTCTACGTGTATTGTTTATGACCTTGTGTGATGCAGGTCCACCTTGCAAATGAGCTTGCTCAACGGTATCCGCCTGGATAAATAAAGATTTGACTGACTGATATCTCGGGAGGAACTGTATTCCATAGCCTAGGGGAAAAGTACCAAAATGCTGCTGCCCTAAGGTTAGTCCTTAATTAAGGAACAGCAAGCAGAGCAGGATTCGAGGACCTTAAGAGGTAAGAGTTATATTGTGGCTGAAATAGTTCTGCCAGGTAACGGGGTTGTTGGGTCTTCAAAATATTAAAAATGGTACCTCCTGTAGCCAGCTCACGCACATCACTACACTAAGGGGGAGCCAGCCTAGGGACATGTACAGAGAACAGTGGTGTGAGTGTTGATTAGCAGCTAATGCGAAGCAGAAAATATTACTGTAAGTGAAGTCCCACTCCCTAAGTACCGACTTGGCTATAGATGAAGCATATACAATAACATTGTACATTAGTTTAGGTAGTAATAGTCACCTGGTGACGGATAGACAGGCATAGGCTGTTCCTAATTCTGTAGGCCAGGCCAAGTCTAGAGTTCACCGTTTTGCAGGTCTTCATAATATGCGAGTGGACATCTAGATAAGGGTCCAATGTGATGCCCAGATAGTTAAAGGCCTGTATAACATCAAGCAGAGTGCCATCACTGCTTGATACTTGTGAGGGGGTCAGACAGCATCTTAATTTAGGAGAAGAGCCAAAAAGCATTGCCTGCATTTTAGATAATCTGCACTTCACAAAGCGCGAACTTCAAGAATTGTGCAAACTTCACAAATTATGACAACTTCACTCATTTTTGGTCTTACGGCCGCAGAAGTTAGAACACCACTGAAATCAGAACTTGTGGGGCTAGCATGCACCATGAACATGCACACAGCCATCTAGTATGGTGCTATGTGCACCAACAGCATAAACAGTGGTGACAGCCCTGGCAGCTCCAGTTTGCAATCAGAAAGCCAAAAAAAAAAAAACACCTATTGAGAAATTATTTGAAAATTATTTTTTTTTTTTTTCGCTTTTTGTTGTTGTTGTTAAAGTAAAAAAAATGAAAAAACTAAAAAACAGAATATCTCCATAGGAGTATGCTGGGACATAAAACAAGTAGAACTCGTATCAAGATCAGCATAACCTAGAAAAGATTCCTGAAAGGAAAAACAGCCAACTCTGAAAAGGAAAGAAGTTGCAGTGGTTCTACAGAACCTCTCAATATAAAAGAAATCTGAAACAGAGTTCAAGAAAAAAAGAAATGAACAAATACTCAAGTATTGGCTCTGAATCGACAATCCTCAGCCTAGGACAGCACTAGCCAAAGTTGAGCAAATAAAAATCAACCCCAGCAGGAGAAATGTTAAAACCATATACCAAAAGGGTCAAGGGCTATTGATGTAGGCAACAGCTCATAATGACAAGTCCTCAGCTTATTCAAGCTTCTTTACTCAATGCTCCAGTTCACCTGACTGCAGAAAAATTAGGTACCCGCAACAGAGTGTGGTCAGTACCTGGAACAAGCTACCTATGGAAGTGGTATTAACCAGCGCCCTAGATGCCTTTAAGACATGGGTAACAGGAAGTTTGATTTCTCAAACTAATACTGGTCAAGTCAAAAAGGCCTATGGCTTCTGACTCTTGTTTACCAATGAACCATTCCTCACCCCAAGTATAGCAGTCCCACTTTCCAGTAATATGTGTACGCAAGAAAACAGGCAGCGACACAGTGACTGAGAAGCATATGTGCCATACAAAGAAACTGCACCAGGGCTAACTACCACACCAGGCAAGGTCAAAGACAGGATTCCTGAAAGGGGATCCACAGAAGAGCCATCTCCAGGGGGGGAACCCTGCTGCAGGGCTTGCCTGTTGCCAGCAGACACTGGCATTGACCCCAGCACCAGTGTCAATAACAATGCCGACACTGAATCAGACAGCAGCATCAGAGGAGCAGAGATCAGCATCGAGAATCGACACTGACATCGATGAGGTGGTTTTATTAAAGTAAAGAGGGTGATTTTGGTCCAGGTGAAAGGATGACTCAATGTCAAGGGTTGCCAAGTCATGGTGTGTTCTTTTACAACCATCCAGATGAAGTCACAAGTCCATCCAATGCTACTACAGGAGACTCCATTATGATCCCAATGTGGTGGGGGTAGGAAAATCTTACTACCTCAAACAACTCTGGAGATCGATGAGGAGACGAGTTCTGTCCCTGTACTCAGGGACAGGTGGTCCCATCTTCAAGGCATGGTACTTCAGTGCTGGGGTTCACTGTGAAGCAGGCAGGCCTCAATGTTGTTGGGTCCTACGCAGGCAAAGCATTTAGCATGTGGGTCAATGCAGGTGATGTCTTTACTACACAGGCATGACCAGAACAGTAGCCATAATGGTTTCAAAGCCTTCATTTCATTCGGGTCCTGAAGGCCAGCCCAAACCAAATGGAGTTATGATCACTGGACCCCGGTGGTTTCCGTACCTTCACTCCACCCACCATCTCTGAGTTGGTGAGCACCAAATCAAGAATGGCTGCCTGTCTAATGGGTTCCTTAACCAGCTGCACTGGCAGCCAGCCCTGCAATGTATCTAACAGGGCCTAACTTCTGGTGCACCTGGCCCCTGGAATGTCCCAGTCAACTGAACCCCCCCCCCTTGCAAATGTGCAGACAAAGGGACTTTACAAAGAGGATGGGACCAGACTCTTTCCCTGATCTTATTCAATGACAGAGAGAGAAAAGCATTTCACCCGGTACGAAATGGATTCAAGGAGTTGTGGATCTCCCATACTCTGCAGCTACCAGCTAAGTTTGGCGTTTCCAACATGGGCAAACTTTATATCTTTAATTAACCGGGGGAAGCTGGTAAAAAGATCAAGGTGGACTTTACACAAAAACACTAATCCTACCAGCCCGGTGGTGCTGAGGGTTGAGGTGCTAGACGTTACACGTCGTGCCACGCCAGCGACCCGGGTTCGAGAACAAGCATGTGCCATCGAGGGTCAGCGAGGAGGGAGAGGATTGAGTATCTGGAGGACAGCTCTCCTCTCCCGGGAGGGAGGGGGGGTCCATGCTTGGTGCATGACTGGCCTCTGGCGGAAGCCGGAGGCACGGCAAGCGCAGAGCATGCAGCAAGGGGTTGGGGAGTGGTGACATCCGTGGTGACGCCACGATGCCAGGGTGCGTGCCACTACCCAAGTACAGGGGAAAATGCCCTCCAGGCTCCAGGAAGACTGAGCACCGGAGCAGTCCCCTCACTGCTCGCACCTGCCTGGCCTTCCAGTTCCCAACGAAACCTGGATTGTTTGGGGTGTAGCTGCCCCACCTCGTCCCTGCCCAGGGGGAAAACTGTGGCTCCATGGGGCAAGCGAGAAAGTCCAGGTAGGTGGCAGAAGCGGCGGCAGTCTCCACAGGTGCTCCCGCTAAAGCACAGCTTGGGGAGGTGGGGGCGAACAAAAAGTACGATTTCAAAAAAATATATAAAATAATCCTGTGGACTGTAATATGGAAGAGGTTGGAATGGACAATTCTAGATTTAAATTTTTGGAGCTTTTCTTAAAGTAGACTAGTGTCCTAATTATGCAGCTGACTTTTAAATATATCACTCACTTTATGGGATTATTTCTCCAGCCAGCTAATGACGTGGGTTGGTAGATACCAGCCATAGTGTGGTGACTACAAATATGACACAGTTTCAATGTGACATCTGAGGTCCCGGATTTGGTTGCGACTGCCATCAAGGGCAATCAAGGGTGGTATCCGCTGGATAACCATGTAGTTAGGGACTTTGTATGCTACATATGCTGGGACAGACACATCCGATACAAAGCCAGCTCTTTTCTTAGAGTGACTAGCTAGCTCCTAGCTTTCTTTGCCATTACAGATTAATAGCTTTATTGTATGTTTGCTAGGGAATGCAAACTGAAAGAAACTCTTACTCATGCACCAGGTCTGCAGTCCCTCCCAAACCTTTACCTCTGTAACTTACTGGAGTTTCAATCTGTCTAGTAGTTTTGAGGCATAACTGTTCTGTTTAACTTGGGCACAACTTCTTCTGACCACTGTTGACTGTACCTTCTAACAACTAGCTGTTTAAAGAAGTTAAAAATGTAAAGTTTTCAACTTTCTGAATAAGTTCTGTAACAGAATACCCTGCGCATCCAAGTCTCTACTTTGCAGACTCATTATCAATTGAGTGTGCATGGACTACAAAATTACAAGTTGGTTTGAAAGAGTATGTTCACTCTTGGACATTATTAACTTTGTATAGGAGTATCTTGTCCATGGTCCTGCTGTACATTAGCCATTCTGGTATCAATTTAGATATATTAACTGTTAGTTCAATTAAAGGATTCTTAGATAAACTCCAAATGCGTAATACAGGACGACAGGAAAATAACTCTAGCACTGAATTACTGTATACATAATATTACTATGCTCTGGAACCATATTTAATAGCTTCATCCATACTGTATTCTGCAAATAAATAAAAAGATATTTAAAAAAAAGCCATTCTGATTGGCTAAAAAAAATTCATGATTTATAATAAGAGTTTTCTAAGTGTCACCATGCAGAAAAAAAAATGAAAGTGTGGAAAAGACTCCTTACAGTTGCCTCTCTCTTTTCAGATTCATTATTTTTCGAGAACTGGAAAAGACAATTTGATCCAGCCAATACAGTTCCATTATTTCAGTCCTGCCATGCTTTTCATTTATCACTCTTTTCCCCAATGGTTCCCTCCCAGTCACCAACAAATGATGGGGTCTTCACTGCTGCAAATGTCCCCTGGCTGGGAGGATGGGCTAGTGACTGCTTTCCAAGCCAATGTCAGTGTTGCTCCTTGGTCAGTCTGCAGGGGTGAAAGATGCTAGGCTTCCCAAGCACTCCCTTCCCGAAAGCTGAGCACCTGACCTCTACAACTCCCTTAGGTCTTCTTTGCTTTTTCACCACATCCCTTTATCCTCACTTTCAATAAAATGCATCAGATTGTCTCAAATATTTTTATATAATTTGATTTAACAGCCCCCATCAGGTTATTCCACTGCTTTACTATCTTTAGAGTACAAAACAATTCTGCCTCATTTGCCATTTTACTCCTAGTTCCTGAATTAAGATCATGTCCCCTAGTTTTTGAACCCATTAACATAGCAAACAATTTGCATTGATCAGTAAGTACCCTTCGTATTTTTGAGGACTTCTATTTGGTTCCTTCAAAGTCTTCTTTTTCAAGGCAGAAGACACTTATCTTACTTCAGCTGGGCTCATAAATTAAGATTCTTAAGGCCAGGTATCATCTTGGCTGCTATACACTGTACCATCTCCATGACATTACTATCCTGCTTGTAGTATTGGTAACCAGTACTGTACACAGTACTTCAGATGAGATCTAACCAGTGATTTATAGAGTAACAGTAGTATATATCTGGGTTTATATCTTCCCTCCCCCGACTGTGCACTACCCAGAACCGTATCTGCCTTATTCAGTCTCCATGCACTGTGCAGAAAATTTCAAGGAACTTTCCTGTCCAAGTAGGACAATAAACTTAACTGCACAGGAAACTGGTTTTAAATATGGCATTCATTCAAGACTACAGCAATACTCCAAAGTATAACTGTGCACACATCAGGCCGGTTTACAGTAACCTAGCTACACCGCAGTGAGTGGTGAAGAGGTACTGATCTTCCATGAGCAGATCTGTGCAGCTGCCAGACAATGTACTATGAAGGGGATCAGATATGGGTGTTTTCAGCCACTGCAATAGTGGAACGTGGAAACTTTTTAGGCGTCTTCTGTCTTTGTGAAGATGATTCCTACCACCTGCAGCAGTGCAGTAGCTGTCTGGGATTGGAGACAGTCTGTAGAGTGAAAGAATGGGAGGGCCCTTTTTTTTTTTTTTTTTGTGTTATCTTATTTACCCTCCTGCAATGCTCCAGCGTCTGCCTCTCCTTCGGGCCCTCCTAGCCTTCTCTATTCCCCGGCCATCTTCCTCCCGAGCGCTGCCTACACACCACATATTGCAGCCAACCCTCAGAGTCATCCCAGAGTAACCCATCTATGAGTGGGTCCCCCTCCTCTGAGGAGGAAGGCACCAGGGAAGGGGAAACCCCAGCACTCTAGTGTCCTTACTGACTTTGGGGTGCTGTTGTGAAGGGGCAGGCTCCCGGAGGTTCCGGGAGGTGTGAAGAATGTGGAAGCCGTCATCCGCTAAAGTTGTTTTCCACTTTTCCTGGTTGTCCCTCTTAGCTGCTGCTGGTAGTGTCCCTGGTCTCCACGAAGTGCTACAGGAGTGGAGCTACCCACCCAACGCACCCACCCGAGGAGAGCAGTCTTCCGGATGCCCAATCCTCTCCTTCACGGCCAGCCCTCGATGACCCGAGGTGTTCCGAACGGGGAGTGGCCGTGATGGTTTGAGTATAACATGCAGCACCTTAGCCCTCTGAGCCACGGGCCTTTTTTTTTTTTAAATAAAGATAGCGCTGGGGTCACTGGTTGGAGGGAAGATGCCTTAATAGAAAGGCAGTGGGAGGGAGGATTTTTTTTTATAAATAAGACTGCAACAGGGTTACTGGTCACGTACTGGAGGAAGCCCGCAGAGGGAAAGAGTGGGAGGATTGTTCTTTTTTGTAGACAATACTTTCAAAACACAAAACAGAAAGAACTGGGTTACAATAAGGAGCCAAACCACCAGAATTGCTCCACAGCCCTTGTATATGGAAATGCTGAAAACTGCAGCGCTTTGTTCCTCAGCTGCAACTCAGCAGCACTGTAAAAACACCTACTGATCCACTACACAATAAACTCAGGAAAGCTGATAAACAATTTCAGGCATAAGACTTAAGCTGTCACTATTATTCTCTGTAGTAACAACAAGGGGCTGTTGAGCATTTAATACTGAAGCTTAAAAAGCTGTCTTTACCCTTTGTCCTTGGCATGAACATCAGCTCCATGCTGAAGCAAGTAATCCACTACAGCTATTCGGTTATATCCTGCTGCAAAATGGAGTGGTGTTGACTGACGCCCTTCAACATCCCTACAGTTTACATTCTGAACCGTGCAAAGTTTCTGGAAGAAAATTTGTAACAGTTTACTTTTATGAGTACTATTACATCTGGATATAAACCAAAACATTTGAAAACTCTATGACAGGTAGCACACTAACTGTAACAACAGTACATGAACAAGTAAGGAAACAATGCTTGACTAAAAGTGAGCAATCATCTGCTGTCCATCTAAAATGATCAGTGTTCCAACACAGAAAAAGAGCCGAAAATTAACTGTACCTATCATGTTCAGGCACTTAATTCTGAAGCTAAAAAAATAAGTGACTAAACCTAGTAACACTTAATGACGGCATGTCAATAACAGATGACACATTACTTCTTAGGGTGTTACTTTAGTATTCTGAAGGCACTGCCGCTATATGTCATTACTAATGTGAATTTTAAAAAAGCTGAAATTATTTAAATATTTCATGAGCTTGGGGACAGGGTGGGACAAATCAGTTTGCAGCTTGGTGGTCAGTCTAGCCACTAGCTTCCAAAATCTGGTAGATAGCCACTAAAATATTGATTTATCTTTTTTAAAGGCTCAAAAAAACACTTTGCAGGCAGGTAGTCAGTTGGTTGGTAACTTTCAAAATCTAGTAGCCAAAGCATTCTTTTTAGAGGTCATTTGCCACCTGGCTATCTAATTTGCCCCACACTGCATGAGGCTTTGACTTATCTTTAGAAAACAGAATTATCAGAATTGGGGAAGTGAGACAGAGTAAAGCAATGGCTATAAAATGCTAATTTCTCTTATCATAAAGATCCA
The DNA here is from genome assembly GCA_016271365.2 of Neoceratodus forsteri. Lineage (NCBI taxonomy): Eukaryota > Metazoa > Chordata > Ceratodontiformes > Ceratodontidae > Neoceratodus > Neoceratodus forsteri. Next base: position 477,664,706 of record CM028135.1, read on the forward strand.
GAAGCAAATGATTTGATACCTTTTAATGGACCAGCATAGATTTAACAACCAGAACAAAGTGCTCTAAGCTTTCGGACCAACCAGTCCTTCTTCAGAAGCCTAATGGTATCTGAATCTGTTCTTGCAAGGACCAATACGGCTAATACTAAATCTAGATCTTACCATAAAGAGAAGTTGCAGTACTTACCATAACTGCAAATCTTCCTGAATAGCCCCTCCATAAAATACTATTTAAGGGTCTGAGCCGGAGGAGCTTGGACCCTTGGTGAGCCAGAAACTGTCGACTGGCAGCACTTGTATACTGCCATGCGCATGCCTCCTGCGTGTGTCATTTGCTATACAGCAGTGTCTGTCCCCAATGTCTTGGTACCTTTTTTTACCGAGGAGAGCAAGTTAAACTAAAACGAGCAACCTAATCACTATCTAAAGGTGTAAGATGGCCCCGTTTGCACCTGTAAGAAGGAACAACACCTCTAGCATGAAACAGTGTCTTTACAGCCTTTACGTCTCAGAGGAGCGAGAAATACAGGCTACTCACCTGTAACAGGAGTTCTAGGAATGGTATATGTTGTTCATCCACACTTATTGGCAGGTTCCTTGCCGCTTTAAATCTTGCCGGAAGGTCTTCAAGCTGGCTCCTCCCACCCACCCGGGTGGTAAAACTCTCGGCTCCGCCCCATGACGCCAGATCTGGCCCGCTGGAAGCTCAGGTTGTGCTGCCGAGCCGAGAGAGTCTGGAATGTAGGATGAACAACATATACCATTCCTAGAACTCCTGTTACAGGTGAGTAACCTGTATTTCTAGGACATGGATATGTTGTTCATCCACACTTATTGGCAGACTCCTAGCAGTTCTCCGGGAGGAGGAGCAGGTGCACACCCCAATACTTACTTGGGAAATAAGAACTGGAGAACCCGAGGCCCCAAAACCAGCATCCCAGCGTGACTCAAGGTCGATGTGGTAATGGGTAATAAAGGTGTGTGCTGACTTCAGGTAGCAGCCCTGCAGATTTCCTAGATAGGGACGTCCCTGGAAGCAGCCACCGATGCAGCAGTATGACGGATAGAATGAGCTCTTATCCCTCTGGGAGGCTCCATGCCCGTCAACTTATAGCAGCGATCTATGCAGGAGGTGACCCACCTGCCTATTGTCCGCTTGGCTGCAGGTCTGCCAGGTGCGGCTTCAGCATAGGTGACAAACAGCTGCTGAACCTCTCCCCGAATTTCAGCCGTGCGCTCCTTATAATAAGCGAGCGCCCTTCTAGGGTCCAGAGTATGGAGCCTATATTCGGCCTCCGAGGTGTGACTGGGGTAGAACACCGGCAGAGTCAGCACCTGGTTAAGGTGAAACTCCGACACCACCTTCGGAAGGAATTTCGGGTGGGGGCGCAGGACAACCTTGTCCCTGTGGAAGACCAGGTAAGGAGACTCCGATGGAAAGCGCTGGAGCTCTCCCATCCTTCTGGCTGACGTGATAGCCACCAAGAAGGCGTCTTCCACGACAGGTGAGAGATCACACCTGTGCATTGGTTCAATGGCTTGCCCATGAGCTTTGCCAGTACCAGCAGTAAATCCACGGAGGTGGAGGTTCTCGCACCGAGGGGAAATGTGATCAAGGCCTTTGAAAAAGCACCCAACCACTTTTTCCTCATGCAATCGACTGCTTCCTGCCCGCCGCCCGGTAAGCAGAGATGGCTGCCAGGTGCACCTTTAGGGTCGCTCGACCTAAGCCCTTGACTAGAAAGGGACCATAAATAGTCCAAAATGCTTGCCACAGAACAGGAGGAAGGGTCCAAGCCCTTGTCCCTGACACCAAATGGAGAATCTCTTCCATTTGAAGGCGAGCATTTTCTGGTCGACTCTCACGGGACGCCTCAACAACACTGAGGACCCTCGGTCGGAAAGACCCAAGGCCTGAACTCTAGCCGCTCAGGAACCAGGCCGTCAGGTGCAGGGATTGAAGGTCCGGATGGAACACCTTCCCTGATTGACTGAAAGCAGGTCCGGGCGAGCTGGAAGCTGCCTCGGGAGCCTGGAGCTGAGGCTGAGGAGATCTGGGTACCAGAACTGGCGGGGCCAGTCTGGGGCTATCAGGATCACCTGCGCCTTGCCCCTCCTTGCTTTGAGAAGCACCTTGTGAATCAAGGGAAATAAGGAAAGCGTAAGAAGACTGGGGTCCACAGCCTCAGAAGGCATCCCCTGCAGCAAGCCCTGCTGAGGGGGCGGGCATGAAACAGCCTCAGCTTCATGCTTCTCCTGAGGCAAACAGGTCCACCTGAGGTGTGCCCCAGTGGGAGAACAGATCTTGTACTACCTCCGGCAGGAGAGACCATTAGTGAGATGCAGCCCTATCCGGCTCAGGGCATCGGCCAGGGTGTTGGAGGCCCTGCCACATGAATGGCTAGGAGATCCGCCTCAGGCCGCGCACGAGTGACCAAATGTGGAGCTTCCTCGTACAGAAGCATGGAGCTGGGCCCCGCCTGGGCGGTTCAGGTAGTACATGGTCATGGTATTGTCCGTCTGACTCGGACCACTTGACCCGGAGAAATGGAGCAAAGGCGGTGAGAGCTAGGTGGACCGCTCGGAGCTCCAGCAGGTTGATGTGGCATCGGGACTCCCGCGGGGACCAGAGGCCGTGCACTCGGTGTTCCCCCAGATGGGCACCCCAACCCATCAGAGAGGCATCGGTCGATAGAGAGACCATCGGCTCAAGCGACAAACGGGATGCCCTCCTGCAAATGGAATGGAACGGGTCCACCACTGGAGAGCTGCCCACATCTCCTGGGTCACTATCACTAGCTGGTCCAAAGGATCGCAGCGCTGCCAGGACCACGGGCTGGCCAGTCCCTCATCAGCGGGGCGCAGATGTGCCAGCGGGCCCAACGGACCACGCTAGTACAGGCCGCATGAGACCCAGAAGGCGCAGGAAGTCCGGGTAGGCGCGATTGCCCAACCAGAAATGATTGGGCAAAGGAGGTAAGAACCTCGGCCCTGTCCGCCGGGAGTCGTGCTCTGGCTCGAAGAGAGTCGAGCTCTGCCCCGATGAACAGGATCACCTACTTTTGCTCGAGTTCCGACTTGGCCTCGTTGATGAGAAGGCCAACTCGAGAGCAAACCTGGAGGGCCAGATCTCTGGACCGCTCCACCTCCCGTCTGGAGGAGGCTGCTATCTGCCAATCGTCCAGGTAAGGGTACACCCAGACCCTCGGCGTCAAGAGGGAATGCTGTCACCACTGCCATGCATTTGGTGAAGACCCTGGGAGCTGGAGATAAGCTGAAGGGCATGGCTCGAACTCAAGAGGGATCCCTCCGCGAAAGCGGAGGAATCTCGATGTGACGGACCCGATAGGACGTGAAAGAACGCCGTCCTGTAGGTCCAGAGAGCAGAACCACATGCCGTGTTCCAGAGATGGTATTATCTGCGCCAGAGTGACCATTCTGAAGGTTCGAGACCTTAGGAACTTGTTCAGGTCGTGTAGGTCGAGAATGGGGCGCCAGCCCCCCGTCTGTTTTGAACCAGGAAATACCTGGACACGAACTCCGGGTCTGAAGGGGGGTCCTCCACCTCCATGATCACCTCCTTTTGGAGGAGGAGAGCGATGTCGGCTCGGCGAGCCACCAGTGAGGCTGCGGACCCCGAGGCCCCCCGAGGTGTGACGGCTCTGAAGGGCGGGGCCTGCTCAATTCCAGAGGTAGGCCTCTTCCGACCACCTCCAGTACCCACCTGCCCGTGGTAACAGTGGACCAGGCGGAAGGAAGTGTCTGAGCCGTCCCCCCACGGGGGGAACCAGGGGTGAAGTGACAGGGATGGGGGCGACACCCCTCAGCCCGTCACTGGGCAGGCTTGGAGGAGGGACCGGCCGAGGAACCTCCTGGGCCCTTACCTCCCTGCTTCCTGTTGGAGGAAGCCGACGGCTTGGGCTTGGGATACCAAGGTCGAGCCTGCTGGCCCTGACGTTGCTGGGCCGGGCGCGCCGGGTGCAGAAGGACGAAAGGGCTTAGGCTGTGGCTTGCGGCCTTTGTCCTTCTGAGCGGAAGAGACAGAGTCCAAGGTAGCATTGGACTTCTCAATCCTCTGCAGGTGACCTTCCACCCCAGGGCCGAAGAGGTCAGTCCCCAAAAAGGGAACATCCGCCAACTTGTGCTGGCTTTCCGAAGTAAAGGTGGATATCCTCAGCCAAGCCAGACGCATGGCCACTGCGCCGCCACAGACCTGGCACATGAGTCCCGATGTCTAACGCAGTCTGGAGCTGCTGTTTAGCCTGCCTGCCCTGGTCCTGCACCTGCCTGACGGTAGTCTGCAGATCTCTGCGGGAAGATGAGGACAACCTCATCCAGGGACCCAACAAGGCATGAGAAAAATGTGCCATGAGGAGGCCCGAACTGGCCTGACGAAAAGGCTGAGAAGACGCAGCATAGACTTTTCGCCCGGCATAATCCAATTTCTTGGATTCCTTGTCGGGAGGTTTGTCCACATCCCTGGCGTTCCCGCACGCTGGAAAAGCTAGGTAACCAACCCCTGGCCAAGGGTGTTCAAAAACGGACAGGGAACGGAGGGACCGCACCACTTCCTGGCCAACCTGGCTGAAGGCGCAGGGCAAGAAGCAGGGCGCTGCCAAAGTTCCAAGGCGGACCCACTATGGCCTCGCCACGGAAAGGCCTCCGTAGGAGAATCCTCGGTCCAGAATCTCCATGGGGATACCTGGCCGCTTAAAGCGGGTTTGAGCTTCATCCGGTGGACTCCGAGATGAGTCGAAGCAACCTAAGAAGGGACGAAGGGCTATCGTCCATTGACTGTCCTCCGAGGACTCCAAGTCCATGCGCTTGGAGAGAGGAGGGAACCATCATCGGACTCAGAAGAGTCCTCAAGACCGCCTCGGCCCTGAGCCACCCTCCACCTGCCGAGGTTTATCGGGAGTGGGGTGACCGACAGCCTATGGGGCAAACCCAAAGCCGACCGAGAATTTTTGGTCGGAGCCCCAACTAATGGCTGTGGAGGCGGAGGTTCCACCAGAATTGGTGGGGCAGCTGGAACTGGCCGAACAACCGGCCTGAGAATAGGCTCCTCGACTACAACGAGGGGTTGTTTCGGCTGCTCCGGTGACAGCCACTTAATGGCCGGGGAAGACGACTGGGTCGGCTTATTCCCGGTCAAAAGGAGCTGTTACACATAAGTTCCTCGACCTCCGACACAACTGCGCGAAGCCTCCCTCGTCAGAGGAAGAGGAAGAGTGGCAGGCCGCTGCATCGATGCCGAGACCGAGACTGCCTATGACGGCAGGATCGGTTGGACCGCGAGGATGTCCAAGACCGAGACAGAGAGTCTCGACAAGGCGAGGAGAAGTGTCGGAAATCGGCACTCCCCTCGGCTCGGACGATCCCACCGAAGGCTCTGGAACCGGAGGCACAGGCGAGGCCGCAGGATCAACTCCACCGGGGAACCGGGAGAGGGATTCTCAGCTTCTCCAGCCGACAACCTGTCCAGCGGGTCAGAAAAATCTCAATCGATACGACGGGGTCTCGACCAACTGGCCTGGCGGGGACACCGTGAAGCCAGTGGCCGAAGCTGAGGGGTCGACCGAAGTCGACTGTCGACAAGGGGAGGGGGATCTTTCCCGCTCCCAAGAGCGTCGACGGAGAGACTTACTTTTGCTCTTTTTGGACCTGGAAGGTCCCGAAGAAGTTGGACCTCACCTTTGGTCGAGAGGGTCAGACAAAGCTCCTTAAAAGAAGCCGAGTAAGAGGCACCGAGAGAGGCCGGGACAAATGCCGCAGCAGGTAAAGTGGCCAGCGCCGCTCCTCTTCGAGGGCGCATCATCTGCTCGCTGATCCGCCGAGCCGCCGGGCTGGACACGCCAATCGGCCTCTTTAGATTTCACGGTGGAATTCTTTCTCGGGCCCCAGTTGTAATCAGGCATACGGTCTTCAAGGGCGAACCCCGAAGGGAAAACACAAATGTGAGCCTGCGGGTGCTCAAGGCCCAGGCAGTAGACACCGCGTGGAGTGCGGATCCGTCCTAGACATCTTCTGCCATAAAGGCACCTCCAAATCCGGAGTCGATTTGTCCATCGCAGCCGCGAGGAGAAGAAGACTGAAGTCTTTTTGCAAAAACTTTTCAATTTCGAACTTTTCGAAGAATTAGGAACCAGTCCTAAGCGCAACGCGTTAAGGAGGGAACCTGAGCTTCCAAGCGGTAAGGAAGATCTGGCGTCATGGGGCGGAGCCGAGAGTTTTACCACCCGGGTGGGTTGGAGGAGCCAGCCTGAAGACCTTCCGGCAAGATTTAAAGCGGCAAGGAACCTGCCAATAAGTGTGGATGAACAACATATCCATGTCCCTAGAAACAACATTATAGCGAGTCAGGGAATGGAGACTGGGTCGTGGTACTCTATGGAAAAGCTATTCAGGAAGATCCACAGTTATGGTAGAAGTACTGGAACTTCTCTATCTTCCAAGAATCAATCTTCTACATAGAGTCCCAGTTATGGGTCATTATGGGTAAGAGTACCAGGCTTCAGAAAACAGTCTCCTGGACCAGGGAGGTTGGAGTCTAGGACTCACTTAAAGTAGTAAGCCATTCAGCACAGCACCATCCAAAGCTTGCATGCTACCTGGAATGTATAGAGAGCACAGTGCTTGGTGAAAGTACGAACAGTGTTCCATGTGGTAGCCCTGCATGTCTCTACAAAGGGCACGGAGCAGAGTGCTGCTCATGAACTGGCTACTGCTCTGGTGGAATGGGTTTTAAAAGAGCCTCTAGTTCAAGTAGAACCCTGAAAACTACCTCAGGTAAAAACTTGTGATGTGAGCATACAACTACTTTGTCCTTATGAAACAATGTACAGAAGATCCATAACTAGAGCTTCTTTCTCAGACACTGATCATAAGGGTGATGGTTACTAGGAATACAGTCTTCCAGATAAGGAATTTCATGTCACAAAGGTGCAATGGGTTCAAATGCAAATGAGCATATCCAGCACAAAATTGAGATCCCAAGGAGTAACTGCCTTTCTTTTTTTTTTTTTTTTTGAAGTTGCTCAAGTAAAATTCTCCCAAAGGAATTTTTCTCCATCAGTGGCAACTGAGACAAAGTCAAGATGCGTGATCGCTGAAACAGCAGACAGGCTGACCTTGACCAAAGAGTACTATATTCCCATGTCTGACAGGTCCAGCAAATATTCAAAAACCTTTTTAGAAGGACACTTCAAAGATTCCATAGGGATTTCAAAACGCCAAATTGACAAATGCTTCCATTTAGCCCAGTACGTTTTTCCAGTGGATGGCTTTCAGGCAGCTAAAAGTACCTCAGATACCCTCTTACAGAGCTTATAACAACTACTGACCGCCATCTCATCAGGAGCCAGACCTGGAGATGCAGGAAGCACATATTTTAGACAGAAGTAGATGACATTAGGCTCGAGTCAGTAAGTCTATACTGGTTGACAGGATCCTCAGCTTGCTGACTGCCATCTGAGTCAAAAACAGGTACCATAACTGCCTTGGCCAGCAGGGGGCTATTAGAATCATCTTTCCTCCTTGAGTAGCGCTCTCTAAAAGAGAGGGACTAGAAGGAAGGCATACAGAAATAAATGTCTACACTGTAGCCTGAACATATTCTAACAGAAAATACCAGGCTCTGGATTTCACGAGCAGAACTAAGTCAGTTGGGCACTGAGGGTGGGACACAAAAGAAGTCTATGCACGGGGTCCCATATTCATCAAACAGGGACTGTACAATGTCTGCTAGAAACCACTCATGAGGATCTGCCACTGTTTGGCTGAGATAGTCTGGCAGAATGTTCTGGACTCCTGGCATATGTACTGCTTGACCGTGGTGTCCGCTGCACTCTACACCATTCTCACACACGTACTTCTTCACTGCAGAGATGGTAAGAGTGGACACCTCCCAGTTTGTTGACACAGTACATGACACATTTGTTATCTGTTTTGAGGAATACTGTCTTTTGACTGCCTAGGTTCAATAAAGCCTGTAGGCCACATGGACTGCTCACATCTCTAGCACATAGATGTGAAGATGAACTGGAGTTGTTCCTGACCCCTTGTGTCTGGAGACCTTGACAGTGGGCTCCTCATATAAGGAACTGTCCATGATGAGAGTCACCTGTGGTTCTGGATGGAAGAAGCGGTACCCTGAAGGAGATTCTCCTTTACAGACCACTAAAGGAGCGACCACACCAGCGGTTTGGCTACTTGCATGGAGTAGTTCTGAGGGTGAAATGCCTGCAACCACTAGGTGCTAAGCATCCACAGAGTTATTCTTAAGTACAGCCTTGCTAAGGGTATGGTAATCACTGAGGATATCATGAGACCTAGCATGCATTGCATGGTATATGTTGGCAGCGAGGGGCAACCCATGCTAAGGCATGCCATCTGGATTACTGAGTTCACTCTGGTCTGTGGAAGGAATGCTTGTATCCAAAACAGCTACCATAAATTGTAGCCTCTGTCAGGGTACTAACTGGGATTTGTGAAAGTTTAGTAGTACTCCCATCGAGGGGCAGGAACTGGCAGACAGTGGCTAAAGCCTGTTCTGTTTCCCCTCTGGATGGACTTTTCAGTCAGTCATCCAGATAAGGAAAGTCTTGGAGCCCTAGCTTTCTGAGGTGCGCTGGCAGCACTGTAAAGGACACTGCATTGGTAATGTCACACATACAAAAAACTGAAGGTACTTATGGTGCTCTGGGTTACCATGATGTGCTGGCATGTATCCTGAATAATCTAGCGATGCTAGCCAGTTCTGGGGTTACAGATACAGGAGAAGGGACCCCAGAGAGACCATCTTAAAATTTTCTCACCTAATGTACCTGTTCAGCTTTCTAAGGTCGAGAATGGGGCACATGCCCTCAGATTTTTTGGAAATGAGAAAGTACTGGGAGTAAAAACCTTTGTTGTTCTCCGATTCTGGTACCTCAATTGCCCTGCTGAGTAAAAAACCTGCAATCTTCTGAACTATTAACTCTGCCATGTGGGCTGACAGCAGAAATGAAAGTTAGTGCTTACCATAACTGTTGATCTTCCTGAATATCTTCATCGTTGATTATCACTTATGGGTCTGGGCCGCTGCACTAGGACTGCAAGGGAGCACAACATTCGCAAGGGTGCAGGCCATGACTACTGGGCATGGCGCCTGCAACCCCCCCCCCACGTGATGCCACATACCAGCCAATAAACGTTACCAGCTCCTTCACTAACCTCGGTTCCGTCTGCCAGAAGAGTAACAAGATGAGGAAAATGAGGACTAAGAATTTTCCTAGTCTACAGTGAGAAGAAAAGGATATAGGAATTATAACCAAAATAAAAGCAGACTACCAACCACTACGAACCTTTAAATAAAATAAAAAAAAAAAGGACACACTAGGTAACCGAAGGGGTAGTTTACTATGGAACCAAACCCTCATACCACTAGCCAAACAGGAGCTGGATCGTGATCTTAAAGGCAGCAGACCTGAAGTATGTAGCTTTGGCAGAAAAGCAAGATGAGATGACTAGAATTGGGACTCTTTGCAAATGAGATGGCACAGTGTACCAAAATAGGAACAAATCACAGACTCCTGGAAAAACCAAACCCCATGCTACCTGATGGGAGGACTGACTGAATAATTAGTCAAAATGTGTCCCACTTTTTCCCCATCAGGGAAGCAATGTCAGGTCCATGCAGAACTGTAAGGCGGAACAATCGAGATGATTTACTCTCCCCAGGCATCCCTTAGCGGGCATAAGAGAAGAAGGGCATACAAATCAAAAGGTACATCCCCTGTTGTTGCTTCTCCTGCAACAACAGGGAATGTACCATGTGTAAGGGCTAGTGTACCTGATCCAACCCAGTGCCCAGCACTGTTCCACAGACACTGCAGCTGCCAAGTGGAGTTAAACTGGAAAGTGCCCAGAGTGCATTTAGTAATAGGGATATACCCCAAGAAAGGGATATAACTTGGGCCAGGAGCAGAGGACAAGAAAAATAGGAAGGAAGCAGCTTTCTCTCACTTCTCTTGTTTTTGGTTGGTAAGAGAGCCCTAAGAGGAACACTCACTCTAGTTTTGAGTTTTTTGGGGTTTTTTTTGTGGGAGTGAGAACCAAGCAATAGGTCCCTAACCTTTTTTATTTGTTTTTTGTTAAAAGCACTAGATGATGCCAGCCAGCACTAACAGGATGAGCTGCCCAGAGGCACTGCTTGTTAGGATGCTGGATGGGTGTGGTTATCATTGTGAACATATTCTGGAAAACAGTTAAGTATGTAACTTTTCATATCTTCCAAGAATCAATCTTCACTACTAATTCCCACTTATGGGTCCGACTGCCACTTCCCTTCTTATCTGAGGGAAGAGCTGGCTCATCCTGAGGATAACAGATGCCCTCAGCCCCCTATGTGGGGGAAAACACCAGGGGGCAGGGGCTCTTTACAGGTCTGGTGAGACCAGAGACTAATCAGGACCAGGTAAAAGCTCCAGTAGAACAGAAGCAGGAGGATTCCCAGACAGTTGCCACCTGACCCTAGGTGAGAAGAAATGGGCCCCTTAGAAGTGCGAGTTAAGTACAATGCGGTGGGCCAAAGGTACCAGTTGGGAGAAGCGAAGCCAAGCCATCTGCCTAATGCAGAGTGCAGTTCCTATCTGCCTAGAGGCCACTTGCTGGCATCATAAGACCCCTCAACTGGAGCCATGCTACTTCCAGACCCCAGGTAGAAAGGTCAAAGGCCTGTCTCACTTGGCAGCAACGTAACTAACAGGCTGTGTAGCTGTAACCATAGGTGAATGTTTTAGATCGCAATACGTATACATACATAAAAAACTTGGCACTCACCACCTTCATGTTTTGAGAAAACACCACTCATAATATCATAACTTGTAATATGAGGAACTGGCAGGGCCACTGGTAGGCCAATTTAATAATTCACTAGAGTCAGGCATCGTGCTGCAGGACTGGAGAACAGCACATGTGGTACCCTTCCACAAAAGCGGCCCCAAGGATGACCCAGGGAATTACACACCAGTCAGCCTGACCTCAATCATGTGCAAGCAGATGGAGACTATACTTAAGAGAAGCGTTGGTAGATTATTTAAAGGAACATGGTCTCCAGGATGCGAGGCAGCACAGGTTCACGGGGGGGGGGGGATTGTGTCAAACGAATCTCATTGACTTCTTTGACTGGGTTACTAAGACAGTAGACAGGGGCCAAGTGGTAGACATCCTCTATCTGGATTTCAGCAACACCTTTGACTCCTTGCCCCACAAAATGCTGATCAGGAAGTCGGCGGATCTCGGGGTCAGGGATAAGATATCCAGATGGGTGGAAAACTGGCTGAGAGACAGAATGCAGAAGGTGGTTGTGGAGGTAGAATTATCTGGCACCAAAGAGGTCACCAGTGGGGTCCCACAAGGCTCGGTGCTGGGGTTGGTGTTGTTCAATGTCTTCATCAATGACATTGTGGATGGCATTAGGGCAAAATGTGCCTATTCACACATGACACCTAGCTCTGCAGGAGAGTGGACACAGCTGAAAGGATACAGGACCTACAGGATGAGCTGGAAAGGCTGTGGAGGTGGTCAAGGATCTGGCAGCTTAGCTTCAATGCCAAGAAATGCAAAGTTACGCACAGTGAAGCCAAGAATCCCAGAACAGAGTACTACCTGGGTGGAGTCCAGGTATCTGCATCAGAAGGGGAGACGGACCTGGGACTGATGAGCACTAGTGACCTGAACCACTCCGTGCAGTGCAAGAAAGCAGCAGCAAGGGCACGCAAGATGCTGGGATGAGTAGATAGGGGATCAGTAGTAGGAGAGAGAGTTATACTAACCTTGTTCAGGTCACTGGTGAGGCCACATTTAGAGTATGGAGTTCAGTACTGGTGCCCACACCTTGAAAAAGACATTAACCTTCTGGTGAAAGTCCAGAGGGCTTCAAAGATGATAGTGGGTCAGCACGGTAAGGCATATGAGGAGAGGCTAAAGGCACTGAACATGTACTGCCCCTACAGGAAAGGAGAGAGGGAGGGGACATGATTGGGACCTTCAAGTACTTGAAAGGGATAAATAAGGTGGATAAGGAAGATCTCTTTAAGCTGAGTGGCAACCATAACACGAGGGAGCACAGTCTTAAGAGGGGGGGAGGTTTAGAAAGGAGGTCTGGAAGCACTTCTTCACAGAAAGGGTGGTGGACACTTAGAATGCACTGCTAGAAGAAGTGGTCTTGTTGAAGACAGTGAGCAGCTTCAAGAGAGGCTCAGATAGGCATAGGGGGAAGGTAAGGCTCATGAGTAGGGAGGATGGGAGCCATGGGGGGAGCAGGCACAGTAAGTAGCTCAAGCTGTGGGCCCTGCAATACAAGCAGACTAGACAGACCAAATGGCCTTCTTCTGCTGGCTTCTTCATATGTTCATATTTATGTTCATATCCAATTAAAGTGCAAAACGTGCCTTTATTCCAAAGCGCAAAAAAATGAAAATTACGTAGCTACCGTAATTCTTGATCTTCTTGGACGAGTCTCCACCACTCATTCACACTACTGGGATCTGCGCCGGAGGCACTAGGACCCATCGGGAGCAAACTTTGAGTGGTCGGCCGGAGATGGCGCCATGGCATCATGGAAAGCCTCAGCTCGCTGTAATGACTATCTCGGCGCCGACCTCCAACCGCCTCAGTACCTTTTACCAAGGAGGTGCAGCATAACTAACCTAGAAGGGTAGCCTTAATCTAAAAACCAGACATAAGATAGTCCGGACGACCCGTATAAGAAGGGTCAACAAAGAAGTCTTCACAGCCTAAAGATTTGAGGGAGTGAAGACCAACAACAGAGGTGAGCTCGGGGGACGGAGGGTGGGCATGTGATTAAGTGGTGGAGACTCGTCCAAGAAGATCAAGAATTACGGTAGGTATGTAATTTTCATATCTTCCTGGACATAAGTCTCCACCACTCATTCACACTATTGGGAGAGTACCGAGCTAATAATCCCCCGAGAGGGCGGCAGGAGAGACCAAGAGCTCACGTTTAAGACAGAAGTCCATTAAGGATGGCTCTGCCAAAGGAAGAATGTCGTCTGGCATGGACATCTAGTGCATAATGTTTAACAAAAGTATGCACAGAGCTCCAGGTGGCCGCGCTGCAAATATCTGCAATGGGCACGTTGCGAATTTCCGCTAGGGATGCCGCGACCGCTCTAGTAGAGTGAGCTTAAAACCTACCCTCCAACTTAACCTGTGCCATGGAATAGCAGTGGCGAAGGCATGCCACTAGCCATGCTGAGATGCATCTGATAGCGACAGGTTGACCCAGCCGGGTCTCGCTGAAGGAAACGAACAGTTGCTGGGCTTTGCGAAAGTCCTTGGTTCTATCCAGATAGAAACGCAAGGCCCTCTTAACGTCCAAAGAATGAAGAGAATGCTCTCCTTCATTTTGGAAGTTCGCAAAGTAAGAGGGAAGGACCAAAGGTTGGTTTAGATGAAATTCTGACACAACCTTAGGAAGAAATTTCGGATGAGTACGAAGAACTACTTTGTCCCTATGGAACACAGTATACGTAGGGTCTGTGACCAGGGCATGTATCTCAGAGACCCTATGGGCTTAGGTAATGGCCACTAGGAAGGCAGTCTTCCAGGTGAGAAATTTTAGCTCACAGGTAGCCAGAGGTTCAAAAGGTTTCCGAGTGAGCATATCTAGCACAAGACTGATGTCCCAGGCTGCAACTGGACGTCTTGTAGGAGGTCTGGTATGCAGAATTCCTTTAAGAAATCTCTTAACCACAGGTAACTGAGCCAGAGATAAGGAAAAAACCAGCTCACGATATGCTGAAATGGCGCCAAGGTGAACTTTGACTGTAGAGTACTGTAGGCCTGAATTTGAGAGGTCTAAGAGGTACTCCAGAACTTTATCTGGTGGGCAGGAAAAAGGATTCAAAGAGGACTTTGCACACCAGAGCGAGAAACGCTTCCATTTGGCTGTGTAAGTTTTCCTAGTGACTGGTTTCCGTGCAGCCAGAAGAATATCTGAAACTCTTCGAGACACATTGAACCGTTTACTTTTACCTCTTCAGGAGCCGAAGGTGAAGCGATCTCAGGTTGGGGTGGACCACAGCCCCTGAGTCAAAAGGTTCATCTGTAGGGGAAGTGGTCTCGGAGGAACTGCCAACATATTGTTGAGTAGTGGAAACCACAGCTGTCGAGGCCAGAAGGGAGCAATGAGGATCATTTTGTCCCCCTGGGATTCGAACTTGAGGAGTAACCTCTGAATTAGAGGAAGAGGTGGAAAGGCGTAAAGAAAGCGTTTTGTCCACCGCAGCCTGAACGCATCCTGACAGAAAATGCCAGGCCCTGGATTTCTGGAGCAGAAGAGAGGCAGTTTTGCGTTGAGTGGGGATGCAAAAAGGTCCAGGTCTGGAGTTCCCCACTCTTCGAATAGTGACTGAACTATGGTTGAGTCGAGAGACCACTCGTGAGGGTCTGTCTCTGTTCTGCTGAGACGGTCTGCCAGTTCGTTCTGAATACCTGGCAGGTAGACCGCTTGAATTAGAGCCTTGTGCTCCAAGCACCATTCCCATACCCTCATTGCTTCCCTGCATAAGGGGTAAGAATGAGCATTGCCCTGCTTGTTGATGTAATACATCACTGCTTTGTTGTCCGTTTGAAGGAGAATGTTCTTGTGACACAGAATGTCCTTCAACGCTCGGACCGCATAAAGGACGGCTCTCATTTCTAGGACGTTTATGTGGAGCTGGGACTCGACTTGAGTCCACGCACCTTGAGTGTGGAGAGCCTGACAGTGAGCTCCCCACCCCATTAGGGATGCGTCCGTGGTAATGGAGATCTGATGGTCCAGAGGAGCAAAGAGATATCCTCCAGGAGATTGCTCTCTTGAGACCACCAGGTGAGTGACCTCTTTAAAGGTTCTGTCACCTTGATGAGATAGGACTGCGGGTGAGTGGTTGGGGACCACTGAGTACTGAGCATTCACTGAGTGGTTCTCATGTGCAGACGTGCTAGGGGAACAGTGAACACTGAGGAAGCCATGAGGCCTAGCATCTGTTGCATCGAGAGAGCAGTAACTGAGGTGCTCTCCCCGATGAGACAGGCCATTTGAAGGATATCGTACCTTCTGTCTTCTGGAAGAAAAGCCTTCGCACAGGAGGTGTCCAGAAGAGTCCCTATAAAGAGAAGCCTCTGGGAGGGCTGCAGTTGTGATTTCTTGAGGTTCAGCAGAACTCCCATGGACGTAAGGAGGCGAGAAGCCGTCTCTACAGCGTCCAGGGTCCCTTGCCTGGAAGGGCTTGCTAGAAGCCAATCGTCCAGATAAGGGAACACCTGTATCCCAACCTTTCCGAGGTGTGCTGTGAGAACTGCACAACACTTTGTAAAAACCTGTGGTGCCGAGGATAGCCCAAAGGGCAGGACTCTGAACTGATAATGCTGTCCCAGAGCCACAAACCTCAGGAATTTGTGATGCCTCGGGTGAATAGGGATGTGCTGGTAAGCATCCTGCATGTCTAGGGAGGCTAGCCAGTCGTGTTGATGAAGCAAAGGTAACAGGGTTCCCAGAGAAATCATTCTGAATTTCCCCTTGGGGAGAAATTTGTTTAGCTTTCTGAGATCCAGAATGGGGCGCATACCCCCGGACTTCTTTGGAACCAGAAAGTAACGGGAGTAGAAACCCGTGTTCCGTTGATGCAGCGGCACCACTTCTACTGCCCTGTTGTTCAGAAGGCCCTGAATCTCGGCAGCGAGGTGGTCTAACTGAAGGGTCGACAGCCTGGGCTGCCGTTTGGGGGGACGATCCGGGGGGGTCTCCAGAAAATTGAGTGAATACCCCTTGCGAATTATCCAAGGACCCATTTGTCTGAGGTTATGGACTTCCACTGGTTGTAGAAGTGCATCAGACGACCTCCCACCGGAGAGGAAAAAGTCCACCTCGGGCAGCTGAGATGGGACTTGGGCCAGACATTCATAAGGTAGCGCTGGGCGCTTTGGGCCCTTGCGCTTTCTGTTGCGTCTTCTTTTGAGGTTGGGCAGGTTGGTTTTATGGAAACCACCTCTGCCTCGAAAGGACTGACGATTATGAAACTGACGTTTATTGACATGCCCTCGAGAGAGGGCAGGAGGGTCGAGCCAACTTAATGGCTGACCTAGTCTTTTGAGTAGCTTCTAGAGCTTGCTCTACCTGAGGACCAAAAAGATACACACCATCAAAGGGCAACGCCATTACCTGCTGCTGCGCGTCATTCGTGAAACCCGAAGTGCGCAGCCAGGAATGACGTCGGGTGCAAATACCAGCAGCCGCTGAACGGGAAGCAGTGTCGAAAGCATCCATGGCTGCTTTAACCTGCTGGTTGTTAGACTCAATACCTCTGATAATGGTTTGAAGAAGCTCCAGCTTTGCATCCGACTCCGGAAGAGCTTCAACCATCTGCTTGATAGAGTGCCACAGGATATATTCATACTGTGAGAAATAGCCCTGGTAGCTGGCAATACGCATACTTAGGGTAGAAGCAGCAAAGACTCTCTTACCTAAGGTGTCTATCTTACGAGATTCTTTGTTAATAGGTCGAGCTATAGTAGTTTGAGGAAGAACGACCTTATCATTCTCTGCCAGGACTACAATAGGATCCGCAAAGGCTTGAGATGCCAAAATGGGACGATCCTTGGGGGTTAAATATTTCCTATCTATGGATTTAGCCACCGAAGGGGTGAGAGCAGGATTATTCCATACCATTTGAGACAGCGGCTCGAAGGAAGGCTGAACCGGAGGAGTCAAATCCATAGGGATCTCCGGAACATGAAGGTATTGGAGTCTTAATTTCCCAGGATCGATGTCTGTAGTCTGGAGAGAGAGTGGAACTCAGATTTTTCAGCAGAGACTTAGATGACAGGTCCTCGACCACAGGCTCTGCAGCAGAGATAGATCCTGCTTCGTCCACTTCTTCACCCAACTGAAGGTCTGGGTCAGGCTCAATGTCATCTCCTGACAGTCCAGGAGGGACTGTATGGACAGGAAAGGAATGAAATCAGAAGACAAGGAAGAAGGAAGCAGTGAAAAGAGGTCCTGAAAAGCAGAGGGCCCGAGCCCCGGCGCCGAGGCGCCGCGGCACTGAAGCAGCGCCAAGGAAGCATGCGGCACCAGCGCCGCCAAGGGACCATGCAGCATCAAAACGGGCGCGAGAAGCCGCCGCAGGCGCCGGATCCGCCTGGTGCCAAAGAGGGTGCCAAGACCGCAAGGCGCCAATGGGCGCCAGAAGCCACACGTACCACCGGCGCCGAGGACGCTGAAAACACCCCCAAACTCCAAAAACAGGTTTTGAAGAAAGAAGAGCAGGAGATACAGGCATCGGTGTGGCCCCTGCGCAGCCATATAGAGGACACCTAAAGCCTTGGTCGGCACCAAAGAAGGTGCAGCGCGACCAGGAAAGTCAACACGCCCTACCTGGTCTCTCAATGAGCCCAAAGCCCACGAGTGACCGAGGCCAGGTAGCTGAACTAACCTCCGAGCCCACTGCTCCATAAGAGCAGCCCACTGATGAAACTGCTCATCTGAAGACCTACCTGCAGGCGGGGTGGGACTTGATCTCCCGAAGCCGCTGGCTACCAGAAGCAGAGGTTGGCGACTCCGAAGGAAAGATTGACAACTAGCCCGATAACCCGAGCGTCTGGCGCAGACATATCAGAGCGCCTCGGTGATGCCTTCTCTTTTAGACCTGTGGGCGAAGAAGAGCTCGAGGCGAGCGTGCCGAGAATCGACCGTTTATTTTATGCTTCCACGGGACCGCCCATCCCCCGGCATTGGACTGACCGTTGTCAGAACCCCCGGAGAAGGCAGCGGACCAGACCCAGCCCGACTGACTGAGCAGCTTTCATACGAAGTCTCCCTACCGTCACCTGACCTGCTCATGGTCGACTCTGTCAAAGTAGGCTGAGACTTCTTTATTTTTAAAATAAGACTAAGCGATACTGTATATAATATTACAAGATAAACTGAAAACTATGCTGCTAGTTGAAGTTTGACTCCGGGCGAGTGACGTCGTCACTGAAGCGCACTCGATGACAGGAAAAAAGGAACTGAGGCGGTTAGAGGGTCAACGCCGAGACAGTCATTACAGCGCGAGCTGAGGCTCGAGGTGCCATGCCTCGAGGCGCCATCTCCAGCGCCGACCCTCCAGCAAAAAAGTTTGCTCCCGATGGGTCCTAGTGCCTCCGGCGCAGATCCCAATAGTGTGAATGAGTGGTAGAGACTTATGTCCAGGAAGATCAGACAGATACCCCAGAACAGCAGTCACCTAATGCATTTTAAATGACAATCCTTTATCAAAGGCCTTTGATAAAGGATTATGTCATCCAAAATGCATTAGGCAACTGATGTTCCGGGGCATCCGTCTTTTGAGCTCTGGAATAAAATAGCACTTTTTGCATTCTAACTGGATATTACTGTTGGTGTCTTCTCAAAACATGGAGGTGATGAGTGCCCAGTTTTTTTGTGTGTATGCTTATTTTTAATTGAGAGCACCACATCCCCCATGCATACTCTCTTAGTATTCACAGGTCACCATATGTGCCTAATGTGCAGAGATGCACACTAGGGCGTGTGCTGAGGGAAAAGCTTTCCTCCCAAGAGCGTCTGTCTAAAAGAAATTTGCCTCTGGAGATCGGTCACATCTGAGGCCCTATGGCCCTGAAGAGGTCTGCAATACTTCAAGCCCTGAGGGGTGAAGTACCTCAACTGCGAATGATGTGGGTGCGTGATATCGCATGAGGACCTCCCTGGTGATGTCTGGATTGGAGAAAGGACACCTCCACACTGCTCTAGGTGCCTCCTTCATGGCCCCAGGCCAAGCAGGAATGACTACAATGTTGAAGTTGGGAATTTCAGAAAGTCCCAATGACAAAGCTACCGGATCGCGTCTTGTATGGGCTTCAAGGTCAAGTGCCCCGGATCATCTCCACCAGGAATCACTGGTACAGGACGTACTCAGAAGCAGAAGGGAGGTGGACAGATTTGTTGTCTTCACCTTAGGACGCTGAAGGAGATGAGGCATTACCTCCGGGCAGGACCAGTACCACAGAAAAGGGCCTGGACTGGGACCTGTCCGACTTCCTATCCCAATCACTAATCTAAGACACCAACTCATGACCAGTGTTGTTCCCACGTTAGAGGCCACTTAGAGCCTATTAACAAGAGCAGCCTTTCCAGGAATTGATGAGGCTCCTCTAAAAGGTGTTCAGACTCCAGGTCTCTGGGGCCTCATCCTGGGCTGTGAAATTGTGTAGGGGGCCTCGCCTGAGAGAACTGCCTAGAATAGTCACCCAAAGGGTGTCCTCCAACATCCAAGCAGTGACCCTATCGGTGCCCATGGGGGAGAACCCCCAGGTGAGGAGAGCAGAGCTATACAGGTCCCACAGGCTGGGCCCTGGTTCTCACTCCATCTCAGGGCCACCACCTGACCCAGAAATGAAAATTACATACTCACTATAATTCTAGATCTTCTAGGAATATCTTCTTCATTAATTCACACTAAAGGGTCTGCGCCAGAGGCACTAGGACCCCGCTGGAGCCAGAATATTTCAGGAAGGCTGGCGTTGAGGCAAGCTGTGCACATGCACAGCACCGCAAGAGTGGCTCGTGGCAGGAGGCTTACCCTGGCACCAGTCCTCAACCACCTCAGTACCTTTTTTTATCGAGGAGGTGCAGCATAACCTAAACTAGTACTTAAGCACTAAACCTAAGGGAATAAGAAAGCTCTGGCAACCTGTGTAAAAAGGGTCAAAAAAGAGAGGAACAGTGTCTTCACAGTCCAAGTCAAAAGCAAGGAGTGAAGACCAATAAACACACCGGAGTAAGCCTGGGGAATGGTAGGTGGGCACGTGAATCAAAGGTGAAGACAGTCCTAGAAGATAAAGAATTACGATGAGTACGTAATTTTCATATCTTCCAGGAATTAATATTCCCCACCGATTCACACTAATGAGTCAGAGTACCAAGCTCAGACAAACCCCCCTGGGCTAGAGTGGCAGGAGCCTAGGGCTCACTCAGGACTGAAGTCCATTCAGGATAGCCCTGCCAAAAGCAGCATACTGCCTAGCAGGGACATCCAGAGCATACTGCATAAGAAAAATATACCCTGTGGTCTAAGTTACAGCTCTACAAAATATCTCCGACAGGCACAGAATGAATCTCTGCCAGGGATGTGACAACTGCGGTTGTGGACTAGGCATGTACCTGACCTTTCAGCATGACCTGTGCCATGACACAGCAGTGGGTCAGACAGCTCACAACTCAGGCAGAAATGCACCTGATTGTAACAGGTTGTCTCTTAACTGGAAGCGAAAGAGACCAAAAGCTATTTGGATTGCCTCAAATCCTTAGTTCTGTCCAGGCAAAATGTGAGAACCCTCAGAACATCCAGAGAATGGAGACTGCGCTCCCCTTCATTCTGGAAGCTAGCCAAGTAAGCAGGCAGCACAGTGGCTGATTCAGATGAAACTCCAATGCCACTTTAGGAAGGAACTTTGGGTGTCTACGGAGCAATATCTTGTCACTGTGGGAAACAGTGTATGGGGATCTGTGAGCAAGGCATGAATTTCAGACACTCTGCAAGCAGAAAGATAGCCACTAGAAAGCTGCTTTCCAAGTAAAAACTTTAGCTCACATGTTGCAAGAGGCTCAAAGGGCTTGCGGGTGAGCATATCCAACATAAGGTTGATATTCCTAGCAACTACCAGCGTCTGGATAAGGGGCCTTGTGTGCAAAATGCCCTTAAGGAACCTCTTCAAAAGAGGTAACTGAGCGAAGTAGAGGGTACCAATGGGCTCATGGCACGTAGATCTAACACACTATGGAACACTGCTACCCAGCATCAGGGAGGTCCAGCAAGTACTCCAGGACTTTGTCAGGTGGGCACTGAAAGGGGTCCCTGCAGGTTTTGGTACAGCAGATGAAAAACCTTTTCCATTTGGCTGTGTAAGTCTTCCTAGTGGAAGGTCGCAGGCAGCCAAAAGTATTCCAGAGATCTTATGAGATGCCCGTATGTATTTGCTTCCATCGTTTCAGCAGCCAAGCCTGAAGGTGAAGAAAGAGCAGGCTGGGATGGACTAGGAAATCCTGAGTCAGTATGTCCAGCCTCAGTGGAAGAATTCTCTGTTTGATAACTGATGGTCTGTTCAACCAAGGAAATCATATCTGTCGAGGCCAACAGGGTGTGATCAGAACGTCTTGCCCCCACATGCCTCACCTTAAGCAATACCCTCTGCAGTAGGTGGTATTGGAGGGAATGCATGCAGGAAAAGACTTTGCCATAGCGGTCTAAATGCATCCTGACAGAAAATGCCATGTCCTGGCCTTCTGGAGCAGAATCAAGGCAGTTCAGCATTCAGTGGGGATGCAAAAGGGTCCACGTCTGGAGTGCCCCATTCATCGAAGTGCGATCTCACAAAGTCATTCATGAGGATGGGCCACTGATTGGCCGAGCTCACCCACCAGAGTGTTCTAGACTCCTAGCAAATAAATGGCCTGGAGTAAGATCTTCTGCTTCAGGCACACTTCCCACACTCTCATAGCTTTTCTGCAGACAAGGAAGAGTATGCTCTTCATTGTTTGCTCATGTAATACATTACAAACTGTTTGGAAGAGTACAGTTTTGTATCTGACAAGATCCACTGGGGCTCCAAGGCCATACAAAAACTGATCGCATCTCCAACACACTGATGTGGAGATGAGGCGCCGACAGGTTCCAGATACCTGTGTTTGGAGCCCTAACAGTGGGCTACCCACTCCAACAGGGTGGCATCCGTAGTGAGAGTCACCAGAGGCTTCAGCTGTGAGGAGGAAAACCCTGCAAAAGACTGCCCTCCACTGACGTTATGTGACTGACAGAACCAGGAGCTTGATCACCTGCTATTAGACCTAGCACACGTTGCATGGAGTGGGCTGAATCAGATTTGTGCTCCATAAGGTAGCACGCTATCTGCAGGATCACCTGCACTCTGCCCTCTGGAGGGAAGGCAGGGCCTTGACCATAACCAGAAGAGCTCTTACAGTATGAGCAGCAGCTGTTGTGAGCGGTCAGAGCAGTGACTTCTAGATTCAGCAGGACTCCAAAAGGAGGAAGGGTAATGAGAGGCCATGGCCACTACTTGTTCCAATCTGTGGTTGGACGAACTGGCTATCAGTCAAATGGTCACAAGTGGAGTCCTAATTTTCTCAGGTGCGCTGCGAGTAGTGCAAGGCACCTTGCAAAGACTTGGGTTGTCGAGGAGAGTGAAAAGGGCAGGACCTCGAAGCCTGCAGGGAGCTAACCAATCCTAGAGAAATATCTAGAACTGGTGACTGCTTGGACTAAATTCTGTATATGGCAGTCAGCAAAAAAAAAAAAAGTTTTTTTTTCAAAACTAGTGTACTGCTTGGGATTAAAAGTCATTTCAGATGCAGTCAGCTATCACTTCTCATATCAAGTATTTTCTATTTTCTGTTTGCTAATTAGAAGATTTTCCACCTGGCAGTACTGGGGTGATGTGTGAAGCATCACTGTCTGGAGGAAAACAGAAGTCAGTTCTGTTCCTCCTACTACACCAGAAATGAGACCAAACACCTTGAGACACCACAATCCTTGCTGCCTAAGCCGTGACTCTCAGAAGTTGTCAATCAAAATGCAGGAAACTGTGACATCAGCAGTAACCAGGGAGAGCCAGTCCCTGTTGCTTCATGTGAAAGTGAAACCTGGCAGTGAGAAATGGTTCTCACTGGTTACTAGTGATGTCATAGTTAGTGTGTGGTCTCAGTGTTGATGTAGTGGGAGGAACAGAATTTACTTTTTTTTCCTCCAGACAGCGTGTTGCTCCACACATCACCCCAGTACTGCCAGGTGGAAAAACTTCTAATTAGCAAACAGAAAAGAAAAAAATACTTGAGACAGAAGAAGTGATAGCTGAATACCTCTGAAAGCCACTATTAATTGCAGGCAGTACGCCAACTCTTTAAATCTGTGCCAGGGACTATGTGAGCTCCAAAGGGGAACAGACACAAAGGTCAAAATGCCATTTGAGCCAGCAAACTGCAAGAAGCATGTCCTGAGGCATAACAGTAGGACCTGGTCCAAAAGGTCCAGGCCAAGAAGTCATAATCGCTGCCCTCAGAAAAGATGAGGTGGGGATCAGACTCATCCTCCTCTATATCCTCCCTAGAGGGAGCAGTATAGGGAGGGACTCTAAGCCGAGAATCTCTGTTGCCGACTGGGTGTCAGACATGGCACCAGAGCATATTACCAGACAGTGCCAGACAGCACCAGACACAGTACCAGAACTGACACAAGACACAGTGGACACAGCACCAGACATGTGGCACTGACACAATGTGAGACAGTGCCAGGGCCAGCACTATAAGGGGTCCGCACTAGGAACGGACTGAACATGACACCAGGAGATCCCCTGCACTGACCTGGTGTCAACACGACACGAGAACCAGCACTGCCAGAGGTCGTGCCAGGAAAGGAACTGAGCCAGTGCAGGAGATCCTTGGCACCAGGACACCACAGAGCCGACCTGGCATCAACAAGTAACAACTCTGCATTGGGGCTAGCACTGGAACTGGCGCATGACCAGGCCCCAAGGGCTAGAGAGGGGTGAATGTGGCACCAGGAGATCCCACTGAACTGGTGCTGGCATGGTGCTGATGTGGTGTCAACCCGCCGCCAGGACCAGCACTAGAAGCGGCACCAGGTCAGGACTCAAAAGACTCAAACCCAGCACCGATGCCCAAACCAGAGCCAGCACCAGCTACCCAGCCAGCATCGAAATGCTTGGCAATGGTACTAGGCAGGTCCCACTAAGTGACACAAGTTAGGGGTGCGGCCAGTGGGACTGGAGTTAGCGGCGTGGTCACCAGCAAGGGCAGAAGGTTGTTGCTGGAGTCAAATGTTCTACCAGGCTTGAGGGTCCTGCCTGCGGGTCTAGTGCCACTAACCCCAAAGGGCCAGGGACTGGATCTGCAAGCAGACACACCCAAGCTTGATGCAGCACCCACTGCTCCAAGGAGCTGGGGACTCCAGGCAGGCCCAAGAGATCAATACCCCAGCATCAATGGCCCTTGGCGAGGGCACAGGGCTCAAGGAGACCAAGGGTCTCACGGCAGACACCTCAGAGGCAACCTCAAGTGGTACCGTTTCTTCCCATTCTGAAGAGAACAACAACAACTTGAGCCCGAGCGGCACCATGAACCTGACCGGAACTGGGAATAGGCCTGCCTGTTTGTGCTTCAGAGGACTGTCCTTCCTGACGAGCACATGACTGCCTGTGGTCGGAACCCTTCCCTAATGGGAAAGTGGACCAGACGTGGCCCCGCAGCCCAAGCAGCCTGCCTGAAAGGCTCTCACCATCATCTTGAAAACAGACTTGATATGGCAGACAGAAAACTGATAGACATATTTATATAAAATCATTACTCTGACACAAAAATAACAAACTCTTAACTTTAAAACTTGGAAGTCACCAGGCTGGCAGCCAAGGCAGTAGGGAAGGCAAGTGGGATGTTGGAGTGTACTGGGAGGGGTATCACAAGCCGGAGGAGGGAGGTAATAGTTCCACTGTACAAAACCTTGGTGAGGCCTCATCTGGAGTACTGTGTGCAGTTCTGGAAGCCACACCTTCACAAAGACATCGACAGGATGGAAACGGTGCAGAGGAGGGCGACGAAGACGGTCAGAGGGTTACAGCAAAAGCCTTATGAGGAGAGAGGGATCTCAATATGTACACCCTGGAGCAAAGGCGGGAAAAGGGCGATGTGATTGAGACATTTAAGTACCTCAAGGGTATAAACAAGGTTAATGGGGAAACTATCTTCCAGTTCAAAAAGGATGCCAGGATCAGAGGACATGACACGCAACTAGAGGGAGGCCGATTAAGAGGAAATGTGCGGAAGTTCAATTTCACTGAGAGGATGGTGGACGCATGGAATAGCTTGCCCCAGGAGGTAGTGGTAGCACGTATGGTGGCAGGATTTAAACATGCATGGGACAGGAATAAAGGAACACTAGTGATGAGAATGTAAAGCAACAGCCAGTGAACATGTACAGTCATGGGCCACTTTTACAAGCAATAAAATGGGCAGACTGGATGGGCCTGGCAGTCCTTATCTGCCGACAATTTTTATGCAGCTATGTAAAAACTGACACTGCAGAACCATGAGCCACTCTTGCAGTGCCGTGCATGCACACAGCTTGCCTCAGCACTAGCCCTCCTGAAAAGTTCCTGTTCCCGCGGCGTTCTAGTGCCTTTGGCACAGACCCATTAGTGTAAACCAAGGGTGAAGATTAATTCCTGGAAGATTCGGTGCCGCCACCGGCACCAGACTCCGTATCGATGACCGACTCAAAGACAGGGGTCATCCACGTCATCATGGCCCGCACTGCCCTCAACATGGTGCTTGGTGCAGACAAACACTGTGACCGAAGCCATCACCCTCCACGGTGTCACGACAGACACCAGAATGGGGGACAATCTCTGGGATGACATCATCGTCAGCACCTTGCCTAGACCTGAACCCAGGACCAACACTGGCCGTTGCCATGTCAGAAATCATCACCTTCCTCAGTATCACAAACGACATCATGGACAGTGACAACATCTAAACTGGCAACAGTGTGGACAACAGCCTCAGTGTTGGTCCCTCTCCTGACACAGAGAACATTATCAAGAGGGGACTGGACATGGTTCTCGGTGCCACTTGTCATGTCATCACCATGAATGGTGACAACAGCAATGGCAATGCCAGAGGATGACACTGAGGTTTCCACCAGTGTAGACCGGGCATTTAGCTGCGGCCTCACCACCAGGGATGCCTGCTGCTCAGGGCAGGAAGACTGTGGAGGGTTCATAGTCAACCACCCAGAAGCAGTTGTCTGTCCATCAGACCCATCCACCAGAGTCTCAGACACCTCAGCACGGTGAAGTCAAGCAGAACTCCGTACTTCCACAGAAACAGAGACCCTAGGAAGAGGCCCAGGGAAAAGATCTACAGACCTGGTCTTGGATGCAGGTGTGTGAGGCAAAACTTCAAAGATGGGGACTGGGTGACCCAACCTCAATGCGTGGTTCTCGAGGGTAAGGGTCCATGGAGAATCAGGCACAGTGCACATCCATATCATTCTCCAGTTCAAGACTGACTGCACTGGTCTGATGCTGTCGGAAACAGCCATCTGTTTCCCACATGGCCAACAATGTATAACTGACAGCTACTGGACTTTCTTCGATGACTTGGCAATTTTTTATTGGACTACATCACAGTAAATAAGACAGGTGACATCTCAGATGAAAAAGAATTGCTATGATGCAGCAGAAATAAGTAGCAATGAGGTGAACCGAGACCTAGCATTCCAACGGTATGCACTCAACGGTAGACAGAACAGAACTGAGGTTAGGAAGGGAGCCAGCAACGGTTATGATCTGGTACATGGCAGCATGTGGTGGGTGTGCAAGTGCCATGCCCAGCAGCCCGGCAAAAGCTTTGCTTTCACGGGGGCCTAGAGCTCTTGGCCCAGACACTGAGTGGGAAACCATCGTGAAGATCAAGTCTTGTAAGATACTGCCTTCCTGAAAAAATGTCCACAGGGATCTCCAACAAATCCAGGGAGTACTCCTCTCAGAAGATCCTCAAGACACATTTGTTGGTCACAATGTGTTCCCACTGCTGACAGAACTGGGTCAGGCGGCCTGCACCGGAGAGAACTGATCTACTTCGTGCAGCTGAAGTGGACATGGGGCCTAAAACTTAAATGGTCATACTGTGGACCTTGGATGTCTGCTTCCTGCGGTTTTCATTTGCTGTTGCTGCTGTTCAGCAGGCTAAGCTTTCTACTGCTGCTGGAAGCCTCTAATGCACTTGCCATGAAAGGGGTGTCAACATCTGTCCTGCTCCCGCCGGGGGGGGGTGGGGGTGCACTGGGATATCCTAACATCTTTAAGGAAAAACTTCTTTTCATTCACCTCCTTATGTGCATCTTCCACATGTTGTCAAAACAGATAAGTGCCATCAAATGGCACATTCATTATCTGCTGTTGGACATCGGGGGCAAAGTTAGCAGTTCACAGCCAGGAGTGTCTCTGACTGCAAATCCGTATAGCTGCAGACTGAGATGCTGAATTGAAGAAATCCTCAGAAGATTTTAATTGGTGGTTACTGGATTCAAACAGCTACCAAAAGTTCCTGAGTCAAGAAAGTTCTTCGCAATGGATTTGAAATCGGTCCATAATTGGTACTCCTACTTAGAAATGTGGGCTTGGTAACTTGGGATCCTTAGTTCCAAGGTAGCTGAAGCAAATACTCTCTTCCCCATAATGTGCACCTCATGTGACTACTTGCCAGTGAGCTGTGCAGTGACTTCCTTTGAGGCTACAGCACTGTCGTTTCGGTGATAACAGTATTCACTATAGGCTGGGTATAGTACACTGCTTTTATCCTGGAAGTCTAGTCTAAAGACAGAGAACAGAAGCTGTCCTGCTTCAGGCTGCATCCATGAAGGTCTCCAGAGAAGGCTAAATTGGTTGAACTAGAAACACCGGCATGTTAAGAAATTCAGTAACTCTAATTGTGGTCATCTAGCTTAATCAACAGCAACTGCCTCAAACTGCAAAATGCTCTGTAAATTTTTAAGAAATGCGTGAAATGAGAGATCCTCCTGGAAGACGCTGAGCGGAGCAGGATCAAGCTCCGTGGGATCCTCATCACTCAAGTCTGTACCCCTGTTATTGCAGGACCCATAGCCCAGCTCTTCAACAGGTCCCTGACCGAAGGGAAAAATACCTGCTCTGTGGAAGGTTGGAATGGTGACCCCAATCCCGAAAAGTGGGCCACACGAAAACATGGAAGATTTTAGGCCCATCTCCATTTTCTGCACCCTAAGCAAGTTGCTGGAGAAGGTGGTCTACCAACAGGTAAATAACTACTTGGAACTGCACAACCTACAGGCTGATTAACAGCATGGTTTTAGAAGAACACACGAGACTGAAACAGCCCTAATAAACTTCACCACTGAAGTGTACGAAGCTTTAGACCAGAAAAAATTGCTAGAGGTGGTCTTTAATGTCCTAACCAAGACTTTTGATCTGGTCGACCACCAGCTACTTCCAGAACGACTAAGGGGGCTAGGTCTGGATACAACAGCCATGAAATGGTTCAGACACTACCTCAACGGCAGGTCATAGATGGTCCGGTGGAATGGAGCTAAATCAGATGAGCATCCAGTATCCACAGGTGTTCCACAAGGGTCAATCTTAGGCCCCCTGCTATTCTCCCTGTTCACCAACAACCTCCACCAACACTGCGGAGGGGCAAAAGGCACGCTCTATGCTGATGACACTGTGCTGTACAGAACAGGAAAGGACACGAGGTCCTTAAATCTGGAGTTGAAACAGGACTTTGCAGCCCTCGAAACTTGGAGCCAAGTTAACAGGTTGGTCGTGAATAGTAAAAAGACAAAAGCCATGCTCTTTGGCTCAAAAAGACTGGGTCCAAAGAGATCCAACTTTCTATCCCTCTCCACCTGTGATGCAGTAAGGATAGAAGTAGTAGACAGCATAAAGTACCTGGGTATGTACCATGACCAGGAGGTCTCATTCAGGAAGCATATGGACCACCTCACAGAGGTGGTGAACCAAAAAACTGGGCCTCCTCTATAGAATAAACCCCTTTCTAACCAAGGAAACTAGAATAGTGGTCGGTAACGGGACAATACTCTCCACCCTGTTCTACGGAGCAACCTTGCTCCAGTCACTGGGGGCTACGGAAAGACAGCGACTGAGCGCACTCTACCACAGGGTGATCCGGTTTACCGCCAGGGCAGAAAGGAGAGAACGCCACTGCAAGGTGCTCCAGGCCTTAGAATGGCCATCCCTGGAAGCCAGATTAGCATATCCCTCCCTGTGCATGGCATTTAAACTACAGCAACCCGGGGCCCCTCCTGGTCTACAAGATCTGCTTGTCCCCAAGACGAACAGACATGAGCTCAGATCTACCGATCGGACACTACTAGGAAGTATCCAGAGCTAGAGCATCCCTAGGTCAGCAGTCGTTGAGGGTTGCCCTCCCCAAACTCTGGAATGGTCATCTGAGAGAGTTACAAGATAGCTCCTCTACTGTAGGTTTCAAGGTAGGGCTAAAAGTACACCTTTGGAAGGGGCCTCAGTGCTGCTGCCTCACTTAAGGTCCCCCAAAGTGACCCAACTTGGGAGTGTAATCTCTGCTAAAGAACACAGCAAACAGGAAGGAAGGGTCTGATGGCAATAGCGATTTTTGCACTTATATAGGTTTATAACTGTCAATGGTCTGTTCCTAACCAAAAGTCTTTATTGTTGTACCCGTTTCTGTACTGTAATGTATGTTCACTCACTCAATGCAAGCCTTGCTGTACTGTACATGTCAAAGCATTTGTTTTTCCCTCCCTCTAGGTATGCATAACTAATCCCAGGTCGCCCCTGAAAAAGGGACCGCAAGGTTCCAGTGGGCCTACCCGGTTACCAAAATTTTAGATATATATAAAAAAAAAATCCAGAATAAGATCAAGATTGTATTCATGGTTATTCAAAACTGGAGACAAAGGTATGAACAATGGGCCCCTAGGACCTAGTATGATATTTATTACAGCGCTATACATGTATAACTGGAAGTAAAGAAACTATGCATGTTTAGAGGGCCCCCTCCCCCAGTTTCGCTCTACTATACATAATGCGCCTGCAGCCCATCTCCATATTCATATTGGAGGGCTCTGAGCTGCAAATCTGGAGACCTGGGTTTGAATCCCACAGCCCCCACTTGCATACTGTGTGATCCTGAGCAAGTCACTTAACTTCCCTGTGCTCCCAGGTCGCACCTGTAAACAAGCTTTCAGCTTAGTGTGCCACTCCTGGTTAAACAATTGAACAAACAAAAAAAACAAAAAATATATATCCATATATCTCATCAAAGTGCTATTTGTACGGGTGGGGCTGCAGTGCTCAGTGGCCGCTCGGCTCACACTCGGAAGTTGCACGCTGGGCATACAAATGTAAGTCTTACTTTTATTACTGCACCAAAAACTAACGGCTAAATTAGCTCCTAAAGCAGGCAACTCCTTAGTATGAGATGCCTGCCCAGAATGTGGCAATTGCTCTTTAAGCTATCTAAATATTTCACTACCAGTCCTGCTGGGATTTACAATTGTTTGCACACAGCACTGGCCTGACAGGCTAGATGCTGTGTTCCCAAAGGATGACGCCATGCAGGCTCTTCCGAGAATGCACAGGCAAAATAATTTTGCTCATCCTGTTTCCTTTTCCTTTATCACAAGTTTTTTTTATATCCATGATGCTGATGTGCATTTCATAACTTTAAAGAAGCAGAAAAAAATAACGATTAAATGAGTAGGTAAAAAGAGCAGATTGGAAAGAAAATGGAAATAAAACTTTTGTATCCCCTTACTTTCACAGTTTCTAAGTCACCAGCTTTTGCAGCTTCCAGTAACTGCCGATCTGTGTCTGAATTTCCTATTGGGATGCCCTCTGGTGGAAGAAAAATAAAATTTCTGTTACTGTACATAAAAGCAGTGTTTGTAACCTGTTAGTCTTGTGTTACAATAACATCATTTCATAGACTGCTCTAGCAGGAGCAGTTAACATCTCTGGGAAACCTTTGAAAAGCATATTTGGATGCAAGTCAGCTGCATCTTCTACCACTCTTGCCTTCCCGTATATTATTACAAAGGACATTTGCATGAAAGCGGATCTTTATACTTTTGAGTTCATCAGCTAATGATGCTTTCCCCACTTGAAATCATAACCCTCTGCTGTGACATCACCATCTTTCACCACAATAACTACTGAAATGTCACAAACACTACGTGGAAATAAGCAACAGAAGTAGATATACCCTTTTGGAAATGAATTATATACCTACTGTAATTCTTGATCTTCTTGTATATTTTCACCGTTCATCACGGGTGGCTTATACGCCGGAGGTGCTATGATCCCGCAGGAGCTTACAGCTTGGAAATTTTTCTAGGGGGAGGAGCCGGGGGCAACGCCCACCGTGCTGCTCAAGCGCTGGCCAGTAACCGACGCCAACTCCTCCCTCGCCTCAGTTCTGTCCGCCAAAGGGAGTGAAAAACAGATAGAGAAAAAAAAGAGGGTGGGGTAAGGCAGCCCAAGTGATTGTAAAAAGAAAATATATAAAACAGAAAGGAGAACAAAGCCGACACCAGAGGGGAGGGAGGCTACCTGAGGGTGTGGTATAGGGAGACCCCAACCACTGGGCAGTCCCAAGGGGATAGAGAATTGGAGGGGTGGGGTAAAGAAAGGAGGAGGAGAGAAAGACAACGAGAGACCATTTGGCACCATATCCCTCCAGGCATGCCAGGGAGCAACTTGGTACTAGAAGAACACCCGCCTCCATTCTCCCTAACCACCCTTGTAGAATGGGGATCAGAATGGGCTGCCATTTAGGAGAATGTCAAGATCAAATGAACATTGTAGGCACTTCAGGGAGAAGTTGGAGGCAGAGTCAACCTAGAGGCCTTGCTCTTCCAACCCATAGAGGGTGTGTGCCAGGGTCTCTCAAGTCTCTCCCAAGGACACACAGGTGGGGACAGGACCCACCCCAGGGCAGGACCCCCTTTCCCTCAACTCAAGCTTTTCAGCAGAAAGGCGTAGAAATTTTTTTTTTTTTTAAACTACCTACTCAGAGCCAGTGGGCAAGGAGAGATTGGTTGATCAAGAGGTTCTTCTTGAGGAGAAAAAGGAACTGCCCCAGGTTAACCAGCCAGGCTAACCAAAAGGAGAAAGGGACAGAGTCCATGAACTAAAAAGTCCTCCGCAATCACAAAGGTCCCAGGTCCCGGACACGGTCTGGACTCGGTCCCCCTCCAGCAGGGGAGCAGAGCCCCAAGGGGTCCTCATTCAGATCGTGAGAAGGGATCTGAGGAGCCCATATCAGAAGATGGCAAGCAGCGCTGCTTGCCCTTCCCCAGGGAGGGTCACAGATGCCCAACCGAGGGTCCAGTGAACCCACAAGGCCAGCTAACCTTTGTCCACAATTGACTTCAACTGGGGGAAAAGCAAGCAGGGAGTAGGCACTGCCCAAAGACTGAGGCCCAAAATGGGAAGGTAGGTGGGAAGCAGTGATGAATGGTGAAGATATACAAGACTATCAAGAATTATGGTAGGTATGTAATTTTCATATTTTCCCTGTATGTATCTTCACCATTCATCACTGGTGGGGGAGTACCACGCCCCCTGAAGGGGACCTGGCACCTCCCTGAGGGAAGAGCTTCCCTCAGCCTCCTGTGGGGAGAATCATAGGGGGAAGCCCCCTACGGGCCCGGTGAGGCCCGCGACTGGTTGGGTCAAGACAGGGACTCCTGATCCCTGGGAGAAAGATGCCCCACTAATTCTCGTCTCGCCCTACAGGAGAAAAAAATGAACTACTTGGAAACCGGAGGCAGTCACCCTACGCCAGGCCAAGGCTGATAACCTGGAAAGACGAAGCCATGTCATCGGCCTTATGCAGACCGCAGTTCCTGCCAGTTTAGAAGCTATCACATTAGCATCGTATGATGCTCTTGACTGGTGCCTCGCTAGCTTTAGGCCGCTAGCAGAAAGGCAGATGGCTTACCTGGTTGCCTCTGAGTCAGGCAGGGTGGCTAGGAGCTCTCCTAGCACCATCCATAAGTGCTTAGCACAGGCAGCCATATGGGCCTGATGAGCTGAGCTACAGAGGAAGACGCGCCAGGGAGAAAACCCTCCTCCTCCAGCGGTCAAACTCTGCTAGCCAAGTTGGACTTCTGGGGGCGGTGTCTTGGGCAACAATGCCCAGAGGGAGTATCCAGCAGCTCTACCCCAGAAGTGGGGGCGAGGCATGGAATGTGGAGACCTGTGGGTGCACTTAATATCTCGCTGGCAGTTCCCTCCCAGTGCAGGGGTTCTGCCAGACCTGATCTGACAGCTCCAGAAATGGAACAGGCCACAGAGGAATAATATTCTCTGAGGAGATCTCCTCAAGGAGACAACGCGTCACATGATCAGGATCGCGACTTGCAAAATAAGATATATGGAGTACTTCAAACAACCTTGACAAGAACTGCTGATAGCTGGTGATATCAGCGTCTGAGGACAGATGGACCAATAAGACTTCTTCCTCTGGGGAGGAAGACGAGAAAGTTGAAGAGCTCAATTCAGACTCCAGCACAGCAGGGGCTTCCGGTCTGAAGATAACCTGCTCCAGAGCTCTGAAGTAGTGAGGAAAAGCCACAGCCAAGAGTCTGAATTGGTCCAGGACAAGGACACTGAAGGACCCGAAATGCCTGGAAGAGGAGGAGGGCGAGAACAGTGGATCCGATGAAGGAAGAGGAGAAGCCTGCTGAGTCAGAGGAGGATCCCCATTAGGGCTTCAAGAACACACACGTGACCTCTCCCGAAGGGAGGGGCTGTGCAAAGTGCCCACTGTAGACTGCCCAACCATACAGGAGTGACCCAAGTGTTGCCCCAAGGAAATGCTCCACAGTGAGTAGATCAGGGCCTGTCTGGCCCCTGTGGGTGGCCCCTAGTCCAACCTGATGCAGATCCCCCGCTGAGGACAGTGAAAATGCAGTGGGTTGGCACTGTGGCTCCTCCCTGAGCCACCAGCAGCTCTGGAAGAATGCCCCCAAACCACCCCAGAGTTTCTCAAACCCTCCCCTTCAGAAAGGGACCTGCCCCTTGGCTGTCCCAGAGGTACACACACACATAGACACTGTCGGCAGATAAGGGCCTATGGCCCAAGCAGTCTGCCCATTTAAGCTTGTAAGTTCCCTTATGTTTTTCTAGAAGTCTGCTGCCCCTTACCACTGACCTCCAGAATTCCCTTATGTTTATCCTATGCATTCTCAAATCCCGTGATTGTTTTAGCCCCCACCACTTCCTCTGGCAGGGAGCGTTCCACTTGTCCACTACACTTTCTGTGAAGAAATTCTTCCTCATGTTTCCTCTGAATCTCCCTCCCTTTAACTTCATCCCATGCCCTCGAGTCCAGGAACATCTTTTTCGCTGGAAAATAGTGTATACCTGCACCCTGTTCCTCCCTGTAATATACTTGTATGTCCATCATATCCCTCCTCTCTCCTTCCTCTCCTCCAGGGAGTACATATTCAAGTCCTTCAACCTGTCCTCATAGGACTTGTGATGCAATCCTTGTACCATCTTTGTTGCCCTCCTCTGAACCTTCTCTACCCTGTCTATGTCCTGATGTAAGGAAGGTCTCCAGAACTGTACACTGTACTCCCAGGTGGGGCCTCACTAGTGCCTTGTATAGTGGAATTATTACCTCCCTTTTCCTGCTGGTGATGCCCCTGCCAATGCATTCCAGCATCCTATTTGTTTTACCAACTGCCTTGTCGCACTGTTTCACTAACTTGAAGTTATCAGAGATGATAACCCCAAGGTCCCTTTCCTGCTTGGTGCATGCTATATCCTCACCCCCCCAACTGATATGTTGTTCCAGGCTTTTTCTGCCCCCATATGCATTATCTTGCACTTCTTTGAGTTGAATTTCAACTGCCAAACCCTTGACCATTCTTCAAGCTTCTGCAGGTCCTTCCTCATTCTGCCAAAACCCTCTGGCGTGTCCACTCTGTTACAGAGCTTTGTGTCATCAGCAAACAGAGAAATTCTGCCTTCTAAGTCCTGCACAATGTCACTTATGAAGATGTTGAACAGGACTGGTCCCAGCACTGATCCCTGTGGTACCCCAATGGTCACCCTTCCCCCTCTGTGGAGTGACAGCCATTTACCACCACCCTCTGTGTCCTGCTGCCAAGCCAATTACCCACCCACTGCACTACTGTCCTGGCCACTCCCATATTCCCCAGTTTAATAGCCTTCTGTGTGACACAGTGTCAAAGGCCTTGCTTAAGTCCTGACAGGCCACATCCACTGTCCTCCCCTAATCCACCTCCCCTGTCACCCAGTCGAAAAATTCAATGAGGCTGGTCTGGCATGACCTCCCCCCTGTGAAAGTATGCTGCCTTCAGTCCTGTAGTCCACTGACAAGCAGATGTTCCACCAGTCTCTCCTGCAGTAGTGCTTCCATGATCTTCCCCACCACCGAGGTCAGTCTGACTGGTCTGTAGTTCCCAGCTTCCTCTTTGTTCCTGCTTTTGTATAAGGGGACTACATCTGCTGTCCTCCAGTCTTTGGGTACCTCCCCTGTTTCCAGTGATTGGCTAAACAGACTTGCCAGAGGTTCAGCCACCATTTCTCTTAGTTCCTTTAGGACCCTGGGGTGTACCCCATCTGGTCCCACTGCTTCATCTACTCTTATTTCATCCAGTTCCTTTAGGACCCTTTCCCGTGTAAAGGGACTTGTGTCCATTTCTGCGCTGTTCCCAACCCTTGTACTCCCTTAGGCCCATTACCCTCACCTTCCTCAGTAAAGACAGAGCAGAAATATCTGTTCAGTATGCCAGCTTTACTGCTGTCACCCTCTACACAGCCCCTGTCCTCCCCCTTCAGTCTCACTATCCCTCCCTTTGCCCTTCTTTTTCATTTATGTATCTGTAAAAAGTTTTGTCCACTCTACCCACTGATTTTGCAATGTGCTCTTCTGTCTGAGCTTTGGTTTTTGTTACTGACCTCCCTGCCTCCCTCTGCTTCTCCTGGTACTTCTCCCTATCCCCTTCTGCCTGCATCTTTTTGTATTGCCTGAAGGCGACCTTTTTGGTTTTCACTTTCTCCACTACCTCCTTGGAAAACCATGATAGTCTCCTCTTCGTTTTCCCCTTGCTAACCTGCTTAATGCATAATTCTGTTGCTCTTGTAATCCTTGTTTTAAATATTGCCCACTGTTCCTCCACCCCCGATTCCCTCCCCATTCCCATTAGTGCCTCTTTCAAGTATCTCACCATTTTCCCCAAAGTCTGCCCTCCTAAAATCCAGGACACGTGTTTTTGTGTGGTTTGGTTCTGCTCCTTCTGTGATTTCAAACCACAGTGACTGGTGGTCACTGTTCTCCAGGTGCTGCTCCACTATTACCCCATCACACTGTCCCTGGTTTGTGAGCACGAGGTCCAGTATTGCCTCCTGCCGAGTTGGTTCCATGACCAGTTGCTTAAGAAAGGTACCTAGAAGGGAGTCCAGGATAAATCTGCTCCTGGTTGATGTTGCTGCTGGAAGGCTCTAGTCCAAGTCTGGAATACTGAAGTCTCAAGCCAGCACCCCCGTCAGCCATCCTTTGGATGGCTAACGTCTTACCATATGTCTCTTCCTCCTGGGCTGGTAGGTCTGTAGACCACCCCTGTGCGGATGGCTGACCCCATTTTCCTTTCCAGCTTAACCACAGTATCTCTCCCCATTTTGTTCCTCCTGGATCTGTATAGCCTTTATGCCATCTTTCACATAAAGTGTCACTCCTCCTCCCTCCCTGCTGCCTGCCCCATCTCTTCTGAATATACTGTAGCCAGGTATGGCCATCTCCCAGTCATGGTTATCATTATGCCAGGTCTCTGTGATGGCCACAATGTCCAAGTCAGACTGGGATACTTCCAATCGTCCGAAATGCATCGACCCAACTGGCATTATCCCGACCCCGGGCGCCCATAACACGGTTGCCAGACATTGGGATTTCACCTCAACCCTCCCGGAGGAGAATCCTATCAGGCATAGTGTGTGGGTGCGGAGAGCGAAGCCCTCGAATCACTCCTGAGGCAAAACTCGATGTCGAGCAACCGTGTTTCGGGCACCCGGGATCAGAATAATGATGGTCGGGTCGATGCATTTCTGCCTACCATAGTATATCTGTCTAACTGCACCACAGCAGCCTCTAGATCCTCCATCTTGTTGCTAAGGCTCCTGGCATTGGCACACATGGATTTCCATGACGTGAGCTCCATGGAATGTTTAGCTGTTCTGCTCAAGCCCCTTCCCTAGTTGTCCTTTATCCCTGGTTCTCCCTGCTGTCAGCCATTCTGTTGAATTTTGCCCCCTTTCTGCCTATCCACCCCTTGGGTGTCTATCTCCATCTTTTGCACACTGCTTTGTAGAGATACCACGCCCCCCTTCCTCCTGTACACTGGTTCCACTGTTAGCTATGGGGGTTGGGAAGTTAGGTACCCACCTTGCTGGCCTGCCACCCCCCCTTGGCTAGTTTAAATGCTTGTCCATGTAGCATTTAAAGCTATCACTGAGTGCTTGGATTCCCCTCCAGGACGGATGCAGGCTATCAGGCTTGAACAAGTCCCCATCCCTCCAGGTGGGTCCCCAGTCCAAACCCTTCCTTGCAGCACCAGTTTTTTAACCATGTGTTAAAGTTCCTGGTGCGTGTGCCACTACA
Source organism: Neoceratodus forsteri (assembly GCA_016271365.2). Taxonomy (NCBI): domain Eukaryota; kingdom Metazoa; phylum Chordata; order Ceratodontiformes; family Ceratodontidae; genus Neoceratodus; species Neoceratodus forsteri. The sequence continues at coordinate 477,702,018 of CM028135.1, forward strand.
CAATGCCATGCCTCTCACAGATAGTACTTCTGAGATGGTGACAGATGTAGCTACTTGCTTGAGACCCCTCCCCAATTTCCTAAACTCTCCCTGAACTTCCTTAGGCTCCCCGTTTGCCAGGTCATTGGTACCTAGGTGGATAATGACATCCAGTTCACCCTCCCGTCTTGCCTTCCCGGCGATCCCCAGGATCTTGCTCCAATCCCTCCACGCTGTGGCACCTGGTAGGCACTTCATTTCCCTGTCCTTCCCCTCATGTGTTCCTAGCTGGATCTCTCTTACAATAAGAATCCCCCACCAGGATTTGCTTCCTCTTCCTCTGGGGTCCACTGTTCTCCCCACTGAGGTCACCTCCTCGGTTACCCTCCATATCCTTCCCTTCCACTTCTCTGGGTACCTCTGTTTGGTTGTCCCCATTTACCAGTGCAGCATATGAGTTCTGGAGTGGAATAGGATTTAGGATGTGCCTCTGCCTGACTGCCCTAACCCTCCCCAAGCCCACCATCATCCAAGTGCTCCTCGTTCTTGGCATCCTTTGAGGCAGTGGTGTTGGACTGGGTGGCCTCTTGATATAGGCGAAGTTACTCCTGACCAAGTTTACTTCCGCTCTGAGTCTGGCTACCTCATCCCGCAGTCCACAGAGATACCTGCAGATAGGGCAGCACCTAAGCATCCAGAAGATGTCTGAATACGGCTGCCCTGCATCCACTGCATTGCACCATTCCCCACATTATACTGCACTTATACTACTATTCCAGTAGTAGTTTGTTACTGGAGCTCTGCTTCTATTTCACTCTTAATTAATTTACTGTCCTGAAGATCCTGCCACCGATCCTCAGATACGTTTTTTTTTTTTAAATAAGGAACAACCAAATGTGTCACAACACATCGTGTCGAGGGCGGGCTTCCTCCCCCTTATGCTCCTCCTACTCCACAACCCCTGCTATTCCCTGTGCTTGGTTCCTGTGAATCAGATTTAACAGGGCATTTCATTAACGGGGGGCAGCAAATTTGCAGCAATTAAGTACAGCAAAGGAATAACAGCACCACTAAAAGCACATTAATCTAGGTTTAAAACAAAAACAGCAATGAGCAGTTACCGCACTGAAATGAATCTGGATCCTTCCCCTTCTGGCCTCTGCTGAGAAACCAAAAATCAGCCTGCTACCTCAAATCTGACTTAACCTGCCTTCAGTTATCACATCGCGGAGGTCAGAGATCAGACAATTAGCACCCCTCCCCCAAACTACAGGACAAGACAGACAAGACAAAACAAAATTTGCAGCAAGAAAAGACAGCAATGGAAAACAGCACCACTAAAAGCACACCAAACTAGGTTTCACATTTTCAACAGCCCCAAAACAATTCCACGTAAAGGCAGTAAAGGAACAGCACCACTAAAAGCACACTAAACTAGGTTTAAAACTAGGTTTCAAATTTTCAACAGCCCCAAAACAATTCCAAAGAAGAACAGCAAAGGAAGAGCACCACTAAAAGCACACAAAACTAGGTTTCAGTTTTTCAACAGCCACAAAACAATTCAAAGTGAAGACAGCAATGAAATAACAGCACCACTAAAAACACATAAATCTAGATTTAAAACAAAAACAGCAATGAGCAGTTACTGCGCAGCACTAAAATTAATCTGGATCCTTCCCCTTCTGGCCTCTTCTGAGGGATCAAAAATCAACCTACTACCTCAAATCTGATTTAGCCCCGCCTCCAGTCACATAGTTGAGGTCAGACAATTATCACCCCTCTCCCAAACTACAGGGCAAGACAGACAAGACAAAATTTACGGCACTGAAATTAATCTGGATCCTTCCCCTTCTATAGTGTATGGTGGAACGTTGTTCTCACCAGAAATCCAGCCTTTCAAAAACGCTGTTCATCCACACATACTTAAATGAATGGAACGCTGTTCTGACCGAACGTGCATAACAGCATTCCATTCATTTAGAGCAGAAAGCTCGAGCTGGCATCAACAGAAAACCGCCACAGGCCAATATTACTGAAACAGACAGAAAATGACCGCAGCGATTTTTACACAAGCAAACAGTTAACGGAAAAGCTGGATCAACTAGATTTTGATCAGTAAAAAGTGTTAGTCACATTTTTCGGCATCGGGACAGGTATTTTCCTCGCTAAGCGAGACATCCGTCCACCTTGTGTTTTTTTTTCTAAATCCCACCCACAGCAGAGCGGCAACAAATGGGCATGTGTGCTACTACGTTAGGGACGCCCAGACCCTAGCAACCACTCAACTTCATCTCCTAGCTAGGGGAGACAGCAATTTCTTTATGTACAATTTAAATACAGTTTTAAAGCCTAAAAAGGTTTTAAAAATAATCTGAGGGGCACCATACACTATAAAAAAATAGCTGATGGGTAACCCCATGCAGAACCAGTGTGTTCTACCACCTCGGGGTCTGATTCCCAAGGACCTCACGAGCTTCGCTCTCAAGGTCAAAGGTCACTGGGAATCAGACCCCTCTGAGGCAGAACACACTGGTTATGCATGGTTACCCATCCAGTATTCTCTGTGTCCTCTTCTGAGAGAGCACAAATCAACCTACTACCTCAAATCTGATTTAGCCATGCCTCCAGTTATCACGTAACTGTGGCCAGAGGTCAGACAATTAGCACCCCTCCACCAAACTACAGGGTAAGACAGACATGACAAAAGTTGCAAGAAGTAAAAATAGCAAAAGGAATGACAGCACCACTAAAAGCACACCAAACTAGGTTTCAAATTTTCAACAACCCCAAAACAATTTCAAGTAAAGACAGCAAAGGAATATCAGCATCACTAAAAGCACACAAATCTAGGTTTAAAACAGAAGCAGCAATGAGCAGGTACTGCACTGCACTGAAATGAATCTGGATCCTCCCCTTATGGCCAACAGAGGAAGCTCTGGGATGGTTCCAGACCTGACAACCCACTCAGAACCATCCCTGAACTTGCCCCTGTAGCGTAGTCTGGACCGGTGCCACCCCCAGAGCCAACGCCAAACCCAGCAACAAAGGCTGTGTCAGCATCAGACTCAGCTTTGGGTGCAGCACCGCCCCAGATCTGGCGCCGTCCCGTCATCGCCATCCTCCTCAGCAACGAGGTCGGCGACGTGAGAGTCCCCAGCACCGCCAATGGCGCCAGAAGTCTCAGAAGAGTCGGCCCCAAGGGTAGGCCCGGCCAGGGAGGCTGAAGAAGATACCTCCGGAACCTCACCACTAGGTCTAGGTAGGCAACATGACTCCTCAGAGCCGGGTAACCACTCTGGGTCAGTCCCGTCATCCTCTTCTGAAGAGGAGGAGACCAGGACGGCTGGGAGAGAGGCAACCCCCGTCACCCTATCAGGTCTGGTGCCGCAAGCAGCATCAGAAGTAGGCCTAGTTCGAACCGCAATATTGCCCTGCTCACCAATCCCCGGAATGGAGCTCGGAGCCCCAGCGGAGCTGGCAGGCGGTGCCAAGGACCCCACTGGTTCAGGTTCAGCATATAGCTTTGACTGAGACACCGGGGGTGATCGCACCTCCAAGGAGGCTGACGACTGAGAGGGGTGCTCAAACGGCCCCCCGAAGGAGGCAGACCATCCACCCGATCCCTCTGGTGGACTAGAGGTTCCAGTGAGGCCAGAACCAACCGCGGCCCGCTCCCCACCAATACGTATAGTATCGGGGGCAACCTGGGGGAAGGGTCTAAAGTTTTTGCCTTGGCATCCCTGGACCGATGCCATCCTCCAAAGGTAGGAGGTTTCCGACCCACCTTCAACAGTGTGTTTCGAGGACTCTACAGTCCATGGAGAAGCACACATCACAGTTGACCACGTCATGCTGAGGGCCCAGGCAAGAAAGACATCAATCATGGCGATCCGTTACAGAGATGGACTTGCCGGGGCATGGGAGCACGTACCACCTTCGATTTCAACTTAGACCCTGTATCGAACATGACCAATCACACACAAAATAAAACAAAACTAGAGAAAGACTCAGCGCCATAGAAACAAGAAATAATACAAGAAATGGAATGGTCTCACCCATATGAAAATCCACATCATCGAGTAACGAACAGAACTTCGGCGACGACGAACTACAACTGTGTAGTAACAGCTCTTCAGCTCTCACGAGGTGCAATCTCAACAGCGGGAAAGACAAAAGTGAGGCAGGGAGGAGTCAGCGTTGGTTACTGGCCAGCACTCTGGCAACGCATGCTTGTGTGTACGCCTGTGGCAACGGCTCCTAGTGCTGGCTCCTCCCCTAGAAAATGTCCAAGCTGTAAGCTCCTGCGGGGTCATAGTGTGAACGGTGAAGATACATGCAGGGAAGATCAGGTATGCTGCTTTTAGGAACAAGTCCTTAATAGCACATAATAAGGAGAGAAAGAGAGAAAAACAGACCAAATGTAAAATATGTGGTGGTCCAAACACTGTGTTAAAGTTTTCCTAAAGGTGACGGCTGCTCAAGTAACAGTGATTGATAATTAACCTCACTTTCATGTAATAAAAGTTGTACCACAGAGGAAAAGGCTATAAACCTTAAGCAAACAAAAAAAACCTTTTGAAATGCAAACCTAGAGTGTTTATACACACACACACACACATACTTCTGATTCAAAGATTCCAAACCTTGCAGTATCTGTTGTACACTTTCATTGCCCATCTGGGTGGCAGTAAATCCCTGTAATGATACAATTGTGGGATCACATCCAGAGCTCAGAAGCAACCGACATGTCAGGAGATGACCGCAGTGGGCAGCTCTGTGCAGTGGCGTTTGCCCAAGATTATCCAAGGCATTGACCTATAGTGATAGAGCATAAAAATACATGAATGTTACATACGTACCATAACTGTTGATCTTCCCAAAGAAAGTATCTTCTGCATAGATTCTTACTAATGGGTTGGAGCCAGAGGTGCTAGGATTCCACAGGAGCCAGAACTTTTCTGAAGGGCTGAAGGCATGAGTAGGCCCTGTGTGTGTGTCACCACACATGCCTGCTGGTATACAGTGGTGTCAACCTCCAAACGCCCCAAGTACCTTTTTTTTTTTTTTTTTGGTTAGAGAGGCTGAGCAGAATGAACCTAACAAGTAACGTATGCACTTAACCTAAGGGCAGAAGACTGCCCATACGGCCTGTGTAAGAATGGCCAGGAAATCCAGTAATAGTGACTTCACAGCCCAAACCAAGTATAATGGTGTGAAGACCAACACAATAATACTGGAATGAATATCAGGGATGGAAGAGGGGCATGGTAACCTATGCATAAGATATTCAGGAAGATCATTAGTTACAGAAAGTACATAACTTTTTATCTTCCAAGAATCAATCTTCTCCACAGATTCCCACCAAAGGGTTAGACTACCAAGCCCAGAGATAGTCCCCCACACTAAGGATGATGCACACTGTTAACAGAGACAACAAATTAACACTGAGGCTCATATCAGTTGCTAAACAATTTATTGAGCAAATAGTTCAGGCAGGTGAAAAACAGTATACATGCCACAACAAAGTGTCCCAACTATGGTGTGGCATGTATACTGTTTTTTCACCTGCCTGAGCTGTTTGCTCAACAAACTGTTTAGCAACTGATCTGAGTCTCATAGAAACACTGACTCTGATGGCAGATAAGGAGCGCTTGGGCCCACCTAGTCTGCCCATTTCCCTACCTAACGGATAAGCTGCAGATCCTAGTTAACCAACAGCCTACTTCTTCCTACCCCCACCAGAATGACCTTATGTCTGTCCCATGCGTTCTTGAATTCCCCCACAGTTTTTGACCCCATGACCTCCTCAGGAAGGCCGTTACATGCGTCCACCACCCTCTCTGTGAAAAAATACTTCCTCACATTGTCCTCGAGCCATCCCCCCTCTATCTTCAAATTGTGTCCCCTTGTGCTTGCACATCTCTTTTTCTCAAAGATGCTACCCTCTTGGGCTTTGTTGATTCCCCTGAGGTACTTTAAAGTTTCTATCATGTCCCCCTCTCCCTCCTTTCCTTTCCTTGAGAGTATACATATTAAGCTCCTTTAGTCTCTCTCTTCATATGGCTTCTGTTGCACCCCCTGCACCATTTTCGATGCCGCCCTCTGGACTGCCTCCATCCTGTCTATGTCCTTGTGGAGATGGGGTCTCCAGAACTGCACGCATTACTCCAGATGGGGTCTAACCAACTGTCTGTACAGAGGCATAACAACTTCCTGCTTTCTACTGGTGAACAACTCAGTACAAATTTGTTGGGCTTCTAACAGTGTACACCACATTTCTAGCTTGGTTCACATTTGTGGGATTAGTCGGCCTCAGCACTGTCACTTGTATGCTATCCCTGCGTAGCGTCAGCATTGTTTTGGTTTCCCGGACTAAAGGGCTGAAACCCTGGGCTCACTCAGAATAGTAATCCATTCAGAACTGTCCTGCTAAAGGTGGCATGCTGCTTGGCATGAACATCCAGGGCACAGTGCTTGGTAAAAGCATGCATTGTGCTCCAAGATGCAGCTCTAAAAATCTCTCCAACTGACTCAGAGCACATTTCTGCCAGGGAAGTGGCAACTGCTTTGGTGGCGTGAGCATGTACCTTGTCTTCCAGTCTAACCTGACCCACAGCATAGCAGTGGTACAGGCAATTTACAATCCAGGTTGATATGCACCTGACTGTGACAGGCTGACCCTTCTGAATAGGGCCAGAAGAGACAAAGACCTGTTCTGACTGTCTGTATTCCTTAGTCCTGTCCAGGTGAAACCCAAGGACCTAAAATTCTGGAAGCTGTTAAAGTAGGCAGACAGGATTACAACCTGATTCAGATGAAGCTCAAACTCCACTAAGATACAAACTTAGGATGTGTATGGAGCAATACCTTGTCTTTATGGAAAACAGTATACAGAGGATCAGTGACCAAAACATGGATTTTAGAAATTACACAGTCAGAGGTGGCAGCTACCAGAAATGCTGCTTTCCAAGTTAGAAACTTCATGTCACAAGTTGCAATAGGCTTGAAGGGATTGTGAGGGAGCACATCCATCACAAGGATGGTATCCCAAGGAACCACCAGCTTCAGGATGGAAGGACTCATGTGAAGAACCACCCTGAGGAACCTCAAACTGTGGCAGCTGTGCCAAAGAGAGGGTACCTACAGGTTTTGTGGTATGCTGACACAGCACATAGGTGGGCCTTAACTATGGAATTCTGCAGGCCAACATCAGAAAAGTAGAACAAGTATCTGCAACTCTAGAAGTATGCTAGAACAACAAGAGTTTGTATGGTCCACGTGTGTTTTATTAGAGATCTATAAGCCACACTAAATAATGTAATTAAGTACTGTAAAAAGAAAAATCTTAGATGTCATATCTGCTACTGTATTTCTCTGCATGATACAATAAAATATATTTAAAAAAAAGAAAGAAAGGTAGAACAAGTACTCCAAGCCCTAAGGTGGGCACCCGAAGGCGTCTATGGAGGTTTAGGGGCACCAGATGGTACATCTTTTTCACTTGGCTGTGTAGATCTTTCTGCTGGAAAATTTACGTGTAGCCAAATGTTTTTCAGAGACCCTCAGAGATGCACTGAACCTGTTCAATTCTATCTTTTCAGGAGCAAGGCCTGAAGGTAAAGGTAGCACAGGTTGGGGTGGACTAGCAGACCCTGGTTCAATAAGTCTGTCCAGAGTGGCAGAATCCTCGGTTTGCTGACAGTCTATTCAACAGAGGAAACATTACCTGCCAAGGCCAGCAGGGGGGCGACTCGAATCATCCTGCCCCCATGTGCTTCTGACTGGAACAACACTCTGGATGAGAGGAACTGGCGAGAATAAAAACAGAAGAGAGATTCTGCCACGGCAGTCTAAATGCATCCTGACAGGAAACACCAGGTCCTGGATTTCTAGAGCAGAATTGCAGCAGTTTGGCATTGAGTGGGAATGTAAAAGATCAATATCTGAGGTTTCCCACTCGTCAAATAGTGATCTCTCAATGTCTGGTTCTAGTAACCACTCGTGAAGCTTTGCCTCTGTTTGACTTAACTCAACTGCAGGATGTTCTAGATTCCTAGCAAACAGATTGCCTGGAGCAAGATCCCCTGCTCCCGGCACCATTCCCACACTCTCACTACCTCCCTGCATACAGGGTAAGAGTGTGCTCCATCTTGTTTGTTGACACAGTACATAACAGATTTGCCTGTCTGAAGGAGGACTTGTCTTTCAGCTGACCAAGTCCACTAGGGCTTTCAGACCACACAGAACTGCACACATCTCTAGCACATTTATCTGGAGATGCATTTCTGATGAGTCCCAGACACCCTGCGACCACAGACTGTGGCAGTGGACTCCCCATCCCAGCAGCAAGGCATCCATGGCGAGAGTTACCTCTGACTCCAGTGAGGAGAACAGGAAGCGCTGGAGGAGGTTTCTTCCATTTACCACCACATCATGGACCAAACCAGCTGTTTGGTCACCTGAATGGGATATTTTTGAGGGTGCGATGCCTGTGACCACTGAGTACTGATCATCCACCGAGTTGTACTCACGCGCAGCTTTGCAGAGGCACTATTAACACAGAGGGGGCCTATTAGGACCACCATGCGTCGCATGGAGTGGTCTGGTACAGTCTAAAGTTCCCTGATGTAGCATGCCATTTGCAAGACTGCCCGTAGTATGCCCTCTAGAAGAAAGACCTGTGCCAGGGTCTTGTCCAGAGCAGCTCCTATGAACAGTAGTTCCTGGCGGGGCCTCAACTGAGACTTTGCCGGGTACAGCAGGACTCCCATGAATGATAGGAACTGGAAGGCAGTGGCTACTGCCTGCTCTGTCTTCTGTTTTGACGAGCTTGAAATTAGCCAGTCCAGATACAAGAAGGCTTGGAGTCCTAGCTTTCCGTGGGGCACTATGGGTACTACAAAGCATTTTGCAAAGACTTGCAGCACCAAGGAAAACCCAAAGAGTAGTACTCTGAACTGGTAGTGTTGCTCCACATGTAGAAAGTACAGTTACGTAAGAACTTGCTGTAACAGCAGATCTTCGAGAGGCGCTCTTGCAGTAGGTATTCACAAATAGGACTAAGCCATCAGGCGTCAGGACCCCAAGGAAAAATCTTCTAAGCTAGCAGTCTCTGGCGGGGACCGCCCTTGATGTCAGCTGACCAACGCCAACATACGTCAGTATAAAGGAAGAGGTCCTATGCCTAACCTCCAGTTCTCCCGCCAGATGCTGACAGGAGACAGGCTTGCCTCCTAAAGAGAAAAAAAAAAAAGGGAAACCCAGGGGGAAGGAAGGAGGGGAGGGAGGGAAAGCAATACCTACTGCAAGAGCCTCTATCGAAGGTCTACTGTTATGGTAAGTTCTTACGTAACTGTACTATCGTACTTCAAGAGGGCTCTTGCAGAAGGTATTCACAAACAAGACCGAGTCCCAGGCAGTTTGAAACAACAGAAACCAGGGAGGAACGGGAAGAATCTGTCCACACAAAAAAAGACATCTGGCAGATCAAGGGCTCAAGAAAGAAGCCCTTCTAAGACCGCCAGGCCAAATCCTGCTCTGCGGCGAGAGGCAACATCTAAGCTGTAATGCTTGGTAAAGGTATGAACTGACGTTCAGGTGGCCGCGGTACATATTTCTTCAGCTGAGACATTCTTAAAGCATGCGGCAGAAGCCGCCATGCCCCTGGTAGAATGACCCTTCACCTGACCCGGAAGGGATTTGTCATACTTATTGTAACAATACATGATACAGTTTGCCAACCATTTGGGGAGGCATTATTTGGACACAGCAAGGCCCTCCTTCTTAGGAGCAAAGGAGATGAACAACTGGTCCATCTTCCTGGCGTCCTTAGTTCTGTTGGTGTAATACCGCAAGATCCGACAGACATCAAGTGTATGAAGGAGAAGTTCTCCTTGAATGGAGTACCCCGGAAAGAAGACCGGAAGCTCAATGGAATGACTGAGCACAGATTGTGCCATGACTTTAGGAAAAAACTTAGGGTTGGTTCTCATAGCCACTCTGTCTCTGTGGTAAATCAGATAAGGGACCCGGCACATAAGTGCTTGATACCTGGAAATCCTCTGAGCCGAGGTGATGGCCATGAGGAAGAGAGTTTTCCAGGGCAGAAAACGCATGTCTGCCTCCACTGCCGGTTTAAGGGAGGGAGCGTGAGTTTTCCAAATGAAATTAAGGTCCCGGGGGCCGGATTATGGATAGGGGGCTTCAGATGAAGAACCCTTTGAAGAAGGTCTTAGAGACTTCCTGTTGAGTCACCAACTTATCTCCCACAAGGAGATGGTAGACTGAAGTGGCCGACAAGTGTACTTTCAGTGAGGAGCAGCTGAGACCCAAGTCAAAGAGGTAGGAAAAGGGTTCCAGTTCTTTGGAAGCTGCCCAAATAGTGATCTGCTTCCACTTCATGGCGTATGTAGACCTGGTGGAAGGCTTTCTGGCCTCCACCAGGATACTGGCTACCTCTGGGGAAATGCCGAAGTGAGCGGCAGCTATGTCTGAAGGAGCCAAGCATGAAGGTGGAGGGATCTGTGCCCTGGATGTACTAGGGTCCCTTGATCCTGGGTCAGCAAATCCTGGTAGAGTGGAAGAGAAAGAGGGGGCTCTTCCGACCACAGCTGCAGTAGAGAGAACCAGACTTGCCTCGGCCAGAAGGAAGCAATGAGAATCTTGCGGGCCCCTTCCACCTGAAGTTTGTTCAGAACTCTCAAGATCAAAGGAACTGGAGGGAAGGCGTAGACAAATCTTCCCTTCCAAGACAGACATCCTGCCAAAAACCGTCTTGCCTGGGAGTGAGCAGAAGGCAGGAAGCTTTGCGTTGCTGAGGGAGGCAAACAGATCTATCTGCAGCATGCCCCACTGGGTGAACCCGCCGTCTAATACCTCCTGCTTTAATTCCAACTCATGAGCACGCACCAAAGTTCGACAGAGCATCTGCAAGAGAATTCCGCACCCCCAGCACATGGAGCTCTGTCATGCAAAGGCTGTGCTGCAAGACCCAAAAGTATATCCTCATCGCTTCCTGGCACAGGGGGCAAGAATGAGCCCCTCCCCCTGTTTGTCAAGATACTAGACGACACACATGTCTGACTGGATCTGAAGATGACTGGGAAGAATGAGGGTATGGAGAGCGTAGAGAACTGCTCTCAACTCTAGCACGCTGATGTGCAACTGTTACTCTCTTTGGGACCAGCTCCCTAAGGTCCTGGGGGACCAGAGATAGGCCCCCCAGCCGACCCCTGAAGCATCCGTGGTCAGGGTCTGGGAGGGAGCCGCAAGGCTGAAGGGAACCTCCCCATCCCGAAGAGGTTCTCCGGGATTAACCACCATCAGAGATCCCTGGCCATGGGGTCAGAGATAGGAGTCTCATGATCCAATTCGTCTGTGGACTGGTCCCACTAGACTCTGAGGGTCCACTACAAGACCCTCATGTGCAGGCGGCCCAGAGGCAATGTTGGTATGGCAGCTGCCATGAGGCCCAGGAGGCGAAGGACCTCCCAAGCCGGTACACATTTCTGATCCAATGGAATGCGTACTGGCTGCTGCAGTCTCGATCCTGTCCAGGGAAAGAAAGGCTTTGCCCAGACAGGTATCCGACACCGCCCCAATAAACTGAAGGTGCTGGCACAGAACCAAATGTGATTTGGCCTTATTGATAGTGATTCCCAAATTGTGGAAAAGCTGCAGGGTGATAAGGATGGAGCGCAGCAGATCCTCCCTGGATGAGGCTGCAATCAACCAGTCCAGGTAAGGGAACACCTGGACCCCCTGGGTGCGCAGGGAAGCTGCCACCACCGAAAGACATTTGGCGAACACACGGGGAGCTGTGGAAAGGCCAAAAGGGAGGGCCTTGAACTGAAAATGTTCCTCCTGGAAGCAAAACAAGAGGAACCTGCGATGGGACGGACGTATGGGAATATGCAGGTAGGCGTCCTGTATGTCCAAGGCGCATAACCACAGACCCAATCTCAGCAGAGGAAGAAGGTCCTGAAGGGAGAGTATTCTGAACCTCCTGTACTCCACAAACTGACTGAGGGAGCGGAGATCCAGGATGGGCCTCAGATAGTTCGTTTTCTAGGGCACTAGAAAAAAGTGGGAATAGTAGCCTGTCCCGATACAGAAGGGGAACAGGTTCCATTGCGTCCATTGAAAGAAGAGCGCTCACCTCCTCGCTTACTAAGGGGAGATGAGACAGGGGGTAAGATGACTGAGGAGGAGGTCTGTGGAGGGGATTTTGAATTAACTTGACTGACTGCCCCTGGGACAATAGTTGGAGCACCCAAGAGTCTGATGTTTTCCTCTCCCATTCCGGCAGGCGGCAGGAGAATCTGCCGCCTACCGCCTCCTCTGGACCAGGATCCAAAAGGAGGGGGAGAGGCAACGAGTCAGGAGGCAGAAGGGAGGACAGCAGTCATGACTCCCGTGGCTCTACGGGCTTTGGCTGGGGGGGTCTTTGGCTGCTGACACGGCCCTACACTTATTTTGTCGGCGGGCTGGTGTCTGCTTCCACTGATGGTTTTGGCATCGAAAGGAGCGTTTCTGGCCCTGGGGAGACTTGTACATGAGCTGCACCGACCGTAGGCCTTGACCCTTGGCTTGGAGGTCGGTGAAGATGTCCTCAACATCTCCTCCAAAAAGGGCCGACCCTTGGAATGGCGCATCCTGTATGGCTGACTGAACTTCGGGAGCCGGACCCGAAATCTGGAGCCAGGCATGTCTGCGTAGACCGATAGCAAAGGCCGAACTACAGCCGGCCGTAGCCAGAGTATCATAGATTGCTTGGAACATATGCCTGCAGGCAGATCTAGCAGAGCGGACAAGATCCCCAAGCTCTTGTTTTACAGTGCCGTCAGGGAGAGAGACCAGCTTAAAAGACACCTGGCTTAAGAGGGACTTCTGGAAATCCCCCATGTGGGCAACGTAATTCATTCAATGCCCTGATGCCCAAAGTAGAGGATGCAAAAATCTTTTTGCCATACTGATCCAGAATCTTGGAATCTTTGTCTGGAGGGGTGGAGCGGAGATGTTTGGGATTCGAGGTCCTGTTGTGAGCAGCACTAATGACCATAGAATCTGCCTTGGGTTGAAGACTGAGGAAGTCCTTACCTTCTGGCGACTGATATAGCCTATCCGCCTTGCGAGCTAGGGTAGCCAAGGAGGAGGGCTGTGTCCACATTGTGGTAACTAAATCTTGGGGAGGCTCAATCCAAGGAGGAATGAGAGTCGGTGAGGCTTCCGCCAAGTCTAAATGTTCAGCAAGTCTCAAGACGCTGGATATCCTGCTCCACCGTTTTCCAGTCGTAGGCCACTTGGATCTTCTTGAGCAACTCCAAAAAGGAAGGATCCTCCGGGAGGACTTAGGAGAGTCCATTGGAGTGGGACGTACTGGAGTGTGAGGTTCCTCTCCAAAGTCCGTTGGCTCATAATCTCCATCTGAGTCAGAAGACTCCTGTGAACTGGAAGTAACCACAGGAGGGAGAGGCGAACCACTGGTCTGGAAACTTCCACAGGGAGGGTGAATTCCCGGGACGAGTGCCAGTAGATGGTCCTGGTCTGTCGACTGGGATCGGTGAAGGAGTGTCTGTCGGCAGACGCCCGGGGTCAGGGCAGGCGTCAGCTGAAATCTCTCCAATTCCATCAGCTGAGATTTGATTTTAGCCCACCAAGAGGCCAGGACCGACTTCAAATTAACCTGCAGAGAAGGAGGCGGCGGTGGAAGAGAGTAATCCAGATACCTGTAACACGGGTAGCCAAAACCGGACGGCGGGTAGCCTGGACCAGGAAAGCCTGGCATCTGGTACTGAGGTGTCCCACACTGTGGTGTCGGGTATCCTGACGGACCCAATGGAGGTCCAGCCGGAGGGGCCGACTGGTCTGGCGTCGGTCTGACAGGCGAGTCAGAAGGCCCAGAAGGAGGGTCCCTGGCCTGGGCCCTGATGGCGGAACCGGTGGGCCATCAGGCTTCGGCAAGTCAGAAGGCGGCAGCGTGGGGACTGTCGCCTGGTCCAGTGCCAGAGGTTGGGGTGTCAGGGGGAGGAGGAACCAGACAGTGTTGGCGCCTCTTGGTCCTCACCCCAGGCAGGGGATGGAGGAGCAGACTCCCTGGGAGTAATCGGAGACTGAGGTACCTCCGACGGTAGGTGATCAGACATCGGCTGCAGCAATCCCCGAACGTCGGGTGTGGTGTCAGGACCCAACGGGGGATCACAGGCTGTATGGCCATGGAAGAACCGACAGGCGGCTCAGCAACCTTGTGCGGGCGGGAGATGGCAGAGCTGGAGCACGACTTATCAGACACGCGCTCACCGCTAGGCCAGGATTCAGAGGCAGCCACAGCGGGGGCCTCCTTTACCCCAGAGGCTCCCATCAGGCCCGAGTGCAAGCCCAATTTGGGAGACACGCATGCCTGAACACCACGACAGTGGCCGTCAGAGAGTGGTCCCCTGGTGGTGAAGATACCTGAAGGCCCGCAACTCCAGCCGGAGTCGGCGGGGCTGTGGCAGATGAGTCCCGGTCCCTATGTTTCTCTTTGTCCTGCTTCTTCCTCTGGTGACCCTCGGGAGAGTCCGACGTCTGCTGGAGTTCCTTCAATTCTTTCTCCATGGAGGCCATCTTTTTCTTGAGGAGGTGGGCTTCCACAGACTGCTGCCGCCTCTTGCTGGTGGATGAACTTGAATTTTTCGGCAGTAGCTAACACTCTTCCATGCGGTGGTCGGGGCCTAGACAGAAGAGGCACAAGCAATGGCCGTCCTTGTGCAGGAGTCGAGTACCACACGAGTCACACTTGTTTTTATGCAATTCGGAGGGCGACAGGGACGACATGCACGGATGGTAGGATTAACAAATTACAGAAAAATGTAGTTACATTTCAAAGAACAGGAAATACTTATCTGAAAATGGCGAGGCTAGCAGCACTATTCTTCTACGAGGTGACTGTATGGAGCAGATGGCGGGAAAGAACTGGAGGGCAGGAGTGGAACAGCCCCCTTTATACCGATGTACGATGGCGTCGGTCCCCGCTAAAGACTGCTAGCTAGAAGATTTTTCCGTGGGGTCCCGACGCCTGACGGCTTAGTCGTATTTGTAAATACCTTCTGCAAGAGACCTCTTGAAGTAAGATCTGGAGGTACATACGGTGGTTGGGGTGCACCAGTATGTGCTTGTATGCATTCTGCATATCCAGTAATGTTTGCCAGTTCTGATGCTTCAAGTAAAGGTAAGCAAAGATACCACAGAAATCATTTCAAATTTTTTTCAGTCCACGTACAGTATTTACTCAGGTTTTTGAGATTGAAAATGGGGTGCATGCACCTGATGGGAAGTAGTAAGGGTAGGACCATGTGTTCTGTTCTGACTCCGACACTATTTCCACTGCCCTGTTTCTCAGGAAGTCCACAATCTCCTGTGCCCTTTCGAACAGTCCTTAGAACACACTTATCTATCAAGATGGAGTCCCACTGATGGTAAAACTGCGTGAGGCATCCCATTCTGGGGAGGAGTGGTCCGCTTCAGGCAGCCGAAATGGACTTCGGGCCTAAGCGTCGGAAGGTGACACCAACTGCTTTTGGCATCTATGCCTTTGGTTGTGTTTTCTTTTCTGGGCCTGGGAAGGGCAAGATTTGTTTCTGGCTCCCTGCCCCTATCACAAAAGGACTACTTGTTGTGAAATGAGCCACAACCTCTACGCATCTGGGGCTTGTAGGGGAGCTGGCCTGTAAGTCTTAAGAGTCGTTCTCGTTTCGTTAGACTCATTAAGAGTCTGCTCCACCAACTGTCCAAACAGACAAGCAACATTAAACAGCACATTCTTGGTCTGTTGAACATCTGAGGTGAAGCCAGCAGGCCACAGCTAGCAGTGTCATCTGATGCAAGTACCTGCCAACACGGAGCAAGCTGCTGCAACAAAGTCATCCATAAAGGCTTTAAGCTAATGACTGTTAGATACAATATCTTGTTTAACAGTTAGTAGCATTTACTGTTTTGCCCGTGTCTGGCAGGGCCTCTGCCATAGGCTTAAGCTTGCAACAAGGAGAAGTGACCCTGGTAGCTAGCTATGCTCATGCCAAGTGTAGCTGAGGCATAGTCCCGCTTGCCCATGGTGTCTACCTTTTGCAGCTCCTTGTTAGTGGAGTGTACGGTGACCTCACTGCGCACTATGGTTTTGTCATTCTTAGGCAAAATTACAATGACATCCGCTACTGGATGAGTAAAATATGTGCGCTTACGGCGTCACATACTTTCTGTCCACTTGTTTGAAGACAGCTGCCAAAGAAGCAGGCCTCCTCCATACTGTCCCAGAGAGGGTCTCTAGAGCTGACTGGATGGAAGGAACTAAAGACCACGATATTAGGCCCATTTAGAAACTTCAGCTGGAGACGCCTAACCTGGTCAATGGCTGCTGGCTCAAAATTCAGGGCAGTATGCATATTTCTGAGCACAGCCTGAAAGGAGAGGTCCTACTGAAGTACGTTGACAGGAACTGGTACCAGGTTCTCTAGACTGTAACATTAGTCTTCGTCCTCCCCACCAGAAATGATTATGTCCAGATCTGACTCTGCTTATGCTTCTCCCAGAGGGAAGTAGAGAGGAAGAGGTAGAGAGGGTGACAGCGCAGGCCATGGTCTTGGCAACACCGGACCCAGGTGGGGTTTTGGGAATGCAACCACCAACACCGAGGATGACCATGGGACCATCCCCAAAGAAAATGATGCCGGCACCAAAGGACCACGCAACACCATCAGCAGCACCTGCATCAGCACTGAGGGGTCAAACCCAGCACCACCAACGGTTTCGATGACCCCGAAGAAACCACCGATGGCACCATGGCTGCCCCCTTCCTCAGAGAGATCAGAGGCAACACCACTGGTGGGGTAGGCATCGATGGCACCGACAAAGGCCCCAGTTCAGAGGCTGGAGTCTATGTCAGTCACGCCCAAGTTAATTGGCACTGAAGATGGTACCTGCTTAACCAACCCTGATGGGCCAGGAGCCGGCACCAACAATACTGCCGCTTCACTTATATGCTGCACATACCATTCCGGAAGAGAATCTCAATGGTTAAACTGCCCACTGAAGTCCCTCTAGTGGACAGAGAGGAGCTCAGGATGCAGATCTCGACCTCGCAGACCCTGGCATCCCCAGTGTTGTCTGTGACCACAGTGGGGCACCAGAGCCTACAAAAGTCAACTGTCTCAGCAGAATGACCAGAGGACAACTTCGACCAGTGCCATTTCTTCTCATTATGCTTTTTGCAGGAAGAGGTGGAAGCCAAACAGTGCAAACACCCCAACACCAATTGTACGCGGGATCTGGACCATTTCTTTTTGCAACTCCAGGAGGACTCTCCCTCCTGCTGGGCGCCAGACTACCTGCTGCCAGAACATCCGCCCAGAGAGGTGGTGGTCAGACACAGCCTCGCTGACTGAGCAACTTGTCTTTTCAGGTTTCTGGTCGTCTTCCATGGTCATCAACTGTTAGCACAAGGTAGGGCTAAAAGGAAACTGTAGAAATGTTTGTGTTATTTAAACAAAACTGACAAAAATAAACTCTAATGCAATTTAATCTGAAATTGAAGAACTGAACACTGTTGTCATACAGATGGTGAAATTCTGCCCAGATGTAGAGCGCAGACGCTACTGCTGTGCACTCAATGGTAGGCAAAAAGGAACCGAGGCTGTATACCAGAGAGCGCATGCAGCAACACATGTGCAGGACCTGCTCGCACCGCCAGCCCTTCAGAAAAGTTCTGGCTCCCACAAGGTCCTAGCACCTCCAGCTCAAACGACACTACTGAGAATCAATGGAGAATATTGATTCTTGGAAGATATATGATTTAATTTGTTATATTTTAAAAAATAGAAATATGTATCTAAATTTAAAAATTTTTTTTTTTTTTTTCAATTTTTGATATTTTAGTGAATGGTGGAAATCGGGCCAGGACACCGGGGAAATTCCTGTCCATCGATCCAACATGGCGGACCTCTGGAGATGAAGGTGGAACAGCAGTGCATGCATGTGAGCTGATCTCCCTCTCTGCTGCTGCTGTTGTCATGGAGGTAGAGTATATGGGGCGCTACGAGAGGCAGGTCTTTCAGACCTTGAAGTGCAGAAAGAAAAACAAACTGCAAACAGCCATGCAGGAAAGGATAGAATTCCTCATGGCTTTGATGGTAGAGAAAGAAGCCCTTTTATTTACAAAAGGGAAATCCTGGTTGCAGAGCAACAGTCTAGGAAATGAGGGATTTTTCAAGGTGAAGCCTTGACAGAACCCGAGACGTCAGCTTCAGCTTAGTCAGCCGAAGTGAGAACATCAAAGGTGGTGTCTGACAGCATCAAGGGAAGCCTTCAGATGTCAGCTGGTGGCAAGAAAACACCCCTCCTCCCCCAAAACCCCTGGAAAAAAAGACCTATGGCCCAGAGAGTTATGAATGTGGTCCCAACTGCTTCCCAGAGGGACACAAAGAGCAGAGAAAGCTGCAGTGACACACCGACGGAAAATGGCCTAATACCAGTTGGTATATAGGGCTACAGCACCGCAGGATAACAGGATCTCAAATACAGAGTGCTACTGAGGACATGGAGTGGTCAGCAGAGAAAGCACTATTCGGCGCTGGGTGTAAGAAAGATGTGACCCAGAAATGACTTCCCTAATCAAATGGCAATTTCCCTTGAATGCTGCCAGTTACACCTGACTCTGCAGAGATGCCCCCATAGGGAACCCAATACATGGAGTGGCACTCCAGCTATGGACACAGCATTGGCTATAACCAAACAGGTACACAGCACCGTAATTAAGACTGGCAATATTGTGGGGAGGCAAACATATGGTTTACCTAATCTCTTCTAGGAGACCATGGGGGCTTTTATGGAACAGAGCACAGGAGAGAGAATATAGGGCAGAGGTACACAGTTTCTACTGAAAATGAAGCCACGGCAACTGAGGACTTGAGTATAGTACAGACTTTTCACCCTTCACCCCACAGACAGAGACCTGGTACTGAGCAGACCGGGGAAGACATTCCGCAACAGGGAGCTGAAAGTGCATGTTCTTCCAAGGAAAAGCCTGCTGATCAAAATAAGGAAAACGGGGCACCCCACTGAGGATTTATTGGCCGACACTGAACCTTTAAATACAGAAGCAGGAGAAAAAGTTAAAGCTAACCCCCAGGTTCCGGAACAGACCTGCTATTGGAGAGGAACAGGATCTGGGCACTGAGAGGAAATAAGGACCTATAGGAGGCAGTGGCAACAGAAAGACAGAAATGGATACACAGGACTCCTCATTAGAGGAAGGACCTTGGTCAAGGCCTACATGGGGGAGAGAGAAGAGCAAGCTTTTAACAGGGGCACTGAGCTGAGAAGGACTGCAACAGGCAAATAATCAGTGCCAGAAATCAGCATGACAATGGAGGAGATTTTGCATGGATCACCTTTCCTCCTCGCAAGCTCCGGCTCAAAGAAAAAAGGTGATGTGTTTGCATTACAGAGGTGGGCTATACGCATTATGGGATAGGATCGATGTGGGATGGAATTTATTAAAAGAATCAATGCATTTCTTCTCCAGTGAAATATATGCCTTGATTCAAACACTAGGAGATGTGGTGTTTGATATCGGTTTTAAAACCATGGCAAATCTTGAAAGAGTTTGGACACAGTGTTACAAAATGAAATAAGAACTCTGGATGCCCTACCAGCCGATCCCATTAACCAAACCAGCTATTCGCACTGTGACTTTTTTGTTTATTCTCTGGTAATCAGGCTATGGCCCACTAAGTAAAACTGCCTGTTTTCAGGGGCGAACCAGGAGCACTGGGAAGGTTAAATGACTTGATCAGAGCCACACAGTATGCAACTGGAGATTGCGGGAATCAAATCCAGGCCTGCTGGATATATCAAGCTCATTCACAGCTCATTACTTTAACCTCTAGGCTATACTGGCAACCCAATTTTATTTCACAACAAAGAAGTAAATGTGTTTGACACTAAATATTGGCTGGCACAAAAGTGCAAGATCTTAGGAAATCCAGACCCTATTATGGGTGAGGAAAACAGATCTGGACAGGAGGATGCAGATTCTGGGTCAAACTTCACAAGACTGAAGCAGCAATACAGCAAATCAGTGATGGGGCTCCTGCCACCAGGGTTCCAGTCTCTCCTAAGCCTACCCAACTGTTCCCGTAGCACACAAAGCACTAACAACTATGCACTAACTGTTCCCCGCTGTCGCACCTCACAAGACAGCGGTCCTTTGCCGGGAGAGCCCCTAAGATGTTTAACTCCCTGGTCAATGAAATCACAAACATAGCCACCCTCTACTCTTTCAAACGTAAACTATGCCGAACACTTGTATCCAGGGCCATCTGTGACTTTCTCTTAAATCCTGGCTTGGCGCCCGATTCTCCTCCTCACTATTATCCCCTCTCCCCACCCCCCTTTGCACCCTGCCTCCCTTCCTAGTCCTGACTAACCCCCCTTTCTCTTTGACCCTCCCTCTCCTACCCTCCCTTACCAACTGGCTGGTTACTCTCTTCCCACGCTCCCTTTCCCTCTGACAACGCCTTCTGGCTGCATTATACTAATGTAAACAGTATTTGTTGTGACTTATCTTTCCGTACCGTCCGCTAGATACTGTTAAAACACACTGCCTGTAGCTACCAACCTGTTTAGCTTTACCCTGTTGTGTACTTTTTACTTTACTTTGTTTGCCAGCATATCCTACATAATGTGTACTTCATCTTATTGTATACTGACGTGGAACCTTCGTAAAAGAGCCTTTGGCTCAAAAGGTATTTATCCAAAATTCTAATAAATAAAAAAAATAAAAAACTTTGCCAAACTGCTTTAATTTGGGATATAGGGGCAGTGCTTCTACCAGGGACAACTATAACATGCTTCAAGTGTGGCGGTGCCAATCACCCGAACAATGCCTGCAATAAAGTAAAATGTAACTTGTGTCTTCAGTATGGCCATGCTGGCAACAATTGTCCTAATTAGCTGTGCTGCAATCTGTGCGAGGAAAGCAGCCATTCGTATTGCACAAGTAGACAGGTGACCCACAACAGAGGGGGCTCAGCCAAGTCAGGATGAGCTGCTGATTATATAAAGTCCAGCATCAATAAAGGGCAGCAGGTGGCAACACAGAAAACAGCTCAACACTCGTGACTAGCTTCTCCTGCTCCAGCGCAGGATCATCAGGCAGAACAAGACCCAGGAGCAGACAAAGATGATGGTTATTTTTAAATTGGCTACTGTTGAAACTTTTTACTGCCAATCTTCACCTCTCAGCGTGGTGTACCCACCCCCACAAGATGTAAGTTTGGCATTTCAGGTCATTTGGGGTAGCAGGCTGAATCCTGTAAAAAGGAGTATATTGTATACACATTTAAAACATGGTGGTCTGAATGTACTGAACCCCACTGCATTCTTTTATAGTCTATTTCTGAATGGTAATGTTTCCCGTTTTGAAAGGTGAGAATGAATTTGCCGGACCTGGACAACATTTTTGTTACTGCTGCTCTCTATAGCCTGGCAAGTTAGGACTCAAGAAAGTTAGGGGAAAATGATAGGTAGAAATAAAACAGGAAGCCTGTCATAGAAAACAAAAAGGAACCAGAAGGCAAAAATACAACACCTGACAGTGGGATCTAGAAAAAAAGATTTATAATTTAAAATATAGGACCAGTGTTTCCATTCAAACATAGAATGCAAAGGAATTAGCCCAACAGACCATAATAAGATGGAGCAATATATGATAGATAAAATAACTACCCACTATGTGGGATATTGTTTGGCTTTGCTGCCATAGGCGACCAGGGGTTAAAAATAACTCCAAGCACAGAAGAGTAAGAAAGAGAACCTGTCCCAAGGTTGGGTGTGAAAGTGAACTAGAGAAAACAGAGCACTTATTCTTGGAATGCCCTTTGGTAAAAACCTTTTGAGAGGTACTGGCAAACAAATGAACAAATGCAAGCTGGATGGGGTTGACATATGAAAACATTATACAAAGTCACTATAAGCTCCAGAAGAACTAGGATGTCAGCACACACGTTTGACATTTACCTGTCGGAAACTTTTTCTATGGTACTCGAGATGCAAATTGGTTATGCAAGTAGAACAAACCCAGTTTGCAGTGATCTTACAAAGTGAAACTGATTTAAGGAAGATATGTCATTAAGACAGTAAATGTCTTTCACAAAAAAAAAAAAAGATGGAAACACCAGGATTGAATAATAAAGCGCTGAGTGAGTAAAAACAGGCTATGCAATTGGGACTGTAGTTTTAGGAATGGTATCCTGTTCACATCCACACATAGGCAGTTCCACTGGAAAGTTCTGATTCATCAGAATAACTTCAACCTAAGCTCCTCACACCACCCAGGCACTGTATCCTTCGGTTCAACCACATGACATCAGATCCTGCATGCTGGAAGCAGGGATCCATGTGCCACTTGCCAGGGGAAGCCTGCTGTGTGGTGTGGTGTGGATGTGACATCTGTATACCACTCCTTAGAAATATGGTTACAGGTAAATAAACACAGGTTACTCACCAACAGTAGTTCTAAGAGTGGTATATGATGTTCATCCACACTTTCTGGCATTGTCCTTTCCCCTTTAAATCTTGCCAGAAGTCTTCAAGCTGGCTCCTCCCACCCACCGGGGTGGTATAACCCTCGGCTCTGCCCCGTGATATCAGATCTTTGCCCTCTGGAAGCAGACATTGTGCACCTGAGCCTGGGGTGGTCGTATGGGTCAGTGTGGATGAACATCATATACCACTCCTAGAACTACTGTTACAGGTGAGTAACCTGTGTTTCTAGGGACGTGGATATGTTTTCCTAGCCACACTTTCTAGCAGACTCCAAGCAGTTCTCCGGTAGGAGGAGGAGGAAGGAAAGGCACACACCCCTACCTAGGAAATGGGGACTGGAGAACTGAGGCCCCAAAACCAGCATCCTGGCATGACTAAGTCAATGCGGTAATGGGAAATGAAGGTGTGTGCTGACTTCCATGTAGCAGCCCAGCAGATTTCCTGGACAGGAACGTCCCTAGAAGCAGCCACTGACACACTGGTATGGCGGGTGGAATGAGCCCTAAGCCCTCCAGGAAGCTCCCTACCTGCCAACCTATAGCAGAGATCAATGCAAGAAGTGATCCACCTGTCAATCGTCCACTTGGCTGCAGGTCTGCCAGCTGCGGGTTCAGCGGAGGTGAAAAATAGCTGGCGAACCTCTTCCCGAACCCCAGCCGTGTGCTCTTTGTAATAAGCGAGCATTTGCCTCTGGTCCAAAGTACGGAGTCTGTGTTCGGCCTCAGAGGTGTGATTCGGGAAGAACACCGGAAGAGTCATCACCTGCTTCAGGTGACACTCCAACACAACCTTCGGGAGGAACTTCAGGTTGGGGCGCAGGACAACCTTGTCCCTGTGGAAGACCAGGTAAGGAGACTCCACTGAGAGTGCCTGGAGATCACTGATTCTTCTGGCTGACGTGATAGCCACCAGGAAGGCGGTCTTCCATGACAGGTGAGACATGTCACACCTGTGCATTGGTTCAAATGGCTTGCTCATGGGCTTTTGCCAAAACCAGCAATATGTCTTCAAACAACATGAAGTCTTGCTATATTATGACATATGCAGTTTGTCCCAGCCTTAGAACTGCTCCGGAGGTGAAAGAGTTAACTTCCATGCCAGGCATGGAATCTTGAGCGCGAGCTCGGTTGAAAAAACTGTCTGTTGATCTTCAAACTGAAACTGTCAGATTCTTTACTCTGCCTCACTGAACAGTCGCTCCGGAGATTCCTCCTACTGCTCGGTTCATTTGTCGGTTAAAAAAAGTGTTATTTCTCGGTTTTCTAAACCGCAAGTATATATTTTAACCTCAACCGGTCGGTTCAAGCTCTGTCTGTGGTATCGTAAGTAATAGACAGGTTTTACTTTTCTCTGTGTGGAACTTGCAAACGTTGTTATCGGTTCGGTTTGAACCGATCAGGTTGTTGTTAAAACTTATTAAATTACATTTAGAGTGCGGTTCCCGGTTCTTATCGGTTCTAAAAAAAAAAAAAAAACAGATTTCATTACGGTTTTTTCCACGACCCGTGACACGGTTGGGAACCAATAAGGGTGTCTTGCTTGGTGATTTGCCGGAAAAGGGCAAGTTTTTGATTAGGCTGGCATTATGTCAGAGAAACCCAAAAGAAAAACCGGGCCCACTGGGTTTCAGCACTGTAGTGTCTGTGGGGAAGCCTTTGCCAAGGCTGACCCCCACACCACATGTGTTTATTGTCTGGGGTTTGATCACCTCAATGCAGACTGCCAGATTTGCAAGAATTTCCCTGCAGCTACCCTGGATAAGAGAGTTCGTAGGCTCAGGGAACGAGAGGCCAAAAGTCAGCTGACCGGATGGCCAGCCCGGTTCGGTGCCAACCGAACCGGAGGGAGTGCCCTCTGACCAGGGCGATACTTCCTCGGGCAAACGAAGAGCTGACTCGGAGGAGCCAGTTCCAGCAAAGAGGACTAGAAAATCAGCAGGTGTAGAGCCAAAATTTCCTTCTCCAACCGCTGCAGAGATAGCCAAAGCGATCCAAATTGTCCAGTCGCTTTCCCCGGTTCCGTCCGAACCGACACCAGCAGGTAAACAGTCGGTTCGGCCGGTTCCACCGGTTCAAGAATATGATATGAAGAATTTTATGAACCAGAGGAGGGGGAGGAGGAGGATTATGAAGAGAGTGAATGTGACTTTGAAAGTCTGGATGTGCCCATTGAAACGGACATCTCCCCAGACAGACCTTCAGAAGTACCCCCCCCAGGCTTTCTGAGTCCCCTTCTCATTTTCTGTTTTATAAAAAAGTTGCTGAAACCCTCCGGCTCCCTTTGGAAGAAGCTGTGGATGAACAGGAGGAGCCTGACTATGTGGAAATGATGGATATCCCAGAGTCTAGGAGATTGTCTATTCCTTTACATAATTTTTTTAGGAAACAGACAAAGATTTTAAAAGCTCCTAATTCTTTACCTCCTGTGGATAAAAAGATGGACAGGAGGTATACATTGTCAGGCTCTGATACGGAGTTCCTTTCACAACAATGCAGCCATGTTGGAGTAGTGCAGGCTGCAGCCTGTGATAAGGCAAATATTCCCTTGGCTTCACACCCTGACAAGGACTCCAGGAGGATTGATGCCATGGCAAAGAAACAATACATGGCAGCATCCTTGGGACTCAGACAGGCAAATTATATGGCCTATGTTGCAAGATACCAGAAATCCAGATGAGATACTGTTATGGCTTTAGCGGAACAGGTCCCTGCCAGCTTGCCAAGGAGCTGGAACAGGTGGCTGCTGATGGTATTGAGGCATCCAAGGTGCAATTCCATGCTGCAGTGGACTCTAATGATGCATCTTCAAGAGTCATGGCTACATCTGTGGCTTTTCGTAGAATGTCTTGGCTCAGGTGTACTAGCCTGTCACAGGATACCCAGGCTAAGGCCATGGATTTTCCTGTTGTGGGTAATTCTCTGTTTGGGGAGCAGACAGAGAATTACATTAAGAAAATGGATGAGTATAGGACCACTTATAGGAGTGCACAGGCCAAGGAGAGGCAAGCCAATCCTCAGAGGCAGCTTTCCAAGGGCAGGGGCAGGCCTTTTCACAGGCCTTTTTACCAAGCCCAGGCCTCCTCTTCAGCTTATGCCCAGAGCGGGTTCTTCAGAGGGAGAGGCAGACGGGGTACGAGCAGGCCTGCTCCCCCCCCTCAGCCTTAAGCTCCTGCCAAACAGGCACCCTGATGGGATGCCCAGGGCCGGTTCTCCATTACCTGTAGGGGGCAGGCTGGCTTACCTCGTCCAGGACTGGGAGTCTTTAACAGACAAGTGGGTCCTGGAAGTAGTAAGCCAGGGACTGGTTCTCAGCTTCAAAAAATTTCCAAAGATGAGAACCAGATCCTTTCCACCTGCAAATCCATCTTGCTTTGGAAACAGAAGTCTCAACCCTCCTGGCTCTCAGAGCTGTAGAAAGGGTTCCTCCCCTACACCAGGGCAAAGGTCTGTACTCCAGGTACTTCCTTACCCCCAAAAAGACAGGAGAATGGCGGCCCATCCTGGATCTAAGATACCTAAACAAGCACCTTTTAAAACCAAAATTCAAAATGGTGACTCTGGGAATTATTTTACTCTCCCCAAGGCCAGGGGACTGGCTAGCGCCCTGGACCTCAAGGATGCCTACTTCCATGTTCTCATCAGAAGCTCCCACCAAAAGTACTTCAGATTCGAACTGCCCTCAGGCCATTACCAGTTCAGAGCAATGCCCTTTGGCCTCACCTCTGCCTCAAGGGTATTCACCAAATGCCTGGCAGTAGCAGTTGCTCACTTAAGAAGGCAAAAGATTGCCATCTTTCCTTACCTAGACGACTGGCTCATAGTGGGTCAGTCTCCAGACCAAGTCAAATCACACCTGCAGGTTACCCAGCAGCTGCTTACATCTCTAGGTTTTCTTCTCAATCTTCCAAAGTCAGTTCTAGAGCCTGCTCAGCTACTCACCTTCATAGGTACAGAACTGGACACAAAGCAGGCCAGAGCTTTCCTTCCTCTAGAAAGAGTAAAGACCCTGGTGGCTCTGGCCTCCTCCTTCACTCTGCAGGTCTCTCGACCAGCAAGGCACTTTCTACAGCTCCTTGGCCACATGGCTGCTTCCACAGCTGTAGTGCAAGGAGCAAGATTTCAGATGAGGGACATCCAGTTCCATTTGAGAGCCTTCTGGTCTCAAAGGAAAGATCCTTTAACCAAATTGGTCCCAGTAACTCGAACCCTGATCCGGGCCCTGCAGTGGTGGCAGGATCAGAGCAATCTGAGACAGGGGGTTCCTTTCATCCCTCAATCTCACTCCTTGACCCTTACTACAGATGCGTCCCTCTTGGGATGGGGAGCTCACATGGGCGACCTCACCACCCAGGGATTGTGGTCCCCTCAGGAATCTCTGCTCCACATCAATCTGTTGGAACTCAGAGCTGTTTTTCTAGCACTTCAGGTTTTCTGCATCTGTTCAGAACAAGTGGTACAGGTCAGAACAGACAACACCACTACAATGTGGTACATCAACAAGCAAGGAGGCACTTGGTCTTCGGCCTTGTGCAACCGAGGCGATGAAGTTGTGGTCTCTGGCTTATTCCCTGAACACCTCTCTCATGGCAGTTCACCTCCCAGGCAAAGACAATGTCCTGGCAGATGCTCTCAGCAGGATTTCCAGGCCATCACGAATGGTCACTGGATCCCCTAGTACTGGGGTTAGTATTTGCCAGGTGGGGCACCCCTCAGATAGATCTTTTTGCAGCCCCAGACAATCACCAACTTCCGCTTTTTTGTTGCAGGCCCCCAGTGTTGGGCTCAGTCCCTCTGGATGCCTTCCTTCTCGATTGGGAAGGGAAGTTCTTCTATGCCTTTCCCCCTTCCCTCTCTTGTTCAAGGTGCTAGTCAAAATCAGATCTCAACCTTGCAAGATGATTCTGATTGCTCCAGATTGGGCCAGACAGCCCTGGTATCCACTCCTTCTGTCCTTAGCAGTCCACCTTCCCCTGTGTCTCCCCAGGAATCACAATCTGTTAACCTGTGCCCAGGGGAGAGTTTGGTATCCGAATCTCAAATCCCTCAACCTCAAGGCCTGGCTCTTGAGGAGTTACAGTTTGCTGACCTACACCTTTCTCAAGGTGTACTCGATATCTTGAAAGCTTCTGGAAGGCCTTCCACCAGGGCTACTTATAATTCTAAATGGAAAAGGTTTCCATATGGTGCCTGGAAGCATGCTTCCCCAGAATCTGCTGATTTGCCCACAGTCCTGGACTATATGGTCCATCTAAATACTTTGGGGCTGAGGCCAGCTACCCTGAAAGTGCATTTGGCAGCTCTCTCTGCTTTTATTTCAGCAGGAAAGCCCTCTTCTCTTTCTGCTCACCCTGTATTCTCCAAGTTTTTCAAGGGATTGCTTCACACCAACCCTCCATTCAGGCACTCTGCTCCTGCCTGGGATCTTAATGTTTGCATTGCTCAGCTAATGCAACCCCCCTTTGAGCCTTTGTCTTCAGCAGAGCTTAAGTACTTGACTTGGAAAACTGTGTTTCTAGTAGCCATCACTTCTGGCTGTACATAAGTGAATTGCAAGCTTTGTCAGTGGAGCCTGATTTTATTCCTTTCACAGAAATAAGGTAGTCCTCAGGACTAACAGGAAGTTCTTGCCTAAGGTGGTTTCAGATTTCCACCTTAGTCAATCTATATCTCTTCCAGTGTACTTCACTGACCATTCCTCCTCTGGCGAGAGGAGGCTGCACAGTTTAGATGTAAAGAGAGCCCTTAGTTACTGCATAGAGCATACCAAAGGGTCACAGGTTTGACTCCCTCCAACTGTTCCTCACTTATGGTGAGGTTGGTAAAGGGAAACCTGCCACTAAAAGATCCATTGCCAGGTGGATTGTCTCTTGTATCCAATTTTGTTATCAAAAACTGGGTAAGGTTCCCCCTTCAGGCCTGAGGGCTCACTCTACCAGAGGTACAGCTGCGTCCCTAGCTGCTGCCAGGGACATCCCTATCTTAGAGATATGTCAAGCAGCTACCTGGAAAACAGTACACACTTTCACCAAGCATTACTCCCTGGACATCCAGGCTAGGAGTGATGCTCGGTTTGGCACAGCTGTGCTTCAGAGCCTATTTCCTAAGTAGGTTCTGTCCTCCTCCATGGAGGTACTGCTGTGTAGTCTCATAATGTCATAATATAGCAAGACTTCATGTTGTTTGAAGAAAAATTACTCACCTTAGTAATGTTGTTTCTTCTAATGGAGTCTTGCTATATTATGACCTCCCCTACTGCCCCTCTCAGAACCTCTGCTCTTGGGATGTGGGTGGGCAGTGCAGTGTTGGCACTTAATGATGCCCACCTTGTGTTTTCACCCTTTTTGGGGGTGTTTGGGTGTTAATTTTATTTTATTTTTTGGATCCCCTGACTTGAGTCTTTGTTTTGGGACCAGAAAAATGTGTTAATATTTTAGTAGCCAGTTGGCTAGTGTAGGTTTACAGCTTCCACACTGAACCTTAGTGAGTTTTGCTCGTAAAGATCTGACAGTTTCAGTTTGAAGATCAACAGACAGAGTTTTTTCAACCGAGCTCTCGCTCAGGATTCCATGCCTGGCATGGAAGTTAACTCTTTCACTTCCGGAGCAGTTCTAAGGCTGGGACAAACTGCATATGTCATAATATAGCAAGACTCCATTAGAAGAAACAACATTACTAAGGTGAGTAATTTTTTCTTACGGTGGTGGTGGTTCATGCACCGGAGGAGAAATGTGATTTAGGCCTTTCAAAAAAGCACCAGACCACCTTCTCCTGTGACGCAGACTGCTGACCAGTCCACAACCGGTAAGCAGAGATGGCTGCCAGGTGCACCTTAAGGGTCGTCGACTGAAGTCCCCCTTGGGAGAGAGACCACAGGTAGTCCAAAATGCTAGCCACAGGACAGGCTGAAGGGTTCAACCCCTTGCCCTGACAACCAAATGGAGAATCTCTTCCATTTGAAAAACAGCATTTTCTGGTAGATTCCTTTCTAGGTGCTTCCACGACAGTGAAGACATCTTCGGAGAGACCCAAAGCCTGGAACTCTAGCCGCTCAGGAACCAGGCTGGCAGGTGCAGGGACTGAAGGTCCGGGTGGAGTACTTTCCCCTGACTGATTGAGAGCAGGTTCAGGCGTATGGGAAGATGCCGCGGAAGCCCGTTGCTGAGGAAACTGGGGTACCAAAACTGGCGGGGCTAATATGGAGCCACCAGGATCACCTGTGCCTTGCCCCTCCTGACCTTGATCAGCACTTTGTGGATCAAGGGAAGTGGAGGGAAGGCATAGAAGAGGCCTGGGGTCTAAGGCCTCGAGAGGGCATCCCCCTGCAGTGTTCCTTGCTGAGCGGGGTGGGCACTATACAGCTTCAAGTTTGCATTCTCCCTGAAGGCGAACAGGTCCACCTGAGGGGGTGCCCCACTGGGAGAACAGACTGTGAACTATCTCCAGATGGAGGGACCACTTGTGAGACGCCTCGCCCACCCAGCTGAGGGCATCCATCAGCTGACTGGAGGCTCCTGTCACATGGGTGGCTAGGAGATCTGCCTCCAGGCTGCGCACGAGAGTCCAAATGCGGTGGGCTTCCTTGCACAGGGGCAGGAAGTGCGTTCCGCCTTGTTTACTGAGGTAGTACAAAGGTGTGGTATTGTCCGTCTGGACTTGGACCACTTGACCCTGAACAACTGAGCGAAGGCAGTCAGCGCCAGCTGTCCAGCAAGTTGATGCTGCACTGGGACTCCTCAGGGGTTCAGAGCCCGTGGACTCTGTGTTCCCCCAGTTGGGCACCCCAGCCCATGAGAGATATGGTCGTCAGGATGACCGTTGGCTCGGGGCGGACAAACAGGATCCCATCCTGCAGATGCTCTGGGACTTAGCACCACTGGAGTGCGTCCCACATCCTCTGGATCACAGTGACCAGCTGTTCAATGTGACCTTTGCACTGAGACCACTGGCTGGCCAGCTCCCACTGCAGGGGGCATATATACCAAAGAGCCCACTGGACCATGCTGGTGCAGGTCACCATGTAACCCAGAAAGCGCAGAAGTTCCAGGCAGACGCAAGTGCCCAACCAGAAATGACTGGGCAAAGAAGGACAGAACCTCCACCCTGTCCGCCAGGAGCCAAGCTCTGCCCCGATGAAGCTGATCACCTGCGAGAGCACGAGTTCCGACTTGGCCTGGTTGACCAGGAGACCAGTCGATGCAGGTCTGGAGGGCCAAGTCCCTAGACCGCTCCACCTCCTGTTTGGAGGGACCTGCTATCAGCTAGTCGTCCAGATAGGGGTACACACGGACCCTTCAGTGCCTCTAGTAAGCTGCCACCACTGCTATGCTTTTGGTGAAGACCCAGGGGGCCAAGGAGAGGCCGGAAGGTATGGCTTAGAACTCATAAAGGGCTTCCTCGGCTCAGAAGCGGAGGAATCTTTGGTGGGAAGGATGGATTGGGACATGAAAGAATGCATCCTGAAGATCCAGAGAACAAAACCATGTTCTGCTCCAGAGATGGTATGATCTGAGACAGAGTTACCATCCGGAAGGTGCGGGGTCTGAGGAACTTGTTCAGGTCATGCAGAACTAGAATGGGGCGCCAGACCCCCCAAATCTGCGTCGGCACCAGGAAGTACCTGGAGACAAACCCTGGGTGTTCCAGAGGACCCGCAACTCTGACCACGACCTCCTTGCGGAGGAGTTGGGCTATGTCATCTCAGAGAGCCGACCAAATGTCTGCGGGTACCAAGTCCTCTTGTGGGGCGCAGGCTCGGCTGCGAAAAGTACTGCTCGAACTCTAGAGGCAGACCCTGACCAACCACTTCCAGAACCCACCTGTCCATGGTGACAGCAGACCAGGCGGAAAGAAAGTGGCAGAGCCGGCCCCCACAGGAGGACTCAGGGGAGGTGTGACAAGCATGAGGGTGGCAACCCCCATACCGTCACTGAGCAGGCTTCAAGGAGAAGGATCCGGCTGAGGAACCACCGGGTCCCTTCCCTACGGGCTTTCGGACTGCTGAGGCCACAGATTTGGGCCTCGGTCGCCAGGACTCAGCCTGCTGTCCAGACTGATGCTGGGCTGGTTTTGCCGCAGGAGTGGAGGGCCGAAAGAGCTTATGCTTCTGCTGCCTGGAGCCCTTGGGATCCTTCTGGGCGGATGTCACGGAGTCCAAGGTGGCACTGGACTTCTCGATACGGTCAAGGAGACCCTCCACACCGGGCCCAAACAGGTCAGGGCCCAAAAAGGGACGACTGCCAGCTTGTGCCAAGTGTCTGCCATGAAGGTTGAGATCCTCAGCCAAGCCCCACAGTGCATGGCAACTGCGGCCGCCACAGAGTGGGCACAGTAACCCCAAATGTCCAGGACCATCTGAAGTTGCTGTCTGGCCACAGTGCGACCCTGGTCCTGGACCTGCTTGACCATAGTCTTGAGGTCCGCAGTAAGATGAGGAATCACCTCATCCAGAGAGCCCAGAAGGGCATGGGAGAAGTGTGCCATCACTCCGGCCAAGCTCGCCTGGTGGAGGCCAAGTGAGGAGGCAGCATAGACCTTTTTGGCCGAGCGATCCAATTTCTTGGACTCCTTATCCGGTGGTCTATCGACATCCCCGGAATTACCCACGTGCCGAAACAGTCGGCCACCAACCCTTCGGCTGATGGGTGCTCCGTGAACCCTGAGAGGGTACCAGTGGGCACCGCATACTTGCAGGTCGTCTGGGCTGAGGGTGCAGAGCAAGAGGTGGGGCACTGCCAGAGCTCCAGGGCAGGGCAGGCTATGACCTTGGCCATTGGAAAGCCTCCATCGGAGAGTCCCCTTTGCCCAAAATCTCTGTGAAGGGATAGCAAATCTGCTTCTGAATGGGCTCCAATTCCATCCCCATGGACTCGGGAGATGAGACAGACCTCGGCCGCCAGGTGTGCTGACGGGACGGGGGATCTTGGAGGGAGCCGGGGAGTGCCATGGCTCCTCCTGGTCTAGGTCGGTGAACGAAGGGTCTGGCTCAGCGGGCGAAGCCAACTCTTCGGTGGTCACCGGCAGGACCGGAGTCCTGAATAAGGAGTTGTCAGCCCCTTTGGACAACAACCAGTCGACAGGGTCAAGAAAAATCTTGGCGGCCCGTCGGCGCACCGGTGGGATTTCCGCTTGCGACGCCGGTGACCCGGGTTCGGGAACGGACCCGAGTCGTCGGAGGGCTGGTCAGGGGGAGAAGGATTGAGCGTCCTATGGACTGCTCTCCTTCTCGGGAGGTCGAGGCAGCATCCGGAGCAATGGGGACTCTGGCGGAGGCTGGGGGCACTCACGCCGCCGCGCCTTACGCCAGGGAGGAGGCGGGCGACGCCAAGGCCATTGCATGTCCCCGCCCGGGAGGGAGGAAAACCAAGGAGGAAAAAGAAGGAGGGGGGAGGTCCTCCGTCTAGGTGAAGCCACCCCTGCCGCCACACTCCCAACTAGATATTGGTTCCACGGCACTGGAGTTGAGGGGTCTGGTGTCGTGGCTCCGCCCTCCGGGGGGAAAGCCGGGGGTGACCGGGAGGGGCGGCAAATGGGCAGGCATGGGAAGTCTGGGTCGTGACCAGGCTGAAGGAGGACGGAGGACCCCACAAAAAAAAAAAAAAGAAAGAAAGAAAAATCTTGGCCGCATCATCAGCGTCTCAGCCGACTGACCTGACGGGGGAACCGTGAAGCCAGCAGCCAAGCCGCGGTTTCGACCGTAGTCAAAACCTGAGAGTCCTGAGACCGAGAATGTTCTTAGTCCCAAGAACATCTACGGTGAGTCTTCTCCTTTTTCTTTCCTGGACTCCTTGTCAGATCTAGAGCTGCGCGAACCTCAAGGGCCCTCTCCCTTAGTCAGGAGAGAGACTCGCACAGCTCGCTGAAGGAGCTCAAATAATTGGAGCCCAACTTGAGCAGAACAAAAGCCAAAGCCAAGGAAGACTGTGTAGCGGCCAGGGCCACCTCCTCCTCGAAGGCCTCCAGCTGCTCGGCTGACTCCACAGCTGTGGAGACCACCCAACAGATGTCCTTAGATTTGACCAACGGATGCAGTTTTTCCGGGCGTCCCAACTTCAGGCAGACAATGTGGTCCTTGACGACCGACGTGTGAAACGACTGGCATATCTCGCTAGCCTGGGGATCTTGCTGATGCCCCAGGCAGTAAACGCACGTGGCATGTGGGTCAGTACGCGACATCTTCTGCCCACATGGGCACCAAAGAAATCCAGGTGAGGACTGGTCCTTCATCGCAGTCGAAGACTGAGTTGAAAACGAAACTTTATGAGTTTAAGTTTCGGAAGTAAATATGAAGATTTGAGTGCCAGAGCCTACTCAACGTGGGAGAGGTAAAGAGGGAACCTACTTCTTCCAGCAGAAAGGAAGATCTGGCATCATGGGGCAGAGTAGAGGGTGATACCACCCAGGTGGGTGGGAGGAGCCGGCTTGAAGACTTCTGGCAATATTTAAAGGGGAAAAGACAATGCCAGAAAGTGTGGCTAGATCACATCCACGTCCCTAGAAAAATAAGTTCCTCACCCGTAACCATAGTTCTAGTAGTAGTATACGGTTCACATTCACATACTGGAAGTCCTTAAGAGCTGTCCCACCAGAACGTCTTTAATTAAAGCTCCTCCCACCACCCGGGTGGTATATCCC
The DNA here is from genome assembly GCA_016271365.2 of Neoceratodus forsteri. Taxonomy (NCBI): domain Eukaryota; kingdom Metazoa; phylum Chordata; order Ceratodontiformes; family Ceratodontidae; genus Neoceratodus; species Neoceratodus forsteri. Next base: position 477,736,205 of record CM028135.1, read on the forward strand.
TCAGCTCTGCCCTGCGAGTCAGATCTTGCACACCGGAAACAGGGATCCATGCACCATTTGCCAGGGTATGCCACGTGGGTGGTATGGATGTGAACAATATACCACTCCTAGAACTACGCTTACAGGTGAGTAACCTATTTTTCCAGGGATATGGATATGGTTTATGTATCCACACACTGGCAGACTTCCAGCAGTTCTCTGGGAAGAGGGGACAAGGCGCGCACCCCTAGGTGGCAAACAGAGACTGGAGAAACAAGGCCCCAAAAGCAGCATCCTGGCGAGACTCAAGGTCGATGCTGTAATGGGAGATGAAAGTGTGTGCTGACTTCCAGGTGGCATCCCTGCAGATTTTCTGAACAGGGATGTCCCTGAAAGCAGCAACCAAGACAGCAGCATGTCTGGTGGAATGAGCCCCAAGCACTACGGAAGGCCTGACCGGAGTCGCATCGTCAACACGCGAATGGTCGGGGGAGTTGAGGGAGTGAGAGGACCTCGATCTCTTTCGGTCCCATGACTGATGGTGGCATCATTTGTGTTTCTTACCATGGTGGGAAGGCCTGGAGGGCGCAACACATCTCCTGAAAATCTTTGGTGAAGGACCCTCCAATGCTGGCTCCTGCCAGGAGCAGCACCAAGGCCGAAAAGGTGCCCGCCACAGCAGCAGCCACCACCTCTTCCATGGCAGCAAGCTGAGCAGCAGACCCTGCGGCAGTGGAGGCCTTCTTGCAGCCTTTCAACCAGAGCTTCAGATCCCTGTTGGCCAATGGGCTGAGAAGAAGCCAAGCTGCACAATCTTGCAAAGAAGACGAAAGCATCGTCTGACATAGGCTACAGTCAGAAATGTTGTGTGCTGCCCTTAAGCAGTAGAGGCAAGACATGTGCTAGTACGTCCACGATATCTTCTGTTGGTATGTGATGCAGAAATGAAACCAGGAGATTGCTTTGCTTCCCTGGAGTCCATTTTCCATCGACAAAGCTGCAGCCAAAGTGAGGGGGAGACGTAATTAAGGAAAATCTGTGAAATTTGGAAGTTAGAAGCTCAAATTGCCAATGGTGCACTTGGTAGCCTACAGTGCTGCAGAGTTGCGAAAGAGGAGACCTGACTCTTCCAGCAGAAAGGAAGATCTAACATCATGGGGAGGAGCCAAGGTATATATGGCTTGAGTGGTGGGAGAAGCTTTGGTTGAAGACGTTCCAACTCATCATCACTTTACAGTGGAACTGCCTATGTGTAGATGGTGAACTATACCCATGCCCTCAGAACCTGCCATTCCTGTGGTGTACCTTGCTTTACCATGGGGTTTAATTTAGTTCATAAGATTTTTTCCCCCCTTCCCTTCTTTGTATACGTGTTAGGAGGTTTCTTAAATCTTGGATAAACTGTTTCTTAGTGAAAAGCAAACTATAAAGTCGAGCAGGATTGACTAATGGGCAGGCATAGATTTTTTTTTTTATTTTGCCCATTTTATTTTATTATTTTTTACCTTAAAAATTAGATACTGGGTCTTGCAGCTGGACTTTCTTTTCCTATCAGAAGTAAAGGGTTGAACCCTTTCTGAGTTTGTGTTATGTAAAAGAATACGATTGTACGGTTTTCTTTTCATGTGTTGTTCTTGAAAACATTTTTTTTTTTCTTTTCAAATCGAATAACAATTCCCCTACTCTTTTCGAGAAGTGCCATGGGATGCTTAATATCCAACTGAACCACCACCAGAACAGACAGAGGGGACCTCAGTATAAAGGGACCTCTTACCCAAGGACAGCTCACCTTGACAGTACAGCATCCCCTCAGTATTGCACTCATGTGTCAGCATCTTATGTTAGGAGCTCAATCCCAGTGTGGGACTAGAACCCACGATTTTCTGGCCCACAGGCGGATGTGCTGCCAACTGAGCCCCACTGACACAATGTTATAATTTATGATTTATATTTATTCAAAAGTTTCACCAGGTAAGACATACTGAGCTTACAGCGTGTTTCCAGATGCATACATTAACTACACACCGATATGGGACAATGTGTCACAAACCGCAGTCAAACTAGAGCCTGCACCAGACCTTGGTGTCTGAAATGACAGTTGAGCCAGCAATGGAGACCTATGAAATGGTCTAAGACTTACTCTCAAGGGGAGTCAGTGTCAATCTGGAGCAGAAGGGAGACTCAGAATGTTTGCAGTGATGCTACATCTAAGAGGACTTTTTTTTCTGCTTATCCTTCAGCGAATAGCTTTTTTTTCCCCCCACAAAGGTGACAATGAAGACACCTGATGAGACTTTTGGGTGTTCACAGCGACAGATCTGGTAGAGCGAACTGGAAACCACAGGGTAGACACTAATGCTGTACACTTATTCTTCATTTTTTAAAGGAACATTTAAAAACCTTCAGTTGGTGTCTCCTCATGGCCTGGTTAAAGCCCTTGCAAATGGTGTAGTATTTCACATCACATGAAAGGCTCAGGCAGTAAACACAAAGAGTGTGACCTCCATCTCTAAAAGATCTTCCTGCCACTATGACAGAAACGGACAAAAAACAAGCTTCCTCAAATAACCAAATGACAAGACGGACAAATGGAAGCTTCCTCAAATAAGCCGATGACAACATGCAATAATGACATGAAGTAAAAGTGTCACTTCAAGCTGGGCAACTGGCTCAGCGGCAGCGCTACTGCTCGTGGAAGCAGACAATCAGGTGTCAGGAATGCACAAGGTCATCAAGGGTTAGCCAGGGAAGGGAGGATAGAGGGTCCCAAACACATCTCTCCTTCCACTGGGTGGGGGCACTCGTCTCGCTACTTGACTTCCACCTGGCAGCAAAGGCAAGCACACATTACAGAGCAGGTACGACCCTCGGACAGCATGCACACATGCACGCCACCACACGCACGCTTGTGCATCAATGCATACTGGCACCCTGGGGAAAGAAATGCAGCAAATATATTCTGGTCCGATCCCCCCACCCCAACCCGAAACAGGCCCACACATAACCAACATGGCAGACACCCAGCCCATGTGGTGCTTGATAAGAGGTGGAGAACCCTAATAAATCAAAAATACTGACACTACAGTGCAACATGAAGGGAGTGCGCATTCCTGAGGTGCTGTCTTTCAAGTGACATGTTAAACAATCTGTTCTGGTGGTTGTTCAAGTGGATGCTGAAGAGCCTATGGCACTTTTTGCAAAGAGTCTGGGAATTTTCCCAGTATCCTGGACAAATTTCTGCCCATTCACTAAAGATACCACCAACAGCTTAAAAAGCAACTGACATATTTTCCAGCTCCAGGCAGGCAACAACCTGGTGTGATCTGCCTGTAGCATGTCAGTAGCTCTTTAAACTGATTAAATATGTCAGTTTGCATCTGTATCTCCCACCACCACCACCCCCCCCCCCCCGACAAGGATAAAAATAGGCAGAACTGTCCAGCCCTCCTTTCCTGGTCACCAGAAACTAAATAAATACTGTAATTTAGCAAGTCCATGAGAATGTTGGTGAGGGGGCTGGATGGGGTAATGCCACAGTGTTTCTGTGGCGCAGAAACACAGAATGGAAAAAAGTTGCCTTAAACTCGACTAAGGGTTTTTTTCTTGACCAGATGATCAGTTGATTGCAGAGAAAAAACAGAGGTATGGGGCTGCCCGCATTATCTAGGTGATGTAGACATGCGTTAACATGGGCGGCCCCAGCCAGTCAAACATTTTTGAGTGGTCCTGACACCGACACCTTACAGTTCCAAAAGTCTGGCTCTATGAAGGAATATGTTCTCAAAGAAGATCTGGAGAAACTTCTACAGTAAAAACTGGCCTGCACGTGCTCCCTGTCCCAAAACATTAAGGCTGTTTAAACCAATCCCAGCAAAGGTCATGCCACTCCAGAGTCTTGAAGTGGCAGACACTGCAGTTCCTAGCATATGAGCAGAAAGTGGGGATGGTATAAATATTATACACAGTTAACTACACTGGCGGCTATTATCAAGCTTCTGATGACCTGAAGGTGGGCAAGCAATGTGAGAGGGCAGCAAGGAGAGCTGGGGGGATACTGGGATGCATAGGGAGAGGCATCACCAGTAGAAAACAGGAAGTTATTATCCCTCTGTACAGACAGCTGGTGAGACCCCATCTGGAGTACTGCGTGCAGTTCTGGAGACCCAATCTCCACAAAGACACAGATAGGATGGAAGCTGTCCAGAGGAAGGCAACTAAAATGGTGCAGGGTCTGCACCAGAAGACATATGAAGAGAGACTAAAGGAGCTTATATGTATAGCCTCGAGGAAAGGGGGGACATGATAGAAACTTTCAAGTACCTCAAGGGAATCAACAAAGTCCAAGAGGGTAGCATCTTTCAAAAAAAGAGGTGTGCAAGAACAAGGGGGCACAATTTGAAGATAGAGGAGGGCGGCTCAGAGGTAATTTAAGGAAGTATTTTTTCACAGAGAGGGTTGTGGATGCATGGAACAGCCTTCCGGAGGAGGTTGTGGAGTCACAAACAGTGGTGGAATTCAAGCATGCATGGGACAGTCATAAGGCAATTCTAGGGGGTTGGGGTAGGAAGAAGTAGGCTGCTGGTTAACTAGGATCTGCAGCTTAACCATTAGGTAGGGAAATGGGCAGACTGGTGGGCCAAGCGGTCCTTATCTGCCGTCAAATTCTATGTTTCTGAGTACAGCAGCATTTGAATTTAGCTCCAAGACATTTGGTCCAAAGGTGGAAGTGCTATTTGATCTATCAAGTAAAAACTGACGGAGAATCAATTGAAACATTTTTAAAATATATAAAATACTTACCTTTGCTTCATGTTTCACAAGTACTTCGACAACATCATTATGGGCTTTTTCTGATGCCACATGGAGTGGTATTAAAAAGCTTAATGGGGAAAAAAGCAATAATTAATTGAGACTGGATGTAATATACAGTATATCAATGGCCGATTCTGTTACTCAGTTGCATACTTACTCTTTTGTCTTCTCATTAACATTTGCCCCCTTTCTCAGCAACAGTTCACACACTTGTTTTCTCTTGAGATATGGTGAGGCAGCAGCACAGTGCTAGAAGAGGAAAAAAGAAAATGTTACCTACCTTGTAACTACAGTTTTTCTGACTATTCATTATATTATCACTTTTAGCAAAAGCCTGTGCATGCTTCCTTCCCCAAAATGTTTAGGTTGTTTAAACCGATCCCAACAAAGATCATGCCACCCAGAGTTTCAACCACCAGTATCATTCAGCAGTAAAGACATAGAGACCCATGTTACGAACTATAAATAATTAAGACTCAATGCAATACTAATTATTTTTTAACACATCTTAGAATTAGGATGTTTTAAACAAGAAAAATAACTTGCAGCATAAATTAAAAACTAAAATACTGTGGAATTTATCTCTATCCTAAGAGTGGGGGATGGGTGAGTAATGGCATGTAAATGAATACATTAATTAGAAGAACATTAATTACAAAATAGGTAACTTTCTTCCAATAACATTTTTGCGTTTATCTGCTTATCACTTTAAGCTGACTCTTAGTGCCACAAGGTGGTGGAAACTAGAATAACTTAGAAAACGGGTCCTTAAGTACCAAAGTACCAAACCTAGCATCCCTTCTGAATTGTACAGCAATTCTGTAGCAGCATGCAAAGGTGTAGGCAGAAGACCAAGTAGCAGCCCTGCAAACTTCCTAAAGGGAAATGTTCTTGGAAGGCGCCACAGAAGCAGCTGTACTCCTGGTACAATGGGTTCTGAGACTAACAGGACATTCAATACCAGCTAATGTACAACAATCGGAAATACAGGACACTGGTCAGCCAGAAATGTTTTTTGCTAATGAATGACCTTTGGCAATCTTATGGTTTATGCAGCACCAGAGTGCTCTCCTTACGTCCCACCTAAGCAGACTAATACTTGTCCTGGAGTTGTGTGAGGTTGGGGGGAGACACAGGAAGTGGTACAGAGTGATTCATATAACATTCAGACACTACCTTGGGCAAAACAAGCATTTGTCAATGCCGAATGTTTGCTTGCTGGCATTGGCATTGATAGTGTAGGAGTTAGAGAGCTGCATAATAGGAATGGTAGTGAAGGACTGAACTGAAGCCAACCCCACCACCACCCTGTAGAGACCGACAGGCACTGGGGTGTGCCTTTGGGTCGTCAGGCATAACGACCATGCCATTTCACCACACCCTACCCTGCAGACACTGACAAGTGTCACGGTGTGCCTTGGGGTCTTTGACCCTTATGCTCACCCATTCCATCAGCAAATGCAGTGAGATAGGTCCTGTATAGGAGAATGGGGTGAACTTTGGGGCCGAAGGGTCCAAGGCACACCTCGATGCATCTCACTGGCTACAGGGTGTGGAATGGTATGAGCATTACAGGCGAGAATCCCAAGTCACACCCCTGATGTCTGTCAATCTCTACAAGGTGGGGCGTCATGGTCGGAAACCCTAACGCCTCAGGTGTTCGTTGGCATTTTCACTCCAAATTTTCAACATGGGTTTTTTGTGACCCCCACCTTATGAACAGTGGCAATATCAGTTTGTTAGCCGAAAGCTGATTCGCTTTAGCGACTCGCCATTTTGGCACCACAGGTGCGAAAACACATTCGAACAGGATGTGAAAAATGACAGCTGTACTGTTCACAGGGAACTGCAAAAAATGGCAATGTTGAAAATCTGCAGTAAAAATATAAAAAAAAAACTGGTGAAGTCACGAGCGTGCGTAGAAAACGCGCAACGCACAAACGTAATGCAATTAGTTTGGGGATTTTTTTTTTTTTTTTAACAGTAGATTGTCAACTCAGGGATTATGGAACCTCCACTCATGAACAGTGTCACTGTGATTGTAACCATAAAATTATTTTTAGTGTGTGGCTGCAACACAACCATTGTGACAAACTGTTTTCTCCTCTTCTTTCTTTGTTACAAACCATAACATAATCATGTGTGCTGCTATACTTGCTATCTACTAAGTACCAAAACAATGTTGTTGACAATATAATGTTTTAGATTATATGTCAGGAACACCCCAATGGGACTGCCCCATTGGCCGCTTTTGTATATGTAATACTGGCAAAACAGCATATAATATTGTTATGCTTAAAACTATATTAAAACCAGCTAAAGTAACGCCATTGGTGCTGCTGACAGATCTGAAAAATGTATACTGCAACAGTCGCCACTTCTGCCTTTCTCTCTATTTTGTGACTAAAAGCTAAAAAGCAAGAGTATTTCTATATGTGTGCTTATGTTGCACCTATTAGCTAAAGGGTCTTGTGACCCGTTTACCACTGTTAGCTCAGATAGGCCACGTCTGCATTTATTTCCACATTTTATACTTTGAGCCTTACAATATATAAATGTTGGTAGTTATATGTAGTTACAGTAAACATGATAATGTCATACTAAAGTCAATTGAACTAAAAGGAAAGGCCAGTCAGTATATGTATGCCACAGGGAGCTGTGACAACGTACAGATTATATGGGCAGCAAACTGAGAGTGGTGGTAAATGGTATACAGTCAGAAGAGATGTAAGTCACAAGTGGGGTACCTCAGGGATCAGTCCTTGGGCCAGTCCTCTTCAATATCTTCATCAGTGACATTGCAGATGGACTGGAGGTTAAGGTTTGTCTGTTTGCAGATGACACCAAGATCTGCAACAGAGTAGATGATCCAGATGGGGTGGGCAGAATGAGAAGAGATCTGGATAAACTGGCAAAATGGTCAGAAGAGTGGCAACTGGGGTTTAGCGCAAAGAAGTGCAAGATCATTCACACAGGGAAGAGAAACCCTGAAGCCACCTATAGGTTGGGAGGGGAGTTGCTGGCAATCACAAGGGAAGAAAGAGACTTGGGCATCATCATCACAGATGACCTGAAATCATCCAAGCAGACCACTAAAGCAGTAGGTAAGGCTAGGGGGATGTTGGGGTATATTAGTAGGGGTATCACAAGTCATAAGAGGGAGGTAATAATCCCTCTTTACAAGACACTGGTTAGGCCCCATCTGGAGTACTGCATAAGGACATTAACAAAATGGAAGCAGTCCAGAGAAGGGCAACCAAAATGGCACAGGGACTGCATCAGAAAACCTACGAGGACAAATTAACGGAGCTCAATATGTATACCCCAGAGCAAAGGAGGGAGGGAGAGAGGTGATATGATCAAAACATTCAAACATCTTAAGGGCATTAACAAGGTGAAAGAGTCTAACATGTTTCAATATAAGAAAAATAGCAGGACAAGAGGACACGGCATGAGATTAGAGGGAGGCCGATTAATGGGGAATGTGAGGAAGTTCTTTTTTACAGAAAGGGTGGTGGATGCATGGAACGGCCCACCTCAGGAAGTGGTAGATATGAATACAGTGCAGGGCTTCAAACAGGCATGGGACAAGCATAAGGGAGCAATACAGATGAGTATGAATAGATAGGCCATTGACAGAGTAAAGACCTATGGCACATTCATAAGGTAGAAAAAATGGGCAGACTGGATGGGCCTTGTGGTCCTTATCTGTCGTCAACTTCTATGTTTCTATGACCTTAAATCACCAGTTAGTTCATGGAGAGACACAGCAGTGTATGGGTTAAGAGACTCCCCAAGCTACTGGGAGAGACCCAACACAGGTGTATATTTGTAATTGCCTATTCAAATGCTAGCAAGTAAATAAGCTTCTGCTTTGCTAAATAAAGGCTACCAACGACTTTTTCCTGTGTTTCTATAACAGCAGCAACTGTAAAACGATGCAAAAATACAATGCATAATAGAGTTTGTGTTAATCTGTGTAACCAAAACACAAACTAGGCTATCAATCTATTAAAGATTTATTTACCGTTATTTGCCATTAAGTTGAACCACTGTATTTAAATCATTAGTTACGCAATGCCGCCATCTACTGGCCATTGAGAATATTGCAGTCAATTGTAATCAATTTATTAGATAGAAAGTCACCAATTCTGTCTTAAGATAGCAACTATTGATATGTTTCGTACTAACAGTACTAATTGATTTTTAAGATAAAAATTGTAACATTTAGCTTATAAAAGTATTGTATGCAAGCCGAGTAGCTCAGCTCCAAACTAATGACTGCATGCTTGGGCAAAGTATAAGATAATAGCTTGTTTAGGCACTGAAGGCAAGCTTTAAGTTGTTGTATGTTGCTATGGTGTGAGTGAAACATTGTTTCACCTAGGTCAAACTGACCCACTGATATATGTATAAAAAATATTGTGCAAAAAATGAAGTAAGCTGTGGAAAAGTACACCACACCTTGGTATCAACTTGTTATTCTGTTTTATGATTGGCTGACTGAGAGATTTGCATATCTAGTAGTGATTACATGTATATAAGTGAGTGCTCTCAAGGCACCGAGAGAGAGCTCCAACATCAATGTGTAATGCAAGGCAAGTCGCTGATTAAATCTGCTAACTCTCCTTGCTGTGTCCGTGTCGTCTCTGACTAAATATATATACATTATGAATGTCGTAGCTGGGGTCTACCTACAACCCTAGGTTACAGTGATTTTCTTAATCTGTCCCGAACAGTGATTTCCCACAGCGACCATGCATTTCTGCGCTGGAAGTGTGAAAACACATTTCTGCCATGGTGTGAAAAATGACAGCTGTACTGCTCATAAGGAGGTGTGGTAAAATGGCAGTGTTGAAATTCTGGAGTGAAAATATTGAAAATTCGCAAACTTACGAGCGTACGTAGGAAGAGCGTAACGCATGCTCATAAAACAGTCATTTTTGGGAATTTTTTCACCAAATTTTTAACACAGCCATTTTAACACCTCTGCTCATGAACACTGTCACTGTGATTTTCTTAATCTGTCCTGAACATTGATTTCACACCGATCGCGCTATCAGCGCCATACGCGAAAGCATTTGGGTTAGATGCGAAATGACAGCTGTACTGTTCATAGGATGTGGTAAAATGGCAATGCTGAAAATCTGGAATGAACATATTGAAAACTCAAACTTACGAGTGTGCGTGGAACAGCGCAGCGCATGCTCAAAACAATATTTTAGAATTTTTCACCAAATTTTCAACATAGGGCTTTTGAGCCCACCATGAATTTTGATACTGCCGCCTGCAATGGGTCCCGAAAGGTGGTTCCACGCAGTGACCGCGAAATCACCTTTCCGGCCCAATTAACAAAATGACAGTGACAGAATTCATGAGGTGGGGTCCCAAAAACCCCATGTTGAAAATTTGGTGAAAAAAATTCCCCAAAATGCTCGAGATATGCAGCAAAGTTGAAAAAACCCTATTTATTCCATTATACAGCTTACCGGCATTTGTTCAGTTCGCGGTCGGCTTTGAAGAATGCAGACGTATTCCCAGTCCACCGAAGATCGTCGCACCGGACTCTGGAGGCAAGTATGGGGTGAGGTGGGGGTGGGGGGGCAGGGTGCGTAGAGGGTGGGCGTGGGGGAGGGGGTCAGGACAGTCAGCGAGGAAGGTTTTCTTTCAGGTTTTTTTCCCCCTTAGATGACGCGGGACTTGTGCCACGCTGGGGTGGGCTCCCAGCGTGGCAGCTGGAAGGCTGTTTGGGGGGGCAGTGGAGCTGACAGGGAACTGGGCACCCCGGCCATATGGACTGTTGCCACGCTGGGGTGGGCTCCTAGCGTGACACCTGGTAGTCTCTTGGGGAGGGGCAGTGGAGCCGACGGGGGATTGGGCACCCCTGTCGGCCACACAGAACTCCCAGCATGGCACCTGGAACTCTGTTGGGGGGAGCGCAGCACAGCCAACGGGGGACTGCACAACCCCATCAACAAAAAAAAAGTTGTCTGTGTGGGTGGGGAGCATGAGCACGCAGTGTGTGTGTGTGTCTGTGTGTGTGAGGAGCGCATGAGCACACGATATCTTATCGCTGCTCACTAAAGCGTAGCTCTCCCTTTGAACTGTACGGCACTGCATTTTCAACTGCTGTCATAGACAGCTGCAGCATTCATTGGTGAACTATGGCCGCGCCTGCAAACACACTGACTGAAATGGAAGACAGGGTGCCACACCTCCGAAAACTTGGATGATGGCACTGTTTCTTGCACATACATACAAGCAAACATAAAAATGTATACTGCATGTTTCCTCAGTCACTTTTTCCTTGTGGAGTTAGGTAGTCAGGAAGAATGTAAAGAGCTTGAAGTTTATTCATCCTTGCAGCTGTGGTAAAGACTACTGAAAAGATCACTTTCCAAGTGATGGATTTTAGATCCTACTCTCACTAGTACGCAAGCTGGATTTTAGATCACTACTCACTAGTAAGCAAGCTGGGTAGCTTAGGAATGGGTCCAAATGTGGTAAACTGGGTAAGAAACTGGTTAGGGGATAGGCGACAGAGGGTGGTAGTAAATGGAGTTCACTCCGAGGAAGCGAGCTTGACCAGTGGGTGCCTCAGGGTTCATTGCTGGGACTGGTCCTCTTTAGTATAAATGACACTGCAGAGGAGCTGAAGAGGAAGTCTGCCTCTTTGCAGATGACACCAAAATCTGCAACAGGGTGGGCATGGGGGGCTGCAGGGTGTGTGTGTGTATAAAGGATGAGCAGAGAGCTGAGGAAAACTAGATGACTGGCCAAGAATATGGCAGCTGGGTTTTAATGTAAAAAAGTGCAAAATAAAAATGCACTAAGGGTACAAAAACCCAGAGATGGAGTGCAAAATGGGTAGAGTGGTACTGATGACCACCAAGCAGGAAAGAGACCTGGGAGTAATCACGTTGGATGACCTAAAGGTGGCCAGGTACTGCAACAAGGCAGTAAGAAGGGCTAGTGGGATGCTGGGGTGCATAGGGAGGGTTATCACTAGCAGAAAGAGAGAGGTGGTGCTGCCTCTGTATAGACCACACTGGTAAGACCCCACCTAAAGTACTGTGTTAAGTTCTGAAGACCAGATGTCCGGACGGACAGAGTGGAGGTGGTCCCGAGGAGGGCAATGAAAATGGTGCAGGGTCTACATCAAAAGCACTATGAGAGGAGACTAAATGATCTTAATATGTACACCATGGAACAGCAGAGAGAGAGGGTGGGATATTATAGAGACCTTTAAATACCTCATAGGAGTAAATAAGGTGCAGGAGGCAAGTATTTTTCAGAGGAAAAGGTGCTCAGGAACAAGAGGACTTGCTATGAAGCTAGAGGTGGATGGATTCAGGAGAGATGTGAGGAAGTACTTCTTCACAGGCAGAGTGGTGGATACCTGGAACAGCCTTCCAGTGGCGGGGCGGGGTTGAAATCAGTGGTGGGATTCAAGAATGCATGAGATAAGCATAAGAAAATCATAGTGGAAAGGAAGGGTGACGAGAAAGAGCTGCAGATTGGACACGGTTTACAGTAATAGTGTAGGTAGGAAGAAATGGGCAGAGTAGATGGGCCAAGCAATCCTTATCTACAGTCAAATTCTATATTTCTGTGTTATTGGCCATGGGTTTGAAAGGATCCTTCATGAGATGAAGAAAAAACAATGGCAAGATTGTTAAACAGGAGGATAAATATGATTTAAGTCCGAAAAGAAACGTTTAAAGGAAGCAACAGATTTCTCAACCAGTTTAGACCTGTAAGTTGAAGCTGCAGATAAAGGTACCTGGGGGAGGATGGTCTAAAGCCTTCACTTTTTAGGTACAAAAGGTAATCTAAAAACCAAGACATTCTGAAAGTACCTGGGGAAATCCAATTGGAACCACACTAAATAGAAAAACATTACCACTCAGTATACATGTTTAGACCTGAAGACCTCTAAAATATCTCCAGGCTTGGACAAAGCAAGAATAACAAAGGGCCATCCACCTTTTTACCTTAAAACTATCTTGGCGGCCCTAGCCAAAAAACAACTACACAAAGTGCTTGAGAGGTCCAGATTCAGTGGCGACTCTCTAGACCTGAAACTCCTTGCCCCTCACCATTGACAAAGTCCTGACCCCGCTCACCAAAATCCTCAACCGATCCCTAATGCTTTCTCAGTTCCCCCAAATATGGAAATCTGCTGTTGTGACGCCAATTCACAAAAGTGGGGATAAGACCCTAACCTCTAACTACAGACCCATCTCCATTCTCCCCCCTCCCTCAAAAGCACTGGAGAGAATAGTTGCCGATCAACTTACAGAATACCTTGCTAACCACAACCTGCATTGTCAGGAGCAGCATGGTTTTCGAAAAGAACATAGTACCACAACAGCTCTCCTTGAATTCACCACTTACATCCATAATGCTCTGGATCAGGGACAGCTTGTCGGCGCCCACCTTCATCGATTTGACAAAGGCGTTCGACACTGTCAACCACTCCCTGCTATTTGAACAATTATCTTGCCTTGGCCTCTCAGATGACGCCACACATTGGTTCCAAAGTTACCTTAGCGACCAAACCCAACAGGTTGGAGCTGGCGAGTCCCTCTCACCCTCCCATCCGATTCACTCTGGAGTTTCCCAAGGGTCCATCTTGGGTCCCTTGCCTTTCAGTACTTTTCTGAACAATCTCCCTGCATCATGCTCCAATAGACTTCTGTTATATGCAGACGTTGCAGTTTTTTTCTCCCACCCTGACCCCTCCCTCCTACAGCTGCAACTGCAAACAAGCTTTACGCAAGTGGATACATGGTTTAAATCTCAAAAACTCATACTAAATCACAAAAAAACTAAAAACAATGATGTTTCATGGCATCCATAACAAACATAAAAACAAATGTCTATCACAAACAGTGAAGAGATGTTGCTCGAACATGTTCAATTGCTAAGTACCTGGGGGTTACCCTCGACAGCACCTTGTCTTACTCTGAACACACTGAGAGCATTGCCAAGATCGTGAACACCTGCACAGGACTTCTCTTTAGACACAGGAGCTGCCTCACCAATGAAGCCCTAAGCACTGCCATTCAGAGCTCTGTTATATCCATAATCGACTATGGGCTTGTGACCTATGGCTCTGCCACTGACACCGCACTTCGACAAATAGCCATTGCCCTTAACAAGGCATGTAAATCTACTCACCTCTGCACCACGCCTCTCACATACCTGTGACATCTACAAGCAAGCAAACTGGTTCCAACTCCCCAGCAGACTCAAGTACCAGACCTGTATGCTAGCAAAAAAGATTACCGTAGATCTCCTACCATCAAGGGTTCAGTCCTTACTGGCCCCCCGCCTAACCAGGACCTTAGAATATCTTACTTTTTCTGTTCCACGCTGCTGCACTACCCAAGGACAACGCTCCTTTACATACAGAGCGTCATCCTGGTACAACTTGCTTCTACCTGCTGTTACCAATGACACTACCCTGGGCACATTCAAGTGCAACCTGCACCAGCACCTTGTCACAATGGCCTCCTGTGAGTGTTTCTCCTAACTAAATGTACTCTCCTTCTCTAATTTCCCCAAGTCCCTCCCACCTTACCCCCACTCACCTCCCATTCTCCCTGTTTATTTCCACTATTATCTACATTCTCTCCCCATAGCTTCTTCTACATGCATCTACCATCTCTCCCAGCTGTTTCTAACTTATTCTAGCGAACCATATTACAACTGTTTTTTTATTGTACATATGTTCTTGAATATACAAATTACTGTAACTTAACAGACACACTCTGAATCATTGTACATATTACAGTAATTTCATATGAAGGTTTGAATGTACTCGACAAAGCCTAAGGCTGCTTGAAACTACTGTGCTTGTTATTGTCCTCACTATGTTCTGTATTGTTTCTCTGACGTGGAACCTTTGTAAAAGAGCCTTGGCTCAAAGGTGTCTTCCGAAATAATTAATAAATAAAATAAATAAAAAATCTGTGACGTGCAGAATTCTAGCTCCTCAGGTACCAAGTCTTCAAATGAAGAGTTCTGACATCTTGTGAAAGACTCTCCCTTGTGATACAGACAGAAAGTCATGCCTCAAAGGAAGGAGCAGTTGAGGTTCGTGGGACAGTCTCAGCAGAAGGCGGTACCAAGTAGGGATGTCACAGTATACTGGTTTTATGGTATTGATACCATGGGCAATTTACTATACCACAATAACCATGATTCACAGTATGCCATGGTATATTGTATACCGTGGTATTAAGACCTTTCAACCATTTTTCGTATTTTCAGGGAAAACTGTCCCATCCACACCTACTCTCCTTGATGCTTTGTACAAAAATTACTTCTTATGTTATACCGTGGTATAATGTTTATCCAGATAATTTTATCACGGTTATTGTAGCGTGGAAATTTGATTATTGGGACACCCCTAGTACCAAGGTAGTAGTGTTCAATCTGGAGCTACAGTATCATTGCTGATTTTTTGTTCTGAGTTTGAAAAGTACGTTCAGGTTCAGAGGGAACAGGGGAAATGCATAATGAATTTTACTTTCCAACACACTGTCAAAACTTCCCATGGCAGTGACTACTTTTGGTAATCCGCAGCAGGACAAATGAAAAAATTACTCACCGTAGTAATTATATTTCTTATAAGTGGTTTACTAGTGATTCATACAAGTCTGCAATTATCCCATGTCTGAGATACTGTCCTGAAGCTGGAATTTAGAAAATTATGCAAGTTCATATTTTACACTATGATCATGCTTCCTCTAGCACTCTAATGGCAGATGTATTGCTGAAGCACAAAAGAGAGCAGTGACCACCTATCTAATCTATTCTAGTATTCTTACCTCACATGTGTTAAGAATGTAGCATCCCAAAGGAAATGCTAAAGCAATGGAAACCCCTTGATTAGTGAAGAAATACAGGTTACTCACCTGTAACAGGAGTTCTAGGAATGGTTTATGTTGTTCATCCACACTTATTGGCAGGTTCCTTGCCGCTTTAAATCTTGCCGGAAGGTCTTCAAGCTGGCTCCTCCCACCCACCCAGGTGGTAAAATCACTCGACCACCCCATGACGCCAGATCTGGCCCGCTGGAAGCCTTCAGGCTGTGCGCCGGCCGGGAGGTCGAGAAACAGGATGAACAACATACACCATTCCTAGAATTCCTGTTACAGGTGAGTAACCTGTATTTCTAGGGACATGGATATGTTGTTCATCCACACTTATTGGCAGACTCCTAGCAGTTCTCCGGGGAGGGAGGCAAGGCGACACCCCTACTTAGGGAATAAAGACTGAGAACCGAGGCCCCAAAACCAGCATTCCGCGTGACTCAAGGTCGATGTGGTAATGGGTAATAAGGTGTGCTGACTTCCAGGTAGCAGCCCTGCAGATTTCCTGGATAGGGACGCTCTGAAGCAGCCACCGATGCAGCAGTATGACGGTAGAATGTGCTCTTATCCTCTGGGAGGCTCCATGCCCGCCAACTTATAGCAGAGATTTATGCAGGAGGTGACCCACCTGCCTATCGTCCGCTTGGCTGCAGGTCTGCCAGGTGCGGCTTCAGCGTAGGTGACAAACAGCTGGCGAACCTCTCCCGAATTTCAGCCCAGGCTCCTTATAATAAGCGAGCGCTTTCTAGGGTCCAAAGTATGGAGCCTGTATCCGGCCTCCCGAGGTGTGATTGTAGAAAGACCGCAGAGTCAGCACTCTGGTTAAGGTGAAACTCTGACACCACCCCTTCGGAAGGAATTTCGGTGAAGCGCAGGACAACCTTGTCCTTGTGGAAGACCAGGTAAGGAGACTCAGTGCAGAGCACCTGGAGTTCTCCCATCCTTCTGGCTGACGTGATAGCCACCAAGAAGGCGGTCTCCACGACAGGTGAGAGTTCACACCTGTGCATTGGTTCAATGGCTTTGCCCATGAGCTTTGCCAGTACCAGCAGTAAATCCCACGGAGGTGGAGGTTCTGCACCGAGGGGAATGTGATCAAGGCCTTTGAAAAAGCGCCAGACCACCTTCTCTCCTCCGCGCCACCGACTGCTCCTCGCCCGCGCCGGTAAGCAGAGATGGCTTCCAGGTGCACCTTTAGGGTCGCCGACCTAAGCCCTTGACTAGAAAAGGACCACAAATAGTCCAAGATGCTTGCCAAAGAACAGGAGGACGGGTCCAAGCCCTTGCCCTGACACCAAATGGAAAATCTCTTCCATTTGAAGGCATAGCATTTCCTGGTCGACTCCTTACGGGACGCCTCAACAACATTGAGGACCTCGCGGAAAGACCCAAGGCCTGGAACTCTAGCCGCTCAGGAACCAGGCCGTCAGGTGCAGGGATTGAAGGTCGGATGGAACCCCTTCCTGATTGACTGAGAGCAGTCCGGGCAAGCTGGAAGCTGCCTCGGAGCCTGGAGCTGAGGCTGAGGAGATCTGGTACCAGTAACTGGCGGGCCAGTCTGGGGCTATCAGAATCACCTGAGCCTTGTCCCTCCTTGCCTTGAGAAGCACCTTGTGAATCAAGGAAATGGGGAAAGACGAAAAGAGGCCCGGGGTCCACAGCCTGAAAAGGCATCCCCTGCAGCGAGCCCTGCTGAGGGGCGGCATGAAACAGCCTCAGCTTAGCGCTCTCCCTGAGGCAAACAGATCCACCTGAGGTGTGCCCCAGTGGAGAACAGATCTTGTACTACCTCCGCAGGAGAGACCACTCGTGAGATGCAGCCCCTATCCGGCTCAGGGCATCGGCCAGGGTGTTGGAGGCCCCGCCACATGAATGGCTAGGAGATCCGCCTAGGCTGCACACGAGGACTAAATGCGAGAGCTTCCTTGCATAGAAGCATGGAACGCGGCCCCGCCCTGGCGTGTTTAGGTAGTACATGGTCGGTATTGTCCGCCTGGACTCGGACCACTTGACCGGAGAAACGGAGCAAAGGCGGTGAGAGCTAGGCGACCGCCTGAGCTCCAGCAGGCTGATGTGGCATCGGGACTCCCGCTGGGACCAGAGGCCGTGCGCTCGGTGTTCCCCCAGATGGGCACCCCAACCCATCAGAGAGGCATCGGTTGATAGAGAGACCGTCAGCTCGGGGCGGACAAACGGGATACCCTCCTGCAGATGAGATGGAATGGTCCACCATCGGAGAGCATTCCACATCTCCTGGGTCACCACCACTAGCTGGTCCAATGGATCGCAGCGTTGTGACCATTGGCTGGCCAGTCCCCACTGAAGGAGGCGCATGGTGCAGGCCGCCATGAGACCCAGGAGATGCAGGAAGTCCCGGGCAGGGCGCGATTGCCCAACCAGAAATGATTGGGCAAAGGAGGTAAGAACCTCGGCCCTGTCCGCCGGGAGCCGTGGTCTGGCTCAAGAGAGCCGAGCCTGTCGCCCGATAAACAGAATCACCTGCTTCGCTCGAGTTCGACTTGGCCTCGCTTGATGAGAAGGCCGACTTGAGAGCAAAACCTGAGGGCCAGATCTCTGACCCGCTTCCACCTCCTGTCTGAGGGGGCTGCCATCAGCCAATCGGCCCAGGTAAGGTACACTCCGGACCCTCGGCGTCAAGAGGAAAGCTGTCACCACTGCAATGCATTGGTGAAACCCTGGGAGCTGGAGACAGGCCAAGGGCATGGCTCGAACTCGAAGAGGGATCCCTCCGCTCGAAAAGCGAAGGAATTTCCGGCGGACGGACGGATAGGGACGGAAAGAACGCGGCCCTGTAGGTCCAGAGAGCAGAACCACACGCCGTGTTCCAGAGATGGTATTATCTGCGCCAGAGTGACCATCCTGAAGGTTCGAGACCTTAGGAACTTGTTCAGGTCGTGGTAGGTCGAGAATGGGGCGCCAGCCCCCGTCTGCTTCGGAACCAGGAAGTACCTGGACACAAACCCCGAGTCTGAGGGGGGTCCGCTACTCTTCCTGATCACCTCCTTTGGAGGAGGAGCTGGCGTCGGCTCGACGAGCCGACAGTGAGGCTGCGGACTGATGCGCCCCGAGGTGCGACGGCTCTGAAGGGTGGGGCCTGCTCGAATTCTAGAGGCAGGTCTTTCCACCTTCAGTACCCACCTGTCCGTGGTAATAACGAGCAGGCGGAAAGGAAGAATGGAGCCGTCTCCACAGGGGAAACCAGGGGTGAGGTGATGGGGATGGGGGCGACACCCCTCAGCCCGTCACTTAGCAGGCTTGGAGGAGGGATCGGCCGAGGGACCTCCTGGGCCTTTACCTCCCTGCTTCCTGTTGGAGGAAGCCGACGGCTTGGGTTTGGGATGCCAAGCCCGAGCCTGCTGGCCCTGACGTTGCTGGGCCGGGCGCGCTGGGGGCGCAGAAGGACGAAAGGGCTTAGGCTGTGGCTTGCGGCCTTTGTCCTTCTGAGCGGAAGAGACCGAGTCCAAGGTAGCATTGGACTTCTCGATCCTCTGCAGGTGACCTTCCACCCCAGGGCCGAAGAGGTCAGTCCCCAAAAAGGGAACATCCGCCAACTTGTGCTGGGTATCCGAAGTAAAGGTGGATATCTCAGCCAGGCCCGACGACGCATGGCCACTGCGGCCGCCACAGACCTGGCACATGAGTCCCCAATGTCTAAAGCAGTCTGGAGCTGCTGTTTGGCCACTGCCCTGCCCTGGTCCCGCACCTGCCTGACCGTAGTCTGCAGATCCACGGGAAGATGAGGGACAACCTCATCCAGGGAGCCCAACAGGGCATGAGAAAAATGTGCCATGAGGACGGCCGAACTGGCCTGACGAAGGCCAAGAGAGGACGAGCATAGACATTTCGCCCGCATAATCCAATTTCTTGGATTCCTTGTCGGAGGTTTGTCCACATCCTGATGCCTCGGCGCTACCGGAAAACGCTTGTCGGTAACCAACCCTCAGCAGAGGGGTGTTCCAAAAACCGACAGGAACCGGTAGGGGACCGATACTTCCTGGCCATCCTGGCCGGGCGCAGGGCAGGAAGCAGGGCGCCGCAAAGCTCCAAGGCCGACCCACTATGGCCTCGGCCACCAGAAAGGCCTCCGTGGGAATCCTCGGTCCAGAATCTCCGTGAGGGAATACCTGGCCGCTTAGAAACGGGTTCGAGCTTCATCCCGTGGACTCTGAGATGAGCCAAAGCAATCCTAGGAAGGACGGAGCGGCTATCGTCCACTGACTGTCCTCCTGAGGACTCCAAGTCCATTCGCTTGGAGAAAAGGGAGGAATCATCCTCGGACTCAGAAGAGTCCTCAAAGAGCTGCCTCGGGCCTGAGCCACCCTCCACCTGCCGAGGTCTATCGGGAGTGAGGGTGACAGACAGCCTATGGGGCAGTCCCTGAGCCGACCGAGAATTTTTGGTCGGAGCCCCAAATAACGGCTGTGGAGGCGGAGGTTCCACCTGAATCGGTGGGGCAGCTGGAATTGGCCGAACAACCGGCCTGGGAACAGGCTCCTCGGCTACAACGAGGGGTTGTTTCGGCCGCTCCGGTGACAGCCACTTAATGGCCGGGGAAGACGACGGGGTCGGCTTATTCCCGGCTAGAAGGAGCTGTTGCCACATGAGTTCCTCATACCTCCCGACGCAATTCGGCGAAGCCCCTCGTCCCGAGGAGGAGGAAGAGGAAGAGCAGCGGCGCTTGTTTCAGTCACAGCCGAGACCGCTTGGCGACGGGCGGATCGGGTTGACCATTTAAGACGTCGAGATCGAGAACCTCGCAGCCGAGGACGGACGCGGGAGGTGTCGGGAATCGCACCGGTTCGGACGATTCCACTCAAGGTTCCGGAACCGGAGGCACAGACGAGCCGACGGGATCCTCAACTCCCACCGGGGGAACGGGGAGAGGGGATTCTCAGCTTCTCCAGCCGACAACCCGTCCAACGGGTCGAGAAAAATCTCGACCGTGTCGACGGGAGTCTCGGTCAACTGGCCTGACGGGGACACCGTGAAGCCAGTGGCCGAAGCCGAGGGGTCGACCGAGGTAGACTGTCGACAACTAGGGAGGGGATCTTTCCCGCTCCCAAGAGCGTCGACGGTGAGACTTACTTTTATCTCTCTTTTTGGACTGAGAAAAAGGTCCAGAAGAAGTTGGATCCTCACCTTTCGTCGAGAGGGTCAGACAAAGCTCCTTAAAAGAAGCCGAATACGAGGCACCGAGAGAGAGCGGGACAAATGCCGCAGCCGAGGTATAAGCGGCCCGCGCCGCCTCCTCTTCGAGGGCGATCATCTGCTCGAGCTGATCCGCCGAGCCCGCCGCCGCGGACACTGCCGACTGGGCCTCTTTAGACTTAACCGGAGGAAATTTTTCTCGGACGCCCCAGCTGTAAACGGGCAGCACGGTCTCGAGGACGAGGAAAAAGAAGAGCACAGGGTTATGCCCGGTCGTGCTCAAGGCCCAAGCAGTAGACGACGGGAGTGCGGATCCGGCCCGAGACATCTTCTGCCCGCAAGGGCATCTCCGGAAACCAGGAGTCGATTTTCCATCGTAGCCGCTGGGGAGAGAAGATCAGTCTTTTAGCAAAACTTTGATTTCAAAGATTCAAGAATTAGGAACCAGTCTTATACGCAGAGCATTAAGGAGGGAACCTGAGCTTCCAAGCGATAAGGAAGATCTGGCGTCATGGGGCGGAGACGAGAGTTTTACCACCCGGGTGGGTTGGAGGAGCCAGCTTGAAGACCTTCCGGCAAGATTTAAAGCGGCAAGGATACCTGCCAATAAGTGTGGATGAACAACATATCCATGTCCCTAGAACCCTATTTTATTAAGGTCCTAGAAGGGTAAGTAGGGTTGGGTTTGCATTAGTCACTAGTAAACCCCTTAAAAGAAACATCATTACTACAGTGAGTCATTTTTTCTTATGTCGTCACACAAATCTGCAGACACCAAGCAGTAACTTGGGAGACAAGTTCTGAAACCTATTAAGGACAAAAGGTTCTGCAGGAAGACAGCTGCAAACCAGGCATCTCTCCTGGACTGGAAGTTCAGGCAGTCATGTTTAGCAAAGGTGTGCACGGTCAACCTTGTAGCTGCTTTATAAATCTCCTGTAGGGGTATGTCCTTTATGGCTTCCACAGCAGCAGAAGCAGCTCTAGTAGAGTGTGCCCAGAGGCACTTGGGTGTCTGCTTGGCAGCTTTTTCATTACCAGAATTAAGTACAGGAGATTATCCACTGAGAGATGGTCTTTCTAGCTACTGACGTGCCTCGGCCCACCTTGCCATAAGTGACAAACAGCTGTGTAAGGTCAGTTCTGGGCACTTTAGTTAAATCCAAATAAACGTTCAGAGCCCTTTTTACATCCAGGCTTCGAGGTTTCTAACCTGCATTTGTATGATGTTCTGGGGGGAGGGGGGACACTCACCATCTGGTTTAAGTGAAACAATGTTTTTTGGATCCCAGGAGAAAAAAAAAACCTCAGATGCTTTAACAACAGATGGTTATCACCACCCTACACCATCATGCGCTCCAGCTCACTACTGTCAACAAATGTATGGGTATGTATAGCTAGACGCCATCTCAGATGGAACCTACACAGTGAGAATCTAATGAAAAAACTTGTCCCAATAATCGGCCTCCTGTACAGGAATAAGGCCCGATTTCCTAACCCTACGCATCTGCACACTGAACACGATGTCAACGACTCTATTCAGCCATGGAATATATATAGTTTGATGAGGCCAACAAATCTGTCCTAAGTAAGATAACTGTTCTCTACAACAGGCGTGCTCGCTATGTGCTAAATGCACCCCATGACGGCCACCACTGCACACTATATAGTAGACTGAACTGGCTGAACCTAGGTCACTGCAGAGGTGCAGATGACTTCATTTGCTACACACCATGTACCAATGTACCAAAAGTAATGTGCCTGACTACATCTTGGTCCTGGTATATCCCAGACCTGACCAGGAGGGGCAGAAGCAGGACTGGAATATTATATATTGCTCCTCACATGGACACCAGAGCAGGCTCTAGCTGCTTCTCCCACGCCAGACCTCTAATCTGAAAAACCTGCCTACTGGCATGTGTCCAATTCCACACACACCACCGGCACGATATAAGGATAGTGCATTCTACACTGCTCACAACCTAGTACCTGAGCAAGCTCGGAGACCCCATGATATGGGTAGTATAGCCTGTACTGACCTATACTGTATGCTTAACGTGATTGTGCTAGGTTTCACATATGCCTTTTTCACACAGTACACCACTGACACCCATGCTTTAGATGTTGAAGCTGCAATTTATTTTGTAAAAAAATAAAAAATTAAAAAAAATTCTGCCATAGTCAGTTTTATTTATGTATTATCAGCACTGTGTCCTCCAGTTTTCTGTGTACGGCCACATCCCCAGAATGTCATGCAAGGGAACTGTCAATGTTTTACATACAACACCAAGGAATTCTGGATAAATTACAATGCTGATGTAAATGTTAGTTATTCAGAGGTGCAGTCCCTTATTTTTGTGGTGGTGACTGCACCCAATATGTAGATGTACATAGCAAGGCATTGTGGATACAATAAGAAGTTGCTTTCCAATTCCCTTCCTGTGAGGTGCAGTCTCATATTTCTGTAGTGGCTTTAACAATAAAAGTGCTCATACGTTTATTTTCAAAACAAGGCACTGTGCATATAGTATCTAGCTGACAAGATTTCTTTACTGAGAGATGTAGTTTCCTATGTCGGTAGTGTAGATGTCTGCAATACCAAGAATGACCAACAGAGGTCTCTGTTTCAAAACAGTGCTTGAAAACTTTTTTCCCCATGCATGATGTCACACTTGGGGGTTGCAGCACTGAGAAAAAAGGGTCAGGTTATGCAAATGAAGCAGAGCACAGAACTAAATGCATTTATTTAATGGAAAACAGCACTTTTTGGCAGTTTGAATGGCAGAAGATTGAATCACAACTCGGACAGGTTACTACTCCCATTTGCCTTGGCAAACCTGACAAAATCCCTTTTAATATGATGGAGTTTTATCTAGCCATGTAAGACATACGAGGAAGGTAACTCAAATCTGTTGCAGTCTTAAAAGTTGGGTACCAAGTGCCACTCCACTTGTGAGGGTAAGTGAAATACTAAATATTGTTGTAACTGTGGTGAAAATCAATGTTTGTACTCATGCTATAATGTATAAATTGCACTTTCTCCAAGATGTAACCAGATCTGCTGCATTTGGAAACCATTAGAAATGAGCCCCTAACTCAATGGTGTATTAGTTTGTCATGAATAAAATTATTTAATTCTGACACCACTTTTGGAAGACATTTCCTTTGTGTTCTTAGCGCAACTTTATCTATACAGGAGATAATGAAATTTGGTACTGTGCAGAGGACTTGCAGTTCACCAACCCTTCAGGCAGATATCATAGCTATTAAAAGCACTGTTTTCCAGGTCAGGTACTGGAGCTTTGCTGAGGACATGGGTTCAAGGGGAGGTTCTACTAACTGTGCCATAACTAGGTTAAAATCCCACGTGAGGACTGAGTCCTATAAAGAAGGATACAAGTGACCTTAAACTCTTGAAAAATCTTTGGAAAACTGGTTCTGAGGCAAGGAATTTTTCTTTTCCAGCTGATTTATAAGCTGACCCAGAAGCTCAATGCTCTTTCAACGTACAGGACCTCAGGCCCTGAGACAGCAAGTGTACTAAACAGTCCAGCATCACAGTTAAGTTGTCCTCAAGAGCAGAGACATCCTGTGAGGTATTCCAGATAGTAAAAATGTTCCCACTTCAATGAATATGTTGTCCTTGTAGCTGGTTTCCTAAACACCTTTAACACTTCCAATATTTGATTGGAAAGGCTGAATCCAGATTATAAAAAGGGTCTCCAAAATGCTGCAATCTGATTGGCTGTTAGGATTCCAACAGCCTTACATTAATCCATGTATACTGTCATGTGCAGCCTGATCACCATGGAACATGGATTCTTTCTGTCAGCATTCTATCCTCTAGCACGTCTGAATGACTGAAATGCTGCATTCTGATTCTGAGCCAGCATTCTTAAACTGTTGGTAGAAGAACTATTTTATTAAAAATCTCCCTTTAAATGAAGAAAACATTCAAAAAGTATACTTTTAACACTTTTCATTTGGAATATTTTTTTATAATAGCAATAAGGCACTCCCAGGAGTTAGATTAACAGTCAATCACCCCCTAGGGGCAATATGGCACTCGACTGCATCTTGTGCCACATTACACCCCTGGGTGTGATTAACAGACTGTTACTGTAACCCCTGGTCATACCTTATTGCTTAAATATTCTAGCTCTTTAAGAACCAAACCTTCCGGTGAAGTGTTCTGAGGTCTGAATGAGTCACTCTGGCCTATGGTAGTCAGGAGACTGTGTTTCAGTGGCACAGAACTAGGCATCGTGTGTCTCACTGTCAACAGAAGGGAGTACCAGGTCTGTTGAGCCCAGTCTGGTAGTTCCAGAATCATTGCTGTGTACTCTCTTCTCAGTTTCAACAGCATTCTCTGAATTTGTGCGAATTGAGGAAAAACATAGAGGAACTTTCCCCTTCAACACAGGAACTGTGCCTCCCCTGGAACCTTTCCCAAGAAAGGATGGTCTGCAACAGAACTTGGGAATCTTTCTATTTTGCCATGGCATGTCGCAAACAGATATTTTCTGGAACCCCTCATTTCTTAAACAGAAGCACCAAGTTTGGTTGACAGTAAACCTGTCAACCACGCGCACAGCGACGGCACAATACCGACGAGACACTGTGCCGCCCCAAGCCCCAGTAGCGCAAGTGGGCTCACCCCCTGCACCCCCAGACTAAGATTCCTCAACCCAGGTCAAGTTGGTCTGGAAGGGGGCAGGACGCTGGAGGACTGCGAGCACGGAAATGGACCATTACAGCGACCGTCGCTGTAGTGGTAGATTTCTGTGTTTCACCGTCGGAGTGTCAGACAAAAGGGGGCCACCCTTCTTAAACGAGTTTAGCATTTGCTAATCAAGTGACCATTTGTGATTTCCCCGACTCATTTCTCTCAGGGAGTCTGTCCACCAGTACATTATCTCTGCCTGCCAGATATACTGCAGTTATGGCTGCCTCTAAGGAATATGCTAGGTTCCATATCCTCAAGGCCTCTGTAAAGAGTTTTGTGGATTTGATTCCTATTTATTTATATAATACACTGCTCTTGTATTTTCAGTCTTTATCTGGACTGCTAGTCCTTGCACCAGGGAGGAAAAGACTGCATTGACAGGTGCACTGCTCAGAGCTCTAACAGGTTTATATACCATCTACTCCTGTGAGTCCCAGACACCACTGACTGTCCTGTTCTCCAGATGGCCTCCCCATCCCAGTAGTGAGATATCTGTTGTGAGAACTCCTAGAGAAATGTGAAGGAAGTGAATATCTTCCTGACACTGCTGTCTTTTTGCCATGCTTGTACCAAACCGTGAGTGACTAATATCAACTGTTCCAGTGCCGCAGTCTTTAATGCCAGTGCCTCATTACTTCCAATAGCTCCGAATGAAGTCCAAACTATTCACTGTTTACCTGACACAAAATGGCCACCCAAGTAATAGAGTTATTAAGTGGTGCTGGACATCTCATTTGTTACCAAGCTCTCGGAAACACTGATGTAGTGAAAGCCATGTGGCCCAATAGCTGAAGGAATTCCTGTGCAGACTTTGTATGGCCAGCCAGGAACAAGCCTGCACACTGTATAGGGACTTCTGCCCTGTGTACTGGCAAGAATGCCCTCCCTGTACTGTGCCCAGCTCTGTTCCTATAAACTTCAGGATCTAGCTGGGCTCTAGGTGAGATTTTTCTAGATTTAGGAGGAAAGCCAATCTTTTCCAGTATGCTTTTTACCAATTGTACTGAATGAGCTTCTTCCTTGTTTTCTCAGTTACTAGCCAGTAATCCAGGTAGGGAAGCAGCACTACACCTTTTTTTCCACAGATGTGCTGCCACTGGAATAAAGTACTTTGTGAACACTCTTAGGTGCCAAGGTCAGAGCAAAAGGCACTGCTGACAAATGATACTGGGTAATGCCTAACCCAAACCTCAAATATTTCTGTGGCTGCCTCTTACTGGAATATGAACGTAGACATCTTTCTGATCAAGAGGCCCCAGCCATTCTACTTCTTGTAAGGAAGGAATCACTGTTCCCAGTGTCACAATCCTGAATTTTTCCTTTTTTAGGTGAATGTTCAGAAACCTTAGGTCAAGAATGGGTCACCATTTCCCATTGTCCTTTTGGGTTCGAAAGTATTTGGAAAAAGAGCCCTTCCGTCAGCTGTGAAGTGATGACCTTTATCACTGCTTTCAAGCTTTGTCGCCTCCAGCTCCAGAACAACCTTTTGTTCCAGACTGTGAGCTGGAAAGACTCTTAGTCTACCTAACTTTGGAAATTTTACAAAATGAAGGGTTAACCCTGGCCCACTATTTCCAGGACCAACTTTTGTTCATAGTAATTTTTTGCCATTCCTTGAAACAGCAGACCAGACACCTACAGACAATGAGTTTATGTCGTCCTGGATGAAATTGTCAGGGGTTTGGCTTATCCTATGGTTGAGAAGTTGGAACTTTCTTCTGTCTTGCTCCTTTTTACCTCTGCCTCTCCCGGCACCTCTCCATACCATGTACTCATAATGGATGCATGGCCTGCTGCAGCAAGTACTACCCCTACCTTCCCTTGAATGTGGCCTATAAGAACGGAGGCCTTCTCTTGCTCAGACTTCTAAAATGTGAACTTCTGCTCAGAACATTTTTTTCATGTAGGACTCTGTTCTGTCCTGAAACATGGAAGGGCCTTCAAAGAGAAAATCCATTGCTTTACCCTTGGTATCCTGAGTTAAGGTGGTCAACCTAAGCCAGGCAAACCTCAGTGCCACTGTGTGACAGGGCCTAGATAAAGTGTCATATGCATCTATGGTAATCTGAAATTAATATCTAGCTGCCCCCAATTTGGCCCTCACTGAGCTGGCCAGACAGGCATGCTCCTCAGAGGGAGAACTGTCACACAGTGGCAGGACTGTATTCCATGAAGCCTTCTAGTAGTGTGCTGCATAAGCTAGACATGCTGCATGCCTTAACTGCAAAGTAGATGTGGCAGATGCGTTCCCTGCCATATGGTCCAGTTTCCTGGAATCTTTTTCAAAATGAACTGATGCCAGGGAGACCTTTGCTTTTTCCACATGCAGCAACTTAAAAATCACACCCTCGTGGTCAGTAGTGACAATACTCACACAGATACCCACAGAAGTTGTATACGAGGAAAAAGCAGGCTTTCCAATTTAAACTCTTTTTCAGACAGGCAGACTTGAAATTAGAGAGACTGTCAATAGAAACAAACAGACCCTCCATGCCCCAGTTACTGGACTTGGGTGGGGGGGGGGAGCAGTAATGGCAAAGATTGTAAACTGGATAAAGAGTTCAAAAATGCTTCCACCCCTAACAAACTGATATAGAAGACTGACAAAAACTGAGGTCTGGAACACTCACCATAACAACATTTTGTGCAGATAGGTCTGGGTTGACAGTATACCCTACAATTTAGAGTAATGAGCTGTGAATGAGCTTGGTACATCCAGAAGACCTGGGTCTGAGTGCCACAACTTCCACTTGCATACTGCATGATCCTGAGCAAGATCTGGAATTCCTCATTTATTGGAAAGGCAATTTGCTTATATGGGCTCCTATCCCAAAGGCTCAAGGCACCTTACGTGAAAACAGTTAATTACTTACACAATAAAATACATAATGAATAACATAATAAATATAATCCAAATTCACCAAACCACGCTTTAGGCATGCTTAAACAGATCAAATTGTAACACTCCCTTAAAGAATTCCACTGAGCGAGCAGTATGAACACTGGGTGGCAGAGTTCCATGACAGAGACCTAGCCATCCCAAAGGCTCTGTCCCCCAATAATTTTAGCCTTGAACAGGAGACCACCACCAAGTCAGCATTGGTGAAGCAAAGAGGGCAGACAGGGGCTTCTAAGGACAGAAGATCTTTCAAAAAGCTAGGACGCTCTGTATCACCCACTCATATAATGCATTTAGACCAATAGGCTTTCTGTTTTGATCCTTGTAATGCCATGATTTACAATTTTATGTTTGTGACTTGTAAATATTGAAATCCCAATAAAAATCTTAAACCATGAAAAAAAAGCCAGGACCCAAACCATTTAGGTCCTTGTACATTATCAAGCCAGTCTTGAAACCGATGAGCCACTGAAAAGGCATCCAGAATTCATCATGAATGAGAGTAATTATTGTACAATACAGCACAATCTAACCACAAAATATTTCAAACATGGACCGAAGATCTTATTTTACTGGAGTATGAAAACAACTCTTACCAAGGCTGTCTCATGAGTCTGAGGATGCTTGAAGTTCACAATCTCCAAGGACAGGTGCTTCTTAACTCTAGCAGCATCTGCTTCCCGTGCAGCTTGTAGCAGTGAGTGACCCTTGTACTCATCTAGAAAGGAAACCAGCAATATGTATAATGCCTCAGGAAAAGCATCACATTCATAAATTTGCAGGGCATGAACTTTGCATTCATTTGGTGTTCACCAAAACCTGTTGGTGAAACCAATAGCTGACTGCTGGTATTCACTTTTGAATACCTGGCTTAAAACCTTTTTGCAATACATGCTGCAAAATGCAGCGGAACTGGGCTGGCGCAATGAAAGCACCATTGCTCACAATACAAGTGATTTGGGTTCAGAAGTGAGCTCAGGTCCTCGTGGGCCGCATGGGAAAGAAGGAGCGAGTGTCCCATGGACTGCTGTTTGTCCCACAATGGGCCTGCCACCTACCATAACCTGGGTGGAAACACATTCAGGACCCCCTGGCAGGGAAGGGGTGCTACCTGACACAAGAAGAGATGTGCACATGTGCATCACTGCACACCAGCGTTCCTAAGGGTGAAAAATTGGGTGGGGAAAATCCCTGATCATGGTCAGATTCCAGTTTGGTCCCCCACAGGCCCTGCACTGCCATCTGGGTGCCCTCCAATACATAATCATGTGCCAGAGGGGCTTTGCCAACCTTGACTGCCCAGCCGGAGGGAGGCGTGAAGGGGGGGGGGGAGAGAAAGCTGTAAAAGACAGGCAGTCTGGGTAAGTCCCAGGGATGGTGGGTGATGAGGGGTTGAGGGTGAATGGGCCTGATCTAGGCAGGTCAGTGTAGAGGAGGATACAATGGAGGATTTTAAAAAAATGCATCAAAACTGTCTTTAGCATGAGGTTGTACATCAGATTTGGGATGGAACACCAAAACTAGTATACTGGAATTCAGTCTGAAACACCATATTTAGAACAAAATATTTAGCTCTGATCTGTATGTTTTTCTCATTTCTGTTATGTCCGTCACCTCTTCTTAGACATATGCACTTGCAGTTCTTGCTAGAGATCACACTGTTCACCCCCTGCGTCCCAAAGGCGGTAACTCTAACCATTCGGCTAAAGGGAAATCCCCCTTAAATGGGAAGACAGAGAATGCCTTAGATCTTCATATTTGCTGTTCCATGTACCACCACTAGAGGCCATTATTACTGTTGCAATTACTCACCACTGCTTCTGAATGTCATACGAACATGCCAGCAGATAAAGGCCTTAGGTCTACCTAGTCTGCTCGATTGTGCACCTCCTCATCTATTTACAAAAGGAACTGCCCCACCCCATTTCCCTTTTGGCCTCCCTCTACTTCCCCTCCTCTGTCTCCCGATTCTCTCCCCTTCTAACCATAAGATTTCCCTTTGCCCTGTCCCAACCCCTCTTGAAGCTTCCATCGTTGTAAGGGCTACCACCTCATCTGGCAGCTCATTCCACTTCTTTCATCTCCCAACTGAACCTTCCCCCCACCAGCTTTAGGCTGTGCCGTCTTGCTGTCAATAAAGCTAAAGAGGCCCTTACTGCTCACCCTTTTAATACCCGTAAGGTACTTGAAGATCTCAATCATGTCTCCCCTCTCCCATCTTTCCTTGAGAGCATACATGTTGAGCTCCCTGAGCCTCTCGTCACAGGTGTTACCCTGCTGGCCCTGGATCACCTTGGCTGCCCTTCTCTGGACCGTCCCCAGCATGCTGACATCCCTATTAAGACATAGGCACCAAAACTGCACACTGTACTCCAGGTGTGGTCTAACCAGTGACCTGTACAGTGGCAGAGTGACTTCCACCTTCCTGTTGGCAATTCCACTGGATATGCATTCCAGCATCCACTTTGCTTTGGCTGCTGCCCTCCTGCAGTGTGCAGAGTGTTTTAGGCCACCTGTGATTATTACTTCCAGGTCCTTTTCTTCCTCTGACCTGGCTACCTACACTCCGGTTAACCAGCATTCGGTCCTCCGAGTCCTCGAACCCAAGTGCATAACTTTGCACTTTTTAGTACTGAACCTCAGCTGCCAAAAGCCAGACCACTCTTCCAGCCAAGCCAGGTCCTCCTTGAGTTCCTGTCTTTCCTCTTCTGTGTCCACCCTCACACACTGCGTGGTGTTGTCCGTGAACGGGCAGATTTTTACCAGATTCCATCCATGATGTCACTTACGAAGATGTTAAATAACACCATGCCGAGCACAGAGCCCTGTGGGACCCCACTGATCACATGCCTCACTTAAGAGAATTCTCCTGACTATCACCCTTTGGTTTCAATCCTGCAACCAGCTTCTGACATCCCGTGAGCCTGGCGCCCAAGTGCTCTTGCTTCCTGACCAGTCTCCTGGTCTGTAGTTTCCTCGTTCATCCCTCAGCCCACTCTTATGGGGAGGAACCACATGCACCGTTCTTCAGTCCTACAGCACATTTCCAGACAAACAGGTCTGCCAGGGGACCTGCCCACAACCTCCACCAGCTCTCTAAAGACCATTGAGTGCTTGCCATCTGGTCCTAGTGATCTGTCCACCTTTAGGGCCCTTAGCCCTCGAGTACCCTTGTCCACTTGAATTTCTCTATCTGAGACTTCCCCCCCCTTCAAGTCCCTACCCCCTTTACTTCCTTGCAGTACTGGTCAGTCCTTTTCTCAAGTAAAGACTGAACAGAAGTACCCGTTAAGCACCTCCGCCTTTTCACCTCTCCCCTCTACTCAACCCCCTTCATTTTGTAGCCTTACAATCTTATGTACATGAAAAAGGCCTTCTCTCCCAATTTTACCACCTAGGCTATCTGTACCTCTCCCATGGCCTTTGCCTCCCTTACCACCTTGTATGCCTCCCTTGACTTAGCGGCATAGCTCACCCTATTCTCTTCCTTCTGAGTATGCATGTACTTCCTAAAGGCTGCCCTCTTGTCCCCACCACTTCTGCCACCTCCTTGATGAATCAGGAGTGTGTTTTGGGCCATAGCTTTCTTACTTTTGATTTTGGCACACTCACAAGTGGCCTCTGTTAATGCCTTCTTTACAATGGCCCATTTCTGTTTCACGTCCATCCCCATTCTGATCCCAGCCAAGGTGTCCTGGCAGAACATCTCCCATCCTACCTAAGTCAGCCCTTCAAAAATCCACAATCCTCGTCTTAGTCCTGATCATCCCTCTGCTCATGTCCAGGTGAAACCACACCACGTGGTGGTCATTTCTTGTCAGTGGTGCATCCCCCTTCACATCCTAAACATGTGCAGAAGTGGACAGGACCAGATTCAGGACAACCCTCTCCCTAGTGTGCTCCATGACACCTTGAATGAGGAAGGCACTCTGGAAGCATCCAGCAGTACCTGTTCCCTAGTGCAGGAGGTAGCAGGGATTTTCCAGTCCACCCTGGTAGCTTGAAATCCCACCTCTCTCTCAGCCTGCAATTCAGCCATTTTGTTCCCCAGACTTCTGACGTTTAGAGACACCACATTCCACTGTGACTCTGGACCCCCCTTGCTTTTGGCCTACCCTATTCTACCCCCGCTTCCCTTGGTCCCTGCCTTCTTCCCCCCACTTCATCTCTCTCCACTGCTCCCGTTGTCTTGCCAGGTGGGGACGCCTACTGGCCGCCTACCGCACATGACTAAAAGCGTTATTCACTCTGCCGTTCCCCATCCCCCGGCCCCGTCAGTTTACATTTAAATTTTTAATCATTAAATCTTCCAGTTCCAGCTTTCCCTTCAGGACCCTTGTGCATTTCCTACTTAAGTGTAACCTGTCCAGTGCATACAGGTCCTCGTTATCCTATGTCCCTTCCCAAACACCAATGTGCCAATACCCTTCTGTCTCACACCACACTCTAAGCCATTCATTAAATTCGACAATCCTTACTATCTTGCCATACTAGCCCTCCGGACCGAGGAGGTAACTGACTTGCCTTCCACCCTGCAAATTCTCCCCACCTCCATGAACCTCTCTTGCGCTACCCCCACCTCATACCCTGCAAGGTCATTCATATAGAAGTGCACTATAATGTGAGGTTTCCCTCCTCCCTGTCCCATGTACCATGCTTCTAGAGGTCCCACCCTCCATGCTGTCATCCATAGCATGCATTCTACCCTCTTACAGTCCCCCACCCCATCTCCCCCCTTTCACAACAGAATCCCCCAAGATCACCACCCTGTCCCCCTCATTCTGGGCCCCCCTCCCTTCTGTCCATATTGCTGTCCAATCTCACCTACCTGTCCAGCCTATTGTCCATCTTCACCCTCCACATCCACCATCTCTTTCTCATCCTCCTGAGCCTCTATGGCACACCCTTATTCCCTCCCTTCAGATCCCTCCTGGCCTGCCCCCTACCCTTCCCTTATGCCCCTCCTCCTGCCTATGCCACTTTTCTCCCATGCCCACCACTCCTCCTTTGAGCCATCTACCCCCTCCCCTCTCACCAGAACTCACATCCACTCACCCCTTCTCCCCTACTACTCAAACTCAATCCTTTTATTTATTTTTTTGCTAACCGGGTAATGTACACTGGGTAAGTGAATGCCCATTTTCAGGTACAACCAGGAAGAGTACAATGGAAGACAAACTACAGTTAGGATCATTTACAGGAGCAGCATTCCAGTAGGTGAGATCATAATGCAGACAATAATAGAACAGTACAGTTAAACTAAGCAATGGCTCACTAAATTCTCAGCGGGAGCTGCGAAGGTGACCCGTTCTTCCAGCACAAAGAAAGATATGACTGTGACATAGACAGCCAGCTCTGAGTGCTGTATCTTTTTTTTTGTTTGTTTTTTTAAATATAAAATGTATGACTGACTGTTTCTGCTGAAAAAAAAAAAAAAATGATGCTCTTAGAATGACCTCACTCATCAACCCCCCGTGCCCCCACAGGTTTCAGCTGAAAGATGCAAGCCATAAGAAAAATGCTGGACAGCATGTGAGTTCACACACACTCAGTTTTTAGAGACCATGTGTTACATGTAAGGCCTTAATTAAGGATCCTGTCTGTCTGAGGTAATTACAGCCATAGCTGCTAGGACACATCTATTTTATGACGTTGGAAGGAAAATACAGGTTACTCACCTGTAACAGGAGTTCTAGGAATGGTATATGTTGTTCATCCACACTTATTGGCAGCTTCCTTGCCGCTTTAAATCTTGCCGGAAGGTCTTCAAGCTGGCTCCTCCCAACCACCCAGGTGGTAAAACTCTCGGCTCCGCCCCATGACGCCAGATCTGGCCCGCTGGAAGCTCAGGTTGTGCGTCGAAGCCGGAGAGGTGGGTGGGTGTGGATGAACAGCATATACCATTCCTAGAACTCCTGTCCGTGAGTAACCTGTATTCTAGGACATGGATATGTTGTTCATCCACACTTATTGGCAGACTCTAGCAGTTCTCCGGGAGGAGGGAGGAAAGGCGCACACCCCTGCTTAGGAATAAAGACTGGAGAACCGAGGCCCCAAAACCAGCATCCAGGCGTGACTCAAGGTCGATGTGGTAATGGGTAATAAAGGTGTGTGCTGACTTCCAGGTAGCAGCTGCAGATTTCCTGGATAGGGCGTCCTCGAGCAGCCACGATGCAGCAGTATATGGGTAGAATGAGCTCTTATCCCTCTGGGAGGCTCCATGCCCGCCAACATAGCGATCTATGCAGGGTGACCCACCTGCCTATAGTCTGCTTAGCTGCGGAGTCTGTGAATCGGCTTCAGCGTAGGTGACAAACAGCTGGCGAACCTCTCCCCGAATTTCAGCCGTGCGCTCCTTATAATAAGCGAGCGCCCTTCTAGGATCCAGAGTATGGAGCCTATATTCGGCCTCCGAGGTGTGATTGGGGTAGAACACCGGCAGAGTCAGCACCTGGTTAAGGTGAAACTCCGACACCACCTTCGGAAGGAATTTCGAGTGGGGGCACAGGACAACCTTGTCCCTGTGGAAGACCAGGTAAGGAGACTCGATGCAAAGCGCCTGGAGCTCTCCCATCCTTCTGGCTAACATTGATAGCCACAAGAAGGCGGTCTTCCACGACAGGTGAGAAAGATCACACCTGTGCATTGGTTCGAATAGCTTGCCCATCAGTTTTGCCAGTACCAGCAGTAAATCCCACAGAGGTGGAGGTTCTCGCACCAGAGGGGAAATATGATCAAGGCCTTTGAAAAAGCGCCCGACCACCTTTTCCTGCGCCACCGACTGCTCCCCGGCCCACGCCCGGTAAGCAGAGATGGCTGCCAGGTGCACCTTTAGGGTCGTCGACCTAAGCCCTTGACTAGAAAGGGACCATAAATAGTCCAAAATGCTTGCCAAAGAACAGGAGGAAGGATCCAAGCCCTTGCCCTGACACCAAATGGAAAATCTCTTCCATTTGAAGGCGTAGCATTTTCTGGTCGACTCCTTATGGGGCGCCTCAACAACTTTGAGGACCTCGTCGGAAAGACCCAAGGCCTGGAACTCTAGCCGCTCAGGAACCAGGCCATCAGGTGCAGGGATTGAAGGTCCAGATGGAACACCTTCCCCTGATTGACTGAGAGCAGGTCCGGGCGAGCTGGAAGCTGCCTCGGGAGCCTGGAGCTGAGGCTGAGGAGATCTGGGTACCAGAACTGGCGGGGCCAGTCTGGGGCTATCAGGATCACCTGCGCCTTGTCCCTCCTTGCTTTGAGAAGCACCTTGTGAATCAAGGGAAATGTGGGAAAGGCGTAGAAGAGGCCCGGGGTCCACAGCCTTGAGAAGGAATCCCCCTGCAGCGAGCCCTGCTGAGGGGGGCGGGCATGAAACAGCCTCAGCTTCGCGTTCTCCCTGGAGGCAAACAGGTCCACCTGAGGTGTGCCCCAGTGGGAGAACAGATCTTGTACTACCTCCGGCAGGAGAGACCACTCGTGAGATGCAGCCCCTATCCGGCTCAGGGCATCGGCCAGGGTGTTGGAGGCTCCTGCCACATGAATGGCTAGGAGATCCGCCTCCAGGCTGCCTACAGTGACCAAATGGAGAGCTTCCTTGCACAGAAGCATGGGCGTGTCCCGCCCTGGCGGTTCAGGTAGTACATAGTCGTGGTATTGTCGTCTGGACTCGGACCACTTGACCCCAGAGAAACGGAGCAAAGGCGGTGAGAGCTAGGCGGACCGCTCGGAGCTCCAGCAGGTTGATGTGGCATCGGGACTCCCGCGGGGACCAGAGGCCGTGCACTCGGTGTTCCCCCAGATGGGCACCCCAACCCATCAGAGAGGCATCGGTCGATAGAGAGACCGTCGGCTCGGGGCGGACAAACGGGATGCCCTCCTGCAGATGGAATGGAACGGTCCACCACTGGAGAGCGTTCCACATCTCCTGGGTCACTATCACTAGCTGGTCCAAAGGATCGCAGCGTTGTGACCACTGGCTGGCCAGTCCCCACTGAAGAGCGCATGTGCCAGCGGGCCCAATGGACCACACTGGTACAGGCGCCATGAGACCCAGAAAGCGCAGGAAGTCCCGGGCAGGTGCGTTGCCCAACCAGAAATGATTGGGCAAGGAGGTAGAACCTTGACCCTGTCCACGCCAGGCCGTGCTCTGGCTGGAAGAGAGTCGAGCTCTGCCCCGATGAACAGGATCACCTGCTTAGGCTCGAGTTCCGACTTGGCCTCGATTGATGAGAAGGCCAACTCGAGAGCAAACCTGGAGGGCCAGATCTCTGGACCACTCCACCTCCTGTCTGGAGGAGGCTGCTATCAG
The DNA here is from genome assembly GCA_016271365.2 of Neoceratodus forsteri. Classification (NCBI taxonomy): domain Eukaryota; kingdom Metazoa; phylum Chordata; order Ceratodontiformes; family Ceratodontidae; genus Neoceratodus; species Neoceratodus forsteri. The sequence goes on from CM028135.1 coordinate 477,772,966, forward strand.
CCAATCGTCCAGGTAAGGTACACCCAGACCCTCGGCACCGCGAATGCTGTCACCACTGCCATGCATTTGGTGAAGACCCTGGGAGCTGGAGATAAGCCGAAGGGCATGGCTTGGAATTGAAGAGGATCCTTCCGCTTAAGCGGAGGAATCTCGATGTGACGGGACGGATGGGCGTGAAAAGCAGCGTCCTGTAGGTCCAGAGGCAGAACCACCGCCGTGTTCCAGAGATGGTATTATCTGCGCCAGAGTGACCATCCTGAAGGTTCGAGACCTTAGGAACTTGTTCAGGTCGTGTAGGTGAAATGGGGCGCCAGCCCCCGTCCGTTTGGAACCAGGAAATACCTGGACATGAACCCGGGTCTGAAGGGGTCCTCCACCTCTGTGATCACCTCCTTTTGGAGGAGGAGGCGATGTCGGCTCGTGCAGCCGACAGTGACTGCGGACCCCGAGGCCCCAAGTGCAGCGGCTCTGAAGGCGGGTCCTGCTCGGGATTCAGAGGTAGGCCTTTCCCACCACCTCCAGTACCCACCTGTCCGTGGTAACAGTGGACCAGGCGGAAGAAATGTCTGTGCGTCCCCACAGGGAAGCAGGGAGTGAGTGACAGGGATGGGCGACACCCCTCAGCCCATCACTGGGCAGGCTTGGAGGAGGGACCAGCCGAGGGACCTCCTGGGTCTTCCCTCCTGCTTCCTGTTGGAGGAAGCGGCAGCAGGCTTGGGATGCAGGTCGAGCCTGCTAGCCCTAGCGTTGCTGGGCGGGCGGGCGCAGGCGCAGAAGACGAAAGGGCTTAGGCTGTGGCTTGCAGCCTTTGTCCTTCTGGCGGAAGAGCTGAGTCCAAGGTAGCATTGGACTTCTCGATCCTCTGCAGGTGACCTTCCACCCCAGAGCCGAAGGAGTCAGTCCCCAAAGGAACATCCGCCAACTTGTGCTGGGTATCCGGTAAGGTGGATATCCTCAGCCAAGCCCGGCGGCATAGCCACTCGGCCGCCACAGACCTGTCACGAGTCCCGATGTCTAACACAGTCTGGAGCTGCTGTTTAGCCACTGCCCTGCCCTGGTCCGCACCTGCCTGACCGTAGTCTGCAGATCTGCGGGAAGATGAGAACAACCTCATCCAGGGACCCAACAGGCGTGAGAAAAAATGTGCCATGAGGGCGGCCGAACTGGCCTGGCGAAGCGAAAGGGAGCGCAGCATAGACTTTTCGCCCGGCATAATCCAATTTCTTGGATTCCTTGTCGGGAGGTTTGTCCACATCCCTGGCATTCCTGGCACGCCGGATAACGCTGTCAGTAACCAACCCCTCGGCCGAGGGGTGTTCTGAAAAACCGGACAGGGAACGGTAGGGACCGCATCTTCCTGGCCAACCTGGCTGAAGGTGCAGGGCAGGAAGCAGGGCTACCAAGTTCCAGGCGGACCCACTTAAGCCCGGCCACGGAAAAGCCTCCATAGGAGAATCCCTCGGTCCAGAATCTCCGAGAGGGATACCTGGCCTGTTTAAGCAGGTTCGAACTTCATCCCGGTGGACTCGAGATGAGTCGAAGCAACCCTAAGAAGGCGAGGGCTATCGTCCATTGACTGTCCTCCGAGGACTCCAAGTCCATGCGCTTGGAGAAGAGGAGGAACCATCATCGGACTCAGAAGAGTTCTCAAGAGCTGCCTCGGCCCGAGCCACCCTCCACCTGCCGAGGGTTTATCGGAGCGAGGTGACCGACAGCCTATAGAGGCAAACCAAAGCCGACCGAAATTTTTGGTGAAGCCCCAACTAATGGCTGTGGGGCGGAGGTTCCACCAGAATCGGTGGGGCAGCTGGAATTGGCGGTTCCCGGCCTGAGAACAGGCTCTCATTCTACGCGAGGGGTTGTTTTGGCTGCTCGGTGACAACCACTTAATGGCAGGGAAGCGACTGGGTGGCTTATTCCCGATCAAAACTGTTGCCACATAAGTTCTCGTGCCTCCGGCTAACTTGCAAAGCCTGCTTCCTCGTCCGAGGAAGGAAGAAGCGGTGGCTGCTTGCGGAGTGCGAGACGCCTATGTGGCGGGATCGGTTGGACGCGAGATGTCGAACCGAGAGAGTCTTGACTAGGCGAGGAAGGCGGGAGAAGTGTCGAAATCGGCACTCCTCGGCTCGAGACGATCCCACCGAAGGCTCCGGAACCGGAGGCATGGGCAAACCGGCAGGGATCCTCAACTCCACAGCGAACGGGAGAGGGATTCTCAGCTTCTCCAGCCGACAACCCGTCCTAGAGGGTGAGAAAAATCTCGACAGCGTCGACAGGAGTCTCGGTCAACTGGCCTGGCGGGGACACCGTGACCAGTGGCGAGCTGAGGGCGACAGAGTCGACTGTCGACAAGGGAGGATCCTTCCGCTCCCAAGAGCGTCGAGGAGACTTACTTTTGCTCTTTGGACCTGGAAAAGGTCGAAGAGTTGGACCCTCACCTTTGGTGAAGGTCAGACAGCTCCTTAAGAAGCCAGGTGGGAGGCACCGAGAGAGGCGGGACAAATGCGCCTTGAGGTAGGCGGCCAGCGCCGCCTCCTCTAGGCGATCATCTACTCTAGCTGATCCACGCCGAGCCCGCCTGCGGACACATAATCAGACCTCTTTAGATTTCACCGATGGAATTCTTTTCTGAGCGCCCAAGTTATGTCGGGCATACGGTCTTCAGGGCGTAGGCCAAAAGGAAGAGCACAAGTCGCAGAGCCTGCGGGGTGCTCAAGGCCAGGCAGTAGCATGCGTGGGTGCGGATCCATCCTGAATATCTTCTACCGCAAGAGGCACCTCCGAAAACCAGAGTCGATTTGTCCATTGCAGGCGAGGAAAGACCGAAGTCTTTTTAGCAAAAAGCGTTTTAATTTCAAACTTTTCAAGGGTAGGAACCAGTCTTAGCAGCCTAGCGTTAAGGAGAACCTGAGCTTCAAGCGGTAAGGAGATCTGGCGTCATGAGGCGGGCGAGGTTTTACCACCGGGTGGGTGGGAGAGCCAACTTGAAGACCTTCAGCAAGATTCAGCGGCAAGGAACCTGCCAATAAGTGTGGATGAACATATCCATGTCCTAGAACCTGTATTTCTAGGGACATGGATATGTTACTCATCCACTGTCTAACGAACTCTAACAGTTCTCCAGGAGGAGGAAGCAGGGCACACACCCTCTGCTTGGGAAATAGAGACTGGAGAACCGAGGCCCCAAAACCAGCATCCTGGCATGACTCAAGGTCGATGTGGTAGTGGGTAATGAAGGTGTGTGCTGACTCCAGGTAGCAGCCCTGCAGATTTCCTGGATAGTGGCGTCCCTCGAAGCAGCCACCGATGCAGCGGTATGGCGGGTAGAATGAGCTCTTATCCTCTGGAGGCTCCATGCCCACCAACCTATAGCAGAGATCTATGCAGGAGGTGACCCACCTGCCTATCGTCCGCTTGGCTGCAGGTCTGCCAGGTGCGGCTTCAGCGTAGGTGACAACCTCTTCCCGAACTTCAGGCGTCCACTCCTTATAGTAAGCGCGCGCTTTTCTAGGGTTCAAAGTATGGAGCCTATATTCGGCCTCCGACGTGTGACTGGGGTAGAACACCAGTAGAGTCAACACCTGGTTAAGGTGAAACTCTGACACCACCTTCGGAAGGAATTTCGGGTGGGAGCACAAGACAACCTTGTCCCTGTGGAAGACCAGATAAGGAGACTCGATGGAAAGCACCTGGAGCTCTCCCATCCTTCTGGCTGACATGATAGCCACCAAGAAGGCGGTCTTCCATGACAGGTGAGAGATGTCACACCTGTGCATCGGTTGAATGGCTTTCCCATGAGCTGCCAATGCCAGCAGTAGATCCCCGGAGGTGGGGTTCTGCATAGCGGAGGATATGTGATCAGGCCTTTGAAAATGCACGAGGACCACCTTCTCCTGTGCCACCGGCTAGCACAGCCCACGCCCAGTAAGCAGAGATGGCTGCCAGGTGCACCTTAAGGGTCGTCGACCGAAGCCCTAGCTGTGAAAGGGACCACAAGTAGTCCAGAATGCTTGTCAAGGAACAGAAGGAAGGGTCCAGGCCCTTGCCCTGACACCAAATGGAGAATCTCTTCCATTTGAAGGCGTAGCATTTTCTGGTCGACTCCTTACGGGATGCCTCAACGACGTTGAGGACCTCGTCGGAAAGAACAAGGCCTGGAACTCTGGCAGCTCAGGAACCAGGCTGTCAGGTGCAGGGATTGAAGGTCCGGATGAATACCTTCCCTGATTGACTGAGATCAGGTCGGAGGCGGGCTGACGCTGCCTCGGAGCCTGGAGCTGAGACTGAGGAGATCTGGATACCAGAACTGGCGGAGCAGTCTGGGGCTACCAGAATCACCTGGCCTTGTCCCTCCTGGCTTGAGAAGCACCTTGTGGATCCAAGGGAAATGAGAAAAGCGTGAGAAAACCGGGGTCCACGGCCTCAGAAGGCATCCCCTGCAGCGAGCCCTGCTGAGGCGGGCATGAAACAGTCTCAACCGCATTCTCCGTGGAGGCAAACAGGTCGCCTAGGCGTGCCCCAGTGGAAGAAGAGATCTTGTACTACCTCCGGCAGGAGAGACCACTCATGAGGCGCACAGCTATCCGGCAGGGCATCGGCCAGGGTGTTGGAGCTCCTGCCACGTGAATGGCGAGGAGATCCCCTCCAGGCTGCACAGTGACCAAATGCAGAGACTTCCCTGCACAGAGGCATGGGCGCGTCCGCCCTGGAGGTTTAGGTAGTACATGGTCGTGGTATTGACCGTCTGGACCTGAACCACTTGACCCCGTAGAAACAGGAGCGAAGGTGGTGAGGGCTAGACAAACCGCTCGAAGCTCCAGCAGGTTGATATGGCATCGGGACTCCCAAGGGGACCAGAGGCCGTGCGCTCTGTGCTCCCCCAGATGGGCACCCCAACCCATCAGAGAGGCATCGGTCGATAGAGAGACCATCGGCTCGAGGTGGACGAATGGGATGCTCTCCTGCAGATGTGCTGGAATGGTCCACCACTGGAGAGCGTTCCACATCCCCTGGGTCACTGTCACTAGCTGATCCAGCGTCTCGAAGTGCTGTGACCATTGGCTGGCCAGTCCCCACTGAAGGGGACACATGTACCAGCGGTCCCAACAGACCACGATGGTGCAGGCCGCCATGAGGCCCAGGAGGCGCAGGAAGTCCTGGGCAGGGCGCGATTGCCCAACCTGAAATGATTGGGCAAAGGAGGAAAGAACCTCGGCCCTGTCCGCTGGGAGCCGTGCTCTGGCTCGAAGAGAGTCGAGCTGTGCCCCGATGAAATGTATCACCTGCTTTGGCACGAGTTCCGACTTGGCCTTGTTGATGAGAGGCCAACCTGAGAGCAAACCTGGGGGCCAGATCTCTGAACCCTCCACCTCCGCTCTGGAAGGGCTGCAATCAGCCAGTGCGTCCACGTGAGAGTACACCGGACCCTCGGCACGCAAGAATGCTGCACCACTGCCATGCATTTGGTGAAGACCCTGGGAGCTAGGGAAAGGCCAAAGGGCATGGCCCGGAAATCATAAAGGGATCCCTCCGCTCTGAAGCGGAGGAATCTCTGATGGGATGGACGGATTGGGATGTGAAAGAATGCGTCCTGAAGGTCCAGGGAACAGAACTACATGCCTCGTTCCAAGGATGGGATTATCTGAGCCAGAGTGACCATCCTGAAGGTCCCAGACCTTAGGAACCTGTTCAGGTCGTTCAGGTCGAGAATGGGGCGCCAGCTCCCGGTCCGTTTTGGGACCAGAAAATACCTGGGCACAACCCCCGGGTCTGGAGGAGGATCTGCCACCTTCCTGATCACCTCTTTTTCGAGGAGCAGGGCAATATCGGCTGGGCGGGCCGACAGAGAGGTTGCGGACCCCGTGGCCCCCAGTGACGGCTCAGAAGGCGGGCCTGCTCGATCTCAAAGGCAGGCCCTTTCCTACCACCTCCAACACCCAGCGGTCCATGGTGATAGCGGACCAGGCAGAAAGGAAGTGGCGGAGCAGTCCCCCCACAGGGGGAACCCAGGGGGGAGTGACGAGGCTAGGGGCGACACCCCTCAACCCGTCACTGGGCAGGCATGGAGGAGGGACCGGCCGAGGGACCTCCTGGGCCTTTACCTCCCTGCTTCCTGTTGGAGGAAGCCGTGGGCTTGGGTTTGGGATGCCAAGCACGAGCCTGCTGGCCCTGGTGCTGTTGGTCCAAACATGCAGAAGGGCGAAAGGACTTGTGCTGCTGCTGTCGGCGGCCTTTGTCCTTCTGGGCAGAGGTGACCGAGTCCACAGTGGCATTGGACTTCTCGATCCACTGGAGGTGACCTTCCACTCCAGGGCTGAAAAGGTCGGTCCCCAAGAAGGGGACGTCCGCCAACTTGTGCTGGGTATCCGCCATGAAGGTGGATATCCTCAGCCATGTTCTGCGGTGCATGGCCACCGCGGCCGCAACCGATCTGGCACAGGAGTCTCCTATGTCCAGAGCCGTTTGGAGCTGCTGCTTAGCCACTGCCCTACCCTGGTCCCGCACCTGCCGGACCGTGGTCTGCAGTCGGCCGGGAGATGAGGGATCACCTCATCCAGGGAGCCCATGAAGGCGTGGGAGAAGTGTGCCATCAGCATAGCTGAGCTGGCCTGGCAAAGGCCAAGGGAGGATGCCAGCGTGCACCTGCGCCGGTAGTCCAGCTTTTGGACTCCTTGTGGGGGCTTGTCCCACGTCCCTAAGCGTTCCCGAATGTCGGAAAACACTGTTGGTGACCAACCCCTCGGCAGAGGTGTTCCAGAATCAGGCAAGAGCGATGAGGACCACATACTTCCTGGCCATCCTGGCCAAGGCACAGAGCAGGAAGCAGGCCACTGCCAAAGCTCAAGGCTGGGTCAACAATGGCCTCAGCCACGGAAAGCCTCCATTGGGAATCTCCTGGGTCAGTATCTCCGTCAGGGATACTTGGCCCGGTTGATATGAGCTCGAGCTGCATCCGGTGGACTCCGAGATGAGCGAAGCAAACCCATGAAGGACGATGGGCTTCGTCCAGCGACAGGCCCCGGAGACTCCAGGTCAACGGCCTGGAGAACAGGGAGGAAGTCGGCCGGACTCAGAGGAGTCCGTGAAGAGCTGCCTGGGGCCTGAGCCACCCTCCACCTGCCGAGGACGGTTGGGAGTGAGGGTGACCGACAACCTGTGGGGCAGGCCTTGACCCGACCGAGAATCCTTGGTCGGTGCCCCCGATTTCAGTTGTGGAGGCGGAGGTTCCACCACAATCGGTGGGGCAGTAGGTTTCGGCCTAACAACCGGCCCATGCTTGGGCACCTCGACCATGGCGAGGGGTTGTTTTGGCAGCTCGGGTGACAGCCACTTGATGGCCGGGGAAGGCGACAGCGTCGACTTGTTCCCGGACAGAAGTAACTGCTGCCACATCAGGTCCTCGTAGCGTCGACGCAATTTGCGACGAAGCCTCTCCTCTTCCGAGGAGGAAGACGAGGATGAGCGGCGGCGCGCTTACCTCGATGCCAAGACCAAGACCGCCCGATGTCGGCGGGATCAGCTGGACCGAGAAGAAGTCCGAGACCGAGATCCTCGGTGTTTCGAGGACTGGTCTGGGAAGGAGGCGGGGGACATCCACTCTTCCCTCGGCTCGGGCGCGTGTCGGGGACTGCTACACCCGGGCGCAGGCAGATCCTCGGTCTCCACGGGGAACCCGGTGAAGAAGGGTCGTCGGCCTCACCAGTCGACAGCCCATCCGACGGGTCAAGAAAAATCTCGACCGCGTCGACGGGTGTCTCAGCCGGCTGGCCTGACGGGGCGCCGTGAAGCCAGCGGCCTCAGCCGCAACCTCGACCGAGTCGACAGTCGGCTGTCAGGGAAGAGACCTCTCCCGCTCCACTAACACCGGCGATGGGACTTACCCTCAGAGTCCTTCTTTTTGGACCAAGAGGAATGTCCTGATGGCCCCTCTCCCTTCGTGGAAAGGGATTGGCAAAGCTCCTTGAATGAAGCTGAATACGAGGTACCCAGATAGAGCGGGATAAATGCCGCGTCTGAGGAAGAGGATGATGCGGCCCGGACCGCCTCCTCCTCCTCCTCAAGGGCGATCATCTGCTCGAGCTGCTCAGCTGAGCCAGCGCGCGGTAACCGCCCAGGCCTCCTCGACTTAACCCGGCGGGTGGCGCTTCTCGGAGCCCAAGCTGTAACCAGGCAGCGGTCCTCAGGGCGCTGGCAGCGAGCGGCATAATCGCAGGCCTGCGGGTCATGTTCTAGGCCGAGCAGTAGGCATGCGTGAAGTGTGGGTCCGTCCTGGACATCTTCTGCCCGCAAGGGCACCGCCGAAATCCGGGAGTCAATTTGTCCATCACAGCCACGAGGGAGAAAGATGACCGAAGTCTTGAAAATTTTAAAATGAGTTTCGGGCGAACTGAAGAATTAGGATCCAGTCTATCACGCAGAGCAGTAAGGAAGGAACCTGAGCTTCCAAGCGGTAAGGAAGATCTGGCGTCATGGGGCAGAGCCGAGAGTTTTACCACCCAAGTGGGTGAGAGGAGCCAGCTTGAAGACCTTCCGGCAAGATTTAAAGTGGCAAGGAACCTGCCAGACAGTGTGGATGAACAACATATCCATGTCCCTAGAAACCCAGGTTATTACATGGAAGTGCGAAAATCATAAAGATGCTGTCATGTCCTGGAAGGAGGAAGCTTATTATGAGATCAAAAGAAGTGTCATTTGAAGGACATGAATTATGCTGAAGTTGCAAAATGTAATACTTTTGTACAAGATATATATAATTTTTTTATACATAATCTGACAGAGGAGGAGCTAGCCAACCTCACACAAAAATGGGTTGTCCCACACAGTTGTTTAAGGAATACTCTGTTTTACTTACACACTTTTACCTAGACTCTGACTGAGGAAAGATCTCTGGAGCACTTGTAAACAAGTATTTAGAAAGATTTCAAATCTAAGTACTGTAAGTAGGAATTTGCACTGTTTAAACCTTGTTTCTTTTAAAAGATTTGTAGGTCTGGTGATATAACAGTTCTGTATTTTGTGCTTTACATATTTGTAACTATTTTAGTAAAATTATTTTTTTAGAACTTACTTGGTCTGTCTTTGACTTCTTTTTAGTTGTAAGAAAAGTACATGGTTAGTGCAGATACTAAACATAAGCCTGAATGGTGGTACCAAACTGGAAAGAGAAGCGTTTTAAATCTGAGGTCTTTATTAAAGTTTTTAAGGGTTCATCTCTGTATACCTGGTTAGGTGCCCGTAGGCAAAGATATCTGGCCCCCTGAAGACAGAAATATCTGAGCCTGTGCATTGGGTACACTAGCAAGAGGTTCACAGTTTGAATCCCTCCAGAACTTGAGACCAAAGGTGGATCCAAACTCACGAAAAACAGACAAGAGGGTTACCTTGTCTGTTACACTGTTCACAAGACTGCGGTCAGAGGCTGGCACTTTGGGAGTAAAGGGCCTGACCTGCTGAGTGGGTTTGTGACAATGACATCATGTGGTGGAGTCAGGAATATACAGCACAGCTGGTGGGGAAGACCTTAGCTTGAAGATGTCCAGTAAATCAGACTGTTTCAGCAGAAATGACAGTGCAGACAGTGAACCATATCTAGGGCCCTAGCATATAGAGTAGGAAGGATCATTTACAAAAACAGCATTCTAGAAAGTGAGCTCCAAACACAAGTAACAACTACAGAGCAATGCAATTACAGTAACAATAACTACAAAACTGCCAAACAAGTGCTGCAATTTGGCTACACAAAATTCTGGTCTATATGCAATCTCATAACATAGAATCTGTCGGCAGATAAGGACTATACAGCCCACATAGTCTGCCAATCTCAAACAGAGGATAAAAGTAAATGGTAACGTATAGAGCATGTCCAAAGGAGAATTTGGTGAGGCAACTGTGTGAAGGTGAGAACTGAGTTCCAAACCCTAAGGGCAAAAGATCTGAAGGCTTGAGTACCCATTTTATGTGGCAAACTTGGAGATGGTGATGGTGGCTGAGTCCACTCATCTAAATAAGAATGGGTGGGCAGTTTGTAGCTTAAGGGTAGGGGTGTCAGGAGAGGTGAACCTAATTAAGGTATATACAGAACGCCCTATTATCTCAGGGTAGACCTTCAAAAACTTCTAAAAACACCTCAACCTCCACTGGCTGCAATTTGTGAGCTGGATACCCACTGAAATCAATTTTTACATTACATCCCTTTATGTTTCTCTGCTCTCTTTTCAATACCTTCTACATCAAAAGGCTTGGAATATAACGTTTGTTATACTGATACGGATTGCTGTTATACTGTTGCTAATTGCTTGTTACTCATTATAAGATTATCAATCAGCTATAAAGCACCACTCTATTTTCTCCGTTTTTATAATCTTTCTTAAAATGCAACTCAGATGAAATAATATATTAGTTGATATTCATGCCATTTACTAATCTGTTATTTTGTATTCTATTATTTTTCTTTCAATAAAAATGTAATTGAGGAGAAAAGAAAACACCTTACTGAGCAGGAGTAAGCAGCAGATGGCGAGAGCCAGCCCAGGGTTGAGTATAAGCAGCAGTGATGGTTAAGGCGATGAGTGGAAGAGATGAACGGACAGATACTGTTGAAGACCACAGCCCATTTGTGATATGGTTAACCTTGCCTTGGGGGTAAGGAAGCTGCAAACTCGGTAAATCATGCCAACCCAACATAGCTTTGGAGATTATGGCTTTGCAGGTGGCAATGATATGGACAGAGAGGTCTGGGGCCACGTCAGTGGTGACAGGGAGGTATCCGAATTTCTCAACGATGGAGAGAAGAGAACTGTGAGAGCAGCTGATGGACAGGGAGCTGGCACAGGAAAGTCTGTGAGTGGTAGCTGTTACCCACTGTCTCCTCATTCCATAACTGCCTTAACTGTGTCATGCTCACTACTTAGCAGCAGATCAAGAACTGCATCCTTTCTTATGTCATGCCTGAGGAGGAAAATATATCCATCACCTCTCAGTCAATGTCACCAGGTGGTCAAAATGCTTCATAAGAACCAAAGACCCCCTGGCTGATGCCCACATTTGTTTACCAATTCCAAGGCATGTTCTTCTGTACAACTTGACAGTCTGCAACATACTCCAAGAATCATTCTTTGCCACCTGTGAATCCTCTCTTACAAATCTTGCAAAAAAGGGATGCAAGCCAGTGAGATATCCCATACATAACTTTACTACAGGTCAAAGACTTGTCTTTTACTCCTTAAATGATGCCAAAAATGGTCCACACAACACCAAACCATAACAACGAAGATAATTTGCGCTGCAAAAAAAAAAATCTCAGTTTATTCTCCACTATGTGGCTACTAAAAGCTAACCAGATGAACCTTTCGGCAACAATCCAGTGTTGCAAAGATCTTCTAAATTAAATTTTTAGAAAATTAAAAAAAATATTAAATCTCAGTCACTCAAGAATGAACTGTACTTACATGCGAGCCGCTCCTTCAGCTGAGGAGTGGGTGCCAGATCAATGGCAGTTTTGTTATGGCAGTTTGGCAGGGTTGGATCAGCACCATAACTCAATAGAAGAGAACACACTTCCACTCTATTCTTTGAGGCTGCCTCATGAAGAGCTGAAAACTGCCAAAGGTCCATTGCATTCACAAATGCCCCATGCTAGAAAAAAAAATAAAAAATCTTGCGTCAATCCAGGAACAGCAGTAAAAGTTATACCAACACTTACTTAAAGAAACTTTTTTCCTGATACAGAATATTTTACCCCTGAATAAAATGCTCAGTCTTAGTACTAGCAGAACAACAACATATAAAACTAAAGTGCACCCTCAATTATCTGCCCACTTTCGTACAAGAAAAACTGGGCAGACAATCAACAGTGGTGGATAATCAATGGTGATGGATAATAAGGGGCAATGGATAAGCAAACATTTTTTTGAAACAACAATTTGCAGATAATAGAGGTTGGCAGATAAATCAGGGTGCACTGTAATATGCCAGCTGCCTTTTGTGTGGAGCTGCAACAAGTTCATACAAAATTCACTCTCCGATTACACTGCTAAACCAGGAATGTGGGAGACAGATGCTGAAGGAGAAACTAACCAATAAATGCTTTCCAATGTACTGGAAGCACAACACAGTGACAGTTCAATCACTCTGGTCTGAGATATGTCCCATCTCAATCCCAGAGCTTTTCTTGCCTCTATCTCAGATGTCAGTTGGGGTCCGACAAACGCTCTCCCAGACATGAACCAGGCCCATGAATTTTTCATGACCACCTTCACCAATATAGTTAAACGTCACATCACCATGAAGAGGTGCAGATCAAAAGGGATCAAAGTTCCATGGCTCTCACAGGATATTAGGAAGCTCATGACTGCTCAGGATCGAGCTTGGAAGACCTTCAAACGAAGCGGGCTATCCTCCAACTGGAAAGTCTATAGGCAGCTCAGGAACAGGTGTAAAGATTCTATTCAGAAATCTAAGTGCACCTACTTCAGTTCACTCCAAGCTGAGCTTCTCTGTAATCCCAAAGAATTCTGGAGGCAGGTGAACTCACTAATCAAAGGCAAGTCCTCTGAGGCCTCAAGCTCCATCTCTGCCCAAGGCACGGTCCTCTTTGACCCCCTCCCGGTCCATCACCGCTAGATTAATGAATTCTTTACTGACCTGCACAGATACACCTCACTCTTGTCCTCTCTGCCCCCCCCCCCGGTCGTTCATCACCATTGGATTTAATGAATTCTTTACCAACCTGCACAGCTATACCTCACTCTTTACCAACTCTCTCCATCCTCCTCTCCTCCCCACCCCCACCAGTGGACACTGGTCCTCAGCCTTCCACCTAAACTTGCCACCCTCAATGAAGGTCACAGACTTCTCACTACCCTAAAAGCCGACAGCACCCCCGGTCACGACACCCTCAAACCTAAATTTCTCAAATTGGGAGCTTCAGCCCTCATCTCCCCAGTCAGTGACCTGTTTAACCGATCCTTCCTCTCAGGCACGGTCTCTGATAAATGGAAAGTAGCCATGGTTGTCCTCATTCATAAGGATGGACCCAACACAACTGTTGAGAACTTTAAGCTTATATCCATCCTCTGCCCACTGGCAAAAATCCAGGAGTGTATACTCTATAATTATCTACAGTACTAGCTGGACCAGCACCACCTCCTCTCAATGTTCCAGCATGGGTTCAGAAAAAAACACAGTACCCTCACTGCCTTGATAAAAGTTGCATCCAACCTGTTTGATGCTATGGATCAGGGCTTTGCCACCAGTGTAATCTCTGTCGATTTGATGAAGGCTTTTGACTTGGTCAGCCACAAACTCCTTCTACGGCAGCTACACTCACTTGGCCTTGACGTTAGTGCCTTAACTTGGCTCCAAAGTTACCTTACTGGCCGCAGTCAAATGGTCTGGTTCTCTCTCGCATGTCAGACCAATAACCCACGGTGTCCCTCAGGGCTCCATCCTGGGCCCGTTATTATTTTCCCTATTAATTAACCAGTTACCAAATAACTGCGGAGGGGCCTCTGTGCACCTTTACGCGGATGATGCCACTGTTTACCATTCTTCATCCAACATCGGGTGGCTCAACAGCATGCTCGCCTCGGATTCCCGAACTCTTGAGGGCTAGTTTCTAGATAACCAACTAGTCCTCAACACCAAAAAAACATAAAAACAAATGCACACTGTTCTCCAATTCCTCCTCCTCGCCATATCCCCAACCCCTCTTGCGATACCCTCTCATAATGGTGATGCCCTTGAATCCATCCCATCCTTTAAATATCTGTGTATCACCTTAGATTCCTAGCTTTCCCTGAAAACTCACGTCACCCTCCTAACCAAAGTTCTAAACCAAAAGCTGGGTCCGCTTTTGTACCCTAGACCTCGCACACAAATCATCTGAGTGGACTGGGTTATCCTTACTCTTTTTACACATAGTCACGCAGGGCTATCCATCTTCCCTATTGCTAGGAAGTAAGACTGGCCTCTGATCTCACTCTCGTGACCACCCCATCTATCTCTTTCCTTTATCTTCTCACTACTACTGTCTTCCTCTCACTCTAGTAAAATCGCTGGCACACTAATCTCCAGGAAGCAGAATCTGGAACTGCTTTCCATGAATGTATTAAAAAAAAAAAAAAAAAAGGCTGCAGATGCAGAGAAACACAGGTTACTCACCTGTAACAGTAGTTCTAGGAGTGGTATATGTTATTCATCCACACTTCTTGGCATGTCCTTTCCCTTTAAGCATCTTGCCGGAAGGTCTAAAAGCTGCCTTCTTTCACCCACCCGGGTGGTATAACCCTTTGCTCCACCCCTTGACGCCAAATGTTGCCCACTAGAAGCAGTGGTTGTGTGTCTAAGCCAGGGAGGTCGGGTGGGTCGGTGTGGATGAAAAACATATACCACTCCTAGAACTGCTGTTACAGGTGAGTAACCTGTGTTTCTAGGGATGTGAATATGTTGTTCTATCCACACTTCTTGGCAGACTCCTAGCAGTTCTCCAGGAAGAAGGAGGCAAGGTGCACACCCCCTACTTAGGGAACAGGAATTGGAGAACTAAGGCCCCAAAACCAGCTCCCGGCGTGACTCTAGGTCAATGTGGTAATGAGAAATGAAGGTGTTTGCCAAATTCCAGGTAGCTGCCCTGCAGATATCCTGGATAGGGATGTCCCTAGAAGTAACTACCAATGCAGCAGTATGGCAGGTGGAATGAGCCCTAAGCCCTACGGGAGGCTCCCTACCCGCCAACCTAGAGCAGAGATCGATGCAGGATGTAATCCATCTGCCAATCATCTGCTTAGCTGCAGGTCTGCCAGCTGTGGCTTCAGAGTAGGTGAAAAACAGCTGGCGAACCTCTCCCCAAACTCCGGCCGTGTGCCCTTTATAATAAGAGAGCGCTCGTCTCAGGTCCAAAGTATGGCACCTGTACTCTGCCTCAGAGGTGTGACTGGGGTAATACACTAGCAGAGTCATCATCTGATTCAGGTGAAACTCCAACACAACCTTCGGAAGGAACTCCGGGTTGGGGCGCAGGACAACCTTGTCCCCGTGGAAGACCAGATAGGGGACTCAGAGAGCACTTGGAGCTTCCCAATCCTTCTGGCTGACGTGATAGCCACCAGGAAGGCGGTCTTCCATGACAGGTGTGACACCTCACTCCTGTGCATTGGCTCCAATGGCTTGCCCATTATCTTTGCCAGTACCAGCAGTAGATCCCACGGTGGTGGTGGTTCACTCACCGGAGGGGAAATATGGTCGAGGCCTTTGAAGAAACGCCAGACCACCTTCTCTTGTGCCACAGTCTGCTGACCGGTCTGCGCCCAGTAAGCAGAGATGGCAGGACGAAAGATCCAGACCCTTGTCCTGACACCAAATGGGAGAGTCTCTTCCATTTCAAAGAATAGCACCTCGTGATAGACTCCTTCCTAGATGCCTCATCAACATTGAGTACACTGTCGGAAAGACCCAAAGCCTGGAACTCTAGCCACTCAGTAACCAGGCTGTTAGGTGCAGGGATTGAAGATCTGGGTGGAGGACCTTCCCCTGATTAACTGAGAGCAGGTCCGGGTGTGCTGGAAGACGCCTTGGGAGCCTGATGCTGAGAAGATTGGTTTACCAAAACTGGCGAGACCAGTCCAGAGCCATCAGGATCACCTGTGCCTTGTCCCTCCTCACCTTGAAGAGCACCTTGTGGATCAAGGGAAGTGGAGGGAAGGCATAAAAGAGGCCTGGGGTCCACGACCTTGAGAAGGCATCCCCCTGCAGCGAGCCCTGCTGAGGGGGGGCAGGCACAAACAGCCTCAGCTTTGAGTTCTCCCTGGAGGTGAACAGGTCCACCCGAGGGGTGCTCTTCTGGGAGAACAGGTTGTTTACTACCTCTGGATGGAGAGACCACTCATGGGACGCCTCGCCCATACGCCTGAGTGTATCCACCAGCTGATTTGAGGCTCCTGCCACGTGATTGGCTAGGAGATCCACCTCCAGTTAGCTCATGATGGTCCAGACGCAGAGAGCTTCCCTGCACAGAGGCAGGGAGTGCGTGCCGCCCTGTTTGTTGAGACAGTACATGGTCGTGGTGTTGTCTGTGTGGATCTGAACAACCTGACCCTGAAGGGACAGAGCAAGTGCAGTTAGTGCCAGCCACACTGCTCGGAGATCTAGCAGGTTAATGTGGCATCGAGATTCCTTGGGGGGTCCAGAGCCTGTGGACTCTGTGGTCCCACATGTGGGCACCCCAGCCTGTAAGAAAGGCATCGGTCGTCAAGACTACAGTTGGCTCAGGACAGAAACAGGATCCCCTCCTGCAGATGCTCCAGTACGGTCCACCACTGGAGAGCATCCCACATCTTCTGGGTTACAGTGATCAGCTGGTCAAAATGACCTAGCCACTGAGTCCACTGGCTAGCCAGCTCCAACTGAAGGGGGTGCAGAGGCCACCAGGTCCATCGGACCACGGAGGTGCAGGCTGCCATGTAGCTCAGAAGTCGTAAGAAGTCCAAGGCAGGGTGGAAGTATCCAACCAGAAATGATCGGGCAAAGGAGGAGAGAACCTCTGCCCTGCCCATCAGGAGCCTGGCTCTGGCTCAACAAGAGTCAAGCTCTGCCCCAATGAAGCAAATCACTTGTGAAGGCACGAGTTCCGACTTGGCCTCACTGACTAGAAGGACAAGGTCGATGCAGGTCTGGAGGGCCAGATCCCTGGACCACTCCACCTCCTGTCTGGAGGGACTCGTAATGAGCCAATCGTCCAGATAGGCATACACCTCAACCCCTCGACACCGAAGATGGTCCGCCAACACTGCAATGCATTTGGTGAAGACCCTGGGGGCTGATGACAGGCTGAACGGCATGGCTTGGAACTCTTAGAGGGTTCCCTTTGCCTGGAAGCGGAGGAACCTTCGGTATGACGGACGGATCGGGACATGGAAGAATGCATCCTACAGATCCAGAGAGCAAAACAGCATGTTCTGCTCGAGAGATGGTATGATCTGAGATAGAGTTACCATCCTGAAGGTGCGAGACATGAGAAGCTTGTTCAGGTCATGCAGATCTAGAATGGGACGCCAGCCCCCCCATCCATTTCGGGACCAGAAGTACCTGGAAAAGAACCCTGGGTTGACAGGGGGAGCCACGACGTACCATTACCTCCTTGCGGAGAGTTGGGTGATGTCGTCTTGGAGAGCCGACCGAGTGTCCATGGATACCTTCTCCTCCTGTGGGGCGCACGCTCAGCTTGGTGGGTACTGCTCAAATTCCAGAGGCAGACCCTAGCCGGCCACTTCCTATGCCCCCCTCTCTGTTGTGACAGTGGACCATGCGGAAAGGAAGTGGCTGAGCCGGACCCCACGAGAGGACCCAGAGTAGGCGTGACTGGCATGGGGGTGGTCACCCCATCCCATCACTGAGCAGGCTTGAACGAGGAGGATCTGGCCGCAGGATCACCAGGACCCTTCCCTCTGGGCTTATGGCACCAAAGCCCCTGACTTGGGCCGAGGGCGCCAAGACTGAGCCTAGTGCGGCTGCTGCCCCAATTGGTACTGGGGCTGCTTGGCCGCTGGGGCAGAAAGCCGAAAGGGTTTACGCTTCTGCTTCTTGGAACCCTGAGAGTCCTTCTGAGCGGAGGCAACGGAGTTTAGCGTGGCACTAGACTTCTCGATGTGTTGGAGGTGACCAACTCCTGGACCACACAAGTTGGTGCACAGAAAGGAAACATCTGGCCACTTTCTGCTGGGTGTCCACGGTAAAGGTTGAGACCCTCAGCCAGGCCCTGTGGTGCATGGCAACTGCGGTCACCACCAAACAGGCACAGAAATCCTCAATGTCCGGAGCCATCTGGAGTTGCCCGTTTTGCCACAGCCTGACCCTGATCCCAGACTCAGACTTGCTTGACCATAGTCTGAATGTCCGCAGGGAGATGAGGAAGCACCTCATCTAGAGAGCCCAGGAGGGTATGGGAGAGGTGTGCCATAAATGACAGCTGTGCTCGCCTGACAGAGACCAAGCGAAGAGGCAGCATAGACTTCTTTAGCAGAGGGGTCCAGTTTTTTGGACTCTTTGTCCGGAGGTCTATCAGTGTCTCCTTCAATTGCCCGGACGCCAAAACACAGACTCAGTCACCAATCCCTCAGCTAAAGGGTGCTCTGTGAACCCAGAAAGGGGAACCAATGGAAACTAAATACATGTGGGCCATCCGGGCCAATGGCGTGGGGCAGGAGGCAGGGTGCTACCAAAGCTCCGGAGCCAGGCTAACGGCGGCTTCAGCCACTGTGAAGGCCTCTGTCAGAGAATCCCCTTTTGTCATAACATCTGATAGGAGATATTGAGCCCATTTCTGAACAAGCTCCAGTTTCATCCCCATGGATTTGGAGACGAGACGGAGAATGCCCATGAAGGACGTGGGACCTTCCTCCGCTGAGACACTCCCCATCAAAGCTTTTTCAAACTGACGAGAGTGCAAGAAGGGTCCTGGAACTCCGAGGAGTCTGGATAGATCAGCTGACCACCTGAGTCACTTTCGACCGCTGTGGACGGTCAGGAGTGAGGGTGACCAGACAGCCTATGTGGGAGGCCCTTAGTGGGCAGAGACTTCTTAACAGGAGCCCCGGAAGGAGGCTGTTTAGGTGGCGGCTCCACCACAACCGGTTGAAAGGCCAGTTTCGGCCGAGCTGGGAGGGCCTTCACTGGCTCCATGGGCGGAGGGACGGTGTCGGCCAGCTCCATAGGAGTCGGCATCAGCCTAGAGGGCAACAGACATGTGATGGCCAGTGTGGAAGTCTAGGTCAACTCCGTACCAGTGAACACCAACTGTTGCCATGAGATTCTCGTAACGTCAACGCAACTTGCGCCGAAGCCTCTCCTCTTCCAAGGAGGATGAGGATGTATAGCGGCGGCGCAGCTTCTTGGAATGCCTGGAATGGCATTTATGAGTTCTCCTCGACCTGTCGGTCAAGGATGACCAAGACCTAGACCTCGACTGCCAGGGGGAATCGGCGGGGGCACTCACAAGAAGCTGGGGAAACCCGCAGCTCCTCCAGGTCAGGGCCAAGGACCTTGAGGAGGTTTCCAGCAAACTGGGTTTCCTCCTTGGCAGGTCCAATCAGGACCAGAGTCCTGAATAAGGGATTGCTGGCCTCATCCAGTGACAATGAGTCAACAGGGTTGATAATTTTGACTGGGTCATCGTCCCGCATCTTAGCCGGCAGGCCTGATGGGGGTACTGTGAAACCAGCGGCCAAGGCCGCAATTTAGATGGAAATCGACGACATTCCCGAGAACAAGACCTCACTCAATCCCAAGAACAATGTCAGCGGGACTCTCTCTCTCTCTCTCTCTCTCTCTCTCTCTCTCGATCTCTCTCGACTCCTTTGATTCCTTTTTATGGTAACAGGAGCTGTGCGAAGCCAACAGGCCCTCCCCCTTGGTTGGGAGAGACTGGCACATCTCCTTGTAGAAGCCTGTAAAGGTAGGGCCCAGTTTGAGTGGCACAAAGGCTGATGCTGAAGAGGACTGATCGGCAGCCCAAGCCGCCGCCTCCTCCTCCAAGGCCTTCATTTACTCAAGCTGTTCAACAGAACCCGTAGTTAGAGAGACCACCCAATGGGCCTCTTTAGATTTATCCGGCGGGTTCCGTTTTTCCAGTCAGCCGAGCTGTAAGCGTGCGAGGCGATCGTCCAACATGTTCATCCGGAATGAGCGACAAAAGTCGCAGGCCTGGTTATCGTGATCTCAGCCCAGGCAATAGATGCACGTGGCATGCGGTTCGGTGCAAGACATCTTCTGCCTGCAGGGGCACCGGCAGAACCTGGGCGAGGATTTTTCCTCCATCGCGGTCGTAATCATAAAACATCGCAATTGTAAAACGATGCTGAGAAACTCAAACGAGTTGGAGTTTTGGCAAATAATCTGAAGATTTAAGTGCCAGGGCCTACTCAACGCAGAAGCGATAAGGAGGGAACCTGAATCTTCCAGCGGAAAGGAAGATCTGCCATGAAGGGGCAGAGCCGAGGGTTATTCCACCCGGGTAGGGTGGGAGGAGCCAGCTTTTAGACTTTCCGGTGAGATTATTAAAGGGAAAGGACATGCCAAGAAGTGTAGATAGAACAACACAGCCACATCCCTAGAAAGTTAGGTTTGTACTGTGATTTTATTTTTTATACTGATGTAAATAAGCTGCACCAGATTTTCTTAGGACACTTATCCGCTCCTATCAGACGGATAGACCATGGATCCAGTTACACCCAGAGGGGTCTCTTGCTGCTCCACACAACATGTAATAATCTAGAAAAAACTTTAAACATAGCAAAAGACTTGAGACATTAAATAGTTTAAGTACAAAAACAAGTTTATTATCACGTAAGTTGTATCCTAAAGAGAATGTGTGCTATACTAACCCCCTTTTTATTCTGTAAGTTTTTATGTGAAAAATTAATACAATTTCTATTAAAAAAAAAAAAAGAAAAGAAAAGAGGAGGAAATGCCAAACGAGGGAATCTTCCTTCAAATAAATGCATCCTTAAAGAGCTGCTGACAGCATTAGGAAAACATTGCAAAAAAGTAAGATTTATATTCAACTCAGTCCTATTTTCTTTATTACTTCATATATTTTTCAATAATTAATTCCTCATTTTCTTTATTACTGAAAATAGTTGCATGAAAACAAGATTGCTGTCCCCTAGACTATATCTACCCTGGCTGCTTCTCTACACATGACATCACGATCTCCTTTTTATAGGGGTGTGCGAAAAAATTTTTTTGCCAGAGAACTGAAACGAAAGTCAGACTTTCACTTCCATGAAAGTTCAGAAATCTATTTCTGAATTTTCGCAGAAATTCCACCTCCCCATATTAAAAAAAAAAAAAAAAAGCAGCTTCTCAAAATTAATCCCCGGTAATCCTTGGTGGCTAGTGGTCCCTCCCCCACCTGCCCCACAAGAAAACAAGGTACATATCCCTAGTACCCAGTGGCTAGCGGTCCCTGCCCCCAACGAATCAGCCGACCAACTTAAAAAAAAAAAAAAAAAAGTTTCCTTCTTTAGTTCCTTGTTTTAAATAGTGATCCCTCCCCCCATCCCCTGCACGACAGTGCCCACAACCCGACAAATGCCCTGATGGCTAGTGGTCCCTCCCCTCTACCCATTCACCCCCAAAGTGTATAGTAACCCCCTCTCTGTCCATACCATTTTAAAAATAACTGCCTGCTGGTCAAGTGGATTCCACCCCCTCCCCATCCCCAGTCATATTATTTTCCTGATGGTCTAGTGCCCCCACACCCCACCACAGCAGGTGTCCACCACCCGCACCCACACCCATTGTAAACTGCAGTGGACGGACCAATACATCCCTCCTCTCTCCTCCCGTCCGGCCTGCCCACTAAGCTGTCAATGAATGGGCGTGTTCCCAACAGGAGACGTGCTCATTCATTGATTGCTCAGTGGGCAGGCCAGCCGTGGCAGAGAGAAGGGCTGTGCCGGTCCACCCGCTGGGCTTTACGACGGGGTGGGAGCAGATGGTGGGACACCTGCTCACGTAGGGGGTGGGGCACTAGACTACTAAGGAAATAAAATGGGATGGGGAGGGGGGTGTTGGGAAACCACTAGACCACTAGGCATCCCCAAGTACAGATGGAGATGGGGGTTACTATAAACTTCAGAGGGTGAACGGGTGGAGGGAGGGACACCAGCCATCAAGGCATTTGTCGGGTTGTGGGCAATTGTCGGAAGGGGATGGGGGAGGATCTCTATTTAAAAGGATTTTTTTTTTTTTTACATGTTGTGTGGGTGATCCGGTGGGGGAGGGACCACTAGCCACCAGGGCCTTTTTTATTTGACACTGGGTGAAATTTCCCCCATAACTTTCACAAAAGTTTTACGCTCCGCCACAGGCAGAAGTTTGGAAACTTCCACAAAAGTTCCCTGATTTCCGAAGTTCCACAGGGGGCGAAAAACCGCACTTTCACCCATCCTTACCTCTTTATGACATCACAATTATCTCCACCACAACATATTTTGATGTCATACACAGAATTATGATGTCGGGTGTAGGCAGGCTGCCAGAGCTATAAGGGCAGAGATTTTATTTTATTTATTTGAGAGAATCAGAATTACAATCCTTTGAGTCATAGATTCCTTTGCAAAGGCTCCACATCAGTACAGGAAATACAAACACTACATATAGTAACAGTTATACATTGTTCACAAGGCACAGAGTTTTGACAATACAAATTAGCTACCACCTTAGGGCCTATGTAGACCCTGTGTCATAGTTGCTAGACAAGTCTGGATACTGTATTCATGCACATACCCTCAGTAATAAGGAATAAGTGAGAATTACACAATAAAATATGAAATATAAGCTACATTAATGCCTGAATGTAACATTTTTTCAAAGCTGTCTCAACTGTGTCAGGAGCTCTTTAAACAAAAGATAACAAACTTGCCCAAAAATTCTTCTCCTCAAAAAAAAAAAAAAAAAGGTATCATAAAGAAGGCAATAAAAACTTACTCAAACACCACGCACTCCAAAAGCCCAATTTATTTTACCAGACTGTGCCCCTTTAACTGGCAAAACACACATATACACACGCAAATACACTACTGCTATGACTCTCCTCATGCCACTAACCTTTAGGGAAGCAAACATGCTTCTGACTGAGATCGGATTTTCGGGACAGCCCATGCAGGAGCGACCAAAGAATTAGGAAACACAGCTCCCAACGACCTACAGGACCCACACACAGAGCACTCGTTACCCTAACCTAGAGAAGTGCTGGAGAGAAGTGACCACGCTATCTCAACCATTCTGTTTAAATCTGTTACACTGGCAGGGCTAGAGGTTTTCATACTTGGTCACCGCTGACAATAAAACAGAGCCCAGTGGCCTTCCTTATGCTGACATCAGTCGTGCACCAACATGCGCAATATAGACACTAAAAATAGTAGCTAGCAAGCAGGTTAATCAATCTGAAAGCCACGGCTTAAAAGGCATGGACTTCTAAATTTAAGGGCCCCCCTACTACCAGAGTGCCACAACCTGCCTTAAGGTTCCACATTCCTCCAAGAAAACAAAGAGTAGAAATTCAAACCTTGCAGAGAGTTCAGTCTATGCTGCATACCCATTCATGGTACAGCAGAAACAGAAGTAGCTATTGCCATTGGAATGTTCCAGGTTCCTGGAGGTTTATGCAACAGTCACATCTTTGAGGCTGTAACACTACCCCAGTGACCTAAAGTTTACTACCCAAACTAATATTACAGTTAAAAAAATGTTACGGTATAATTGCATGCATACTTAAAAATATAAAGAATAGGAAATCAGACGCAATTGTCCCACTATATACTAGTCTAATTAGATCCCAGATAGAATACTGTGTCCTCCTTCTGTTCCCCTACAACTATTGGTGACAAAACCTTAGTTGAAAAAGTTCAAAGGAAAGTTACTAAGAAAATAAGTAACTTGTCAAACTTAAAGTACACGGATAGGTTAAAATCCTTAGGTTTGTATCCCTTGGACTATAGATCTCTAAGGGGAAGAATTAGATTTACCCTATAGAGCTATACATGACCCCATCTTGCTTGAAACGATTTGCTTGGCGAAACAAGAATCTGTCAATAAGAAAAAATTACTCACCTTAGTAATGTTGTTTCTTCTAATGGAGTCTTGCTATATTATGACATATGCAGTGAGTCCCAACCTTCGAACTGCTCCGGAGGTGAAAGAGTTAACTTTCCATGCCAGGCATGGAACCTTGAGCGCGAGCTCGGTTGAAAACTCTGTCTGTTGTTCTTCAAACTCAAACTGTCAGATCTTTACGAGCAAAACTAACTAAGGTTCAGTGTGGAAGCCATAAACCTACACTAGCCCACTGGCTACTAAATACTAGAACACATTTTCTTGGTCCCAAAACAAAGACTCAAGTCAGGGATCCAAGAAAGAAAATTAAAACATAACACCCAAACACCCCCAAAAGGAGCCGTGAAAAATAAGGTGGGCATCTACTAGGTGCCAACACTGCACTGCCACCCACATCCCAAAAGTAGAGGTTCTGAGAGGGGCAGGTAGGGAGGTCATAATATGTAAGACTCCATTAGAAGAAACAACATTACTAAGGTGAGTAATTTTTCTTCAAACAACATGAAGTCTTGCTATATTATGACATATGCAGACTACACAGCAGTACCTCCATGGAGGAGGGACAGAACCTACTTAGGAAATAGGCTCTGAAGCACAGCTGTGCCAAGCCGAGCATCCTCCTAGCCAGGAAGTCCAGGAGTAATGCTTGGTAAAAGTGTGAACTGTTTCCAGGTAGCTGTGACATATCTCTAGGATAGGGATGACCCAGGCAGCAGCCAGAGGCAGCAGCTGTACCTCTGGTAAGTGAGCCCTCAGGCCTGAGGGAGGAACCTTACCCAGTTTTTCATAGCAAAATTGGATACAAGAGACAATCCACCTGGCAATGGATCTTTTAGTGGCAGGTTTCCCTTTACCAACCTCACCATAAGTGAGGAACAGTTGGAGGGAGACAAACCTGTGACCCTTGGTACGTTCTATGTAGTAACTAAGGGCGCTTTTGACATCTAAACTGTGCAGTCTCCTCTCGCCAGAGGAGGAATGGTCAGTGAAGTACACAGGATGAGACACAGATTGATTAAGGTGGAAGTCTGAAACCACCTTAGGCAAAAACTTTCTGTTAGTCCTGAGGACCACCTTATCTCTATGAAAGGAGATAAAATCAGGCTCCACTGACAATGCTTGTAATTCACTTATGCGCCTGGAAGAAGTGATGGCTACCAAAAACACAGTTTTCCAAGTCAAGTACTTAAGCTCTGCTGAAGACAAGGGCTCAAAAGGGGGTTGCATAAGCTGGGCAATGCAAATATTAAGATCCCAGGCAGGGGCAGGGTCCCTGAATGGAGGGTTGGTGTGAAACAACCCCTTGAAAAACTTGGAGAATACAGGATGAGCTGAAAGAGAAGAGGGTTTACCTGTTGATAAGAAAGCAGACACGGCTGCCAGGTGCACTTTTAAGGTAGCTGGTCTCAGCCCCAAAGTATTCAAATGCACCATATAATTCAGGACTGTGGGCAAGTCAGCAGATTCTGGGGAAATACGCTTGCCAGAGCACCATATGGAAAATCTCTTCCATTTGGAATTATAAGTAGCCCTGGTGGAAGGCTTCCTAGAGGCTTTCAAGATATCCAGTACACCTTGGGAGAGGTGTAGGTCAGCAAACTCTAACTCTTCAAGAGCCAGGCCTTGAGATTGAGAGATTTGAGGTTCGGGTACCAAACTCTCCCCATGGCACAGGTTAACAGGTTGTGATTCCTGGGAAGACACAGGGGAAGGTGGACTGCTAAGGACATAAGGAGTGGGTACCAGGGCTGTCTGGCCCAATCTGCAGCAATCAGGATCATCTTGCAGGGTTGAAATCTGATTTTGACTAGCACCTTGAACAGAAGAGGGAAGGGGGGAAAAGCATAGAGAAACTTCCCTTCCCAACTGAGAAGGAAGGCATCCAGAGGACAGAGCCCAACACTGGGGCCTACAGCAAACAAGGGAAGTTGGTGATTGTCTGGGGCTGCAAAAGATCTATCTGCAGGGTGCCCCATCTGGCAAATACTACCTCCAGTACTAGGGGATCCAGTGACCATTTGTGATGGCCCTGGGAAATCCTGCTGAGAGCATCTGCCAGGACATTGTCCTTGCCTGAGAGGTGAACTGCCGTATGGGAGGCATTCAGGGAATAAGCCAGAGACCACAACTTCATTGCTTCGGTGCACAAGGCCGTAGACTGAGTGCCTCCTTGCTTGTTGATGTACCACATTGTAGTGGTGTTGTCTGTTCTGACCTGTACAACTTTGTTCTGAACAGATGTGGAAAAAACTTGAAGTGCTAGAAAAACTGCTCTGAGTTCCAACACATTGATGTGGAGCAGAGATTCCTGTGGGGACCACAATCCCTGGGTAGTGAGGTCGCCCATGTGAGCTCCCACCCCAAGAGGGATGCATCTGTAGTAAGGATTAAGGAGTGAGACTGAGGGGTGAAGGGGATCCCCTGTCTCAGATTGCTCTGGTCCTGCCACCACTGAAGGGCCTGGATCAGGGTTCGAGTCACTGGGATCAATTTGGTTAGAGGGTCTCTTCTTTGAGACCAAAAGACTCAAATGGAACTGGACGTCCCTCATCTGAAATCTTGCTCCCTGCACTACTGCTGTAGAAGCAGCCATGTGCCCCAGGAGCTGCACAAAATGCCTTGCTGGTCGAGAGACCTACAGGGTGAAAGAGGAGGCCAGAGAGACCAGGGTCCTTGCTCTTTCCAGAGGAAGGTAGGCTCTGGCCTCTTTTGTGTTCAGTTCTGCACCTATGAAAGTGAGAAGCTGGACAGGCTCTAGAACTGACTTTGGAAGATTGAGAAGGAAACCTAGAGATGTGAGCAGTTGCTGAGTTACCTGAAGGTGTAGTTTGACTTGGTCTGGAGACTGGCCTACTATGGGCGGTCGTCCAGATAAGGAAAGATACTGTCGTTTGCCCGCCTAAGTGGGCAACTGCTACTGGCAGGCATTTTGTGAATACCCTCGGGGGCGAGTGAGGCCAAAGGGCATTGCTCTGAACTGGTAATGGCCTGAGGGCAGTTTGAATCTGAGATACTTTCGATGGAGCTTCTGATAAGAACATGGAAGTAGGCATCCTTGAGGTCCAGGGCGCTAGCCAGTCCCTGGCCTTAGAGAGGGTAAAATAATTCCCAGAGTCACCATTTTGAATTTTGGTTTTAAAAGGTGCTTGTTTAGGTATCTGAGATCCAGGATGGGCCGCCATTCTCCTGTCTTTGGGGGTAAGGAAGTACCTGGAGTACAACCCTTTGCCCTGGTGTAGGGTGGAACCCTTTCCACAGCTCTGAGAGCCAGGAGGGTAGAAACTTCTGTTTCTAGGGCAAGTGCCTCTGATGGATTTGCAGGTGGAAAGGACCTGGCTCTCATCTTTGGAAATTTTTTGAAGCTGAGAACCAGTCCCTGCTTACTACTTCCAGGACCCACTTGTCTGATGTTAAAGACTTCCAGTCCTGGACAAAGTAAGCCAGCCTGTCCCCTACAGGTAGTGGAGAATCGGCCCTGGCCACCCCATCAGGGAGCCTGCTTGGCAGGGGCTCTGGGCTGAGGGGTGGAAGCAGGCTTGCTTGTTCCCCGTCTGCCTCTCCCTCTAAAGAACCCCCTCTGGGCATAAGCAGAAGAGGAGGCCTGGGCTTGGTAAAAAGGCCTATGAAAAGGCCTGCCTCTGCCCCTGAGATGCTGCCTTTGAGGAGTGGCTTGCCTTTCCTTGGCCTGTGCACTCCTATAGGTGGTCCTATATTCATCCATTTTCTTCATGTAATTCTTTGTCTGCTCCCCAAACAGAGAATTGCCCACAACAGGAAAACCCATGGCCTTAGACTGGGTATCCTGTGACAGGGTAGTACACCTGAGCCAAGCCATTCTGCGAAGTGCCACAGATGTAGCCATGACCCTTGATGACATCATTAGAGTCTACTGCAGCATGAAACTGCACCTTGGATGCCTCAATACCATCCGCAGCCACCTGTTCCAGCTCCCTGGCAAGCTGGTCAGGGACCTGTTTTGCTAGGGCTAGCACAGTATCCCATCTGGATTTCTGGTACCTAGCAGCATAAGTCTATAATTTGCCTGTCTGAGTCCCAAGGATGCTGCCATGTACTGTTTATTTGCCATGGCATCTATCCTCCTGGAGTCCTTTTCAGGAGGTCTGAAGCTAGAGGAATATTTGCCTTGTCACAGGCTGCAGCCTGCACTACCCCACATGGCTGCATTGCTGTGAGAACTCCGTATCAGAGCCTGATAATGTATACCTCTTGTCCATCCTTTTATCAACAGGAAGTATAGTGTGAGGGTTTTTAGAATTTTTACTGTCTGTTTCCTAAAGATTTATGCAAAGGAATAGACAGTCTCATAGACTTCGGGAATATCCATCATTTCTACATAGTCAGGCTCCTCTTGGTCAACAGCAGCTTCCTCAACAGGGAGCTGGAAGTTTCAACAACTTTCTTATAGAACATAAAATGAGAGGGGCCTTGAATAGCCTGGGGAGAAACCCTGCGGTCTGTCTGGAGAGATGTCGGTTCAATGGGCGCGTCAGACCTTCAAAACCACATTCACTCTCATACTCCTCCTCCCTTCATAAAAATCCTCAAAATCATAATCTTGAACCGGTGGAACCGGCCGAACCAAGCACTTCCCTGATGGTGTCGGTTCGGACGGAACCGAGGAAAGTGACTGGACAATTTGAATTGCTTTAGCTATTTCCTCAGCGGTTGGAGAAATAACTTTTGGCTCCACACTAGCTGACTTTCTAGTCCTTTTAGTTGGAACTGGCTCCTCAGACCTGGCTCTTCGTTTGCCGAGGAGGTATCACCCTGGTCAGAGGGCACTCCCTCCGGTTCGGTTGAAACCGAACCGGGCTGGCCATCCGGGTCAGCGGACTTTTTGGCCTCCCTTTCCCTGAGCCTACCATCTCTCTTTTCCACGGTGGCAGCAGGAAAATTCTTACAAATCTGGCAGTCTGCATTGAGGTGGTCAAACCCCAGACAATATACAAAGGTGGTGTATGGGTCAGCCTTAGCAAAGGCTTCCCCACAAACACCACAGTGCTGAAACCCAGTGGGCCCAGTTTTTCTTTTGGGTTTCTCAGACATAGTGCCAGCCTAACCAAACTTGCCCGTTTATGGCAATCCGCCAAGCAAGACTCTCTTATCGGTTCCCAACCGTGCCACGGGTCATGGAAAAAAACGTAATGAAATCCGTTTTTTTTTTTAGAACCGGGAACCGCACTCTAAATAAGGACTAGAACGTTTTAAAAATAACTTGATCGGTTCAAACCGAACCGAAAAAACGTTTACAAGTTCCACACAGAATAAAATATATGTAAGCCTATCTATTACTTACAATACCACAGACAGAGCTTGAACCGACCGGTTGGGGTTTAATTTCGATCAAAAAAACGAAAAATAATACTTTTTAACCGACAAACGAACCAAGCAGAAGGAGAAATCTCCGGAGCGACTGTTCAGTGAGGAGGAGTAAAGAATCTGACAGTTTGAGTTTGAAGAACAACAGACAGAGTTTTCAACCGAGCTCGCGCTCAAGGTTCCATGCCTGGCATGGAAAGTTAACTCTTTCACCTCCGGAGCAGTTGGAAGGTTGGGACTCACTGCATATGTCATAATATAGCAAGACTTCATGTTGTTTGAATGTTCATTCACATAAACTTAAACTAGCTGTTAACTGTAATATAACTGTTAAAAGAATTAAGCATATTACATAGAGACTGCCACCTATGTGAAACTCCCTCCCACACCAGGTAGTTTCAAGTGACAATATTACACAACTCAAACACAGATTACACAAACATATGGGCGACAGGAATTTTTTCTACCACCATTAGGACATATCATGGCGAGTTCTATATGGGCTTGCCCTCGAACTTGTAAACATCCTATGAACCTATGTATTAACTACCTTCCCCATTGGCGATGTTTTGTGATACCATACAGAACAACTGCCTGAGAACAATAAATAAAAATACTAATTTTGCAGAAAAAGTGCAACCTGGGGGAATCCCTATAGTGCACTTACGCATGGGATTTTTAGTCATGGATGTTCCCTTTTAATGGTCAGCCTTTTGCTTACTTTTTTGCAGGTATTCCCGTAAGTGCCTGCACTCCCTGCAGTGGTCTGTCTTGTGTATACATGCCAGCAACATATTCCTCCAAATAATATCTGTTTTTATTCATGTTATTGAAAAATGAAACTCTGTTGGTCCACTCATATATGCAGTCGCCCGATGCCAAAGTACCCTCATATCTGAAAATGGTGCTGAAGCACCTTGTCCACTGACTGTTTTTCCCAAGTTCAGCTATTTAGTTGAACTCAGAAAGT
Organism: Neoceratodus forsteri; assembly: GCA_016271365.2. Classification (NCBI taxonomy): domain Eukaryota; kingdom Metazoa; phylum Chordata; order Ceratodontiformes; family Ceratodontidae; genus Neoceratodus; species Neoceratodus forsteri. The sequence goes on from CM028135.1 coordinate 477,802,889, forward strand.
GCTTCTTTTTTTGAGACAAGCGCTCTAACTTATGTAAATCACAGTCTGAAAGTTAAGCCATGATACCGAGCATGCGTACCACTGGGCGGTGGAAAATACAAGCAGACCGACAGGGTTTTATTTTTCAATAAAATTAATAAAAACGTATTATTTAATTGCTGGCATGTATACTGAATTGCGGAACAGACTGCTGCAGGGAAGGCAGGCACGTTAGGGAATACCATCAAAACAAACAAAAATAAATGGCTGACAGTGTTCCTTTTAAAAGCACTGTGATTCTGGTCAGTGTTTTAGTTACAAGTTCCAAAAAACAAAAAACAAAAACAAAAAAACCTCTCAATAGTTAATTCAGTTGTGACACTTTATACTTGAACTAGCTTCAATTTCCGAGAACCAGGAACCAATTCCACTAAATTTAGATGGTTTATTTGGCTGAACTATACCTAATCTGCAGTTTCATGTATTTGCAAATGATGTGTGTAACACTGGTGACAATCACAGGGTTTTAAATGCTGAAAATTCAAGAGCTGTGAAAATGATTGCTACATTTTGCATAAATCCCTTTTTACTGCCATTAAAAATGAAAAAGCACATGTCAACAAAGCTTCACATCTTGTCCGTTTCGAGTTGAATTAGAGTGTAACTATTACCGAATGTAAATAATGTCACTAATGATTACTGCTGATCCTTATATTGTACTGCTGTAACTAATGACTTGTTCTACATGGTATACCTTGGCTTGTAATGTCTTCATAAGTATGTGTGTACATGTACAGACCCAAATGCTTTTCATGTGACTGTTGTCCAGATTCTTGGACTAAGTATGACAAAGATATTTGTTTTCTTTTATGTTACTAATCCCGGGTCACCCCTGAAAAAGGGACCTCTGGTTTCAGTGGGCCTACCCAGTCAACAAAATTCAATAAACAAACAAACAAACAAACATCAACATACTAACCTTTACTAAAAGTTCTGTAACTTCGTAGTGACCGTATGAGCAGGCATTGTGAAGAGGAACTAAATCCCTGCACAAATGTGAAAACATCAGCAGTCAGTTTGGTACAACATGTGTTCTAGTGCCACTGTTTTTAAAGGAACAACAAAAAGTAAAAAAAATGAGGTTACCCCTTATCCTTGGCATGAACATCAGCACCATGCTGCAGTAAAAGCTGGACGATTTTAACACGGTTGTACCCAGCCGCCAAATGCAATGGTGTTGACTGCAAGAGACAACATGAGGTTCACTAGCATTAATTTCACTGCATATAAACCATTTATAAATCTCTCTCATCAGCAGGAGGGTTTATTTGACAAAGGAATAGTGGGCTGAGTACAGAACTCAAACACTACTACTGGGAACCTGTAGGGGGCAAAAACAAAACAAAAAAAAAAGGCTAGCACCTTCTTTCAATTATTTCTGTGCTTTATCAGATAAGAAGGCAGCAAAGCATAAATATAGTTTACAAAATCTAGAGTGGACACAAGAAATTACAATTAAATCTCAATTTGGTTTGCCTACAATGATCAATTCACTTACTATAAAACCTAACATTCAACTGTATTACAACAATACAGTTAACATTAAAGTTACAGAAAACATGGTTAGAAAATACAAAATAACCAAATACAGCTACAAATTTGCAATACAAAATTATGAAACCCAAAATTACAATGCATAGGCTATACCTGAACAGACTGCAAAATATTACAATTATGGGATGATGATGCTCATTTGGAAAACCACTCAGCATCCCACACAATAATTCTAAAACCAAAACCAACAAGCCATAAAAAATATAATGTTTAGATAAAAGTATTCAGTCTCTATGTTAAGAGAGGAGGCACTTCTATGATTTCACGTTATTTAAATGAATTTAATTTTTACTTTACAGAATTATTTATATATGGGTCTTATGAGTTATGCATTTTGTACAGTATTCTGAAAATAGAGAGGGTTGCTATTGAAAAAAAAAAAAAAAATCACACTACGTGGTACTACAGTCCTACGTAGTTACATAAGAGCAGAGCTAATGCGCTCAAAACTACAGGTTCGAGTATGGAAGCCCACAGCAAAGTACAGTTTTGGATATACCAAATCCTGAAGGGCAGGGTCTACAACTAGCCACAGAACATAGACTTACAGTAATCAAGGTGCTGTACAAGGAGACCAAGTTGTGGATTAGGATTTGGGCAGACATGGACTCAAAACAGCTGGAACTAGGGGGCAACGATGTGGTAGTGGAAGTAAGAAAATGAACAGCTGTGAGACTATGCTAAACTGGTGACAGAGTAGGACCCTGTGAATTTTCACACTAATTCAGGAGTTTAGTAGAAAACTCGTTAGTATGATACATGCTCCTTTTGAGCAAGTATGGTATTCTTGCCCAAAAAGACTTCTGATTTGGGAACAATGAGCTGGAGAAAGTTATGACTGAGCCTAGAGGTTAGAGAACTGGTGGACGTTGCAACAGAACGAAGTGCTGACACTGCCAAAATGAAAGCAGACTGAGGACTCACCACCGAAAGCATTAAAGGTGACGTAAGAATCAGGTGTCCGTGTATAAATGGCACCCAACAGATTATGTGCTAGATTTCATCAAAAAACAGGGCACAGCTCTTTGGTTCTGGCACATGCTCCAGATCCATTAGAGTATTTGTTATTTATTTCAAAAGTTTCACCAGGAAAAGGCATACTGAGCTGATAACAGCTTTATTCCAGATGCATCCTGATGGAATGGGGAAGAGGAGAGTAATGTATACAACAATAAGCAAGAATTACATGGCCAGTATAAGGACTAAGCAACAAACACTAAGCTACAATCATATATATATTATTTGTGCAATTTATGCAAGGATGAGGAGGCGACTGCAACCTGGGGGAATCAAGGAGGTACAAATACAGTGCAAAGTGCAATAAGAAACAAGAGACAGAGAAAGCTATCCACTTAGTTTTGAGGAAGAATGGATCCAAGGTATCAGGGTATTGGGGGATAACAGAAGGGGTGGCCAAGAGAAGAACAGGAAGAGATTGGGGTAGAAGGTAGAAAGTAGAGTAACAGGGACAGCTATCAGGTGCAATTGCAGGTGTGAGTCGAGAAGTCATGGAGTAGGGAGGAGAATGAGCACTGGGGAAGAGGCAGAGTGGATGTTTAGAGGGAGGGAATTCCACAGTTTGGGGAAACGGTAAGAGAAAGCAGCCAGGCCAGCTGATGATTGATTTAAAGGGAGTGCAAAGGCATGATAGCTAGAGTTACAAAGGGTGTAAGATGAAGGTTGGGGCGGAGAGGGGAGAAGTAAGGTAGGAGGGGTGGAAACCTCACCAGTATTTAAAAATGAAGGAGATACAGTGAGCGATGTGTCTAGCTGCAAGGGAGGGAATGGAGAGGGAGGTACAGAAGGAGCAGTGAAGGGTGCGGGGTGGACAGTCCAAAATGAAGTGGCAAAAGGAATGAAAAAAGTAGACAATGTCACCAAAGCCGAAGATGGGGATAATCATTTTCTGTACAACAGCTCGGCGAGCACAAAAAGGAATGCAACCTCTATTCCTGTACAACACACAGAGTTTTACGGTGAAGTTTTTTTTGTGTGGATGTCATCCACATGCCCAGAAAAGTAAAGGTGACATTCGAGCCACACTCCTAGGTACTTAAATGAGGAATCACCACCAACTGTGGCTCCATTTAAGGTGTGGAAGGAGGGGAGGGCAGTAAGCTTTGTGAGCATCTGTCTGGTGCCAAAGGTCATGGAGACAATTTTCTTGGCACTGAGTGATAACTGATTACACCAGAACCACTACTGGATGTTGCCAAAGTCCAGCTGGAGCCTGGCCATTAGATCAGAGGGGAGGAACTAGAGGTAAATAGTACCATATCATCTGCGTACATGTGGATGGACACAGAGTCACAGGCAGCAGGGAGGTTATTCAGGAAGACCGAAAAGAGTATCAGACCAAGGACAGACACCTGGAGGACACCAGTACTTATGGGGAGCGAGGCAAGGGAGGGATAGAGAATCTCCAATTCTAACAGGCTGAGTCCTATCCACAAGGTAGGAGTGGAACCAATTAGTAGAGAAGCTGGAGAGTCCCACTGCCTTAAGCTTGCCGAGGAGAAGGGGTGGGCTATGGTGTCGAAGGCTTCGACCAAGACGACAAAGATGGCTGAGGTAATAAGGCCCTGGTCCATGCCGGAGAGAAAGGAGGAAGAGGTAGAATGGAATTTACAGAAACCAGACTGGAAGGGGAGGTAAAGAAAGAAGGAGTTGAGGAAGGGGAAGAGCTTAGTCAACACAAGGTGTTCTTATAGTTTATCTAAGGTGGGGAGCAGGGAGATAGGGTGGTAGTTGCCAGGATGGGTGGAGTCACCACTTTTGGGAAGGGGTATGATGATGGCCCGTTTCCAGGTATTGGTGACAGAGGCAAGGGAGAAGGACAGGTTAAGAAGGGAGGTGATAGGTAGGTAGGTAGGTAGGGCAGGGGCAGAGAGATAGAGGAGTTTGGGATCGAGTCCACTGAGAGGATGCAGAACCATTAGGGCCTTGAGAGTGTCAGCAGCAGTGACAGGAGAGAAGGAAAAGGGGAGAGACAGGGTGGAAAGATGGGTGGGGGGAGAGAAGGGAAGAAGCACAAGAGGTGAAGAGAGAGTTGAACTCTTGACACAACAGAGAGGGGGCAGAAACTGTTTTTTTTTTGTTTTTTTTGAGGGGACCGTCACCCTTCCCTCAATTCAGAGGATCGGCCCCTGCACACCACCTCCTTCTGCCCAGGCTTATCCCATTGGGCAGGGCCACGGGAACTGAATCCCCACCCCCACCCCCACCCCCCGCAGACACAGATCACAGCGAGAGTGACAGCAGGCAAGGCCAAAGTCAGAGAACAGAATTTTGTGGTTGCTGTGGAGATTCATGGGCGGGACATGCAATGATGTGGCGTCTGCCCCGCCCTAACGTGCATGTCTCTAGTAGCGGCAGTACTCCAGCCTCTGCCAGAGCTCTGCAGAGCACCAGACACTCTTCCCCTCCCCAGAGTGCAGTCCTCCTCGCTCCAATCCCCTCCCACCCGGAGGCGGCCTCAGACTTCAGACTTCCCGAGTCAGTCACTAAACCTGGGATATTGGCGCCTAGCCGGACACCTGCAGCTGTGCCCAGCGGGCCAGCCAAGAAACTGGTATGTTACCTACCTTGAGGATTGGGGAGGAGGACTGCGTTGGGGGAAGAGAAGAGGGCATGGACAACTTTCCAGAACTTTGCGGGATGGTTAAGGTTGCTCTGGAAAGTGGAAGCAAAGTATTCAGCCTTGGCAAGCCTAGTGGGTCTGGTATAGGCATTGCGAAGGGCTCAGTACTTAACTAAGTCAGCAGGGAAGCCAGAGGACTTATGAGTGCTCCAGGCAACACCATATGTACATAGGCAGGCCAGTAACTCCGTAGAAATCCAAAGGAGGTGGGAACCTCGGACCCTGGTTTTCCAAAAGAGCGCATGCCGATCCCAAACTGCAAGGAATTTGGTACTTAAATAGTTAAGGGCAGAGTTAACTGAGCTGGCAGAAGAGATGGGTGATCAGTCAGTAGCTACCAAGTCTAGCGGCATGAAGGACTGGATCTGGAGGAGTCTGGGAGGGGCTTCGGGACAATGCATTTTGAGCATGCAGTATACCATGTGGTGGTCACTAATGGCATCAGGGAGGGTGCTGGCATCTATGATGCAGTGGGGGTGAGAGGTTAAGAGCCCAGTCCACCAAGGAGTGATTGAGGGATTTATGGTTGGGTCGGAGATCAACCGAGTTAGATTAAGGGACTTAATATTTTGGCAGAATTTAGATTGTGAGGAGAAGAGCCAGTTGATATTAAAGTCCTCAAGGATGAGTAATTCCCCAGACAAGCCATGAGTGAAGACAGTGGTCAGCAAGCATATCCAACACTCCAAAGCTTGGGCCAGTTAAAAATGAACTGAAAAAATACCTGTCGACCCTAACTGTATGTGACTGCTTGGACTAACTCCTACACCCCATTACCACTCTTCCACCTCCTCTCTCTGCCCCAGTTCAACACCCATGCCCCTGATCAATCCTGCCCCCTTATTACCCACCCATACCTTCCCCTCTTGAAAAATCTCCTACCTCTACCTCCCACTCTACTTTACCCTTCTCTCCCCCTCCATGTACTCTTCCCCCTTCCATACTCCACACCACTGCTTCTTGTCAAAGCTAATTCCTGACTGCGTACCACTCTTCTTATCTTTGCCGCTAGATATTTATGATTTCTCCCAATATATAGTTAATTACAGTTACTGTAACTAGGCTGTCCTGTAAATGCTTTGTAAATAATCATGTATTTCTGTAAACTAGCCACTCTGAACTACTTCCGTATATGGTCATTGTCTGTCTTTTTCATTTGTTAATAGTCCCTGTTACTGATGTGGAACCTTTGTAAATGAGTTCCAAGCTCAAAGGTTATTCAAGACAAATAAAGAGTTCAGTGACAGATGAGGTAGATGGGCCAAGGCAGCAATAAATGCCAGCTACAAAGACTGAGACAGAGAAAGAGAGTTTGAGAAGTTCATACACAGAGGGGGAGGCGATAGAGAGTACAGGGATGAACCGGATAGTAGAGGAGAGGTAGATTGCAACACCACCACCCCTCAAAGCATGATCCTGCCAGGTGAGGGTGTACCCAGGTATGGCAACTGCAGACTCAGGGATCCTAGGGATAACCCAGACTCAGATAATTAGCCACTCTCTACCCTTTTAGGGAGACAAGTGGGAAGAGGGTGTACAGGACCAGGATTGGACTCAACATCACCTACCACTAAGAGCAGCCGAGGGATGAGAAGCTTGACGGAGTCAGAGATGCGTTTGCTTGGCTGGTGGAGGGAAGAGAGGGGGTGTGGGGGGGAGAAAAGATTTAAGGGTTTCAAGGTGAAGCCAAGTGGAGGGGAGGATGGAGCAACCAGGGAGCCAGGGGGGATGTGAGAGAGAGGCAAGGCTGGAGAAGGGGAGGGAGGAGGAGAAAGAAAGCCAGTGGGAGGGTGGGAAGCTAGGGAAAACAAGAGGGGAAGGAGAGAGCGGAAGATAAGCAACATATTAGAAAGCCTGGAAGACTAAGGGATCAGAACTAAGCCTGGAAGAATGAGGGATCAGAACCCGATAAAGGAGGAGTGGGGGAGCTAAAACAGAGAGGGGGCAGGAGTGAAAGTGGACATTTGATAAGGTAGGGGGTCCACAGTTTGAGAAGGCAGGAGGAGGGTTAAGTAGGCAGGACGGAAAGGAAAGGGGCAGGAGAGCAGAACAGTAATACAAAGATAAGGGGGCCCTGCTTGTGCAGTTGAAGAAACTGGAAGGGCAGGACAGGTGACCAGCCCAGTCATACAAGGTAGGGGGACCCTATATAGGGAGTTTGTACAAATGCCAGAAAAGTAAGTGAAGGAAGGAGTGAAGGTAGACATATTCCCATTCACAAAAGTGGTAGCAGAGGAGGCTGGAAATTAAATTACAGGCCAGTCAGCCTGATCTCAGTGGTGGGTAAATTAATAGAATTACTACTGAAGGAAAGGACTGTGGAATATTTTGAATCCATTGGTTTACAAGATCTGATGTAGCATGGATTCACAAGGAGGAATTCATGTCAAACAAATATGGTAGATTTCTTTGACTGGGTGACCAGGGAAGTAGATCAGGGTTGAGCAGTGGATGAAGCTTACCTAGATTTTAGAAAGACCTTTGACACTGTTCCTCATAGAAGACTTGCAAATAAGTTGAGCAGCCTAGGGGTAGGTCCAAAGATGGTAAACTGAGTAAGAAATTGGTTGGGGGATAGGAGACAGAGGGTGGTGGTAAAAGTAGTTCACTCCGAGGAAGGGAGGGTGACTAGCAGGGTACCACAGGGATCAGTACTGGGAACGATCCTCTTTAATGTCTTTATTAACGACATTGCAGAGAGATTAGAAGGGAAGGTATGCCTTTTTGCAGACACCACTAAGATCTGTAATAGGGTAGACAATCCAGAGGGGCAAGAGGGATCTAGGAAAGCTTGAGTGGTGGTCAAGAGTGTGGCAACTGAATTTCAATGCTAAGAAGTGCAAAATCATGCACTGGGGGTGCAGAAACAAAGGGGCAGAGTATAAAATGGGGAGAGTGGTATTGGCAACCACCAAACAGCAACAGACCTGGCGGTAATGATATATGATGACCTAAAGGTGTCCAAACAGTGTGACAAGGCCAGTTGGGAGAGCCAGTGGGATTCTAGGGTGCACAGGGAGTGGTATCACCAGCAAAAGGAGGGAAGTGGTGCTACCACTCTATAAATCACTGGTTAAACCTCACCTAGAGTACTATGTCCAATTCTGGAGACCACATCTCAGAAAGGACACAGTCAGAGCAGAGGCGGTCCTGAGGAGAGCAACTACAATGGTGAAGGGTCTACATCAAAAACCCTATGAAGAGAAAGACTAAAGGACCTTAATATGTACACCCTGGAACAAAGAAGAGAGACAGAGCGGGGATATGACAGAGACTTTCAAATACCTCTCAGGTATAAATAAGGTTCAAGAAGAAATCCTTTTTCAGAGCAAAAGATGCTCAAGAACAAGGGGCCATGCAATGAAGCTGGAGGGGGTAGGCTCGGGAGATGTAAGGAAGCACTTCACAGAAAGAGTGGTGGATACCTGGAACAGCTTCTCAGCAGAGGTGATGGGGCAAATACTGTACAGGGATTCAAGAAGGCATGGGATAGGTATAAGGGAACCTCAGAGGCAGGGAAGAGGTGGTTGAAGTTGGAGATCAAGTAGGGTCTGCGGTGGAAAAAGGGCAGACTAGGTGGGCCAAGCGGTCCTTATCTGCCATCAAATTCTATGTTTGTATGTAGGCAGTCGGGGTTGGGAGGGGAGGAGGGATCTGCTGGCCAGGGCTGGAACAGTGCACGGGGGAGAGAGAGAGGGGACCTAAAACGGAGTTAGTGCGATGGCCTTCTGTAAGGGAGGAAGAAAGAGTGAGAAGAGCACGAGAGATGCAGCACAGGGGGAGGGATAGGAGAGGGTGAGAAAGCAGGCAAGGCTGCAGTAACACATTTAGAGCAGGGCAATTAGAATGTAAATGCAGTATTAGCAACTTACAACAGGCAGTAATGAAAAATATTCAGAATAAACCAATAAAATCAGTAATGATAGGTAATCAGATTAAACAATAAAAAACATGGCCGTGTCAGCCCATTGGTGCTGAGGGTTGAGGCGCTGGACGCCACACCTCGTGTCACACCAGCAACCAGAGTTCGGGAACGAGCTCAGATCACTGTGCGTCAGCCGGAAGAGAGGAGGACTGAGCATCCTAGGGAATGCTCTCCTCCTCTGGGAGGGTGGGGTGGGACAACAACTGCGATGCTGGCTCCTGGTGGAGACTAGGGACCGGTGCAAGGAGTGGTTCACTGAGGGGAAGGTACAGACAGCGTCAGACATGTGGTGTGTATAAGCGGGCATGACAGTGGCACTGACACCACTGCATGTCCGTCCTTAGGGCTGGGGAACCTACACAAGGAAAAAATCCTCCGGCGTGCCTCAGGAATTACTATCACTAGACAGGAAGTCCTAAAAATGCTACTAGGCATCCCCGATAATACCGCTACGGGCTCAGATGGTCTTGTGCCCAAACTTTTGAAACTTGGCGCCCCTATGATTGCCTCTCCCATAGCCAGAATTCTCAACCTATCACTATGCCATGGCTATGTCCCAGACATCTGGAAAACAGCAAAAGTCACTCCCATACTAAAAAAGGGAGACCCCACAAATATGGCTAACTACTGGCCCATAGCCATTCTCTCCGTACTTAGCAAAATACTGGAAAAACTAGTAGCCACTCAAACCATCACTTATCTACAAAAACATAGTCTTCTCTCCAGCTCCCAGCATGGCTTCCGCAAAGGCCACAGCACTGTCACCGCTCTTCTAAAATTTACAAATAATATCTATACTGCAATGGACAAAGGCCTCACCACTGGCACAATTTTTATCGACTTAACTAAGGTATTTGATCTGGTAAACCACCCCCGTCTTCTCAACAAACTCTTGTGCCTTGGTTTCTCCACAGAGACAGTGGCCTGTTCAATAGCTACCTGTCAGACAGGAGACAGGCTGTAAATTACAACTCTGTCCTGTCCGAACTCTCTACCACTAATATTGGTGTTCCCCAGGGATCCATTCTGGGACCCCTACTTTTCTCTCTCTTTGTTAATGACCTCCCCACTCTCTCCCCCGACTGCTTGTCTCTGCTATATGCAGACGACCTTGTTCTAAACTCCACTGCAAGGAACACCTCTGACATAAACTGCTCTCTCGCCTCAAACTTTATCAAACTCCAGTCCTGGCTCATCGAAAACAACCTTGTTCTAAATGCAGATAAGACGCATGCAATGCTCTTCGGCTCCCCAGCCAGACTCCGAACAAACCAAACCCCTCTCAAAATCTCCTGCTCTGACGGCTCACTACTGGTCAACACTAGCTCCTTCAAATACCTGGACATTCTGCTTGATGAATTTCTGGCTTTTGATCAGAACATTAATACTACCTGCAAAGCAGTTAACGCTAAACTCGGGGGTGCCTATCGAACTAGCTATGCCCTTACCCCATCAGCCAGGCTCGCTATTGCACAGGGCATTCTTCTTCCGGCACTATTCTATGGGTCAGTTACCTACCTTGGAGCCTCAACAACCTCTCTTCTCAAGTGGGACACCACCTATAATAATATCTGTAGATATGCCTCTGCGTCCCATCGCTACAAACACCACTGCCAGCTCTATGCTGACCTTAAATGGCGCTTCCCCTCTACCCATCAGCTCCAGTCACTCGGATCTCTCACTGATAGCATTAACAGATCCTGTCTTCCCCAGTCCCTTGCCTCTATGTTGCATATGCAAACTCTCTCCTATGAGCTTCGATCCACTGAGCAAGCACCTCTCCACATTCCCAGATGCAAAACAGCAATGGGGACACGAGCTTTCTCACATATTGTGCCAAAATACTGGAACTCTCTTCCACAAGCAATTCATTTTGCTCCATCCCATGCCACTTTCAAGAGGTCGCACCACGAACATCTACTTGGCTCCACCCCCTGTGCCTGCTTCCAACCTCCACAGACCCTCTACCCTCCTCCCTGGCTGCTTCACCTCCACATTTTATTTTTTCTGCTCCACCTACACATTTTACTTTCTCCACTTTCTCTTCCCATCTCTCCTTTTCCACCCTACCCATGTCTCCCATACTCTCTCTCCCACCCACCTCTCCTTTTTCTTTCTCTAAGTCCCCCTTTCCCCTGCTCTTTCTTCCTTAAAAAAAAAAAAAAAAAGCACTCACCCTCAAAGCCGATTGTCTATTCTGTGTTCCAACCTCGTTTTCCAGTTGACTTCACATCTGTGCCTAGAGGAGCCATCTCTCCCAGTCTGTATCCCTAGATGGGTTAACCTGAACTTGTTACGATGTTTACGGTTTATGTTTTACTTAGTATTATCGATTTGTTGACTCTGACGTACCGCAAGCTTGCTTGATACTGTACCAATCTGTAGCCATTGTTCTTCCACCCATTATGTTGTTCTCCACAAACTGTTTTATCCCTGTACCCTCCCGAGTCATGCCTGAAAATAGGCATTGCTATGCCTAGTGCTCTTACCTGGTTACCAAAAGCAAATAAATTAGTCTGGGCCAGCGGCGCTATGCCACTCTGACTCTAGTTGCTCCTCCCAGATCCAGACCCCCGGCTTCCGTGGTGATGGGGTAAGTACCTGCCATGATGCGGCCACTGTGTGGAACGGAAGGGGGGGGGGTTCGCACAGGTACTGGGAGTGGTACGGGGGCCGTGGCACTAGATAGATGGCGGAGAACCATAGGTAAAACACCCCAGCTGAGAAGGCAAAAAATCCACACAAAAAAAATAAAAGAAGTTGGCCGTGGTGATAGTTAAGCTGTGAGGTAGGTATGCAGTCTTAGGCAATTTAAGATACTTACAGTAGATAGTTACTAAGTCAAACAGCAAGACTACACAATATAACAGGTGGAATGAAATAAAAGTAATATGCACAGCTACGATGAGTGCAGTAATGAGGCATGCATACTAGGTATGGAAGATCAGTGGAAAGCAGAGAACAGCATTTGCAGTAATGTAGCCAAACTTACGGTAGTTAACTCCCAAAACAGAGGCTGGTTATCATTATCCTGTTAAGAGGCACAACAAATTATTTCAGTAGAGCAATTCACACAGGGAGTTGAGGCCGTCCGAATCACACAGAGCACAAATGTAAGAGCCAAGTACTATACGAGCTGGCGGTGCACCTACTCAGTTATAAGCTGACGGTTTAAACATATCATGTTATGTATAAGGCACAACAGTATTAAGACACTTACAGATACTCGCAGGATGGGGCTTAGGCAGGGTTTCCTGGCATCTCCCCCCTGGTGACTCCCCTCGAGGACTCCCACTCCTGCTGTGCCGCTCACGTGGGACCACTAGGGCCAACAGCCTCAAGTAGCCAGAAGTCTCTCCCCCATACAAGCGCTCAGAGCGCTGATTAGGGAAAGTCAGAAAATTCAAATGGAGCACCTGTACTGCTAACGCGATTGTTGCTAGCTGGATGTATAGTCCAGGAAGGGCCCTTCAGAAAGCAGGCTCATGACCCCCTCCACTGATGGCAGTTACGATCGCATGGCTCTCACCGAGTATGGACATTGCATTAGACTAAAAAGTGAGTTTTTAGAATTACCACATTCTTGCTTTATGGATGCCTGCAGGAAATGTTGCACAGAACCCATATTGTTGGTCAACTTGTTACACTTATGTCTACTACATGTTTACAGGTGGACTGCCTTGTCATAAAATAGCAATCCCTCTGTAAAATCCTGCGCCAGGCAGACAAGCGAGGAGGTTGATGGAGGAGAAGAGAGACCTGAGAAAGGAGTCAATGTACTCTGTAAACAGAAGAACAACCAAGACCACCCCACAGCTGGGTGTGCTGCAGAGAAAACAATATAGCCAAATTAAGAACGGAGGCACTACCCACTGCCAAATCACCACTGCTGAACACCAAGACAATGTTAAACAAATGCTTGTTTATTCAAAAAGTGTACAAGAGGCCTCTTATGAATCAGTAGGATACCGGCAGGACCCCAGCGCTTGAGTTCTTGGTTTGGCTACTCCGTACATAGCCTGGCTGTGTGTAGGGTGTGAAACTACCGCTATTAAAGACAGAGTGATCACTGTGCTAAGCATAGAACCTGGAAGTGGAAATCCTAGAAACGCCAGGTGAATAAAAACTGCGGAGGATACAGACCCCTCAGAAGAGAAATTATACTTTTTTTTTTAAGTTATTACAGAATTCACCAGTTTCCCCATGTTTTTTTTTAGTTACTACAGTATTTACCAGTTTCCCTAGGCAGAGATGCAGTCTTTGGGGCTAACAAAATGGTAAGACAGCTTTGGTTTTCTAGCTCCGATAGGACAACTTTAATAACAAACAACAAAAAAAAAAAAATAGAATTGCAGACTTTTTGCTAATTTGTCACAAAATTCTTTACAAAAACCTAGTGCCAAATATCCAGTTTCAGAACTGGTGCAACGTGCTCAGTGGACCACTTGGTGCCAATCATAACTTTGCAATCCCGTCGTGCTATAGTATGGAAAATGAGGTAGCAGCACTTTAGCAGGGTAACTTAACACTTTGGTTGGGGGCACAGACCACCACAGAAATGTCTCGCATGGTCATTCTAAGATCATGGTAGCCATCACTATCCATGTTAAAGATGGATGTTCCCCCCAACCCGCCACCTGTAGAACAGCTACAGGCTGGGGCTGGGGAGGGGATGCAGAGCCGAGACTGAGAAGCTTAGTGCTGGCAGGGTAAGGGAGTGAAGGTAAAACACAGCAAGTGGGTCCCTTGAGAAGAGACTGGGTTCTAGGGACAGGAAAACAACTGGACAACAGGGAAAAAAAAAAGTACAGTTACATAAGAACTTACAGAAACAGTAAATCTTTGAGAGAAGCTCTTGCAGCAGGCAACAACCATAAGGACTGAGCTGCCAGACACTAGGACCACACGGAACACTTCTAGCTAGCAGTATTCAGCGGGGGCATGCAGACATCCGACCTATGGTATAAAAGGGGCGGTCCCCCAGACCATCCCCAGTTCTACACATGTTGACGTCTCCGGCGGGAGAAGTAGGAGAACCAAAGAGGTATCTCATAAACAAGGAAAACAGAAGAGCTGCAATGGAGAAACAGCAGTCGGGGGAAAGAGGGAAGGAATGCAGTCGCTGTTGCAAGAGCTCCTCTCGAAGATCTACTGTTACACAAAGTTCTTACATAACTGTACAATCTTACATCAAGGGGGCTCTTGCAACACGCAACACCCATAAGGACTGAATCCCAAGCAACAGAGAACAGACTCTGTCGGTTGGGAAGAGGACAGTAGCAGTCATAGGAACATTAGGATAGGAGGCCCTGGAAGACCACAAGGCTGAAACTGGCTCTACGCCTGCAGACTATGTCCAAACTGTAATGCTTGACAAACGTGTAGACAGAACTCCAAGTGGCTGCTGCGCAAATGTCTGCAGCAGACACATTCCTAAAGGAGGCAGCCATGCCCCAGGCAGAATGACCTTTGACCTGGCCTGGCAAAGGCTCGCCGTACTTGCGGCAGCAAACAATGCGATTAGCTAACCACTTAGATAAACACTGTTTGGAAACAGCAGCCCCTTCTTTCCTGTGGACAAACAAAACTGGTCAGATTTTCTGAAAGGACAGGTGCAGTCCAGATATAAGAGAAGCACCTGGTGGACCCGGTGGCACTGAGGGTTGAGATGCTGGATGCCACGCCAGCGACCCGGGTTCGGAAACGGACTTGGGTCATCGGGGGTCGGCAGGAGAAGGGAGAGGATCGAGAATCCCAGACAGCTCTCCTCTCTCTGGGGTGGGTATGGGACTCGTGTCGCTCTGCAGCAGCATCTGGCAGCTGTCGGGTGCAGTGCAATGTTGTGGTGCACAGAAGAGGGTTGGAGCACAGCAGACATCAGCATGCAAGTGCACTGTACATCACTGCATGCCAGCTCCAAGGGAGAACATCAAAGGCAGAAAAATACTGGGGCGACGGCTGATGGCTGTGCGTTGCGCCCCTGGACCGGAGAGGTGTGCCCCCAAGTACTGGTTCCAGGTCCCGGGGATACTGTGCGCGCCAAGCCTGTGGAGGAGAGCGGTTGCTGGCCAGACTAGGTCGGGGTTGGCGTGCTGGCATTTGGATGACCTGTAATGCCCGCGCACTGCAGGAGGAGAGGGAAACAACGATATGATTGATTTAAAAAAAAAAAAGGGGACAGAAAAGCACCCGATGAATATCTGGAGAATGAAGTAAAGCTTCCTCCGATTCGAATACTCAGGAAAATAAGCAGGCAGGTGGATGGACTGATTCAAAGTAAACTCAGACACCACCTTTGGTAAAAACTTGGGAGAGGTCCACAAATATACTCTGTCTTTGTGGAAAACCAAATAAGGCTCTTTACACTTCAGAGCCTGAAGCTCAGAAATCCTCAGAGCTGAAGTAATGGCAACTAAAAACAAAGCTTTCCACGACAGACAGCGCAGCTCACAGCCTGCAACAGATTCAAAGAGAGGGAGCTTCTCCAAGCTAAACAAATCCCATGGCGGAACAGGGCCTCTAATGGGAGGTTTCAAATGAAGTATGCCCCGCGAAAAGGTATGGGATAGAGCCAGTTGGGCAATATTTTTGACATCAATTGGTGCACAGTACGCAGAGATGGCGGAAAGATGCACCTTGATAGAGGTGCAGCCCAGACTGAAGTCTGAAAGGGAAAGGAGGTACTCCAAGATGAGATTTACTGGGCAGGTGAAGAGATCCAAATGCCAGGCAGTAGCCCAAACGGAAAACTGCTTCCACTTCATGGTGTACAAGGCTCGATAGAGGGCTTCCTCGCGGCCACCAGAATATCCACCACCTTAGAGGAAACCTCAAAACGTGCAATAGCTAAGTTTAAAGGAGCCACACATGACTGCAGCTTGAGAAGAAGTCTCTGCAGAAGCAGGAAAGGAGGAAAGGCATAAAGAAACCTCCCTGTCCATGAGAAGGACAACGTGTCTCGCCAAAAAACACTAGGCCCTGGATTTATCGAGTAGAAATTAGGCAGTTTTGTACTGAGTGGGGAAGCAAAGAGGTCTAACTCAGGATGACCCCACCTGTCGAAAAGAGCCTAGACCATGGAGGACAGGAGCTCCCACTTGTGCGATTTCGACCTGGACCAGCTTAGGCTGTTGGCCAGGACATTTTGGACACCTGGAACATGAATCACCATTAAAACCAGGTCGTGTTCTATGGCCCAATGCCAAACTTTCATGGCCTTCCGGCACAGGGGATACAAATTAGTCCCCTCCCTTGCCTGTTAATATAATAGACTACCGACATGTTGTCCGTCTGAATCAAGAGAAAGCCCGCGAGGAGAGATTTCTGAAAGACCTGAAAGGCAAGGAGGAATTGTGCGCATCTCTAGCACACCGACGTGGAGATGCTGCTCCTGCTGAGACCAGGTCCCCTGGGTCTGACAGTCTGCTAAGTAAGTACCCCAGCCCAGACAGGCCGCATCTGTCATGAGAATCTGAGTTGGAGATTCCGCTCAGAAGGGGCCCCCTCGGAGGAGGTTGGAGGGGGTTCATCCACCAAGACAGCATTTGCCGCACAGGGTTGGAAACTAGGACTTCCTGTTCCAAATCGTTTGTGCGTTGGTCCCACTGAACCCATAGAGTCTGTTAGGGCACTCCCATGTACAGGCAGCAAACAGAACAGTGACAATGGCTGCTGCCATGTGTCCCAAGGGCATACGGACTTTTCGTCACGTAATTTGTTGCCGCGGACTAGCCGTAGCGGGCATAATGCCGATTCTCAGTTTAGTCGCCGATATACTGATTGTGGTTAAATTGTATCACCAGCGACTTAATTGCTTGCGATGTCTGTTCAACAGCCGATCAATGACCTTTCATACCTATTAATGCAGTTTTGTAAAACAAAACTCTCTCTCATCTCTCTACCAACTGTTTCTTATCTTCGTTCTCTCTGCTCTTGAAGTCATCTGTAATTCGTGCAGTATTCTGTATCAATTACCTTAATTAGCTAAATCTTTATGTGCTTGATGTGCTTGATTGATTGGCTATTGATTACATCGTTATAGAAAAGGTCTAGCAGGATGAACTCAGTAATTTGTGTTTGTCTTTCTGCTTTGAGTCATGGAATTTGTTCCTTCTCAGAAGGGGAAGCAGAAACTGTGCTTGAAAAACTATCTGTATACTAAAGAGAATGATGGCAGTGGTGGGAAAACTATTTGGCGTTGCGAGCTTAGAACCTGTAGAGCTCTAGTGCACACCAGTGATGAAACTATTTGTAAGGAGCCCACTGACCACAACCATGCGCCTCAGCATGGTCGTACTGAAGTAATAAATGCTCGAGCTTGCATGAAATGGAAAGCTTGTGAATCTGAGGAATCGACTAGAAATGTTGTGCATCAGGCACTCCAAGATGTGGCTATTAGCCACGCGCACTTGTTGTCAACTATGGAAACATTATGTTGTGATGTCAGGAGACACAGGCAACATGGAGGCCCTAGTGACAGTGACCTTGAACAGTACCGCAATACAGTCAGTGATGAACCATTTCTGTGCATAAATGAAGATGGCATCGTCACATTTTCTAGTGACAGTGACCTTAAAATATTAAACGACCAGCCACACTGGTTCTGTGATGGGACATTTAGAGTTGCTCCCACAGAAGATGATCAAATGTATACCGTGCATGCCCTAGTGCAGGGATCAACAGGCCACGTGTATATGCACTTTTACCCAGTCGTACTGAGATCATTTATAAAAAATTATTTGGACACCTTAAAGACCTGTTAGGTGGAAAATTTAGTCCTGTCACTGTTATGACTGACTTTGAAATAGCAGCCATAAATGTATTGCGCCAGATGGTTCCAACAGCAGAGCTTGCTGGTTGTAATTTTCATCTAGGACAAGCAATTTGGAGGCGAGTACTGCAGGAGGGGTTACAACAATGGTATGTAATGGATGAGAAGTTTGCACACGAAGTTTGATGTCTGCTGGGATTAGCATTTGTGCCTGAAGATATGGTTGAGAACTACTTCAAGTTATTACAGGAGGATGAAGAGTATGCTGACCTGCAATGTTTGTTTGATTATTTTGAGGACACATTGCTTGTAGACGCTGTATTCAACCAGGAGAGACGACCTTTTGTCCGGTAAGAATTTATACCAAACACGATCTGTCCGTCTCCATTTCTTATCGGCGACTATTATTGTAATTATATTTTGTCCTTGCGACTAATATACCGCAACGTTTTGACTGCGACCAAATATCCGGGAACGTTATGTCCGTACACGGTCCCAAGAGCCTGAGGAACAATCTGGCCGGGACTTGTCGCAATGAGAACACCCATTGGGTCTGTGCTCTCAGGTGGTCTGCCCTATCTGGAGGCAGGAAGGCCTTGCCCTGAGCCGAGTCTAAGATTGCTCCGATGAATTGCAGTCTTTGACTTGGCCAGAGGGAGAACTTGGGTAGGTTCAGGGTGAATACCAGCATCCGAAACAAACTGAAGGTGATCTCCACTGTCCAGAGCAGGTGGCCTCTTGAAGGGGCTGTGAGGAGCCAATCGTCTGGATAGGGAAAGACTTAAAGACCCTGGGCCTGATTCTCAAAAGCTTACGCCTGGCGTAACTGGACTTTCTCCAAAAGAAATGGTGTAAGAAGCAAGTTACGCCAGCAGCTGCGACAATTTGTATTCTGCAAAGCAGCCATATGCCACTAGTTACGCCCTAAACCCCTGTTACATGGCGCTAGGGGGTTTACGGCAGCAGCTGCGCCCTATTCTGGAAGGGCAGCAACCAAGTCCCCCAGTTTGCAATTCTCAAACAACCCCTGAAGGACATCCACCAAAGTACAGTTACACCAGCTTTTAGCTGGTGTAAGTGTACCTATGCCCTCCGGGGGATGCGCATATGTGCCCCCTAGCCATCCCCCAGTGCATGTAGGTCCCCCCATCCCCCACAACCCACAATATTCCACAAACCCCCCCAGGGCTGCTGTATGCCTCTGACCCCATTACTCTCATAATAGTCCTGCAGGGCTGGACTGTGCCCCAACCCTGCAAAATATGCCCATCGAGGGCTGAAGTGTGCCCCCAACCCCATTCCTGCAAAATAAGCCCCTGCAGGACTGAAGGATCCCTGATCCCCGCTCCTGCATTACTTGCCCGGTGCCTGAACCCCGCCAAGTGGCGAACCACCACCAGACCCGATCCCCGCAGTCTCCAAGATGCAACAAACCCCTGATAGTCTAGTGGCCCCATCACCACCCCAGCCAGTAGTGCCCGATCACCCTGCTCCACACCCCCCCACCCATTTCATGCCGGTGACTGGCACACGCATGTACAGTACTACGAGCTTTGCTGTTCAGTCGGCGGCTAGCCGCGATGGTAAGAGGAGAGGCTGTGCCAGTCGCTGGCATGAAAAAAGTGGGGTGGGGAGCAGGGCGATCAGGTACTACGGGGGAGGGGGCGCCACTAGACTACCAGGGATTTGTTGCATCTTGGACACTGTGGGAATCGGGTCGGTGGGTTTGCCACTGCAGGGGTTCAGGGTGCAGGCAAGCCCTGCAGGGCATGTAATGCAGGAATGGGGGTGGGGGGCTGTTGTGTGGGTACTGGGGGTCAGGGGCATTAGCAAGCCCTTTGAGGCTATGGGGATTGTGACATGGCGGGCACTTGCGCCCTACACATCCAGGGCTGTGGCTTGCGACATACCCTGCAGATACACCCTTTGTTGGGCGTACCTGTGGGAATGTCACAAGTCGCAGGACTTGGCAGCGGGGACCATGCCCCTTACAGAATTGGGTGCAGGGTCCTTGGGGTAACGGGATATGGCGCAAGTCGCCTCTGGCGGTGACTTGAGCCACCCTTCTAGAATCGGGGCCCCCTGTCTCCCGAGGACTACAGTCACTACTGCCAGGGACTTGGTGAAGACCCGAGGTGCTAAGGAAAGGCCGAAGGGAAGGGCCCTGAACTGGTAATGGTTCCCCTGGAAGCAAAAGCATAGAAACCTCCTGTTAGGCCTAACACCTGGATGTGGAGGTAAGCATCTTACATATTCAGGGAGCAAAGCCAATCTCGTTGATGAAGGAGGGGTACAAGACCTTGGAGGGTAATCATCATGAAGCATTTGAATTCTATAAATAGCTTCAGGTGGCAGAGGTCCAAAATTGGTCTCAGACCGCCAGCCTTATTTGGGACCAGGAAGAAATGGGAATAGAAACCCTTTCCCCTTTGTTTTGCTGGAACAGGTTCTGTGGCCTTTTTGCTCAGCAGTGCCTGGATCTCCTCCTGGATACGGGCAATGTGATCTGGAAGGTAGTGGGAGTACAAGGAAGGGCTGTGCAGAGGTATCTCTTGAAAGTCGAGGGTGTGCCCCCTTTCCATCGGCTGAAGCACCCACTGACCCAAGGTAGTTCTGTGTCATCCGTCCAGGAAAAGGGAGAAACGACCCACCACCATCACCACCACGCCCCAGCAGCAAGCCTCGCGGGGGTCGGTCAAGGATTCATGCTGAAGTACCTGGGATGGGCAGGGCAGTAGGGAGGGCCTTAGGGCCTCTAGAGGCCGAGGATCTTGTCGCCTGGGAGGGCCTTGTGTTTAAAGGCTCTTCTGGGCGGCTGTCCCCGGGACAGCTGACGCTGGTTCCTCTGAAATGGCCAATGCTGTT
Organism: Neoceratodus forsteri; assembly: GCA_016271365.2. NCBI lineage: Eukaryota > Metazoa > Chordata > Ceratodontiformes > Ceratodontidae > Neoceratodus > Neoceratodus forsteri. The sequence continues at coordinate 477,823,682 of CM028135.1, forward strand.
GGGGTTTTGACTGAGAACGATAAAAAGAATGTACTGTCTTCAGGGCCTGGCCAGATTCCTGCAGGCAGGAGATAATGCTTGCCAAAGAGTACTGCTCCTCGGAGAGGAGCATCAAGGATTTTGGCCTGCACATCAGGGGCAAAGCTGGAAACCCTATGCCAGGAATGGCAGCAAATACAAACACTCATGGCAGCCGCCCATCCAGCCACATCGGCAGTATCATAGGACACCCTTAGGACAGGATTTCCAACATCTGACACAGACTTCAGAAGCTGAGTCAACTGAGACTTAGTGGCATCATCTGGCAGAGTGTGCACCAATTTGAGAGCCTTGTCCCACAGGGCATTCTGGTATTGTACCATTTGGACTAGAAAATTCAATGACCGAACAGCCAAAGTGGCTGAGGCACAGACCTTCTTGCCCAAGAAATCCACCTGAAAAGACTCCTTGTCTGGAGGGTGCGTGCTAAGGTGTCTGACTCCAGTACGGTCATGAACAGCATTCATGACCACTGAGTCAGCCATGGGATGCTCCCCATAAAACTGCTGTCCCTTGGGGGCATGGTAAAGCCTGTCCGCCTTCTTAGGCAGTGCCAGGGTGGAAGACAGGCGATTCCAGGCGGCCCTGTTGACATCCTCAAAGACGTTAATAAGGGGAGGTATGACCATGGGCAGAGTGTCCTTACGGAGGAAGGTTGCCAGGCATCGGCATTCTGGGTCCAGTTCCTCTGAGTTCCAGCCCATGAGGGACTGAATGTGCCTCACGACATCCAGGAAAGCCGGAAAGGTTTGGAGGGTAACCAGGAATCCTCAGAGTACGAGGAGGATTCTCCCCCCCCCCCAATGGTCCAGGACCAGCACTGGTGGAAGGTGATACTTCTTGCATCGGTCCTCCCTATCACCGGAAGACCAGGGAGTGGAAGCATGGGCCCAGACTGGTGAAGGTGAAGGTTCCCTCTATGGTGGAGTAGGAGGCCTTTTCCAGGGTTCCTTGCTCTGCATGAACTCCCACCAAGCTGCGAACAAGGTGGTGTAGTCCAAGGGCAGTGGAAGGGGAAGGGGCGCAGGGTGGGAAGGTGTAGGATCCCCCGGCATCGGTCCCTGAGGATTCTCAGGTTCCGGTGTCAGGCCCTGAGGAACCGAATGACTGGATGACGGCTCCTGCGGCAAAGGGCTAGCCAGCACTGGTCTCAAGGACCCAGCACCTGTGTAGCAGGCGTTGGTTGCAGCTGTCCCGAAGGGGTGACTGGCGCCAGCTGAGGAGAAGGGGGCCAATGCCGGTCAGGCGACGCAGCCCGTGCAGGGGTCACCTACGTAGGGGAGGAAACCCCTGTCAGAGACAGTGGCATCGCCCCCGAGGGAGAGGCGAGTGCATATTCCAGGCGTCGGTCCCTGAATGCGGGATCGATGTAGGCAACGCCAAGACCGGAGACACAGAGGGCCGAGAACCAACGTCCCAAGAGCTGGTCGAGCCACTTGGCCGAGAACCCACAGGGGAAAAGGGGCCTGGGCTTCAGGGGCTTTGGAGCTGGGGATGACGTCCAAAGCCCAGAAGAGACTTCGTCCGAGATGGTGATGAGGGCAGGAGGCAAAGACATGGGCAACCCAGAGGGAGTGAGGGCTGCCAGTGAAGGAGGGACCAACCCCTCACGTGAGAAAGATCCAGAAGCGGCCGCCGACTTATGCTATGACCTGGAAGCCGAATGGGGCCAATCCCTATCCTTGTCCCAGAGCTTGTGCTTCCTGCTCAACTTCTTCTCTCTGAAGGAAGTGGTAGTAGAAACCCTGGAGGCCTTCTCCATAGTCACTAACTTCCGCTGTAGAAGGAAAGCCTGAAGGGTCTTTGAGAAGTGTCTCCGTGTGGCCTAGTTAAACTCCTGGCAGAGCTGGCAGGTCTCAGTGTCGTGGTTATGGCATAGCCAGAACAGCGGCCGTCCTTAGCGGGGGATCCGCTTTGCCGCAGGCACACTTCATTCACCGGTCAGAAGACGTTACTGGAGAAGACTACATACCAGAACGTGAAGAAAATTAAAGAAACTGTAAATTATGAAAATAAATTGCGGTCAATATTGTTTATTTATTTAAGGTCTAGGAATTACAACCCTTTGAGTCAGGGACTCATTTGCAAAGGCTCCACGTCATACAAAAAATGGATTAGAACACGGTACAATATGGAATTAACAATTTAGACATCAGCTATTGAACAAAGAAAGACAGTAACATACAGAGATAAACGAAAAAAATACAATGGCACAGTCATGGAACAACAGCAGTTTGTGAAGTACTAGTGCAATAGAGATTTATTGAGACTCCTCTGCAGTCACAGTGGGGAGTTAGACATAATGTGATTACGTAACTCAGGTTTAAAGGGACCAAGCCTGGGGATTGATAAAATGCAGTCAGGGATTGAGTTCATCCAGAGTGGGGCCCTGAAGCAAAAAGACCTTTGGCCAGCAGTGGTCTTTACGAAAGGGACACGGAATGTGGCAGTGTCAGAGTGTCTAGTGGAGCGAGCAGGAATGTTCTTTTGGAGGAGTTGAAGACAGCCAGAGGGGGCTAGGCCCAACTGGATTTTTTTTGCTAGCAGACAGGTCTGATAAACTAGCCGCCCCTGAAAATTGAGCCAGGATGAGCGCAGATAGAGGTCACAGGTGTGTGTCAGACGCATCACCACCTGCGGCCAATCTGCAGGCTTTGTTTAGGGCACGCTTAATGCTGGACAGTGCTGTGTCAGAGGTGGCCCGTAGATGATTGTGCCGTAGTCTACCAGTGAAAGGATGGAGCTGGAGATAGCTAGCGTAGAGCCTCAGAGGTAGACATGGCCTAAGCCTGTGGGGGAGACCGATTCTTTGTTAATTTCTGTACTAGTTGGCGCTAATTGTCACGATAGGTAAGGGCAGAGTCTAGGGTAACCCCAAGATATTTGAATTTGGAAACCGTTCCAGCGTGGTGCTCTGTCACATTATATACAGATAATTTTGTATAAGCAAATATAGCTGTGGATGGGCGAATAGCATGACTTTCGTCTTTTTTGTGTTGAGTACGAGCTTGTGAGAGGAAAACCAGGCTTCAATTTGAGAGAAAGAGCCCTGCAAGGATTTTTGAAGCACCATGGGGTCAGGTAGGCAATGAAAATGGCAGCTGACTAAAAGCAGGAGTCCATGGAGGTCCGAACTGCATGGGTTGATCATGGGAAAAGAAATGGGGACGGACTGAGGAACCACCCCTTTTATACCATAGGTCAGACGTCGGTTGTGGACGTCGGGGGCCGTCCCCCACTGAATACTACTAGCTAGACGTTTTCCATGTGGTCCTAGCGCCTGGCGGCTCAGTCCTTATGGTTACTGCCTGCTGCAAGAGCCCTTCGAAGTAAGATCCGACAGGATGTGGGTAGGGGCTACTGAAAGATGGAACATTGGGCCACAAATATTTGATATCTGCGTACACAGAACAGGGCAAAAAAGGTACGGGGAGTAGGTGTGGTAAACTCCTCTAGGCAGCACTGCTTGATCACAGAGATGTCCAGCACTCTTAGCACCATGTCACTGGCATTATACCATGTTACAGCTTTGTGTGAGTCACTAAACAAGTTAGCCCCTAACATCTGAAGCTCTGATTTACATTGCAGCATAGTCACAAGGGTGACCTGACACACACACACACACACACACACGATATTTTCTGTACAGCACAAATGGGTAGCTGCACAAGTCACACACACACACTCTTTTCTGTACAGCACAAAGATGGCAGGCCAATAAAAAAAACGAGTAAAAAAACATCTTATGTTGGATTGTTTTGTTTAGAACACTCGAAAAATAAAACAAATTTAAAAAAATCTCAGAATTCCATTAAGTGATGATGAAGTGCAGTCTCAGTGCTATAGCTGATGCAGACGCCGGTGTGAAAGCCATTGAAAAAGGTGTTTCAAGAAAAGTGGATGCTTTCTTGGGGAAAAGGCAACTGTTACAATGATGACATGAGAGGGTGAAATTACAGCAATAGATGAAAACTGAGCTTCAATCAAGAGAAAGGCAAGATAGCTGCAAAAATCAGTTAAAAAAAAAAAAAAAAAAAGAAAATTCGGAATACCGTATCAACAACCTACCTTTCTCCCATCACTTGCATGACAGTTCACATTCAGTGGTGTGAGGAGAGCCATCAATTTTTCGTCATTTCCACTCCTGGTAATATAACACAATGCTTGTAAGCTTCAAAATTACTCTGAAGTCCTAAGAGAAACTTTTTATTTTTCTCAGCAAGAACAGTATTATATGGCTAATGTCACAATCACATGTATTTTAATTACTGTCAATACTTGTGGCCCAGTGGTTAGTGAATCGAGGTGTGGAGCAGGAAGTCACAGGTTTTAATACTACCACTGAAAATAAATGTGTAAACTTGAGCAAGTGACTCTCTGCTTCAGTCTACCCAAGTATCAAAATGGTAGAAAGCAGGGCCCTTGGTTCAACTATCCTGGGTAAATAAGTGATTAGAGAGCATCAGCCATGGCCGGCCCAGTGGTGCTGGGGGTTGAGGTGCTGGATGTCGCACCCTGTGCCACACAGGCGACCTTGGTTTGGAAGTGGGTGGTTACCAGGGGAGGGAAGAGAACTGAGTGTCTGACGACAGCTCCCCTCTCCCTGGGACAGGTGGGTATGTCGTCCTGCTCCTTGGCTGCCTCCTGAGGGAGGCCAGGGGCAGTGGCAGAGCCAGGGAGACAAGAAGCGTGGCACTGTGATGCACGCATGATCACGGCTGTGAGGGGGAGGGACCAGGAAATTTATGGAAAACGGCTGCAGGCTCCATAAAGTCTCCACCAGCATGCCGGCGCCACTGCCTCAGGACCATCTGTAACTGCCCAATCCTGATGTGTGTCACGGGAGGGGGGAAGATGGCGCCCCCCACCTGCCCTGCCGTGGGGAAAAATCCATGGGGGAACTAGGGCTCGGGGATACCAGGTGACCGGTGACTGGAAGCCCTGGAGGCGAAGGATAAACACATAATGAAAAAAAAAAAAAAAAAAAAAAGCACCAATCATGCCAACTTTAATAAACCCTGGCAAGACAGGGTATGCGTGTACTGTCTACTGTAGATAGTACGCTCACTCCCTATACAGTACGGCACAATGCTAGCTCAGAGATCTCTATCCTTCCAGGGACCCAAATGGATCAACGAACTACCGCCCGCCTTAGCTGAATATAACAAGATCTACCAGTTCAAAGCTGGGCTCCGCTCCCACCTGGACCATGAAAATGTCTGTGCCTACTTCTCCTAATGCTGACCCACCTGCCTCAACCTGACCCTCTATCCCTCCACTCCTGTCCAGCCCCCCCCATTCGAACCCCCTCGCACTCTTTCCCTCCCTCTCCCAGTCCCTACTCCTCATACTCTTCCCCGGCATCCTTAAAGTCTACCCTTGCTGCTCCTACCACTTCCCAGCAGTCCAAACCCCTCTCCTTCCCTGTCTCTATGCTCTTCCCACTGCCTGCCTCTCCTCTCTTGAACCCACCCCTGACAAAACCTACTCTGGCTGCTCATTTCACTACCCCTCAGTAGTGAACCTGCATGGCAATCTCCAAGTGCTATACCTTACTCAATGAGTGATGACACTGCTAGCACTTCCATGCTGTAAATATTTCCCTATTTGCTATTACATCATCATCTGTGTGTACTGTGTAACCTGTTAAGCGATGTCATGTTATGCTATGTCTTGTACTATACTGACTGACTTGGAAGCTTTGTAAACGAGCCCTTGGCTCAAAGGTATTAATCCTAATCTTAAACAAACAGTACAGAGTATACGTGCCCCCTGTCTTGCCATTCGGCGGGCAGCCAAGGTGGTGAGTAGAGGCTGCGCCCGGTCACCGTATCATATTCCCGATAGACGGACTGTAAGGTACTTGGGGAGGGAGACAGCCAGCTGGTTTGCTTGGTGTGGTGGGGCACGCTGGGGGCCACTGGGAAGGGTGCTCAGCAGGTGGGGGGCACCACTGGACACCTCAAACCTGCCATCAGCACTTAACAGAATACTGATAAATCTTCAGAATGCGGTTCGGGTACTGCATCCCCAAAGATTTGCTTTCACATTTTAAGTGTCCTGTGGCACAATGTTATTTCACATTAAACAAAGGACATGAAGTTACATGGGATGCCCATATGTACAGGGACAGATGCTCGGCAGGTGGTGAGTACCACTGGACACCAGGGGTATGGAAACACTTCTGGGGACAGGTGATCAGTCCTGTGCTCTGAAGACTATTACATCAAAAAATGTCAAAGCGGGATTTTGGGGGCGGTAACAACAGCATACCACTAAAGGGAAAGGACTGACTACTTATTGGCTCACTGGCGCTCGATTATGATCTCTTCCCCACTTTTACATACATTGGTCCAGATTTTCAAAAGTCAGTGCCGAAGCAAACATGGTCAGTGTTGGCACTAATCTGGGTTTACATCAGCACTCTGTGGGGCTATATTCAGAGGCCCCCAGAGCACTTCCCAAACCTGGCGGCACCAAAGCGCTAAATATACTGCTGTGCCTATGCAAATGGGGGTCCTCCCCCGAATACCAGCACAGTGACATATTCAAAGGCTTTTGGCGTGGTAAACTGCCCTCAGACTGCCACCGAAAACCATTTAACCAGGCACTAATGGTGCACCCCTCCTTTTAAGGCAGGATGACTGTACTGCCCCTTTGCAAAGCTGCTTCACACCCAGATAGCCCTGTGGATATATGTTTCCTATTCCCTGGTGATCCAACTAGTTCCCCCACCCCCCGATCTCCCAGTTGACATATTTTATATAATCCATGGTGGCATAGTTGAGCCCCCCTCAAAAAAATCTCCTGGTGGTAATATTCTATTTCCTTGTGGTCCCCCACCACCCCGGTCACCCGTGGACAGATGTATAATATGCCCTGGTGACCTAGTGGTTCCCACCTAGCCCAACTGTACATGCCCCCCCCCACCCAAGCTCTGGTTCCCACGAAATCAGCTGCCAGCATAGCCCTTCTCTCACCTCCTCAGTTGGCTACCTTCTGGCAGTCACAGAGTGCAATCACATGCATGCTTTAGGTGGCTGGCCGAGGAGGTGAAAGAAAAGCTGCGACAGCTGCCAATTTCATGGGACTAGCACATGGAATGACAGAGGTGTGTGTGCGGTGGGAGTTCTCAGCATGTGGGGAGGGGTTCGTGTATGGGTGGGGAATGACCAGACCGCCAGGGAACATCAGAACATTACCATCGGGCAATCAGGGGGTGGGAAGGAACCAGTATTCCCATTCATGCATAGATGTATGTGAATCACGTAAAAAAATAGGAAAGTCAAGTTCATCTCTGTGTGAAGGGGGTACACTACACGTAAAGGAGTGTGCCATTTGAAAGAGGATTTTTTTTTCCCCCCTCACTGAGAGAGACCCATTTTTCCATTGGTCCACCACAAGGAGTCACCCAATCCCCTTTCACGATTTTCAAGTGGGCATGCACTTACTCACGTACTGTTCTCCTAAGGCGTGAGTGTGGGATTCACATGTACAGTGAGAGGAAGGTGAAAGCAGACATCTGCCAAGCATTTTTCCGAAGATTAGGCCTGTCACCCCACTAACGCAGCTGGGATCCCGAGCACTCCAGTCAGGAGTGACAGATCCGACCAGTGCTCTGCTTATCAAAGGGGATTTGGATTCCTCCGTGAAAAATCAGGGAAGTTTACTATATACTGTTTTTGTTCACAGCTGGTGTGGATCCATCAATTCACTGAGTCAAGTGATTGTTTGTGCCTCACGCTCATGGAGTTTTTCCATCCCATGACCAAAGTGTTCCCACCAGCCAGCCACCATCCTCCCTGGCCGCAGCCGACTCCATCCCGTCTCGGTTCCCGTAAGAGCAACAGCACCCTAGCCCTGAATTTAAAGAATACAAGACAGATGCAGACCCTGTTCCAGTCAATTTTTTTTTTTATGCTAAGGGTCAGCAGGCTACTAACAAGCTGTCTATGCCCATTGTCACCTATCCCCACCTTGATCAGAGGCCTTTTATTTATTTTTTTAAATCATCTTATGGACAGCTTTTGGGTTCATTTTCCTTCCTTTTCAGAAGCCCAGCTCCAGAGAGAAATCCGTGGAGGGACCCAGGGTTTTAAATAACTGATTAGCAGTTTTTTTCTTGGGACAATACTAACTGTACAGAAAGTATTTATATAGGTTTTCTAGAAGTGTTATGTTTGTTAAACACAGTGAGGCAAGTGCTATGCATTTTCACAATGTTTTAGCACTTTTATGAGCAAAATGCTAATCAATTTTTAGAGTTAAATAAAACCCTGGGACCACAACTACAGTATAATCAAATGCCCAGTCCACAGCCCATCCCATATGTAGTGCCACTCAATTAAAGCATTTTGATGGCGGTCTGTTTTTGTCCTCCCGCTTCTAGTCAGTCCCCTCCCCCATACGCCTGCGGCTTACAAAATCACAGTGGCATCAACTGTTACTGCCTCGCTGCATCGTGCACTTGGATCATGCAACGGCTACCCTGCCTGCGGCTACCTGTCCAGGACTCCAGCCAGTAGTCAACTAGCCGAGAAAAGAAGTGCAAAAATTACATGCAAAAATCCACAAGCGCCAAGCAAGAGAGGTGGTCTCTGGACAGGTGTCGACGGGTCGAAACAGCGATCAAAAGTATGGGCTGGCCGCTGGGCTGTGGGTGAAATTACCAGCTCCTGGGATCTGCGTCTTTAGCAGTGCGCTGCTGATTATTGAACCGGGGGTATGAACTGGACATGCTGTTAGGTCCAGGCAGGTCTCTCAGTAGGTCTATGATTGGCTGTGGCAGGGAGTCCTGTGTTCTGGACTGATGGTAGGCCACTGGGTATGCTCAGTGTTTCAGCACCTGAGGTTTCACTCTTGGATCTTGTCAGGTGATAATTTCCAGATAGATCTTCCTCCCTCCCAAGTCCCACATCCTAGGTACCAACCAACGCCTCCCTCCTTCACCACCACCCTCCTCGGAAAACCCTGAAATATGGGCTGTGGTGGGGTAGCAAGAAAATGCAGAGAAAACCAGGAAAGGGAGAGATGTTTGCAACTGTAGACAGTGCCCAGACACAGTGCTCTTCTTTCTGGTTTTCTCTGGGTGGCTTTATCGTTTGCTTTGTCCAGCAGTTAATAAATGGGTAATAATTATTGAAAGGCTTTGTGGCCAGGCTTTGAAGATATTTGAAATCAATTAAATATGGGCATTAAATACTCACTTTGCAGGACAGTTGGACACACTTATTAAGGGTAGTTCTGGGATCTGAGAGTGGGATGCTGGCCCACATACCTCCCTGGCCTGGGCCTGAAGCCTCTATAGAGGTGTGGCATACCCTCAAAACTCAATTTGTACCCTTGAAAAATTTGGAGGAGGGTACACTGTACCCAGTTACATGGGGCCGGTGGGAACACTGGAGGGAACCATCAGACCACAAGGGTATATTATACAAACGTCCACCGGGCAATTGGAAGGGGCCAGCAGACCACAAAGGAATATCAGAATATTACCACTGGGTGATCAGGGGATGGGGGACACCCCAGACCACAGGGGTATATTACACATGTTCACGGGGCGATCAAGAGGAGGGAACTACTAGGCCACCAGAGAATATCAGAATACCATCATCAGATGACTGGTGGTGGGGGGTTCACTAGACCACCAGGGAATAACTGAGCAATCAGGTGGGTGGGGAGGAAGTAATATGCCACCAGGATCTGAACAGGAAAAGGGCACACAGGCATACGCCTGGCTGCATGCAACTGAGCCCATAATAGGCATGCAGATGGACCTTTAGCACCTTGCATGCCCAATGAGCTAATCTGCATGCTCTGGCTGAATATGACCCACAAGAGACCTGGCACAATACCATTTCGAGCAGTGCTATCCCCTTTGGGTCATATGCAGCCCTAGGCCATGTTGCACAGTGCAGATACACTTAGTGCTATACCGACATGGACAGATGTTCAGTCAGATAGTGCCACTCCATCAGTGAGCGCTAGCCATCTGAATATTGCTCAGAACTGAGCGAGTGCAAGCACAGCACAAACAGCTGTGCCACAACTGTGCCCAGCTCTGAATACTGGGCCCCTTTTGAATAATTATTTCAACTGAAGTACAGGACTCCCAAAGAGGCAAGGGAGCTTCCTGTTTGATATTTTTAATAGCGGAAAAATTGGTCCTATTTAAAATGTATCATTGTTATAAACCAAAATTAGTTTCAAACCCCATATTTTTGTTCACATCTTCTTGTCTATTCTTTTTGCCAATTTAGTGTCATCAGCAGCCTGTTGATGACCCACTCCTTCAGCACATTAATAAATATGTTAGGAGTGAAACTTACTCAGCATCGCCCCTGAGGTACTCCACTCAGCACATCACTCCACTCTGCAAAGTGACCATCCACTACCACTCTCTGCTTCCTACCAGTCAGTCAATTTGCTACCCACCTCAATACATTTTTTTTTTTTTTTTTTTTTTAAATTTACATTGTATGTGCCTCCTCCACCCCAGCAGACTGTGGCGGATTTACCTGCCCTCAGTCTGGAAGCACCAGATGTCATGGTGCTGCGAGCGGGCAGAGGAGGGTTTTTTCCTTCTTGGTTCCCCCTTTGCTTTGTGCCATGGATCCCTGAACACCGTGGGGATGTTAGTGATTGCGACGTAGTTCACATGATGCACAGCATGGTGCGCCCCCCCCCCCATGTCCCATGCATTCCGCCACCCGTACATCTACAGGTAGAGGTAGTGCAGTAGGACATGGCACCCTCGGGACATTCGATCCTCCTCTCTTGTGAACTTCACATTGTACTTCTCCTTCACTTGTCCATGTAGTACTGTGTAAAAGGTTTTGCTGAGGTCCAGACAAACTATATCCATCACCACCCCCAATCTACTTTTCCAGGTAACTCCTCAAAGAACGCAATCAGGCTGGTTTGGCAGAATCACTCTTTTGTGAAGCCATGCTGTGAACTAAAAAAACAGCCCATTTTCATCCATGTGCTGAATCACAGGAATTTCACTTAACCTGTGAGAAATGAAAATTACGTACCTACCGTAATTCTTGATCTTCTTGGACGAGTCTCCACCACTCATTCACACTAGTGGGATTAGCGCCGGAGGCACTAGGACCCATCGGGAGCAAACTTTTGCTGGAGGTCGGTAGCGGACTATGGCGCCCGCGAGCGGCTGCGACAGTGGTACTATCTCGGCGCCGACCCTCCAACCGCCTCAGTACCTTTTTACCAAGAGGTGCAGCGACTAACGAAAGAGTAAACCTGACATTAAAACACGGACATAAGATAGTCCGCATTAATCTGTAAGAAGGGTCAAAGCAAAGAAGTCCTCACGGCCTAAAGATCTGAGGAGTGAAGACCAACACAGCGTGGTGAGCTCGGGATGGAGGGAGGCGTGTGAATGAGTGGTGGAGACTCGCCAAGAAGATCAAGAATTACGTAGGTGCATTTTCATATCTTCCGGACATAAGTCTCCACCACTCATTCACACTAGTGTGAGAGTACCAAGCTGATAATCCCCCAAAAGGGCGGCAGGAGAGCCAGAGCTCACGCGGCTCAAGATAGAGCTCATTAAGGATAGTTCTGCCGAATGCGGAATGTAAGCCTGGCATGAACATCCAGTGCATAGTGCTTAGCAAGGTATGCACTGAGCTCCAGGTGGCGGCGTTGCAGATATCTGCAATTGGAACACTGCGACTCCGCTAGGGATGCTGCGACGCCTCTAGTAGAGTGAGCGTACACTCTACCTTCTAATTTAACTGGAGCCATGGAATAGCAATGTCGAGGCATGCCACTAACCATGATGAGATGCATCTGATAGCGACAGGTTGACCCAGCCAGGTGTCGCTGAAAGAAACGTAACAGTTGCTGAGTCTCATAATATCCTTGGTTCTATCTAAATAGAACCGCAAGGCTCTCTTAACATCCAAGGAATGAAGAGCCTGTCTCTTCATTTTGTAAATTAGCTGAGTAAGCGGAAGTACCAGAGGTTGGTTTAGATGGAATTTTGACACAACCTTGGGAAGAAATTTAGGATGAGTATGGAGAACTACCTTGTCTTTATGGAATACAGTATACGGAGGGTCCGTAACCAGGGCATGTATCTCAGAGACCCTGCGGGCTGAGGTAATGGCCACCAGGAAGGCAGTCTTCCAGGTAAGAAATTTCAGCTCACAGGTAGCTAGGGGTTCGAAGGCTCAGTGGGCATGTCCAGCACCAGGTTAATGTCCCAGGCTGCAACTGGACGCTAACAGGGGGTCTGGTATGAAGAATCCCTTAAGAAATCTCTTCACCATAGGTAACTGAGCCAGAGTCAAGGACTTAAACCGCTCATGGAACGCTGAGATGGCACTAAGGTGAACTTTAACTGTGGAGTACTGAAGACCTGAGTTAGATAGGTCCAAAGATACTCCAGAACCTTGTCAGGAGGACAGGAAAAGGACTCCAAGAGGACTTTACACCAGAGAAAAACGCTTCCATTTGGAGGCGACGTTTTCCGGGTGGCTGGCTTCCCGAGCAGCCAGAAGGATGTCCGAGACTCTACAAGAGACGTTGAACCCATCATCTTCATCTCTTCAGGAGCCAAGCATGAAGGTGAAGTGATTTCAGGCTGGATGGACCAACAACCCTGGGTCAAAAGATTGATTTGCAAGGGAAGTGGTCTCGAGAGGCTGCCAACATACTGTTGAGTAGAGGAAACCATAGTTGCCGAGGCCAGGAGGGAGCAATGAGAATCATCTTGGTCCCCTGAGACTCGAACTTGAGGAGTACTCTGGATTAGAGAAAGCGTGGAAGAGGTGAAGAAAGCGCTTTGTCCACCGCAGGCCTGAACGCATCCTGACAGAAAATGCCAGGCCCTGGATTTCTGGAGCAGAAGAGAGGCAGTTTATGCTGAGTGGGGATGCAAAAAGGTCCAGGTCTGGAGTTCCCCACTCTTGAACAGGGACCGAAGCTACTGCTGGGTCGAGAGACCACCGTGGAGGGTCTGCCTCGCTCTGCTGAGGTGATCTGCTAGGTCGCTTGTATACCTGGCAGATAAACCGCTGAATCAGAGACTTGTGCCCAAGCACCACTCCCACACCCCTCATTGCTTCCCTGCAAAGGGGATAAGAATGAGCACCGCCTTGCTTGTTGATGTAAATACATCACAGCTTTGTTGTCCGCTTGAAGGAGAATGTTCTTGTGACAAAGGACATCCTTCAGGCTCGGATCGCATAGAGGACCGCGCCTCATCTCCAGGACATTTGCGTGGAGATGAGTTTCGAACTGAGTCCATACACCTTGAGTGTGGAGGGAGAGACAGTGAGCTCCCCATCCCATTAGCGATGCGTCTGTGGTGATGGAGATCTGATGATCCGGAAGAGCAAAGGAGAATCCTTCCAGGAGATTGCTCTCTTGAGACCACCAGGTGAGAGACCTTCGAAGGGGCTGCGTCACCCTGATGGGATAAGAGTGGGGGTGAGAGGTCGGAGACCACTGAGTGGAGAGCATCCATTGGGTGGTTCTCATGTGCAACCGGGCCAGGGGTACAGTGAACACCGAGGACGCCATGAGACCCAACATGCGTTGCATCGAGAGAGCTGTAACCGATTGGTTCTCCTGATGTAACGGGCCATCCGAAGGATGTCGAGTCTTCTGTCCTCTGAAGGAAAAGCCTTCATGAAGAGGTGTCTAGAAGCGCCCCTAAGAAAGGAGCCTCTGGGAGGGCTGCAGTTGAGATTTTTTCAAATTCAGCAGAACTCCCATGGACGTGAGAAGACGAGAAGTCGTTTGTACGGCTTCCAAAGTCCCTTGGCTGGAAGGGCTTGCAAGAAGCCAATAGTCCAGGTAGGGAAACACTCGGAGTCCGCCTTCCTGAGATGCGCCAAGCAGAACTGCACAACACTTTGTAAAACTCACAGGGCCGAGGGATAGCCCAAAGGGCAGGACTCTGAACTGATAATGCTGACCCAAAGCTACAAACCTGAGGAATCCTATGTGGGTCGGGTGGACGGGGATATGCTGGTAAGCGTCCTGCATATCCAGAGAGGCCAGCCAGTCGTGCTGATGCAGCAAGGGTAACAGGGTACCTAGGGAAATCATTCTGAATTTCTCCCTGGGGAGGAATTTGTTCAACTTTCTGAGGTCTAGGATGGGGCGCATCCCCCCAGATTTCTTTGGAACCAGAAAGTAATGGGAGTAGAACCCTGTGTTCCGCAGATGCGGGGGCACCAGTTCTATTGCCCTGTTGTTCAGAAGGCCACAGATCTCGGCGGTGAGGAGGTCTGACTGAGAGGCCGACAACCTGGGTTGTCGTCTGGGAGGACAATTCGGGGGTTTCCAAGAAATTGAGAGAATAACCCTCGCGAATTATCCGAAGGACCCATTTGTCCGAAGTTATGGACTTCCACTGGTTGTAGAAGTACATCAGACGACCTCCCACCGGAGGAGAAAGTTCCACCTCGGGCAGTGTGGATGGAACTTGGGCCAACAATCATAAGGTGGCGCTGGGGGCTTTAGGCCCCGCGCTTCTGCCGCGCCTCTTTGAGGTTGGACAGGTTGGCTTTTATGGAAGCTTCCTGCCTCTGCCTCGAAAGGACTGACGACTATGAAACTGACGCCTGTTCACATGCCCGCGAGAGGGCAGGCGGAGGTCTGGCCAATTTAATGGCCGATCTAGTCTTCTGAGTGGCCTCTAAGGTTTGCTCCACCTGAGGGCCTAAAGATAGGGAGCCATCAAAGGCAGCGCCATTACCTGCTGCTGAGCATCATGTGAAGCCAGAAGTACGCAGCCAGGAATGGCGCCGAGTACAAATCCTGCGGCTGCTGAGCGAAGCAGTGTCGAAAGCGCCCATGGCGTGCTTTGACTTGTTGGTTATTGACCAATACCTCTAATAACGGTCAGAAGAAGCTCTGACTTGAGTCCGAATCTGGAAGAGCTTCAACCATTCTTTTCATAGAGTGCCACAGGATATACTCATACTGAGAAAAATAGCCTTGATAACTGGCAATACGCATACTTAGAGTGGAGGCAGCAAAGACTCTCTTACCTAATGTATCTATCTTACGAGACTCTTTGTTAATAGGTCGAGCTGTAGTAGTTTGAGGAAGAACAACCTTGTCATTCTCTGCCAGGACTACAATAGGATCCGCAAAGGCTTGGGATGCCAAAATAGGACGATCCTTGGGAGCTGAATACTTCTTATCAATAGATTTAGCCACTGAGGGAATAAGAGCAGGATTATTCCATACCATTTGAGACAGCGCCTCAGGAAGGTTGGATCGGAGGAGTCAAACCGTAGGGATCTCCGGCTACGAAGGTACTGGAGTCTTAATATCTTCCCAGGATCGATGTCTGTAGTCTGGAGAGAAAGAGTGGATCTCAGGTTCTTCAACAGAGACTTAAAGGACAGGTCCTCACCACAGGCTCTGTAGCAAAGAAAGATCCTGTTTCCTCCACTTCATCACCCAAATCAAGGTCTGGGTCAGGCTCAACATCATCTCCTGATAGTCCAAGAAGGACTGTTTGGACAGGAAAGGAGTGAAAATTAGGAGAGGAGGAAATAGCAGAAAACAAGGAGAGTCCCCGAGGGCCCCCGGCGCCGAGTCGGCAAAACGGGCCGAAGACGGCACCAAGGAGGCGCACAGCGCCGAAGAGGCACGCGGCTCCGCAAGCGGCACAGCAAGAGCCCCGGACGGCGCCGCAAACAGCACCGTGGACGGCGCCGCCAGATCCGATGGCACCGCAAGACCACGTGGCGCCGGGGACGGCGCCGCAAAACCCAGCGGCACCGAAAACCGCACCGACAAGCCAACAGACCCTGCGGAAGGCGCCGGAAAAGCCCCAGGAACCTGGAAAGCAAGAGAAGGAAAAAAAAACAGGAGATAAGGGCATCGGTGTGGCCCCCTGCGCGCAGCCATGTGAGGGAAACACCTAAGCGAGTCGCTGGCACCGAAGAAGGCGCGCCCGCGCAACTAGGAAGGTCCAACCGCCCTACCTGATCGCCCGGAGGGGCCTCAGGCTCGAGGCAACCGAGCCAGGCAGAAGAACCAACCTCCGAGCCCATCGCTCCATAAGAGCGCCCACTGATGAAACTGCTCATCTGGAGCCCTACCTATAGGCGGGAGGGGCTCTCGATGTCGAGGACGACGATTACCGAAGTTGTCGACTCAAGAAGGAGACCGCAACTAGCAACGATAACCGACCGCCGACGCGCAGACATACCACAGAGGCGATCTCGAGTGATGCCTTCTTTTTGACCTGTGGGCCGAAGAAGAGCTCGAGGCCGAACGGTGCCGAGAATGCGACCGTTTATTTTTATGCCGACGAGGGGACCGCCCATCCCCGGCATCGGACTGACCGTTGTCGGAACCCCGCTGAGGAGAAGGAGGCTGACCGGACCCAGCCCGGCTGACTGAACAGCTTTCATACGAAGTCTCCCTACTGTCACCTGACCTGCTCATGGTCGACTCCGTCCAGTAGGCCGAGACTTCTTCAAGTAAGTTAAATTTAAAAATTTTTTACGAAAATAGAATAAATTAAGCGATACTACTATCGTGATAATGTTACAAAAAAACAAACTGAAAACTATCGCTAGTTTGAAGTTTGACTCCAAACAGGCCAGCGGCGTCGTAACTGAGCGCATCTTTCGGCGCGGGAAAAAGGAACTGAAGGCGGTTGGAGGGTCGGCGCCGAGATAGTCACTACCGCTCGAGCTGCTGCTCGAGACACGGCGCCGTCTCTCGCGCCGACCCTCCAGCAGAAAGTTTGCTCCCGATGGGTCCTAGTGCCTCCGGCGCTAATCCCACTAGTGTGAATGAGTGGTGGAGACTTATGTCCAGGAAGATTTGGAAATGCAGAAAACACTGGTATAAACTAAATGCTCGAATCCCATGGTTAACGAAACATAAAATAAAAACTGGCCAACTTTTCAGTCACTTTTAAGAGTTTTCAACACATCACATGGACAACTTGAAAACAAAAAATACAACAAGCAGACTATTTAAAGATCATGTGCAACGGTTTTTACATATTTAAAATAAAAAAGTTTGAAAAACTGAAAATTCAAGTCCCTGTGTCGTGATCAGTGTTTCCTGAAAATTTCACACTGTTTGGTTTTGTGGTTTTCTTTAAACCAACATTTGTTAACTTGCTCTACAGTGGTTGAAAACAGTGGAGTTATTTATGTCCTCTCAGTCAAGCTTAGAGAGTGATAACATCATTTTGGAATAGCTTGCTGTTTCAGATTTCCAGTCAGAGCAGCACTCTGTAGAGTTAATGGGTTTGCCGAGCTTTCCACGTTTCTTACTAAGTCAGTCTGGTTTGTGTTTAGATAGATGAGCTTAAAATCTATCATCTTCTTATGTAAAGCTGATCATTTCAGTTTCAATGCTGAATTGAAGTAGTGGAAATCTTTCTCTGTGAGAAATCAGCTTGACTATACTATATCACAGCTCCCAGTTCTTTCTAATCAAAACTCTGATTTTTTTTCTAACTATATAACACAGAACTGTTTAATGAATATTAAATAAATCTAAATTTTATTCATTCACATTAACAGTTTGTCTTTGATGTAGCCTTTATAAATACATTCATGTAAGAACATGTTTTATGTCAGATTGACAAACCGGTGCCAGTCACACTCTGCTACAATATTTCAAGCACATGTACTGTCTGAACTCATAAATTTCAGTTTATAGGTGGTTTCTGTGTGAAAATACTTCATGAATGTGTATAACTAGAAACACTATATGGCATCCTGATGCACTGTGTCTCTGCACCACAGTGGAGGCAGCTCCATTCTACTGCCCCACAAGCCCCCTGTCTTCTGCTCCACATTCGAGGCTGCTGCACCCTGCTGCCCACTGTCTTCTCCCACACAGTCAGGGATTGCGCACCCTGCTGCCTCCATCCCATGTCTAAAGAATCAGGACTGCTACATACTGCAGCCCCCCACAGTTAGGGATGCTGCACCTGTTGCCCCCTGTTCCTGCCTCCATAGTCAGGACTGCTGTGCTGTGCTGTGGTGTGGTAAGCCCATGAGTGGCAGGTTCCCTGCCTCCACGGCTGGGGCTGCTGCACCATGCTGCCCTAGCCACCAGATGTGGTGCTTTTGCTACACCCTGCTACCTAATTTCACTGCCCCAAATGGGCTGCACCACATGTCTCACAGTGAGGACGGCTGTACTCTAATGCTCCCTGTGTCCTGCACCACAGTCGAGACTTCTGCGCCATGCTCTTCTCTATCCCGTCACCACAGACAGGGCTGCGGCACCCTGCTCCTTTCTACACAGTTGGGGTTGCTGTGGCCAGCTGTGCCCTACAGCCCCATGCCTTTGCAACTTGGGCTGCTGCACCATGCTGCCACTTGCCACAAGATTCAGGGCATTTGTTGCACCCTGTTGCATGCCTCCACAGCTGAGGCAGTTGCATCTTGCTGTCCCCCTGCTGCAGACAGCAGGGTGCACAATTCCTGACTCTGTGGGAGAAGACAGTGGGCAGCAGGGTGCAACAGCCTCGAATGTGGAGCAGAAAACAGGTGTCAGTAGACTGCAGCTGCCTCAACTGGGACAGAGAAAGGGTGCACTGGGATGCCAGCCCATACAGTGTTTCTAGTTATGCACATACATGAAATATTTTCACACAGAAACCACCAAAGAACTGAAATCTGTGAGTTCAGACAGTACATGTGCTTGAAATACTGTAGCAGTGTGTGACAGGCTTGTCAATCTGACAAGAAAAAAATGTCCTTACATGAATGTATTTATGAAGGCGACATCAAAGACAAACCACTTCGGTGAATGATAAAATGCAATATTATACTATATTCTGGTAAAGACAGTCAAGATGATCCACACAGGATATAGGATAAATAGAGAGAGTAGCAATAGTACCCGGCATCAACAGGCACACAAATATGGCAAAAACATTATACAAATGTTCAGGTAAAGAATCAGGAGCAAGCAGGTCAAGAGGCAAAGAAGAATGGCATGTAGAAGGTAGGGGTGGAAGAGGGTTAAGGGTAGCCAGCAAAAATGAACATATTTAGAAGGTAGTAAGCGGCAACAGGAATTAAAGGTGTTGGGTGCAGTCACAGAGGAAATGAGGAGTAGCTCTCTAAGACTGGATTTGAAGGGGTCAAGTTTGAGTTCCAAGGAGATGGCAGAGGGTAGTTCATTCATCCAAAGCGGAGCCCTGCAGGAAAAGGCTCATTGTCCCAGAGACGTCCTGCAGTGAGGGATTAGAAGTAAGGCTTTAGAGAAGCCCCTAGCAGATCTAGCTAGAGGGGAGGGGCTGAATTAGGTTGCAAAGCCCCGGTAAGGGCAAGGTTGGAGGTGATTTTCCTGGCCAGAAGGCATGAGTGGTATTTAAGCCTGCATTCAAAGTTAAGCCAGTTAGTAAGCCTGTAGGGGTCGTGTGTGTAGGTGAACCTGTCACACCCTGAGACCAGGTGGCAAGCTTTGTTCAGGACAAACCTTGATGCGGCGGAGGGCAGTGCTGTCAGCAGCGCCGTAGAAAATAATCCCATAATCAACCAGGGATAGGACCGAGGAAAACCGTACCGGGTCATAATGTTGCACGCACAACAGCGTACGACATTATGGCAAGCCCGGACCTGTGCGCTCTCAGAGTTGGACCCCCCTGGAGTTGGGAATCTTTAGTGGGGGGGGGGGGTCCAGGGGATGCAGCCCCCCACAGAACAAAAGCTACCAGAAATCGCGCAACACGATTGTGCCACACGGCATTCTGCCGTGTAACATAATGACCCCATGCTGAGGAAGACACAGCCAGATGGAGTGCTTCAGGTGGCAGGCACTGCTTGTGCCTGTATAGGAGTCCAATACAGGAGTTGATGGCCTTGGAAAGATGAATATGTTCACGGTAGGTGAGGGAGGAGTCAATGGTGACACCCAAATATTTAAAGAATTTTACTAGCTCTAGAGGGGCGCTTTGATAGTTGAGGATGTGCAGGGGAAAGTCCCCGTGTTTGTTTTGACGATGGGAGAAGACCATTGCCTTTGTTTTTTTTTTTTCTAGTTAAGCACAAGTTTGTGCTCAGTGAACTTGGTTGGCTGGCCAAGGCACCTAGCTCCACCTGAGCTCTTTCCTTCTAAGACTGCTTGAAAGGACAGAGCAGAAAACCTTACCAGAGCAAGGGAAAAGGATTAAGACTTCTTTTGGCTAAGCAGATTTACTGTATGTTGTTTTTATTTTGTACTCACAGGGATTGCTACTGTTTGTTGCTAACATTTCATTGCTTTATTTTTCTCCGATTTAAACTGTTGCTGGTATACCTTCTGCATTATTACAAGGTGTGCCTACAGGTGTGTGCTAACAGATTACTGCTGTAATCTTCTGATTCAAATTGTCTTTTGCATGGTATATCTTCTGTTACTGCTTTATTTTTCTCTGTAGCAAAGTGTTTCTTACCAGGTATATCTTCTCTGAAATTATTACAGGTGGTGCTTTACAGGTTTATCTAACATTAGGATAAGCTTTCAGAGTTACTGCATTTGTTGTTGACAGATTGTTTCTGCTCTTACCTCCTTGTTCTTTCATCCGTGGTGGTTCTTTTTCGGCAGAGGAAGGGCCCAGCCACCCACCCCCATCCCCAACCACCCCACACTACACTCCTTTTATAGGGTACCACAGTTGTGACATTTCCTGTGGCAAAGCAGGAAGGGACGGATCAGTGGGGCATCCACAAGGTGAGCTCATTTACAGGGGCACTTGTAATTTAACTTGTTATAACAAGTTATATGAAAACAAAACACAAAATCAAACCATTACTTGCATTGTTTTCTTTCTAATTACTCTGACCAGGTTATAAACCCAGCAACTTATCTGGAATGGATATCATTAGCTGCAGGTACTGTGGAACACTTTTCAGAAGGACAGTCTTACAGGATTTAGGACACTGTCCTACATGCTGGGCCATTGGAGATCTTAGGGCTCTACTCCGGGCAGCATGGGCAGAGATTGTGCACCTCAAATTTCATATTCAAGAGGAAATGCATTATAAGAACCACCCGCCATTTCCCCAACATCCAACAGAAGAACCTCGACCACAGAGAGTAGTTGGTCCAGGAGGTTGGCAGGTGGTTAGGAGGGGCAAATCGGGTGCCCCATCACTCTGTGCTCTCCAACATATTACCTCCAAAAAGAAAAAATTACTCACCTTAGTAATGTTGTTTCTTCTAACTCTTGCTATATTATAGACATTAGCAGTTTGTTCCAGCTCTAGAACTGCCCCGGAGTGAAATGGTTAAAACCATTCCAAAACAGAATTTTGGCACGAGAGCAGCTCTATCTGTGTCCTTTCAAACTTGAACTGTCAGATCTTTACGAGCCAAACTCACTAAGGTCTGTGTGGAAGCTGTAACCTACACTAGCCAAATGGCTACCTAAATAATAACAACCATTGATGGTCCCAACACCCAAGACTCAAGTCAGGGGACCAGAAATACTAACACCATTCTAATAATATGAAAATGGAACATAAGTATAATAAAACACACAGCAGCATACACATACACACCCCCAAAGTCCCAAAGGGGACAAAATGCTAACAGGACATAAGTAGTGCCCACACTAAGTTGCCCGCACCCCACCAAGTAGAGGTTCAGAGAGGGGCAGGTTGGGGGGTTGGTCTATAATATAGCAAGACTCCATTAGAAGAAACAACATTACTAAGGTGAGTAATTTTTTCTTCAAACAACATGAAGTCTTGCTATATTATAGACATTAGCAGAATACACAGCAGTACCTCCATGGAGGAGGGGCAGAACCTACTTAGGGAATAGGCTCTGAAGAACAGTTGTGCCAAACCAAGCATCTCTCCTGGCCTGGACATCCAGGGAGTAATGCTTGGTAAAAGTGTGTACCGTTTTCCAAGTAGAAGCCTGGCAAATCTCTAATAAAGGGATATCTCTGGCAGCAGCTAGAGACGCAGCTGTACCCCTGGTAGAATGAGCCCTCAAACCGGGGGCTCTGCCCACTTTCTGATAAAATTGGATACAAGAGACAATCCACCTGGCTACTGATCTCTTAGTGGCAGGTTTGCCTTTCCCAACTTCACCATAGGTAAGGAAAAGTTGGAGGGATTCGAACCTGTGACCTTTGGTACGCTCTATATAATAACTAAGAGCTCTCTTAACATCCAGGCTGTGCAACCTCCTCTCACCAAGAGGAGTGATCAGTGAAAAATACTGGAAGGAGATAGATTGATTAAGATGGAAATCTGAAACCACCTTAGGCAAAACTTCCTATTAGTCCCAAGGACTACCTTATCCCTGTGGAAAGAAATAAAGTCAGTCTCCACTGACAAGGCTTGCAATTCACTTATGCGTCTGGCAGAAGTGATAGCCACTAGAAAAACAGTTTTCCAAGTTAGGTACTTAAGCTCTGCAGAAGACAGAGGTTCAAAAGGGGGTTGCATTAACTGGGCAATGCAAACATTAAGGTCCCAAGCAGGGGCCGGTTCCCGAAAGGGAGGATTAGTATGGAGTAACCCCTAAAAAACTTGGAAAACACAGGATGAGAGGAAAGAGGGGATGACTTTCCTGCTGACACAAAAGCAAACACAGCTGCCAAATGAACTCTCAGGGTAGCTGGTCTGAGACCCAAGGAATTAAGATGTACCATGTATTCTAACAAAAGGGCAATTCAGCAGATTCTGGGAAATATTTTTCCTAGCACACCAAATGGAAAACCTTTTCCATTTAGAACTATAAGTAGTCCTAGTGGAAGGCTTTCTGGAAGCCTTTAGGATCTCAAGAACACCCTGAGAGAGGTGTAAATCAGCAACTCTAACTCCTCAAGAGCCAGGCCTTGAGGTTGAGGATTTGAGGTCCGGATACCAAACCCTTCCCTGGGCACAAGTCAACAGATTGTGATTCCTGGGGAGGCACAGGGAAGATGGACTGTCAGAGACAGAAGGAGTGGGTACCAGGGCTGCCTGGCCCAATCCAGGGCAATCAGAATCACCCTGCAAGGCTGAGATCTGATTTTGACTAGTACTTTGAATAGGAGAGGAAAGGGAAAGCATGGGGAACTTCCCTCCCAATCCAAAAGAAGGGCATCCAGGGGAACTGGGCCCAGCACTGGAGGCCTGCAACAGAACAGAGGAAGTCTGTGATTGTCTGGGGCTGCAAAAGATCTATCTGAGGGATGCCCCACCTGGCAAAAACTATCCCTAGCACTTGAGGATCCAGGGACCATTGTGATGGCCCTGGGAAATCCTGCTGAGGGCATCCGCTAGGACATTGTCCTTCCCTGGAAGATGAACTGCTATGAGGAAGTGTTCAGGAATAGGCCAGAGACCACAACTTCATTGCCTCGGTGCACAAGGTCAAGACCGAGTGCCCCCTGTTTGTTGATGTACCACATTGTTGTGGTGTTGTCTGTTCTGACTTGTATCACCTTGTCGTGGACAGATGCAGAAAAGCTTGAAGAGCTAAAAGACAGCTCTGAGTTCCAGCAAATTGATGTGGAGCAGAGATTCCTGGGGACCAAACTCCCTGAGTGGAAAGGTCGCCATGTGGGCTCCCCAATCCAGAAGGGAAGCATCTGTAGTGAGTCAAGTCGTGATAAGGGAAATGAAGGGGACCCTGCCTAAATTGCTCTGATCCTGCCACCACTGGAGAGTTAGGATCAAGGTTCGAGTCACTGGGACCAACTTGGAAAGGGGTCTCTTCTCTGAGACCAAAAGGTTCTCAAGTGAAACTGAATGTCTCTCATCTGAAATCTGGCACCCTGCACAACAGCTGTGGATGCAGCCATGTGCCCCAGGAGCTGCAGAAAGTGTCTTGCTGGTCGAGAGACCTGCAGAGTGAAGGAAGAGTCCAGAGCCACTAAATTCCTACCCTTTCTGGGGGAAGAAAGGCTCTGGCTAGCTTTGTGTCCAATTCTGCCCCTATAAAGGTGAGTACCTGGACTGGTTCCAGAACCGACTTTGGTAGGTTTAGCAGAAAATCCAGGGAGGTGAGAAGCTGCTGGGTAACCTGCAGGTGAGATTTTACCTGTTCTGGGGACTGACCTACAATGAGCCAGTCATCTAGATAGGGAAAAACAGCAATCCTTCTGCCTCCTTAGTGGGCCACTGCCACTGCTAGACACTTTGTGAATACCCTTGGAGCAGAGGTAAGGCCAAGGGCATTGCTCTGAACTGGTAATGACCTGAGGGCAGTTGAATCTGAGGTACTTTCAATGGGATCTTCTGATTAGGACATGGAAATAGGCATCCTTGAGGTCCAGGGAGGCTAGCCAGTCCCCTGGCCTTAGGAAGGTAAAATCATTGCCAGAGTTACCATTTTGAACTTTGGTTTCAAAAGATGCTTGTTCAGATATCTGAGATCTAAAATGGCCGCCATTCTCCTGTCTTTTTGGGGTAAGGAAGTATCTGAATACAGACCCTGCCCTGATGCAGGGAGGACCCCTTTCTACTGCTCTGAGAGCTAACAGGATGAGACCTCCGTTTCCAGAGCTAGGGTCTCTGAAGCACTTGCAGGTAGAAAAGTCTGCTTCTCAACTTGGGAAACTTTTGAAGCTGAGAACCAGACCCTGGCTTACTACTTCCAGAACCCACTTGTCTGAGGTTAAAGAGCCCAATTCTGACTGAAGTAAGCCAGCCTGCCCCCACTGGTACAGGAGATGGCCCTGGGCACCCCATCAGGGTGCCTGTTTCGTAGGAGCTTTAGGCTGGGGGTGGGAGCAGGTCTCACCGCCTGCCCTCTGCTTTCTGAAGAAGCCCTGGAGCAAAGGCAGAGGAGGCCAGAGTCTGGTAGGCCTGTGAAAAGGCCTACCCCTACCCCTGGGGGCATGCCTTGAGGAGTGGCTTGCCGCCTCCTTAGCCTGGGCACTCTTGTAAGTAGTCCTATATTCATCCATCTTCATGTAATTTCTGTCTGCTCTCCAAACAGAGAATTTCCCACCACAGGAAAATCCATAGCCTTAGTCTGGGTATCCTGTGACAAACTAGTACACCTGAGCCAGGCCAACCTACGAAAAGCTACAGATGTGGCCATGACCCTAGAGGAAACATCATTAACATCCACAGCAGCATGAAACTGAACCTTAGAGGCTTCAATGTCATCAGCAGCCACCTGTTCTAGTTCACTAGCCAGCTGGCCATGGGCCTGCTTGGCCAATTGCATAACAGTATCCCATCTAGATTTCTGATACCTAGCTACATAAGCCATATAATTTGCTTGCCTGAGTCCCAGAGAGGCTGCCATATACTGTTTTTTTGCCATGGCATCAATCTTCCAGGAATCCTTGTCAGGAGGATGTGAAGCCAAGGGAATATTAGCTTTATCACAGGCAGCAGCCTGAACTACCCCAACATGACTGCATTGCTGAGAAAGGAATTCTGTATCAGGGCCTGACAATGTATACCTTCTGTCCATCTTTTTATCTACAGGAGCCACAGAATTAGGAGCTTTTAAAATTTTAATTGTTTGTTTCCTAAAACACTTATGTAAAGGAAAAGACAATCTCCTAGACTCTGGAATATCCATCATTTCTACAAAATCAGGCTCCTCTTGCTCATCCACAGCCTCTTCTAAAGGAAGCTGGAGGGTTTCAGCAACTTTTTTATAAAACATAAAATGAGATGGGGACTCAGACAGCATAGGGGGAGATTCTAAAGGTCTGTCTGGGGAGATGTCCGGTTCAATAGAGCACACCCAGATTCTTCCCAATCCATTCATACTGTTCATAATCCTCCTCCCCTCCTCTGGTTCATAAAATTCCTCAATATCATAATCCTGAACCACTGGGACCAGACAGACCGACCTTTTACCAGATAGTGGTGGTTCGGACGGACCCTGAGACAGTGACTGGACAATTTGTATGGCTTTTGCTATCTCTGCAGCAGTTGGAGAAGGAATTTTGGACTCCAGACTTGCTGATTTTCTTGTTTTCTTTACTGGAATTGGTTCCTCAGAACCAGCTTTTCTTTTGCCCGAGGAAGTCTGGCCCTGGTCAGAGGGCACTCCCTCTGGTTCGGTTGGCATCGAACCGGGCTGGCCATCCGGGTCAGCGGACTTTTTGCCTCGCTCCCTGAGCCTGCCCAATCTTTTTCCAGGGTGGCTGCAGGAAATTCTTACATACCTGGCAGTCTGACTGGAGGTGGTCAAACCCCAGACAATAAACGATGGTATGTGGGTCAGCCTTGGCAAAGACTTCCCCACAAACATCACAGTGTTGAAACCCAGTGGCCCGGTTTTCTTTGGGTTTCTCAGACATAATGCCAGCCTAACAAAAAACTTGCTTCTAAGGCAGTGCCAGGCAAGACACCTTTATCGGTTCCTAACGTCGTCACGACGTATTGGAAAAACGAATAAATCTGTTTTTTTTTAGAACCGATAAGAACTGGGAACCGCACTCTAAAATAGTAACTTTTAGTTTTAAATGAGTTTTAAACCCACTGTTCGGTTCAAAACCGAACCGATAACTACAAGTTCTACACAGACAAAACCTTCATTTACTTACGGTTACCACAGACAGAGCTTGAACCGAGCGGTTCTGCGGTTAAATAAAACTATTCTCGGTTAAATCAACCGAGAAAACACTTTTAAACCAGAAATGAACCGAGCAGAAGGAGAAATCTCCGGAGCGACTGTTCACTGAGGCGGAGTAAAGAATCTGACAGTTCAAGTTTGAAAGGACACAGATAGAGCTGCTCTCGTGCCAAAATTCTATTTTGGAATAGTTTTAACCATTTCACTCCGGGGCAGTTCTAGAGCTGGAACAAACTGCTAATGTCTATAATATAGCAAGACTTCATGTTGTCTGAACCATATAAACACTGCAAACAAGTATCTGCCTCTATCTCCGAAATCAAACAAAGGGGCAAAGGACACTGCAGAGCAGGACACTGCAGCACAGGAGCTAGCACAAGAAAACTCGCCCAAATCAGGAACCAAAACAAAAAAAGCAAAAAGGAAATCCAAAAAACTTCTGATCATAGGAGACTCCATGATTCGGGGAGTTGATACCCATCTCCAGCCAGGGGTAATAGTCAGATGTCTCCCAGGTACATCAGCGTGGAGAGACACTGACCGCATTGCTAAAACTGTACACAAAGCAGGAGAAAACAATGACGTCCTGGTACACATAGGGACTAATGATCTCGCCAGCCAGTCAGTTGTGGAGACCAAGGAACACCTGACCAGGCTGGGTGACAAACTATCATCCATTTCATCCGACATCTCCTTCTCTGAGATCCTGCCAGTCTGGGAGAGGGGGCAGATGGACGGAAGGTCAGAGAAGAGGAGACAGGGGAGCTAAACATGTGGCTCAAGGGCTGTTGCCAGGAAAAAGGACACAGATTTGTAGGGAATTGGCAACAGTTCTGGGAGCGAAAGTTCTTTAAATTTGATGGACTGCATCTGACTAAGGAGGGAGTCAGTGCATTGGGGCAGAAGTTTAACGTCTTTGCATAATACTTAAACTAGCAAATCGGGAGAGGGGTGCAGCACCCCATACGTCGAATGGGAAGAACACTCCTCCCCTCCTCAGCTAGTGGTCAAACAGGGATTCAGCATGTTTGCAGTTCATTTGCATCACCAGGTAAGAAAATAGGTCCATCTCCCCATACGACGCACAGGAGAAATGCCAAACCTCACCGAACAACTAACACACTGAAATCTGTCCAATGGAAAATCATGTACTCAAATGCTCACAGCCTAAGAAATAAGATCCCAGACCTGCAGGCAATAATGTCAGAAGTTAAACTGGACATAGTAGCAATTAGTGAGACGTGTACCAGTAACTACACTTGGGAGACTTCAGTACCTGGCTATGTACTGTTCAGAAGAGACCGAGGTGCAAAAATGGTGGTGGGGGGTGGAGTGGTCCTGTATGTCAATGAAAATATCAAGGTTACAGAAATTCAGAATACACATAAGGAGCCAGAAGAACTGTGGGTCACCCGGGAAACAGGAAATGGGACAGCCATAAGAACTGGGGTTGTCTACAGGCCCCCAGACCAGGGGGAGAAAATATACACATTACTGTTAGAAGATATATAAAACATGACAGCTAAAGGGGAGGTTCTGATAATGGGAGACTTCAACATGCCGGATACAGATTGGTCAATACCAGCAGGAACATCTGCCAGAACTAAACACATGGTGGATTCCCTGCAGGGGGAGGGCCTCAAACAACTGGTACAACAACCCATAAGAGACTGGGCTATCCTAGATCTAGTACTAACAGGAAAGGGATCACAGATCTCCAGGTAGAAGGTCACCTGGGGGCCAGTGACCATCACATGGTATGGTTCAATTTGGGCACTACATCTAAATCATCCCATTCCAAGGCAAAAATATGGGACTTCAGAGGAGCCGACTTTAATAAGATGGCCAACAGAGTTAAGCTAGCCCTGGCAAAAAGAAACACAGGGGAAGGGGTACAGGCAAAGTGGGCAAGCATTTAGGATGCAATACTTGAAGCAACATCCCATTGTGTTAGACAGAAAAGGAAGTGCAAAAGAAGAAGGAAACCACTTTGGTTCTCGAATACAGTAGCAGAAAAGATCAGAGCCAAAAGGCTGGCCTTCAGGAAATATAAGGGAATGCAGCAGGATGAAGATAGAGAAGCATACCAAACTGCCCTAAGGGAAGCAGGGAAGGCAATAAGGCAGGCAAAGTCCCAAACTGAGGAAACACTAGCACGAACAGTAAAAGAAGGTGACAAGACTTTCTATAGATACATTAGTGAAAGGAGAAAGTCCAGAGGGGGTATTGCTAAGCTCAAAGGAGAAAGGGGGCATGTGAGAGGACCTGTAAAAGCATCTATCCTAAATAGATACTTTTGCTCAGTATTTACTGAAGAGACGGCAGGCAGGGCCCACAGCTCAGCACCATGGACACAGTGGGGAGGGAGGTGAGCACTACTCCCTTCACAAAAGAAAGGGTCCTACAAGAGCTCACTAAGCTCAGGGTGGACAAGGCAATAGGACCTGATGGCATACATCCCAGGGTACTTAAGCAGCTAAGGGTGGAACTAGCAGAACCATTAGCAGAACTGTTTAGTGATTCTCTGAGCACAGGAGAGGTCCCAGAAGACTGGAGAAGGGCTCATGTGATCCCGCTCCACAACAGTGGTAGCAGGGAGGAGGCAGAGAACTACAGACCAGTCAATCTTACCTCAGTAGTGGGCAAGATTATGGAGGCATTCCTTAAGGAAAGGATAGTGCAACACCTGGAATCCATAGGGGCACAGGATCCAAGACAGCATGGGTTTACAAAGGAAGGTCCTGTCAAACTAATCTCAGATTTCTTTGACTGGGTAAGCAGAGTGGTGGACCAAGGGGAGCAGTTGATGTCGCCACCTTGATTTCAGCAAAGCTTTCGACACTGTTCCACACAGAAGATTGATAAAATAAGCTGGGTATGCTCGGGTGGGTCAGAAGTTGGTCAACTGGGTGGCAAACTGGTTGACGGCAGAAAACAGAGAGCGGTGGTAAATGGTATACAGTCAGAAAAGATGCAAAACACAAGTGGGGTACCTCAGGGATCAGTCCTGGGGCCAGTCCTCTTCAATATCTTCATTAGTGACATTGCAGATGGACTAGAGGGTAAGGCTTGTCTGTTTGCAGATGACACAAAGATCTGCAACAGAGTAGATGATCCAGATGGGGTGGGCAGAATGAGAAGAGATCTGGATAAACTAGCAAAATCGTCAGAAGAGTGGCAACTGGGATTTAATGCAAAGAAGTGCAAGATCATGCACATAGGGAAGAGAAACCCTGAAGCCACCTATAGGCTGGGAAGGGAGTTGCTGGCACCTGGCAGTCACAAAGGAAGAAAGAGACTTGGGCATCATCATCACCGATGACCTGAAATCATCCAAGCAGACCTCTAAAGCAGTAGGTAAGGCTAGGGGGATGTTAAGGTGTATTAGTAGGGGTATCACAAGTCGTAAGAGGGAGGTAATAATCCCTCTTTACAAGACACTGGTTAGGCCCCATTTGGAGTACTGTGTGCAGTACTGGAGGCCACACCTTCACAAGGACATTAACCAAATTGAGGCAGTCCAGAGAAGGGCAACCAAAATGGTGCAGGGACTGCATCAGAAGACATACGAGGACAGATTAACGGGGCTCAATATGTATACCCTTGAGCAAAGGAGGGAGAGAGGTGACATGATCAGAACATTCAAACACCTTAAGGGAATTAACAAGGTGAAAGAGTCTAACATGTTTCACTATAAGAAAAATAGCAGGACAAGAGGACACAGCATGAGACTAGAGGGAGGTCGATTAAGGGGGAATGTGAGGAAATTCTTTTTCACAGAAAGGGTGGTGGATGCATGGAATGGCCTACCTCAGGAAATGGTGGCTATGAATACAGTGCAGGACTTCAAACAGGCATGGGATAGGCATAAGGGAGCAATACAGATGAGCATGAATAGATAGGCCACTGACAGAGAACAGGCCGATGGCACATTTATAAGGTAGAAAAAGAAATAGGCAGACTGGATGGGCCTTGCGGTCCTTATCTGCCGTCAACTTCTATGTTTCTAAGCTTCAGAGAAGACACTCTAGAGGTCAGTTTGGAGGGAGGAGGGGATAGGGTGGCTGCTAAAGATAACTGCGTCATCCACATATAAAAGCAGCTGACCAGAGCAGGCCGATGGTAGCGAGTTCAGGAAGAGACTAAAAAAGTCGACCCAAGATGGATCCCTGTGGAAACCCAGATAGAACAGGTAAGCTCGATGATAGGGTGGAGTTAATTATGACCTGCTGGGATCTATCACTTCAGTAGTTCACAAACTAGGTGGTTGCTTCCAGTGTAAGCCCCAGTGTGGGCAAGGACTTGAGGAGGAGAGCATGATTCACAGTATCGAACGCCTTAGTTAGGTCTATGTCCATGATAGAGGGATCTGTGAATAAAGGATGTATACTCCAAGAGGGCAGTGGTGGTACTGTGACCCTTTCTGAAGCCATGCTGTTCATGGCAGAGTAGGTTATATTTTGACAGGTAATCGGTGAGTTAGTCAGAAACGATTTTTTTCAACGGCTTTGGATACTGGTGGAAGGATGGAGATTGGGTGGTAGTTACCCGGGGAGGTGCGGCCACCGCTTTTTAGAATGGGAGTGATTACAGTCCGTTTCCAGAGGGAAGGGAACCGACCCAGACAGAGGAAGAGGTTGATGATTTTGGTGAGGGGCTGAATACGGTATCAAGGACAAGGCGGAGGAGCTTTAAGTCCAGACTGTCACCGCTATGACAGGATTTGCCCAGGACTCATTAAATAAGAATGGGCTTCACAGGTGGACACAATCCTGAACCTGAAAGGTGGTGTATTAGGGAAGGGGAGGGGAAAAGGTGTGTGCTCTGAAGGAAAGTCGAAGAAGTTGGGAGGAAGCACACTATTGAGGTCAGAGAATGCAGATTTGAAGGCATTAGCTGCGAGCCGGGGGTCATGAGTGAGTATTCCACTGGCTAAGAGCTGGGAAGGGGGGGACAGCCTGAGGGGTCCCCTCCCTATGAGAGGTGAAGACACAAGAATCCTAGGAAGCAAAAAAAAATAAAAAGTACATTTCCGTTCGTCTTGAGGACTTGCCAGTTCCCTGAATATGCTAGCTTCCAGGCCTGAATCAAGGAGTAAACTGAGAAGATCTCACAGGCATACAGTGCGCATAAGGGCGAGAGAGATGAGACTCTTTTCCTCCCAGTACTCAAACATGGCTACTCATGATGTTAATGTTCCCCAAAGAGTTCTTCCTCAACACACAAAAACAGACCACAAAGCAGGCCAGGTGCAATCTCATAATGCTACAAGGTAAAAGTGGAGACAAAAACACTTTGGCCTAGACACATCACTAAGAGATTATGGGTTAAAGGGGAAGGCAAGAAGCAGGACTGGGCAGACTGTTCCACAGGAGATTGGGACCCCTGGATCGAACCCGCAATCCACGGACCCGGATAAATACGGACCTCGCCATAGAAGTCCGGGTCCGTGGAGATGCCATTTCTGTGGTTTTGTTGTCTATTGCCATGGGGATGCCTTCGGCACATACAGGCGGCCGGCGGCATCCAATCAGGCAACAGAAAGTCACGTGATGCACTCACGGTATATAACCATGCTGAGTGCGCAACAAGGCCCCAGACAAGTGAGAAGGAGCAGGAGCTGCGCTCTGCACAGCCAGGCAACCAGCAGAGAGAGTCGCCAAACAAAAGAACCAAAACACCCCCAAAAATACAAAAAAAAAAAGCCAGAAATGTAGGAGCCGGAGGGAAGAGAAGAAATTAGGGAGAGTGAGAGAAAGGAGGCGGGGAAGGAGAGACAGATTGTCAGGGGTGGGTAAAGGTAGGTCGGGGCATCGAGACTGGGGAAATAGTGATGGCCTGGGTGGCTGCCGCAGGGGGGGAGGAGAGAGGAAGGATGGAAATTGCAAACTAAGGTAGTGTGGCAGTACTGTGCGACTGTATGTATGAGCAAGGGCAGGCTGGCAAAATATTTGACTTGTGCCATTCCAGATCCAGAGGAGAGAGGGAAAGAAAGACTACTGGGGGCCCAAGAGAGATTTTACAGTTACAGAAAATCCCAAATGAAAGTTTTTTTCTTTTCTTTGCCTCACACAGTGTAGCTGTGTATACAAGAGAAAGGGCAGGCTGGCAAAATCTTTGACCTGTGCCATTCCAGATCCAGAGGAGAGAGGAGACTACGCCCGAGAGAGATTTTACAGTTACAGAAAATCACATATAAAAGTGTTTTTCTTTCTTGGCCTCAAACAGTGAGCCGACCGTGTATATGAGAAAGGGCAGGCAGGCAAAATCTTTGACTTGCGCGATTCCTGATCCAGAGGAGACTACTTGGGGTCCAAGAAATTTTACTGTTACATAAGATCCCAGTATTTTTTCCTGGCTTCAGTGTGGCTGTGTGTACAAGGCAAGGGCAGCAGGATGGCAAAATAAATTTTGACTTTGTGACGCCTGGGAGAGGGCGATTGCTTAGACACACTGGGGGGGGGGGGCACCACGATAAACAGTCCTACAAATAAAAAAAAATGTTCCTGGCTTCAATGTGGCTGTGTGTACAGGGCAAGGGCAATAGGGTGGCAAAATAAATATTTGACTTGTGATGTCCAGAGGGGAGAGAGAGAAGACTGCAGGGTGGCCCATGATAAATGTAACAGTCCTAGAAATTCCAGTATTTTTTTTTTTTTAACTGGCTTCAGTGTGACTGTGCGTACAGGGCAAGGGCAGCAAGGTGTCAAAATAAATCTTTGACTTGTGCCATCCAATCATGAATCACGATCACTTGTTAAAGTTCATTCATGGTTTCATTTATTAAAAGAAATACTGTTCAAACATACAAGTTGATGCGCCTGTGCTGCTGGCTGTGGGTGGCCCAGGGATAATCTGACGTTGTGACTTGTAGCAGGATGTTTACAGTACAACAAAAGTAAAGTACAAGTACTGTACACACTGCCGTAATCATCTCCCCATTATTCCTCCTTGTTATTAGTTTTATAGTATATCGCGATACATTACACACAGGCATTAACCATCCCCAGTATAGGACTGTGCTGCGTGCAGCTATGCATCTGATGTGTCTGCATCTCCAATTCAAATTCTGAGGCACACTTAACAGTTGCTGAATTTGGTCGCTTAACAGTAACTAACTGTACTGCAGGAGTCGGTCCAGTAATTTTGGTAGGAAGTGATGGTGGAGTGCTGTGCTGTCGGTGTTCTGTGTACAGCCACGAGTCACAACAGTAAATTTGTCCCTGGCCTGTGGGTGGAAGTCATCAGAAAGACATCACGTTAGAAGGATCTTTTGTTACAGGTTAGAATACTAGTAAAAAATGGATCAAAGTGTTGAGGCACATTCTATGTCTCAGGTAGGCAATGGCACTGCAAAAGACAGCAATCAGCCTGAAAAGGGAAAACAAAATCAAACCCCAAAGTGATTTTTTCACATCTAAGGTCATCAGTCCCAAGTGAAAAGAAAAAAAAAAAAAGTTACGTAGTTAAAAGAAATAAAGGCGTGGTGGTATCACCCGTAAAGGCACCTAACAATATGAAACAACTGCATACTATGCAATTGCCAGTCCCTCATTCAATTCTTCTGAGGATGAACAAGACGAGGGTTATAATAAGATGAAGAGAATGATCAGGCAGCACAAGGTTTACTGGAGGGATAGAAACTGCAGAAAAGGAAGAAACAGAAATGTTTTGGTTGTGTGGGAGGGGCAGTGGGAATAAACCACAAGAGGAACAGGCCCAAGAAAAATCTGTGGGGTGGGGGCTGAAAAGGTGACCATGGTGTAGTGCCTTCCTGGGAAAAAACTAAAAAAAAATATATATATATATATTTTGTTTGGTCATACTTCTCCATTATTGCTTCCAATGAGTTGGCAGCAACATGCGCTATTTGTAAATGGCCAATCAGCAGGGGTAAAAAGAAAGAAGCACTGGGAACTTCAGCACTGAAAAGACACCTAGACAAATGTCATAACATTACTGAGAACTCCAGTTGTGAGTCTCGAAGAGAAAGTGACAATGATGGCTCACTACACTCAGGGGTAACTCCCACAGATGAAAGCAGTGGCAGCCCCCGCAGCACTACTGAAACACCTCCACCACCACTTCCTCCCATACGAAGGACTCCTCGACTGTTACTGAAAGTGACTATGTGTTCAAAAGCCCTCCTCCTTCAAGGAGACAGCTTACCATCTCAGAAACATATGAGCGTAAAGCCAAATATGCCTCAAGTCACCCTGTTGCTGTTACAATGACCAAAAAATTTCTGAAATGATAGCTGTTGATTTGCTACCATATAACGTGTTTGAAAATACAGAATTCAGGCGGCTGCTTGAGTACCTCGAACCTTGACACAGTATACCATCGAGGAAGTACTTCTCCACAACAGGGATTCCAGATATTTACGATGTCTTGTGTAAAAAATTAAGACGCATCTTGTGCAATGCTGTTGGGAGGGTGGTGCATCTCAACAGATATCTGGACAAGCTGTCACCCTGAATTCATGTCTATCACAGCACACTGGGCATGTTTCGATAATTCACCTGGGACTGGGGACAATGAAGCATCGCAGTTTTCTGTTCTAAGAATGCTTTATTTTCCGTCTGAAGATACCTCATATAACATTAATGAAGAGCTCTAAAAAACCAATACAGCAATGGCTCACTTCACAGGGACTGTCAGCTGGCTTTATAGTTTCAGATAATGGGTCCAACATAAGGAAGTCCTTGGAGGAGCGGGGCTTTGTTCACATCTGCTGCTTTGTGCTCTCCTTAAATTTAATAGTTCATGGTTTTCTCAATGACGACAGGGAGATTAGGGCTCTCGTTAACACTGCTAAAAAAAAAAAAATATGCACTCATTTCAGTCACTCATGCAAAGCCAGTCACTTGTTTGAAAAAAATACAGCGGTAGCACAGTTTACTCTTGCGCAGACTGATCCAAGACATTTCTACTTGATGGAATTCGACCTTTTATATGTTCCAAAGAATGCTGGAACCAAAGAAAGCTGTCAGGCAGTACACTTTAGAAAATAAAACTGACGATTCGGACATCTATTATTACTCCACCACAGTGGGCCATGCTGGAGTTTCTAATTTTCCTGCTCCAGCCATTTGAGGAAATTACCAAGGAGGTTAGTGCAAACACAGAAACTCTCAGCGAGGTGATACCCCTAATAAACATTTTAAAATTCAGATTGAATCTGATTAGGGAAAATTTAGAGAAGCAAGACAGTTCCATGATCACACAGGCTGCCAGTGGTGCTAACACATGCAGGTTGCCTCCCAGAATACAATATCTAACGAGACTCTTGATCAAAAATGTTGAAGATGATGCCAAACTATGTAAAATGCTTCATTCTGAGTACTACATTAAAGCAACAATCTTGGACCCACGATACAAATCAAAGAAACTATCGAGTGATGATGATGACACTTGTTTCGAGATAAATAAATAATTGACAAGGTGTGTGCTGTCATGGAACAGAGTACAACAGCAGCACCACATTCAGAATCTTCTTCACAACACAGCATAGCATCAGGTGGCCCTATCCTCTACTGTTGCGGCATTTTCTCCCTCTTCCTCCTCAGCCACTGCAGACAAATCTTCTTCTTCACCACCAGCCAAACATAGCACTGTCCCACAATCACTTGGTTCAGCTTCATGTCTCTGGAGTCACTTAGAAGATGTAATTATAACATCTTCATCTGCCTCTTGTTACACAGCCTCAGCACAGACCATTATTGAAATGTACCTGGTAGAGTCCAATATCAGTTGGAATGCTGATCCTTAGCAATACTGGAAATCCAAACAAAATATGTGGCCTGCTTTAGTAAACACTGCAATGAAGTACATGAATTGCACTCCGTTTAGCATCTGTTCAGAATGATTGTTTAGTTCAGCTGGTAACGTCATTGTTGACACATGAGCCTGACACCAGAAAATGCTGAGCGCCTCATATTTCTCAAAGTCAACATTCCTCACTTTAATTTCAAATATGATACCTGAATAAAACATACAAAGACTGCTCTGAGCAGGCCCTTTCCACAAAACACTTTCAAGAATCTGTGCCTATGGTGAAAATCTTGTATGAATAGGGTGTACTACATGAGGTAGCAATTAACTGCAACAAGTCAGGTCAGGACAGACTAGGCCAGGCCACTATTACTTGAATGATCACATGAGCAGCACAGAATAGAAAAAAAAAAACAACATCAGTGGGTTCAGAGTCCAAATACAGCAAGCAACTGCATTTCATGTCACAAACTTACTTGGTGGTACCTGGTACCACTATCTGATCTGGAAGGTAGGGTACTGCTGTCTACTACTAATCTCCTTTTTTACACTTAATTTTACCATACTTTATTGTCCTATGTTGTCTTATCCTACTGACATGGAACTTCTGTAGAAGAGCTCAATGCTCAAATGTATTTGTAATCAGAGACTTAAATAAAAATACTACTACTAATCACTTTTTGTCCTCATGAGTCACTACTAATGTTTTGTCCTTACTCCAGTCCTTAATACTACTTGTCATTTTTGCCCTCAGCAACTGATCCTGACTGTACTGTTTTAATTTTCGTACAGTGCATGGCTTAGCAGATGCCTGAAACCCAGAAACTGAATACTCTTTGTATATTTCTCACGTCCCCATATTTGGCTGCGAATACTTCACAGAAACAAATGCTACTAAATTGAAAATTCATATTTCTTTAGTGTGTGTATGCTAGCAAGGTTACATCTCACTTACAGTAATTGAGCTGAGATTATTATATTACTATATTTTATTTTTATCAATAAGTTTTTATTAAAATTGTTCTTTTCTCATAGTAAAGATGAACAGTTACAAGAAACACTAGACAGCAGTAAAATATTCCTTGACATGAAATGCATTACATAGATAAAATATTAGATCATACTCAAAAACTTTAATCCAGACATTTAGGTAAAGAAAACCCTGTAGAATATATTAGCTATATGAAAATTAATAACTGTTGAGAATAGTGGGTAAACATATAGACTAATTAATATTGAAATTGTTACTTGAATTAACATATACCATCTCTACATAATGTATTGAAAGGGATGTGAAGGGTAGGTGGGTGAGGTAGGCCTCATCTCCTGACCTTTATAAATCAAGATAGAGTGTAATAGTAATATAAAAATGTCTACTATGAGGGTACTATATGTCAAGAATCTAAATATTCTGTAGAGTTATAAAGATACGTCCTTCTTGAGTTATGAAGAATATTTATGTCGTCATAATCTGGTATACGGTGGTCCTTTTTTGTCAAACTTCCTGGACAAGTCATTTAATGTTAGCGTTAAATGTTCTGTTTTGAGTATATCTATAATTGCATTTCTCCAGTCTTGTATTACAGGTATATCATCTTCTAACTAGTGTTTTAAGATAATCTGTCTGGCTGTCACACCTACCAGCATGAGTGTATTTTTTTTGTTCATAGGACCACACAGATGTTGGGTCAAAATGGCCTATAAAGCATGAATTTATTGTTATATGATCGTAAATCATAGGATAATTTATGAAGACATTTGTAATTTCATTCCAGAAGGTTTGGATATGAGGGCAGTTCCAAAACATATGTAACAGTGCCTGCCGCCGATCTGCTCTTTTATTTTTGATACTTAAATTATTTGGCAGTGGCTCGCAGCAATTGTGGAACTAGGAAGAAAGTAATTGTGTTGTTTATCTGTCATCAGGTCTTCAGGTTGCAATGGCAAACTTTTTTATGACTGCACTTGACAGATGCGATGTGTGATTGGCTGCCTGCCTGGGTGGTGGTGATCACTATGTCTTTCGTTTTTCTTCTTTCAGGATTCAGCCTGTTGATCAGATTCATCAGAAGTAGCTGTAGTACTAGAAAACATGACCACCTCTTGGATCAGGTAGTGTACCATATAACCACAGTACAGCAAGGCATGCAAAGCAGTTGCATCATTCACGTGGGTAGGGTGGGTGGGCTCGCTCAGTGCTGCTCATCTGATCATTCATATCCATTTCTTTGGCCTGTTCAGCTCTGACTGGAACATCCATCGAAAATAATACCCACACAGCACCATTAATAATAAAAAAAATCTTAGCTGTCTGGCAGTGCCTGGTGGTGCTTTGATATAGGTATTTGCATCTGTATGTCTGTCTCTTTCCGTCTCTCCCAGCACACTCACGTCATAAACCCGAGCAGGATATGCCACCCCACCATTATAGGCCAGCCATGAAGAGGCTAATAGTGAGTGACTGCTTTTTTGTTTAGCAGTTTTACATTACTTTTTATATAAATAAAATATTATTTCCTTTGGGCCTGTGTGTCAAATGTGACTGACTTTGGCCACTTTCATGCATTTTTTTTCCAAATATTTGTAAATAAATCAGAAGTCATCAGAACTTCACCTTGTTCCAGCTCTTATTTAATAAGGTCAGAACTTCACCAAGTTCTCCCAGCCCTAGCAAGAAGTCTAGTCACAACAGCAAATAAAACATCCTTAGATTCCCCAGCCATAACCTAGAAGCGGCCTGGTAGGATCCTCTCAAAGAAGAGAAATGAACACAAAGTAGAGAGTTGTTCTACGAACACACGAAATTGCCAGCAGATACAGGCCATTAGGTCTACCTAGTCTGCTAGAGTCTGCAGCACTTCAGTCCATTAGACTGCAGCTGCCCCCCCATATGCCCCCCCATCTCGTGCCCCCTTCCAGTTTGTACCCCCCCTTGAATCTGTCCCACCCCCTCTTATAGCCCCCAACACTCCGTAGCAATACGACTTCCTCTGGCAGAGCGTTCCATCCTACCACCACCCTTTCTGTGAAATAGTGCCTCCTCCGTTCCCTCTTGAACCTGCCC
The DNA here is from genome assembly GCA_016271365.2 of Neoceratodus forsteri. NCBI lineage: Eukaryota > Metazoa > Chordata > Ceratodontiformes > Ceratodontidae > Neoceratodus > Neoceratodus forsteri. Next base: position 477,863,061 of record CM028135.1, read on the forward strand.
CCTTCCAACTTCATAGTGTGTCCTCTGGTTTCCCTTCCGCCCTTCAGACTGAACATACACCTGGTGTCTACTCTGTTCAAACCCTTCAGGTACTTAAAGGTCTCAAATCATATCCCCTCACTTCCTTCTTTCCTCCAGGTTGTACATATTGCGCTCTCTCAGTCTATCCTCATATGGTCTATCCCCCAACACCAGGGTCATTTTTGTTGCACTGCGCTGTACTCCCTCCAGTAGTCTGATGTCCCTTTTCAAGTAGGAATGACAGAATTGCATGTAGTACTCTAGGTGCAGTCTCACCAGGGACCTGTACAGGGGCAAGATGACCTCCCCACTCCTGGAAGTAATCCCTCTTGCTATGCAGCCTAGCATCCTGTTTGCCTTCCTGCACTGAGCAGAGTGGTTCATCTCCCCGGTTACCAGCACTCCCAGATCCTTCTCCTCCTTGGATTTTGTTAATGGACACCCTCCAGCCAGTAACTGTGTCCCGGGTTCTTGTCTTCTAAATGTATCACTTTGCACTTCTTGGCATTGAAACCAAGCTGCCAAGTGTGAGACCATTCCTCCAGTTTTGCCAAATCCTCCTGAAGTACTTTTGCCCCCCCCAGATCTTTGTGTCATCTGCAAAGAGACTGATCTTGCTCTTAATCCCTACTGCAATGTCGGCTATGAAAATGCTAAACAGAACCGGTCCCAGCGCCAAGCCCTGTGGTACACCACTTGTTACTGCCCTATTAGTTCAGATGCCCCCCCCCTCACTACTACCTTCTGCTGTCTACCCTGCAGCCAGTTATCGATCCATCTGACCAGTTTCTTCCCTGCTCCCAGACTCAACTTGGTCAACCTACCACGTGGCATAGAGTCAAAGGCCTTGCTGAAATCCAAGTAGAGGACATCCACCGCATGTCCCCTGTCCAGTGCCCTCATAACCCAGTCATAAAAATCAAAGTCCGTCTAGTAGGATCTGCCTGAGAAACCCATGCTGCCTGCTGTCCTGGAGGTTATCTATCAAGAAATTGCACCAGCCTTTCCTTGAGGACTGTCTCCATCAGTTTTCCTACAACTACAGTAAGGCTCACCAATCTATAGTTCCCCGGTTCGTCCTTGGGCCCCCTCATATGGAGAGATACATGTGCTTCCCTCCAGTCCCTGGCCACGCACGCAGAGTTCAGAGTGGTACTGAACAGGTCCACCAGTAGCCCTGCCAGTACCTCTGCCAACTCTCTCAGCACCCTGGGGTGGCCTCTGTCTGGGCCACATGCCTTGTCCACCTTCAGGGACTTAAGGCCCTCCCCTCACCCTTTCCACCGTGACTTCCCCATCTGTGGTTGCTTCTCCCACACCCCCTCCCACCTTGCCTTTCCTCTCAGGTATGGGCCCATCTCTCTCCTTGGTGAAGTCTGAGCAGAAGTATTCATTAAGTACTTCTGCCTGCTCAGCCCCCTTTTCTACCCACCCACTTTCCCTCCTGATCCTAACAATCTGATACTTGCTCTTCCTCTTCTCTGACATATCTGAAGAAATCCTTTTCTCCTCTGCACTAACCTCAGTTCCCTAGCTGCCTTTGCTGCCCTTACCACTCTGCTCACTTCTCTGGATTTCTTCACATATTCTTCTTTGTCTTCTGCCCTACCAGATCGCTTGTAGGTCCAAAATGAATTCCTCTTTTCCCTTACCTTCTCCACTACCTCTCTACTCATCCAACTGGGTTTCTTGGTCCTGGCTTTCTTGCTCTGGCTCTTGACACAAGTTTTAGTGGCTTCAGCCAGTCCTGTCTTGATGACTGCCCATTTTTATTCCATGTCCATTTCTGGGCTAGAAGACAGACACTACTGGGTCTCAGACTGTAGCATAAGTGATGGGAAACTTCATGAGGAAGGTAATGTCGTCATATTGATCAAACTTATATAAGCTTCATAAGGGACCTGGGAACCCCTGGCGTTTCCCTCGTGGAGGTCCACTTTTTTAGTATATGCAGAATCAGGTCAGGGTGCACAATAAAGGAGTGACCCTAAGTCTCCCCTGAGGAAAACAATCTCCCTTAGGTGTCCTCTCTGAGGCTTGGCTCATGAAGACACAGTTCCTTAGCTACTGAGGTTTTACAGTTACCTTCCCTGATGAGCTCCTCCTCCAAGTCAGAAGATGCCTGTAAGGAAGACAGCCTGGAACTCTGAAGGCAACTTCACACAGTACTCTTTGTACCTGTATGTATGCCCCTTTGGTGCAGGATTGAGGAAGACAGAGGAGCCAGATGTTCCCTGCTCCTTCGTATCCTGCCAGGGCAGGCAGCCAGCACACCCATCCCTTAACAAAGACCTTTTTATGTCTCTTCTGGGCCCCTGAGCAGGAACTTCACTCCAGGAAAACTGCCCCCTCCAGCTTGCCTTAGCCTTAAGGCAGGCTGCAAGGATGAACTTCATTATCCCTGGTTAAAAACAACAAAAAAGGAAACAGAAAAAAAAAAACAAAAACACAACAATAATACAGGGCTGGCAGGTCTTCCCGCCTGAATGCCTGCTGGGTCCACCTCCCATCTATGGTGCTTTCTGCCGCTTCCTGGGCCAGTGGGGTCCTTTTCTGCTGTCGGATTTCTAGGATTCTATGATTCCTTCCTCATCGTTGCCTGTCTGACTACAAAGGGTGATGAATCAATTACTTCTTGCTGCAGTTCCTCTGCATCATCCTGCTGTCAGCTGCAGTAGCAGCCAATCTCTGAAGGCATCAAAGGACATCCTCTGCACGTGCACTTGAAGCCCTACTTCACTGGGCTGCTGTAAACTGCTACCACACCAGACTGGTCCTGCATGACTGTCGCAGCCGCAATAGGCCTACTGGTGTGCCTTTCCTTAGCACTGTTTTGCTGGGTAGTTTTGGTGATCTGACGGAGGACCCAGGATTGACAGAGACTGTCTGGCATGGGAGAAAGGTTTCAATAGTCCCTTGCTGTTGACCAAACAACCCCTCCAATATGAGGGAAACACAGATCTGTGCCGCGGAGGTGAAACAAATGAGGTTTCAGCAGAAGCAGCACATCTTAACCAGGGAAAATCCCACCTATTTGTCAAACAGCAGTAAGGGTGTGCCTCAGTCTATTTGCGCTGAGAGTGAATATCCTATCGGTTATGGCTCGGCTGAAAGTCTATGAAGATGACAGGAAAATAATTATGGTCACAATAGCAAAAACCATGCTTTACCTTACAAAACTGGGAAATGTAAAAGAGTACACACTCACCAGCAAACAACCACATCTGACTGTGGAAGAAGACATTTATCAGATATTAAAAAGATACAACTCATCACAGTAATAAAACCCAGGGTTTTATTTAACTCTAAAAATTGATTAGCGTTTTGCTCATAAAAGTGCTAAAACATTGTGAAAATGCATAGCACCTCCCTCACTGTGTTTAACAAACATAACACTTCTATAAAACCTATATAGGTACTTTCTGAACCGTTAGTATTGTCCCAAGAACAAAAACTGCTAATCAATTATTTAAAACCCTGAACCCAAAGGTCCCAACGTGTAGTGTCGTATCGTCATACCTCGGTGCTTTTCTCAAGGGTTGTGCCCCCAGGTGTTCAGTGATTTACACAGCAGAAATATTAATGCCATTACTAAAGTTGGTGCATAAAACCAGAAGCAATACTGGTAGTGCTATAATAGTTAAATAAAGCAAGTTAAAAACAGTATCAGCATGCGCAGCAGACTAGACATATACTATAGTAAAAAAATACTCACCTGTAACAGGAGTTCTAGGAATGGTATATGTTGTTCATCCACACAATCTGGCAGGTTTCTTGCTGCTTTAAATCTTGCCGGAAGGTCTTCAAGCTGGCTCCTCCCACCCATCCGGGTGGTAAAACTCTCGGCTCCGCCCCATGACGCCAGATCTAGCCCGCTGGAAGCTATTTGTCGTGCGTCAAGCCAGGAGGATGAGAGTCAGATGAACAACATATACCATTCCTAGAACTCCTGTTACAGGTGAGTAACCTGTATTTCTGGGGACATGGATATGTTGTTCATCCACACTATCTGGCAGACTCCTAGCAGTTCTCCGGGAGGAGGGAGGCAAGGCGCATACAGCCTACTTAGAGAATAAAGACTGGAGAACCGAGGCCCCAAAACCAGCATCCCGGCGTGACTCAAGGTCGATGTGGTAATGGGTGATGAAGGTATGTGCTGACTTCCAGGTAGCAGCCCTGCAGATTTCCTGGATAGGGACATCCCTGGAAGCAGCTACTGATGCAGCGGTATGGCGGGTAGAATGAGCTCTTATCCCTCTGGGAGGCTCCATGCCCGCCAACCTACAGCAGAGATCTATGCAGGAGGTGACCCACCTGCCTATCGTCCGCTTGGCTGCAGGTCTGCCAGGTGCGGCTTCAGCGTGAGGTGACAACCTCTCCTCGAACTTCAGCCGGCCCCGCTCCTTATAATAAGCGAGCACCTTTCAGGGTCCAAAGTATGGAGCCCATATTCAGCCTCCCGAGGTGTGATTGGGGTAGAACAACCGCAGAGTCAAAACCTGGTTAAGGTGAAACTCCGACACCACCTTCGGAAGGAATTTCGGGTGGGGGCGCAGGACAACCTTGTCCCTGTGGAAGACCAGATAAGGAGACTCGATGGAAAGCACCTGGAGCTCTCCCATCCTTCTGGCTGACGTGATAGTCACCAAGAAGGCGGTCTTCCATGACAGGTGAGAGATGTCACACCTGTGCATCGGTTCGAATGGCCTGCCCATGAGCTTAGCCAATACCAGCAGTAGATCCCATGGAGGTGAAGGTTCTCGCACCGGAGGGGATATGTGATCAAGGCCTTTGAAAAGCGCCTGACCACCTTCTCCTCAGTTAATGATGCTCCGGGCCGCGTCCGGTAAGCAGAGATGGCTGCCAGGTGCACCTTAAGGGTCGTCGACTGAAGCCCTAGCTGAGAAAGGGACCATAGGTAGTCCAGTATGCTTGCCAAGGAACAGGAGGAAGGGTCCACCAAATGGAGAATCTCTTCCATTTGAAGGCATAGCATTTTCTGGTCAACTCCTTAGGGATGCCTCAACGACGTTGTGGACCTCGTCGGAAAGACCCAAGGCCTGGAACTCTAGCCACTCAGGAACCAGGCCGTCAGGGACAGGGATTGAAGGTCCGGATGGAATACCTTCCCCTGATTGACTGAGATCAGGTCCGGGTGGGCTGGAAGCCGCCTCGGAAGCCTGGAGCTGTGACTGAGGAGATCTGGATACCAGAACTGATGGGGCCAGTCTGGGGCTACCAGAATCACCTGCGCCTGGTCCCTCCTCGCCTTGAGAAGCACCTTGTGGATCAAGGGAAATGGGGGAAAGGCGTAGAAGAGGCCCGGAGTCCAAGGCCTCGAGAAGGCATCCCCCTGCAGCGAGCCCTGCTGAGGGGGGTGGGCATGAAACAGTCTCAGCTTCGCATTCTCCCTGGTGGCAAACAGGTCCGCCTGAGGCGTGCCCCAGTGGGAGAAGAGATCTTGTACTACCTCCGGCAGGAGACACCACTCGTGAGATGCAGCCCCTATCCGGCTTAGGGCATCGGCCAGGGTGTTGGAGGCTCCTGCCAAGTGAATGACGAAGAGATCCGCCTCCAGGCTGCGTGTGAGACACCAAATGCGGAGAGCTTCCCTGCACAGAGGCATGGAGCGCGTCCCGCCCTGGCGGTTTAGGTAGTACATGGTCGTGGTATTGTCCATCTGGACCGGAACCACTTGACCCCGTAGAAATGGAGCGAAGGCTGTGAGGGCTGGGACGAATCCGCCTGGCCCAGCAGGTTGATGTGGCATCGGGAACTAGGGGACCAGATGCCGTGCGCTCTGTGCTCCCCCAGATGGGCACCCCAACCCATCAGAGAGGCATCAGTCGATAGAGAGACCATCGGCTCGAGGCGGACAAACGGGATGCCCTCCTGCAGATATGCTGGAACGGTCCACCACTGGAGAGCGTTCCACATCCCCAGGGTCACTGTCACTAGCTGATCCAGCGGATCGAAGTGCTGTGACCATTGGCTGGCCAGACCCCATTGAAGGGGACGCATGTACCAGCAGGCCCAAGGGACCACACTGGTGCAGGCCGCCACGAGGCCCAGGAGGCGCAGGAAGTCCCGGGCAGGGCATGATTGCCCAACCTGAAATGATTGGGCAAAGAAGGAAAGAACCTCGGCCCTGTCCACCGGGAGCCGTGCTCTGGCTCGAAGAGAGTCAAGCTCTGCCCCGATGAAATGAATCACCTGCTTTGGCATGAGTTCCGACTTGGCCTCGTTGATGAGGAGGCCAATCTGAGAGCAAACCTGGAGTTCCAGATCTCTGGACCGCTCCACCTCCGTTCTGGAGGGGGCTGCAATCAGCCAGTCGTTCAGGTAGGGGTACACCCGGACCCTTCAGCGCCACAGGAATGCTGTCACCACTGCCATGCATTTGGTGTAGACACTGGGAGCTAGGGAGAGGCCGAAGGGCATGGCCCGGAACTCGAAAAGGGATCCCTCCGCTCTGAAGCGGAGGAATCTCTGATGAGATGGATGGATTGGGACATGAAAGAACGCGTCCTGGAGGTCCAGGGAACAGAACCACAAGCCTCCTTCCAAGGATGGGATTATCTGAGCCAGAGTGACCATCCTGAAGGTCCGAGACCTTAGGAACCTGTTCAGGTCATGCAGGTCGTGAATGGGGCGCCAGCCCCCGTCCGTTTCGGGACCAGGAAATACCTGGACACAAACCCCGGGTCTGGAGGAGGATCCGCCACCTTCCTGATCACCTCTTTTAGAGGAGCAGGGCAATGCTCGGCTCGGCGGGCCGACAGCGGAGGCTGCTGGACCCGTGGCCCCGAGGCTGCGTCTCAAAGGGTGGAGCCTGCTCGAACTCCAGAGGCAGGCCCCTTCCTACCACCTCCAACACCCAGCGGTCCATGGTGATAGCGGACCAGGCGGAAAGGAAGTGGCGGAGCCGTCCCCCCATGGGGGGAACCCAGGGGGGAGTGATGAGGCTGGGGGCGACACCCCTCAACCCATCACTGGGCAGGCTTGGAGGAGGGACCGGCCGAGGAACCTCCTGGGCCTTTACCTCCCTGCTTCCTGTTGGGGGAAGCCGCGGGCTTGGGTTTGGAATGCCAAGCATGAGCCTGCTGGCCCTGGTGCTGGTATTGCTGGGCCGGACGTGCCGCAGGCACAGAAGGACGAAAGGGCTTGTGCTGCTGCTGTCGGCGGCCTTTGTCCTTCTGGGTGGAGGTGACAGAGTCCAGAGTGGCACTGGACTTTTCAATCCGCTGGAGGTGACCTTCCACTCCAGGGCCGAAGAGGTCGGTCCCCAAGAAGGGGACGTCCGCCAACTTGTGCTGGGTATCCGCCGTGAAGGTGGATATCCTCAGCCATGCTCTGCGGCGCATGGCCACCACGGCCACAACCGATCTGGCACAGGAGTCCCCTATGTCCAGAGCTGTTTGGAGCTGCTGCTTCGCCACCGCCCTACCCTGGTCTCGAACCTGCTGGACAGTGGTCTGCAGGTCAGCCAGGAGATGCGGGATCACCTCATCCAGGGAGCCCATGAGGGCGTGGGAGAAGTGTGCCATCAGCACGGCCGAGCTGGCCTGGCGGAGGCCAAGGAAGGACGCAGCGTACACCTTGCGCCGCTCGGCGTAGTCCAGCTTTCTGGACTCCTTGTCGGGGGGCTTGTCCACATTCCTAGCATTCCCGGAACACCGGAAAACACTGTCGGTGACCAACCCCTCGGCAGAGGGGTGCTCCGAAAACCCGGGCAAAAAGCCGGTAGGGACCGCATACTTCCTGGCCATTCTGGCAGAGGGCACAGGACAGGAAGCAGGCTGCTGCCAAAGCTCCAAGGCTGGGCCTACAATGGCCTCAGCCACCGGACAGGCCTCCGTGGGTGAATCCCCTCAGTCCAGTATCTCCTCCAGGGGATACTTGGCCCGTTTGGATACGGGCTCGAGCTGCATCCCGGTGGACTCCGAGATGAGCCAAAGCAGACCCATAAAGGACAATGGGCTTTCATCCAGTGACTGGCCCCCGAAGGACTCCAGGTCAACCGGCCTGGAGAACAGGGAGGAGTCGTCGGACTCCGAGGAGTCCGCGAAGAGCTGCCTAAGGCCTGAGCCACCCTCCACCTGCTGAGGACGGTCGGGAGTGAGTGTGACCAACAACCTGTGGGGCAGGCCTTGACCCCACCGACAGTCCTTGGTCGGCACCCCCGATTTCGGTTGTAGAGGCGGAGGTTCCACCACAATCGGTGGGGCAGCAGGTTTCGGCCGAACAACTGGCCCAGGCTTGGGCATCTCGACTGCAGTGAGAGGTTGTTTTGGCCGTTCAGGTGACAGCCACTTGATGGCTGGGGAAGACATCGGTGTCCACTTGCTCCCGGACAAAAGTAACTGCTGCCACATCAGTTCCTCGTAGCGTCGACGCAATTTGCGCCAAAGCCTCTCCTCTTCCGAGGAGGAAGACGAGGACGAGAGGCGTCGCCGCTTACCTCTGTGCCGAGACAGAGACCGCCGATGTCGGCAGGATCGGCTGGACCGAGAAGAAGTCTGAGACCGAGATCCTCGATGTGTCCGAGGACGGGCCTGGGAAGGAGCGGGGGGACACCCGCTCTTCCCTCGGCTCGGACACCTTAACCGGGGACTGCTGTACTGAGGGCGCAGGCAGATCCTCGGTCTCCACCGGGGGAACCGGCGAAGAAGGGTTGTCAGCTTCACCAGTTACAAACCCGTCCAACGGGTTGAGAAAAATCTCGACCGTGTCGACGGGTGTCTCGGCCGGCTGACCTGACGGGGACGCCGTGAAGCCAGCAGCCTTAGCCGCAACCTCGACCGAAGCAGACGGTCGGCTGTCCGGGGAAGGGGACCTCTCCCGCTCCCACGAGCGCAGACGATGGGACTTACCCTTGGAATCCTTCTTTTTGGACCGAGAGGAATGTCCCGATGGCCCCTCTCCCTTCGTGGAAAGGGACTGGCAAAGCTCCTTGAATGAAACAGAATACGAGGTACCCAAAGAGAGCGGGATAAATGCCGCGACCGAGGAGGAGGAGGAAGATGCGGCCTGGGCCGCCTCCTCCTCGAGGGCGACCATCTGCTCGAGCTGCTCAGCTGAGCCAGCCACCGCGGAAACCACCCCACGGGCCTCTTTTGACTTTACCGGCGGATAGCGCTTCTCGGTGCGCCCAAGCTTCAACCGGGCAGTGCGGTCCTCCAAGACGCTGACCGAGAACGAACAGCATGACTCGCAGGCCTGAGGGTCGTGTTCTAGGCCGAGGCAGTAGACGCACGGAGTGCGGATCAGTCCTGACATCTTCAGTCTCCACAAGGGCACCACCGAAAACCAGGAGTCGACGGTCCATCGCAGTCAAGAAGGGAAAAAGGAAGATCAAGTCTTGAAAATTTTAAAACGAGTTTCGGACGAACTGAAGAGTTAGATCCAGTCTATCACGCAGAGCGTTAAGGGAAACCTGAGCTTCCAAGCGGTAAGGAAGATCTGGTGTCATGGGGCGGAGCCGAGAGTTTTACCACCCAGGTGGATGGGAGGAGCCAGCCTGAAGACCTTCCGGCAAGATTTAAAGCGGCAAGGAACCTGCCAGATAGTGTGGATGAACAACATATCCATGTCCCTAGAATCAAGCTGCTGCTTTATGACTGTGCACTGCAGGTGTATGCAGTCCTAATTAAACAAAAAAACACAAGCCTTTGTGCACTTCACAACAACACAGTTATTTTACATGATAGATGTATTACATACCTTGCACTCTCCAGAAGTTCATCCTTCTTGTAGTCACCTGTAAACATGGAGAACAATTACCAGCGCATTTCAAACTACATTTATCTTGCTTGAACCGAAGCGGATGTGATGCAACCAGAGCTGCCTCCCATGGACATCCCTCTCAATAATCCTGGACAATACAACTACGTATAAGTTAAACTACTGTTATACAGGTACAGTATTACTGAATTTTTAAATCCATCTGCCTAACTAGAAACCCTATTTAGCACATTTCCTCACCCTGCTTTTCTGACTAACATTTCAGGCCCATCTACTAAAAAGGTAGAACTACCCTTTTAAAGGCTAAAGTGCTTCCAATACATCCCGCCTATGATCAGTCCTCAAACATCACTGCCAATATATACAGGGCTGTGTTGCAACTGCAACCCTCTACCCCACTTACACACACAAACACACACACACACACACACACACACTTTCACCCATTAGTTACTGCTGTGATCAAATGCCAAACAAAATGAAAAGTCACATATATATTCAAGATAATGTCCCTCACGATATCTCCAATTCAATACTATGCACTCATATCTTTGTACCCAAATAATACAGTATACCAGATAAAAATCCCAAAGACAATACAAAAACATTTTTAAGCTACCGTGAGGAGGCAGTCTGCCCTAGTGGTAAGAATGCAAAGCTGTAAACCTGAAGCACAAAGTCTGAATCCCACAATACCACTTACTGTGTGACCCTGAGCAAGCCACATAACCTCCCTGTACTTTATCTCACTCTCTCTTTCTGTGCACCACTATAACAGCAGCAACATTCTCTTCCCTTCCCCTTTCTGGTTTGTAAAGCGCTTTGGGATGAAGTTGGTATGAAAGGCACTATACAAAACCAAATTGCCTTCCACTGCTTTCAATGTCTTAGGTACAACATTCATATTTAAAGCAGCAGTACTAGTTAACAAGGAAGTGTTCAGCACTTCCCAGATATTTGCACTGCCTGGTAGTTTAACATTTCAGAATTCACTTTCCCAGTTTACTACTGTTTTCTGATAATTGGTTCCCTTGATTTTTAATACATTTATAATTTTGAGTGGATCCACAGTAAATATGGCAGCCCCCATACCATTTCCTGTTTTTCACCTTTTGCTTACACTGCTTGTCCTATAAACACTCAGCAGGCAAAGGGCAGGGTGGTGCATTCCCATTACATCAGACAAAATAACCAATGAGAGAATGGCAGCACCCCCATTTCCCTCAGAATCCAATATGGCACTCCAGGCAAGGGTCTGCGCTAAACTGTGAGAAAAAATAAAGAATATATAGAAAACAAACCAAAATTTAAAGCACAGAATTCAAGTTTTGTCAATTGTGGAGCTTGTTTGACATAACTACTGTAAAAAGTACATTGTTATTAACTAGTACTGCTGCTTTAAGTTGCTACCTTCCCAAACCAGTTTCAGAAAATGTTTTCTTCATCCCAGAATAATGCTGATAATGGCAATAATGACAACTGCAAGAGTGTGCATTTGGAATTAATTACCAATCCTGAATAATTATGCATCCACCACTAAATAAAGCAAAAACAACAAATATTTATGAGAGCTTCTAGAAAAGAATTTGGCCCTACTGCACAAAGGAAAAAACACCTACCGGTCAACACTGCTTTGGCTGATGGGTCAGCCAGCTCTAATGCTGTCCTTCCATCTGTGTTACGGATAGCTGGATCAGCGCCATGCTGCAGCAAAACTAAAGAACGACAAATAAAAATATTTAAATTATTATTGAACCAAGTTAAAATGCTTCTTACCATAATATGCAGACTGAACTCTAAAGTCAAACTCCCATGTCTCTGTTAGCAGTAAAACAAAGACAAGTGGCCTCCAAACAAGTGGGGTCCAAACTAATCAGAATTCAGAGAGAAGTGCAAATATAAATCTTAAAGATCAGCTGACATGGCCCAGGGCAGCAAATTCTCTGAAGGGAGTTGCCTGTCCGATAAGCTAAATGAGCTGCTTTTTAATAAGACGTCAAATGGCGTACAATATTAAAAGAACAGTATTTCTTTTAGAAGTGATCCAACAAGAGCAAACCCCCTTTATACTTTTAAGTATGGATGCCCAGAAGGCGTTTGATAGAGTCTCCTGGCAATTCTCGAGATACACGATGGAGAAATTCAATTTTCCAACAGACTTTTTAAGTATTATACAACAATTATATACGTCCCCACAGGCTATGATCAAAGTGAACGGATCATATTCGAACCATTTTACCCTTAACAGGGGTACTCGCCAGGGCTGCCCCTTATCCCCGTCCCTATTTGCCTTGTATGCTGAACCCCTAGCCCAAGCTATTAGAGAAAATATACAGATTAAGGGAATAAATTATATTAATACCATACACAAAACAGCTTTCTTTGCTGATGACCTGCTAATATACTTAACGGAACCAGAGACCTCCATACCGGAATTGTTCTCCCTCCTAGGAGAAATGGAGTCCATTTCAGGATACAAGTTCAAAACAAGTTAAACAGAAGTACTGAGCTTTAACTATCAACCGAATAAGGCAATTCAAGACAGAGAGATGGAAAAGTAATAAATTCAGATATTTAGGGATAAATCTTACAAAGGAAACCCATAACCTCTATGAAGCTAATTATACACCACTTATACAATCTATTAGAGAGGATTTCCAGAGATAGGACCCTCTCCCTCTCAACCAAACGACTGATGTTGTAAGAATGAACATACTGCCAAGATCCTTTTTCTGGAGGGTGTGATGCCTGGGGCACCTTAGCTCTCTCACAGACTGCTGTCTGGACACCTTCATGACTAGGATGGGAGAATAAAAACTCAGCTCCCTCCCTGTATAACTGGTACTTCCTGTCAGTCCTCTTGTCCAGAGGTGGAATGGAATTGGGTGTTTGGAGGATTTCTGTAATATGTCTCTTAAGAAACTTATTAATAGGAAGTAGTAATTTCTTAGTGGGTGTTAACCCCATGAGGTTGAGGAATTCCACCTCTTCCTCATTATCTACTTTCTCAGAGGTAGCAATATCCAAAACCTCTACCATTCTTTCTACAAAATTATGGTGGGAGCAGAAATCCTCGGTTAGTCTAGAGGGAGACTCGAACTACAACCTTTTATCCCCAGAGCAGCATCGTTTTAGGAAGGCCCATAGTACATAAACTGCCCTCACTCAGTTTACCAATGATGACAAAGTGGCCGTGGATAGTGGTGTGTGCAAATGTGCTGTTTTTGTCAACCATACAAAGACCTCTGACCTAGTGGACCACTCCCTAGTCAAATCTAAATTGTCTGCCTTTGGTTTTCCACCCCTAGCTATTACCTGGTTTTCAAACTATCCGAGTGATTGACAGCAGTTTCTCAAATTCAACCAATCCAAATCAAACTTCTCCATCATTAGTATGGGGGTTCCTCAAGGCTCCATCCTGGGCCCACTTCTTTTTAACACTTTTTATCAGTAACTTGCCCAGAGCTACTGTTGCTTGCCCCACACTGCTTTATCATGATAATATGGTGCTTCATACCAGCTCTAAGAACATTACGCATATTAATGTGTAACTTGATGATTTTGGCAGTGTTCAGTCTTGGTTAGCTCAGTCATAACAAGCTTCTACTCAACTAACAAAAAAAAATTAACTCCAAGCTCTTTGGTTGTGCACCGAAGTCAAGGGTGTGTCCCCCGCGCCTTAGATGTCTACTGCTCTGACGGCTCCCCCAATGCAGTTATTTCCTTCAAATACCTTGGCTTAACTCGAGACCCTGCCCTTCACTTTGGCCTGCAGATATTTAATGCCTGCATGCCTATTAATTCAAAGCTTAGAATAGCCTATAAGGTCAGACATGCCTTGCTAATGCACAGGGTATTTTACTGCCTAGCCTCACTTAATAGTTTGATACATTTGCTCGCCTCAGAAAAAGGTATCATAAATGAACGGAACATCAGCTGCGACATCTGCTGCTCTGCCCCATCTGTGCCCAGACTGACTGACCACACAGAAGGAGCAGGAACAGGAGCAAAAGGGTGGAGTGGGATTTCCACCCCTTAGAGCAGTGCAGAGGGCAGACAGGGAAAGGAGAGTAGGGGACGGTGGAGAAACCCAGGTCAAGGAGGGAAGGGAAACCGGTCAGACATACGAGAGGAGAGGGAGAAGTGAGGGCTGGATGAGTGAAGCGGGAGGAAATGGAGGGATATATCTGGAATAGGGTGGAAGGAGAAGGGGGTATGGGGAGGGGAATAAACTACAGGAGAGCATGGTACATTGTGACCAGGAAGTGAAATGCAGTATCCATTAGTTATTCAATGCAGTTGCTCAGATAATGAATAAACGTTAGGTCAGCAATATTGCAGTCACCTGGTAACAGGCCTAGACTGTAACTCAGATATCAGAGAAACAAGAGGCAGGTGAGAGCTGCAATACAGATGTACGCAACAGGGTACTGGCTACTTTAACTGGTTATTTACCTGCAATGTGATTGCTACTGTTTTTATTTTATTTGATGCTTTGTGAATTGTGCAGTGCTCAGAGTCTCCGGGAAGGAGCACTATATAAATAAAATATCTATCGAAGCTGAACAAGTACAAATAGCTGCAAGCAGCACTGCTGGATATACCTAACAGAGACAAATACTTAACCGATAGATGGAAAACTGACAGACATATTGGGTGTACTCAGACAGGGTTTTTCTACGAGTCAGCAAAAGATGGCAAAAAACGGAACTCAAGACAGCAAGCAACAGGATAAGGGAGTAAAAAAAAAAAATTATAAAAACAATCTAGTAAAACAGCAGCTTGGGACTTTACAACTTTCATCCAAGACAGAACTGTAACACATTGCAGAAAAAAAAAAAAAAAAAGATCCACAAGAGTAACACAAATTCTTGAAAACAAATTTTTAACCCCAAGGTACAAAACTCACAGGATTTTTCTAAGTATGCTGGCTGCAGAAAAATGTATCTTTACCCAACCAGAGGCAGGAAGAAATACCCATGAGGAAACAGCAAGACAAAAATCTTTTTTCATGGGATGCATCGCCAGGGGATTACCTACAGAAAGGCAGAAGTGATCCTTCCACTGTACAACTGCTTGGTTAGGCCACACCTCGAGTAGTGTGTACAGTTTTGGAGACCTCATTTAAAGAGAGACATTGCACTCCTAGAGAGAGTCCAAAGGAGGGCAACTAAAATGATCTGGGGCCTGGGGGAGGGGACCTATGAGGAGAGGCTCAAGGAGCTTGACATGTACACCCTGGAGGAGAGGGAGGGACGGGGGGACCATACTAGAGGTCTTTAAGTACATGAAAGGGATCAATAAAGGAGGCCCAGTCAGGGTGCGCCAAAGAAAGGAGGGTAGGGCAACAAGAGGTCACAGGTGTAAGCTGGAAGGAGGCAGGCTCAGAGGGGAGAGAAGGAGATGCTATTTCACTGAAAGGGTGGTGGAGCCATGGAATGCACTGCCCAGGGAGCTGGTAGAGATGGAGATTGTGGATGGGTTTAAGAGGGGATGGGACAGGTACAGGGGGAGGGAAAATCTGACCAGGCACAATACAGGTGGAACATCTGGGACTGGGACAGGTATAACCCAAGGTGGGGGAGACACCAAAATCGTCCTTAGTGCAGGTGCTGAAAATCGAACAGACTCGAGAGACCGTTAGGCCTATTCTGATGGCATGTTAGGCATGATCAAGGCAATCAAGAAAGTGCCTCCAAACAGAAGTGCAGCCTCACCTGAGGTGAACAGTTACACATCCCCACCCCTCCCAAGTAAAGAGCTACAAATCACTACAGATTTCATTTTTCAGGCAGAAAAGCAGAGTTATGGTTCAAAAGTGTGCAGAACAGCACGCATAGGCATTGACGAACAGTGTTATGCTTGCTTAACACTACCACTTATATGGTAAAGTTAGATCTATACCCAGACCGTAACTATGTACCAGAATTCAAACATTGCCAAAGCAGTCAGCATCTGCTGGTTATAAATCCAGGACATCTACCCTACAAGACTGGCCATTTTATTTCTCGTCTTCCCCTGATAAAACAGTCTGTTACGCAGCATACAGTCTGGACTTCAACAATGATACCCTGCACAAAACCTTTTCTTTTTTTTTTTTTATTATTATTATTAAGAACTGAAGTACAGATACTTTGAATATTTAAACTGTTTTACAAATATCCTAAAGAGATATTCTCTGCAGTGTACCAGTAAAAAAAAAAAGAAAAGACTGAACAACAGACCTGTTTGGGGCAGGCAAGTCCCTCCCAGGTACTGCCTGCAACTTTCTCAAACAAACGATTTAAACATTTTGTGTGCCAGTAATTAAGTAATTGTTCACCTTTTCTGTGACAAAGAACCACTTGGGTGCCCTGTTGTAAACCTGCCCCTAAAACAACAGCCAACTGTAACCTAATAGGTCCACCATCATTTTGAGGGTCACCGTTCATAAATATGCTACCCCATAACTGATTGCTGGCCTGCAAAGTTAGATAAAGTTAGTGTAAGCAACACACTCATTCTGCTAGACAATACAATAGCCTTGTTTCCCACTTATCTTCATCAAACCAGGTTCGTGGGTGGGGCTACAGCAGAGAAACATGGAGTACCATAGGGCTTCAGAATACTGATCTGGTGCAAAAAACGTAAAAAAAACAGGCCCAAATATGTTTGAATCGCTTTTTATAGACCTTTCCAGCAACTTATCCGCCCTAGGGTAGAAACAGTGTCACATACTCTTTAACCCTTTGGCTGACAGTAGATTTAGAACATTTTGGAGTTTAGGATGTGCACAGAAGTCACAGCAATTCAGTCATCCTCGATCAGCAAAATGCTGCAGAGTGTACAGCAACATTTGAAGTCAGCTGTAGCTACCAAACTGCCTACCTATGCAGACATCAATCTTGCCCTTGATGGCAGCTTCATGGAGGGGAGTGTAGTTCCAATTATCCCGAGCATTCGGATCAGCACCATGTCTCAGTAGGAGATTGACAACTTCTGCATGGCCAAACGAACAGGCATTGTGCAAAGGAATGAGGCCTCCATCATCCCGTGCATGAACGTTTGCACCACTCTGAAGAAGATGCTCGACTACATCCTTACGGCCAAAACCTAAAAGAATAAGAACACACATTACAGTTAACAGGAAGCAATTAATAACTTCTAGTCTGATTAAAAAATGCTGGTGCCTTTTTAGTGGCAACAAGTAAGCTTTGCTCTGAGCTACGTCATTTTATGTCCACCAAGAACACATGCTCATTTTACATTCTGCACATTTACACTGAAGACCTGTTCAACTTAGAAGTGTCACAGGGGTCGAAAATTGGCACCGGCCCACTAGCCAAATGCTGGCAGATTTTGTACTGTGCTAGTAAGATTTTCCTTTAACTAGCCCTGAGAAGGATATATTTCAATAAGTATGTTATCTGGGCCATGGAAAAGTCTGTGGGGCTACTGGATTTTCCCATTCACCAGACCTGCTGGCTTGTGACTGCATAACTTAGTTTTGACCCCGGTGTCATTATTTTGTACAGCTACTATCTAGAGAGTTCCTAGCATATCAATCTTCCTTTTTCATTTGTACAGGAGACATTGTCATCTCAAAGTAATGCCAAACATTCCTTGGATGAACACTCATCTGAAGAAAATTGCAAAGTACAATTTATTTCAAGTTTCGTTCCATAAATCTGATACAGTGGATTATAACATTTTATAGCATTTTATTGTGTATTTTACCATTTAATTGTGGTTTATTGTTTTTATTCTCCGTAACTTGATTATTGTACCTGGATTGTTCCTGAAAATAGGCCTTCTGCTAGTGCACCTACCTGGTTAACAAAAACGTGTAGGGTTGCCCCTGATTTGTGTTTCCACAAATAAAGTAAAAATGTTTAACTTACTGGTGTTGCTGTTTTTTTATTTCATCTGGTCGACTGCCAGTCTACGCTTGATCTTGGTACAGCCCCAGGACCGGTAAAACAATGAACTGGAGCTAGTAATAGTTCCTTCTATTAGCACATACTACATACACTCTCATGGCTGAGCTCCAGCAGTAGCATCCGTTGCAGGAACTTCTGGGATGTGCCACTAGACATGCTTGTTGCTAAATACCAGGTGGGAGGAACGGCTGGATCAACCAGTTAAAAACAGATATACTGTAACACCAGTAAGTTAAAAGTGTATTTGTGAAACTGCTAATCGGGGCTGCCCCCCACTGAGGTTCGTGTCCGACCACCTGCCTTCCACCTGGCGGAGGCCGGGTAGCAGCACTGGCAGAGCCAGCAGACATGGGGGTGCTGACAAAGCACACACGTGCGTCAACATGCACATGCATGAGTGTCTCACACATAAATGCCCAGGGAGGAAATGAAGGAAAAGGCCCCAGCTCGCTCGGCATCTCCTGCAAGCACCGCATGAACATATGTGACAGGCCACCCACCAATGTGGCTCTGTGTGAGTGGTGGTTAACCCATATGTCCATGAGATGGGTCAGTAGTGATGGCGCTGTGGGGATGCTACTGAGACCAGGGACAGAAGGTGAAGAAACACATATTACAAAAAAAAAAAAATAAATGATGGAAACAGTGCTGAACCCAAACAAATCTGCAGAGGAGCATGCAGAACAAACAACAAATGGAGCAGAAAAAGGAGTGGGAACCGAGGCAGCAACTACCTTCAGAAGAAAATAGAGTGAACCAATCTGGAGGAAGCTGAGCATGAGGCGGGGGGGCAGTGCATGTTAATATGGGTCATTTCTATTGGATGGTTCAAGGTGCTGGCTCAAGTCAGAAAACTGCAAGTGTATGGCTATATATGTCTTCATGCCATGCTACACTATTTGCACTCATAATTTATATATGTATTATATATAGCACCTTTCATGCATGCTATAAGCATTGGACCTGATGGCACTCACCCTAGGGTACTAAGGGAGTTGGCAGAGGTCCTGGCGGGGCAACTGACTGACCTGTTCAATACCTCCCTAGACACGGGATGTGTATCACAGGACTGGAGAATGGCCCATGTGGTGCCCATCCACAAAAGTGGGCCAAAGGATGAATCAGGAAACTACAGGCCAGTGAGCCTCATATCGATCATGGGAAAGCTCATGGAGACCATACTACAAGAGAGGCTAGTGAGCTTCTTCGAGGAAAATGGTCTCCAGGATGGTCAACGGCATGGGTTTGTAGCAGGCAGATTCTGCCAGACAAACCATGTAGAGTACTACAACCGGGTGACACGCGAACTGGACAAGGGCCATGCAGTGGATGTCCTGTATTTGGACTTCGGCAAGGCCTTTGATTCAGTGCCGCATGGGAGGTTGGGGGGAGAAACTGGAATATGTGGGGGCGGGACCAAAAATGGTGAAATGGATCACAAACTGGCTATGGGGAAGGCAGCAAAGGGTGGTGGTGGTGAAGGAGGGGGGAACCCCTCGTCACCGAGAGCGGTGACGAGTAGGGTACCACAGGGATTAGTACTGCGACTGGTGCCGTTTGGGAATTTTTATTGCAGATATCTCACACGGGATCCAGAGCAAGATCAGTCTCTTCGCAGACGATACCAAGATGGGAGACTAGGTTGATGACGCGGAGGGGTGGAAGGGGTCACAGGAGGACCCGACTAAGCTACAGGAGTGGGCAGAAACATGGCAGTTGAGGTTCAACGCCAAGAAATGCAAGGTTATGCACTTCAGAACCAGGAACCAGGGGAGGTAATATTACTTGAGTGGGGTACAGCTGGGGAGCTCCACATAGAAGGACCTAGGAGTGATCATTACAAGGAGCATGAACAACTCTGCTCAGTGCAGGAAGGCAGCAGCAAAAGCAAACAAAATGCTGGGGTGTATTGCGAGAGGGATCTCCTCCAGAAGAAGGGAGGTTATCCTGCCCCTGTGTAGGTCATAGGTCAGGCCCCACCTGGAGTACTGCGTGCAGTACTGGCGCCCATTCCTGAAGAAGGACATCAGATTATTGAAGAGGGTGTAACGAAGAGCCACAAAAATGATCCAGGGATTGGACAGCAAGCCCTACGAGGACAGGCTAGGAGAGCTGAATATGTATTCACTGGAAAAGAGGATGGATAGGGGGATATGATTGAGACCTTTAAGTATCTGAAGGGGATAAACAAGACCAACACAGAAGGGATTTTTCAGATGAGAAGAGGAAGGGACACAAGACGGCATGGAATGAGACTGGAAAAGGGGGATTCAAGAGGAGATGAGGAGACATTTTTTCACAGAAAGAGTGGTGAACAATGGAACACGCTACCAGACAAGTGTGTCCTGTAACACGGTGGTCAGTTTCGAGAGGGGAAGGGATACTGGGAAAGGGGGGCTGAAGGGGCAGCTGCGTGATAAGGGGTTAGCTGCACACTCAAGCAGACTCGATAGACCATGAGGCCCATTTCTGCTGGCAATTTCGTATGTTCATATGCATATGTCTGAAAGTGCTTTATGAAGAGCAAACAACGTCATACTGAATGACTGAAGTCACCTCTCGGGTACAGCATGACAGCCATTACAATACAACAGCTCTCATACTATCCATACTCAGGAACAAACTGACTACCTGTTAGTGGGTTGGTGAATGGGAGACATCTGACCAGGCAACCTAGGAAATTCACCTACTTTTTGATCATCAGTATCCATCTCTGAACAGCCTTTGTAACAGGCAGGCAGGATCTCAGTTCAATATGTGAAAGTTGGCACCTCATGACAGCACAATGCCCCACAACACCATGCTGGGGCACTGGTATAGATGCTTGTAACTAGCGAGAGTGCACTCCCTGCAGAGCTACCAACACCACTTTCAGCAGCACTGTTTGCTGGCAGGTCTCCCATCTGATTACAAACCAGGCCCAGCCTTTAAACTTCTGGGACCTGATGGGATCAACAGTAGTAAGGCTGAAGATGACCATGTTAGAACATTTATTTATCATATAGGATTAAGCCATATAATCTATTTCTTTGCTTTTGGTAACCGGGTAAGTGCACTAGGCATAGCAATGCCTATTATCAGGCATGACCCGGGAGGGTACAAATAACAAACAGTTTGAAGCAGTACAACAATTGGTAATACAGAGGGTACAGGTACAAATACAATTACCAGTGAGATAAAAATACAGTTGGGACAAAGGCAAGAGAGATGCAAGTGCAAGTTCAACAATATTAAGAATACAAAATGAGATATCATTACAAACATTTTACAGAATACAGTAAAAGTGCATTTAATCATTGCCTCAAGTAGGAACACAACAGAGTCAAATTGTGAGCAACCACAGGACTAAAGGTCCTAAGAAGTACAAGAGTGCTAGTTTAGAGAAAAGATCAATGATCGAGACCAGGGTATATGTGCTGCAGTGTCGACCAGAAAAGCATGGATATAGAGGGAGAAGTAGGAAATTAAGAGAGGCGCGTGGAGGCGGAAGAGGGTGTGAGCCTAGGAAAAGCAAGGGCAAGGCTAGAAAGAAAAAGGCAGGAAGCCAGGTTGAGAGGAAAGATGGAGGAGAGAAGGGCAGCAGTAGGTAGAGACATGGCAGCCATGAATTAGAGGCTGGAGGGTCTAAGGTAGATGAAAGCATGTGCAGAGGGTTGAGACAAATAGAGGACTGTGGTGCAGCCTCTTAAAACAGGCATGGGTCGAAGCAAAATGAATGTCTTGGGGAAGGGAGTTCCAATATTTAGGTGCCGCACACAAGAAAGCCCATGCACTCATGGCAGTTTTACATCTTGGAATGTGGAGGGAAGCTAGGTCAGTGAATCTAAGCCCATAGGAGATGGTTTGAGTGCCCAGCACGCAGGCAAGGGATTGAGGGAGACCTGATCTGGCAATACCATCAATGAGAGATCCAAGGGACTTGAGCCGATAGGCAGTAGGGGACAGCCATTTTACATAAGCATAAAGTTGGCAGTGGTGCTTGTAACGAGGGGATGGGGAGGCATACCGGCAGATATGATTATAGGTGGTATCCCACTTGTAAAGAGTAGGTTTTGATGCTTCTAGATAGGCGACTGTACCATAGGCTAGTGCTGGGAGCAGAATGCCTTCAGCAATAGCAAGTCTAGCTGATGGGGTGAGGGCATAACTGGTCCGGTATGCACTTCCAAGCTTGGCATTAAACAGACTTACAGGTAGCAGTAACATGTTGATCAAAGTCCAGAGATTCGTCAAACAAAATGCCGAGGTGCTTGAAAGAGTTAAGTGCTGGCCAATGGTGAGCTATCAGTGCATAAGATATTGAGAGGGTTCTGACTTGTTCCGAGTCTGGCATGAGAGCCAAAAAGCATGGATTGCGTTTTGCCTGCGTTAAGAACGAGGTTGTTTTCAATTATCCAGCACTGAATGTGGAGGGAGTCTGAGGACAGAGAGTAATTTATGTCAGAGATGTTCCTAGCACTGGAATAAAGAACTAGGTCATCTGCATACAGCAGTGATGAGCAATCTGGACAGAGCAAGGGAAGGTCATTAACAAAGATGAAAAAAAGCAGGGGGCCCAGGATGGATCCTTGTGGAACACCAATATGTATGGTGGAGGGATCAGACAGGACAGAATTGTAATACACGATCTGCTTCCTGTTTGACAAGTAGCTATTAAACCAGGCTACAGCATCTGTAGAGAAGCCGAGTGAACGGAGTTTGTTGAGGAGAAGGAAAGGAGTGGTTTACAAGGTCAAATGCTTTGGTTAGGTCGATGAAGACTGCACCAGTCAGGAGACCTTTATCCATTGCAAAATAGATATAATTTGTGAATTTCAGGAGGGCTGTAGTAGTGCTTGGCCTTTGCGGAAGCCATGCTGGGAGAGAGAGAGGAGGTTGTGGTCCTGCAAAAAAGATATGGTTTGCTTGTCAACTAGTTTTTCAAGTATTTTGCTAAGAACAGAGAGAATGGCTATAGGCCAGCAGCTGGCAATTTCCTTGGGGTCCCCTTTTTTAAATACTGGAGTAACTCTCGCTATTTTCCAAATACTAGGGACAGAGCTGTGGCATAGTGAGACAAGTTAAATATTTGAGCTAAGGGTGAGGCAATAAGGGGGGCAGCGAGTTTCAGGAGTCTGGGTTCAAGACCATCAGAGCCAGTACCAATGCTATCAGGATGGCTTGTAGCATGTTTTGACTTCCAGTCTGGTAATGGTTAGAAATCTAAAAGGTGGGTGGTTGTGTAGTGGCTCATTGTCTGGGGGGGGAGATGAGTATTTGGATAAATCTGAGAAGTGGAGATTAAAGGAGTTTGCAATGGTGGTCGGATTATTGCAATGCACACCATTTAGGATCATATCGTTTGTATTTCTAGTGTGTCTGGCTCCAAGGAGTGTTTTTATGAGACCAGAGTCTCCTGGCATCACCTGCAGCATTTGTTAATAGACGAATGCAGAACGAGCTCTTAGCTAAAAGAATGTTCCTTTTGCAAGAGTTTCTCTGCATTCTGTAGTCAGAAGACCAGAGACCTTGAAACGCCACCAGCTTTTGTCCCTAGGCCAAATCTGAGCAAGTAGGTCTTTATTTAGCCATTTGGTTTGCGTTCCACGTACACGATGTGTGATGCAGGGTGCTTGGATATCAGGTAGCGATCCGAACAGGGTTAGGAAGTGGTCAAGGGCTGCCTGAGCATCAGTGGCAGAGCAGACTCAAGTCCAGTCAATCATGGATAGATCATTCAGGAACTGGGCTTGGTCAAGGTTGACTAGATTATGGAAAGTGATAAGGGGAGGGTTGACAAATTGAGGGCCAGATACAATATATTGGAGAGTGGTCACTAACTGCATCAGCGAGGGTACCTGAGGGGACTATACAATCAATGCAATTTGTCAGTGCCCAATCAATTAAGGTACTGGACCTGGGGGGAGGCATGATCCTGGTAGGGTCTGCGATTAGCTGGTGGAGGTTGTGGCCTTGTACCGCAGTGTGGAGTGATTTGTTCGCCTTGCCAATCCAATTTAGGTTTAGGTCTCCTAGAATTAGGACTTCCTTTCTTCCAACAGCCAAGTCAACATGTGAGAGGAGTATCTCAAGGCCAGCGGTGCCACCTAGAGAGGGGTTATAAGCACTACTATATGAAATTTTTTGGAGCCACGATGAAAGGTAGCATGAACAGATTCACAGTGGGAGAGAACAGGCATGGCAGGGTTTGAGAGGTTTAGGTGTGATTTATAAAAAATGGCTACATCACCACCTCGTTCTGAGGTGGGCCTGTCACGTCTGATGAGATTGTAGTTGGGTAACGAGCAGGCAGAGTCAGCCGTAGAGAGTTTAAGCCACGTCTCGGACAGGCAAATGATATCCAGGTGCTAGATTACGGAGGAGGCTCTTACTGTTCAGGTGAACAAACGCGATGTCCCTTTGTGTCCTTCCACGCTGCATCCGAGCAGGAGAGGTGAGCAGGTGGACCAGGGTTAAGTTCAATATCCCCTGCAAGTATTAGAGCAAGAAGGTGGAGATACTATAGTTTGCGATGGATGATTGGGGACGGCAGGATACAGCAGCAGAGAAGGCACTTCTTAAAAGTGTAAGCTACATGGTAGAGAACTATGAGGGATAAGTAATGGTGTGATATATTGGGAGTTTCTTGGGGAATATAAGCATATTTGAGAAAGTAAAGTCATTTGGATCAGTGGTGAAGACCTTAGTGGAGGAGGGGGGCAACCAGTCAGAGAGAACCACAGAATAAATCCTAGCATAATGCCCATCAGCAAAAATGTGAGTGATCAGGGAGCCATTTGGTAGGAGGTGAGCTAGTAAGGGTGTGTCATAAAAAAAGCCCTGTTATGTAGTAGAAAACATACTTTGGAAGGTAAACTGCTATTAGGCTTGAAAGAAATGGGTGCAGAAAAATATGTAATGGGAGCATGAATTGCTGTTTGATTTAATTTCCAAAACATGCGACTTAAAATGAAAAGCGTTTGAAAGAAGAAAAAATCTGGCACACTCTATGGATGTTTTCTTATAGGCTGCTAATGGGAAAGTGTAAGAATTAAAAGGGTATAAGTAGAATTAGGATGAGGTCCCTTACAACAGAGCAGGTTACAGCAGTAACTGAGAGGAGTTAAAGGGGCACTGTCAACTTTCTCCCTTCATTTGTGAGCATATGTATGCAGTGTAAGTTCTAGCACAGACCCATTCTACACGTGCTGCAAAATACACCCAGCGATATAAAACACACAGCTTTGTAGCGGTTTTGCTCATTTTTCTCAAGTCAACATTCCCTCAACCTGATCTGAAAGTACCAGCCACTGGAAGCATGGCCAGGTTCAGAACACGCATCACATGAGGCACAAGTTTTTACCATGCCACTTGTAATTAGAGGTTTTACCAGTAAATGATTAAACGGCGAATTGTTTGTGGTGCCTAAAAACCAAAACCAAGCACTGAGAGCATCACGTCTTAAATTTTTAATCATGACCTGAAATCCTGCGCAAGTGAGAGAGGCAAATACAAAATCACACATGCGCAAGACATATGCCTCTCTCATGCACGTGTGGGATTTTGGGTCAGGATTAAAAATGTGAAATGTGATGTTCTCAGTGCTTGGTTTTTGGTTTTAGGTACCACAAACAATTCAGTGTTTAATCATTTATTGGTGAAACCTCTAATTACAAGTGGCATGATAAATTGTGCTTCGCAACTGCGATCATGCCTGATGCGCGATCTGAACCTGATGCTTCCGGAGACTGGTACTTTCAGATCGGGCAGAGGGACTGTTGAATTTTGTGAAAAATGAGCAAAAAGAGGTACAAAACTGCATCTTTTATATCACTAGGTCTATTTTACAGCACATGTAGAATGGATCTGTGCCAGAACATACATTGCATACATATGCCCACAAACAAAGGGATAAAGATGACAGTACCCCTTTAATTGGAGTGGGTGATTTAGGTTTAATTCCTTTAGGAAGGGAGAGCGTGGTTTCAGGGGATAGAAAACCAGCTGACTGTGGGATTCCAGTGGAGAAGTTCCTGGACACAGTCCATGTAACAAAACTGTCAGAGAAAGGGAAGCAGGGTGGGCCAAAAAATCAAGAGTGCAGGCTCTGGCACAAAGGTTCCTCAGTGAGCAACTAGCTTAATTTAGAAAGCTGCTTAAGGACTGGGAATAAAAATGAATTCTTAAATCTTTAGCTGCTAAGCTAGGGATTGCAGGTGATGCCACAGCTCCTAGGTTCAAGGATGGAGTCAATGGCCAGGCTCACAGAAAGATCACATAAATGGTGCTAAATTTGCAGCTGGAGGGGGGCACTATCAGTTGAGCAGGCATACTGTTTTCGGCCCTTGAGAGGGCAGGGAGCAGCTCCTGTTGCTGCGGCCACAGGTGAAGGAATGCCCAGGGGCTTTGGCAGAGTATGAAGTTCCCAGAGTATGACGCCAAAGCTGTGAATTTCGACTCATGATTGTCAGCCATTTTCTTCAAAACAGTTAATGGTTGTCTAAACAAAACAAACAAAAACAAGGCTTACACCTCCAGTACGGGGGTGAAAAGGACCGGAAATAAATAATAAAAGTAAACAAAAACACAAGGTCACCATTAAACTTTCCCATGTTTCCGAAAACTTTTGGCCCATCAGCTCAAACTCACCCCATCCTCCGAAATTATTTAAAGAACTGCTCATTTTTGCAAAGGCTTTGTTTCATTCACCATGTCTACGCCACTCACACACTGTTCCTCACTAACCAGTATTAACTCACCCAGTGGCAGCATCTCCAGAGCAGTGCGACTGTGGTAGGTGAAGGTACAGTTTTCCAAATATTTTCCTGGACAAAATTTTTTTTTTTTTTGTTCGTCAATGATATGAAATATAACAGACCATCTGTAAATTACTTATAGAATACATTCTCTCGACCTGGTTTTCCTCCTGGGGTTGGAGGCCTCTGACGTGGTGGTGGAACCCTTCGGATGGTCGGACCATTACACTGTGCGATTCAATTTTTGCACCCCTCTTTGTAGGCCAGCCCCTGTGGAGATGGTCAAGTACCGCCCTTTACGGGATGTAACTCCTGATGGTCTAACTGCGGTACTTGATCTAGGAGAATTTCCTGTGGCAAGCATGGATCCAGAAGTTTTGGTTCTGGCTTATAATAAGGCTATTACCTCAGCACTGGATTCCACTGCTCCAGTCCGTGTGCATCCTCGCTCCCTTCACCCTCGATCTCCGTGGTTTGATGGGGACATGAGGGAGATGTGGCGACTAGGACGCAGGTTAGAGCGGTGCTGGTGGAAATCTGGCAGATGCCAATCATCTTAGACTGCTAGAGCAATATCGGCTCTATCAGTCAGAAATTTCCCGTAAGAAGGCAGAATTCCTGTCCGGGGAAACTGCTGCCGCTCAGAACTGACCAGCTCAGCTCTTTCGAACTGTGGACAGGCTGTGCAACCCAGCCTGTCTGCAGGTTCGTAGAGC
Organism: Neoceratodus forsteri; assembly: GCA_016271365.2. Classification (NCBI taxonomy): domain Eukaryota; kingdom Metazoa; phylum Chordata; order Ceratodontiformes; family Ceratodontidae; genus Neoceratodus; species Neoceratodus forsteri. The sequence continues at coordinate 477,890,196 of CM028135.1, forward strand.
TTTTTCACAACTGCAGTGTGATGAGCTTGCTCAGTTCTTTGCCGATAAGGTGGCCGACATCAGATCAGAGACCCATGCAGCACACTCTGTGGGAGTTGTTGAAGATCAGCGCTTGGTCACTATCCCTCCTTTTTCCTGGAGTTCCTTTGAACGGCCAGAAATCGTGGATGTTATGAGGATTGTCCAGGGTATGCACACTACATGCTGTAGTTTAGATCCAGGTCCTACACATCCCTGATAATGGGCTGTGGTGGTGTTATCGGCCTGGTTCTGGCACAGATAGTCTGGTGCTCCCTTGACTCTGGTGAATACCACTGCTCCTTGAAGGAGGCAGTGGTGACACCTTTGTTGAAGAAGGCTTCTTTGGACCCAGACTCTCTCGCTAACTACAGGCCAATCTCTCACCTTCCCTTTGTGGGGAAGGTGATTGAGAAAGTAGTGGCTGCTCAGTTGGAGAACCATTTGACCATCCATAGCATCTACGAACCTCTCCAATCTGGCTTCCGAAAGAGGCACAGTACAGAGACTGCGCTGATTTGGGTGCTCAATGATCTCCTGATGGCGAAAGGCCAGAAAAAACTGTCTATTTTGGTACTTCTTGATCTGTCATCAGCATTCGACACCGTTGACCATGGGGTTCTGCTTGAGCGCCTGAGATTCATCTGTGGGCTCACTGGTTTGGTCCACAGATGGTTCACTTCATTTCTCACCAGTAGAACTCAGAGGATGGTGCTGGTTTTTTTTTCCTCCGACCCCATCGCTCTGTCCTGTAGGGTGCCCCAGGGCTCAGTGCTGTCTCCCATGTTGTTTGCGGTGTATATGCTTCCTCTCGGAGACATTGTAAGATGGTACAGGCTGAAGTTTCACTGCTATGCTGATGATACCCAGCTCTACCTGTCTTTTGCACCCGACCAGGATGGAGCACTCTCGGTATTTAATAACTGCCTCACCGAAATCCAGGGTTGGATGAAGTCCAGCTGGTTGAAGTTGAACCTGGGGAAGACAGAAGTGATGGTTGTGGATCCAGGTCGCCGGACAGGGGGGTGGGGAGCAGGTCAACCTATAGGTTTATTCCTTGGGGACTCAGAGCTTCCTATCTCTGCACAGGTGCAAGACGTAGGGGTGATTCTTGACGACGGGCTAACACTTCGTTTGCAGGTATCGGCTGATGTTAAGTTATCCTTTTATCATCTGAGGAACATCACTAGGATCAAGCACCTTGTTCCGTCCAGGGACCTCCCTATACTGATCCATACCTTTGTGACTTCGCGTTTAGATTACTGCAGCTCCCTTTACTTTGGGCTTCCGGGGGTTGATATCTGCCACTTGCAGCTGGTACAGAATTCCACAGCCCGGTTGTTGATGGGGACTCCTCGATCTTCCCACATCACACCAGTGCTGCGGGAGCTGCACTGGCTGCCAGTTCAGCGGCGGATCACCTTCAAAGTTGGATTACTGACATATAAAGCCCTACATGGACTGGGCCCCGACTACCTGAAAGAGCTTCTGGTTCCTTACCTCCTTGAGCAACCGCTCTGCTCGGCCAATGAGGAGTTGCTAGAGATCCCAAGGGTGTTTTTAAAATCTTCTGGAGCCCGGGCATTTATGTTCGTGGCACCAACCCTCTGGAATTGTCTACCCCGTTGGATCAGGGAGTGCATGACTGTGGGGGGCTTTAACCAAGCGCTGAAAATGTATTTATGGAATAAGGCATACAGTGATAGTGTTGAGGATGACAGACTTTAATTGGTGTCGTATGTTTTTATAATGTTGTAATATTGGTTTTAAGTTATTTTAATTGTGTACTGCGCCTTGATATTTGAAAGGCGCATTAAAAATAAAGTTTATTATTACTACTACTACATGGGGGACGTGCATAATTTTTTTTTTTTTTTTTTTTAACACCAGGAGAGAGACACTAAGCTGAAAGCCTGTCTTTATTAAAGTCTCAAATTACAACCTTTGAACTATTAGCTAATTTGCAAAGGTTCCACGTCATATTGGATGCAATACACACAAGATACATTTAGTCAATGAGGAAGGACACCAGTAATCAAGGTCAGGTACACGAAGGTCAACACTTAGAATAGACAAAATTCAAGCCATACATATCAGGGAAAACAGACGCAGGTAAGTAAAGATGCAAGAAAGTGCAGGGGTAGGCCAGATTAAACTGCCTAGTTCATACACCAGTGCTAGTTTTATTTCTTTTATTTATTTTTATGTATCTACTGGGAACTCGGAATTACAAATCTTTGAGCTAAGAACTTGTTTACAAAGGATCCTCGTCAACACTTAAGGAGATACATTTTGTTGCAACAGCATAATTACAGCAGACAAATTGACACTGAGGTTGTACTACTAACACAGAGTTTACATAGGAAGGGGCAGCAAATACATTTATGGTTTACAAGTCAAGACATGAATGAAGCAGCTGCTGGCATTGTCAATTTCCCAGTGGAGGTATGCAATGTGCAGCCACCCGAGAGAAGTTAAGTGCAGACAGACAAGTTGGGGGTTGGCAAGTGCAGGTAGGTGGGGAGGAAGAGGCCAGGGAAATGGGCTAGAAGTAGTGTGAGTGTACTGGACAGAGGGCAAGTGGGGAGGGTGGGGCAGAGAAGTGGGCAGGGGACTGGGCAGGAGGTAGTGTGGGTGAACTGGACAGAGGGAGGGAGGTAGTGAGGGGTAATGGACAAAGAACAAGTGGGGGGAAGGAGTTTAATGGGGGGGTGGAGTAGGTGCAACCTGGCCACAGCAAGTGGGCAGTTGAGTGGTGGGCCAGATGCTGGGATTACGTTTGACACAGGCAGCAGACTGGAGGAGAGATGGACTTACAGAGTTCAGATCTGAAGTGCCCTAAGCGTAGAAGGCTGGTGATTACAGTTAAAAAAAAGAGTGGAGTGGGGATAGAGAGGTAGGAATTAGGGCAGGGAATTGGCGAGCAGTGTTTCCCTCTGTCAGTTGTGAGGAGAGGTACAGGCAGGAAAGTGAGTTAAGGTGCATACAGGCAGGTAATGTAGGAGAACAAGTATGATCTGGGGGGTTGGGGGGAGAGCAGGGGGGAGGGAAGTAACAGGGGAAAGGGGGATGGCAGAATCAGTTGTATTAGGGTGGGGTCTAAGAGGGGAGTGAGTTTGAGTGGTGGTAAATATGGGGGAGGGCAGGAGGCAGAGAGGGAGGGAGCAAGGCGTGAAAATTAAGGGAGGGTGAAAACAGGTGATGAGTAAGGTGGAGCAGGGACGAATGGGGGTGGGAGGAGGTAAGGGATAGGAAACAAGAAGCAGTATGGGCAAAGTGGAAAGTGGAGAGGAGGGTCAGTTGACAGTTAAGGGTCACAGGGATGGTGAGGTAGATTCTGGGCAACTGTTCAGCAATCTGTTGGTTATGAGAGCATAAACAAGCCATTTGTCCAGAGAGGTAGGACCAGAGTTTTTGCTTGAAAGGCCCTAATTTGGATTCAGTTTGGAGGTCGTCCGGGAGTGAGTTTAGCCACTTTGGTGTACGGTAGCCAAAGGACTGCTGCCCTTGGGTGGTGCGGTTGAAGGGGACTATGAACCGAGTATTGAGAGATCCTCTAGTTAGCCTGGGAGGGGATGACTGACATATCACAGAGTGTACTCCTGGTGGTGTAAGACCCAAAGTGGCTTTTTTGGCCAAGAGACAGATGGTATTGGATACGGTTCGCTAGGTTCAGCCAGTTTGTGCATCTGTAGAGATCACACGTGTGGGTTAGCAGCAGTACCCCCAGGACTAGCCGGCAGGACTTGTTTAGGGCAAGGGCTATTCTTTTTAGGGCTGATTCTGTTGCTGAACTGTAGACTGTGAGGTCATAATTGATTACAGAGAGGACGGACTGAACTGGTTATAGCTAGTTGGAGGGTGGAGGGAGAAAGGCAATGTCTGTGTCGATACAGTTGCCTGATTTTCCTGCATACAGTCTTAGTGATATAGTCAACACGAAAAATGTATGACAGTGTGCTGTCTAGGATAACCCCAAAGTATTTGAAATTATGTACCATCAAGGGTTTCATTTTGTTTCTTACAGATAGTTGGGCAGATTTATATTTGCTGTGGGGAGAGGTGAAAAGCATAGTTTTTGGTTTTTTATAATTGAGCAGTAGCCGTGCATTGGTAAGCCAGTCCTCTACAAGTCTGAAGTTGCACTGGAGACTTTGCTCAAGGGAGATGAGATCAGGATGGCTAGTGTACAGGACAGCATTGTCGGCATACAACAGGATTTTTTCTTGGCATACCTTTAGGAGATTATTCAGAAAAAGACTGAACAGCAATGGACCTAGTATGGACCCTTGGGGGACTCCTGTACTAGCATTTTGTCTGTCAGAAAGGGTTTTGCCAATTTTAACCTGTTGGGCCCAGTCAGTAAGATAGCTGCTGAACCAGCTCAGGGAGGTGGTGTTCACGGTTCACTGTATCGAAGGCCTTAGTGAGGTCTATGAAGGTAGCGCCCACTAAGTGCCCTCAACCTAGTGACTCATGTACGAGTCCGGTGAACTCAACAAGGGCAGTCGTTGTGCTGCGCATCTTTCGAAATCAATGTTGTCCATTGCACTGAATTTGATATTTATCGAGGTGGTCAACTAGTTGGTTGTAGACTTCCATTTCCAGGGCTTTAGAGATTGCGGGTAGAACTGAGATTGGTCAGTAGTTTGTATGGGTGGATTTATCTCCACTTTTGAAGACTGGCGTCATGACTACCACCTTCCATGGTCTAGGGCACTGACCAGCGGTATGGGAAAGGTCGATTATTTGCGCTAAGGGGGCCAGGACCTCATCAATGGAGAGGTCCAGGTTTACAGGGGCGACCCGGGAGCATAAGGAAGTTAAGTGACTTGCTCAGGGTCACACAGTAAGCAAGTGGGGACTGTGGGATTCAAACCCAGGTCTCCAGGTTTGCAGCTCAGAGTGTTAACCACTGCGCTATACTGCCTTCTAAAGTTTAATGCACATCCGAGGTGTGGGACACTACATAAACCCCGAGGGGTTTATCAAAGCATCCCACACCAACAGTGTGCATTAAATTCAAGTTTTGCACTTACCCCCATGTGTTTTATGCAATTGCTGGATACTGTTTTTTGCCAGCTACTGAATTAAAAACAAAAAAGTAACACAGAAACTTCAGTCAATCAATTAAAATCTTTATTTAGCCAGGTGGACACCACTGAGCAAGCTCATTTTCGAGGTGGACCTGGAAGAACAATACAGAGGTACAGAAGGAAACAACAGGATTGAAACTGCTGCCAAACACAGCAGTATACATAATATCAGATATAAACAGGATAGCACAGAGCCAACACATATAAGGGATACAAAATTAAGTACATCAATAGATATGTACAGGTTAAAATCATGGTATAGTGTAATTCACAGAACTAGAATAAACTAGTTACAGTTTTCACCGGGGAGACATCAAGTTTTTTTTGGTTTTTTTAAGTAAAGGGGCAGAAGGGCAAGAGAATGCTTAGAAGAATGGGGGCAAGGCATGGGCAGGGAGTTGGGACAAGGGGGGTACAGAGAAGGAGCAGGGGAAAGCACAACGGCCGCAGTCCAAGGGATTAAGGGAAGCAGTCGCAGGATTCCTTGAGTTGGCAGATGATTAAAGCTTTAAATGCAGCACGCTTAATGGGGAAGTCTATTTTCAGGGTTTTTTGGAGCTTGTTCCACAGCAAGGGAAATACACGGCTAATAGATGCCCTGCCAAAACGGGATCTAACCTTAGGTGTTTTCAGCATTACGTAAGATGCACTTCTCAGAGCATAATTAGTTTGGAGGTTTAACGGCAGGCAAGCTGTAATATAGCTGGGCAGATTATTCGTAATGGATCAGTAAGTCCAAAGTGCCGCATTTCTCTGTCGCCTAACAGTAAGGGAAGGCCAGCCCACAGCAGTATGTAGGAGACAGTGATGGGTGGAGATGGGGAGCTCAGTTATGAACCTTAAGGCTCTGTGGCAGAGTGTATCGAGTTTGACAAGAGTATCAGCAGGACCCTGGCTAGATAGGAAGTCGGCATAGTCTAACAGGGGAAGAAATGTTGCTTAGACTAGCCGCTTTTTGGCTTCCCTAGGTAGAAGGCTTTTTATCCTAAAGAATAGTCCTAGTCTCCGTCTTAAAAACTTAATGCGTCTGTGTTGTATTCTTCCCATTACTTTTACAAGCAGACACTAATAACACAATTAGTAGCATAAATAATACAATTAAGTTTGAAAAGTGATTTGATTTGTTCATTTAGTCAAGAGTGAGCTGGATATCAGAACCATCCGAATAGTCTGTGTGAAAACAGAGAAACTCAGAAGACAAATAAGATTAAAAAAAATAAATAAATCTGAGTTTAACCAATGAAAAGTAGCAAGAAAGATTTTTTTTTTTAAATTGCTTTTTGGTATTGTTTTAAATATTCGGAAAGTATATATTATTTGTTGAAGTCTGTACCACTCCGATTTATGGTTTCCATAGCAATAGTCTAATGGAGAGGTTCAGAGGTCGATGGTTGCCATGGTTTCTACAGGAGGCAGAGCCGAAAGCCTAGTACTGTTTCTCCGATAATTACTTTTTAGTGGGATAGTGCCTGAATTACTCAGTTGGTGAGTACAGAAACAGTAAAATATACCAGTAGAGTTCATTTCATACAGATTAAACATTTACAGCGGTTGTGGGGTTTGCTGTGCAGTTGACGGAGCGGCCGAGTAAGCGCAAGCTGCCCACTGGAAAAGCAGGCATATGTTCGCTTATAACGGCAAATTATATCCCACTCTTTCAATGGAAAAAAAACAATAACCAGTTTTTACAAGGGTATAATTCAGTCTCAAGGTTCTGGTGACAAACCATTCGTGCTTTGCAATCGTTTATAATGTCATCAGAACCCTTTGACTGAAGTACACCCTTGTAAGTCACTGTTGGGTATCATTTATTCTATAGAAGGGCAAGACTTCAAGGGGTAAATAGGATGGACGCCAAGGAATTTCAGATATTTCTGTAGCATTTCTTTATCCCCAGTATCTTAATTAAACACATTAACATGAAAACAGGCTGTTGTGCTTTACTTTATCTGAGCTTGCTACTTGTCTACATATGATATCATACTCAGCATTTAAGACAGAATAAATATGCCCCCCCATATCAAGAACTGACTTGGTTCTCGCACTGAGCAGGTACTGTGATGTCATAGAACAGGAAAGTGAAGGAGGGACTTCCAGTTCCGCTCCAAGCTTAAATGGCTGCGTAGACGATCAGCTCCGTCTAAACCCCCAGCATTTTCAACTCCATCTAATCACTAATCACTGAAATAAGAGCAACCTCACAATTATGAATAGGAGGGGAAACAAAGGGAGCAAGCCCCCAGGAGGACGGAGATCGGAGGAACCCCCAGTAGAAGACGAACGATCAGATTCAGGCGCCACAGATACAGATGGCACATTGCCTAGGCCTGCTGTGGCCTACCTGAAATCTAACAGCATTACACCAAAAACTCCAAAGGCGGCGCCGCATTGTTACAGTAAATGGAGCTGCACACAGTCCGCCATATTTACGGGTTCATGGATTTTAAGAAATAAAAATAAAGTAATTGCTCACGGGGAGGAGAGGTTTAAGGCACAAAAGCTTAAATAAGGAGGTAAGCTTTTCAGGGGTGGGCAGCTTCGTATTGCCACAGTTCTCCTTTAAGGTTCATAACAGATAACCAAAATATGCTTGACACTATACAGAGCTGGAGATCCCTGAATGTATCTAGCTATGTCTGCTTACTATCAGCACTTTTCTTCGCTGTACTACCTCTGAATGTATCTTTGTAATGCATTTGGTACTATAACAAGCTGATAAAACCAACAACGTATTAAAAAAAAAAAAAAAAAAAAAAACAGGAGAGTGAAGCTTGAGTGTTCCTATGACATCACAGTACCTACGAGGTGAGAGAACCAATTCACATTTGTGTTTAAAAAAACACACACACACACACACACACACACACAGCATCTAAATTTACCCAAAAAAAAAGTTTCTTGCAAAAATTAATGCGCAGCAAATAATCTTATGCAATATTTTAGTACAGAAACCATATTAAGATAGGATTAAGCTGAACATTGCTCTAGGGAGTAGAAACATAGAATTTAACGGCAGATAAGGACCGCTTGGCCCACCTAGTCTGCCCATTTCCCTACCTAATGGATAAGCTGCAGACCCTAGTTAACCAACACCCTACTTCTTCCTACCCCCCACTAGAACTGCCTTATGTTTGTCCCTTGCATTCTTGAATTCCCCCACTTTTTGACCAAAGTTTTTCGCTATATTATTTTATTCAAATAAAAAAAAAAAATTTACTCTTAAAATAAAATCCCACTTCATCTCTATGCTGCTGTTTAGATGTGGAAATGCTTTTTTCAACATCAGAATGAAAGCAGATGCCCTACGTAGCACTTAATGCAGAGGTGAAAATAAAACCGGTCAAAGCTGGCTTCAAAAGTGTGTGGGACAGCCACACAGAAAGCGTGCGTATGGGGACAGCTAGGGGAGGAGAAGAATGAGGCCCGGAGGAGGCACATATTCATACCAGGCCAGTTTAAGCACGATTAGATGGGCTGGTGGGCCTTTATCTGCTGACAATTTCTATGGTTCATAGTGGCAACTGGGGTTGAACACAAAGAAGTGCAACATCATGCACATAGGGAAGAGAAACCCTGAAGCCACCTATAGGTTGGGAGGGGAGTAGCTGGAATCACAAGGGAAGAAGGAGACTTGGGCGGCATCATCATCATCATCATCATCATCATCATCATCATCATCATCACAGATGACCTGAAATCATCCAAGCAGACCACTAAAGCAGTAGGTAAGGCTAGGTGGATGTTGGGGTGTATTAGTAGGGGTATCACAAGTCGTAAGAGGGAGGTAATAATCCCTCTTTACAAGACACTGGTTAGGCCCCATCTGGAGTACTGCGTGCAGTACTGGAGGCCGCACCTTCACAAGGACATTAACAAAATGGAGGCAGTCCAGAGAAGGGCAACAAAATTGGTGCAAGGACTGCATCAGAAAACATACAAGGACAGATTAATGGAGCTCAGTATGTATACACTAGAGCAAAGGAGGGAGAGAGGTGATATGATCGAAACATTCAAACACCTTAAGGGCATTAACAAGGTGAAAGACCCCAACATGTTTCAATATAAGAAAAATAGCAGGACAAGATGACACAGCATGAGATTAGAGGGAGGCCGGTTAAGGGGTAATGTGAAGAAGTTCTTTTTCACAGAAAGGGTGGTGGTTGCAAGGAACGGCCTATCACAAGAAGTGGTGGATATGAATACAGTGCAGGGCTTCAGTCAGGCATGGGATAGGCATAAGGGAGCAATAAAGATGAGTATGAATAGATAGGCCATTGACAGAGTATAGGCAGGGCCCCTAGTGTTCTGTGACAGAACTTTCTGTTTTCTGCGGCAGGGCTCCTTGGTTTCTGCGGCAGCATCTTCTGATTTCTGCAGCATGATTTATTCATTTTTCTGGCAGGGTCAAATATGACGTGATGTCATCAATGACATTATATGCCAAGCATAGAGGAGGGACTTCAGGATAAACAAGATGGAAAAGGAAGCCTGGCACTATGGAAGAACAGTATATTTGAATACAAATTCACCAAAAACAATAAATTCTGCGGCACTATATACATTCTGCAGCATGATGCAAATTCTGCAGAAAATTCCGCAACCGCAGAATTCCAGGGGCCTTGAGTATAGGCCTATGGCACATTCATAAGGTAGAAAAAAAAGGGCAAACAGGATGGGCCTTGCGGTCCTTATCTGCTGTCAACTATGTTTCTATGTCTCCCGAAACTTGATTTTTCCATGCTTGGGTGGGTGGATGGACAGTTCTGATTTCCATACTTGCATGCTCACTGATTTCTTGATGCCTCATGTAAGATTACCAACAATGGTGCTGTGGATGACTTTCAACTAAAAATTGGACTGAGGCTACCACAACTCATTTTACGTAAGCCACTGCTGAGCAGAACAACAGTTTTAAAAGAAAAAATAAGTCTGAAATCAGCTGAAACACCACCTGACAGTTGATTAATTTCCTAGAAACGGCAGGGTGTAACTAACCTACCCCAATCTACCTAGCAATAGCCTAACTAAATGCACTTCCCAGGTGCAAAGAAAACATTCACCCGGGACATGCAATAATTCAAGAAACCCATGCCCTGTTATAGGTTATTGTTTAATCATCCAAGCTATTCCCTGCCCTCCCCCAGTGATGAAGCAGGTCCCACAAAAACTGGATAGTGCTACAGAATGGACTTGACAGAACCGCCCATCCCCTCCCCCTCCAGTCATGGTAGGGCAAGGCTCCTTGCAGCATCTAGCAGATAAGCAACAGCAAAGTTTATAAACAGGACAGCACTACTTTCCCAGTATTCCAGGCTTCTCTACCCACCACGGTACACCACTGAGCCCCAGAATTTTGTAGTTTTCCCCTACATTTTGTGAGATATCCAAACAACACTATGATACAGGATATCAAGGTCTTATAAACTGAATATTAAAGAGCTACTGGAGCCAAAACAGGCATACAGGAAAAGAATACAAATTGTAAGTAGTAGTCAGTTGTAACTTTTTATTTCTGAAGTATTCTTCTTTTTCCTTTTGTTCATCAGAAAGTCTTCTATGTGATAATATTGTGCTGGATATGTGGCAGCTGACATATCTTACCTACTGTCCCACACTACATCAGCATTTTGATCTCACTGACTGTGACATCACAGGTGAATGACCTGGCAGTCACTCACTTGCTGTTCCTCAGTAGCAGTGATGTCACAGTCAGTGAGGTCACAATGATGATGTAGCGCGGGGGCAGTAGAGCAAGATAGGAAGCCCAGGAGGAAGAAACAGATAGGGAGCTGATGTTAGCCATCCAAAGGATGGCAGACAAGGGTGAGGTAGTACTGGTTGGAGACTTCAATATTCCAGACGTGGACTGAAGCATCCCAGCAGCAGCATCAACTAGGAGCAGATTTATCCTGGACTCTCTTCAGGGTGCCTTCCTCAAGCAACTGGTCATGGAACCAACTCAGCAGAAGGCAATACTGGACCTTGTGCTCACAAACAGGGACAGTGTGATGGGGGTAACAGTGGGGGAGCACCTGGGGAACAGTGACCACCAGTCATTGTGGTTTGAAATCACAGAAAGAGCAGAACCAAACCACACAAAACACGATCCTGGATTTTAGGGGGCAGACTTTGGGAAAATGGGAGATACTTGAAAGATGCATTAAGGGAATGGGACAGGAATCAGGGGTTGAGGAACAGTGGGCAGTATTTAAAATGGGGATTACAAGAACAACAGAATTATGCATTAAGCAGGTTAGCAAGAGGAAAAGGAAGAGGAGACCATTATGGTTTTCCAAAGAGGTAGCAAAGAAAGTGAAAGCCAAAAGACTGCATTCAGACAATACAAAAGACACAGGCAGAAGGGGATAGGAAGAAGTACCAGGAGAAGCAAAGGGAGGCAGGGAGGTCAGTAAGGAAGCCAAAGCTCAGACAGAACACACTGCAAAATCAGTGGGTAGAGGGACAAAACCTTTACAGGCACATAAGTGAAAAAGAAAGACAAAGGCAGGGGATAGTGAGACTGAAGGGGAGGATAGGGGTCACAGAGAGGATGACAACAGTAAAGCTGACATATTGAACAGGTATTTCTGCTCAGTCTTTACTGAGGAAGAGGAGGGTAATGGGTCTGAAGGGAGTACAAGGGGTGAGAATGGTGCAGATATGGATACAAGTCCCTTTACACGAGAAAGGGTCCTGAAGGAACTGGAAGTAATAAGAGTCGATAAAGCAATGGGGCCAGATGGGGTGCACCCCAGGGTCCTTAAAGAACTAAGAGAGGTGGTGGCTGAACTTCTGGCTATCCTGTTTAGCCGATCACTGGAAACAGGGGAGGTACCCAAAGACTGGAGGACAGCAGATGTAGTCCCCTTATACAAAAGTGGGAACAAAGAGGAAGCAGGGAACTACAGACCAGTCAGCCTCACCTCGGTAGTGGGAAGATCATGGAAGCACTACTGAAGGAGATATAGGAACATCTGGTTGTCAATGGACTACAGGACCCAAGGCAGCATGGTTTCACCAGGGGAGGTCCATGTCAGACCAACCTCATTGAATTTTTGACTGGGTGACTAGGGAGGTGGATCAGGGGAGGGCAGTGGACATGGCCTATCTGGACTTCAGCAAGGCCTTTGACACTGTGCCACATAGAAGACTATTACACAAACTGGGGAATATGCGTGTGGGCAGGACAGTAGTGTGGTGGGTAGGTAACTGGCTGGGTGGCAGGATACAGAGTGTGGTGGTAAATGGCTGTCACTCCACAGAGGGAAGAGTGACCAGTGGGGTACCACAGGGATCAGTGCTGGGACTGGTCCTATTCAACATCTTCAGTGATATTGCGCATGACCTAGAAGGCAGAATTTCACTGTTTGCTGATGACACAAAGCTCTGTAACAGAGTAGACACACCAGAGGGTACAGACAGAATGAGAAGGGACCTGCAGAAACTTGAAGAATGGTCAGGGGTTTGGCAGTTGAAATTCAATGCAAGGAAGTGCAAGATAATGCATATGGGGCACAAAAACCCTGGCACAATATATCAGTTGGGGGTGAGGATATAGCATGCACCAAGCAGGAAAGGGATCTTGGGGTTATCATCTCTGATAACTTCAAGGTAGGGAAACAGTGTGACAAGGCAGCAGGTAAAGCAAATAGGATGCTGGGATGTATAGGCAGGGGCATCACCAGCAGGAAAAGGAGGTCATAATTCAGCTATACAAGACACTAGTGAGGCCCCACCTGGAGTACAGTGTACAGTTCTGGAGACCATACCTACGTAAGGACAGACAGGGTAGAGAAGGTTCAGAGGAGGGCAACAAAGATGGTGCATGGATTGCATCACAAGTCCTATGAAGACAGGTTGAAGGAACTGAACATGTACTCCTGGTGGAGAGGAGGAGAGGGATATGATAGAGACATACAAGTATCTTACAGGGAGGAACAGGGTGCAGGAATACACTATTTTAAGCGAAAAGATGTTCCAGGACTAGAGGGCATGGGATGAAGTTGGAGGGAGGACGATTCAGAGGAAACATGAGGAAGAATTTCTTCACAGAAAGAGTGGTGGACAAGTGGAACACCCTGCCAGAGGAAGTGCTGGGGACCGAAACAATCACGGGATTTAAGAATGCATGGGATAGACATAAAGGAATTCTGGAGGTCAGGGATAAGGGGCAACAGACTTCTAGGAAAACATAAACTGAACTTACGAGCTCACATGGGCAGACTGGGTGGGCCATAGGCCCTTATCTGCCGACACTGTCTATGTATAAATGTATATGTCAGCTGCCAGGCAGAATGCTGTTCCACACGTCACACCTACTAACACCAGGTAAACAATCTTCTAATTAAACAAAGGGAAAAGAAAAAGTACCTCAGATATAAAAGATACTGGATGGCTACTTTTAAAATTTAATATTAGTTTTAGGCAGCACACTAGCTCTTTAAGTATGTACAGTATGCAAACATTCTGTAACACTCATGCCAAAAGGCTTCAGTATTTTCAGCAGAGTGATCAGATACAGCTTTATACTCTTAAGCAAATGATGGAGGTATATGTGTGGCAATATTTATTTTGGTCAACTAATGCAATATATCACACTATTCAAGAGAATATTTCCTGTGGATCCCGAGAACTCAAATCTCACACCATACCAATTACTACAAAAAAAGAGAACAGCATTTAGCCAACCAAGACTTCCTGGCATGGCTAAGGAGAATATGATAAATTCCCCTTCTTCCCAATTAGGTCTGGTGTATATCAAGCTTCAGTCACTGGCCACATTCTATTTTACATGTTGCTATAGGGCCTCCCCCAAGTCACATGTTCCCACGTGTACACGGATGACACTGTGCTGTATGCTCGTTGCCCCTTCTCTGGCAAAGATGGAAGCCTTGATTCAACAGAATGTTAACATCCTCCAATCCTGGGTCCTAGCTAATCGTCTTTCCCTCAACTCTTAAGAAAACTGTCTCTATAACCTTTTGGTCCCCAAACTCCCTGGGACCCCCATGGAAATAAGATGCTGCATCTCATACAGTTATCCCGGTTGGAGTAATTTCAAATAAATAAACTCCTTCCACAGGTCTTCTCTTTCCGTAACTGCACTATACTGGAAGCGATCCTGTCTTTTAGGTATCTAGGTGCCTGACTGACCCTCTCGGCAGAACAGCACGCGATACATCCTTATATAGTAAGAGACATTCACTGGTAACCCCATAAACATACTTTACAACATTAATACTCTACCATATTATTTTTATCCCTGAACCCTCTCCCCAGGACACAACTGGAAAGGAGCTTTTTCGTCTCGGCATGCTGTTCCTGGAGACAAAAATAAATATGTGGAAAGCAGCTGGCCAGGAGTGAGGAAAAACGACATGTGTTGGACAAGAGTATGGGGAATATGCCATAAAATTTAGTTGGCTATCCTGACACACTAAAGAAAGGTTGAAGTAGTAGAAGAAAACAGTGGCCACTGTCTGAGAGGTAAGCTCCTCTCAACCAAACAAAATATGTTATCTACAATGCCTTTGTAGGAGCAAAAAGGCATTTAAAGAGCAGCTGACACCTTTGGAAAAAGTTTGGAAAAGATAATATTTAGACACAATTCAGCTTGTATTTCATGTATCTTCTATAGATTTCTCTTCTCCATTATTTATTACTGTAAAAATTGTCACAAAAACAAGATCTTTATCCCTTAGAGTTCATTTGCCTCTATAGTTTATTCTCTACTTGAAATGATAATGCTATGTTGTGACATCACAGGTTGTTGCAATGGGAATAACTGATGTCACAAGCAAAGTATTCTGACATCAGGTTGGGAAGAAGCAACATGAGCCAGTAAACTCTGTGGAACAACTCTCCTGTTTTCATGCATATGACCTCAGTAATATATAACAGGATTAAAAAAAAATGCAGAGCTAATGAGAAATATAAACTACTTTTGTGTCCAAATATGTTTTTCAAAGTTGTTCTCGAGGCATCGGTGGCTGTTTAAGTGATAAAGGTCTGATACGAAGCTTCATTTTGTGTTGTGTTTTGGTATCTGTAAGTACTCACCAGAAAGGAGAGCAGATCTTGACAGAGACCTTCACATTCCCGAAAGAAACAAACAAGGTAAACTGTGAGGAGCTATTTTGTAGTAATGGCGGGTCAAAAACAAGGAGACATAAATGTAAGTTGGTGGGGGGGAGGGATTCAATAGTGATGCTGGAGAGTTTCACTTTACTGAGAGTGGTTGAGGCATGGAACATTCTACCAGCAGAGGAGGTGGGCACAAAACCAATTAATGGGTTCAAACATGGCTGGGACAGAGTAATGGGCTTAACAGTTTCTCGGGGGGGTGGTTGGCAGTGAGGAAGAGGAGGGCAAAATCCTTGTCTCGACAACAGGTCACAGAATAAAGCAGGGTAAAACTGGGCGGACTGGATTAACAGTTGGTCTTTTTCCTGCAGACACTGTCTACATTTCTATATATAGGGCCAACGATTTTCCATTTTTCAATGAAAAGCACTGGTAAAAAATGGATATTGCTGTGTGCACGCTCGTAGTCTGGGCAACAAGACCACGGACCTGGAGGCCATCGTGGCAGAAGTGGACCTGGATTCAGTCGCCATTACAGAGACCTGGTGAAGTGAAAACTAAGACCGGGATATGGCCATACCAGGTTATGTTCTGTTCAGTAGGAACAGGGTAGGTAGAAAATGAGGAGTAGTAGCTCTTTAGGTAAGGGACAACATTAAGGCTACAGAAATACAAGGGGACCGGGGGGGGGAGCAAAGATACTGTGGGTCACCCTGGAGAAAAGGAAAGGAGCCATTATTCGCACAGGAGTGATTTACAGATCTCCAGCATAGGGGGAAGAAGTGGATGGAAAAGTCATGGAAGCAATCAATAGAATGGCTCACAAGGGAGAGGTGATACTAGTAGGGTATTTCAATCTACCAGACTTGGATTGAAGCCTCTCAGCTGCGGCAACAGCCAGAAGTAGTGACATCCTGGACTTGCTGCAGGGGGCTTTCCTCAGGCAACTTGCAATGGAGCCCACTCATGAGGGGCCGTTGCTGGACCTGGTACTGACAAAGTGGGACAGTACTGCAGATGTCACAGTGGGGGACCACCTGGGGACCAGTGACCATCGTACGGTGTGGTTTATTATAAGAACCAGGTTAAAATCGAACTACACAAGAACGAGGGTCATGGAATTCAGGAGGGACAATTTTAAGAAAATGGGAGAATGCCTCAGAGATGCCCTGGCAGGGATGGGGAAACTAGAGGGAGTCAAGGACCAGAGGGCAAAAATAAAAGAGCATTAAAAAAGCTACAAATCTCTATCAGGGGCAAGAGAAAAAGAAACCATGAGGGTTCTCTAGTGAGGTAGCAGAAAAAGTAAGAGAAAAGAAACTGGCTTTTAGAAAATAAAAAAAAAAAGAAAAAGAAAATGGAGAATAGGGAGGACTTGTCAGGAGAAAAAGGGGGGCAAGGAAGGTAGTTAAAAGCACAACAGCGCAAACAGAGGAGAATATTGCCAAATCATTAAAAAAAAAAAAGGGGGCATAAAACATTCTTTATGTATATAAGCTGAGAGCTCATCAGGGTATTAAATAGCTGGTATAGCATAGCAAAACACCAACCAAAGCAGGGAGTAATGATAGCCATTTTCAGAAATGCTTAGCAGTAGACTGCTAACCACTTTTTGAGTGAGTCCATGACACAGTACACAACATTAATAAAACTATATAATATTTTTCAATTTTGCTAATCAATATGTGCCAAGTGCTATGCATTTTCACAACTGATTAGCACTTCCCCGTGTCAAACTGCTAATCAGTTTTTTCAGCTTATTTAAAATCCTTACTCATGGAGGAGTTGGCTATACTTCTGACAGCCCTGTTCAACCGTCACTAGAAATGGGAGAGGTCCCAGGAGACTGGAGGAGGGCTGATGTAGTCCCACTCCACAAAAGTGGAAACACGGAGAAGGCTGGAAATTACAGGCCTGTCAGCCTGACGACGGCAGTGGGCAAAGTAATGGAATCACTACTGAAGGAAAAGGATTGGGGAATACCTTGTTTCCAATGGTCTACAGGATCTGAGGCAACATGAAACATAGAAACATAGACTTTGACAGCAGATAAGGACCACTTGGCCCATCTAGTCTGCCCATTTCCCTACCTGTGAAACGGCAAAAACAGCTCCTCCGTTTAAAACAGGTGCTCGAGCTAAAACTGGCAATACGAAGAGGCAAAACTCAGCACACTGTAAGTTGGCGTTTAAACAGGCATAATTTTATTCACAGGTAGACGCCAAGCCTAACAAACAGTAGGAACAAAGGTAAAAAATCCCAACCGATTTCATGCACCGCACGTCATCAGGGGGTGGTAACAGATAATACCAAACACCTATTTAAAGGTTCACTCTTAAAGACACAGTAACCAAGAGGAAACTTATTGCATCAATTCACAAAAAATATAAATACATACACTTATAAAAATCTTTATTTAGTTCCGCTGCTCATTTTAAGATGTTTTTTCATATATACCACACACCTTTGGATAAGGTATAGGGAGCATCAATATGATACACTAGATTGGATATAATAATGGTATTTATGTTATAAGTGTATGTATTTATATTGTTTGTGAATTGATGCAATAAGTTTCCTCTTGGTTACTGTGTCTTTAAGAGTGAACCTATAAATAGGTGTTTGGTATTATCTGTTACCACACCCTGATGACGTCCGGTGCATGAAACTGGTTGGGATTTTTTAGCTTTGTTCCTACTGTTTGTTAGGCTTGGCGTCTATCTGTGAATAAAATTATGCCTGTTTAAACGCCAACTTACAGTGTGCTGAGTTTTGCCTCTTCGTATTGCCAGTTTTAACTCGAGCACCTGTTTTAAACGGAGGAGCTGTTTTTGCCCTTTCACTTGTGTTTTTTTGAACGCGCTCTCTGTTGGCTGTTGCGGCGCTTTGTTTATCAAGCCTATTAGGACTGCTCGATATTAATTGCATTTGGACATCTGTGTGACGTACCCCAAAGAAACGAACTTTTGAACTGAAGACCCTCCACAGACAACGCCAGTCTGAGCTGGTGAGAAGCGTTGATTCAAGTGGCTGACCATATCGCAACTGAAGCAAGTTGGTGGTGAGTTTGAATTGGAATATCTACTTAAGGCATGAATTTGAACTTTGGCTTACCATTATTTGGTTAACTGGACATACTGGGAATCAATATATTCGCATGAGGCTGCTTTTATTATAGCAGTGTTTCTAGCTGGTTTATTAACATCTGTATGTTCTCCATGGTCTAATAGCCCTTGATATCACTGCCTTATTTGGAAACAATATACTTTTTTGGATTATTACGTTTTTTTGGGAGCTTTGGAAGGACTTTCATTCTGGGTCACAATTATTATAGTTCACTCTCCTTCAATCAGTAAATAGTGCAAAAGTTTTACAGCTACTACATGCATAATATGACTACTAGAGCTTTTGGGGAGAAGTTATTGGGCAGTTCTACAGGAACATATGCTAATTTTGTACTTTCAGCAGCAGGTGAAGCGGATCTTTTTCAGGATTCTTTTGATACTATTAACAATACAGATGTTGTAGTGGGTGATGCGATTACACACACTACTGACATTAAAAAACCCTTTATTGATCTGGAAAGGGCTATTGTGAGAGGACGTCGCCACTATTGGGGCAAAACCACGTTGGAGGCATATTTAAAGGTGGGACGCTCTCCCCGGGGATTACGTGTCCTTAATAAACCGGATACTGGCTGGGATAGAGAGACATTTATTACGGATTGGCAAAATTCATTACAATTGGGAACAAATGCGTTGATGAATTCTATTATTAGAGATTATGATGCACAAAGGGAAGAGGTGATCATGGATATTAAAAGCAAAGAGGACATTGTGGCTGGCTTTAAGAACATCCTGATTATAGTACGCTTGATAAAAAGTTTAAAGAAAATATTCAGAAAGAAGAAAATAAATTAAACGATTAAATTACACAAGTTTGAGAGGGATAGACTTGATTATCAGAATAATCGAGTCTGGGACTGGAATCAACATAAATCTTTACATAAGTCTGCAAAACAGGTTCCTGCTGTGCGTAGAAGGGATAAAAGTATCTCTCCTAATCAGCCCAGATCTATCTTACGTAATCGAGGTAATTCCCCGTATTATACTTCAGCTAGTGAATCAGAACAGGAGGATTTTTTTGAGGAGGACTTGGCCCCTCTGGACAAACGATGGTCGGTCCAATTTCGAGAGCCGGTTCTGGAACCAAGGAAACCGAGGAACACGAAGGTGAGGAAACTGGTACCAGGGAATCATCTAGACGGAGAAAATCCATTAGAAGAGGAGGGAGGAAACATAAGAATCACTACGCGAGGCAGAAGGGGCAGATAATTTCTGAAAATATTGTTATTAATATTTCTAACATTATTTTGAATGAGGACCAGATTACAGTCTTGCAGAAAGGACTTTCGTTTGTGCCTACACAGGACTCCAAACCATTTCGACTGTATTTGGATTTACATCGATTACTAGAATTTGAATTTGAGATATATTATAATAATAAAACAATGGGTTTTGGATGTAATTATGAAATGGAGGAGGTTCAGGATATGCCATCCACTATATTAGAGGTAAGCCAGTTTAAACCTAAATCTACTTTTATGCTTCCATATAGTGATGCAGTTCTAGTATTTGAAAAGATTTGTGAGAGACAATTTAGAGAATTATTGGATCAGGACTCTCCTCCTACTTATGTTAACATTTCTAAAGTGGAATTTGAGGCACTCAAGAGTTTGGAGAAGAATAGGATATAACTATCAAGCCTGCAGATAAGGGTGGGTCGGTGGTAGTTATGAAGACCTCCAGCTATATACAAGAGGCATGGAGACAACTGGAAGATGTGACTTTTTATAAGTCATTAAGTACTGATACCACTAAGATCTATAAAGCACAAATTGATAGTTTTCTCTTTTCAGCTGAAAGTGAAGGGTTAATTGGACATAACAAACTATTATTCTTAGAAGTAAAACATCCAGTATTGGCCTGTTTCTATATGTTACCCAAGATTCATAAAGACTTGTGGAATCCACCAGGCGCCTCTATAGTGGCAGGGATAGGGTCTCTTTAGAGCCACTGTCTCAATATGTGATTTTACATTAAGAAACATGTTAACACGTTACCTTTCTTTATTAAGGACAGAGGGCATTTTTTGGGGATTTTAGATGATATGCAGATAGAACCAGGGTGGCTGCTGGTATCCATGGATATTACATCTCTGTATACCAACATTCCACATGAGGGGGGTCTTCATGCATTAGACCATTTTCTGTCACAAGATGCACAAGTTTCCTATGGTAAAAATATTTTTTTACTGGAATGTGTAGAGCATGTACTAACAAAAAATGTTTTTTTGTTTCAGGAACGATTTTTTCTGCAAGTTAAAGGCACAGCAATGGGTGCGACCTTTGCACCCAATTATGCTAATTTATATCTGGGCTTATGGGAGAAGAATTATGTTTATGACAGGGATACTAACCCATTCTATGACAGTATTGACATCTGGCGTCGATATATTGATGACATCTTTATGGTGTGGTGTGATACTTTAGAAGAACTTTTTTCGTTTGTTAAGTATTTAGAAAAAAGTAATGAGAATTTGAGATTACTTTACAACAGGACCTTACATGTGTATCTTTTTTAGATACGAGAATTACTAAGGAAGAAGATGGTGCCCTTAGTACTAGTCTGTTTCGAAAAGAGACAGATAGGAACTCATTATTACATGCATCTAGTTGCCATCCACGCCATCTGGTGTCTAGTATACCGAAGGCCCAGATGTTAAGGGTAAGGCGTAATTGCAGTAAAGATGTGGACTTTATTACCCAGGGGTCAGACTTGTGTAATAGATTTGTAGAAAGAGGTTATGCTTATAGTACAGTTCAGGAGGCTTTTCAAGCAGCTGCATGTACGGAACGGATGGACTTTGCTAAACCAAAAATCCGAACGCCTAAGGAACAGAGGGTAAATTTTGTCACTACCTATACTAGACACTCTAAAGCTATTGAGCAGATTATACAGAACAATTGGAATGTTTTGCTGGGTGATCCACGGTTGTTGGAAGTTACCCGACATAATCCTAGGATGGTTTATAAGACAGGGCAAAATATACGAGATAGGTTGGTGAATAGCTATACTACATCTTCAGATATGGGTACTGGCAGTGTTTCTCTCCTGTTCCATGTGGTATGTTTAATTGTGGCAATTGTAAATTTTGTAAGTCCGTATTTAGGTGTAAGACTTTTACCAGCTGCAACTGTGCCAAAACTTATGAAATAAGATTTATCACATGTAGTACTATGAATGTAGTTTATCTAGCAACTTGTCAATGTGGAGCATTTTATGTGGGTAAAACCACCCCATTAAAGGTAATGGATGGGTGAACACTTAAGATCGATTTACACAGACACTAGAAGTGCACTTATGATACATTGTGACCAAAATACTAATATTAATTTGGCACATGTATTTAAATTTTGTGGTATTGAAGTGGTAAAGTTAGGACTCGGGAGGAGACTTGGATGCCAAGTTGAAATATAGAGAGTCCTTTTGATTTACACATTAGGGCTCTTATAGCCCCAGGATTAAATGACAAGATGGAATTGATGAGTTGTTTGTAGTTGTAACAATCTTACACTAACGATATCTTTTTTTTCGAGATAAATGTTGCTGATTGGCAAAATATCTGGACATGGAACATTCGGTGTGTCCCGATGGCTGGGAGCTGATTTCCTGTCTAGTATAGTATAATATAATCATTTCTAAATAATTTTTGTTTTATAGTATCAAAAGAAATGTATTGATAGGTTGATTAGATCCATATAGAATAGGTTCTTTTATCTTTATTTAGTTCCGCTGCTCATTTTAAGATGTTTTTTCATATATACCACACACCTTAGGATAAGGTATAGGGAGTATCAATATGATACACTAGATTGGATATAATAATGGTATTTATGTTATAAGTGCATGTATTTATATTGTTTGTGAATTGATGCAATAAGTTTCCTCTTGGTTACTGTGTCTTTAAGAGTGAACCTATAAATAGGTGTTTGGTATTATCTGTTACCACCCCCTGATGACGTGCGATGCATGAAACCGGTTGGGATTTTTTAGCTTTGTTCCTACTGTTTGTTAGGCTTGGCGTCTACCTGTGAATAAAATTATGCCTGTTTAAACGCCAACTTACAATGTGCTGAGTTTTGCCTCTTCCCATTTCCCTACCTACAGGATGGGCCGCAGATCCTAGTTAACCAACAACCTATTTCTTCCTACCCCCCACAAGAATTGCCTTATGTCTGTCCCATGCATTCTTGAATTCTCCCACAGTTTTAGACCCAACCTCCTCAGGAAGGCTGTTCCATGCATCCACTACCCTCTCTGTGAAATAATACTTCCTCACATTGCCCCTGTTCACAGGGGAGAGGCCTTGCCAGACAAACCTGATCACGTTCTTTAACTGGGTAACCAAGAAACTGGATCAGGAAGGAGCAGCTGACGTAGCCTACCTGGACTTCAGTAAGGCCTTCGACACTGTTCCATATGGAAGACTGGTCAGCAAGCAGATAAGTCTGGGAGTGGGTGCTAAAGTAGTAAGATGGGTAGAGAGCTGGCAGGGCGATAGAGGGCGGTGGTAAATTACATCCACTCTGGAGAGGGCAAAGTGACCAGTGGGGTCTCACACGAGTCAGTACTAGGCCTAGTCCAATTCAATGTCTTTATCAGCGACACTGTAGAAGGACTGAAGGAAGGTATGCCTGTTCGCTGGATGACAAAATCTGCAACACAGTAGACACACTGGGGTGGGGGGAATGAGAGAACATCTTAAAAAAAAAAAAAAAAGCTGGAAGAATGGTCATGAGCTTACAGTTGGCTTCCATGCAAAACAAAAGTGTAAAATCATGCACTTGTTGGAGCACAGAAACCCAGGGGCAACGTATCAAGTGGGAGAAGTACCAGCAGTCACAATGGGAAAGGGACCTGGGGGTAATCATTTCTGATGACCTGAAGCTAACTAAACAGTGTGACGAGGCAGTGGGAAAAGCTAGCAGGATGCTCAGATGCATAGGCAAGGGTATCACCAGCAGGAGGAGGGAAGTAAATATACCCCTATATAATGTATGGTAGAACGCTGTTATGGCCAAAAAAATCATCTTTTTACAGCGTTGTTACACTATCGATTCGACATCACGCTCTTGTCGTACTATCGACGATGAGTCACATTGATAGTGTAACAGATTCTTACCACCACGCGATGCTGTTGCCATGGCCCCCCATAACAGTCGAACATGCCTATTTTTATAAAGTTTACAAATAAAAATGCTCGCTTTGAAAACCCATGAACAGATGTCATCCTTCACCGCATGGTAAGCCTGCAGCCTGTTGTATCACATTTGAAAACAAAACGTAAAGCTACCTAGCAGTAAACTGACTTGCAAGCTAATTGTTCACAAGGCATTATAAATGCCAGCCTGCTCGATCAGCAACTAAGAGCGGACATATGACCAGGGATGGTGAGGCAATTATGTATGTTTTAAGTGAAACGTGTGCATCATTTTTTTGTTTCTCCGCTGACCACACACTATAAAAGACACTGATGGTCAGCGTGTGCAACAACGGTGTTTGCCTTCTCGTGGTTCCCTTGGCAACCCTGTAAACCTCTCGAGCTTCGCTCTCGAGGTTTAAAAGAGTTGTCAAGAGAACCACTCGGAGGGAAACATGGCGTTGTTACACACCGCTGCCCATAGGTTATCCTCTATATAAATCACTAGTGAGACCCACCTCAAGTACTGTGTTGAGGTCTGGAGGCCCCACCTCCAAAAGGACATAGATAGGGTAGAGGCAGTACAAAGGATGGCAACCAAAATTCTGCTGGGCCTGCATCAGAAGACCTATGAAGGAAGGCTTAAGGAATAAATACGTACTGCCTAGGCAGACCAAGTGGGCAAAAGTTCCTCATCTGCCGACAACTTCCATTTTTAATCCAGCATTTGGGTGTCATTTTTCATGGGGGACACTTGGTACCAACATTTGGACAAACCTCCATTCTGAGTCTCATGTTTGAACAAAGCATGCTAATTTCCCTCAATTTGAGGGGGGGGAATGT
Organism: Neoceratodus forsteri; assembly: GCA_016271365.2. Lineage (NCBI taxonomy): Eukaryota > Metazoa > Chordata > Ceratodontiformes > Ceratodontidae > Neoceratodus > Neoceratodus forsteri. Next base: position 477,914,498 of record CM028135.1, read on the forward strand.
AAAAAAATGATTTTAATATTTTGCCAAATGGAACTGGCCATTTTTGAAAACAGAAAATCACTGTCTCTTTTATCTGAAAGCACACTTTGAGGTGACATATAAAACACTTTGTAGTATGAGAGCCGTTCCCCGGATTCTGGTCAGACCGGTAGTATCCCATTTTCCAGTCAGGTTGATCCATTCAGTCCCTTACAGAAACTGTGCCAAGGACGCAAAACACTTTGACTGTTATAACTCAAACATCTTGTCCTACAAGCTGGAGTTTAAGTCCTTGCAAAGCCCACATAAGCATTCAAATTGGGGCAGTCCTGAGACAGCCAGCACTGGGCAGCATTACACAGAAAAGTCTCACAGTTTAAGAAACTTTCCCACAGTTTACTCATGGTTCAAATGACCTGAAGTCTTTAAATTCCTGCACCCCCCACTGGGGTATGCCACAGGAGAAGGGCGCAGCCACAACTTGTTACTTTGGTACTCTAAGTATGAACTAGGGACTTACAGGACAGGAAAACGTTGATCTCTCCTCAGACTAACTCAAAGCTCTGAGTGAGCAACTGACACACGCTGCAACATTGCATTGTGGCTTATGATGCTGCGAGGTCCCACCCCACACACACTTGGAACCTCTGTCCAGATGACTGACAGGGGTTTCAGGGGAGGCCTAGAAGTTAACCATTTGCTGCCCAGCCTGACTAAAAACAAAAACCCATTACACTACATAGGGTTCTAATAACCCCAAAGGAAACACAGGGGTTACATTAGTGCTTCTTGATACCCCTTCTGAATTAGCCCCTGCCGTTTTGCTGCCATTTCCCCTTGTGTTCTTATCTCAGTGGGCCTAAGCAGTTCGCTAGAGTCCACCTTGTCAATGCATCTCACGTACCTGAAGGTCTCCATCATGCCCCCTCTCTCCCTCCTGGTCTGCAGTGGGTACATGTTCAGGCACGCTAGTCAATGCTCATACTTGCCCTTTGTTGCCCTAAAATTATCTTTGTTGCTCTTCTCTACACTGCTTCCAACCTCTTTATGTCCTTCTTCAGGAAGAGATTGTAAAGCTGGATATAGTACCCCTGGTGCAGCCGCACTAAGATTCTATAAAAGGGCAAAATAACCTTTCCTCCTGCTGCTGAATCCCCTAACCTATGCAACCCAGCAGATTATCAGCTTTATTTACTGCCTTAATGCACTGTGCAGATGGCTTGAGTGTGTTTGACATTGCTACTCCAATCCTTTTCCTCTTCTGAAACCATTACAGCTATCCCCCCCAACCCATACTCAGTCATTGGGTTTTTCCTCCCTACATGCATGACCCTGCTCTTGTGGACACTGAAGCCCAGTTGCCAAATCTCAGATCACCTCTCCAGCCTTTCCAGTTCCTTCCTCATGTCCCCGATTCCCTTTTCACTATCAAACCTGCCACAGTGTTTATCATCCACAAAAGGTAAATGTTGCCAAGGATGCCATCTCAGGTATCACTGATAAATATCAGCATTGATCCCTGTGGGGCCCCCACATGCGACTTCCTCATGCCCAAGTGCTCACAGGTGACCACCACCATCTGCATTCCCTCCCGAGCCACCTGCACACCCACCTGATCATTTTGTCTCCAAGATCATCCAGCTTTTTAATTCATCTCCTGTGAGGGACAGAGTTGGAGGCTTTACTAAAGTCCAGGCACAGCATGTCTACTGCACGATCCTTATCTACACCCCACGTAACCCAAAGAAATCTATCAAGTCATTTTGACACAGCCTCTCTGTCACAAACCATGCTACCTGTTGTCCTGCAACCAGTTATCCTCACAGAATTTTACCAGCCTCTACTTTAGAATGGTTTCTACCTCTCTGCCAACTATTAACTAAATGGCCTGTAGTTTCCCAGCTTTTCCAAGATACCTCTTATGTAGCAGCAGCACATCTGCTGTTCTCCATTCCCTAGGCACAACTCTGGACTCTAGGCAACTGGTTCAGCACACATCTCTCCCCCCATCAGCCCTCATTCACCTGCCCCTGTAGGAGTGTGCCCCCTCTTTCTCTTTCGTAAATACTGAGCAAGTATTCAATATTTCTTCCCTTTCTTTAATGTCCCCCACCCATAGACTCCACCCCCATTTCAGCTTGACAATGCTCTCCTTTGTTTGCTTTTTCTCTCCGATGTAACAAAAGACTCTGCCCCCTTCAAATGATGTCCTCAAGTATTCTTAACTCTACACCTGCCTTAGCCCGTTTCACCTTCCTGCTGGCCGCTTTCAGGTTTTCCAAGGCAGTCATACTACATACTAAAATGCCAGCAGAATAGGCCTAATGGTCTTTCGTGTCTGCTCGTTTGGTCAGCCCCCACCCTGGGTGCTGACCTTGCTGTCCCCCTCGCCTTCTCTGGCTTCTCCCTTCCCAGTTCCGGATATTCTCGCTGCATTGGATTTTGCTTCCTGAACCCTTCCCCTGTACCTGTCCCACCCCCTCTTGAACCCCTCCACTGTCTCTGCCTCTACCAGCCCCCTAGGTAGTGCATTCCATGGCTCTACCACCCTCTCAGTGAAGTAGCACCTCCTCCTTTCTCCCCTGAATCTTCCCCCCTCCAGCTTCCACCCATGCCCTCAAGTGGCCCCTCCTCCTTCCTTCAAGCACCTCACTGTTCCTCCCCTATTTACCCTGTTCATGTACCTGAAGACCTCTATCATGTCCCCGGTCCCTTCTCTTCCAAAGTGTACATATTTAGCTCTTCGAGCCTCTCCTCATAGGTCCTGTCCCCAAGCCCCAAATCATTTTGGTTGCCCTCCTCTGACCCTCTCCAGGAGGTTAATGTCCTCTTAAGTGCGGCCTCCAAAACTGCACGCAGTACTCCAGGTGCGGCCTCACCAAGCAGTTATACAGAGGAGTATCACTTCCTCCTTCTGGAGGTGATCCCCTAGCAATGCATCCCAGCATCCTGTTGGCCTTGGCTGCTGCCTCCTACAAGTCTCAGAGTTGTTAATCTTGACATCCACCACCACCCCAGGTCCCTCTCAGCCACTGAGACTTGTAACCCCCGGTGTACACTTGGCCTGGGTTTCTGCCCCCAGGTGGAGTACCTTGCATTTCCCTGCATTAAACCTCAGCTTCCACTTTCTAGACCATCTTTCCAGAGCCTCCAGGTCCCCTGCAGGGCCACCCTCCCCTCCTCCCCATCCACCACCGCCCCCAGTTTCGAGTCATCTGCAAAGAGACTCATCTCACTCCTGATTCCTGTCCTTATGTCAGATACGTAGGCGTTGAACAGAAGGGGCCCAAGGACTGATCCCTGTGGGACCCCACTAATGACCCTCCTTGGGAAGAGACTATCCCACTAACTCACGACCCTCTGGGTCCGGTCCTGAGCCAATTGCCTATCCATCGGATCATCTGGTTTCCCACCCCATTTCTCCTAGTTTATCCAACAGGCCCACGTGAGGAACAGAGTCAAATGCCTTGCTGAAGTCTAGAAAGAGGACATCCACTGGTCTACCCAGGTCCAAGGCACTTGTCACCAGTCACAGAACTCCACCAGGTTTGTCTGACACGATTTTCCCGGGATGAATCCATGCTGTCTATCGTCCAGGCACCCTGACTTATCCAGGTCCCCCCCAGCCTCTCCTTGACAATGCCCTCCATCACCTTGCCACCACTGATGTCAGGCTGACAGGCCTGTAGTTCCCTGCCACCTCCCTTGATCCCCCTTGTGGAGATGGGCACCATCGCCACCTTCCAGTCTTGGGGCACCCACCCTGTCCTCAGAGAGATGGTGAAAGCTCTGCCAGGGGTTTGTGGGACATCTGCAAGTTCCTTCAGCACTCTAGGATGTAATTTATCCGCCCTGGTGCTTTCTCCGTCTTAAGGAGCTGAGAGCTTCCTCACTCTCTGCTGTGATTTCCACTTCCAGTACCTCTTCCCTGCTTAGCCCTCCCCTACCTGCCAGTGATGCCCCCCTCCCAGACCTGCCGATTAGTAAGGGGCCCCTCCTCATTATCTCTGTCTCCTCCCATGTATGATGCAGCATCCCCATTTTCCTGGTGAAAACTGAGGTGGAAGTACTCATTTAGTACCTCAGCCTGCTCCTCTGGGTCTTGTGCCCATCTCTCCCCTGATTTAATCCTGCTAATCTGCCCCTTCACCCTTCGTCTTTTCCCAATGTATCTAAAGAACCCCTTTTTCCCTCTCCTAATTTCCCTGGCCAGGTTCTGCTCCTTCCTTGCCTTAGCCACCCTCACCACTCTAGTGGCCCTTCTAGCCATCAGCTCATACTCCCCTCGATCCCTTTCACTCCTTGAGCACTTGAATTTCTTATAGGCTGTTTTCTTTCCCCGCACCACCTCCTGGACCTCCCTGGTCCACCACAACAGGGTTTTTGGGCCCCACCGTGATTGCCTTACTCTTGCACAGGTGCTGGTAGCATCCTGCACCCTCTCCTGATGATTTCCCACCTACTATCAGCGTCCATGTCTGACCCAATCCCATCCAAATGCTCCTTAAGGATCCTTCCCATTTCCTTAAAATCCACCCCCTGAAGTCGGGTTACTTCCTGCCTTGTGCAGCCTTCTACCCTCCTAGGTCCAGGCAGAACCAGACCGTGGCATGGTCACTCCCTGCCAATGGGTCCCTTACCTCCAGGCCCCCAATCTGGTCACTGTCTGCCAGGACCACATCCAGTACCCGTGCCTCCCTGGTCGGTTCCCTCACCTGCTGAGTTAGGAACGCATCTTGAAAGACATCCAACAACCTCTGTTCCCTGGTCACAGAGGATGTCATAGTCTCCCAGTCTGTTCCTGGCATGTTTAAGTCCCCTAACACCACCACCTTTCCTCCGCCCAGTCTGCAGTGTCTCCTAACATCTGCCACCAGACTGTCTTCCAGCTCCTCCGCCAGGGCAGGGGGTCTATACACCACTCCTATTTTTACTCTCTTGCCCCCCCTTGTTATCAAGGTGACCCAAATCGCCTACACGGTTCCCTCCGCCTCCTCTACTCCCCCTATGCCAATGCAGTTTTTACTATCATTGCTACCCCTCCTCCCCTTCCCTCCCCCCTGTCCTTCCTGAACATAGTGTAACCCTCCAGGTTCAGGTCCCAGTCATGTCTTGCAGTGGCCCAAGTCTCAGTGACCGCTGCCACATCCACTGCTCCCTCCGTTAACATCGCCTGGAGCTCAGGCATTTTATTGCCCAAGCTCCTGGCATTTAGCAGGACTACCTTCCACCCTTTCCCTATAGTTCCATTTCCCCTGCTCGTGTTCCCTTGGGGATTCTGTTTTCTCCTGGTCTGCACTTTGCCAGTTGGTCTTTTTGCAATCCTCCTGGTCCCCAGGGGGGTGGAGACAGAGTCCCTCCTTTATCGGCATCCCCTTGACTGCCTTTTCTCCCATCCCACCCCCCTTCACAAGTTTAAACCCCACTTTTCACCAATGTACTCCTCTATTTTCAACTTAAGGATTCCCTCCCTCCAAACTGAGATGTAGTCTATCTCTAGCATACAGCTCCTTATCCTCCCAGGTCTCCCCCCAATCCCCCATCAACCCATACCCTCTGGCCTCACACCACTCCCTGAGCCACTGGTTTATCTCCCTAATTTTTCTTTTGTGTTCCCCACTAGCCCTTGGCACTGGCAGGATTTCTGAGAAGGAAACTGTGCATCCTATGTCATGACAGACCCTGGCGAGCTCCTGAATCTTGCCTGTATCTCTAGCTCGCTATTTCCCTCAATGTCATTTGTGCCCAGGTGGACCAGTATGTCTGGGGAACCCCACAGTCCTTGTCCAACTGATCTACCTGCTTAGCCCTGTGTACCGTTAGTCCAGGGAAGCATCTTGTTCTAACTGGCCAGGCTTCTCCTCCTATCCCATTTGATACCCTGATCATAGAATCCCCAGCAGGAGCACTCTGACCACTCCTTTCCTCCACCCCCTTCCATGTCCCTCATCCTTTCTACCGCCCTTCCACCCAGCTGGCTCCTTGTTCCTCCCCTATCTGTGTGCCACATACCCACCTCCTTATTTACCATGGCCACTCCTCCCTCCAATCCTATGCCCTCCTCCTGAGTATCCTTCTGTACCTTAATTCCCCCTCACTGCTCACAACTGGTCCTTCTCCCCATCTGAAAAACTAGCCTGGCTCATCCTCCCTTCCTTCCTGTCCCCATTTAGTTCCTCCTTGCTCATCGTGCTCCCCTGCCCTACCCCCTCAGCTCTCTTTACTGAATCCTCCTTGTACTTCTGGTCCTTCTTTACCTTTCCTCCCAACTGGTCCTTCTCCTTGTGCTTTCCTCCTCTTCCCCTGCCCCTCCTGCTCCGATTCACTGTCTCCCATTCTCCTGCATTCCAGGTCCCCCTGTTCTTCCGCTATCTGGCCCCTGCCTCCTCCCCCCACTCCCACACCCTTTCTGTCTCTAACCACCTCTGTCGTGGCTACATCCCCATCCTTGAGCAGAAAAGAGAATTGAAGTGGTTACTAAGTATAAGGTCTGATCCACCTCCTGCCTTGCTTCCTTCTGTCCAGCACTGGCTATCCGCCTACTTCCCTGAGAATGGTGTCCTCCGTCCCCTTTGTGAGGGTCCCAAGTTACCTGCCTGCTTCCATGGTAGTGTCCTTTTGGGCCCCCTCTGCCAGGGTCCCTATGTGACCCTGAGTATTCTCCTGCACTCCTTTCCCTATACCCCCGCCCCCAGTGCTTGGTGCAACCCTGTGGGAGATTTCCAGCCCCTTCCCCAACTATACCACCCCCCTTCCCCCAGCTTTCTCCTCATCCCCGCAACCTCCTCCCTAAGTTGTGCTAGCTGGTAGCACACTGGGCAACCACCAAACTTCCAAGCCCAGTCCAGTATCATGGCTGCTCCACACCCTGTGCACCCCACCACTCTCCCAAAGATGCCGGCCCTAATGATGTGTGGTTCCATCCCCTTTCAAATAGGTTTCCTTGGGTGAGCCACCAGGTTCCCCCTATTCCAAGATACCCCTACTGCCTAATCAGGTCACCCACTAATCCTAGAGACGGTCCCACTGTACACCAGTAACTCTGTTACTAGGTGCAGTACAACACATTAAACATGTAAGGAAAATGAACAACTCCTAAGCTCCTCTCTCCGGCCTTTAAATTCAACCCCAGTGGCTAGAACTACATGAGCTGCACCAGCAGCCGTTCCTCCAATTGCAGAGCAGGTCTTCCCTATAAATTTGCAGACTTCTGGGGAGGGAGGGGTGGGAAGACACCTGACAAGAGAGAGTGTATCAGCCCTGTAGCTAAAGAACCAGGCCCACGCAAATCCCACCAAACAGGTTTTAAATCAGAAAAAATAGGCCTCTACCAGCACAGCCTGTTACAAAGTGAAACATCCACAAAAAGAGCCCACTTACAGCCACTAAATCAGTTTACAAACATCCAGGATCCCCCAGAACAATACCCTGCTAGCCCCTTAGAAGCAAGAAAGAAAAGAACTAACCTACCAAGTAAAATCCACAAGAACCCTGTGAAAACAGCAGCAGCTACTGTCCTGGAACACAACTGATCCTGCCCCCTTCCAGTTCTTTCTGAGAAGACAAAGCAGCTAGCACCTCAACCTGATTCAGCCCTGCCTCCACTCAATTGGCTGAGTGAGACCTGGCCAGACCATTAACACCCCTCCCCCACTATGAACTAACCTTTACAGCTAATGGAGTCAGCACAAGGAATCAAAATTCAAGCCAAAGCCCCCAAAATATGTTTGCTGCCAAAGGAAACAGTTCTCCAATTTAATCAGCTTCACTAACACCAAATCAAACTAGGCTTGAAATTGACAGATATAGGTCTCCAATTCAAATAACCATCTCCAAGCAAATCCCACCAAACAGGTTTTAAATCAGAAGAAATAGGCCTCTACCAGAGCAGCCTGTTACAAAGTGAAACATCCACAAAAAGAGCCCCACTTACAGTCACTATATCAGTTTACAAACATCCAGGATCCCCCAGAACAATACCCTGCTAGCCCCTTAGAAGCAAGAAAGAAAAGAACTAACCTACCAAGTAAAATCCACAAGAACCCTGTGAAAACAGCAGCAGCTACTGTCCTGGAACACAACTGATCCTGCCCCCTTCCAGTTCTTTCTCCCTCCCTAACTCGTTCTTTTTGCCTTCCCATGTATTTCATGAAAGCAGCCCTTTCCTCCCTCACTTCTCTCGCTCTGTGAAGTTTCGCTGTGCAGCCCAGGTGGAATCCATGCCACCATTTAAATTTCTAATATTAACTAAAAATAAGGACGAACACTTTAAAATCACACACTCGAGACAATTTTCTAAAAGGTAAAAAAAATTTGCTGTAATAACAATAATGGTAGGCAAAGGAAGGTGGTACTCTGGCATACTGTCAATGGGATCTGACCAGGAACATCACAGTACAAAATATCATGGCACACAACAAAGCAGGCAAAACATTGCCACCTGCAATGTCGGCAGGTAATAACATTGCCGACCCAAACCTCGTAGGCAGTACAATGTATAACTAGTCCAGGTGACTAGTGAGTACTCATTCAGTTCAGTTGGGCGGCCAGCCGTGGCAGTGAGTGGAGGGTTGTGCTGGCCGCCTGCACATTGTTGGGGTGTGTTGGGGGGGGGTGCAGGGTGGTAGAGATCTACCTGCTGAGGTGGGGGGGTCCACTAGACACCAGGGATATACTGCAATACACTGTGTCATGGGACGCAGGTGTGCGATCGGTGGCGGTGGGTTGGACATCACAGTGGGTCTGGCTGCCATTACCAATCCTGGGTTAACTGTTCGGTGGGTGGGATGGGGGACTTACTAGTCACCTGGACTAGTTATACACTGTACTGCCCACGGGGTTTAGGTCGGTGACGTTATTACCTGCCGACATTGCAGGCGATGATGTTTTGCCTGCTTTGTTGTGTGCCACGATATTTTGTACCACGACATTCCTGGACGTATCCTGTCAATGGACAGAGTAGATAAAAACCTTGTCCGGTCCTTATATACCGGGTCCAGTGCCACTATGTCCTCGTACAACCTCTAACACACAATATTACTGCTATAGAGATACAAGCAGAGGTTTGGGAACCAGGAGGTTGCAGGTTCAAGCTTCACTAGAGCCAGATACTATGTGATTTTGGGCAAGCCACTTAAAACAATCGATTCTGCCAAATACTGACCCTGAAGTGCCTGGCTGCCAAGTTGTGTGACTAGGCCCGTTTCTGTTTAAAAAAAATAGCCAAAACTGGGATCTGTATTCCTGTACCAGTGCACCACTTTAGGGCTCCAGTTGGAGGGCCTCTTACAGATGCATGTCACCTCACACATTCTTAGGACCAGAGAACTGCGAACCATAGCTGAGCTTGAGCAGTTCTGTGGTCCCAAAGACGCAAAAGGCGACACTCTTAGCTCCATAACAAACCCTCCAAATAGACCCATACGATAATAGATCACTAACTTTTTTAAATTATTTTTTTATTTAAAATTAAAACACTGATGAAGGGAGCAGTTGGCGAGAAGCCCGCTACAGTGTCTCAGCACGTGAAATACTCAGTAATAGGAGTACCTCATGCGCAACTAAAGTAAGCGCTGTGATTGGTCAGGGATGTTCCTGCGAGCTGTAATTTGGTTTACATAAACATTCTGCAACTCTCAGTAAGTTGCACAGCAAGACAGAATGCTGTCAGGCCCTCCCATGGCCCCATTAAAATCAATGGAACCCCAGGATGACCATGTTATCCTGTACTGCAAAGCAATTTACGGGAAGCCACAAAAAGCACACATAAAACAATGGTGTGCCGGCACAGAAATATGGAGCTCAGTTTATTAAAACAAAAGAACAAAAAAATGGAACCTGCCCACGTCACTCATATCTGTAACTAAGCAATCCGAGACCAGTACTTGACAAAATTCTTCCTTTAACCCCCAGTACACTCAACTACGGAAATGGATAAAAAGCTTGACCCCCAAAAGAAATAAAGAGCTACATCACAGCTGGGCCATCCTGGCTAGTACAATAAAATAAATAAGAATTACTGTTTTAAAGTAGTGAATTAAGCCATACTAAGAGAGTTACTAACTCCGTTTCAACGCAGGCACACAACAACAAGGACAGCGGACCAAGTACCTACTACACAGTAGGCCAAGCAACCCAATGTACACGGTGGCATACTGTACACACATTACAGAACTGTCCTAAGACCTCTTACTGGCACATACATACCACCACAATGAAGCACTGTGCTATTACTACCACACTACAAAGAAGGCAACTGCGGGTCACTCAGGAAGCTCCAGTCCCAATGCCTGCACACACAGCCCTAAAATCACCACCCTGGCCAAGTTGTTTACCTGCGGCAAAATGCAGCGGAGTCGATTTCCTCCCGGCAGTGTCTCTGCTGTTTACATTTTCCGGGTTCACAAGCTTCTTTACACGTTCCACGTCCCCGTTCCTGCAGGCCTCGAAAAGCTCCCTGGCTGGCTCCCCGCAAATGGCCATATCCCCCGGGGCAGAGCCAGCTCCCGAACCGGAGGCACCTGGACAGCGTCTGGTCGACATGGCACGGTCCCCACTCGGGAGTAGGCAGCGAGCCGAGCCCTAGCACCGAGGCGACACTCCAGGCCCCCGGGAACGGCAGAACTCAGCGATACCGCAAGAGAGCCATTGCTACCTCCGGCGGCTACAGCGCCTACATCAAACACGCAGAAATCGTCAGCGGAGCGGCCACCGGATTATTTCTCCAGCAAAAGACGTTTTTCTATTTGTATGTATGCGTCAGTGGAGGGGGGGTAGTTTGGTCTTATTACCGATCGGGCTGAAATATACCGAGACCAACCGAAACCAGCCACGCTCATTCCATTGTTGCTATTTCCAGTAAAACAGTCTTCCTAAATCTTCCGTAGAACTATTTTCCCTCTCCAAACGATCACGGTTTTAACGTGGACAAGGGATTCTTCCTTGCTTCGGGGATTCAGCTGTACTGTTACTCGCTACCTCGCTCAAGTGACTTAGTGACGTAGCCAAGTAAGAAACCTGCGCACAGGGAACTATGTGCGGAGTAGCGCAGAACTTGCACGTCGCGGCGTTCTCATAAAGGGGGCGGGGCCTTACTAATAGCTCCGCCCAGCGGCCGCGCTTTTCCAATTCTGTGGCACTGCTGCTAGCCTGCTGAGCAAAGGAACATAGCAGGAAAGAAACCATTACAATAGTAATGTTGTTTCTTCTAATGGAGTCTTGCTGTATTCAGACATAATGCAGACTACCAAGCAGTTCCCTATGGAGGAGGGAATGCAGAACCTACTTTGGGAAGAGGCTCTGCAGTACTGCTGTGCCAAACCTAGCATCACTCCTATCCTGGATGTCCAGGGAGTAATGCTTGGTAAAAGTATGTACTGTTTTCCAGGTGGCTGCTTTACAGATCTCTAACAAAGGTATATTTCTGTCCGCAGCTAGAGAAATAGCTGTACCCCTAGTCAAATGAGCCCGCAGGCCTGACGGGGACGTTCTACCCAACTTGTCATAACAGAATTGTATATGTGATAATGGTCTAGAGGTGCTCTGTGAAGAGTGCTCTACTCTAAAGGTGGTGAAAAGAGATGAGTGAGGCACCAAGGTCCGAATTATGTGGATAGGATAACTGTTATCCAGACAAGGAGAGGCAGGAGTCAACTTAGTGCTTCGATGCCCGCAGGGCGTTTATTTCGTACCAAGGGTAGACAGACACAGTCACAAGAAGGAGGAGGGGTTGCTCGAGAACAATAGGGCAATAAAACAGGGAAATACTTTTGTCTACCACTTCTAAGGTTATTACCACAAGGATAAACTTTAGGCCTAATGCCACTCTTATTTCTGACACTATTCTATACTTCAGTACTCTAAATGAGAATCAGGTGACATAAGCTACTCAGCACTGCATTAGGGTAATTAGCATCACACATTTCCATAAGAGTCCAGATTTTACAAGAGTCCAGAGATCCGACGTCTTTGTTTACACCGTCGTTCTTCGTTGGTAGCTACAAGGGAAGTAAAACAGAACTGTAGAACCCTAATCACAATTCCCAGCAAGGACCTAATTAAGGCCACTGGGGTGATGAGAGGTTTGGTAAACAGACCATGTATCTTCGGCAAAAGCCCACTCTCTCCAAGGCTGCCAGAATGTAGAACCAGAGCAACTGGTTCCTGAAATAGCACACTGAAAACAAAGGGTTCCTCGGCCAAAACCCACTTCCAGGGTTGCCAAGGATGAAGATAGATCAAGATCTGCGTGGCGATGAATCCAATGGAGGACTACCATGGCCTGACTGATGCTGCAGCACTCAAAGGGCCAGCTAAACTCGGAAAGAACTCTGACAGGACCAGGAACCATAAGAATCTGAAGAGATGATGGTTGACTCTGCAATCCTAGGATCAGGAACTAACACAAAACAAAGAAACGGCGGACGCGTCCCATACTGGGCTTCAACGGACTTGACTTTCGGCGAACAACCAGGTGGGGCGCAGACTAGGTTCTCCAGGATGAGCTCACTCTTCTGTAGAGGGCGACCAACTTCGGGACATTTGGAACAGGAACCATATGGAACGACACTGGCACGGCTGTCGTGATGCGTTTCGGTGGACGTACTTTCAAGCTGTGAAAACAAGAAAACAGCGGGTACGACTTGTACGACTGGCGACGGACTCAACTTTGGCGGACGACACAGACGGATGTGATGAGCTGATGGATGATCTCCAAGGAGTGGAGAATGCTGAGAGGACGTCTTCTTCTGAGTAGAGACTGATTCTGAGTACGTGGTGTTACAGACCACACTATGGGATTGCAGTGTGGTAGAAGATTGAGACTGTCTTCATACAGTAGTAAACATACAACTGAAAAGTGCCCAAAGAACTGTGGAATGATACAATAATTTGCCTGAGGAGGGCAAATTATAACTTCAGGAGTAACTCTTACTAATGAGGGTCAATGTCCAGGTGCTTAGAGCAATAGTTCAAGTACTTAGGACAATAGTTCAGGTACTTAGGACCATAGTTCAGGTACTTAGGACAATAGCTCAGGTACTTAGAACAATAGTTCTGGTACTTAGGGCAATAGTTCAGGTACTTAGGACAATAGTTCAGGTACTTAGGGCAATAGTTCAGCATAAGCAGTACAGTAATCATAGTAGTGTCACAGTATAGGAAAATCGAACACTCTCAAATGAACCCCTGTTTCTAAATGTAGGGTCTTGTGGAATAGGATCCCTTTCTGGACGTCTAGGCCGGGGCCTCCCTGTAGTACCACTAGGCTGGCTTGCCCTATTCTGCTAGGCTGGGGCCTCCCTTTAGTACCACTAGGCTGGTTTGCCCTATTACACTAGGCCAGGGCCTCCCTTTAGTACCACTAGGCTGGCTTGCCCTATTCCGCTAGGCTGGGGCCTCCCTTTAGTACCACTAGGCTGGCTTGCCCTATTACACTAGATGGGGGTCTCCCTTTAGTACCACTAGGCTGGCTTGCCCTATTCCGCTAGGCCGGGGCCTCCCTTTAGTACCACTAGGCTAGCTTGCCCTATTCCGCTAGGCCGGGGCCTCCCTTTAGTACCAGGCTTTACCTCGGGCCTAATGCCGTACTTTTACCTCGGGCCTGATGCCCTACATTATCCTGGGCCTGGTGCCCCACTTAATCCTGGGCCTGGTGCCCCACCTTGAATTGGGCCTGGTGCCCCTCTTCAAATTAGGCCTGGTGCCCCACGTTACTTTGGGCCTGGTGCCCCACGTTACATCTGGGCCTGACTTGCCTTTCTTCAAACTATGCCTGATGCCCAACTTTATAATGGGCCTGGTGCTCCTCTTAATACTGGGCCTGGTGCCCCTCTTTACACTGGGCCTGATGCCCCACGTTACATTGGGCCTGACTTGCCCTTTTAAATACTCGGAGTGGCAGGGCCCCTTTAAATTTGCAGGTTCCCAGAGCCTGCTGTCATTTAGTGACGAAACCCTTCGAGTCCGTCCCCTTATAAATATTCATAGGCCGTGATAAAGGCCTTGCTTTTCGATCCCTCCCACGGGCGTTGCTAACCCCGCCTCCTTATAAATATTCAAACTAAGGGTCCTAGCGACCCGATGCCCCTGCGCCGCTCGGCCACCTCCTCTAAGCGCCTACTGCACTTTTCCACAAACAGAGTCTCTGTTTTAAACAGGCGGTCAGCACAGCGTGTGCTGCCGCTGACTCACCGCTTCTGGAGGCAGCAGGAGGATTCCGGAGCGGTAGGGAGGCAGGAGGGATCCTGGCAGTGGAAGGGAAAAACGGACAGGCAGCAGGGGGGACAACTAGGGGGCCTCCGACAGCCACATGGGAAACTCGCCGATGCGGCACTTCTCTGCCGCCGGCATGGGACCAAATTTAAACTGATTAAAACACTCGGGGCTAAAACAATAAAACGAAGGGCAGACAAGCCCACAACCACAGTGAACGGCTGTTTTTCATCTTCGTGGTGCCCCGATGGCACCACTGACCACAGGACACAGCCGAAGAGGGAGTCTTCAGTGGACTGGAGGAGGGGACTCACCACGGAGTCAACAGGACCGGCTTCACAACCCCAGGTAAGCCACAAGTCCCTGTTGCACTCCTGTGATCCTCTCTACTCCACAGTCCAGCAACAACTGACAACAGAAGAATTATTGCTTAAACTTAAACCTGCCTGGGTTCTAGATTGGCTGGAGTGGAATGCTGTGCATGAGCCACTCAGCACAACATTCCATCCAGGCCATTGTGACATCTATTGCTTTTAAATCTGCCTTTTGACCATACTGTAAGTGCACAGGGCACTTCTCTGCTTTATTTCGCAGTTTCTCTTTACCAGGAGGTGAATCTTTATTTCTCAGGGGCCCCTTAGCATAGTACCCTGCTGCCTACACCTGCAGCAGGTACCCTGAGCACCTGTGGACTCTTAATTTATTTATTTTATTTTATTTCTCTGGAATGCTCCAACTTTGGGGCATTACAGATTCGGGCCCGCCTAAAAATACATGTCCCCATGTATTCCCTTAACACTTTATAAAATTTATCATCTTAACAACCTCTAAAATCTTACTTAACACTCTATGAAGTCTTACGTTAATAAAACACTCTTAAAATCTCTAAAATATTCTTAAAACATCTACTGTACTGTAAATTTTTGTTTTAAAGATTTACCCTAAAGTGACTGTGTCTGGGAAATTACTTGGATTAGATCTACCTGTTATACCAAGGTACGAGTTGAGAAGCTTCTGTGATATGCCTTCTAGGAGGGATACCTGCGTTCGATCTTTGAGATCTGCGGGGTTGGAAATCAACAGGTTCTTGAACAATACATTCTCCTTCCAGGAAATCCGGTATTTCTGGAGCTATCACTGGTACACAAATTGAATGGTCATGGGAATGCATATACGAAGTACGAGTCCAAGGTTCTGTACACCAACTGGTTGGTGATTCTAGTTCCCACATTTTGTTTTTTGTGGACTCCTGCCTCTCTTTTGGCATAGGACTGTCCTGTTCTTTAACAATCACAGTGTCTCTGAAAGTGCAAGCTTTTAGTAGGTTGTGATGGACAATCTTGGTACCATGTCCAAATTCCTGTTGGATCTTGTATACCGGCAGGTCAGGATAAGGTATCTCGATAATATAATAAGGTTCTGATTCCCACTTTGAAGACAGGTTGCTGCATTTCTGGGTCTTCTTCAACATTACTCTTTCTCCGACAAGTAGAGGTGTAGCTTTGGCTTTGATATCATAGTTTGTTTTCTGCTTTTGCCGTGCTTGCTCCATGTGTCTACCAACAATTTTTCCAGCTTCCTGCAAACGTTCATTATGTTCTTGGACCCAATTTGTCACTGGCTTCTTAACTTTAGTTTCTTCATGTGGCACTTCCAGCACTAAGTCCATCAGAAGTCTTCCATGTTGTCCAAACATTAAATAATGAGGTGTATAACCCGTGGAGCAATGAATCGTATTATTATAAAGATACGTGAGTTTGGGAAGTAAAGCTGGCCAAAAGGGACGTTTATATTCTGGTAGAGCTCGCAACATTTCTAGGAGAATCTAGTTTGTTCTTTCGTAAACTCCATTACCTTGGGGATGGTAAGCAGTGGTCTTTAACTTATGGGTTCCATGCAGAGCGCAAAGTTCATGAAAGAGTTGAGATTCGAAAGACGTTCCTTGATCTGTTAGGATTTTTGTGGGATATCCGTAAGGTTGTACAAAACATCTCATAAAGGTTTCGGCAGTAGTTCGAGCAGATAGGTCTTTTACTGCACTTGCAACCACGAACTTGGAAAAGTGATCCACCATAGTGAGGATATAAACATGTCCATTTGAGCTAGGGTCTAACTTCAAATGATCAAGAGCAACTGGTTCCAATGGTGCATTACTGACTATTGGATGGAGAGGAGCTTTCTGATTCCCCTTCTCCTTGTGCTTTAAGTTACATGCTGGACATTCTTCACACCATTTTATTATATTGTTTTGCATTCCTACCCCATAAAATCTCCTTCGGATGATAGCTTCAGTTTTCTTGTGACCAAAATGTCCTGAATTGTTGTGGTATGCCTCTAACACTACGGAAGCACTGGTCTTTGGAACTACGATTTGAGTTACTTCTGTGTGTGTGGTAGGATCTCTACTTTTCTTAACCAGACGATAATCTTCTATGGTCAAACGAGTTCTGTGCCTCCAAAGTTTCATCACGTCTGTGTAAAACTTCTTTCTTTCTTTCTTTCTCTTTTGGTCATGCGCTTTTGTTGAGCTGCTAGATCTTTTACTTGGCGAACTATAGGGTCTTGGCTTTGTAGTTTTACCCATAGATTCTTTTGATTCGTAATCATGTCATCCACTTCTGGTTGATCTTCCACTTTAAACTCGGGAGCAAGTTGACAGCATGCCTGTACAATCTCAGCTGGTACCTGCAGAAAAGGTGGCATTTCTATATTTTCCAGCGGGGTATCATCTATTTCTGATTCTCCTTTTCCAGGCATCCGGGACAAGGCATCAGCATTCGCATTAGCTTTACCAGAGTGATACTTTATGGAAAATTGGTAATTCACGAGTCGAGAGGCCCACCTTTGCTCGAGGGCTTCTAGCTTTGCAGTATTCAACTGTGCTAAAGGATTATTGTCCGTGAAGACCGTGAAAGGGGTGGCAGCTAAATATTGTCGAAATTTCTCAGTGATAGCCCAGACTAGCGCTAAAAATTCCAGTTTGAAAGAGCTATAGTGGGCGTCGTTCCGCTCGGAGCCTCTTAATCCTCTGCTTGCGTAGGCTATTACTCTTTCCACACCATTCTGTTCTTGTGCGAGTACCGCGCCCAATCCTTTGTTGCTGGCATCGGTATACAACAGAAAAGGTTTTGTATAATCTGGATACGCCAATATAGGAGCTTCAGTAAGTATCTTTTTCAATTGATTGAAGGCCTCTTGTTGATCAGTACCCCATGTAATCAGGCGATTCTTTGGGACTCTACCTTCTGCTGATCCTCTCAAAAGTTTGTGTAAAGGCACAGCAATTTTGGAGAAGTTCTTAATAAATCTATGGTAATATCCAACAAATCCTAAGAATTTCCAGACCTCTCTAATGGTAGTAGGAACAGGCCATTTCTTTACTGCTTCGATCTTCTCTGGGTCTGGCGTCACTCCATCCGCGGAGACTATATGTCCCAGATAACTCACTTTAGTCTGCAACAGGTGACATTTGGAGGGTTTTATTTTCAGACTGTATTGGATCAACTTTTGGAACACTTCGTCCAGGTGAGGCAAATGATCTTCGTGAGTTTTTGAATATACAATAATATCATCTAAATATAGCAATAGGGTATCGAAATTTCGGCTCCCAAGACAATGTTCCACTAGCCTTTGAAAGGTTCCCGGTGCATTACACAATCCAAAAGGCATCCTGGTGAATTCAAAGAGACCCATGGGGGTAATAAAAGCTGTTTTCTCCTGATCCTTTGGTGCCATATGAACCTGCCAGTATCCGCTGGTTAAATCTAGAGTGGAGAATACGGCTGCTGATTGAAGAGCCGTGAGAGAATCCTCTATCCTAGGCAAAGGATATGCATCCTTATGAGTGATGGCATTTAGTTTGTGGTAATCCACACAGAATCGGATCTTACCATCCTTCTTCTTTACCAGAACAATTGGCGCTGCCCAAGGGCTGTGACTTTCTCATATCACATTAGCCTTTTTCATCTCCTTAATCATTTCTTTTACTTGCTGGTACATGGCTGGTGGAATCGGCCTAAATCGCTCTCTGATAGGTGAATGTCCATGGGTACTGATGTGATGTTGTACCCCACGAGCTAACCCAAAATCTAAGGGGTGTTGGCTGAAAGCTTCCTTTCGGTGTAAAACCACTCTCAAAACATCGGCTCTTTGCTTCATGCTGGTCTTCGTATTGATGACTTTAATCTCCTTGGTCCATTCTGGTCTCTGGTCGCTTTCCATCCTATCTTCAGGCACTTTCTCCATTTCTTCCCCAGCTTCGACAATGTCCTGTAAACACACCGTGTGGATCTGAGCAACCGGCTGGTTCCGGTACAGCTGTACATCATGAGTCCCGTAATTTAGCACTTGGACTGGTATCCTACCTCTGATCACTGTAGCTACACTCCTAGCTACTATTATTGGCTCTTCCTTGTTCATTGGGTAAGGTTCTACTAAGGCGTCATAATCTTGACCCCTCGGGCCCACCTTTGCTTTTCACCACAAAGTGGTTTCGGTGCCTGGTTTCAAGGTTACTGGTCTAGCATCTGTCACTCTTACTTTACCGATTTCACCCTTGGCATTAGCGAATTGTTGATGGCATTGCAAGTTGTAGATAGTTTGTTGCAGGGCGTGTTTCTCCACTCGAGGTACGTGTTTGGCTTGCTGCTGGAGGATACTCACTAATTCACCGAAGCAATTCTGTAGGACGTTCATCCCTAGAATGAGTGGTGGCAGCTGATCACTCTCAATGTCGCTCACAATGATGCCTGTGTTACATTGAACATTCTTTCCTAGCTGTACATCGGCTTCTAGGTAGCCTAAATATGGTACTTTGTCACCGTTGCTTGCTATCAACTTTACCCACAATCTAGGAGGTAGCTTCAGATTATTAGGTGTCCAGTATCTTCGGAACTCTCGTCCTTGCAAGGTGGTGACCTGCGATCCGGTATCCAATAGTGCCATAAGCTCGATGCCATTGACCTTGACTGGTATCATGGGGCTTTTACCAACAAAACACGACTGCTCTAGTGGGACTGCTGGACCTGATTGGCTGCTCTTCGAGGGTCAGTCCTCATCCCTGAAGAATTCCTGTTTAAATTTAAGGTGTTATTTACTGGCTGACCACATCTCCTTTCTATATGGCCACTAACACCGCACCGGCGACATATGGGCCTTCCTTGGCTATCAAATTGATCTGTGGAGTGTCTCCCTTCACTCCTTCTCAAGTGGTTCATTTGGTCATGCTTCCTTTCTTTCCCTGATGGAACGAAGCTTTTCTCATTCTTCCACCCTGCTTTCCAACTCTGCATCTCCTTATACATCTCTGCCATCTGGTTGGTCAGCGTAGCAATCTGCTCAGTCAGCTCCAAGTGTTGTTGAGCGCCCGTCTGTACAGAACATATCGGTGTCTGTATCCTTGGGTCATGTATCTGCTCATGTTCTGAACGCCGGCTCGGGTAGGCAACAGCTTCTCTTCCCAGTTCTCAACTTTGTAAGGACAGTTCTTCTGGCTGGAGTCTTGATTGCCAAGAATGGTCTTCTTTCCATCCTTTGGTAGAATAGGTCGGCCATTGAGTTCCCATAGAGATTTTGGGATATGCCGGAGCTTCCTCTCTAGAATGTCCTGAACCAAATATTCAAATGGCTTTCTCTTTAAAATCCAGAAAGTCAACTTCAGGGTTTTGTAAATGCAGCATGTGTAGTTCTCTTTTCAGGGCCTCACTTTGCACTCCTTCAACAAATTTTTCGACTAGTACTCGATCTGCATCTCGGACCTCTGCTGCATCTACTCTCTCTATCGCTCGTAACAGCTCTTGTAGACTCAGTGCAAACTCTCTCAAGTTCTCTTGAGACTTCTGGGTACATGAAACGAACTTCATTTTGAGGTCAGACACGGTCCTAGCATCGAAAATCTGCTGTAGCCTCTGGAGTATCTGGTCCGCTGTGGCTTTTGCTCCACTCAGCCATGATTGGACTTCACGGTGGGCAGCTCCCTTTAGTTGCCCAATTAAAATTTCAACCTTCTGTTGCTCGGGGATTTGATACAGCCGAAACATGGCCTGCATCTTCGAACGGAATTATCCCAGGTTGCTGGTTCCGTCCCCATCTTTCTCTCCTGAAAACTGTGGAAGCCATGGCGCTCCAAAGTAGTATGGCATGGTCAGTGGAGATGGTGGGATATTCCCTCTAAGTCCATCTCAGTCTCCTCCAGCCGACTCTCTATCTTCCCCAGACAATCCACTACTACACCCTGGCTCCATCTGTGTTTCTTACTAAGCCACTCCAACTTTGGACTCCTCGGATAAATAATTATCTCTATCCTGCCGACTATGCCAATTTTTGTGATGATGGTCTAGAGGTGCTCTGTGAAGAGTGCTCTACTCTAAAGGTGGTGAAAGGAGATGAGCGAGGCACCAAGGTCCGAATTATGTGGATAGGATAACTGTTACCCAGACAAAGAGAGGCAGGAGTCAACTTAGTGCTTCGATGCCCGCAGGGCATTTATTTCATACCAAGGGTAGACAGACACAGTCACAAGAAGGAGGAGGGGTTGCCCGAGAACAATAGGGCAATAAAACAGGGAAATACTTTTATCTACCACTTCTAAGGTTATTACCACAAGGATAAACTTTAGGCCTAATGCCACTCTTATTTCTGACACTATTCTATACTTCAATACTCTAAATGAGAATCAGGTGACATAAGCTACTCAGCACTGCATTAGGGTAATTAGCATCACACATTTCTATAAGAGTCCAGATTTTACAAGAGTCCAGAGATCCGACGTCTTCGTGTACACCGTCGTTCTTCGTTGGTAGCTACAAGGGAAGTAAAACAGAACTGTAGAACCCTAATCACAATTCCCAGCAAGGACCTAGTTAAGGCCACTGGGGTGGTGAGAGGTTTGGTAAACAGACCATGTATCTTCAGCAAAAGCCCACTCTCTCCAAGGCTGCCGGAATGTAGAACCAGAGCAACTGGTTCCTGAAATAACACACTGAAAACAAAGGGTTCCTCAGCCAAAACCCACTTCCAGGGTTGCCAAGGATGAAGATAGATCAATATCTGCGTGGCGATGAATCCAATGGAGGACTACCACGACCTGACTGATGCTGCGGCACTCCAAGGGCTAACTAAACTTGGAAAGAACTCTGACAGGACCAGGAACCATAAGAATCTGAAGAGATGATGGTTGACTCTGCAATCCTAGGATCAGGAACTAACAGAAAACAAAGAAACGGCGGACGCGTCCCGTACTGGGCTTCGACGGACTTGACTTTCGGCGAACAACCGGGTTGGGCGCAGACTAGGTTCTCCAGGATGAGCTCACTCTTCTGTAGAGGGCGACCAACCTCGGGACATCTGGAACAGGAACCATATGGAACGACACTGGCACGGCTGTTGTGATGCGTTTCCGCAGACGATTTCAAGCTGTGAAAACAAGACAATCATGGAACGACGTACGACTGGACGACCGACTCGACTTCTGGCAGATGACACAGACGGATGTGATGAGCTGATGGATGATCTCCCAGGAGTGAAGAATGCTGAGAGGACGTCTTCTTCCGAGTAGAGACTGATTCTGAGTGCGTGGTGTTACAGACCACACTATGGGACTGCAGTGTGGTAGAAGATTGAGACTGTCTTCATACAGTAGTAAACATATAACTAAAAAATGCCCAAAGAACTGTGAAATGATACAATAATTTGCTGGTGGAGGGCAAATTATAACTTCAGGAGTAACTCTTACTGATGAAAGCCAATGTCCAGGTGCTTAGAGCAATAGTTCAAGTACTTAGGACAATAGTTCAGGTACTTAGGACCATAGTTCGGGTACTTAGGGCAATAGTTCAGGTACTTAGGACAATAGTTCAGGTACTTAGGGCAATAGTTCAGGTACTTAGGGCAATAGTTCAGCATAAGCAGTACAGTAATCACAGTAGTTTCACAGTATAGGCAAATCGAACACTCTCAAATGAACCCATGTTTCTAAATGTAAGGTCTTGTGGAATAGGATCCCTTTCTGGACATCTAGGCTGGGGTCTCCCTGTAGTACCACTAGGCTGGCTTGCCCTATTTCGCTAGGCCGGGGCCTCCCTTTAGTACCAGTAGGCTGGCTTGCCCTATTCCGCTAGGCTGGGGCCTCCCTATAGTACCACTAGGCTGGCTTGCCCTATTCTGCTAGGCTGGGGCCTCCCTTTAGTACCACTAGGCTGGCTTGCCCTATTACACTAGGCCAGGGCCTCCCTATAGTACCACTAGGCTGCCTTGCCCTATTCCGCTAGGCCGGGGCCTCCCTATAGTACCACTAGGCTGGCTTGCCCTATTCTGCTAGGCCGGGGCCTCCCTTTAGTACCACTAGGCTGGCTTACCCTATTCCGCTAGGCCGGGGCCTCCCTTTAGTACCAGGCTTTACCTCGGGTCTAATGCCCTACTTTTACCTCGGGCCTGATGCCCTACATTATCCTGGGCCTGGTGCCCCACTTAATCCTGAGCCTGGTGCCCCACCTTGAATTGGGCCTGGTGCCCCTCTTCAAATTAGGCCTGGTGCCCCACGTTACTTTGGGCCTGGTGCCCCACGTTACATCTGGGCCTGACTTGCCCTTCTTCAAACTGGGCCTGATGCCCCACTTTATAATGGGCCTGGTGCCCCACTTAATACTGGGCCTGGTGCCCCTCTTTACACTGGGCCTGATGCCCCATGTTACATTGGGCCTGACTTGCCCTTTTAAATACTCGGAGTGGCAGGGCCCCTTTAAATTTGCAGGCTCCCAGAGCCTGCTGTCATTTAGTGACCGAAACCCCACCCGAGTCCCACCCCCTTATATATATTCATAGGCCGCGATAAAGGCCTTGCTTTTCGACCCTTCCCACGGAAGTCGCTAACACCACCTCCTTATAAGTATTTAAACTAAGGGTTCTAGCGACCCGATGCCCCTGCGGCGCTTGGCCGCCTCCTCTAAGTGCCTACTGCTCTTTTCCACAAACAGAGTCTCTGTTTTAAACAGGCGGTCAGCACAGCATGTGCTGCCGCCGACTCACCGCTTCTGGAGGCAGCAGGAGGATTCCGGTGCAGCAGGGAGGCATGAGGGATGCTGGCAGTGGAAGGGAAAAACGGACAGGCAGCAGGGGGGACGACTAGGGGGCCTCCGACAGCCAAATGGGAAACTCGCTGATGCGGCACTTCTCTGCCACCGGCGTGGGACCAAATTTAAACTAATTAAAACACTCGGGGCTAAAACAATAAAACGAAGGGCAGACAAGCCCACAACCATGGCGAACGGCTGTTTATCATCTTCGTGGTGCCCCGATGGCACCACCGACCGCAGGACACAGCCGAAGAGGGAGTCTTCAGTGGACTGGAGGAGGGGACTCACCACGGAGTCAACAGGACCGGCTTCACAACCCCAGGTAAGCCACAAGTCCCTGTTGCACTCCTGTGATCCTCTCTACTCCACAGTCCAGCAACAACTGACAACAGAAGAATTATTGTTTAAACTTAAACCTGCCTGGGTTCTAGATTGGCTGGAGTGGAATGCTGTGCATGAGCCACTCAGCACAACATTCTATCCAGGCCATTGTGACATCTGTTGCTTTTAAATCTGCCTTTTGACCATACTGTAAGTGCACAGGGCACTTCTCTGCTTTATTTTGCAGTTTCTCTTTACCAGGAGGTGAATCTTTATTTCTCAGGGGCCCCTTAGCATAGTACCCTTTTGCCTACACCTGCAGCAGGTACCCGAGCACCTGTGGACTCTTTATTTATTTTATTTTATTTCTCTGGAATGCTCCAACTTTGGGGCATTACAGATTCAAGAAACAATCCACCTGGCAATAGTTTCTTTTTAGTGACAGGCTTACCTATCCTCACTTCACCACAAGTGAGAAACAATTTAAGACAGTCATTTCTATGTGCCTTAGTATGCTCAATGTAGTAGCTAAGGGCCCTCTTAACGTCCAGACTGTGTAACCTTCTTTCACCTGAAGAAGAATGGTCAGTGAAGAACACAGGGTGAGATATAGACTGGTTCAGATGAAAATCCAATACCACTTTGGGCAAGAACCTCCTATTGGTTCTTAGGACCACTTTGTCCCTATGGAAGGAGATGAAGTCAGGTTCAACTGACAGAGCCTATAACTCACTAATCTGCCTGGCAGAAGTAACATCTACCAGGAACACAGTTTTCCAGGTCAAGTACTTCAATTTGGATGAAGCCAGAGGTTCAAAGGGTGGCTGCATAAGCTAAGCAATGCAGACATTAAGCTCCCAAGGTGGAGTGGGCATCCTAAAGGGAGGGTTAATGTGAACCAGACCCCTGAAAAACTTTCTGAAGACAGGATGAGATGCCAGGGAAGAGCCCTTCCCTGCTGAGAGGAATGCAGAGACAGCTGCTAGATGAACCTTCAGAGTGGCAGGCCTAAGGCCTAGCCCATTCAGATGAACTGAATAGTTTAAGGTTGTGGAAATGCCTGCAGAATCAGGCAGGATGCCTTTCTGAGAGCACCAAATACTGAACCTTTTCCATTTTGAGTTGTAAGTTTTTCTAGTGGAAGGTTTCCTGGAGATCTTCAGAATATCCAGAACTTCCTGAGAGAGATGTAGTGCTGCATATTCTAACTCTTCAAGAGACAGGCCTTGAGATTGAGAGACTGGAGATCGGGGTACCAGATCCGCCTCTGGGAGGAGGACAGGAGATTGTATGTCCTGGGCAGAGACAGGAGATGTGACACTGCCAAGGACAGCAGTAGAGGATACCACGGCTGTCTGGCCCAATCTGGAGCCACCAGTATCACTGTGCAGGGTTGAGTCTTGATCTTGATCAGAACTCTGAACAGCAGAGGGAAGGGAAGGAAGGCATAGAGAAACCTGCCATTCCAGTACAAAATGAGAGCATCCTGGGGAACCGTCCCCAGAACTGGAGGTCTGCAACAAAACAGAGGAAGCTGATGATTGTCCAGTGCTGCAAAGAGATGTATATCTGGAGTGCCCCTCCTGGAGAAGATGACCTTCAGGATGTGAGGATCCAGGGACCATTCGTGATGTCCCTGTGAAATTCTGCTCAGGGCATCTGCTAGTACGTTGTTCTTCCCTGGAAGGTGAACTGCTACCAGAGAAGTCTGAAGAGAATAGGCCAGAGACCACAGCTTCATGGCCTCTGTGCACAAGGCCGAGGACTGAGTGTCTCTCTGTTTGTTGATGTACCACATTGTGGTGGTGTTGTCTGTCCTGACTTGGAACACCTTGCCCTTGAGTGAATCCGAGAAGCTCTGCAGGGCTAGGAAAACTGCTCTGAGTTCCAGGAGATTGATATGAAGGAGAGACTGTTGTGGAGACCAGACCCCTTGAGCTGTCAGGGCTCCCAGGTGGACTCCCACCCTAGGAGAGAAGCATCCGTAGTTAGAACTACTGATGGGACTTGAGGGAAAAATGGAAGCCCTTGTCTGAGGTTGTCCTGGTCCAGCCACCACTGGAGAGCTTGGACCAGAGTCTGAGTCACTGGGATCAGTTTGGTAAGTGAATCCTTTTTTTTGAGACTAAAAAGACCTTAGATGAAACTGAATATCCATCTTCTGTAACGTTGCTCCCTGCACCACTGCCGTGGAAGCTGCCATGTGGCCCAGGAGCTGGAGGAACTGTCTTGCTGGGTGGGAGACCTGAGGTCCACTAGGGCCTTCACCCTTGCCAGGGAAAGGAAGGCTTTTGCTTGTACAGTGTCCAACTCTATGCCTGTAAAAGTGAGAAGTTGAAATGGTTCGAGGACAGACATTGGAAGATTGAGAATAAACCCCAAGGAGCTGAGTAGGTCCTGGGTAGTTTGAAGAGCTGACTTGACCTGTAAAGGTGACTGACCCACTAAGAGCCAGTCATCCAGATATGGGAAAATGGTGATACCCTGTCTTCTGAGGTAAGCCACCACTACTGCAAGGCACTTTGTGAACACCCTTGGAGCTGATGTTAGGCCGAATGGCATAGCTCTGAATTGGTAATGGCCTGAAGCCAACTCGAACCTGAGGTATTTTTTGTGGGAGCACCTGATAGGAATATGGAAGTAGGCATCCTTGAGGTCCAGAGATGCTAGCCAATCCCCTGGCCTTAGAGAGGGAAGGATTATTCCCAGAGTTACCATTTTGAATTTGGGCTTTGAAATGTGTTTGTTCAAATACCTTAGGTCTAGGATGGGTCACCATTCCCATTTTCTTTGGGGTAAGGAAGTACCTGGAGTACAGTCCTTTTCCCCTGTGCTGAGTAGGAACCTTCTCTATAGCTCTGAGAGTTAGAAGAGAGGAAACCTCTGCCTTTAGGGCAGTGGTTTCTGAGAGTGATGCAGGTGGAAAGACTTGGCCCTCTTTTTGGAAATTTTTGAAGCTGAGGGCTAGTCCTGGCTTACTACTTCCAGGACCCACTTGTCTGAGGTCACAGACTTCCAGGCCTGGAAGTAGTAAGCCAGCCTGCCTCCTACTGGAAATGGGGAGTCGACCCAGGCTGACACATCTGGGTGTCTGCTTGGCAGGAGCCTTAGCCTGCAAGGAGGAGGGAACAGCTCTGCTCATCCCCCTCCTGCCCCTCCCTCTGAAGAACCCCCTTTGTGGGAAGGGAGAGGAGGCCTGGGCTTGGTAAAAAGGCCTTTGAATGGGCCTGCCCCTGCCCCTAGACTGCTGCTTGTGCGGAGTGGCTTGCCTTTCTTTGGCCTGTGCACTCCTGTACGTGGTCCTGTATTCATCCATTTTCTTCATGTAAGCCTCTGTCTGCTCCCCAAACAGAGAGTTACCTACTACAGGAAAATCCTTAGCCTTAGTCTGGGTATCCTGTGACAGGCTAGTACATCTGAGCCAAGCATATCTTCTGAGAGACACAGATGTAGCCATGACTCTAGATACCATATCATTGGAGTCCACAGCAGCATGAAATTGCATTTTGGATGTCTCCATTCCATCAGCAGCCACCTCCTCCAGCTCCTTGGCTAGCTGGGGAGAGGCCCGTTTAGCCAGTTCTAGAACTGTATCCCATCTGGATTTCTGGTACCTGGCTGTGTAAGCCATATAAGTAGCCTGCCTGAGTCCCAAAGAGGATGCCAAATACTGTTTTTTGGCCATGGCGTCCACTTTCCTGGAGTCCTTATCTGGGGGATGTGAAGCCAAAGGAATGTTAACCCTGTCACAAGCTGCAGCCTGCACTACCCCAATATGGCTGCAATGACTATACAGGAATTCCGCAGCTGAGCCTGATAACAAATACCTCCTGTCCATTCTCTTATCCACAGGAGGTATTGAATTAGGGGTTTGTAAAATTTTGTGTGGCTGTTTCCCCAAGGATTTATGAAGAGGGATAGACAGTCTTTTGGACTCTGGGATGTCCATCATTTCCACAAAATCAAGGCTCTTCATCCTCCTATGCAGCTTCAACCAAGGGAAGCTACAGGGTTTCTGCCACCTTTTTGTAGAACAAAAAATGTGAAGGGGACTCAGAGAGCCTGGGAGGAGAGACACCTGAGGGCCTGTCTGGGGAGATGTCCGGTTCAATGGGCACATCCAGACCCCCCCCCAGTCTTCATCATCATCATCATCGGGATAGTCTTCGTCTCCCTCCCACTCCTCATAATAAGCGTCTGGATCATAATCCAGAGGAGACGGATCCAACCAAACCGAACACCTAACCAGTGGTACCGGTTCGGATGGAACTGGTCTAAGCGATTGAACAGTGCTAATCGCTTTGGCTATTTCGTCCGCAGTTGGAGAGAACAATACCGGACCTGAACCTGCAGACTTACACTTCTTTTTTTGATGGAACTGACCCCTCAGGGTTGGCTCTCCTTTTGCCTGAGGAGATATCGCCTAGGTCAGTAGGTACCTCCTCAGGTTCGGCCGCAACCGAACCGGGCTGGCCATCCGGATCTATGGACTTCTCGGCCTCCCTTTCCTTCAGCCTACTCAGTCTTTTGTCTAGAGTGGATTTAGGAAAGTTTTCACAGATTTGGCAGTCTGACTTGAGGTGGTCAAACCCCAGACAATACCCACAGATGAAGTAGGGGTCAGCCTTAGCAAAGGCCTCCCCACACTCAGTACAGTGTTGAAACCCAGTGGGACCAGTTTTCTTCTTGGGTTTCTCAGACATGGCCAACCTAACAAATTATCCTATTGCAGCTTTCAAGCCAGGTAATACAATAACCGATCGTTTACAAACCGTATCTCAGGCTTTTTAAAAGAACCGGCAAAAAAACCCGGTTCTTTTGAAACCGATCGGTACCGGAACACCACTCTAATCCCAGAAATAAAATTAAACAGAATGGGTCAGTTCCAAACCAGACCGACTGGAAAGAAACCGAAGAAAAGAACAATTTCCAACTTTTTCACAGAAATAAAACACAGTCACTACCTATCCACACACTACCTGTACCATAGACAGAGGCTGGAAATCCGAAAATAACAAAAAATTATACGGTTTAAACCGAACGCTTTACTTTTACCGAACCGAGCAGAGGAAATCTCCAGAGTGACTTCACTGTTAGGTGGAGTAAAGGATCTGACGGTTATACTGGGAAGTACCACAGACAGAGGTTTGAAAACCAAGCTCGAGCTCAACGTTCTATGCTTCTGCATAGAGTTAACTCTTTCCTCTCCGGGGCAGTTCAAGTGCTGGGGCTAACTGCATTATATCTGAATACAGCAGGACTTCATGTTGTTTGAAGCAGGACTGCCACCCTTGGCTGGGAATACTGTTTTCATTTAGACGGCTGTGCGCATAACACATAGCGTGCAAAATATAATGTTTAGTAGGATAACTTACTCATAGCTTTTGTTACTTCTCCTTCTTCCGCCTACCTTCTTTGCAACAATACTTTCCATTCACTTAATATCACTCCTAGAAAATCTAGTGTTGGTCAAATCTCCTTTTTGTTACCACCACTTTTCTAAACTTTGGTTCTCCATTCACCTTTCTATCCCTGTCTGCCACTTCCTCCCTAAAGCCCCTTATTTCTGACATTTGTTGTCCCACCTGCAAATGCTTTTGTTTCTCTAGTATCGCCCTAATCTAGCTGTTCCCTTACTATTCTCTTTCTGTATAAGAGAGTGTTTTTATTTTCAAGTTGCCTTCATTTACTATCTTGTCTTTGATATTTATGATTTTGCTTGTATTACTATATTATTGTATTTTACCTTGTTATATTGTTAGCTATCTCCTTTCCCCTCTCCCCCAGGGCCAGGACTCATCTGGAAACAAGCTGTTATCAGCTCAGTATGCATTTCCTGGTTACATTTTTAAATAAATATCAGGACATGTCATACTGAAACATGATTTTTCAAAGGACAATATGTAACCTCAACCAATGCAGACTTCTTTTCTACAAATAATTAGAACTAGGACTAATGCTTTACTTTTGTAGTTGTTTATATTGATTTTATTCATTTAAAAGTTTACCCAGGAAAGACATACTGAGCTGATAACAGCTTGTTTCCAGATGTGTCCTGTGGGAAGGGAGAGGTTGGTAGTTAAGCAATAAAACCACTAAACATAAGAAGTCAAATACAATACTATAGTAGTATGAGTATATAATCTTAGATATTAGAGGCAATTTGGTAAATTAATGTACGTAGAAAAACACACTCTTAACAGGCGTGTAACTTGAGGAGGGAGTTCATGATTTAGAACCCCCGGCTTGCTTTAATGTTTAAAATTCCATTAACTGACAGGGCTCATAGCCAGTGGCGGGGGCAGGTCGGCAAATGACCGACCATCATTGTGTTCTGTGACTTCTGTTGGGAAATTAGTCCCAGGCCTGCAATTTAAAGGCAGTGTGCTGTACTGCAGGTTACACAACAGCACACTTCAGCCACCACCAACATTTCGTGCTGGGTGTTTTGTCAGCGTGCACCCGGTATTGGTGTGAAAGGTTGGGGCAGCAACACATGGCAGTTGGCATGCAGTCACAGCCTTGAGCAGTGGTCACGACTGAGGCCCCAGTGGCTATCTGAATGGGGCAGATACGGTGTAACAGCAGCAGTGGCAGGGGTTGTTATTACTGTACTGCTATATCGTTGGGGGTTGAGAAAAGAGGAGGACATGTAGCCAAGCATCTCACTGCTGCAACCAATACAGCTTTAGGACAGTCATTCTACATTATAGTCACAGACACTATAATAAAATAAGCCAGGAGGCAGCCAACCAAGATGACTGAAGAAAGCTCTGATGTCCCCAAGGAACTCAGTGCAACACAAATTATCTATCCTTTCCTTAGACTGTATGTTTTTGTATTTTTGTAATCCCAGCAGGGGTTTTTGAAGCCTTACTTGCCAGAAACACTGTAGCAGAAGGTTCTTAAAAAAAAAAAAACAATAGATTAACTTTGGACATTTTTTTTTTGTTTGAAAGCATTGCATTGAGGAGGGAAATTAAATAGGAATTGCGAGTGTTTTTTTTTTATTATTTAGCCAGATGGAGTGAAACTGATATTGAAAAATTAAGGTTTGGAGGTGAGCTACCCCAAAAAGAATAGCGTTTTTGGCAATGGATAAAAAATCTTTTGAAGGTGAGCTTTTTTTAAACCGAAAGTATTTGAGTTAGGGGCACTGATATAAAGAGTAAGGGACATTCTTAGCTCTGTTTTGTATCTTAGCAGAGAGAATTGTAAACTGGCTAAAAGTATGTAAAAAAACTTCATGTTACTCAAAGAGACTGCTTTGCTGTTAATATATGAAGCTGAATTTACTTTATTATGGAAATGGGGGGTAAATTTATAGTATGTGGGTGCAGTCTGTAAAACAGTTGGTATGATAATAAGACACAGTAGCACCTGGTGTGTGTGTTTTATTTTAATTATTTAAGTAGTGCAGCTTAGCTCAGAGGCATTATGAAGTTTGCAAGTAAAATTAAAAACATATATAACCAAGGGGTGGTTTATCATATACATTGGGCTGGATATTCAGACTGCACCGGTCAGTGGCGCAAGCCTGGGCACAGCACAACTGGGCTGTGCCGGGGCCAGGACAAGGCGATATTCAACTGTGATGTGCCATGGTGCAGCACCATTGAATATAGCAAGGTTGGCGCACATACAGTGCATGGCGCAGTGGCACTGCACCACGCAAGCCATAGTGAGGGAGCATGGGGATGCACTAGCGCAAGTGCAGTTGCACTAGGTGCATCACCCATGACATTCAGCCAGGGGCATGCAGATGAGGCCATTATATATGCAAGGCACAAATGGGGCCATTTGCTTGCATTTCGCAGGGCGTCCCGGTGAAATGCGCCTGGCGCCCTGTCTGGCTGCTGTCATTGGGGGTTGAGGCCTTGGTGGACTAATGTGACCCCCTCCCCTCCCATATGTCCAATTGTGGCTTCTGTACTATGAAAGATTAACCTGGTGGTCTAGTGGTTCCTGCCCCATATGCCCGATCGCAGGCTGTTGTAATGTTAAATATTAGCCTGGTGGTCCAGTGGTACCCCTCCCACCCACCCCTCAGAGGACCCCAGGTCACCCAGCACCCCCCGTCATGGGTGGGTGGCAGCACCCCTGCACGATACTGCCTGGCCACCCACTGAATGACAGCATACAGTATGATCTTAAGGCTTATTGGTCCACAGGTGACCAATGTGCTTCGCAGACCATACTGTACTACACAGGACCAGATATGTGAATGAACCGGGTGGGGTGCTGCCGCCCGCCAGTGACAGGGGGTGCTTGGTGGCCGGGTCCTCTAGCAGAGGGTACCACTGGACCAATTATAATAATATTTATTTATTTATTGGAATCTTGGATAACACCTTTGAGCTAAAAGCTCGTTTACAAAGGTTCTATGTCATAAGGCAATAGACAAGGTACATAAACATTACAAAACAGATAGGTTTATATACAGCAGGCAAGTACATTATGGTACATACAGATACAGATTCAAGCAAGTACAGTTAAAATGCAGCAGATGGGAGAGGTCAACTTTATTGCAACAGTGGTAAGAGCATACCTAAGGTGAACAAGCAATTTATAGTGGTAGCTGAGCTTTACATCATGCAGGTAGAGTTATGGAGGGTCAGAAGTGGTGGTGACCAAAGGAGGGGAGAACAGAATAGATGAGAGCAGGGGGAGGGTGGGGACAGAGACATTACAACAGTCCACAATCGAGCATGCGGGGAGAAGACCACTAGACCACCAGGTTAGAAATTAATATTTCAGACGCCCACAATCGGGCATACAGGGAGGGAACCACTAGACCACCAGGTTAAACTTTATTATTACAACAGCCCACGATCAGGCATACGGGGAGGGAGGGGGTCCACTGGACTACCGGGGGGGTCCGTGTGCTTGTGGATGGCATTCCTGCTGGGCGGGTGACCACCCACAGCTGGCAGCTGTTGTGTTGCACCTTGCAATGCAGCCGCCCGCCTGTGGGTGGCCAGCATTTGAGCCTTGTAATTTTGGCTCAACTTTGAGCACCAGTGTGCGGCGCATGTAGGGGTTGCACCAGCATATGAGCCGCACATCCTGGGCTGAATATCGGGATGTGCTGCATATGCATGGGCATGCCCCCTGCATCTGCGCCGCATAAGATTACATTGTGCTCCAGCACATCATGATTTGCACTGCGCTGGGCAGCCTTTTCAATATCCCGTCGGGGCGCAACCCCTGTGAATATCTTGGCCATTATGTATTTGACTGGAGTAAAAAGTAAATTTCCAAAGCAAATGGTTATTTATTTCCATGCAGATATGATGAAATGGTGAAATTTCACAAGAACAGAATTGTGGATTTGCATACCTTGTGAATTTTTTAAGGTACCTTGGCATTTTTTTATCCACCCCATGTTTCAATTAATTTACAAATAAAAATCTTTAGAATTGGAGACGTTTTAAATGATGTATTAATTGAAATATACCATATCTATTTTAGCCAGCCCCTGAAGAAGAGACCATTCTTGGTCTCAAAACATTGGAGTTTTTAATGAAGAAATCTGGCACTCAAAAATAAAGGCTGTGCACATAAGGGAACACAGTGCTTTGGTCCTAGTGTGTTTTTCTTAAGGCTTGACCAAAAGCCAGAAGGAACTAAAAGAAAACTGCATTTTGTTTTAAAGCCAGGCTAAAATTTATTGTAAAAAACAATTAGTCTGTCGGATTGTCTGATCCGAATTTCTATCACAGCAATCAAGCAGCACCTTGATAAACTCTGGAACTTAACAGTTACTGCTGCAAATATTCTAAACTGCACAATTTAACTCCTAAATTTTCAAATATTTCCAGAGGAGTATGCCCCTACCCCCACCACCACCACCAAATCCTGTCTACACTTTGCTTAATATGTAGAAATAACAGACAATCATGAACAGTGCAGTTGCAGGTAGAATGACAAAAGTCACAAAGAAGAGACTTTACGGAGAAAGGAGAAGAGGCAAATTGAACTGAAAGGGGGAGAGAGGACAAACGTTTAGGAAATAGGTACGAAACAACAGCTTGACCAGCAGTAGATCATCTAGCTGGAACAGAGAGAGAAAGGGAAATATTATTGCCTAGAGGGTAGGAGGAAGAAGGAGGAGAGGACAGAAGTGATTTGAGACAAGAGGGAAGGGTGCCAAACCAGAATTTGGAGATACATGAGGCACAAAGGGAAAGACACCTAGCATCAAGAGAGACGAGAGAAAGGGCTGAGTAAGGCAAGCAGTGCTGAGTTCGAGGGAGGTAATCTAAAGCAAAATGACAAAAAGAATGAAAAAGGGGGTACAGTCTGGCAAGGGAGGATTTAGGGGCACCACAGCAGACTAAATCACCATAGTCAAAGTTAGGGAGAATCATTTTTAAAACTATCTCTCGGTGGACAGGAAGCGGAATACTCACTTTATCTCGTACAGTGCTCCAGGCTTAGGGTGCAGTTTATGGTGAATAGCATCAATATGCATGGAGAAATCAAGATGCCGGTCAAGGCATTCATTCATGGTTTCCTAGCATTTTGAGGTATTTTGTGTGATGTACTGATGATTTCTGTATCTTCCAGCACAAAGTAAGAACATATTTTTCCTAGTTTAAAATCAGGACATTTTACATTTTCCTGATTTTTGGTAGGACAAAGACCCACCAGGACTGTCCTGACAAAATCAGGACAGTTGGTAACCCTAAGCATACTGTAACTTGTGGCACATTAGTATTGGGCATACATTTCAAGAAGCCGGCCACACCAAAGAGTAAAATCATGTTAGTCTTTATTCTATAAACATCTCAAGCTATGACCCCCCGATCACACCCAATGTTTAGCCCCTCGTGGGCTTCTTCAGGGATGAGGATCTGTATTTAAAAATGACATAATCACTAAATAGTAATAAATATATATTCTATATACATTTATACATGTCCTTCAGCAATTCCAAAAATATGTAGGCCGATCACATTCTCTACTTGTCCACAAAATCTCTTCTATTAAATATACCGACATTTTTAAATAAAATTTCCATATTCTCAAATTGTGGACTGGGAGCAAACATAGTCCTAATGTGTCATAATGATAAAAAAATACATGATCTAATGCACATTGCATGAACCATCATGCTTAACGGGGTTACTTGGACAGCACATACTGTAACTATCACTGAGCTAGATAGCTGAGGTAGATAGTGAAGAAGGGGTAAGGTTCTGCAACAGGATTTGGCGACCCTTGAGTGCTGGGAGGGAGGAAGTCATTTTGCCCCGTACAGATCCCTGGTGAGGTCGCTGTTGGAGTACTGTGTGCAGTTGTGGTGCCCCTATTTGAAATAGGGTATCAGGCTACTGGAGGGGGTCCAGCCTAGGGTGACGAAAATGATCCTGGAAATGGGGGACAGGGCACATGAAGAGAGATTGAAGGAGCAAAACATGTACACCCTAGAAGATAGAAAAGAGAGAGGGGAAATGATTAAGACCTTCAAGTACCTAAAGGGCATAAACAAAGTTAATTCAGGGGGCTTGTTTAAGTTAAAAGGAGGGAGGGAGGAACACCAGGGGTCAGAGTCTGATGTTAGTGGGAGGAAGGTTCAAGAGAGAGAGAGATGAGGAGGCATTATTTCACAGATAGGATGCTGGTTGGAATGTGCTACCAGAAGAAGTGGTAGCATTCCAGACAGTGGGCAGCTTCAAGACAGGGTGGGATAGGGTCAAACAGAGGATCAAACCTGGGGGGAGGATGGGACAGGTAAAGTCAGAAATGGGGGGCACTAAGTTGAAAGAGGGAGCAAGGGGAGGAGGAGGCAGCTGCAGTCTAATAGATGGCATGCAGCACACTCGAGCAGAATAGATAGACTGAATGGCCTGTATCTGCTGGCAGTTTCATATGTTTGTATGTTCGTATAACCTCTCAACACATATTCAGATTATTGTATCCACCAATCATACTTAGGCTTTCTGGCTCACGTTAGAGGTCCACTTTCACCAACCCCTAAAGAGATAACTGAAGAAGTTCCACTGCAAGTAAATACATATTTCAAAGATACGCAGTTCATAGGATGCTGAAGAACACTCAGTTATAAAAATATTACTGCTAACATCATCCTACGTCTAAAAGGAATTTTAGAATTTTTACCCAGAAGCGAAATAATTCAAGATTCTTATGTCTAGTTTTAATCCATGCCTGTAATTTTAAATATAAATATAATAATTTAATCCTTATAGTGCTGTATAATGTAACTTGTTTATATTAACTTCACATGCCCTCAAAACTGTGCATTTTCAAACAGTTGTTGTTTTGTTTTGTTTGTTTGTTTTTGTTGAATTTTGTTGACCCAGTAAGCTCACTGGGCCTACCGTTCATCCTGCATTTTCATAAATTACATGAATACCTGAAAAAACATTGGTGGTAAAGTTTTTACCTCCAGTATACCCTGCATTGCATAGTTTAAAAATGTTTAATATGTTATAAAGTCTCAATTAAATCCACATTTACACAAAGAAAAATAATTTCTGTTGCTATGTCCACTCACCCTTTGGAGCAGCATTTTGTTCTGGCAGCTAGTGTATTTTACTGCACTCAATGCCAGCAGAATCTCTCTACATTATGCTGGGTTTGGAGACCAGTACAGTACCCCCTATCCCCAACCACAGATGCACAGCATCTCAGGAGATGTCACCACATCCAGGTGTTTATACCTGTGAGGAGGCTGATTGTTGCTAAGCAGTAAAGTGAAATACACTTGTAGTTAGCAGGCAGGAGGGACAAAATTCTGCCTCCCACAAGAGTACTTCTCCCGCCTCCAATACACAGTAGTTTTCAAAACAAGAGTCTGCTTTAGGAATCACTATCCACTGCAGAAAACAGGCTGCTTATAGCTGGGATGGCATCCTAATTTATTCATGAATATTCATGAGCGTATGGATCCCATGAGTACTGTATCTTTAGACTGCTGTTTATATTGTGCGTTTTGAATTCCCTGTGTTTTCCAAAATTATCCAGGTTTAACCTAAACCTATGTGCTCCAAACATTTATTATATTATCATTGAAGTTCACTTTAGAAGGTGGATGATTAACAGACAAAGAATTTGATAGTTGGCTAATGAATATTTATGAGCTCTCACCGGACCGTTCAGTCTTGCGTCATTCTCCAGAACCCAACAGCTTCTTTAAACCACTGTTCATATTGTGTGTTCCAAATCTGCTGCATTTTCAAAAATTATCTAGGTTTAGCCTAAACTTACGTGCTCCTGATAATCATCTTGTGAATATTCAAGAGCTCTCGCCAGTGTGGTCAATCTTCTGTTATTGCCAGTCCTATGTGCTCGGTACTAAAGCAAGGCTCACACACCTCCAAATTATAATCAGTTTAAGTAAACTGAACAAAAATGTTTAATAACTAATATATAATGATCAAGGTCATGCATAACATGTTCTGTAATTATTAGACCACAGAGAGCAGGGGAAAGAAGGAAGCAAGGGAACAGAAGTGATAAATGGGCTATAAAAATGGATAACTAGAACAGGAAAGTAATTCCTTAACAACACTGCATTCATCTATATTTGCAATGCTACATGCCATAGTTTATCAATATTATCAATAGAAAAAAGCTATAATAAATACCAGTACCCACTTCTAGTCATCTTAACAAAATGATTTAACTTTTTTCCTATATATTTAAACTAATCAAGATATGTATGTCTTGGTAATGGGAACTGCAGAGCCAAGGGAAGGGGTAGAAAAAAGGGGGTTATAGGACTGAAAGGACAATTTTAAATTAGAAAAAACATATTTTATCTTCTTATTTCTTCCATGGGGTTGGACATAAAAAACAGGTTCTTGCAGAAAATCCATGAGGAAATTCTACACGCTAAAATATTACATTAAAAAAGAATTAAGGGTCCTTAGGCAATTTTTTTACTCCATACTATTTTCAGCACATGGGAGCACAATTTGTCAGAGCCTTCAAGCATCACAGACTGCAATAACAGAATAATTTACTACACCACACATTGGAGAGATTAACAGACCAGTCTCAGGTGAATACAAAGGGAGAGACCTGGATGGGAGCACCAGAGAGAAGAGGATTCACATTCTACCAGCATGCTGCCCAATTCTCCTTCTGACTCATGCCCAGTCATTCATTAATAGCATCCAAGTAAATATACAGACATCTCTCTCCTGCTTATCTTGTCAGCATCTTCAGAAGGGCTGAAATAACTGCATATTTGATTTGCCTTTGTGGCTAACTGGACTGATTACTAGAATTCTGTGACAATCTGCATCAATAAATTTTGCAACATTTGGTGGGGTTGTGTGATTTAAAATAGCAAAGGCTGCAGTTTGTAATTGGATGCCAGACATAGCCTGAGGTGGGGGAAATTGTCTTCACAAGTCAGAGGTCTGCATCACAGCCAATTGCCTAGCTTGACTATTTCAGCATTGTTCAATTACTATAAACTACTGGTGTGATCCAGTTTGAGACAGAAGTCCATCTTCTTCCAAGTTGTGTACTGGGTGTGCTTTGAAACAACTGAGAAGCTGTGTGGGATATACTATTTTGGACTAGGTATCTGTAACTAATCTCTCTCTCTTGCTTACATCTGAGAGAAGTTTTCCTCACTTTTACAGTGGTATTGCTTTGTGTTTAATTATTTTAATTTTTAATTCAGGAAGGGGGTTTTCAAAACTGCTTATCTTGTCAGCATCTTCAGATGGGCTGAAATAACTGCATATTTGATTTGCCTTTGTGGCTAACAAACCACCAGGCTGTTTTGGGGCTGGAGAGGTTTACCTGTGTCTGACTTGGATGTCTGGATTTTCTCTGTTTGATTAGCAGGTACTTTCTCTGTCAAATTGTTGTGTAGGGTATCTTGCTGACAGGAAGGCACTCATCGCAGCGGTAGGTGAGAGCTTTTTGCTGATTGTTTTGTGAGGGCACAGTTTAGGCCCAACCCTTCCCACCCTCACCCCACCCACCCCGAAATAGTTCCTTTATACCTGAGGTTCTGACATCATTTCCTCAAGAGTGCAAGGTACATATCACTGTCATATCCTCTCTAGCACACTGCACTGACAATATAAGCATACACATGTATAATATATATATTTCTATATAACCAATCACACGCAGCATGCACACACACACACACACACACACACACACACACACACACAAAGTAGATAAACATGTGGGGAGTAGTGCAATGTAATGGCTGTGGGCAGCAGTCTTCCAGGAGTCTTTCTGGAGGCTGAGATGCTGCCCTATTTGCAGACAACTATCTGCCCTGAGGGAGGAAGTTGCCTGTCTTCAGGCCGCACTGGACAGTAGTAAGAAACCTTCCCCCAGGCTACACTGGACAGTAGGAAGGAACCTCCCCCATCCAGGGAGCACTAGCGCCACCACCACTACCTCAGAGGTTGCAAAGAAAGCACAGCAGTTGGACCACAGTGGACTCAGGGAGGGTGAGGATGGTGGAACAGAGGCACACCCAGTCAATTATTCCACTCCACAATCCATACACCCCTGGGGGAGCATAGCTCCCCTATGGATGCACCCGCAGAGAAGACTGATGACAACTGTCACAAGGGAGGCCCACAGGAAGGAGGCAGAGGACAACAAAGGGAAAGGAAGCAGCTCCTGGTGGGGGACTCAATTATTAGGGGTATAGAACTGGGGGGAGCTGGGAAAACTGAAGTAAGGTGCCTGCCTGGTGCCATGGCTTGGAGGGACAGGAAGTGCATCCTCAGGATCACAAGAACAGCTGCATGGGAGTCTGAGCTGGACGTAATTGTCCACCTAGGGACAAATGACTTGGCTCATCATGAGATTAGAGCAGTGCAGGAGGACACTGCAGAGTTGGGGAGGGGCCTAAGACAAGTAGCACACACAGTATCCTTTTCAGAGGTGCTGCCTGTCAGAGGCATGGGGGAGGCGAGGGTAATTAGCACCATGCAGTTTAATGAATGGTTTAAAAAATGGTGCGGAGCACAGGGGTTTGGCTTCATTGGGGATTGGGGTTCCACCTGGAGGGACACCAGCCTATACTGGTAGGATGGTCTGCATCTGTCCAGGAAGGGAACAAGTCTTTTGAGCAATCGGTTTAAATGCTTCATTGGCAAGCTTTTAAACTAGTCAAAGGGGGAGGCACTGACAAGCAGCAGGAAAACCCCAGCCTCTCCCTTCAAAACAGGGCACTAAATGAGAAAAAGACCGAGGTAGAACGGTCAGTGGGGGATGCTGCAACAGAAGGTAAAGCCATCAAAAAATGGAGAGCAATGAGTACCAATGCCCGTAGTCTGGGTAACAAGCTTCCTGAGTTAGTGGCCTTGATGGAGGAGGAACATCTGGATATCGCGGCAGTCACAGAAACATGGTACACACAAAACCATGACTGGGACGTAAACATACCAGGATACGCTATCTACAGGAGGGACAGGGAGGGTAAAAGAGGAGGAGGAGTAGCTCTTTACATAAGGGAAGAAATAAAAGCAACAGAACAAAAGGGTAAACAGGGAGGAGAAAAAGCACTGTGGGTAAATTTGGAGACAGGCAATGGCACCACAATCTGCACAGGGGTTGTATACAGACCCCCTTCTCAGGGGGAGGAAATGGACAAGGAAATGATAGAAAGTATACTTAGAATGGCAGAAAAAGGGGAGATATTGCTGTTGGGTGATCGGAATATGCCAGATGTTAACTGGAGTGCAGTTGCAGCTGCCACTTCGAAGAGTGGAGTTATTCTAGATGCCCTACAGGGAGCATGCCTTACACAACTAGTACTGGAGCCCACTCGAGAGGGAGCAATATTAGACTTGATTCTCTCAAATGAAGATGGAGAGATGATCACAGATGTAGAAGTGGGTAGCCATCTGGGAACTAGCGATCATTGAACAGTATGGTTCACAATAA
This sequence comes from Neoceratodus forsteri, assembly GCA_016271365.2. Lineage (NCBI taxonomy): Eukaryota > Metazoa > Chordata > Ceratodontiformes > Ceratodontidae > Neoceratodus > Neoceratodus forsteri. The sequence goes on from CM028135.1 coordinate 477,954,982, forward strand.
ACACAGCAATAGAGTCAAGCCATACAAAGACAAAAGTACTGGACTTTAGGAGGGCTGACTTTGCCAAAATGGGTGAGTGCCTAAGGAATGCACTAGCAAATGGGCAGGAAGGAGGGGTGGAAGAACAATGAGGAATAATAAAAACTGCCATCACAGAGGTAACGAGCCTTTGTGTGAAGCAAATAAACAAAACAAAACGATGTAAGAAACCACTATGGTTCTCAAAGGAAGTGGCAGTGAAGGTTCAAGAGAAAAAGAAAGCATTCAGGAAGTACAAGGAATCACAGAAGGTGCAGTACAGAGAACTGTATCAGTTAAAACAAAAGGAGGCTGGGAAGGCAGTCAGAACAGCAAAGGCCCAAACCGAGGAAAAGATAGCCAACTCGGTTAAGAAGGGGGATAAAACCTTTTATAGGTACATCAGGGAGCGAAGGAAGACCAAGGGAGGATAGTGAGGCTTAATAAAGGGAGGGAGGGTGGGCAGAGGAGACTGTGAAAGGCAGAGATACTAAACAAATATTTTGCTCAGTATTTACAAATGAAGAGGGAGGCATAAAACAAACAGTGGAAACACTCTGGATACAGAAGTTGATACCAGCCCATTTACAGAAGAAAGGGTTCTGAAAGAACTCTTAAAACTGAAGGTGGACAAAGCAATGGGGTCTGATGGGATTCATCCCAGAATTCTAAAAGAACTAAGGGTAGAACTAGTGACACCACTGACTACCCTTTTAACAAACCATGGGAGGATGGGGTGGTACCCGAGGACTGGAGGAGGGCAGATGTGATTCCCCTTCACAAAAGTGGGAGCAAGGCAGAAGCAGGAAACTACAGACCTGTTAGTTTAACCTCAGTGATAGGGAAAATGATGGAATCACTTCTGAAGGAAAGAATTGTCGAGTATCTAGAGGCCAGAGGGACACAGGATCCTAGGCAGCATGGATTCACAGCAGGAAGGTCATGCCAGACGAATCTGATAGATTTCTTTGACTGGGTGACCAAAGTAGTAGATCAGGGAGGGGCTGTGGACATGGCCTACCTAGACTTTAGCAAGGCATTTGACACAGTACCACACAAAAGATTAATATACAAGTTAGCCAGCCTGGGAGTGGGTCCCAAGATGATGGCCTGGGTAAAGAATTGGCTGGAGAATAGGACACAGAGAGTAATAGTAAATGGAGTCCACTCAGAAGAAAGGAGGTTACTAGTGGGGTACCGGAGGTTCAGTATTAGGATCGGTCCTCTTCAATGTCTTTATAAGTGACATTGCAGAAGGACTGAAGGAAAAGTATGTCTTTTGCAGATGACACAAAAATCTGCAACAGAGTTGATGCACAGGGTGGGGTGGAAAGGATGAGAAGGGACTTGGCAAGATTAGAGGAATGGTCAATTGTATGGCAGCTTAGATTCAATGCTAAGAAGTGCAAGGTAATGTACCTGGGAAACAAAAACCCAGGAGAAGAGTACACAATGGGGGGTGAGATACTAACAACAACAAAAATGGAAAGGGACCTGGGGGTAGTCATATCAGATGACCTAAAGGTGGGCAAGCAATGTGAGAGGGCAGCAAGGAGGGCTGGGGGGATAATGGGATGCATAGGGAGAGACATCACCAGTAGAAAATAGGAAGTTATTATCCCTCTGTACAGACAGCTGATGAGACCCCATCTGGAGTACTGTGTGCAGTTCTGGAGACCCAATCTCCGCAAAGACATAGACAGGATGGAAGCTGTCCAGAGGAGGGACTAAAATGGTGCAGGGTCTGCACCGGAAGACATATGAAGAGAGATGAAAGGAGCTTAATATGTATAGCCTCGAGGAAAGGAGGGAGAGGGGGGACATGATAGAAACGTTCAAGTACCTCAAGGGAATCAACAAAGTCCAAGAGGGTAGCATCTTTCAAAAAAAGAGGTGTGCAAGAACAAGAGGGCACAATTTGAAGATAGAGGGGGGTGGCTCAGAGGTAATTTAAGGAAGTATTTTTTCACAGAGAGGGTTGTGGATGCATGGAACGGCCTTCCGGAGGAGGTTGTGGAGTCAAAATCAGTGGTGGAATTCAAGCATGCATGGGACAGTCATAAGGCAATTCTAGGGGGTGGGGGTAGGAAGAAGTAGGCTGCTGGTTAACTAGGATCTGCAGCTTATCCAGTAGGTAGGGAAATGGGCAGACTGGGTGGGCCAAGCGGTCCTTATCTGCCGTCAAATTCTATGTTTCTATGTTGTACAGCTTTACTCCCATCACCCCCACATGCTGGGGATCTACTTTTTCAATAGCCCAGAAATGTAGTAAAGGCATTTGACACAGTCCCACGTAAAAGATTAATAAACAGATTAGTCAGCCTGAGAGTACGTCACAGGGTGGTAGCCTGAGTAAAACACTGGCTGGACAACAGGACACAGAAGGTAATAGTAAACTGAGTCCACAGTGAAGAAAGGGGGGTTACTAGTGGGGTACCACCTGGTTCAGTACTGGGGCTGGTCCTTTTTCATTTCTTTATAAGTGACATTGCAGAGGGACTGGAAGGAAAAGTATGTCTCTTTGCAGATGACACAAAGAACTGCAACAGGGTTGATACACAAGGTGGGGTAGAAAGGATGAGAAGGGAAGTGGCAAGGTTGGAGGAATGGTCAAATATATGGCAGCTTAGATTCAACGCAAAGAAGTGCAAAGTAATGCACCTTGGAAACAAAAACCCAGGGGAAGAGTACACAATGGGGGGTGTGATACTGACAACAACAAAAATGGAAAGGGACCTGGGGGTAGTTATATCAGATGACCTAAAGGTGGGCAAGCAATGTGAGAAGACAGTGAAGAGGGCTGGGGGATACTGGGATGCATAGGGAGAGACATCATCAGTAGAAAACAGGATGTTGTTATCCCTCTGTTCAAACAGTTGGTGAGACCACCTCTGGAGTACTGTGTGCAGTTCTGGAGACCCCATCTCCGCAAAGACATACACAGGGTGGAGGCTGTCCAGAGGAGGGCAACCAAAATGGTGCAGGGTCTGCACCAGAAGACATATGAAGAAAGACTAAAGGAGCTTAATATATATAGCCTCGAGGAAAGGAGAGAGAGGGGGATATGATAGAAACTTTTAAGTACCTCAGTGGAATCAACAAAGTCCAAGAGGGTAACATCTTTCAGAAAAAGAGATGTGTATGAACAAGGGGGCACAATTTGAAGATAGAGGGGGGACGGCTCAGAGGCAATGCGGGGATGTATTTCTTCATGGACAGAGTTGTAGATGCATGGAACAGCCTTCCTGAGGAGGTCATCGAGTCAAAAACAGTGGAGGGAATTCAAGAATGCTTGGGAGAGACATAAGGAAATTCTAGTGGAGGGTAGGAGGTAGTAGATGGTTGGTTAACTAGGATCTGCAGCTTATCCGTTAGGTAGGGAAATGTGCAGACTAGGTGGGCCAAGTGGTCCTTTTGTGCCATCAAATTCTATGTTTCTATGTTTCTGTGAGGCAATGGAATGTCCCTCATTTGCAAAATGTTGCGCCACAGGACAGCCCTCATGTCTGGTTCATATAGAACTTTTATGTTCACTTATCCTCTGTTTTAATTGTCTCATTTTCCTCACATAATATTTGGGTCACGGACATATAAAAACATATGTAGTATTACATGATCTAAGTCACTGTTCAGAAAATATTTAATAGAATATGTTGTGTTCCCATTTGGATGCATAATTTCTTTTTTCTTAGATGTATTCCCACATGGGTACATGTTAGGTTCTAATGGCCCAAGTAGTAGTTGTCCACCAGTTGGTTCTGGTCCTTTTTTTCCAACAGCACCTCTCCTTCAGAGTGCTCACTCTTTTTGATGTTACAGTAGGCTTGTTAGAAAATTCAGGTATGTCCACTGGTCTTAATGTATCCCAGTGGGAATTAATTATATTCCTGATAGGTTCTGTAAATGTAGAAAATTCCAGTGAAAGTACCAGTCTGTCTATTTTATTTGTTCCGTGGTCTGACATATTCCTCCCATTGCTCCACTTGGTTCTAGTTATTGCCTGATTTACTATTCTCCTGTTGTGTCCTCTTGATATAAATCTCTCTGCCATATTCAGAAATTCTAATTCTCACTCTTTTACATTGCTACAATTCCTGTTTGCACATTTGCAAATAGGGTACACAGTTCTTTAAATGCTTCGCGTGATAGCTTTTTGCATGTTGCAACGTATTTCTGTTCCATATATCCTATTCCGTAATTTGCCATCCTGTTTGTAAATGAATAAATCTAAAACTGCCACATCCTGATCACTAGCTGTCATAGTGAATTTTAAGTTCCCAGTCAAAAAATTTATATGTTCGTGAAACCTTTGCAATTCATCCTGTGTTCCCATCCAAAAGATCAATATCTTATCAATAAATCATTTGTAGCATAACATACTATTAAATTGATTATACATAGGATTCAAAATGAACTGTGTTTCAAACAAGGCCATATACAAATTAGCATATATGGGAGCCATTTTCCTACCTATGGCTAGTCCCTTTTTTGTTTGTAATTTTGACCCTCAAATAAAGTAGTTCTCATAGAGTACCAGCCTGGCTAATTCAAGGGTACTGGATTAAAATGTCACATGAACAATAGCGCAGTTAAAAAACGCAATGTCATTATGTCGAAAACAAAGACAGCTACAGGGGCCAAACAGCTACAGAGCATAATAGCGTATAGCGCTATCCCTGTAGCTGTTCGGGGACAGGGAGAAGGACTGTGCTGTGGGATGTTTATTCTATTTATTCAATCTCGGATTACAATACCTTTGAGCGTAAGGCACTCATTTATGAAGGTTCCACGTCAGTGGGGAGTGGTGAACAAAGATACAGAGGCAGTAATACAAAGACCAGATTTAAAAAACAGTAAAGTACATACTTTAATTATCTAGAATTAATAACTTTAGTAGTGGAGAAGAAAGGAGTTAGGGGGGTAAGAGAAGAGAAGAGAAGAAGAGGGGTAAGCAGCCAGAAGGCTTTGTCAGTAGGAGTAGAAAGAGTGGCAGGTGCGGATAGTAGGTAGGACGGGAGGTGTTGGGGTGGGAGAGTGGGGGGAGGGTCAGAGGATATAGCAAGGGTTGGAAAGGTAAAGCTTTGAGGTGGAGAAGAGGGAACTGGAGTGCACACAGGCAGTAGTATCATTAGGTGACGCAGTCGCAGGAACTGTTTGTCGTAAAATGCTGATGGAGCCTGTGCTTGAAAGGACCTAATCTTGGTATGGATAGGATTTCATTGGGAAGTGCATTGAACCCGAGTGGGGCTCTGTAAGCAAATGACCACTGCCCTTGAGATGTCCTTGACCTAGGAATCTTCAGAGATTGATGGGCTGAGCTTCGAGTGTGCTGAGAGCTGGAGTGAGGGCTAAGGAGGTTCACAGTTCCAGGGGGCAAAAGGCTGAGAAGTGCTTTTTCAGCTAACAGGTATGTTTGGTACTGTATCCTTCTGCTTAGTTGAAGCCACCCAGACTGGGCATATAGATCACATGTGTGGGTAAGGCATGCAGCACCGGTGAGGAGTCTGCATGCCTTATTTAGTGCAATGGATAGTCTATGGAGTGAAGAAGAGGTAGCAGCACCATAGATAACCAAGCCATAGTCAACAGTAGGTAAGACAGAGCTTTGGGTGTCAAGCAGTGTTTATGTCTTTACAGCAGACCAGTCTTGATGTTGACAGCCCAGGCAACATTGTCGATGTGCTGGGCATAAGAAAATGAGCTGTCTAGGGTTACTCCCAGATGCTTAAAGTGTAGGATTTGTTCCAGAGGTACTACCATGCAATTTCAGATTGTTAGTGGTTGAGATTTGTGCTTGTTACGGGTGCCACTGAACAGCATAACTTTAGTATTTTTGTAGTTCAGGATCAATTTATGGGCATTGAGCCAGTCCTCAGTTTTTACAAAACTATGCTGTAGTTGATGTTACAGTTGCTGTGGGTCAGGGTTACTAGTAAAGATGACAGCATCGTCAGCATACAGTAGCATCTGTTGGTGGCAGGCCTGCGGTAGGTTGTTAAGGAAGATGCTGAAAAGTAAAGGCCCTAATATAGAGCCCTGCGGTACACCTGAGTGTAGAAAACAGGCTTTTTTAAAGGCAGAAAGGGGAAGGTTTGTAGCATCAGAACAAAGAAGACAAAAGAAGTGGGCAGGAAACAGAAGCACACCAGGCTGTTAGGAGGTTGGGGAAAGAGACAGAGATGTGCAGTGCCAGAGAACAGGAAAAGGATTTACACAGTCAAGGCTCAAATTCACTTCTAATTATCAACTCAGTACTTAAAACAAGCATTTGTCAATGCCAAATGTTTGCTTGCTGGCATTGGCATTAGTAGTGTAGGAGTTAGAGAGATGCATAATAGGAAAGGCAGTGAAGTATTGAACTGAAGCCAACCCCACCACCCCCCTGCAGAGACTGACAGGCATTGGGGTGTGCCTTTGAGTCATCGGCCATAACGCCCATGCAATTTCACCACACCCTACCCTGCAGACACTGACAAGTGTCACGGTGTGCCTTGCGGTCTTTGGGCCTTACGCTCACCCCATTCCATAAGAAAATATGGTGAGATAGATGCAGTATAGGAGAATGGGGTGAACTTTGGGGCTGAAGAGTCCAAGGCACACCTCAATATCTGTCACTGGCTGCAGGGTGTGGGTGGGGGTGGAATGGCATGAGCATTACAGGCTACAATCCCAAGTCACACCCCTGATGCCTGTCAGTCTCTACAGGATGGGGCATTATGGTTGGAAACTCTAACGTTGTGGGCGTTCATTTGTATTTTCACTCCAAATTTTCAACATGGGTCTTTTGTGACCCCACCTCATGAACAGTGGTAATATAAGTTTGTTAACTGAAAGCTGATTTTGCACAGCTACTACGCCATTTGGCACCACAGGTGCTAAAACATATTTTGAACAGGATGTGAAAAATGACAGCTGTACTGTTCATGGGGAGGTGTAAAAATGGCAATGTTGAAAATCTGGAGTGAAAAATAAAAAACTGGTGAAGTCACGAGTGTGTGTAGAAACTGCGAAACGCACAGCCGTAATATAGTTAGTTTGGGGATTTTTTACAGCAGATTGTCAACACAGGCATTTTGAGACCTCCACTCATGAACAGTGTCACTGTGATTTTCTTAATCTGTCCCGAACACTGATTTCCCACAGCGACCTCGCATTTCTGTGCTGGAAGTGCGAAAAAACATTTCAGCCAGGGTGTGAAAAATGACAGCTGTACTGTTCATAAGGAGGTGTGGTAAAATGGCAGTGTTGAAAATCTGGACTGAAAATATAACAAATTCGTGAACTTACGAAGGTACGTGGAAACTGCGCAATGCACGCTTGTAACACAATCATTTTACAGTCTTTTGTCACCAAATTTTCAACAGAGCCATTTTAAGACCTCTGCTCATGAACAGTGTCACTGTGATTTTCTTAATCTGTCCCAAACATTGATTTCGCACACTGACTGTGCCATTGTGCGCTACGTGCGCGAAAACACATTTTGGGCAAGATGTGAAAAATGACAGCTGTACTGCAAATAAGGAGGTGTGGTAAAATGGCAATGTTGAAAATCTGATAAAATAGTAAAATTATCGAGATTCTGGCGTCGCGTGAGAACTAATACCAACCTTAAGCTCGTAAAATCATTTTGGGAATTTTCACCAAATTTTCAACATAGGGTTTTGGACCTACCTCATGAACTGTGACACTGTCATTTCATTACTCAGTCCCAAAAGGTGGTTCCGCACAGTGAGCGCAAAATCACCTTTTGGAACCGAATAACAAAATGACAGTGGCTGAGTTCATGAGGTGGGGTCCCAAGAACCTCATGTTGAAAATTTGGTGAAAACATTCCCAAAAATGGCTGAGATATGCACCAAAGTTTGAAAAAAAAAAGATTTATGTCATTATACAGCTTACTGGCATTTCTTCAGTTCACGGTTGGCTTTGAAGAGTGCAGACATGTTCCCGAGCCACCGAAGATTGTTGCGCCGGCCTCCGGAGGTAAGTATGGGGTGAGGGGAGGTGGGCTATGCAGAGGGTGGGCACGGGTTGGGGGAGGGGCAAGAGAGTCAACGAGGGACCGTTTTCTTTTATTCTAGGTGTTTTTTGTTTTTTTTATAAAGACGACGTGGGACTTTTGCCATGCTGGGGTGAGGTCCCAGCGTGGCATCTGGAAGTTTGTTGGGGGGGCAGTGGAGCCGACAGGGTGATTGGCACCCCCGTGGGCCACAGACTTTTGCCACACTGGGGTGGGCTCCCAGTGTGGCACCTGGAAGTTTGCTTTTGGGGGGGCAGTGGAGCCGACAAGGGATTGGGCACCCCATCGGTCATACAGAGTGCGGGGGGGGGGACTGGATCCAACAGGGATCAGAAACTAACTGTCTATGACAGTTCAGATGCAGTGCTGATGTGTAGGCAATTTGCATACTGCCGACGGCGGTATGCAAATTGTCTACACGTTACTACCGCTGATAGTAGCGGTGTTTTTCTCAGAACTGTACAGCACTGCATCTGAATGGCTATCATAGACAGCTCGGACGTTCATTGGTGAGGTGCGGCCGTGCCTGCAAAAAGGAGCAGGGCATTGGAAGTGGGGGTGGCGCACCTATGAAAACTTGTATGGTGGCACTATGTTTCTTGCACATGCATGCAAGCAAACATAATGACTGTAAGGATTAAACAGATTATTAAACCCTGGCTCAAAAATTCAACTAGAGAGACATAGGGAATACAGTAGCTAGAGATGTGTTCAGCAGGAGAGAGTGTAGGCCACTTGGAGATTCGCTTTCATTGGCACCAAATTCAAAATCAGGGCTAGTACCTTGCAGATTCAGCTGAGCTGTAGCTCACAGAGGATTTTTGAACCACTGTTCTGATTCAAGAATTGAGGGGTTCCTGGCCTGATCAAGGCTGGCTGGATCCCTTGCAGATTCAGCTGAGCTGTAGCTCACAGAGGATTTTTGAACCACTGTTATGGTTCAAGAATTGAGGGGTTCCTGGCCTGATCAAGGCTGGCTGGATCCCTTGCAGATTCAGCTGAGGCGTAGCTCACAGAGGACTTTTGAACCACTGTTTTGGTTCAAGAATTGAGGGGTTCCTGGCCTGATCAAGGCTGGCTGGATCCCTTGCAGATTCAGCTGAGCTGTAGCTCACAGAGGATTTTTGAACCACTGTTATGGTTCAGGAATTGAGGGTGTGCTGCTGACCAGCTGCCGTGGTGTGCAGGGTAGGGCACAGGCAGTGGAGGTTGGTGGAACAAGGTTGCACCAGGGTTCGAGTCCCACAGCAGGTTTTTTTTTTTTTTCTGTTGCTGGCACTTAGTTTTATTTTGTCCCCCCCCCCCAACTCAGGGCTTGGTTCCAACTCCCCTCCCAAGGAGTCCCCCCTCCCTACAGTTCCTTCCTGTCCCTAAGTTACCTCCCCCCTTCAGAGGTGATCATATTTAGAATTGGGGTGGGGGGGTCAGGGGTGGAGCCTTCCGTGAATACATTGTGTGGCCTGTTGTTTTCTGTGGAGCTGTTGTAGTGCTTGTTGTTTTTGGTGCGCTATTTTTGTTTTCGATGTTTTTCTTGTGCGGTTTTTGACCCATGCTGTTGTTTTGTCAAGATTTTGACCCCATGCCAATTCAAGGAGGGTGTTAATGGGTGGCATATTTTCAACCTGACTTCTCTTGAGTCCAGCTTCTAAGCCAAGGAGTCCATCTTCATGTGATATGGACATATACAAGTCCTTTACATCCAGAACGAAAGTCCTGACATGTAATTGTTTCCTTTTTAAGATTGTATGTAATTACCCCCATCTAGTTTGCCTATGTCCTCCTGAAATCTTGCTATACATTATAGCCAGAATCCTTTTCTAGATTCTACTTTGAAAGAAATTCCACCAGATCAACAAGCTCTCAAACAGCCATTACAAGCAACCCCCCAGAACACCCAGTTACAAACACAAGTCCCCAGAAACAGCCCCCATATAGCAAGGGTTCTGGAGGACATAAACAAACTAGACAGGGAACAAGGAGAGGGGGAAGCAGAACGAATTATCACAGTCATTACGAGCAGAGGATCAACAATACAAACAGGGACAGAGGAGACTACAGAGGGGCAGACATTATTGAGACACTATTGTTACTAATATTTCTAATTATGAACTTACTGAAGTTGAAAATCGAGTACTTCAGAAAGGTTTATTTTTCATGCCTACTAACAAACTGTACATTTTTGAAATGGTTGTTGATTTGCACAAGTTCACATGGAAATTACATTTACAAGCATTTTTCCATAGGGACAATGGGGGGCGGGGGCATGCAGGAATTTGGACATTCTAATTTTAATGAGTCATCTGCATCTGATGGGACTGTTATTTTACTGGATGGGAACACTTATCTGTCACTTGCAAACAGATACCTACATATATTCCCCCTCTGGATCAAGCAGTAACTGTTTTTGAGAGAGCTGTTCTAAATTATTTGGAAACATATTATGAACAATAGAGTGAAATCAGACATTTTAACTGCACTAGTGAGGAGAATCTGGCTTTTGAGAGTTTACAAAATAATACCGAGATTATCATTAAACCAGCAGATAAGGGGTGATTGATTGTAGTATCGGACAGACAGGATTATGAGACAATTGTCAGATTGGAATTTTTTATTCGCCTTGAAAAAGTGACCCCACAAGCAAGTTCCAGGAGGAAATTTGGATTTTATTACATGAGGCCTTAATATAGATGATTATTTCTAAAGATTTTTTTGTATGTGGAAAATCTAGTGTGGGCAGACATTTACTGCCTGCCAAAAATTCACAGAAGCCTCATAAAACCTCCAGCTCACCCCACTGTGGCAAGTATTAAGTCATTAACAGAACCATCATCTTAATTTATAGATGATCACACCAAGGGAGTAGCAAGCAAAGCATGGTCTTATGTTAGAGATAGTACACATGTAAACAGCATTTTGGAAGGAACTGAGGTGTATTCGGACTGGCATCTGGCTACCCTAGATGTCCTGCTGCTGTGTACTAATATTCCACATGTGGGCGGCTGGTGGCTCTTATGGGGAAAATGATTATTCACAACTGACTGAATTTCTGATTTCACTTACAGAGAAGGTCCTCAAGTGTTATTGTTTCCTTTTTTAGATTGTATGTGTTTAGAAATGAATGGTACAGCTATGTGGGCTACTCTAGCCCCTAATTATGCCAACATTTATTTACGTAATTGGGAGAACAAATTTGTATTTGATATGGATTGTAACCCATTTTTTTCATCAGGTGGACATGTGCAAGCGATTTGTTGATTTATTCATCATTTGGAAAGGTAGCAGGAAGGAGTTAACAGATTTTAAGTATCTGGAGAATACCAACAATAATTTGAAATTTTCTATGCACTGTGATTTATAGTCTGTTAACTGTTTGGATCTTACAGTGATCAAAATTCAAGACTGAGCTTAGCAACGGGTTGTTTTGCAAGGAAACAGGAATTTCTTGCTATCTTATACCAGTTGTTGTCTGTCACATGTGACCAGAAGTATTCCTACAGGTCAATTTATGAGACTGAAAAGGAACTGTAGTCTTCCGGAACAGTATAAAATACATGCAGATGACATACAAACATATGAAAAGAACCAGCAGAAGAACAACACCTGGTCCATCGCGTCTGCTCGATAAGTGATACAGGGTCTGGCCTTATAATTTACGCCAATGACCCTGCCCCCAACTGTCCCTCCCTCTTCCCCCCTTCTCCTCTTCCTTGGTCCCAAGGGTTCCCTTTGTGCTTGTCCCAGGTTCTCTGAAATGCTCCCACTGTCCTTGCTGATACTACCTCCTCTGGCAGCTCATTCCCGGTATACACCACCCTCTCCATATGGAAATGCTTCCTTACATCCCTTCTGAATCTCTCCCCATCAGTTTTAGGCTGTGCCCCCAGTGGTGCTGTTGTCACTCATTTTAAAGAGATCCTCCCTTTTCACTCTGTTAATTCCCTTCATGTATTTGAAGAACTCTATCATATGACCCCTTTGCCTCCTCTCTTCCAGGGAGTACATCCCCAGGGCTCCCAGTCTCCTCATAGGGCCTATCCTGTAACTCCTCGATCATCTTGGTTGCTCTTCTCTGGCCCTCCTCCAGCATGCTGATGTCCTTCTCATAATAATAATAACTTTATTTATAAAGCGCCATTCCAAACCAAGGTGCTATACATAAAAAGTCTCAAATAAATAAAGTCTTAATAAAATCCAAGCATAAATTAGCAATAATCTATAAAATCCAAGCAGCAGAGGCCTATAACAAATCACTTGTCAGGGAATGCTTGTAAAAATAAATAAGTTTTAAGGGCTAACTTAAAACTTTTGATGGTCTGGCACTCTCTCACCCGACGAGGTAGAGAATTCCACAGGGTAGGAGCTGCATAAGCGAAAGACTGAGCACCAGATGTCTTTAAGCACACCCTAGGAATCTCTAGCAGTCCCTCATTGGTGGATCGAAGTGGGCAGGAGGGGTAGTAGGGATGAAGCAGATCTTTCACGTAGTGGGGTCTCTGGTCGTGTAGGGCTTTGTAGGTCAGCAAGCCGACCTTAAAGGTGATCCGCCACTGTACAGGCAGCCAGTGCAGTCCACAGAGAACAGGTGTAATGTGACTAGTCCTAGAGGTACCAGTCACATGCCTGGCTGCTGCATTCTGCACCAGCTGCAAGTAGTGGCTATCAACCCCTGGAAGCCCTAGGTAAAGGGTGCTGCAATAGTCAAGGAGGGTCATCACAAAGGCATGGACTAAAGTTGGGAGATCATTGGGAGGAACCAGGTGATTCACTTGAGCGATATTCCTCAGATAGTAAAATGAGGACTTGACAATGGCTGACACCTGAGATTTTAGGGTCAGTTCATCATCAGTGATAATGCCCAAGTTACGCACCTGATGTGAGGCTGCTAATGGAACATCCCCGGGCCATAACCCAGGAGATAATCCAGTCAATGTGCCTGCCGCACGGTGATCCGGGTCCACCACCAACACCTCAGTCTTGTCTGGATTTAAACTCAGCCAGCTGGCACTCATCCAGTCCTGGATTTCGGAGAGACAGTTATTAAATACCGAGACCGCATTATCCTGTCCAGGTACAATGGATGGGTACAGCTGAGTATCATCTGCATAGTAATGAAAACTCAAGCCGTACCTCCTAATAATGTCTCCTAATGGCAGCATGTACACTGCAAACAACGTGGGTGCTAAAATGGAGCCCTGTGGAACCCCACATGATAGGGGGAAGGGGTCAGAGGAATGAATTCCCATAACTACTCTCTGACTCCTACCCTGGAGGAAAGATCTAAACCACACAAGGATCATACCAGACAGTCCACAGATGGTCTGAAGGCACTCCAATAGCACTCCATGGTCCACAGTGTCGAATGCTGCAGAGGGATTGAGGAGGACCAACATGGAATGAGACCTCTGATCTCTCGTTATTAGGAGATCATTAAGTACCCGGACAAGTGCCGTCTCAGTAATATGTCTGTTCCTGAACCTGGACTGGAGAGAGTCATAGACATCATGGGTAGTAAGATGGTCATCCAGCTGCAGAAATAGGCTGTTGGTTAACTAGGATCTGCAGCTTATCCAGTAGGTAGGGAAATGGGCAGACTAGGTGGGCCTAGTGGTCCTTATCTGCTATCAAAGTCTGTGTTTCAGTGCAACCACCTTCTTGATAACCTTACCAACAAAGGGCAGGTTTGAGGCAGGTCTGTAGTTGGCAGGACAGTTCGGGTCAAGGGAGGGTTTTTGCAGAAGGGGACGCATGACCGCCTCCTTAAGGGGGATCAGGAAAGATCCCCCCTCCAATGAGCACCAAACTATCTCTGCAAGGATCAAGATGATTTCATCTACGCAGCCCACCAAGAGGCACGTAGGGCCTGTATCTAAACTACAGCAGGTTGGCCACAAAGACTGCATGACTCTCACAATGTCAGTGACATCCAGCCGGCTGAAATCCTTCCAAACAGACCGAGTGCATGTGATGTCCAACCAACCATCACAATGTCCATTGGAGGTGGACTAGCTGATTTCGGATCTGATGGTGGCGAAATGATCTGCAAAAAATTTAGCAAACTTCTCACACTTCTGTTGTGAAAAGGCTTCCATAGACTGAACACAGACTGGATTTCACAATCTGTCCACAGTCCAACAGAGCTGAGCTGGCCGATTTTGTGCAGCAGCAATCTCCCTGGACTGGAACTCTGTCTTCTTATGGGAGATTGTCGATTGATAGAGTAATGTTCCATCAGCCTAAGCCTGTCATTATCAAGGCCTGATTTCCGCCAAGCCCTCTCCAGCCTTCACCCCACTCTCCTCAGCTCCTTTAAGGTCCCATCAAACCATGGGGACCTTGGACGGAGAGTGACGGGGCCGACACGAACAGGAGCAAGAGAATCCAGGGCCACTGTTACTGACACATTATGGGCAAGCACCAGATCCCTGCATTCCCTCGACATACTCAATAGATCTAGCACTGCCATTAGGCCATCAGGGGCCAAACCCCGCAAAGGGCAGTACTGGACCATCTCCATAGGGGCAGGCCCATTGGGGGAGCTCCGAAACTGAACCTTATTGTGTGATGGTCTGACCATCCGACTGGTTCCACCACCAAGTTGGGTATCTCTATCCCCTGGAGGAACACCAGATCCAGTGAGTGAACCCTAATGTGAGTAGCGGAGATAACAACCTGCGCGAGGTCCAACAAAGTCATTAGTTGGAGGAAATCAGATCCAGATTGCGAGAGTTCATCGTTGACCCAGGCATTGAAATCACCCAGAATCAACCATCTGGGAGATCCCAATACCTCATCAATGATGAAGTCTGCGATTTCCTGCAGCAATGCTTTCCCAATCTGTACGCCACACCCGCACCCGTGATACACTCAAAGGATCTGGTGAACCCCACTGGCACGTTAATAAGGCAGAGTTCAGATCTAAAGCCGATGGCTACACCCCACTCCTACGATCCATCCTCAGATGATGTATCACCAAGTACCCCAGTGGAACAGCCGAGGCCAATATTGGATCCGCATTATCGTCCAACCAGGTCTCAGTGATACATGCCAGGTCTGCTGTCCCAATAAGATTGGCTATAATAGCAGTCTTGTTACAAATGGACCTGGTATTACATAACACTGTCCGAGTAGGATGAACAGTTGAAGGAGACCGCCCTACCTGGCTGCAATCAGTAGTGCCCTTGGCTATGGGAGTCAGACAGGGAGGACCCCTGTTCTGGCCTATTTCGTCCCAGGGCGTCTCCTTGTCCCCACCACCTCTATCCAACTGCTTCTCTCAATTCCCCTTCCAGATCCAGGGCCCCTCTTTATCCTCCTCCTGGTTATCCCCAGGGTGCAACATCTAGTGCACGTCTTATGTGACAATGGAGGACAAAGAAAGGGGCGAAGGTCTTGAAGTCTGGAAGGGGAATGGTGCCTGACTGTCTTAATGCCCTTCCAACACATTTCATACGGCAAAGAAAAATCACAATCGATACTAACAAAACTAAAAATAAGTAAGGATTCTAGTATTTCACCCCATATTCTAAATGTGGTTTCACCAATGACCTGTACAATTATAAAATAACATCACTCTGCCTACCACTGAATCCCCATGCAATACACCCAAGCAACGATGCAAAGTCAAAAACTCAGGTGCGACACAGGATTTCCTCGGGTGCACAAAATACTTGGGAAGGCTGTCCCACAATCTCTGCAATAATAATCCAAACGTGTATTTGCACTCCAGATAAATGAAAAGCAGGATGCAGTTTCTGCTGAAAGGGTTTATTCTTCCTTGCAGCTCCCTTAGCGCCTCGGCCCCACACTCAGGCCTTCAACTGAGGGATAGTTCTGAGTTACAAAGACAGGTGCTACCTTTTAAAAGGACCATAATTGAAGTGATACACACATAATAAAACACACGGTGTTTAAATCAATAAATCAATTAACTATAGTTCAGATTTCACATATTGCCTCTCTGTTTAACGTTAACATTTATACAAATATTAAAAACGGAATGTTCTGCCTGTTTCTGCAGGAAAAAGAGAAAGAGGGAAGAAGGGAAAAGGGGGAGAGAGAAAACAGAAGAAGAAAAAAGGTTAGTATGCAGTCCCCATTTCTAATAATAAATAATGAAAAGAGAGGGGGGAGGGGGGAACAGAAGGAAAAAGCAAAGCCTGAATAGAAGAAGAGATTAAGAGAGGGACTGTAGGAAAAGATGATCGCAAGGTATGAATGACCAACAAAATTAGTAGCAGATAGAAAAGAATGCCAGAACCTTTTACAAAAATGAGTTACTTGTGTATTTGCATTACATTACATCATGGACTCAAATATGTACTTAATAAGGTTTCAGGACAAAATAACTTTCATATTTCCAATATTTCTGTGACTTTGTCACACAATTTTTATTTATTTTTCTATCAGTTTAGGCGATCTCCCTTTGGGATTATCCCACGTCCTGTAAACCTCATGTCTGCAAAAGAAGAAGGAGAGTTTATTATAGCTAGTCCCTCTCATCCCATATTTAAATACTAAGTATATACTGGCCCAGATATTCAAAAGGGTTGCGCATGGCACAACAGTGTTGCGCCATGCACAACCCACTGATGCACCCTGGCGCGATATTCAAAAGGGAAAAGTGCGCCACACAAATCCTGATGCGCCGGAGCACATCAGTAATGTATGCAGGCACAGGTGGTGGTGGGGGCGTGCCATGCATAACCTGCACAGCCCGATATTCAGCCCGGGATGTGCAGAGTCATGCATGCGCAACCCCTACCTGCGCCTGCACAAAGTTAAGCTAAAAAAAAGGAACAAGGGATGGCCACCCACAGGTGAGCTGCCGCATTGCAGGGTGCAACATGGCAGCTGCCACCTGTGGGTGGCCACCAGATCCCTACCGCACCTGCAACCCCCCATGCCCCATCGCGGGCATCCTGGTAAATCCCCCGTCCAATATCCCTGGTGGTCAGTGGACCTCTATGTGCCCGATCGCGGTCATCGATATATAGTACCCCCAAGTCCAATATCCCTGGTGGTCCAGTGGCCCTCTATGTGCCCGAGTCGTGGGCATCTGTAACACATAACATACCCCTACTACTCTGGTGGTCTAGTGCACTCCTCCCCACCCGCCCACTGAGCCCCACCGCCACGCCCCCGTCAGCGGGGCGGCAGCACCCCACCCGCCTGCGGCCCGCCGCCGCTGACTGACTGTCGGTAGGACGCTATTGTTCACAGCGTGAGCCAATGGGCATGCAGCTCATAGCCAGACATTATCAGTCCAGATATGTGATATTATTCACATATCTGGACTGAGTAGTATGGAGCGACGCCATTGGCTCACGCCAGAACCAGCTGGGCAGTAGCTCCCACCGAGGCTGTCAGTCGGCAGGCGGCGGCGCGGGCGGAAGGTGGGTGAGGTGCTGTCACC
Organism: Neoceratodus forsteri; assembly: GCA_016271365.2. Lineage (NCBI taxonomy): Eukaryota > Metazoa > Chordata > Ceratodontiformes > Ceratodontidae > Neoceratodus > Neoceratodus forsteri. Next base: position 477,972,432 of record CM028135.1, read on the forward strand.
GCCGCTGACGGGAGGAGTAGGGTGGTGGGGCTCAGTGGGTTGGTGAGGAGGGGGGCACTAGACCACCAGGGTAGTAGGGGTATGTTATGTGTTACAGATGCCTGCGATCGGGCGGCGATAGGTCCACTGGACCACCAGGGATATTGGATGTGGGGGGTACTATAACGATGTCCGTGATCAGGCACATAGAGGTCCACTGGACCACCAGGTATACTGGGCGGGGTTTTTTTCTTTTACATGAATGCTCGCGATCGGGCTGCAGGGGGCGTCGGTCCCCGACGGCTGCTGCCTGGCAGGGCGCCAGGAGCAAATCGTCGGGGATCGGTGCACCTGCATGCTAATGGCATGCAAATGGAGACATAATGAGATGCAAATGGCCCCCTGTGCGCCTTGCAAAAATTATGGCTCCATTTGCATGTGCTTGAATGTCGCCAGGTGCTGTGCATGATGCAATGGCACTTGCGCTAGCACATCTCCATGCTCCCTCCCAGCCCCGCTGCGGCTGGCGCGGTGCCACTGTGCCCATGCACGGTGGGGGTAGCCCAGGTGCAGCAAATTCAAAACTGTTGCGCCATGGCGCAGCTCCGTTGAATATCGCCCAGGCCACACACCTGCGCAACAAAGCTGAGCTGCGCCAGGCTTGCGCAATATCCGGGCCACTGCATTTAAATATAAGTAAGCTGTTTTATTTAATTCATGACACACACTAGATCAACACCAAAGCTTTGGTGGCAACACATCTACCAAGCTAAACAAGTAGTGAACTTAAATTTTTAGAGAAGTAAGGAAAATGATATCTAATTTAAACAAATTACTCACAAACAACAATACTGAAATTAAAAACATAAAATTGACACAGGTAAGTTTAGTTAAGAAATCTTACCAAGCTTTTTTAAGGAGTTTCAGGGATTGGATTTGAATTATTTTATGGTTCTTTTATGTAGGTAGCTACAAGGACGAATAAACCTTTTCAGCAGAAACTGCGTCCTGCTTTTAATTTACCTGGAGTGCAAATACACTTTTGGATTATTAATACACCCCAGCATCCTGTTAGCCTTCGCCACCACCTTTTTATACTGAGAGGTGTATTTCAGGTCACTTGTAGTCACTACCCCTAGATCCTTTTCCTCTTCGGAAGCAGTTACCTGAGCTCCTCCTATGTAATACTCTGTCCTAGGATTCTTGGCCCCTATGTGCATCACTTTGCACTTTTTGGCATTGAAACAAAGTTGCCTGATTCCTGACCATCTCTCTAGTCTGGTGAGGTCCTCCCTTAGGCCCTGTATCCTCTCCTTGGTGTCCACTCTCCCATAGAGTTTGGTGTCATCTGCAAACAGGCACATTTTGTCTTTATTGCCTTCCACGATGTCACTTATGAAGACATTGAACAACACAGGCTCCAGGACCGATCCCTGCAGGACCCCACTGGTGACCTCTTTGGTGCTGGAGAACTCAACCCCAACCACTAATGTCAGGGTTCTACTGCTCAACCAGTTTTCAACCCATCTTACCATATTCTCCCCCACTCCTAGATCCCTAAGCTTCATTATCAACCTTTTGTGTGGTACAGAAGCGAAGGCCTTGCTAAAGTCCAGGTATATGATGGCCACCGCCTGGCCTTTGTCCACTGCTCTTGTGACCCAATCAAAGATCTTGATCAGGTTCATTTGACATGATCTGCCTGCCACAAACAGGTGCTGTCTTTCATCCTGTAGACCATTCTCCTCTATGTACCTCACCAGCCTTTCCTTTAGTATGGTCTCCATGAGTTTGCATACTACTGAGGTCAGGCTGACTGGCCTATAGTTACCTGGGTCATCCTTGGGTCCGTTCTTGTGGAGTGACACCACATGTGCCAGTTTCCACTCCAGTGGCACCACTCCTGACTCCAGAGATCTACTGAAGAGAACAACCAACGGGCCCACTAGATCCTCCACTAACTCTTTCAGCATCCTGGGGTGTATTTCGTCTGGCCCTGAGGATTTGTCCACCCTCAGGGCCATCAGTCCCTCCCTATTTCAATCCTGATTACCACTATGGCTTCCCCCACTGTTCCCTCCTTCATTCTCCCTGCCTGTGACACCGATCCATCCTTTTCCTTTGTAAAGATGGAGCAGAAGTATTTGTTTAATACCTCTGCTTTGCTCTCATCTTCATCAACCCAATCATCCCCCTTCCTCAGTCTAACAATGCCGTCCTTCTTATCCCTCCTTTCACTTATGTAGCAAAAAAAGGACTTTTCCCCATTCTTTATTCCTTTGGCTATTTGGTGCTCTTTCTGTGCCTTTGCCTGCTACACCTTCTTGCCACTTTAGCTAGCCTCTGGTATTCTTCCTTATTCTCTTCCTTTGCCATTCTTTTATATCTTCTATAGGCTGCCCTCTTTTCCCTTACCACTCTGGCCACTTCCCTGTTAAACCAGCTTGGTGGTCTGGCTGTCAATTTCTTCCCTCATTTTTAAACAACAGCTTGTGGCCTTCTGAATGGTCCCCCTATAGGTGGCTCATAATCAGTCCACTCCCATGCCCTCCTCCATGCTCTCCAGGTTTTCCCTTAACACTACTCTCATCTTTTTAAAATTTGCCCTCCTAAAATCCAGTGCTGTGGTCTTAGTGGGGATGTCATCTTACCCAAGTCCAAACTGAACCACGCTGTATTGTGGTCGTTTCCACCCGGGGTTCCCTAACTTCGATCTCCTGTACGTGCTCCCTATTGGTGAGCACTAGGACCAGGATTGACCCCTCCCTGATGGTATCAGTCACAAACTGAGTCATGAAGATGTCCTGGATTGAATTTAGGATTTCTTGACTTCTGGCACAGGATGTGGCGGGAGTAGCCCAGTCCACTTTAGGCAAGTTAAAATTCCCCACCACTACCACCTCTCCTTTTCCAACTGACCTGAGTGATCGTTTTATTGCTAGAAGCTATAATAAGAGTATAATATAGCAAGCGTTTGATACAGTGGGGGAAATGAAAAGAGATATATTGCAACTGAAGGGTGTAAAAAAATAGAGATACTTTCTGTAAATCCTCTCCTACGTTTGTTACTACTTTCACACCTCAAGCCTCTTGCATGCTCCTTATTATACAGAAACATTGGAGTATTTTAAGCACAGATAAGAGACTGGAGGGTGTGTCGCAACAGAAGCCACACATGAGGTATAGAAGGGGGACTAATTTAGGAGATTTATTGTCACATAGTTTATATTAGAATGAGCGAGAGAGATGGAAGAAGATTGGGGTGATTGGGAGTGGATGTAGTAATTTCCCATTAGGTAACTATACCTGTGGCAGTTACAACTGGTGTAAATATTTTTTTTTCCAATTCATATTTTATTAAAGTTTTATTTTAAACTGGTGTAAATGTTTAAAAGAGGGTAGTATTTTTATATAGCCAGTCACAGGTCAGGAATATAAAGTCAGGCACTTTATAACTTGTAATACCACTAATGTTATTTATTTAGCCACATGTAACAAGTGTTCAGCATTTTATGAGGGAAGAAAATGAAAGCTGAAGAAACTAAATGGGGAACATTTTAGGTGCATCTCCAAAGGTGATGGTACTAGTGCTTTAGCCACCCATGTACAGAGATGTGGAAGGGACCCAGATTTCAGTTTCAGAGGATTGAAAAGGTGTAGCATAACATTAGGGGAGGTGATATGGATAGACACCTTTTATAGCGCAAGTCTTTTTGGCAATATAAATTTAAGGCTTGTGTGCCCCTGGGATTAAATGAACCTTGTCAGTTGGCTCCATTTTTATGAATTCGATTATATTTAAATATTTTGTTCCTTGGAAATATTATTCTTTTTGAGCTTATGTATAATTAGTAAAACAGCATGCTTATGGATTTGTTATTTGACTTGATTTTGTTTGATAAATACCAGTATGTCTAATGTGTATATATTCATGGAATCCCTTTCCTTCTATTTTCTGCCCCTCCCCCCTTCCCCTTCCCTATTCTTCCCCTTGATAATTCAGGAGTTGCTTTTATATTGTTTATTCTTTGACGTCATCTTTGTATTGATTATTATTAATGTTCCAGCTTTTGTTACCTTTTACGTTGTACTTTTTGAAACAGTATGCTATCTCTTTACATGTGGGGTTTCAAATAGCATGTACCCCCAAGGGGTGCAGATCTTGCGAAATTGCTGTGTGAATGGCGTGAAAGTGCTTGACTGTTTGTCACTTTGGTGGGGGTGGGAAGCTGTGTGTATCAGCTGCTGAGTAAGAAAACTACCCTTGGATTTTATCCAATGGCACAGTGTGTTTTCTGTGAGTCCAGGCTGTGAGGCTGAGCCTACTGTGAGTACACTTTCTGGTTTTGCTTGAGGATCAATATTTTGAGCGGAGCCGTCTCAGTAGTGTTTGTTAGTCCCAGTTTTGATCATGAGCTGGTAGGGGTGGGATGTATTAGGAAGCTGTGTTTTTTGTTTTTGTTACAGACCATAGAAAAATAATTCGAGCTGAGATATAGTTATAGTGTGTGGAATCCTCTGTCTGGAGGCTGAACATACACAAGTTGTGCAGCGCTGGCTGTGTGTGCTCTGCTGATGCATTGTATTTTTTTTTTGATGCATTCAAGGCCAAAAAAGCAAAAACTCTGCCAACGTCATCAGCTCTGGTCTGCATAAAGCTTTTTCTCATTGCATGTTGTGGCCCATTCTCAAGGGGAGAACTGCCAGGTTATTATGTATTTAAGTCAACACAACCAGAGCAGGCACACTGAGATTGATCAGTTTATTACCTGTTGTCCATGTGGTCTGTATCTAACAACTGGACTGCTCCACTTTTAACATGTGGTTCAGAGACCGAGACCACAGGGATGATGAGCTGAATGAAAGACTGATCAGACTCAGTGCTGTGTGCTGCCCCACCTGGTTTGTTGAATGAAATACATACCAACAGTAAATTTTAATACAAATAAAAACTTGAACTGAATGAAATGGATTTGGGGGGTTAGTGGATTGAGACCAAGCAGGTGTGCCCTTTTTACTGCCCCCTGACAGTGTGGGTCATTGAACCTACTAAGGTGCGAAGATTGAATCTCATACTATTTGCCTAGGTGGGTGGAGTATCAGTTTATTTTTTGTTTGTTTGTTTTATTACTTTGACTGCTACATCAGTATTCAATGCTCCATTTTATTGTAACTGTGAGTGTTCACTGACAGCCCTGGAACCACAAGTCTCAACACCTTTTAAATAGAGCCAGACAGAGGACCCAGACCACTTGATTTGCCAAGGAAGTGGACTGAGCAACAAGGCCGGGTCAGTGTTGACTGTCCATGTGACTTGTTGCCTAGTTACTTTCCTTTCTACCATGAGGAAAAGACAGATTAGTTTTTAGTTCTTTTCTCTCTCAAGCTTTACCAGAAGCAAGAAAGAAGAATCTTGGTGAGTCTCACTTATACTTGGTCAAGTGGTGCAATGGTGGATTGACTGGGCATGAGAGGCTGCCTACTGCTGCACAAACATGATTATGTCATTGTCAGTATCCACTCAACATTAACAAGAAGATTACCAGGCTGTGTGGCAGAGACTCAGTGGCCTAGAAGTGCAATGAACGTAAGAATTCATGTAAGTAAAAAAATGAACTTACAGCAAGCATGCTTTTTATTTTGTAGTTGAAGTTGTGTCATGAGAAATATGACAGGAAGGACAGGGTAGTCAGTGGTTTAAAAATTACAAGTCTTTTTTTTTTTTTTTTTGCAGCAATGTCTTATCAAGCCACAGTCGTGCAGAGACCTGAAAGAACAGATCTCATCTGTCACCACCGGTGATGTCAGAGCTGCTGCCAGACAGAAGTTGACGTCAGACCGACATGCCACAAGCTCAACTGTCCATTTTTGGGACAAAAGAATGACAAAAAGAAAAGCAGCAGTCAACAAAGATTCCCAGGCCAGGATGTCGACCTACATGATCACACAGTACCTGAAATGTGCAATCCTTGTAAGTAAGCCATGATGGTTGTGCCTTTTTTGTGTTACTGCAAATAAGGAACACAGGTAGTGAGACCACTGCAAGTAAAATCTCAGGAGCATTTCTGTTTTAGTTATAATTTTATTATCTTTTATTACTAATTACTTTATTATGCAACCTTGCCCCCCCCCAGATATTTTGGTTTAAGATTTTATTGTGAACACCTCCCTGATGACTGATCTTAAAAATGTTAAAAACAACACAGATTTTTTGAATTTTCACGGATCACCATTTTATTTTTTGTCTGACACAGCTCTAGGAGCTAAGCATCTGACAAGCTCAGCTGACAGCAGCAGAATCAATATCATGCCCTTAGGCACAGCAACAACACATTTTACAGCCATTTGATTCTTCCGTCATAGACAGGACATTTCTTTGAAACAAACAGCCATAGAGTTTATAATGTTATTTAACTTATGCATGTTAAAGCTGTTCTGGATGAAGAAACACTTGCAATGCAGCAGGAACCAAACATTTGAACTGTTGTTTAGAGGTAGTAGTGGTCACTATTGGTTGGTCAATGATGGTCTGGGAGAGAGTCGGGAACACACTTGGAACAGGGAGCAGAGGACTGTATAATATGGTCTGACATACTCAGGCCTTTATGTAGTGAACTTTTACTTATTTAGTAACTAGTTCCCTTTATTTTAGTGGTATGACTTCAGATGCATCTTATTCACTGTTAGTGGGATGCCGGATCACACTCACAGTGAAAATTGGTACTGACAGAGTTATCCCTCCTTGATTACAAGTACAGTAGTGAGTAATATTTCAGTTGTTAATGTTCTAAGATGTCAAAGTCTCAACCTGAACAGAAAAGACATTAGTACAGTCAGTTGTAGATCACATTGAGACAGAACTTCTGCTTCTACTTCACAAATTAGCTGCAGTGATACTGGTCGGAAACATCTTTCTGAAAAAAGACCATGTTTATAAAAAGTAAGTGCAGAAGAAAGGGCTACTCAGTTCAAAAATCAATTTTGTGCTGATGATAGTATGCTTTTCTGTAAGTTCTGTGCACACGGTGTGGATTTTTGCAAGTTAGACAGAGTAAAAAGACCACTTGCTAAGTAAAAAGCCCAGAAGTGCTAAAGAGTCTTTTAAACAAAACGCTGGTGTACCTGTGCCAGCTGCACAAAGTACAGTCATATCTTGTTTAAAACTGGAAGATGTTCATGAGGATTTTGTACTGGATTTTGTAAAATGATGTACTGTAACAGACATCCCCTTAGGAAAAGCAACTAATTTTTGTTGAATATTGTAAACGGAGAGGAACCTTACCAAAGCCTTAGATGCTAAGAAATTTGTATGTGTCACGGCTGTTTGAGACTCATAAGGATGCAGTGAAAAGTATTCAAAAAAATGTGACAGTGTGTGTTATTGCAGATGAGACAACAGATTATCAAGAGCTATTCCATTTTAAATGTTATAGCGGATATGTTTGGCAAATATTACATAATAGATGTGATTATACTCACTGAAGCTTGCAGTCATGGACATTTGAGCTCTGCCATCATAAAAGCTCTGTCTAATGCAGGAATACAGTATTCTGATGTAAATGCAGCAGTATCTGAGGTGCAGTTTACTGTAAAAAGCTTATCAGAATACATAGGTAAAGAGGAGGTGAACCTGTTCCCTGAACCAGTCGTTTCCTGCTGGAACTCCTGGTTTAATGCTGCCTCTTACCATGCCCCCCACATATACTTGTGTGAGAGATTTGTTAAGGCAGAGAACACCAAAGTATTTGAGGTTGAGAGAATTCTCGAACTTTATCTGAACACAATTTCCCAAAGCTGGCTTTGCTACTATAGTTTCTTAATATGAAATACTAATGACAACAATTATACCACTTGAAATGATAGAAAAGCCTTTGGCTTTTATAGTGTACAATAACTTGAATGAGCTGAAAAGTTACTTAGAGAGTGATATCGACAAAGATACCTTTGGGCAATAGACATGATTTACTTAAAAAACTATAGGGATCAGAGAAAGACAAATTGATAAAAGATTATTGTGAAGTCTAAAAAAAGTTGTCAAACGCTTACAGGCCACTTAGTCATCAAGCATATGAAATATACAAACAAGACTTTGAGAGTGCTGGACCCAAGGCAGCTGCCAAGCTGTAGGAAGTTTGTTCCCCTGATGACTGGTCAGAGACCAGTTTCCTTGCTACCTGGTCTAAGACCAGGTTGGTCTGAGACCAGTTTCCCAGCCACCTGGTCTGGAGCCAGTTTCACCACTGTACTGGAGCTTTCTTTGTTGCACTTAGTTTTTTCCTGCACCAACTCCTTTTAGTGTAGATTTGCTATTACCAACTCCAAACCACCATGGATCACCACACCAGTGAAATTAGAGTCAAAAGAATGTTATGGGAAGTGAGATTCAGACCTAGACTTCCAGGATCACAGCCTAATGCACTAACCACTACACCATGTTGGCTGCTGCCTGGGAAGCGTGTGGCTAGGCTCATATGTGATAATAGCTGATCCCAGACCAGTTCAGCTAGAAGGAGAAACTGGTCTCAGACCAGGTGGCATGGAAACTGGTCTGAGACCAGGCAACTCTGAAACTGGTCTCAGTTTTATTTATGTGATCTATTTATTGGCACTACACATGGATTTGAACAATTTTACTAGAAGGCCAAAGTTTTTGCTAAGTATTTTTTTGTACCTTCAGTACAATACTCTTAGAGCCAGTTCATTAGTACTGTATTTATTTACTGCATGTTATTTTGCATGAGGAGCCCGTGTCGAATCAATGATGCAGTTAAGTTGCTGCTGGTGCCGTTGGTGAAGCATCTGGACTGTCTTTATTGGCACTGCTCCTATATCGTGATACCACTATCTACTTTACTCCTCACAGTATTCTTTCACAGGCTTATCGAGGGAAAAGTAAGATTTTCTTTTTTTTTTTTTCCTTTCATTTGAATCTAACTGACTGAGTTTGGTGTATTAGTGCACCACTGGGTAGTTCTGATTGGGGGTGTTTGGACAGTAATTCACACCTAATTGTTAATTATTATATGGTTATCTTGTGCCTTCTATTTGTCTTCATATACTCAAAGAGCTTGTTTTGTCTTTAACAGTGTCATCAAGAAATAGAATGGCCGTGACTGCTGTACTTGTTCTGTCTTGCTCGGTGGAAGAGAGGAAGGAGAAGGAGAGGAAAGAGTGTTACTCGGTCTTTTGGAGATTTTAACACAGAATTTGAAACAGAAAACAGAAACAACTTAAAAGTGTACTATTGTGCCAGTAAAGAAAATAATTAAGGATTTTAATCCCACATGCACCTTATCTCCTGTTAAATACAATAGTGTAGGAACACAGTCTACTGCGCATCCTTTACTACAAAGGATCAGACGTTTAGAAGAATTGGGCAAAATTGTGAATTCAGGGGGTGAATAAGGGAAACAATTATGACAATAGTCAGACTGCCATAAGTGGCCCAGAATTACATATGTCTGATCTTGTTAGGATGTCTGGTAAGGAAGATCGGAACGGGTGTGATAATGGTGATGATGTAATTGGGATACCACCTCCAAAACCTGAGTGCTTCCCAAAATTGATGGGACAAGAAACATAGAAACATAGAAGTTGCTGGTAGATAAGGACCATCCAGTCTGCCCAATTCTTTTTCTACCTTATGAATGTGCTATAGGCTTTTGCTCTGTCAATGGCCTATCTAGTCATACTCATTTATATTGCTCCCTTATGCCTATCCCATGGCTGTTTGAAGTCCTGCACTGTATTCATATCCACCACTTCCTGAGGTAGGCCATTCCATGCATCCACCACCCTTTCTGTGAAAAAGAACTTCCTCACATTACCTCTTAATCAGCCTCCCTCTAATCTCATGCTATGTACTCTTGTCCCACTATTTTCCTTATATTGAAACATGTTACTCTTTCACCTTGTTAATGCCCTTAAGATGTTTGAATGTTTTGATCATATCACCTCTCTCCCTCCTGTGCTCTAGAGTATACATATTGAGCACGGTTAATCTGTCCTCATAAGTTTTCTGATGCAGTCTCTACACCATTTTGGTTGCTCTTCTCTGGACTGCCTCAATTTGGTTAGTGTCCTTGTGAAGGTGCGTCCTCCAATACTGCACACAGTACTCCAGATGGGGCCTAACCAGTGTCTTGTAAAGAGGGACTATTACCTCCATCTTACTACTTGTGATACCCCTACTAATACACCCCAACATCTCCCTAGCCTTACCTACTGCTTTAGTGGTCTGCTTGGATGATTTCAGGGTCATATCTTGAGGAATTTGAATCTTTTTTTAACCCCTTATATGAACAAGGAAACCCCAAACTCTCCTGGTAAGGATGGAGTGTTAGAAAATTATGCTAAAATAGAACTAATGGACAAAAAAGCTAGTAGTAACAACTTACCGAAGGGAAGAGGGAACTGGGAATGAATCCCTAATTGATTTAAGGGAGGATCAGGACATGACCTCTACACAGGGGGCAGAGAGGGTTCTTGATGAGATCTGGAAAGAAATAAAGCTTGGAAATACTCAGCTATTGGAACTGGTAGCCTTCTTCAAAGCATATATTGAATTTTATGCCGACAAAACTGCTGCAATGGAAGCAGCAAACATTTGTAAGAATTACTCAAATCAGGAGGGATAGTGAAAGAGAAGGGAGAGGAAGGAAATGATACAGAAGGTGTGTTGGATAGGCCATGTGTAAACTGTATGCATATTTCTGGTAGCTCCAAAGGGAAGGATGAGATCTTAAAAGAGGTGGGGATTAGGAATGGCATAAAATCTATAAAAATATTACTGAATAAGTTGCAGATAAAGAACTAATCGAAATAGATCAACTAATCTCTGAACTTAATCAACGAAGGAAGGTAATAAAGCAGGAGAAAAAAAGGCAAAAAAAAAAGGCAAAGGCAAAAACTGACCCAGCTCAAGAGGAAAAACCAAAGCCTTCAAGGGGGCAGCAGGCTAGTCAACATCAGGGAACAACAGCAGCAATAACTAACAATCCAAAGAATAAAGTCAGGATTAATAAAAAAGTTAACTTCACTACAGCAATACAAGGGGAATCGAGAGAAGAGGAAAGAAAATCAGAAAAGGAAACAGAATCGCAGAAAAAAAGGACAAGCTTGTTGTAACAGGAGAAATCCTACCCACCACTTTTATGGCTGCAGTGGGCAGAGCCCTGCAGATGTTTTGTTTTAGAAAAGGACTTCCTGCATAAATTACCTTCCAAACAACATGATAGAGTGTTAAAAATAATGTCCTCTGCTGAAGCCTTATTACTACACTGCCTGTGTGTATATGGGATCTGGATAGCACTATTTTTACCCTGGGTTGAGAAGTTAATTTTCCCTCCCTGCAAGGCATCAAAGGAGGCAGAATTTTGTCTAAGGGAATCCTTCCCACAGCACCTGTAGGGGTGGAAGCCTCCTCCAGGGTTTCTGCTTTTGGCATCCCTACAAGGTGGTAGCACTTTGTACCTTTTTTCTGTACTTGTATTTTCTATGTCATTGTCATCTTTATCCAACATGTTAATGCTTGCCCATAATTCTGTACTTGAATTTGCACTGTTTTTTCAATTATGCAATCTGTAACTACCTGTCTCTGTCAAAGGACCTCCTTGTGAATAAGCTTGCTCAACAGAGTTTTCCTACAATAATCTTGAACTTGAACTCTTAAGGCACAAAAAGATGAATGGCCACAACAAAGTTTATTCAGCAAGTTGCATAAACACACACCACACTAAGTTACACTGAACTCAATATGCCATCAAACTGCTTTCACATAGTGTCAATCTAAGCATGGGGTGGGGGTGGGGGGTTGCAGGGGCTACAGGGAATACAGAAATCAAAACCTTCAGCCAAGCAGTTTTTCAGGAGACCAACAAATGCACTTAATGGTGGAGTAAAGCAGCATTGTTTCACGATTTTGATTGCTGTACTTTTTATTTACTTGTCCTGACAATGTGAATACAACAGGTAGCATTTAACTACCTAGTGACAGAATGAAACTATTTTCAACAGACCTAAAAGCAGCAAAAAAGCACAGTGCTATAATTAACCATTTATTGAATAGTTTAAATGTAGTACTGGTTGAGAAAAAATAAGTTAATTGATATTTACTCTTGTAGCTGGGGAAAAAATAACAGCAAAGGCTTAAATACTGTGCACTGATTGTGGTGCAAAATAAATATGAGGCATATTTCTCATTCTCATATACTTCAATATGATTTTAATGATTAAAACCTGCAGTGTTTTGAAAGGAAAAAGTATTCTACAACTTGTATTTCAGACTCTGGAGTTGGTGTGGGCAAGAAATGAAGAACATGACTGCAGATGACATACACCAATCCCATACAAAAATAAAAAACGTTTAGTGAACCATCTTTCTGATGTAAAGTAATATGTTTGATTGATTTTAACTCATCAAGATAAACAAAAAAAATGCAACTGCAAATGTAGCTGTTTTGTTAAAATTGGTGAAAACAACACAACATAGTGACTGAAACTGAAATATTAGTCACCCACATGCCCCAAACTCCAGTTTCAGGTGCCTACAATCCTGTCAGTAATGTTTTTTATTGTTTTATTTTTAATAAAGTAAAACACTTTCCTTTCCCAGCTCAGGCTTTTCCAAATAAATAAATTAAATAAATAAAGTGTTTTCTACAATTATTAAATTACTATGACAGATTCACAACAAAAGGAACAAAGGTATTCTGTCCATATCATCTGTTTCCTACTCAGGGTAAAATGTCCTCGATGCCAGGCACTTCTCATTCAACAGCCATAATGTATACATGATGCTATCTTGCTCAGTTTTTTTTTTTACAAAGCTGCTGCTAAAAGTTATAACAAACTGCAATGCTTTGCCAGGACTCCAGAGTATCAATTTCTGAGATACGGTATGGTGAGGTAATTCTAACAGGGTTCAGCATGCCAGGCAGGAACACGTTTTTTTTTTTCAATAAATCAGAGCAAGTTTCACCTGTTGACAGTCATCCCAATGGATGATAGGGCTGAGAATTAGCAGAGGACTTTTAGCCCCATCCATGGTCTCATCAGCTTTTTTAAAAAGCAACAGATTCTACATACTTCAGCACGTGCTGGAACACCATGACAGGCAGGTAAGATTTAATATTTCCCATGTCTGTTTACACTGCCTGCTAAACCCTGCAGAAGCGACACTGATTCTCAGCACTTAGCCACAATGGTTGGAGCACACACTTCAGAGTAGGTGGACTAGGGTTCAAATCCCACTAAAGTCATTTATATTCTGCATGACCCCAAGAGATCTGTTGACTTGTTAGTGTTTACCAAAAGCTCTTACAATTGGTAAATGCAAGGACCCCCATTGAAAATGAGTTGTAGTCCTCCGACTTCTGCTTCACAGTATTTATTCCCATTTTCTTGTGTATATATTTATTTATTTTGATGTCCAGTTGGCTGTTGAAGGGTTGTTGGTGGTGTGTTTGATAACTTCTTGGCCATTCGTGGTAGCAATGCAAATGAGTTGGTACACATGTATAAATGACTAAGAAACTTAAAAAAATAATGAATGTAAACAATTTATTACACCTTGAAAAAATATAAAAAATCTAAATTGTGGGACTTTATTACAAAGTTAGATTCTATAGATGTATCAGTATTTGTGCTTGAATGATTGCTGTCATATTTCAGTGACTACTAACAAATACTTCTGTAACAAATTTAATGCAGCATGTTGAGAACTAAAGGTAAAGTCCAGCAAAAAGCACAATAAGGCACTCCCCCCCCAAAAAAAATATATTAACTTTTCAAAGTACATTTCACTAAAACAAAGTTTATACTTTTTATGACAGTAGTTCATGCAACATGCTCAAATACCACCTTGGCATTATCTGCAGTGCAACAATGCTATGTAAAAGAGTAGATACACAGGAAGGTATATAAACAAGCATTTGTCAATGCCGAATGTTGTCTCGCTTGCACTGACATTGGTAGTGCAGGAGTTAGAGATGCATAATAGGAATGGCAGTAAAGTATTGAACTGACACCAACCCCACCCCCACCCTGCAGAGACTGACAGGCACTGGGGTGTGCCTTTGTGGTGTCGGCTATAAGGCTCATGCCATTTTACCTCACCCTACCCTGTAGACACTGACAAGTATTGCGGTGTGCTTTGGGGTCTTTGGGCCTTATACTTACTCCATTCCATAAGGAAATACACTGAGACAAGTGTAGTATAGGAGAATGGGGTGAACTTTAGGGCCGAACACTCCAAGGCACACCTCGATGCCTGTCACTGGCTGCAGGGTGGGGGTGGAATGGCATGAGCATTATAGCCAATGATCCCAAGTCACACCCCTGGTGCCTGGCAGTCTCTACAGGGTGGGGTGTTACAGTTGGAAACCCTGACATCATAGGTGTTTGTTGGTATTTTTACTTCAAATTTTCAACATCGGCTTTTTGGGACCCCACCTCATGAAGAGCAGCACAATCAGTTTGTTAGCTGAAAGGTGGTTTTGCACAGCAGCTATGCCATTTGGCGACACAGGGACGACAACACATTTTGGGCAGGTTGTGAAAAATGACAACTGTATTGTTCATGAGGAGGTGTACAAAAATGGCAACATTGAAAATCTGGAGTGAAAATATGAAAAATTGGTGAAGTCATGAGCATGCATAGAAACTGCACAACGCACATCCGTAATGCAATTATTTTGGGATTTTTTTAGCCACATTTTCAACATAGGCATTTTGGGACCTCCCCTCATGAACAGTGGTGCTGTGATTTTGTTAATCTGTCCCAAAAGTTGATTTCCCAGAGCGAACAAGACATTGTGCACCACAGGTGTGGAAACACATTTTGGGCAGGCTGTGAAAAATGACAGCTATACTGTTCATAAGGAGGTATGAAAAATTGCCAGTGTTGAAAATCTGGCATGAAAAAGTTACAAGGATGCATGGAAACTGTGCAACACATGCTTGTAACACAGTCATTTTATGGACGTTCATCACCAAATTTTCAACATAGGTATTTTAGGACCTCTGTTCATGAACAGTGTCATTGTCATTTTCTCAAACTGTCCTGAAAACTGATTTCACACAGTGACCCCACTATTCTGCGCCAGATGTGTGACAACACATTTAGGCCAGGATATGTAAAATGACAGCTGTACTGTTCATAAGGAGGTATGGAAAAATTGCAATTTTGAAAATCTGGAGTGAAAATATTACAGATTCAAAAAGTTATGAGCATGCATGGAAACAGCACAATGCACGCTTGTAAAACAGCCATTTTTTTAATTTTTCCACCAAATTTGCAACATAGACATTCTGAGAGCCCCTCTTATGAACAGTGGCACTGTCATTTCATTAATCCGTCCTGAAAGGTGATTCCATGCAGTGACCGTGAAATCACCTTTCAGGACTGAATAATGCCATGACAGTGACTGAATTCATGAGAAGGGGTCCCAATAACCCCATGTTGAAAATTTGGAGCCAAAATTCCCAACAATGCCCAAGATATGCACCAAAGTTGAAAAAACCCTATTTATGCCATTATACAGCTTACCAGCATTTCTTCAGTTCGTAGTCAGCTTTGAAGAGTACAGACGTGTTCCTGTTCCACCGAAGATCATCGTGCTGTTCTCTGGAGGTAAGTATGGAGTGAGGCGGTGTATGGGGAGGCAGGGTGCGTGAAGGGTGGGTGCAGGTTGGGGGGAGGGCCACCGGAGTCAACCAGGGACCATTGTTCTGCTTTGTAGGTTTAAAAAAAACAAACATCACAGGACGTTTTTTATTTTACAGGGGCATTTGGCATGCTGGGGTGGGCTCCCAGCGTGCCATCTCAGTGTTTTTTTGGGGGGGTTCTGTAGCCAACAGGGTTGGGCCCCCATTTGGCCCCACAACAAATGGGGGCATTATGCTGATGGGAGTAGGCTCCCCACCAGGCAAATTAAACTGGGAAGGGGGGACATGATGCCGAGGGAGATTGGGCACCCCCTCGGCACATGCTTGAAATGGGGGGGTGCAATATGTCAACAGGGAGTGGTCTCCCCTGTCGGCAAATGATGTGGGTTGGGGCATGCCGATAGGGGGACTGGGCACCCCTGAAGTTGGCTCTCCGCATGGCGGCAGTCCACACCACCATGCTAATTGAAGGGCTTCACCAGGAAAGGCACATAGGGAAGGCATGTTTTGGTGCCACTGCATGTTGAGCTTGGCTGTCATTGCAGCGGACCTTTTCTTAGATGTGCTCACCACATTATGTATTCTTGGTGTGGTGCCTGCATGCTGGCTTATTGGGGAATGAGGGACGCACCTACTGATACATACCATGCATTCACCCAACAGTGACCGCGCCTCCAAATCTGCTACTAATGCAATATGTTGGCTGCACAAGCATGAGTCAACATAATAATGAGGAGCGAGCTAAAGAGGCTAGAAAACAGGTCCAAGGAATGGCAGTTGGGTTTCAATGCAAAAAAATGCAGGATTATGCACTTGGGGAGAAGGAATCCTAGGGTCAAGTATGAACTAGATGGGGTAACACTGAATCCTATCAAAGAGGAAAGAGATCTAAGGGTAGACATAGAAAACAACCTCAAAGTGGTTAAACAGTGTGACAAAGCAAGGCTAACAGAATACTAGGGTGCATAAGGAGGGATATAACAAATAGAAGGAGGGAAGTGGTGGTACCATTATACAACTCCTTAGTAAGGTGCCATCTGGAGTACTGTGTTCAGTTCTAGATACCCCATCTCCAAAAAGACATAGACAGGATGGAGACAGTACAGAGGAGGTCAACAAAATGGTGTCTGTGATGCAGTATAAGTCATATAAGGAGAGACTCAGAGCTCTCATTGTGTACTCCCTGAAGGAAAGGAGATAGGGTGGGACATGATGGAGACCTTCAAGTATCTGAAGGGAGCATCTTTCACATGAAGGGAAATCGCAGAACAAGAGGTCACAGCATGAGACTAAAAGGGAGAAAACTTAGGGGGAACTTGAGGAAATTCTACTTCACTGAAAGGGTGCTGGAGAGATGGAACAGACTCCCCCAGCAAGTGGTGGGGGCGGCCATGGTTCTGGGATTCAAGAATGCATGGGACAGGCACATGGGAATTATCGAGCTAGGATCAAAGGGGGAAACTTGTAATAGCATCTAGGGTACCTTAAGCATTAGAAAGAGGGATATGGCAGACTGGATGGGCCACAAGATCCTTATCTACCAACAACATCAATGTATCTATGTAACAAAGCACTGGTTATAATGCTGTCTTACCATGGGATTTCAGCTGGGATCAGGTGGGGAGCATACTGATGCAATCACATTTGGTCTGGGCCAGCAACGAGGTGCACTCCAACACCCTGAAAAAGAGAAAGTTACACCCACTGCAAAACTGCCTTTAATGCTTCCAAATGTTTGCTAATGTTAACTGGGTAAAAGGTTTCTGACTTAATGATATTACTGAGTCTTGACGTTAAACTCAGTAAAAATCCATAAAGTAGTAGAACGCCTGCTTGAAGTTTCTGACGTGGAAAGTCCAGTCTTGCATGCAATCTGCTGTTACCATTTTTCAACATTTGAAGACCAAGTAACATTTGGCTGATCCACAGCATTCTTTTTATTTTCCCAAGTACATTTCAGTAAGTACTGCAAAATTGTTCATCGGAAAAAGCTAAGATTCTTGGACAGAGTCTCAGTGCAGCGGCTTTAAAAGGATCAGAAAATCAACAAGAAAGCGAGAGTCTGTGGCTTGAATATTGGTGCCTAGAAGACTCAGCTTTGCCATGGGGGCCTCACAAAGGCCTGCAACATCTAGAGAAGAAGAAAATCAGGGGCCACTTTAGGAAAAAGACATCTGAAAATGTTTTATCATTACAAGAAACATACGCCCAGCTATTAAGTGTCTTGGAGGTTCTTAACAAGGTACTGTGTTTTTCTTCCTTTATTGCTAGAAGCTTGAAAAAGATATATTACTTATATACTGCTGCATAAACTGGCTTAAAAGAGAAGGGTTGATATTAATTTCTCAGATTCAATCTGAAGCTATCATAGCCTTACTTAAAGCAATTTACCAAGTTTTGATATATGAACGCATATACTGCAAGGTGACTGCATATAGAACTGATTCGCAATGTATTTTGATAGATGCATAGCCTATTTTAGCAAATTAAATCAGGTTTTCACACTCACAAACCAGGAAGTGTAATTTTGTGTATTGGAGCCTGTATTTGGTGATCTTTGACACTCATTACCTTTGCAATGTCACCATAGGGAGATCTGTGCTCTGCAATTAAAATTAGTTCTTAGTCACAGCAATTCTGTCTTGAAAAGAGAGCTCTTGGTCGCAGCATGCAGCACAACAATAGCAATGTCAAACAGTTTATTTTCAGGGTTCCATGATTAAAGCATTATGTTGTCCTGCACTAACAGTGATCTTTTGGACACTGACATAGTGCCACAGTTTGACAGCCACTGCATAGTAGATCCCCATAGGGATGACCCTATGACAGCAGCGAGAATGATGTGGGCAGTAGCTCAGGCAGTCACAGCAGTAGTCCCAATCCATTCCAGTACAGCAGTGAGAGCAGACTTAGCAACATGGACTGTTATTATATTTTGCTACTTAGAGCTACGGTTTGGTTCCCATCATTGCTGTCATTTTACTGTGCAAAATCGAGGTATGGTGTGTGTTCTTTTACTCCCAGCATTGATGTGCCCACACAAATGCTAGTGATAGTACCCTGGGTTTTTATATTTCTTTTTTTTTTTTTGTGGGGGGGATTGCTTTCTTTATGCTAACGAGTTGTTGGCCACTCCAGCTTAACACTGAGAGCACGGCTCGATCTGGTGGCATTGCTTGAGCAGGATAAATGGCTCACAATTTGTCCAAATCCAATTTGTCCAAATTCCTCACCTGGTACTAGTTAGTAGTGACCTCCCACCAATTGATTTATCAGTCACTCATGCTGATGGAGCACAGGGTGGAAATTACAAGCAGGCACCTTGTACCCCAACCACTCCAAACCCCCAGCTGCACACATACACTTAGAAAAATGCTGCAGCATAGAACTTTTATTATCTGTAAATTATTTATACTGTTTGGGTCTGTCTTTGCCCTAGTGCCAACTGGTCTACGCTATAGCTTTCTTCTCTGTGTGTGTTTGGGGGTGGAGGGCCTGCTTGTACTTTCCCCTTTAGAGGTATCAGTGATTGAGTAACGTATTGAAGTCACCGGTTCCCCTGTTTATGGCATGTTATAAATTTAAAACTACAAATTATTGCACCAGCTTTGTGTTACCTCTAAGCACTCAGGAACTATATAGACTGTAGCTGTCATTAGTGTCTGAACAAACATCTGTAATACCATCCTGGCATTGGCTTATTGCCGCTACATGTGTGCCTCCAGGTGCAGTATGAATTGAGCAAAAAATACATGGTACAGTTGGTGATCGTCCCCCAACCCCCAAGGTTAAAAATGACACTGCCAATACTCTTCTCATGCAGAAAGAGACCACATTTATGTTTAGATAGCCTAAGTACCATTTGATTGTTCCACTGCAAAAAGGTATACATCCTTGCGGTAGGTACTCAAGTGTTAGACTGTATTTGAACCACCCTTCCTCACTTATGTCACCATACTTCATTACCACTTCGGTCTGTGTCAAGCCGTTTGTGTTTTTCCATTTTTTTTCATTACAGTGGATCTCTGATGCACATGCGTAAAGTGTACAGCAAATACAACAGATGCTGCACTATACTGTCTCCCATGCCTTACAGATCTCATGGTGCATTGTGTAGACTCCCTGCATTCATTGCTGTGTAGCGCACATTTTGGTTCAGACATTATTCCCTAAGTGTGCCGAACTGACTAGCACACTTTGCAATGTAACACCATAAAAGCCGTACATTGGTACCATAGTGTCGGGAGAGGATGGCAACTGCAGTCTCTTTTGCTGATGCTCTGGAGCACATACAATGATGCTATAATCGTAATTATAAATAAAGACTGTATGTTAAACTGTTAAAAAACTAAGTGTTTTCAATTTTGAGATACACTGTAAACTATGTACAGTATAACTATGTACAGTATATAACTGATTTTATTGCATTCATTTATAAACTTAGCGAGGAGCTGGCAAGCTGGAGAAACAATTCAGTGCACCATGTCCCTTTATTCATGCACATCTAAGCATACTTTGGTGATCAGTGTTATGTTGCTTGCATGAGAACAGCAAATGAGCCCAAGAAAACACAGGAGCACAAGACAAAATATAAACTGTCTATAATGATGGTGACAATCAGAAATGCAATAGCAAAGGCAGTTTACTGAAGCAATCACACTGGAAGCAGCACTTGCCAAAAATACACAGTTTATTGCACTGTTCTCCTGGGATTGGACTGTGCAGCTCAGTGCTTGTACTCTTACTGCACATTACAATTCTGAACTGTTGAAAAAGTCATCCACTTAACACAGACCTCTACGTACCAATACTGAAAAGCTTACTTCAATTTATAGATCTGCCCAGTTCAAAAGTCGTCCTTTTGTGTCCCAATACGCTACAGATTACAGCTCTACTCAGTTAAAAAAATTTATTTTTTATACAGACTTGTCATAATTATGTACTTGCAGCACTTATTGAAACTGTAACACTGTACTCAAGCACTGTAGATTGTGATGTTCCTAGAACCGATGGACCTAGGACACAGAACTTAGTCAGATGAGTAAAATTGAAAATCAGGAGAAATCACCACTTCTGCAATCCCAAAAGCAAGTATAATAGCTGCCAATATAACAAACAGTTTCAGTCATCAGTGCTGTAATTTTTGCCAGTTCAGTTTTGGATCTGCACTCACTGAGGCTGGGTCCAGGAAAGATGAATGAACGAGCAGTGAGAAAGGTGCAGTGGGAACACCTTCCCTGTGCTGATGTCACTCATGCATGTGGATGCACTTTTCATGTGCAAACTTCAAACAAAGGAAAAACATGCAGAGACAACTGTGGTACAAAAATGTTAAAAAACTAAGCATCTGAATATGTCTAATACTTAACTTCAGGGCAGCTGAGCTTTGCAACACTCAATAAAAGGAAGGTAATCTGCAAACATGATATCGGGGGAAGTTGGTAAATCACTTTAAAGATCAGTGCCGGTAAAAAAAAAACATTTACAAGGCAGCACCCTCGTCTTATTGAATGAAGCAGAGCCAGAAAAAAACATACAAATAAAAAGACTGGTGAAAATCTTTAGAAACTCCGGCTCGCAAACTCTGAAAAAAGAAAAGCCTCAGGCTTCAGAATTATCTTTGGGAGTGGAAGCATCCGCACCTTTAAACCAGGGAGTCATGAAAAAAAAGGTTAAAACAACTTACTCTGCCCTTTAAAAATTGCTGCACTGTTGCTGGGCCAACACAGAAAACAAATGTCTCCAAAATTTAATCAGGATACGGAAAAGAAAAAGACAAAAAAGGGGAAAACATCAGTACCTCAACAAACAAATCCAGTAATTTCAGAAGAAGATACAGAGGACACAAATAGCAGTGAAGAGGTTGTTCACGCAGAAGAAAAAGAAAAAGATTCTTAGACCTCAGCTCCTTCTACTCCCCCCCCCACACCTAAACCTATTAATAAAGGAACTAAAGATGAGGTCCCTCCACTGTGGGCTAAAAAACTGATAGATAATCTGGAAGCAGTACAGCTTGCAGTTCAAAACTTTCAACACTTACCAGCGTCTTTGGAAAACCTGAATTCACCTGTGGCAAGACTGGAATCTAAAATAGAATATGAAATAAGAAGAGTAAATGATCTGGAGGGGAACGGCAATCTGCTTTGGAGGATGAAACACACATTATTCAAAAAGATGTTCATTCTTTGAAAAAGAATTTAAATGTTCTGAAAAATAACATGGATGATCAAGAGAACCGCTCCAGGAGAAAAAACAGAATCTTTGGCATTCTTACCAACTGGGAAAAAACTTCTTCATTGATGGACATACTTAAAGATCTTTTCTCCTCATTTCTTGGCCAAGACCAGCAACTACCAATAACTGACAGGGCTCACTGGTTGGTTTATAAGAAGGAAAATTCTACTTGTCTTGTAATGGTGAAATGTCTGACTTCAGAAGGGAAGGATACTGCTATGCAAGCATTCTTTAAATTAAAAAAAATTCAAGTTTAGAGATCAGTCAGTATATTTAAAACATGATTTTCAAAGTTTTGGGGGGAATTAAGGAAACAGTACATGCACTTACAGCAGTTTTTGTGGAAGGGCAGAGTTAAAGCACATATTATCTTCCCTACAAGGCTGAAAGTTCTTTTGAACAATCAAATATTAATGTATAATACTGTTTTAAAGGCAGAAACAGATCTTAAATTATGCATACCTAATTTGTTTACAACCTACAATCGAGGTTAAAGGTCTTTAGGAAAAATTATTTATTAGAGGGGAAAAGATGTAATGGGGTGGCTGAGACTAGCCCAGACCTGAACGCTTGGGCCAAAATCAGTGATGGGTATGCCACAAATGAGATTTTGGCATAATGTGAGGAGGGGAGGGGGGAAATAATTATAAACACTTTGGAGTTCTGGTGAATGAGAGAGAGAATTACTTTATTAGAGCCATTATTCTAAGGCAGGGGTTCTCAAATGGTGAGGCCAGCCTCCCAGGCCCCAACCTGTTCCAGGGGAGGCTCAAGCAAATCTGAAAAGTACTATATTTAAATTTTGAGTTTTATATAGTTTGTGTGAAGAGTTGAAGCAAACTGAAAGAGGATAATAGTAGGTGAATCTTATGTATTTATTTACTAATAGGTGACAAGGGAAGGTGAATGAGCCAAGGCTCATTTCAGGTGCACCCGGGGAAGGGTAGGGAGTGAATAGATTTCAAAAGGTAATTGCAAAACCGTCAAAGAAATACATAATGAGCAACAGTACAAACTGTCACAGACTCACTCAGCAGGTCAGGCTCTCTACTCCCAAAGTGCCAACCTCTGAGCGCAGTCTTGTGAACAGTGTAACAGACAAGGTAACCCTCTTGTCTGTTTTTGTGAGTTTGGATCAGCCTTTGGTCTCAGTTCTGGAGGGATTCAAACTGTTAGCCTCTTGCTAGCATTCCCAATGCACAGGCTCAGATATATCTGTCTTCAGGGGGCCAGATATCTTTGCCTACGGGCACCTAACCAGGTGTGCAGAAATGAACCCTTTGAAACTTTAATAAAGACCTCAGATTTAAAAAAAGCCTCTCTTTTCAGTTTGGTACCACCATACAAGCTATGTCTGCTGTCTGCTATAATCATAAATATTTCTCAGCAAAAGAAAGCAATTCAAAGACAGACCAGGTTTTGTCTAAAATTAGAGTTTTTACTAAAATATATAATAATACGTCAAACATACAATACAGAACTCTCATATCACAAGACATACATATATTTAAACAAAACAAGGTTTAAAACAGTGCAATTCCTACAACAATATTTAAATTTTGTCTAGCTTTCTAAATACCCGTTTCCAGTGTTCAGATGTTATCTTGGTCAGAGTCAGATAAAAGTGCCTCTGTAGTGAAAAAGAATAATCTTTATAAACTGTATTTGCCAACCTCTTTTGGATGAGGTCATCCAGCTCCTCCTCTGTCAAAATATTTAAAAAATATATATTTCTTTACAACAACAGGATGTAATTTCAAAGTATTTATTCTGCAACGTTAGCATAACTCAAGTTTCAAATGACATTTTCTTTGATCTCATGCTGTACCCTCCTCACATAGGCTTCATATGAGCATTTATGACCTCTCACCTCTGTGTAATAACCTGTGTTTTCTCTTCAACATCATAAACCTTTTTTATGATTTCCCTCTTAACAAAGTTAACCCAAAGCAACTCTGTAATTAACTCAGAGAAACAGGATCCTTGATTAAAGTCCTCCAGGTAACACATTGTCTCTAAAAACTGAATGTGTGACACATGCTGTCAGCAGTTCTCTTGGCCTGCAGCTGTGAGCTGAAATCTGGGCGGGGGATGAATGAGGTCATTCCTAGAGCTTTGACTTTTCAGCAGATACAGTCATTAATACATTTTATATAGAAAAATATTATATAGCACTCAGAACGGGCTGTCTACATCACACAAACAAATATGAACAATTAACTAATAATGAGTGGTGGCAATTAATCAATTTGTAGACTGATGGCAGAACAGCCCAAATACAAAGGCTGAGCAAAGACGTGCTAAGAGCAATAGCAGGAAGGAGCGAAGTAGTCCCCAAGATGTTGCTTAGGAGCAGGGAAGGGGGGGAAGGGAGGCAAAGTATGTAGGAAGGTTATTTCATATAGAGAGGAAACAAAGAAAGTAGTCTGACCCATGAAGGTACTGCAACATGGGGTAACAATGGTTCAATAATAAAAATAGTGGAGCAAGTAGACTGGCTTGTTGGGGAGGGTTACAATAAGCTAAATAATATTCATTTATTTATTTGTTTATTTTATTTATTTGTTATTCAGACAACACCTTTGAGCACATGAGCTGTTTTTCAAAGGTTCCATGTCAGTATAAGACAAAGAACTGAATGACAGCCAAGTACTCAAAGGTGTTTAAATTTACTCATGGTGTACTGCGCAAAGCACAGTATGTTATTTTTATTTGGGGAGGTGCAAGATAATTTCAGTTTTTGGGGGAGGCTCAAAATCTTTTCCATGGATTTGGGAGGCTCACTGTGACAAAGTTTGAGAACTATTGGTCTAGCGGCATGACCAGGATACCTGGATGGACAGGTTTGGGGGGGAGGAGGGCAAGCAGGTGCCACCCACTTGGGGCAGGCAGGTGATCCCAGGGTGGAGGAAACTTGTAGCCAGGGATAGGGAGATGATATCTTCTCATTTCTCTGTTTCCTAAGTTGCAAGAACAGCCTCAGAGAGAACATCAATGGTTTTGTCAAATAATATACCTTAAGGCAACAGCAGAAAGTAGACCTTGAGAATCCTGGAAAATTCTGGTAAGTGCTGAGTTTTGATGCTCTGACATTTATAAAAATAAATGAATATGATCTGCATTCAAACTACAATATAGTTTGTGATACACTTTACTCCCTCCACTGACGCTGCAACATTTCAAACTGCAACAGTGGGGCTGGTAGCATGACATCATTGCCTGGCGGTTATAGTAAGGAGCTATGAATTAGCTCTGTACATCCAGCAGACAGAGCTGAATTCTACATGTAGGTCTGCTATCAGTAGCACATGACCCTAGCAGGATAATCAGAAAATATAAGCTTTTCCTCATCCTCATTATGGTAACATATTCACCTGGATGTAAACACTGGATCAGAGGCAATCTGATTTTAGCACAGGGACAATTATTACCAGCAGAATAATAAAGAAGTATATGTGTGTATATATATATATATATATATATATATATAAATTTAATTAATGATGTCAACTGGACTTGTAATTCATATAATCTGAAATGGTAAATACTCACATATCTAGTGTATAGCACAGCCTGCCAAATATTTATGTGCTTTATGCAGTGATGTAATACCCTCCCTGTAAAGTAAACTGTTTAACTAAAATAATGAATAAGTAAATAAATAAAATGGTAAGCACTAAGTCTTTTTCCTTCACTGCTTATTAAAACAGTGGCGTTATATGCACATTTTGCAGTGATGTAAAATGTGTTTACTTACAAGCATATATTACATTATGTTAATTACACAGTGGTTGAAAAAATGTTCAGAAAGCTGTACAATTATGTGATATTGATTCATATAAGAGCATTATATGTAATGTCAGGCATATATTAGAAAGGGAAATAAAACATATGGATTAAGCATGTAAATAGAAATGGTACACCCCTAAATGAAGTAGTTGAAGTGAAGTCTTCCGAAGGTGTTATGAAATCCATTAACAGAAGTTGCTCCTGTTTTGTGTTCATAGCTTTTGAATTGAAATAGTCTTATCACAAAATACCTTAGCAGTAATGTAATAGCCATTCAAACACATCTTGCATAGACAACATATTAGGCCATCTGCTGCTGATAGAGTCAACATATATTGCTGTGGGAATGTTAGGAGTAATGGAAGAAATTCTTTCTCCTTCTATTCAGCAGTAAACGTACTGTAGGCTATGTTTTATGGTGCATACTATGAATAGCTCAGACAGACAACTTGTTGCTTTAGTCCTTGATGTCTGTGTGTAAATTGTATTTGACATCTGTATGTTACTATAAGGTGATATGTATTACTTGGGTGTTGGGGTTGTTTGGAGATCCTGTGAGATGAAGTTTAGCATTGTCTTGTGAAGTGACCTAAGGCTTGGTTTTTTCAGCATGTAAACTGGCATTGTGTTGTGAATTTTGAGGAATAAGTGCAGACTGATTCAACCATAGCCCAATGAGGAGAGTGTAGATTTTAGTAAAAGAAGATTTTTAAGCAATATTTTCCCTTGGATATGCTGGATTTCCACAGCTGCATTAGTGCATATGTCTAACAGACATAAAAATGTAAATGTAAAGAAATGCTTGATTTATTTGTTAAATTCTGACTTCCGGTTCTGCAGGCCCTTTCCCGTCAGTGTCAAAGACAGATAATAACATAGTAAAGGCCAGCAGAATAGGCCTCATGGTCTATCATGTCTGCTTGGTAACCAGCCCCCCTAGTGGGAGCTCGCTCCTCCACCCCTCAACCCCAGAGGTGGCCTTCCCCGGCTTCAGTATCCCCCTGTACCTGTCCCAACCCTTCTTGAATCTTTCCACTGTGTTCTCCTCTACCAGACTCCTGGGCAGTGCATTCCATGGTTCCACCACCCTCTCAGTGAACTAGTGTCTCCTACGCTCTCCCTTGTACTTCCCCCTTCCTCCAGTTTCCACTTGTGCCCCCTGGTAGTTCCCCCCTTCTTAAGCCTGAACACCTCCTTGGCTCTGCCCTTATTTATTATTCGCTTTACATGGTTGAAGACCTTAATCATGTCCCCCTGTCCCTCCTCTCTTCCAATGTGTACAGCCCGAGTTCTTCCAGTCTCTCCTCATAGGGCCAACCCTCCAAGCCCTGGATCATCCTGGTCGCCCTCCTCTGGACCATCTCCAGAGGTGCTATGTCTTTCTTAAGGTGGTGTCTCCAGAACTGCACACAGTACTCAAAATGCAGCCTAACTAGGGCATTATACAGAGGGAGGATCACCTCCCTCCTCCTGGAGGTAATCCCCCTGGTTATGCAGCCCAGTATCCTGTTTGCTTTTACTGCGGCTCTTCAACAGTTCTCAGTGTTATTCATTTTGATGTCCACCACAACCCCTAGGTCCCTCTCATCCGATGTGGCTTGCAGTGTGACCCTGTCCTCCAGGGAGTATGTATGCCCAGGTTTCTGACTCCCAGATGCAGCACCTTACATTTCCCTGCATTGAACTTCAATCCCCACTTCCATGACCATCCCTCCAGGGTAGCCAGATTGCCCTGGATGGTCTTTCTCTCCTCCTCTCCATCCCAGTACTCCCAGTTTTGAGTCACCCACAAAGAGACTCAGCCTACTCCTAACACCCCTCCCTATGTCTGAGACATAGGAATTGAATAGGAGTGGCCCCAGGACCGAACCCTGGGGGACCCCACTGATGACAGATGCACTTAGCTGTCTCAATCAATCAATCAATCAAAATCTTTATTTAGTCAGGCGAACATCATTGAGCGTAGCTCATTTACAAGATGGACCTGAGTGGTCATACAAATCAGAGTACTTTTTTTTTTTTTTTTTTTACATGGACAAGAAAATAACATAAACAATAGTACAATGACATAAAATGATAGTAAACAAAAATTTACATATATACAAGGCACAGTAAAATCACTTAACCTGTAAAAAGTAATATAGCAGGGATAGTATACAAATAATAGGGCCTTTATGGCTTTTTATAAGAATATAGCAGCTGACTGGATAATAGAAGGAGAACTAAACAGAATGGAATAGGGAAGGGGAATGTAGGTTGGATGGGAGATTAGGCTTTATGGAAGCAGTTGCAGAACTCTGGGAATAGGGTGGAGAATAATCTTTTGAAGGATGATAAGGGTAAGAGGGTATTTAGATTCATAGATTTTTGGAGTGAGTTCCAAGTAACTGCTATGGAGTAGCTGATAGCAGCCCTCCCAAACCAGGTGCAGGCATTAGGAACCTTTAACATGATGAGTTTACTGATCCTTAAGGTGTATGGCCTAGAAGTAATTCGGGTAAAACAGTCTGTGATATAGGAGGGGAGTTTGCCTGATAAAGCTTTGAAGATCCAGATTGCAGCATTCCTATTTCTTCTGTGTTGTAGGGATGTCCAATTAACTGCCATGTAAAGAGAGCAATGATGGGTTGGAGGGAAGGTCAGTAATAAATCTGATGGATCTATGATACAGGGTGTCCAGCTTATTTAAGAGTGAGAGTGAGCAATGACCATAGAGAAAGTCAGCATAATCAATGAGGGATAGAAATGATGCCTGGATTAATCTTTGTTTGGAGTCTCTGGTAAGGTAGTGTTTTATTCTGTAAAATAGGCCAAGCCTTTGTCTCAACTTTTTAGTAGCTCTTCATGGACAGAGTAGTCAAGCTTATTATCAATCCAGACTCCAAAATATTTGAATTTGTCCACAAATTCCAGCTTCTCTCCAAGTAAGGTGAATAATTGTGGGGTGGTGGGTGATGGGGTAATGGCAGAGCAACTCTTTGTGGCAAAGAACATAGCTTTTGTTTTTTTGGCATTTAGAAGTATTTTTTTTTTCCAATAGATTGTGTTGTAGGATGGAGAATTCTGATTGCAACAGTTCACAGGCTTTTGATAATGAGGGGTTGCTGACATATAATACAGTATAATCAGCAAATAGATGAATGCTAGAGTGGGAGAGATTGGCATCAATATTATTAATATAACTGGCAAAGAGGATGGGGCAAAGAATAGAGCCTTGAGGTACACCTCTTAGCAGTGGTTTAGAGGTGGATAGGTAATTTTCATTTTTTACCAATTGTGACCTATCAGTTAGATAGCACTTAAACCAACTGAGTGAGAGAGAATCCATGCCTAGAGAGCTAAGGGAGGTGATTAATGATTCATGATCCACTGTATCAAATGCTTTACTCAAATCCAGGAACACAGCACAGGTACTATTCTTCTTATCCAAGGCAATCTGCCAATCATTAGTTACTTTGGCTAGGCAGAAATGGTGTTATGCCTTGATCTAAACCCATTGTGCTGGATTTAGAGGTTGTTTTTATCCAGATAGGCCCTTAACTGTGAATTTACTAATTTTTCAAGCATCTTGGATAGTACCGTAGGATGGAAATGGGCCTGTAATTGTTAAGGTCCATAGGATCACCTGATTTAAGTAGTGGAACTACTTGAGCTGTTTTCCAAGTGAGGGAATGGATCCAGTAGCTAGGAAAGATTGAAGAGATGAGTGAGGGGCAGATAAGGCGTGTGATGCTATTTTCAGAAAGTAGGGATCCAGGAAGTCTGTACCTGCACTCTTAGAAGTATCTAAATTAGATAGGAGGTCTTCTACTTCTTTCAAGGATATTGGATTGAAGGAGAAGGTTGAAGTAGCCTTTGTCCCACAATGGATTGAAGGTTTAAAGATGATCTCAAGAGACTTGCAGGTGAGGAATCAAATGCAAGGCCAGCTGTGGAGAAGTGATCATTGAAGGTATTCAAGATTTCTTGCTTGCCTGTGATTTCTGTCTCATTCAGTAGCAGTTTGGAGGTTAAGGCAGGGGTAGAGTTTTGGCCCAGAATTCCCTTTATAGTACCCCAAAGTCTGGATGGGTTATTGTAGGAAGCATCTAATTCAGCTCTATAATAGGCAGCTTTGGCAATTCTTATTTGCTTTGTACATGAATTTCTTGCTCTTTCTTGTCTCAGTGAGGCCAGCTCAGTTAAGGGTACTTGTTGAGGCTTTTTATTATAAAGTATGGTCAATAATGTATTTACATTTTATTTTTACAATGTAGTATAAGAATAAAATGTTTTGTAGCTGTAGTTTTTTGTGTTCATTTTGCCACATGCCAACTCATGAAATCTACCCCAGCTTCATAACAGGTATACATGTAGTTTTCAGTAACCTCTTTTGTGAGTGATGAAGATGGTGGTTACCTGTTGTCCTGAACTCTTGGCATCAGCTGCTTTCACTGGTGCCATGTTTCAGGAAATAACTCGGTTAAACAGTATGCTTAGATTTAGATAATGTTATATAATAGGTTTAGCTTGTTTCAAAAGTTTATCACCATCTACGTTTATGATGCAAAGTAATAATAATGGATACAAATGTGCAAAAATGTGCAAGAAGAGTACATATACAAAGTAACAAGATAGAGCACATACATACATGACACAAAGTAATAATAATGGCTGCTATGCACAAAGGGTGTGGAGGTACATGGAAAATGTGTGTATCTGCACATGCCCCTGCACCCCATGGACAGGTGCACACCTGCTGGCATTCACCAAACCTGGCCACCTATCTAAGCCCTTCTGCCCAGTGCACAGGTCTGCGCAAAGTGGCTGGGGGAGGATTCGCTGTCCTGGGTGGGCATCCAATAGGATGCCCCCCTGGGGCACACAGTAGATCCCTTGAACTGGGTGGCATGAGTCCGGGCCTGTGCATGCTGTTTGCATGCACCCGGACCCAAGTGGCACCCACCAGTCCCATTGCCACCCGCAGTATCTGGGGCGCTTGCCCGTCCAGCCGCCCTTGGCAGCCCAGTGGTCGGGGGCATCACAATGCACCTCATCCCGGTCCCCTGGTAATGTCTTGGTGCCCGAGGGGGTGTGCAGTGGGCTATGGCAGAGTCATCCCTACTGTACCCTGCGCTGCCCAGTACACCTGTGCGGCCAGCACTAGTGGGTTCATGAATACTGCATAGTGCTGTCACACCCCTGTAACGCCCGCTGCATGGAGCTGTCCACAGATGAGGGGGATTGGGTGTGGTGGGTCTGTACGCCCCCCTTCCTGAATGCCACGCTGGGGACACAGTGGGTGCAGAATGCCTACACACCCCTGATAACACATGTGTAGCCACTCTGCACCTTTCGTGCATAGTGCCCAATGATAATAATGGTGTATGCCTTCCTTTCTTAGGCAAAAAAGGAGACAGTATTCAAACAGCTCATAAGCTTTCAGTGGGTCTGTCAAGCAGGTATCCAACCAGGACAAATGCCTCTCAGATCACCCAAAGATAATTGCATTCCCCTAATACAATAGTATGTCTTTTCACTAATAGTATAGTATCTGGGGACTGTAATTGTCATGGGGTGAGCAGAGAGGTGATTGTCCTTATGTGATACATGCTTGGCAGACCCACTGGAAGCTTGTAAGCTTTTTAAAAACTGTCTCCTTTTGTACCATAGAAAGGAAGGCATACACCACAGAGATTTATCTGCTCTAACAACATTTTAAAGCTGTGTGATGTTATCTCACAATGGTGATTTCCAACTGCTAGTAAAAACAAACTAGTACGATTAACCTGTCTGATAAAAAAAAAAAAAATTCCTTCTGGTTTATGGATATCATTAAACAGCTACAACTAGTATCATTTAAATGCTACAATGACTAACTGCAGCATGTAAGACAAACAAACTTGTCAGGCTAATTTAACAAAAATGAAAAACAAACAAAATTAATTAAAAAATACATTATGATAAAGCCAGAGACTTTGTACTAGTACCCCCTCCCCCCAAATGACCAAGCAGAAATAATCACAAACACATTGGCACCATAGCTTGTTACCTTGTGGTGTGTGCAGGCGGAACAAGTATAGAGTGTTACAGATATGTAGTTGTCACAGAGCACTACTTATGGTTTAACAATTGGGGGATTCAAGACATTGGGTATATAGCCTGCTCACTGGCCACGAAAAGAGCACACCTGGCTCCTGGGAACACCTCTGCATCTCACAACCAGCATAAATTACATCAGTCTGATTGTGAGAAAGATTCTACCTTTTTTTTCCTTTTACAAATAAAATTACTTTTTTTACTTTTATAAATAAAATGACCATCTTGAGAGCCCCTCCATCCCCTTAAGGTTCCACTGGAACCAAGTTTCAGTCTTCTTCTCCTGAACTTTCTTTGTATTTTTTTTATAATAGTTTGCACTCTGGGCCAGCAAAGGAACACAGAGCACACTTTGCTCCTGTGGGCAGCTCTTCATCTCCTGACAGTATCATTTGCATCAGTCCACTTCGATAAAAAGATGCCCATTTTTTAAAAATATTTTAATCAGTAAATGGAAAAATATCATCTGGTGAACCACTCCACCCTCCCAGGTCCCACAGGAACTGAGTGTCTCTCTTCCTCTTCTGACAGGCTGCATTATAATGTGTCTTACTGGTAGAATGTCTGGTCTGTGTGTTTCTTGTTTTGTTAACTGCCTAGTCTCTAGCCAGCAAAGGAGCACACCTTGCTCCTGGGGACACCTAGCATATGTTGAAAATGGGGACACCAAAAAATACTCCACTCGGGCTGTTGTAAAATTTCTCAAAGTTCTTTATTTTTGTTAATTGCCCTGACGTTTCGCACCTTTGTGCTTTTTCAAAGGGCTTTTCATATATTCTGTAAGAATAATAGATAAATATTGTTTATAAATCTTACATTTTTGCATTCCATTTCTTTTCATTATTTTTCTATTAAGATTTTCTATTACAATTCATTACCACTGTGCTTCTTTCTCATGCTACTTATAGTACACACTCTGTACTTTGTTCACTCTTATAATTAAAACTTTACAAAAATAATATACAGTAATAGTGAATATGTACCCTGTATTTGTGCTTTGTTTTCACACTGGCCAGACACTTTTTATGTTGCTTGCATGCATGTGCAAGAAACATAGTGCCATCATCGGAGATTTCGGAGGTGTGTCACCTCCTCCTCCAATTCAGTCAGTGTGCTGGCAGGCACGGCCCCTGTAAGCCAATGCATTTTGGAGCTGTGTATGACATGCTCCAAAATGCAGTGGCATACAGTTGAAAGGGGGAGCTACGCTTGAGTGAGCACCGATAAGATATCGCTGCCCGCGCGCAGCTCCCCCACGCCCGCCGCAGGCGCCCCCACACGCACTGGAGAGCCGACGGGTGCCCAATCCCCATCGGCTGAGCTGCGCCTGCCCCCCAGTAGGTGCCACGCTGGGAGCCCACCCCAGCATGGCAAACAGTCTCTTTGCCGACGGGGTGCCCAATCCACGACGCCTGAATGCCCCTCGTTCTGTGCGCCACGCTGGGAGCCCACCCCAGCGTGGCACAACTTCTATGGCCGATGGGGTGCCTAATCTCCTTCGGCTGAATGCCTCAATATCCTGTGCCACTCTGGGAGCCCACCCAGCGTGGCAAACGGTCCCACGACATCTTTTTTTTTTTTTTCCTGAAAAACGAAAAGTCCTCCGCTGCCTCCACCCCCACAACCCGCACTCCACCCACTGCGCACCCAGCCTCCCCACCCCCCACCCTCATACTTACCTCCGGACCGCACGACGATCTCGGTGGACCGGGAACACGCCTGCACTCTTCAAAGCCGGATCGCTAACTAAGGAAATGCCGGTAAGCTGTATAATGGGCTGATAGGGGGTTTCAACTCTGTAGCATATCTCAGGCATTTTGAATACAATAAATTTTCAACATGGGTTTTGGGACCCTTCTTAGAATGATGTACTGTCATGGGTTATTCGGCCCGGCGGGTGATTTGCCGCAGTGACTACACAGTGACTGCAAAATCACCCCTTGGGCCTGAATACCACCATGACAGTGACATCATTCATGAGAAGGTCACAAAATCCCATGTTGAAAATTTGGTGCCAGAATTCAAAAATGACTGTTTTATTGAGCATGCATTATGCAGTTCCACTAGAGGCTCGTAAGTTCGCAATTTCAATATTTTCACTCCAGATTTTCAACATTGCCATTTTACCACACCTTCTTATGAGTAGTACAGCTGTCATTTTTCACATCTCACCCAAAATGTGTTTCCGCCCATGTAGCGCAGAATGGCGCAGTCGGTGTGCGAAATCAATGTATGGGACAAATTAAGAAAATCACAGTGACACTGTTCATGAGCAGAGGTCTTAAAATGGCTATGTTGAAAATCTGGTGAAAAAATTCCTAAAAATGACTGTTTTACGAGCGTGCGTTGCGCAGTTTGTACGCAGGCTCGTAAGTTCGCAAATTTTCAATATTTTCACTCCAGATTTTCAAAATTGCCATTTTACCACACCTCCTTATGAGCAGTATAGCTGCCATTTTTCACATCTTGCTCAAAACGTGTTTCCGCCCATGTAGCGCACAATGGCGCAGTCGGTATGCGAAATCAATGTATGGGACACATTAAGAAAATCACAGTGTCACTGTTCATTAGCAGAGGTCTTAAAATGGCTATGTTGAAAATTTGAAAAAATTCCTAAAAATGACTGTTTTACGAGTGTGCGTTGCACAGTTCCCACGCACGCTCTTAGGTTTGCGAATTTTCAATATTTCCACTACAGATTTTCAACATTTCCATTTTACCACATCTCCTTATGAGCAGTACAGCTGTCATTTTTCACATCCTGCCCAAAACATGTTTCCACCCATGTAGCACACAATGGCGCAGTCGGTGTGCAAACTCAATGTATGGGACACATTAACAAAATCACAGTGACACTGTTCATGAGCAGAGGTCTTAAAATGGCTATGTTGAAAATTTGGTGAAAAAATTCCTAAAATTGACTGTTTTACGAGCGTGCATTGCGCAGTTCTTACGCACGCTCATAAGTTCGCAAATTTTCAATATTTGCACTCCAATGACTTCCAGATACCTAAACAGCACATAGAAGCAAGCAACATTCGGCATTGACAAATGCTTGTTACTTCTGCCTTTGCCTGTTTTACTGATTCTTCATGGCAAGGAATTGCACCAAACTTCTGTCTTAACTATAATAATATAAACAATATGTGAAAATGCCTTCAGCAACCTTATTTAGCAGGTTATTTTCAATACAATAATCAAACAACTTTCCCTTATTGCTGCCTTTTCTGTTATAACCTTGTACCATTTTAAAAGATCATAATTGGCTAAATGTTACCTTTTGCAGCTTTCTTTCAGCTCAGCATCTTCAGTTTCCTTTTGTTCTCTGTCTTCCTTGAATTTTAGGTTCTGTTTTTAATACATTTAAAGTTTTAATACAAGCACATTTCTTAGTAACTGTTTAAAGACTTCTGCAATGTGTTTTTGCCTGTATAACACTTTTTACTCACTTTTGTGCTGAACGTTGTTTCCAACTCCTTATTTCTTTATTTTTTTATTTTATTGTCAATCCCTAAAAAGAGAATCAATCCTTTCAGTATCCTTCAATATTTTATTTTTTCAGTCCTATTAATCTTCAATTGTATATTACTATCTCACTCTACCTGGCTAGTATGTGTAGATACTTTGAGCACAGTGTTAGAAGTCACCTTCAATTCTTTCTTTAGCTTTATTATGTGAGCCTTGTATCTGTATTTAAAGAAAATAAGCTCTTTTAATCACATTTTAAATTTATTTGACATAGCTACAGCTCCTAGATATCTAAATATTTGTCTTTTCTTACCGTGTGCTGGTTCTGTTGTTGTTCCTTGCGTTGTTTGGTGTAGCTACTGTGCGTATATGTGTGTGTGGTGCAAACTCTGTTGCTAAATACCTCTCGGCCTGAGCCCCACATGCAGTTTCACCTGCAATGGATGAGCTCCAATTAAGCTCAACTCATGGTCGCTTAGCAACCTTCGTTGTGCTCAGGCCATTGCCTGGCCACAGTGTGTCTTTTTTTATTTATTTAATTACTGATTTCAATGTTAAGTTTATTGAGAAACTAATGATGCCTTGAGGTGTTGGGTTTTCTTAATAAGCTGTGATTCTTCAATGTGTTTAAGTTTGTGTTTAGTTTATGTGTTCTTTATATGGGGAGGATAGTGCTATGGGGGTGGGGGGAAGGACCTCAGAATGTGAGGTATTCTTAACTTTATAATTTCTTACTTTAGCATGTTTTTGTTAAAATGTTTGCATGTCCCTTCTTTTTCATGAACATTCAACTAATTGTGATGTTACTTTCATGTTTCTGACATATAGTTTGTTGATGGAATGTTGCTATCTTCTTCTATTAGATTTCCATATACCATTTGTATATTAAAGTGGGGGGCAATTTTCATTACTGCTTACTAGCCACATTTTATCACATTGCTGTTCTGTTTTTACGATTTATTATATTATAAAAAGAACCCATTTTGTAAAGTGTTCATTTTTTAATGTGTCTAACCTTACTATTAATTTGTATTTGTTTTTTAATTTTAGTTTTTTGTCTATGGAGCCATACTCCATCTCTCTTACTTATTTTGACATTACCAACAGGCATTCCAGTTTGTGTCCTCATTCATCCCTATGTTTCTTTCCAGGGTTTGTAACTGAAAAATCCATTTCATTTCTGCTCTGTCCAACTGTTTTTGATAGTCCCCTCCCCTTACTGGTTTTTGGATTTGTTCAAGTCCCCAGAATCTGAATGAGGCTCCTGTATGTCCTTGTTCAGCGAAGTGATTTGCTACCTGTGATTTTTCTTCCTGTCTTCTAATATCCCCTTTATGTTCTTGCATATGTGTTTTTAAAGCTCTGGTCATTTGCCCCACATGTAAGTGGTCACATGGACACTGTAATATATATATTACCCCCTCTGTTGTGCAGTCTATATGTTGTCTTATAGGGTACTCTTTACCTGCGTGTGGGTGTTTAAACACTTCTTTTTTGCTGGTATGGTTACATACCGAGCATCTTCCAGGTTTGAGGGGTCCTAGTAAAAGCTGCATCCCTTGCTGTACTGGGATTTTAAATTGGGATCTTACTAGTTTGTCTTTAATAGTTTTAACTTTTTTTTGCTTCAGTAATGGGTTTTTCTTTAAATTCCATAGGGACTTGTTCTCCTACTGAGATTATGTACCAGTGTTTGTTTATAATACTTTTGATTTCTGTAAATCGATCATTAAACTTAGCTGTAAATACCACCCTTGGTTTATGTTATTTTTGTTTGGTTTGTAGAGTGTCTTGTCTAGTTACTGTCTCTATTCTTTGATTAGCTTTTTTAAGTACGGACTTCTTGTATTCCCTTTGTTGAAACTGATTTATCATTAATTCTTTTGGAAAATCTTGTTCTTTAGTACAGTTTCTTTTCACTCTAACTAACTGTGAATAGGGAATGCTTTGTTTTAGTCTTGTTTCATGGAAACTTTTGTCATGTAGGAGTGTGTTCCTGTCTGTCGGGTTTCTTGTATAAGCTTGTGAATAGTTGGTTGTTTTCCTTGTATATTTTGAGGTCAAGATATGATATTTCCATTTTATTATGTGTCATAAGAAATTGTATGTTAGGATTAATGTTGTTTAAGAAATTTAAAAATTGTTCTAACCTCGGTATGGTATCTTTCCAAACAAAAGAATCCATCATCTATATATCTATTCCACATGTTGATATCAGTAAAAAATGGATTTTCTCTCTCATTTAGTACATGTTCTTTTTCTAAATCGTACATAAAAGCATTTGCATTGGCAGGTGCCATTGTGCTTCCTATAGCAGTACCCCTTACCTGTCTATAATACTCTGAGTTGAACTCAAAATAATTATTTGTCAGTCCGAATCCCCAGAAGTCCCCAGAATCTGAGTGAGGCTCCCATATGTCCTTGTTCAGTGAACTGATTTGCTACCTGTGATTTTTCTTCCTGTCTTCTAATATCCCCTTTATGTTCTTGTATACATGTTTTTAAAGCTCTGCTTGTTTGCCCCACATATAAGTGGTCACTTGGACACTGTAATACATATATTACCCCCTCTGTTGTGCAGTCTATATGTTGTCTTATAGGGTACTCTTTACCTGGGTGTGGGTGTTTAAACACTTCTTTTTTGCTGGTATGATTACATAGCAAGCATCTTCCACATGGTACCATTCCAGGTTTGAGGGGTCCTAGTAAAAGTTGCATCCCTTGCTGTACTGGGATTTTAAATTGGGATCTTACTAGTTTGTCTTCAATAGTTTTAACTTTTTTTGCTTCAGTAATGGGTTTTTCTTTAAATTCCATAGGGACTTGTTCCCCTACTGAGATTATGTGCCAGTGTTTGTTTATAATTCTTTTGATTTCTGTAAATTGATCATTAAACTTAGCTGTAAATACCACCCTTGGTTTATGTTATTTTTGTTTGGTTTGTAGAGTGTCTTGTCTAGTTACTGTCTCTATTCTTTGATTAGCTTTTTTAAGTACGGACTTCTTGTATTCCCTTTGTTGAAACTGATTTATCATTAATACTTTTGGAAAATCTTGTTCTTTAGTACAGTTTCTTTTCACTCTAACTAACTGTGAATAGGGAATGCTTTGTTTTAGTCTTGTTTCATGGAAACTTTTGCCATGTAGGAGTGTGTTCCTGTCTGTCGGTTTTTTGTATAAGCTTGTGAATAGTTGGTTGTTTTCCTTGTATATTTTGAGGTCAAGATATGATATTTCCATTTTATTATGTGTCATAAGAAATTGTATGTTAGGATTAATGTTGTTTAAGAAATTTAAAAATTGTTCTAACCTCGGTATGGTACCTTTCCAAACAAAAAATCAATCATCTATATATCTATTCCACATGTTGATATCAGTAAAAAATGGATTTTCTCTCTCATTTAGTACATGTTCTTTTTCTAAATCATACATAAAAGCATTTGCATTGGCAGGTGCCATTGTGCTTCCTATAGCAGTACCCCTTACCTGTCTATAATACTCTGAGTTGAACTCAAAATAATTATTTGTCAGTACAAATTCCCAGAAGTCCCCAGAATCTGAGTGAGGCTCCCATTATGTCCTTGTTCAGTGAAGTGATTTGCTACCTGTGATTTTTCTTCCTGTCTTCTAATATCCCCTTTATGTTCTTGTATACATGTTTTTAAAGCTCTGGTTGTTTGCCCCACATATAAGTGGTCACTTGGACACTGTAATACATATATTACCCCCTCTGTTGTGCAGTCTATATGTTGTCTTATAGGGTACTCTTTATCTGGGTGTGGG